>OU906971.1:0-1489103 GCA_918317495.1 Synanthedon vespiformis | reverse complement strand
ATTATTATTATTATTATTATTATTATTATTATTATTATTATTATTATTATTATTATTATTATTATTATTATTATTATTATTATTATTATTATTATTATTATTATTATTATTATTATTAATTATTATTATTATTATTATTATTATTATTATTATTATTATTATTATTATTATTATTATTATTATTATTATTATTATTATTATTATTATTATTATTATTATTATTATTATTATTATTATTATTATTATTATTATTATTATTATTATTATTATTATTATTATTATTATTATTATTATTATTATTATTATTAATTATTATTATTATTATTATTATTATTATTATTATTATTATTATTATTATTATTATTATTATTATTATTATTATTATTATTATTATTATTATTATTATTATTATTATTATTATTATTATTATTATTATTATTATTATTATTATTATTATTATTATTATTATTATTATTATTATTATTATTATTATTATTATTATTATTATTATTATTATTATTATTATTATTATTATTATTATTATTATTATTATTATTATTATTATTATTATTATTATTATTATTATTATTATTATTATTATTATTTATTATTATTATTATTATTATTATTATTATTATTATTATTATTATTATTATTATTATTATTATTATTATTATTATTATTATTATTATTATTATTATTATTATTATTATTATTATTATTATTTTTATTATTATTATTATTATTGTCTTTCAATTTAACTCGTCTCCCCCTCGAAAAGCCAAAATGAGGGGGAGACGGTGTTACCCCCGACAGAAGCACAGTCGGTCGGGGTTCAGGGCGACAACGACAGAAACCGACGCACGATCCTGGCTGTATCGAGCAGCACCGCTCTCTGCATTTGGGCCGGGAGAGAACCGCCACGGAATCCCAGCCGCTTCAGGTTATCACTGAGAGCGGCCGGGATCAAACCATTGACGGATATAACGACTGGGATGATTTCAGCGGACGCAACAGCCCACATGTCAACGATCTCGTGGGCCAAGTCGAGGTATTTCCTCTTCTTTTCGGTTTCGGCCTTTACGAGACCGTCATCATGAGGGATAGTAACGTCCACTAAAAACACCCTCGACTGCGCCCGGTCCATCAACACGATATCAGGTCTATTCGCTAAAATAGTCCTATCCGTGATGATGGGCCGGTCCCAATAGAGCTTGGCACGGCTGTTCTCAAAAACTGGTTCCGGTGTATACTTGTAATAAGGCATCCTCTGCTCAACGAAGCCGTATTTCAGAGCAAGTTCCTGATGCAGGATTCTGGCTGCTTGGTTGTGTCTATGCAGATACTCAGTGTTGGCAAGCGCGGAACAACCGGAAGTAACATGTCGGAGAGTCTCTCCGGGATGGCGACAGGCTCGACATATGTCTTCTGTGCCATCCTTTATTATGTACCTTCGGTAATTCCGCGTCTTGACCACCTGATCCTGTATCGCACAGACAAAACCCTCGGTTTCTCCGAAGAGATCACCGAAGCGCAGCCAGTGCACGGAGGCTTTACGATCAATATGAGGCTCGTGGAGAGCCTTGTAAAACCGTCCGTGCAACTCCTTCTCCTTCCATACGGCCTCCCTGGCAGAGGTGCTTGGTATCACCGGATCACGCCATCGCCCATCGGACAAGGATAACGGGGTGAGTCCATTGTCACATTCTACAACCGCCCTACGCAATACGCCACCCGAATCAGCTAGGAAGAAATTCGTAAGGTTGTACATCTCGCGGTTGTGCATGGTCTTGGCGCATAATAAGCCACGACCACCACACTTCCGCGGGATATACATCCTCTCGACCGATGATTTCGGGTGGCGCATTCTGTGGGAGATCATAGTTGTGCGGACTCTTCTATCCAGGGCGTCTAATTCGGTCTGAGACCATCTAAGCACGCCAAACGTGTAGAGGAGAACAGGCATGACCCAGCCGTTAAATGCCCGAACCTTGTTAGCGCCAGACAAATAGCTCCTAAGAACTTTTGTAAGGCGCTCCCAAAATTCTTCGCAAACCGACTGTTTCACAGCCCCCTCCACTACACCCAAAGATTCCGACATGCCCAGATATCGGTACGTTTCAGCCTCGGAGAGTGACCTCATCTGCCCCGGGCCAACCTCGACATCAGTCGAATGTATAACCCGTCCCCTCTCCACATGAAGGATCCCGCACTTGTCGAATCCAAACTCCATCCCTATGGAGCCGCTGAAATCTGTTGTTAATTTCAGCAGTTCTTCCAGTTGATGAGCGTTTGGCGCGAACAATTTGAGATCATCCATGTAGAGAAGATGCGACATCCGATGGCCTCCTCTCCGAAACTGAAAGCCCAGCCCTGAATCCTCTAAGATAGTACTGAGAGGGTTCAAAGCCAGGCAGAACCAAAGTGGGCTCAGACAATCGCCCTGGAAAATGCCCCTACTTATTCTTATCCGATCAGACGTGTCGGTCATCCGCTGACCTGAAAGACTAAGCATGGTACTCCATTGCCCCATACATGCCCCAAGGAATTGTCGAGTCGCACCATCAACTTTGTACAACTCGAGAACCCTCAAAAGCCATGTATGGGGAACCGAGTCAAATGCCTTTTTGTAGTCAATCCAGGCAGCGGAGAAATTACGACGATTGCGTTTTACCAGTCTGGAAACAGCCGTGTCGATGAGTAGCAGCTCCTTGCTACCGCGACTACCGCCCCTACATCCATTCTGAGCCCCTGACATAATATTATTTTCGGCAATGTGCCGATATATCTTAGAGCTCAGAACCGATGTAAGTGTCTTATAAATTGTGCAAAGACACGTAATAGGGCGGTATTTAGATGGATCCGCGGTAGCACCATCCTTTGGAGCTAAATGAGTGACCCCCGTAGTCAAGAATTCCGGGAGTGCTCCGATGTTAAGAGCCTCCTGGAATTGACGAGCAAGGGTAGCATGGCTTCGCCAAAACCCCTTCAACCAGTAGTTGTGCAGTCCGTCCGGTCCCGGACTTTTCCAGTTCGGGGCCTTACGGACCGCAGCAACTACGTCATCCTCAGTGATGGTGATGGGGTTCATCGGTCTAATTGTAGCACATGCACCCTCCACTGTCTCTATCCAAGAGCCCTCTGCATGGGTAACTGGTTGCGACCACAGGTTTCGCCAAAATGCGACAGTTTCTGCCTGATTTGGTCTTGGACCAGTCACTCTACCATCGGAACACTCCAAACTTTTGTAGAATTTCTTTTGGTCACTCATGAAGAGGCGATTCTGTCGGTACCTCTTTACCCTTTCTGAGTACCGCCGTATACGCTTACCGCAAGCTGCGATCTTCTGCTTCAGGTCGTCGATGCGCTCTGTCAGTTTTCGAGGCATATCCGGATGAGAAAGATTAACTGTCTCCCCCGAAAACGCCTCCCTCACAAAGCGCACCACTCTCGGTCTGGTATTACCCGACCTGAAGCTGGTCAGTTTGCCGATGAGGACTCTGGCCCAAGCGATACGGCTTTCGATCCGACGATGCCAGGCCGGGATCTCATTACAACGAGTCACTCGACCCGGCATATGCACTTTAGCGCCGACTATCCGACAAACTGCTATAGCCGCGCCAAATAGGATCGAATCCGTATCACCAAGGTCCATACTGCTCTCTAAATACGAGGGCAGCATGTTATTTAAGGCCCCAACGACATCCCGAACCTTTACGCAAAGAGGTACTCGGGGCAAGCGCGGCCTCATTTCAAGAGGTGTTCGGCGGTACTCCAAAATCGCCTCTTCTAACGTGCCACTCATCCGCTCTAAATCTTGGATAACTGTTCCTTCCTCGTCATTCCGAACAACATTTACCTCCTCATTAAGAGAAGGTTGGGGGGAGACCTCCCTTGTTTGCTCGGAATCCAATTCAGGAACAGCCTCGCGTCGCAGTCGCTCGAGTTCGGTTACACTAAAAAGCCCAGAGCGCTGTATAAACCGAACCCTATCCGACAGGTTTTGTTCCGTCACGGTAATCCCCGGCTCCAATTGCAGAAATTCTTGGTGCATTTGGGCTCGATACCCCGTGCCGCCAGTAATTGCTGATGTCGCCCTGTAAAAAGCGCGCATGGCGTTTAAATTCATGTTAGTACTCCACGCCATGCGTCTTCTTATTCCACCAGTAGCGGATGCCGAATTTTGGGTCGTAGAAGACCCTGTCGGCACCAAGCCATCTGGTGGTGATGACGAATTGGAGGGCAGGGTAGGTGGACCACCCACACCTCTTATCACACTGGCTCGCCCTCTGCCACGTCCAGTGCCAGTGTTTGTCCTGGACGTGCCCCGGCGACCCCCGGGTAGCGACCCTATACGTGCTACTCTTTGATTCGTCATCATATTTATTGGGCTGTGTACATCGGGGGGCGCCCATTTCCCCGATGGGACCGTTTGAAACTGTTATTATTATTATTATTGTTTGTTTATTATTATTATTATTATTATTATTATTATTATTATTATTATTATTATTATTATTATTATTATTATTATTATTATTTGCTTATTAGATATATATCAAATAAATGCATATTATACATCATTAGAAGCGTATTTTTAAGTGGCAATGTTTTAAGTACTTGTAAGAAACTTAACATTAGAAGAGACTTTATTTAACTAAGCATATAAGTTACTTTTGAATATATAAAAAATGATCAAAATATACTAAATATGGAATAAAACAACCATAAGTGTTTTTGCAACATACAATATGAAGGATTGTGATATAAACTAATTTTAGGATTTTTTTGTTTTATGGCCCTTTAGTTTTTAAGCAGCGATGTGTTCTATGAGAGCAACACTGAGCTCAGGTTTTTACCTATGTGTTCGCCTACGACATTGAAGTGACTTACACTATTTCATTTTTTTTTTTTTATTGAAACATAGTCACACAGCACTCATACGACAATAATATAAGAATAAATACATATTGTAGGAATTATGTATACTTAATTCCTACTGCCAATAACGGACTTCATTTTTTTGACATAAGAAAACTATGAACACAATACGAAATCAAATAAAATAAAAAAAAATACAATAAAACAAACAAAAAGAAACCAAAAAGTAAACAAAAAAAAAAACAATTTCAAAGGAAGAGACGCATGTACAGTGGTGTGCGTACGTGTGGCTGTGTGTATGTGTGTGTGTGTGTGTGTATGGATGTATTTCGAAAAATAATGTAACATTTCAGGTAAATCGGGTTGTACGGCGCCATATTGCGTTGTTGAAATGGATGAGCCGCCACAAAAGAATCAAACTGGCTTCAAGAAGGACACAACTTCACCGCAATGGGAGGAACACTTCTTATTGTAAGTTTATATATAAGTATAGACATATCTATCAATGCAACTCTTATTAACAACTAGCTGGTGCTCGCTTCATCCGCGTAACTTTATAAAGTACTAGCTGGTGCCCGCGACTTCGTCCGCGTTCTAGATGAAAGGTACCCTATGTCCTTTCTGGTGTTCCAGACAACGTGTATGCAAAATTTCATGGTGATCGGTTCAGTAGTTTTTGCGTGAAAGCATAACAAACAAACAAACGCACATTCACATTTATAATATTATTAGTAAAGATAATACATTCGTGTCTGTGAAACCATGGAAATACACATAAAAAATTTCAAAACAATCGGTCAAGCCGTTTAGTAGTTGAAATACCGACAGCAGCGCCACCTACCGGGTCCAATTGTATTTTTAAATCGTCTAGGAAACCATCGAAATAGCCATATAAAATTTCAGCCCAATCGGTTCAGCCGTTTAGAAGTTATGTGAAAAAGAAGTTAAGTACGGAAGGATAATTCTTACTACCCGTTGTCCTATTACCCGTTTTCCCGTAGGAATGAAGCATTTTCCCGCGGTAAAAAGTAGCCTATGTTTATCACGGATAATGTCTGCTTCTAATGGTAAAAGAATTTTTCAAATCGGTCCAGTAGTTTCCGAGCCTATTCTATACAAACAAACAAACAAACAATGAATCAAATCTTTCCTCTTTATAATATTAGTATAGATAGTATAGATAACTCACTGGCCTGGCCAATGTTTTATCAATGCTTTTATATAATAAGCATTACAATATTTTCACACTTGTAAACTGTTTATTAATTAGTTTACAATGTTACATTTCAGTGATCTATCGCCGCAAACAGCTGAGCTTCTCTTTGAGGTTTACGACCGTACTGGACCACCTTCTCCTGGCGGTGGACCTTCAGGTCACAGGTACAGTCAAGTTACAGTTTATTTTACAAAAAAAAAATCCTTTACATTTTCCATCATCAGAGGACGTGTTAATGTTTAAAAGACAAAACGGAACAGTCAACATTCAACCTTATTCGCACGCCCATAAGGTTGAATATTTTAGATTAGTAATTCATCTCGATCAGTACTAATTCATGGCGGTCCTTGTTGGCGGCAAACGTATTATTCGACATTCAACCTTATTTTTATAGTCATAAGGTGGAATATCGAATGACCAGTGATAAATTTGTAGCGGTCCTTGATGGCGTCAATCGTATCATTCGATATTGAACCTTATGACTATAAAAATAAGGTTGAATATCAAATGATCAGTACTAAATTTGTGGCACTCCTTGACGTTGTCAAAGGTATTATTCGATATTCAACCTTATTATTATAGTCATAAAGTTGAATATCGAATGATCAGTGTTAAATTTGTGGCACTCCTTGACGTCGTCAAAGGTATTATTCGATATTCAACCTTATTATTATATTCATAAAGTTGAATATCGAATGATCAGTGATAAATTTGTGGCGGTCCTTGACGTCGTCAATAGGTATCGTTCGATATTTAACTTATTCCTATAATCATAAGATGGCGTCAAACGTATCATTCGACATTCAACCTTATTCTTATAATCATAAGGGTGAATGTCGAAAGCGCCGTCTTAGAATGATTTTCAATAGATTGCACAACGTTTGTCCGACCCTGAAATAATTCGAATTTGTCATATCGTTTCCAGATTCTTAGGCCTAGGATTGGTAGGTATAGACGAGTTATTGGCTGCTCCTTCCCAGCGACAGCAGATCGCCTTACAAACGAGGCCTATGGAAGAGCATGACGTCACGGGAGTGCTCACTGTTGAGGTAATTATATATTAAAGGTCGACAGACAGACTGACGGTCCACTTGATGGTAGACGTAACCCACTAAACGTCTGTTATTTAAAGAAAATGTGACATTACGTCAACACGTTGGAGTTTAAAATGAATAGTAGAAGACCATTGATTCCGCCATGATTCCATTTTAGGCGTACTTTTTATGTGCTGTTTTGGCATTTGTGACGCGAAATCCATACTTGTAGTACTTCGATGGTAACATACTCTCTTTTTTGGCTGCAGTTCCTGTTCATCGAAGGTGCCGATATCCCCGACCTTGGCTCCAGACCTCTGAAGATTAAGGAGAGTCTTCGCACTGTCACCCCTCAGGGTCACACCACAACCACCACCAAGACAATCTTCAAACAAAATGGTAAGTACATTTTAAAAGCTCAGGTTTAGAATGTCCATTGTTCCAAAATGACTAGTCTATCAAAATGTCTAGTCCCAGAAAGTCCAGTGTCTCACAATGTCTATTGTGCCCAAAATGTCTCGTTTCTCAAAATGTCTATTTTCTCAAAAGTCTAGTCTCAGAATGTCTATTGTGCCCAAAATGTCTAGTTTCTCAAAAGTCAAGTCTAGTCTCAGAAAGTCCAGTGTCTTACAATGTCTATTGTCCCAAAAATGTCTATTTTCTCAAAAGTCTAGTCTCAGAATGTCTATTGTGCCCAAAATGTCTAGTTTCTCAAAAGTCAAGTCTAGTCTCAGAAAGTCCAGTGTCTTACAATGTCTATTGTCCCAAAAATGTCTATTTTCTCAAAAGTCTAGTCTCAGAATGTCTATTGTGCCCAAAATGTCTAGTTTCTCAAAAGTCAAGTCTAGTCTCAGAAAGTCCAGTGTCTTACAATGTCTATTGTCCCAAAAATATCTAGTTTCTCAAAAGTCTAGTCTCAGAATGTCTATTGTGCTCAAAATGTCTAGTTTCTCAAAATGTCTAGTCTCAGAAAATCCAGTGTCTCAGAATGTCTATTGTGCTCAAAATGTCTAGTTTCTCAAAATGTCTAGTCTCAGAATGTCCAGTGTCTATTCCAGACCAGTGTCCAATGTCTATTATCCCCAAAATGTCTAGTCTCAGAAAGTCCAGTGTCTCACAATGTCTATTTTCCCCAAAATGTCTAGTTTCTCAAAATATCTAGTTTTTCAAAATTACATATATGTAACCTCTTTACTTCCCATACAATTTAAAATACAAAATAATAATAGTAAAATCTTTAAAATTATATTTTAACATTAGATAGAACTGTTACCGGAATATATCTGTGTTTTATAAATAAATTGTCATATAGTAGTCTTAAAATGGTAAAGGAGTTCATACGTTTTTTTATTTACATGGTGTTTTATGGTGTAGGTGAAACGGCAATAGAAAATGCAACGGAAGGTACGTTAAAAGCGGTTTCCTTCACTTTTGTGAAAAAATAACCCACGTTGAAAAATGTTATTTTTCCCTCCCACAACTTTCTTTATATTGAATTTAAGAAAAATTCCCAAGTTCCATTGACTATGTTTTGACTTACGAGTGATTTTTAAGACCACATTTTCCAAACTGAAATTGTATTATATTCAACCCCATAGATCTAGTATTACTATCGTTCCTAAGATCTTTGTTCAACCCCATTTTATAGCTGTCAATAAAATGACTAGGCGATCATTTTATTTGTTTTTAGATTTTTCCTGACAATAAATTTTGTGTAATATTTGTGTAAACGTGCCGTCAAATAAACAAAATATGTTGTGTATGATTCAAATTCCTTTTCTCATTCGATGAGTGGTTGAAGTGTTTGCTTAACGCTCTGTTCTAGGGTTACCGGGTTCGAATCCCGACCGGGTCAAATTTGGGAATTAACGTTTCAAAGTTGGCTCCGGTCTGGAATGGGATTGTGTGTCAACCGCTGCCTTGATTTTATAAAAAAAATAAAGAGGCAGTCATGAGGACTGCCGACAGAAGTGAAAAACTTAAAACTGAGCGTCAAACGCACACACATACAATCGAGTATATTATTATTGGCGAGTAATGTTTTGGCGCGATCGCGTACGTAGACAGCTGCGCGCGCATAACTGTAAGCATTAGCATGTTGCTGACGCGAACCGATACAATTTTTCCCTACCCAAAGTCGTATAACGCTGCTATAGAAGTTTTCACTTCAAAAAACAATTTACCTAACTGTTTTCAGGTCACGACAGCAGGCAGTTGACAGAATCGGCCCTTAGAGAACTCGAATTGAGTCCAACGAGTGCTGCCAATAAGTCCACACTAATCATACACTCAGTACAAAGGGTGAGTTTCTGTCGAGTCTGTTTTTTCTTGACGATATTAGAATTGAATATTATTATGTATTAGGAAAGGGATAGGTACCCACCTAGGGTCTATGACAATTCAGCGCCGCCGATTCATCGCCGGCAGTTCCGTCGCTGCCATTTCGTCGCCGGTCATTTCGTCGCCGGCCATTCTATCGCCGGAAATTTCATCGCCGTTTAATTTAGTTTCTTTCTGCCTATACTGAATATAAATCATGCAAATGCGGGCCGCATGATTTATGTACATCCTAGTTGGTATGATTACATGTATACAAACTGTAATTCATAATTATATATGTATATGTATACATTCAGTTACAAATTCAAATAACTCCCTTAGCGCCTCTTTCACCAACTACAAGTAAAATGTTGATTAGTTACTTTTAGAAATCATTTTATGTTTTATTGAATTATGCACTCGGTTTACTGCATCATTCGATAGGCGAATTTTTATTATTATTTTATATTTAATGTTTGGGACGTTTAACGTACAAATAAAGGTATATCAGCTAAATTATTCCCGGTGACAGGTGACTTTAAGTGACGGTTTAGCCTACTTGACGTTGGTGAAAGAGGCGCTTCACGCTATCACACTTTAACTGAAACCTATATATTTTGCTGAATCTTTCATTCGTTACAAGTATTGTTTAGATAGCTTAAAAAACAATAAAGCCTTAAATGTCGGAACTTTGGTAGAAGCTTTTGCTTTCAACAATACTGCGCATGATTAAAAAAGGCTCAGGTTCAGAATGTCCATTGTTGCAAAATGACCAGTCTATCAAAACGTTCTACTCTCAGAATGTCCAGTGTGTCAAAATGTCTATTTAATGTCTCAGAATGTCCATTGTCCCAAAATGTCTTTCACAATTACAAGTTTCACAAAATAAAATAACGGACAGCGCGGCGATGTAATTGGCCGGCGTTGAAAATGCTTGGCGCTGATTTGGCGGCGATGAATCGTCCCATTCCTGGGCCTATCCCCGGGATGGGACGGCTCACAATGTGGAATAGGTTAAGCGAAAAAGTGTGCTATAATGTTTGTAAAGTTACATAACAGCAATCAAAATAGCCAGTACAGCTATTAGGGTAAAATGACCTAATGTTGGCACCCCCCCCCCCCCCCCAATTTATTGGCACCCTAAACTTTTCACTGAAAAATAAGAAAACTATTCCATAAACCACATAAATTAATGTTAGGTTCATGAGAATTGCTAACACTGAACAGTCAAATAATTTAAACATTGTAAAACTTTCAAATTTTATTTGAGTTAAACAATAACAATATTTGGTCGAAAGGTGCCAATAAATGGTCGTATTTCTTAAAGTGCCAATAATTGGGTGTTTTCCCCTACATGTTTCTTTTTTGTGTATTAACACAATCCGTCTGTTTGGTTTTTCTTTACATTGTGCCCGTTCGCTGCATGATTTTGGGATGTCCGAACAAAATTATTACACTGAAGGAGCCGAGGAAGTGCATCAAGGTGAGTTTAACTTAACTAACTTTAACTTTAATGGAAAAGCATTTAACTTTTCGAGGCGCAGTCACGTGACATGATATGTATAATTACGTAAAATGTAGATTTGAAAAAAAAACGGGCTTCGTTCGCACTAAAAATTAAGAGGAAAAATAAAAATAAATTCGTTTCTAGATTTACTTACTATAAAAACATGAAATAGTGACAATTTATTTTACAAAGCCCATAGATGTTTTAAATCTGTAAATACGTAGCTGTAAATGAACGAATGAATGAATTAGTTGTCTTAAAAGAAAGAAAATCTTAAGCATGATTAAGATATTTATTAACACAATAAGAAACTTCTGTACCACAAGAAGTAAAGTAATATTTTAAATATTAATGGCATTTTTAAAGTTTTTTTTTTATCTAGTCAAATAAAATTGAAAAGTATAATTGGCATATTATATTTATAAGAAGAAAACTTTGTCTAATTAAATCTGAAAGTGGAGTTTTGGAAATATTATTATAGTATACTGTGTGGTACAGAGATGTTTTTTTTATAAAATCAGAGGATATACCAGAAAATATCAAAATATAGTTTTAAATTATTTTTATATATGTAGTTATAGTTTAGTATTGCAATAAAGATACACTATTTTCTGAGATGTCCTATTAAGTTTGTGGAAGCTATATCTCTCTAATAAATAAGTTATAGGCAGACATACAAAGTGATTTATAAAACTCAGTTCAGTTAATTAGTTAATCAGTTCAGTTATTAGTTAATTAGTTTAAGACATACATACGATTTTTTTCAATTGGTCAGTAGTTCGGAGCCCATTCAATACAAACAAACAATCAAATCTTTCCTCTTTATAATATTAGTATAGATAAACCCAATATTTATTGAATAGAAACCCAATATTTATTGAAGATAAGTAATTTTTTTCTAACGTTTCGTTTACGATTTTATTATGTATAGGTAAAGATAATGTGTACATACGTAACCTGTAGATATAGACGGATAAAACAAACACAATAAAAAAAATATCTAAATAGACGAACGAGATATATAGCTTCCGAACTAACCGTGTGTCGTGTCCACTAACTTCTAAAAAAAAGAATGTGTCACCGAAAAGGTCGAAATAACCGACTCTGGCAAGTTCATCGAAGTCGAAAGGGACTCCGCCGAAGAGACGTGCCATCGTGAAACGGCGGAGGTCATAGACAAAGCAAAAGAAACGGTCATAGGCAAACCCGCGACGGCCAGTCCTAACCAATCTCCCTCAAAAAGTGTAAGGATTAAGGAGAATGGAACGAAAATGAACGGTGACGAAGTCGATGGGGTAAGTCTGCGAATGAGTTTGCTACTAATAATATTAATTTCATTGCCTGTTTGTGTGTGTGTGCGTGACTAGGTATAGCACGCGACTTCGCCCGCGTATCTGTGTAAAATATAAAATATGTTACTCGCTTTCGACAGGTGAAAGCATTTTTAAAATACGTTCAGTAGTTTTTGAGTTTATTCGCTCAACCTATACATTGAGACTATAGGTTTAGCCGGCGAGTTCGTCTGTGTTGAAAAATTTAAAAAATATATTATATAATAACGTCCGACAAAGTATAAAATTTATTCAATGTATTTCTATATGATTTTTATTTTCAGAAAAGTACTTTTTTCTGGGCAAAATGTAGCCTATGTCCTTTTCTGTAATGTGTATGCGAAATTTGATGGTGATCGGCTGAGTAGTTAAGGCGTGAAAGGGTAACAAACATCTTTGTTAGGTTACGATCACAAAATTTCCAATTTGGCACTTATTTGTTTTTGAAAATAGTTGTTTAGGAGGATTGCACTAAAAATAAATAATTATTTTTTGGCAAGTTATTTATAAAAATGGGATACATATAATCAAGATTTCAAAATGGTACAAAAATGATTCAAAATAAATACTGGACTCTTAGCTTGTGAAGGTAGAAGTTTTCACTTCTGTCGTGCAGTCCAAAGACGACTCACATATTGTTTTTCTCATATTATATTGTCAAAGTAATTTAGGGTAAAATGACCTAATGTTGACACCCCTTCAATTTATTGGCATCCTAAACTTTTCACTGAAAAATAAGAAAACTATTCCATTAACTGTGTTCGCACAAAAAATAAATAAATCTTATGTGTATCAAATTTTATTTGAGTTGAACAATAGGTCGAATCGAACCAATAAATGGTCGTATTTCTTAAAGTGCCAATAATTGGGTATTTTCCCCTATATTGTATTAATGCGTACCTTAAATGTTTGTCCATACAGCAGGGCGACTATGTGAACAATCAAGCGGAATTACCCCCGGAGCCTGCGCCCAGAAAACGCAGGAGGGACTTCTTTGGCACCATTAAGAGAAGGTATTATGATTATTTATTAAGATAATACCTTCATGATTACTTTATCGAGAGAAGGTATTATGAATACTTTATAAAAGAAGGTCTTTAATTACTTACTAAGAAAGGGATTTTGATTACTTATTAAGATAATATATGATGACTTTATATGTATAAAGAGCTGAAGAGTTTTTTATGTGAAATATCTTTCCTCTCGCTTTCTTGCAATCTTTGTAAGTGTTTTCGTGAAAAGGGACGGAAGTGTGTAACAGAAAGCCGGCGAAGCGCGCGCTGTTGACCCAGTCGGGAATCGAACCCGGAAACACTCATCCAACGGGCTTGTCAGCCTGCAGCTGGTTTCTAAAAATTCTTAAGGCATAATTTCTTGAGGAAGGTTACAATAGTTTACGACCTCTTTGAGAAAATTTGGGAGCCGAGAATGAAGAAAAGATCAGAACAAACTGTTATTGAATATTGAGTATAAACACAATATTTATTGAATAGAAACCCAATATTTATTGGGTATAAACCCAATATGTATTGGCTATAAACCCAATATTTATTGAGTGGAATCCCAATATTTATTGGGTATATTGGGTTTGTACCCAACATTATAGAATCGGATATGTGTGTGGTTTCAGATTGGGCAGGTCTCGCACTCGTGGCCAGTCCCTGGATTTGCCTGACAGCGACGTCGACAACCAGAGCCATGTGCGAAGTATAAGCGCCGAGAGAAATACTCACGGTCAGTATTAACATAGATTAAAATTAAATATCAACTATGGCCTATATATTTATATATATTATGATCGTTTGTCCTGAGTGATTCAGTTACAAGGGTTGAATGAAAACTTGAAATTGTGGCAGTTGATGCATTTTATATGTTTCTTTTGTTCAGTGAGTAAGGTATGTCAGCTTGTCTGTTGAATATATGTAACGACATTTTGTCTGTGCGCTTATGTTTTTAATTCTTGTTACGTGATCTCAATAATACACCATTATTAACGCCATCTACCGTATTTTGGATAGATGGCGCTATCTCCCGGGCCAAGCAGCTAGTATTTACTTTTATTTTAGATTTCCCGTAGGAATGAAGCATTTTCCCGCGGTAAAAAGTAGCCTATGTTCATCACGGATAATGTCGGCTTCTAATGGTAAAAGAATTTTTCAAATCGGTCCAGTAGTTTCGGAGCCTATTCTATACAAACAAACAATCAAATCTTTTCTCAATATAATATTAGTATAGATTAGTAGAGATAACTTCGGTAATTATTTATTAATCTCATGATTTTAATTAATGAAGCGGTAAAAACGCTTTTAGAGGACACATTTGGAACATTATGTTGAAGATTTTTATTAGTTTTTTTTTAAATTTTCAACACAGATAAGGCTTTGTCAGTGCCAAACAGAAACGTATATTCAGCCGGTGCGTCCCCTGCGCAGTCCGGCGACGAATCTAGGACGTCTAGAAGGTGCGTACAGAAATCTATCTACAATTTAAGACCTAAATTACAGCTTTCTTTCGAAATCATGCCAACTGTCCAAATATTGTAGCAGTGACAATTATTATTAAATTATTTACACTAATGACTGTTACAAATGTTGTTAACAGTTAATAGCTAAAACATCGAAGTACTACAAGTATGGAATTTGCATCAAAAATGCCAAAGCGGCACATAAAAAGTACGCCTAAATCGGAATCATTGCGGAGTCAATGGTGAAAGGTGGTAACGACCAACTTCTACTATTAATTTTAAACTTCAATTTGTTGACGCGAAGTCACATTTTCTTTAAACAACAGTTGTGGGTTTAGTGGGTTTTAAATGTCAGATGACAGAGTTGATGCTCTAACTATAGGCAATATGTCACTTTTAAATGTTCCACAAAGTTCCTAGTGTTTTGTATGGCGTGCGAAATCCATAGTTGTAGCACATTGATGTTTGCCAACCAGGTTAACCCAATTGAGAGCTTTTAAAGCCTTAAACCGGTCTTGAGTTTTTTTATAATAGGAAAATAATCGGTGCAAATGAAGAAACAATATGTAAATGGCGGTCATAACTGTGGTCATAATCATATACTATAGTCATGGTCATAGACTGTAGTCATAGCCATAGACTGTAGTCATTAGTCATAGACTATAGTCATAGACTGTAGTCATAGTCATAGTCAGACTATAGTCATAGTCACAGACTATACCTAGTCATATTCATATACTATAGTCATAGTCATAGACTGTAGTCATAGTTATAGACTGTAGTTATAGTTACAGACTATACATAGTCATAGTCATAGACTGTAGTCATAGTCATACACTGTAATCATAGTCATAGACCATAGTCATTGTCAGACTATAGTCATAGTCACAGGCTATACCTCGTCATAGTGATATACTGTAGTCATAGTCATAGACTATAGTCCTAGTCATAGATAGACTATAGTCATAGACCATAGACCGATATATATTATATAGACAGATATATTATGTGTGAGCGAGATAGCACGACCGCTGGCCGCCATTTACAGATAGTTTCTTTATATGCACGGCTTCTATATCTTATTTGGTCTTTTTATTTTTTATTATTTATTTAGTATTTTTTCACGTGACTATGGGCGTTTTCACATTTTGTGATGTTTTAGATGCATTTATGTTTTCAATATTATTATTTTTTTCCAAAAATGTAGGTAAACCAAAAATCAATTTTTCTATCGGCTTCGTTAATTTCCATTCTAAGTTCTGTATGTGTAAATACAAAATAACAATAATATTCATATATTAGGTATAACTTTTTTTTGAATAAATGTTTGCCTCGTTGGGAAATAAATATAATTTTGGATGGCAACATTTGCACTAATTGTGGATTTTCTTTCTTTCCATCTGTCAACACTCACATCCGCTGGGGGTAATCGCACTCTGCAAACTGGTAACACTGGTTTTTCATACTAATGTTTAAATATATATTTCGATGCGCGAATGTATTGGCTTTTTCTCTATATATTTATAAACGAATATCTCTTTTCGCTTGCAAACCTAATTGGCCTTTCACTCTATTTCTCACATACATTTTTTTATAATTTTTGTTTTGTGTAATTATATTTTTGAAATCTTCTTCTTAATGCATGTTTTCATTTATTTTGTGAACTATCCTGAAAATGAAAAAAAAAAATTAAATTTCATCACATTTTTACACCTACCCTCACTGTGCTTTTTTTTTTTAATTCATTTCCGTATACATAACAATAATTATTATGTTTAATTCAAAAAATTTATCTCGAAATGTTAAATAAAAACTGAGAAGGTCGTCTCTCAGCGAGATGTCAGGGTTCAGCACAGCATCGGCGAGGACGTTCATCCACGAGGCCTCGACCCTCGTCCTGGAGACGATAGAGGCTGGTATCAAGAAACACTACCTGGTGCCACTTACCATCGCCCAACGGTCACGGTGGCGGCGGAAGGGCATCAAACTTCACATTTACAATGAACACACGTTCATTGCCAAACATCTTAGCGGGTGAGTGACAAATGTTGCTTAATGGTACTGTAATACTTAATGCTTAATACTGTAGTCCCTAAACGGTCAAAGTTGCTTCACAAGCAATTAAAATGTTGCTCAGTGAAATATAGACGGTCAAAATTGCTTGACAAACGAGCATTAAGATGCTCGACAAGCGGGTGAGTGACTAATGTTGCTTAACGAAATCTACAGGAGTCCATAGACTGTCAAAATTACTTGACTAGCAATTAAAATTCACGTGCTTGTCAAGCATTAAGATGCTTGACAAGCGGGTGAGTGACTAAAGTTGCTTAATGAAGTATACAGGAGTCCCTAGACGGTCAAAATTGCTTGACAAGCAATTCAAATTCACGTGCTTGTCACATCACTTTAGCAAGATTATGCTATAGACCATTTTTGTTCGCAATACAATTTAGATTGTTTTTGGCACTTTTGGGCTAAACAGCATAATTTTCGAAATATTTAAGAAAAATTGATAAAACCCAACATTCAAAGTAAAAGTATAAGTTGGACTTATACTTTTACTTTGATCTACATCGTTGGGGTTTTGCCGTTTTTTGGGCTAATTGCACTAAACTAATTCCTTTTCCGCGTATCTACAATTTTAACGATCCGGCACATCGCTAATGAATATTTTGTTGTATAGTGGCACAGTGTGCGAAGTATGTAGCAAAACGATAGCGCGGCGGCTCGGCAAGCAAGGCTACGAGTGCCGCGACTGTCAACTCAAGTGCCACAAGCACTGCCACGTCAAAGTGCCAGGCACCTGCCCTCAAAGCAGTGTGCAGAATATGGAGCTGTGAGTATTTATTTTTCTCTTATCTCATCTCGTGTCTTATTACTGTTGTATTTATATAAAAAATATACTTTTTGTCTAGATATAATATTTAATGTGGGTCCAGTGGCCTGAAAATAAATTATTTTTTTAAATTATTTATTATTATTAAATTATAGTACAACACGAATAAATGATAAAACCAGAGCAGTGTTAAGGAGAAAACATTTATATGAAGTTTTTTTTTAAATAGAAGCTTTATAAAAATTCCAAAAAAAATATAATTATATTTTGTTTATGTGTAAAATTTTTTATGTTCACTTTTTAGTGTTTTATTAGAAAAAAAAAATTGAATTTATTTTAAAACAGAATTGGGATTATAACAGTTTAATATTAAGAATTTGATATCTAAAATTCTGTTCTTACGCTTTTTCTCTTTTAATTTTATTTTTTATATGTATATTTATTGACTAACTTATTGCTTATTAGAAATTTAATATTAAACCCAGATAAATGTATGTATATTATATTATTTTAATTGTAAAGTATCGATGAGGACTACATCGCTAAACTGCAACAGGTAAACCAGGAGAGGCAAGTAAAAGTATAGAACTAGTCTTAAAATTAAAAGGGTCATTTAAACACATTTTCATGGCTATTTAAATTTAAACTTAAAAATGTATAGATTTAAGAGTTAATTTGATTTTATATTGATTATATTTGATATAGCTTGCATTATTCATAATAGCATAAAGGAGAGCGGGCAGAACTGTCCTTAAATTTTGCATTGTTTTAATATGTACATGCAAAATTTGTAAATTTGATTTGAAATTTTTATTAATATCTGAAAAAATAATAATAATAAAAAATTTGGGAATTTTTTTGATGTGAAACATATTTTGATGCGGCGGGTAAGTTGGCTTAGCGATGACGCCACATTTGGCTAACCAAACTTTGACCACATTTGGCTAACCAGACTTTGGCCACATTTGGCCAACCAATGTATTTTTTAAATCTTTTAAATAAAGATTTAAAAAATATTTTTTTTTCTATGTTTCACATCAACCAGGCGTCCCGAGACGAATCTATTTTTTATTCTCAAATATAAATATATATAATTATATATATGCCCTTTCTCCTTCAATATTAGTAAGTAGTAAAATAATTTTATGCTAAACTAACATTTCAGCTACTTATTCATAATAATATGTATTTAATATCTGTCTTATTCTTTGTGAAGTATACGAGAAAAAGATGGAATTTGATAAAAGTTTATGAGAAAAAAATATCGTAGAATGATTACAATTTGTTATAAGTACAAAAATTGAAAAAGAAAATACGGCTTTTCAAAACGATATAATTTTTGAGAAGCCGGATTTTCGGATTGTTTTACATGTCCGGATATAATCTTACAAGTCGTTTTTCAAAGCCGGATTTTCGCATTTTATTTTACACGTGATTTTATATGTCCAGATGTAATTTTACATGTCGTTTTTGAAAATCTGGATTTTCCGGATTGTAAATCGTAAAGTACTTTATATGTAAAATATATCCAAATAGTTTTATATAATTGTTTTTATATATATATATTTGTATTTTTTCAAAGAATTTTTAAAATACGCTAGGTTTAAATTAAATTAAAAATTGAAATGGTTGAATTTAAAATGGAAAAATATCTCATAAACTTTCCTGTAATATTTTAATTTTTGCCCTTACAGCTTATTTTATATATTTTTTTTTACTTTTACGCTGCCAAAGGTCCCATTCCCATAGCTTTGGAAATGGAAGGTATTATATAAGCATTTTCATTCGTAGCTGTGTATTATGTGTAGTATTATAATTTATGTATATGTATTGCACCTGTCAACACATAAGCTTTTTAATTGAATTTATTTATTTTTTATTCATGTAATGATCTCAAGAAGTACCTAGACGGTCAAACGTGAATTTTACGTGCTGGTCAAGCAATTTTGACCGTTAATAGAACTTGACAAGCATTTACGTGCTTGATGAAAAAATGCTTGCATGCTTGTCAAGCAACAAGTTCAGTGTGCTACGGAACGTTATGACGTTTTCTATTTTAGCTCAAGTTTAGACTGGATCACTATGTAGCGACTGAGATTAAAATGAGTGCAGATGTATGCCAAGCCTCGTCAACTATGCAACTATGCTTGTCAAGCACCTAAATGCTTGTCAAGCAATTTTGACCGTCTAGAGTCTAGACCAAATAAAAACTATAGACAGAATTTTGCGGATAACATAGTGAAGCCGTTGTTATAAACATAACCTCAATTACTATTGTTTATTTTTATTGAAAATATAATTTCCAAGATCCTGCTTTTTAATTTTTTTCAAGACTAATTTTCACACCCTTTCACTAGGCAATTTGGCATTTTCACTAGTAATTATTTTTAATAAGGCGAGGTGTAGTTTCACCTGCTTCATTCTGCTCTTAAAATGGCTCTGTCTTTAGTTCTTATTTTATCTTAGATCATGATACGAACGTTATACTATTAATATCTATCGCCTGAATTTTTTTTTATATAAATGCTATTATTAAAAGAAGTCTTAAATTTGAATTTATTACAATTTTTTTCTATTTGCATTTGGTATACATATACATTTATTACCTAAGTTGCAACTTCGATGTTATAAGTTATTTTTCTCTCACTCGCTTGGAAACGTATTGATTATTAAAAAATGTAATTGTTCCTTTTCTGTCCATGTCGGCAAATGTCCCAAAAAAGACTACAATAGAAATTGCTGGACAGTTTTAAAACGTGGCCAACTATTTTATACATTACCGCCATTTTGTTTTATTGTTGAGAATTTTTATTAATTCAGAAGAAAATTAATTTTCTTCTGTTCAAGTTTTCACTTGTGTCGGCACTCCCGGAGTGCCAGTGTTTTTTATTTTCATTTGTCAATTGACAAAGGTCAACATCCTTATTGCTTTATTTTCGGCTTGGGCAGTAATGTATCTATTAATTGTATATTACAATTATGAACACTGTTAAAATATAATCCAGTATCCATATCTAAATGTTTATTATAGTAGGTATATTTATATATGTAATTATATATTTTACTAACACAATATTTATTATTATTATTTCTAGATCCATGCTCCCAGTGCTAAGTGAATAGATCACGCTGAGAGAAGACTGGAAGAAAAGAAATTTAAAATAATACACAAGCATTGTCCATTCAGGTTCTTTAAAATAATTGAAGTGTGTAGTCGTTATATGTATATTTTGGCTTTATTTGTAGCATGATTTTTATTTTTTTTTACAGCTTTTATAACTAAATCAAAATGTATATTTGTTAGCTAGTCTTGTAAAATATGCACTGTTTTTGTGAATAAAAGTGACACATAAGTTGACAATTCTCCTGCACATTAGCAATTATATTTTTATAATATAAATGTATAGGTAATGTAAATGTAAGGTAACATATAAAGACTTATTATCCTTTATAAGAATTTAAGATCCATTTTTGTGTGTAATTTTTTGCACGCATCAAATTTAATGTTGTCTACGCTTTGTTTTTTTTTTTTTTTTTTTTTTTTTTTTTAGCATTTAAATGTTGTACGTTTTTTCTGTAATACAAACCCATTTAATAGACAGAGTTCTCAATATGTGAACTCAAGCATGAATTTCTATATTATGTACTACAATATCGCTGCTTAAAAACTAAAGGGTCATAAAACAAAAAATCCAAAAATATTTTTATTGCAAAGATACAATCACAATCCTTCATATTGTATGTTGCAAAAATATTTATGGTTGTTTTATTCAATATTTAGTATATTTTAATATTTTTTTTAATATTCAAAAATAACTTATATAATGCTTATATCTCCTCTAGTATTCAATTTTTTATAAAAGTACTAAAAAAACATTTAATGCTACTTAAAAATACGCTTTTAGCGATGTATAATATGCATATATTTGATAATGTATCTAATAAGAAAAAATAGACAAAAAATAATTAAATCTTTTTCGATTAGCTCTCATGTAAAAATTGTAATTTCGATTTGTGCCACTTTAGATTTTAAGCAGCGATATAAAGGGTCGGTTAGAAAATCTTCAATATCTTCAAAAGTACTTGACCCAGCTTTTAATCAAATAAAGACTAAATCCTTACTAATATTATAAATGCGAAAGTAACTTTGTCTGTCTCGTTTTCACGTCAAAACTACTGAACCGATCACCATGAAATTTTGCATACACGTTGTCTGGGACACCAGAAAGGACATAGGATACCTTTCATCCAGAAAAAAAGTAATATTCCCGAGGGATTATCTAAAATATAAAACTGTAACTAACGCCTGGCCAATGCGTTATAGCAACAAGTTGTCAAGCGTTGTAATTGCTTTTATATTTTTAATTTATCATCGCGTACGAAGCCGCGGGCACAAGCTCCTCTTGAATCACTCTATCTATTAAAAAAAACCGCATCAAAATCCGTTGCGTAGTTTTAAAGATCTAAGCATACATAGGGACAGACAGACTGGAAGCGACTTTGTTTTTTATACTATGTAAGGATAGCGATTATATACAGTATGTGTATTTTAATGCGTACATTTTTCTTCTATTTCAGGACCTACATTTCGTCACCGTACACCGACAAAAACATAAGAATGTTGTGATTCTTCATTCGACGCTTATTTGCACAAAGCAATCCATATATTTACTTTTAAAAGTACTATACTACCCACATAATTTACTTTTAAAAGTATACAAAAAAAAGTTATTAAAAAATCTACCACAAATCTCTCTTTAAGTACAACACCCTTGTATGCTTCGTATAAGCTTTTTTTTACAAAATATATTTACAATTTTTAAGTAAAACCTTAGACTGTAAGGAAATGAAATACTTAGTTTTTTTTCAATCTACTTAAAAAAAAATCTCTCGCTTTTTATCAAATATATTGGAATAATAAATTAGGATTAGCTTTAGGTATCGCTAGAACCCACCATCGAAGCCTTTTTAGATCTGATTGTCACTTAAAAATTGCACTGTTTACTTGTGGGTTAAAAACACTGCCTTAAGGGAATCTTTTGAAAGGTGACATTGAAAAAAATCATTATTCATAAAGCGTGAATATGTCTTTTCGTTAATTATCTGAAAATAATTCAAACTTAAATAAATTTTAAAATTATACTAAATCCATGACAAAATATAATTGAAAAATTTCTATTAATAAAATATAATCTTTTGACAAAAATAAAAAAAATATATAAATTTTGCGCAAGTTGTAACAAGGTTTAGAATTAAAAAAAATCTTGTTAAAAAATATTTTTAGCATTAATGTCAATGTTCTTGGCCCCAAGGCAAATGTCCACTAATTAAAAAATAATCAGTAAAATAGCAATTTGTGATTTCAGCCAAATACCAGATATGTACCTAATTTTTTTTTGTAAAAAATAAATAAAAAAATAAATCATAGTTACCAAACAGATACCTTTATTATTTTTATTGTTAAATCTTAGGTCCTTAAGGAAATAAAATAAATGCGAACGATTTTGAACTCTATCGTCTCTTATTAAGTCTCAAAAGTGCTTTTGCACCATGTGATCTAATATTGAATATTTGTACGTGCAATAACTTCGTAATTAATTAAAAAAAATATATAAATGCTTGGCTTCGATATTATAATGAAATTTTATATAAAAAAAAAACACTGGCCGCAAAAAAGACCAGCCTGTATATGCGTTACAAATAAGTGCGGAAAGAATGTGTGTGTGTGTGTGCGCGTGTGAGTGAGTGTGACATCACATGCCTTAAATGTTTTGTGCTAATTTAGTCTCAATAAAGTAAAAAATAAATAAATCTTACATAAACAAATAAAGCTATATGCCTGCCACTAATTTTGTAATTCAAAAATGGAACACGTACTTTATAAAGGCCGAGTTCGTATAGCGCCGTTTCACTACGTGTGTGAGGGAGACAGCTATATATATATCTCCTTCTCTCTTTATACGTTCCTTATTTCGAATCTTTGATATTATTTATTAAGGAGCTATCACACCATTCAATTTGAATCGAAAGGTGTGATCGCAGAAAGAACAGATCGGATTCAATTTAAATTTTAGATTCTATTATCAATTTTCAACTCTATATCTTCGATTTAGAAATCAATTTAGCGTAATTAAAGTGTGTTCACGAGCTCACTACTTAGATTCCTAAATAGGAAACGTTCAAATTGAATGGTGTGATAACCGCATTAAGGGCCTTTCACCATCTGACAAGTAGGCTAACTGTCATAATGGAGCTGATATATACCTTTATTTGTACGGTAAAAGTCCCAAACATTAAAAAAAAATCGTCTATCGAAGGATGCACTAACTAAAGCGAATGCATAATTTAATAAAAGAAAATTATTTCTTAAAGTAATTAATCAACACTTTACTTGTAGTTGGTGAAAGAGGCCCTGTCATATTATAACTTTTGAATAGGTCTACGGAATGAAAATATCCAATAAATCAGTCTACGGATTTTTTTATATAAAAATCTTTCACAAATTAACTCAAAAAGTTATCGGTTTACTAAAAAGTCTTTATCCAGTGTGTGTTTTAGGTGACGGTAACCACTTACCATCAAGTGGACCGTCAGCTTGACTGACGACCTTTAAATAAAAAAAATTTACAATAAAAATCTTTCGATACCAGTGCAAACGAGTTGGAGATAAATCGGCCTGAATAAAAGTAAACCTTATGTGGAAGACATAAAATCTAATTTTGTATGAAAATCATTGTTAAAATAATTTTGTAACAAGGATCGCTCGAAACGTGTAAGGCAATGGAAAATAACACTTAAGCTAAAGGTATAAAGGTTCATAATTAATTTAAACATGACAAGATGTAATAATAAATTAATGTTGTTAACGCATGTTTTTTTATGTGGTTATAATTATGTCGGATATTATTTATTTATATTGAATGTTACGCGATGTGTTTTCCGTAATTTAATTTTTTTCCTCTTTTTTTTTTAATAAAATGTCTTTTTTAAATATAAAATTGTTTTATTTTTAAAACAAAAATCCATACTTATATTTAAAATGCGAAAGTAGCTCTGCTTGTTTACCTACTACTTTTTCACGTCTTAACTACTCAACCGATAATCATGAAATTTTGCAACCTCAGGGATATAAAAAAGGACATGGGTAATAAAAAAAAAAACTAAGTATAATTATATCACATCACATTTAACAACATTTTGGATGGGACTAAATAAAAAAAATTATGTGGTTTTAATTTTACTGTATTACAAAATATTGAACGAACCCATTTCAATATTTTTATGTTTTTAAGATATGGATATTAATATTATTATTAGCTGGAAATTAACTTACCATTAGGAAGTCTCTTTCTAAAATTAAAAAAACAGTGGCACTCCGGGAGTGCCGACTGAAGTGAAAACTGTATTTTTTGAATCGTCAGAAAAGTACACACTGTCGGTTACACGGTTACATTACATGACAAGTCGCGAGTTCAAAAATAAATAAATAATCTTAAACAAACTTTAATTTATCTACGACAAAGTTCAAATTCAAATCAATTTTTTTGCAATTAATTTTTGATCAAAACAATTCTTGAGAATCGAATGTTGGCAACTCGTGTCCCAACATTATCCTGTCAGAATTGGCTACGGTCGCCACATTGGAGCAGTGTTTATTCGAGTAGTAATCTTCAACTAGCTCTTTGAAACCTTCAACTAATTTTAAATATTTTTTTAACTCGCAATAATTTCTTGGAGCTGATATATTAAAATTTGACATCAGATATCTGATTAAGCTCGGTACTATTTCTTCAGGTAACGTGTAAGGATTATTCGACATTTGTTTCAACAGATTCGCTAAAGCTATAGACATATCGCTTATTACTGCTCTTTTTTGAGAAATAAATGGATTTTCTGTTTCACTAGGATTATTTTCTGATTTACTAAGAACCATATTAACCGTATGGTAATATTTTAACAATTTATTTTTAAAATCGTTATCATATATGCGCTGATTTTGTGCATCAAATGGCTGAAAACCAGTACTTTTTTCTGGATTAAGTTTCATTGGTGACAAATTAAAATAATTTGCTCTAAGCAAATGTTTCTCTCTATCCTCTGGATGTTTAGTGGAAAATTTTATCAAAAACTTATCCAATATTGTCTGTAAAGGCAATTCATTAAAATCTCTTTGCATAGCAATATCTATGAATGTATCTGTAATGTCTTTTTGCCTTTTGTCAACATTATCCTTAGATCCTTCTATGTTTAGGCCTGTTTTTTGAATAATTAGATCCCATGCTTCTAATAGTTTATCGTTAGCTTGAACACACAATTTCTTTGTTATGGTAGTTATTAAATCTTCAGGTAATTTTATAAGTGCATCACCGTTTTCCAAATTATCTCCTTTGTAGGTTTTCGATTCGTTATCCATAGTTGTTACAAGAGATGACTGACCTGTCGTGTCTTTATGTTGGTCATTAGTTGAGTTGTTATTTTTCAAATTTTCCATAAAAGCATTCCAAGTTTGTTGGTTTGTCTCGAGAGCTATTTTCTTAGATACCATAGGTACAATTGTTAACGAAGGCATATCTAGACTATCAGGTTTTTGTCCATTTTCTGGATTGTCCAACGAATGTACTTGAACTTCTTTAGAGTAAGACGTGTTTGGATTTTCAGTTATAAGAGGTGCAACATGCAAGTCGACATTTTCATTTTCATTTAAATTTTTAACCGAATCAGTGACAGTTATATCTCCATTTACTGAGTCAACATGTTTTCGCGTTTTATCGGTATTAGCTAACAAACGTAACGTGTCATCACTCTTTAAATTTTCTTTATATGTTGACCAATCTTGAAGAAATACTTCGTTATCATATTTTATTTTCTTCTTTGGTTTACTGTTTTGCAGTATTTGAAAAATTCTGATTTTTTCCATTTCAGAAGGCTCCTGTTTGTACTGTTTATGCAATTTTATAATTGTTTCGTAATCTTGTTCTTCGTTTATAGTAGGCGGGGAAGTAGTAGTTGCATACTTGTAAATCAAACTGGGATTGACATTCTTTCCTCCGGTTTTCTTCGTTATGATTCCAATCAAACGTGGATAATCGTAATAATTTAATTTTTTAATATATCTTGTGGGATTACCCTGCGAAAAAAAATATTAAAGTATATTTATGCTGATTGTAAAATGGATTGCAAAATTTATAACTACCTACCTAATACTAAATTCTTTTAACTAAGTTAACGTTCTTTGACTAGACTTTTACAACTTCATTATGGGTTAATGGGACATCCATTAGGAATAGAATCAATGGAACATTTTGGGCAAAATATCAATATACCTGTTCTTTTTGAATTTTTTTTCCAAAAACAACAATAATTATTATCTATCTATACTAATATTATAAAGAGGAAAGATTTGTTTGTTTGTTTGTATAGAATAGGCTCCGAAACTACTGGACCGATTTGAAAAATTCTTTTACCATTAGAAGCCGACATTATCCGTGAAAAACATAGGCTACTTTTCACCGCGGGAAAATGATTCATTCCTACGGGAAATCTAAAATAAAAGTAAATACTGGCTTGGCTGATAGCGCCATCTATCCAAAATACGGTAGATGGCGTTTTATACTTTTCTACGTGGACGAAGTCGCGAGCACCAGCTAGTAAATAAATAATATAACAATACTTGTGATGGTCAGCCTGTCTCTAAAGTTTAACATAAAAAAGCAAGTAGGTATTCGCTTAAAATATATTGGAAAATGATAGGGGAAGCTTGGCTAAATTGGCTAAATAATACAAAATAAATTGTCTTACATTATAGGTATAATTGTACGTACTTTTTTGGAATAAGCGACGTTTCTTTGCTCATGATTGAAACCATTTTCTTTCTGTAAATTAATCTTGCTTGAGAACGGTTGGCCATTTTGGTTATTGTTGTATTGATCTTCAATTTGATTGATCTGTTTAATTTAATTCAATGTGACAGTTAGAATTATGAAATTAACAATCTCTGTTTTAAGGTGTATATAGGTTTTATCTATACTAATATTATAAAGAGGAAATATTTGATTGATTGTTTGAAATGAAAAGGCTCCGAAACTAATGGACCGATTTGAAAATTCTTTCACTGTTGCGAAGCTACGCTATCAGTGAGTAACATAGGCTATATTTTATAAAGTTACGAAGACGAAGTCGCGTGCAACAGCTAGTATTAATATAAATCACGAAAACTAAGTAGGCCAAGTTAAAAATTCACAGATTTTGTGCCTAACACGACTATCGAGCACATTGGAAATGAATCTACGGAATTCAAAAATATGTTGGTCTGACTTGTTGACTTCTTTCAAAAAGGTTAAATTACAGGGCAAACCCTTAACCCGATCGTCTTTATTTTAGGCTGAAATTGTAGCTGACTAAATTATCTAAAGGAGCTTTTCTCAAATTTTTGATAACATTCTTCGTTTTCAATATATCGAGCGCTAAAATTAAAAATTGGGAAAAAAAAGGGATTTTTTTTCACTATTTCGTCCATAATTTTTTTCGGTTTTGACTTTTTCGAAAAATTATTTTTGCACCTTACGGCTCTCATAAATACGCGTCTTTTTTGAATATCATATCTTCACAACTCTCCGATATATAAGGGAACGCACTTTTTCGTAAAATCGGGGCCTATACTGAAGCGAACGAAGACATTTCCAATGTCAAAAAATAAAATTCATACCTGAGATTCCTCTAAGAGACCATTAATATTAGCATATGAATTCTCCGCACCCACATTATTGGACTGATCCATTTTTATTGTATGCATTTCAGAAACGCGATCAGGACTCTCCTGATTTAGTTGCCCCACTAAATCAGTTCCAGGTATCAAATGATTCTTTCCGGTGACATATATGATTCGTTTTATATATCTTCTTCCCGATGGGTGTATTTTTAAGAGAATTAGTCGATGGCGTCTGTTATTATCAATATTATTCAAGGGTATTTCTTTCATGTCATCATTTGTTTCCTGATTCTGTTTCGGCGACACATTTACCTCTGTTCTCCCCCATAACAATCTTCGGATTTTATTATTAGCATCTTCTTTGTTATTTTTGTTCACAAAAAAATCTTCGCCGTTGGCAATCGGTGTGACTTTTAAATCACTCGATTTGGAGTTATTGTTAGTTTTATTATCTAATTCTTGATTATCTTGTACAATAATTTCGTCGTCTATTTTAACATCGTCCGCACTCCTTACATTTCGATAAAAATTATCTGTATTAGTGAGGTCTTGTACTTTATTAAAATAAAAAGTGGCATTATTTACTAAATTCTCAGTTCTCATTGCGAGCATTCTTGGAAAATCTCCATAATGCTGGATGTTAAAGAAGTCCTGAAACTTTAAGGTGTCCTGAAAATGTTTTTCACTTGTTGAATAAATTAATTTATATACTTAGTTGTAAGTATACTTAGTTTAGACAACTAAGTATACTTGTACTTATACTTAGTTGTCCCTTAGATATTATAAAACAGAGTCCTGTCTTTTCGCGATAAACTCAAAAACTACTGCACCGATTTTGATGCTGTTTTCACCAATGGATAGAGTGGTTTTCGATAAAGGTTTTAGTATATAATTTACAAAGTTACGCGGGCAGCAACTAGTTGTGTGAATATATATACCTAATACTTACTTACTGGCATGAATACATCTACAGCTATATAAATAACTAGCTATTGCATGCGACTTCGTCCGCGTAAGTTTATAAAATATAATACATTCGTATCTGTGAAACCATGGAAATACACATACAAAATTTCAACCCAATCGGTTCAGCCGTTTAGTAGTTGACATACCGACAGCAGCGCCACCTACCGGGTCCAATTGTATTTTTAAATCATCCAGGAAACCATCGAAATAGCCATATAAAATTTCAACCCAATCGGTTCAGCCGTTTAGAAGTTATGTGAAAAAGATAAGTACGGAAGGATAATTCTTACTACCCGTTGTCCTATTACCCGTTTTCCCGTAGGA
Organism: Synanthedon vespiformis; assembly: GCA_918317495.1. Taxonomy (NCBI): domain Eukaryota; kingdom Metazoa; phylum Arthropoda; class Insecta; order Lepidoptera; family Sesiidae; genus Synanthedon; species Synanthedon vespiformis. The sequence goes on along the minus strand of OU906971.1, from coordinate 1,459,517 downwards.
ACGAAGCATTTTCCCGCGGTAAAAAGTAGCCTATGTTCATCACGGATAATGTTGGCTCCTAATGGTAAAAGAATTTTTCAAATCGGACCAGTAGTTTCGGAGCCTATTCTATTCAAACAAACATTCAAATCTTTCCTCTTTATAATATTAGTACAGACTAGCTGATGCCCGCGACTTGGTTCGCGTTCTCTATAGAGTATAGCCTTCCTTGATAAATGGAATATCCAACACAAAAGAATTTTTCAATTCGAACCAGTAGTTCCTGAGATAAACGCGTACAACCAAACAAATTTGAATTTATATATTGGTAATTAGATTTAAATCCTACATCCTACTATTATAGTCATCCGCGCACTTGCAGTACTTGCTTATATTATAGGCTTCGTCAGACTTAACCCTAACATAAAACAACAAAAAATAAATCTTACCGAACAAGAGAGATTTGCAAATAAAAATTTTATAAAAATACACAAACGCAACGTTTTCATTTTTTAAATTAAATCGTATAAAGAATTATGTGTACGTAATCCCACTTTTTATATATACCGTCAATAATTGTTTATTAAAAACGTGTAAACTCAGATGCGTGTAATACCTAAGTGTACCTAAATTGACGGTTTAACGTTAACAAATCATCTCGTGTATTCAATTTGTTAGAACTAATCACAATTAGGTACCTACCTTTACATTTTTTTAGGTATTAATTGTACAGTCGGCCGCATAAGTCAATTAACACATTCAAAAGTGCAAAACAACTGAACATTCAACTTACTTAATTCTTACGTAAGGTTATTTTGTTCTCTAGTCGCAAGTAAGTAATTAAGTAAGTTGAGTGTTCAGTTGTAACTTAACACTCAACATACATACATACAATACATATAAGTGCAATACATTGCACTTTTGAATGTGTTAATCGACTTATGCGGCCGACTGTACATTTAGCCGCCAGAGTCCGATTTATCTGACAATTATTATCGTGCTCATTTCGCCAGAGCCGTATATAATTATACGACAAATTGCTCTACTTGTATAATGTTCATTTCTAAATTATCATTGCTTTCTCTTAAAAAAAATTACGAGTCAAGCTCCGAAAATAAATAGCACAAATGCTGTTATTTCAGTCTGTAAGGACTGCAAGAGAAAACAATGTAATGATTTAAAAATAAACATTATACAAGTAGAGCAATTTGTCGTATATATAATAATAATATTGTCAATCTTTTTACTCGAGCGCCTTGTGGGTGGAATATACGCAGCGGGCATACAGCGCCCTGCGTGTTCAGTATAATTATATTTTCAGGATGCTGTTGCGGTTACCGCGTTTTTGCAGTGCATCCACTATGTTTGCTATGGCATCTACTGTAGCACTACCATGAGTTTATGACGACCGAAATCGCTAGCGAGAGATGAGCGAGAACGTAAAATATTTGTATGAAAAATTGTACAGCGCCTCTAGCAGTCACTCAAAGAACTAAAACCGGTAACATGAGTTGCGTAAGTGAAAAACCTATCGAATGTAGTTGCTAGCGACCATTAGCGACTAACGTTTAACTTGACATTTCTATACAAAGTCGGTACCATGAGTTACAAATTTGACTAATGCTCTCGAGAAATACCGTAACGTTAGTAGTTAAATCATTCACTAGCACATTGAAGGGTGAAAGATTCGTTATAGACAGAAGTAAACTAACGTAAGATTTCGATAGCAACTCATGGTAGTGCTACTGATGATTTCTATGCCATCAGACGCAAACGGATTGCCTCAATGTTACACAGAGTGCGCACTAGCGGTAACGGCATTCTGAGAGTGTTATGTAGCAAGTGCGACTGCCCCATACTATCTTTTTGGGTCAAATTAGTTATAGGGATTATTAAATAAGATAATGTGTAATAATTTTATTTTTAATGTGTATTGTACTTACTAACATAGTTTTAAGTTAATATTGTTACTAACCATGATGGATCTGTGTAATCTGAATATGAATAAATTATTATTATTATATATACGGATCTGGCGAAATTGACAAGAAAATAATTGTCGGATAAATCCGACTCTGGCGGCTGAAGGATTAGAGGTAAATTTTTAATGTATGATTGTCTATAAAGAAGGGAAATAAAACAACAATTAACATTTCAATAGTAATATATTCAAAAAGTTCTATACAGTCGGCATTTGTCACAATTTTGTAATTATTAAAATGTGATGCAAACACAAAAAAAAAAATAAACATCAAAATATACAAAAAACTAAATAATAACTAAAAAAAATAAAACAGCTTAGACAGAAAATTTAAATATGTGCTTTATGTAAATATAAAACCTTTGCCGATCCGGAAACTTACTTATTTAGTGATATACAATTTCAGTAATATACGTTTTCAGTCAATTTCAACATTTCTCAAGCATTTACAACATTTTTTTCTAAGCAAAATCATCATTTTCCTAAGCAAATTCAACATTTTCCTAAGCAAATTCATCATTTTCCTAAGCGAATTCAACATTTTCCTAAGCAAATTCATCATTTTCCTAAGCGAATTCAACATTTTCCTAAGCAAATTCAACGTTTTCCTAAACAAATTCATGATTTTCCTAGGAAAAATCAACATTTTCCTAAGCAGATTCCCAAGGAAAATGTTGAAAATACTTGGAAAAATATTGAAATTGACCGAAAAATGGTACACACATGATTGTGCACAATTTAGTATCTATACATAATATTATGTCCAAAATCTATACTTATAAATAAAATTTAAGCGTATGTATAATGTCAAAATAACTGCTTTTCCCTAAATATATAGTACATACGGTAGTTCTAACAAAAATACAAATAGAGTTTGCAGTCGATAAATATATATTTAGTTTTATTATTTTCCTTATTTTCCCGTCACGTCTTGGACACGAAAATAATTGTCGGATAAATCCGACTCTGGCGGCTAAAGGGTTAGCCGGTTACGTGCGAAGGATTATTTTTCTTGCTACGAAACTAGTTACATACAAAGAGGTTTTCTCTTCGTACGAAACTAGTTACGTACTTACGACCGCCTACGAAACCAGTTTCTTACACATCTTTGCATTTGTGGGAAAGGGACAAAACACATTTTTGTATATTGCTATTGGCTATTTCGTAGAAAGAAAGAAGAAGAAAAAAAATTTGTACGTAACCGGTTTCGTAGCAAGAAAAACAATTCTTGTCACGTAACTGGTTATGTAGCGTTGGTTTCGTAGGCGGCCGAAGGGATTAATTGACAATATAATATATTATATTATACACATATACACACGAATGGTTTAATAATTTAATTGATAATTTGCGTTGTGAATATTTCTATCCAATAACCGTCCGGGTCTTGTATGAAAGCGAGTCCCTTCATTTTTCCGTCCTGTGGACGCTTTATAAATTTCACGCCTAGTTTTTCAAATCTGAAAACATTTATCGCCTTAAAATGAAAGTCAGACACGTTTGGTCCAGTGGCTAGTGACCTTAGCTAGCAACCAAACGGTCTCTGGTTCGAATCCCGCTAGGTGCAAATGTTTGTGTTAACATTTTACCTTTTTACCTGAGTCATGGATGTTTTGTATTTATATAATATGTATGTAATTACAAAAAATAGTAATCTATGTAGTATATCAACTGTTTGGTATCCATATACCAAAGCATATAGTTGCTTACTGTGGAACTAGATGGTGCTGTGTGGAATGTGCGAAGATATTTATTGTTTATATTTATTTATTTACAATTTTAATTTTCGCTTTTAATATTATACAATTTTAATATTTCGCTTATTACTTTGCTATGCTATGAGAAACTATGCTCACCTTTCGCAGGCAGTATCCACATTGTCAACAAGTATACCGATGTGGCCAAAACCTCTCGGATCCGAGTTGCCATTGTGGTAACTGGAATCGTCGCTTTCCGTCCCCCAATTACTACAAAATACGACCAGACCCATTTTTAATAAGTATACTGGCTGATGCCCGCGACTTCGTCCGCGTTGGGACTACAAAAATATGTTGTGCAAAAATTTTGTAAGTGACAAAAATTTTTTTGTGCAATATTCCGACAAGCTACAAACATATGTTGCGCAACATTCTGAAAAGCTACGAAAAATTTGTCGTGCAATATTCCGAGAAGCTAATAAAAATTTGTTGTGCAATATTCTGGCAAGCTTCAAAACTTTGTTGTGCAATATTCCGAGAAGCTATAAAAATTTGTTGTGCAATATTTTGAGAAGCTACAAAAAATTTGTGGTGCAAATATTTTGAGAAGCTATAAAAATTTGTTGTGCAATATTCCGAGAAGCTACAAAAAATTTGTGGTGCAAATATTTTGAGAAGCGACAAAAATATGTTGTGCAAATATTCTGAGAAGCGACAAAAATATGTCGTGCATATATTCCGAGAAGCTACAAAAATTTGTCGTGCAATATTCCGACAAGCTACAAACATTGTTGCGCAATATTTTGAGAAGCTACAAAAAATTTGTCATGCAATATTCTGAAAAGCTACGAAAAATTTGTTGTGCAATAATCTGGCAAGCTTCAAAACTTTGTTGTGCAACATTTCGAGAAACTACCAAAATTTGTTGTCCAATATTGCACCTTAATTCATTGGTTATTACGTTGTGTTCATTTTGGCAAAAATTGTGTTCGGTCTGAGGTTAGTTTGGTTAGGGAAATACAGCAATGTCTGTCCATAAAACAAATTAACACTTACTATGTCAATTCCAATGTGGCCTTTCTAGTCAACGCCCAGACACCTCTTTGGGTTTCGTCTCGTGGCACTTGGTTCGGATCCTCGTAGCCCATGAAGAACAGCGAGAACTTCATTTCGGGGAAGTGCATTTGCTTTAGAAGTGTCATGCCCAGTACTCCCGTGTAGAAAGGTATCGACTTGCGAGGGTCCTTGATACGATACATTGTCTGTTGAAACATGAAGTCCTGAAAGAAAAAAAGGCAACGCTAAAAGTTAAGAAATATATACCCTTACTTACTCGCTTACCGAAAAACAACTTATTTCATTGTTATACTGGTGTAAGGGGATGGTTATACTGGTTTTACAGATGGATTGTACTCTAAATGAATGCCCGGCCACCACTTGACAGATCCAGACCAGAGCCAATTATGAACAGGCCCCGTTGGGAATCATATCCGGGACCTTAAAAACTTGATAAAGAGGCTCATTTTGGACCTTAACATTAATATAAAAAATTGACATTATATTACTCATATACATATATTTTATAACAGAAAATCCTTCTTTAAGGTGAAACAAGTCGGCGCGGCGGCCCGAACTCATCGATCTCATGGCTAAAATGCGTCCTGTCTCACACAGCACAAAGCGCGGGAAGAGCACTCGACTCAGATGCACAATCATTCATACCAAAAATTAAATCACAAATAGACCCTTGGGCCAACGCTTTTTTTGACAAAACTACTGCATATATTTATTTCGTGTAAAGTTATTTGAACTCTTGAATAACTAATCAATGTTTGTATGCAAAGTATTTTGGAGTTTTTGTACACTGGATTGACCTAATCACCCTCAAAGTTGCATTAAAATCTGTTAGGGTCTTATCTTCGAGAAAATTCGTTTAGGTACTTTTTTTTAATAAAATGGTTACAAAAATACGCTTGCTCGTTTTATAATATTTTGAATTATTAATTAAGTATTCTTGAATTTTTTTTCTGTAATGTTTCATAGACTTTCTTTCATCCAGTCTAGTAAGTGTAATAGATGAAAATTTATAAGGTGAGAGAAAATTGTAAATGAATATTACCTTTGTTGATGGATCAGGTTTTTGGCATAATGCCTCAATCTCTTGCGCTGAAATTCCTTCACTGGCCATGGTTCTGGAAGTAAAATTAATTTCAATTTAAGTATGTAGGTACTTATAACATCAATTTATCAGTGAGTATTTAATAAGAACTTTTTATAGAATATATAATTCTATAAAAAGTTCTTATTATTGATTGTTAAATTATCAGCGTCATTGAGTAGGAAAGTGATAACAGTAAAAATAAAACATTATTGGGCTAGCAACTAATAGGTATTTATTCCATACTATAATATTACTAGCTGGTGCCCGCAACTTCGTCCGCATTGAACGATGAAAGGTACCCTATGTCCTTTCTGGTGTCCCAAAAATCGGTGATCGGTTCAGAGTTTTTGCGTAACAAACTTTCGCATTTATAATATTATGGTCCATGAGCCAGCGACAGATTTTCATGACCAATTTCCTCCCAGTCGATAACTCGTAAAATGACTGAGAGAGTTGTATCATGAAGCGTTGTGAACGTCAACTGCGGCTCCAATGGTGGGTTGAGCAGTAGAGTGGTAGCCGCCCACGCACATAATAAAAAAAAAATTTTAATCATTTATTTCCGATTAAAAATTCATCAAATTATAGTTAGCCTAATATTTTGAAGAAACAAAATTGTCAGCTATTTATAAAATGGTGGATTATGCGTCTGCAGGTCATATATACATGTTCAGTGATTACCTCCCAATAGAAAACTTATCAGATGATAGTTTATGTATTACTGTTAATAAATAAAAATGTCAGCTGGCTATATCTTGGTGGAATGCTTGTCAGCTGATGCTCTGAAAGTGTAACGGGCTACCACTGCTCAACCCACCATCAGAGCCGCAGCTGACGTTCATAACGCATCATGATACAACTCTCCCAGGCATTTTACAAATTATGGACTGAGAGGAAATCATTGACGAAATTAGTGCCTGGCTTACGGACCATTAGTATGGATAAATGTGAAAGTAACTTTGTCTGTCTGTTTTTCACACCTTAACTGATCAATCTATAATCATGAAATTGTGCACACATGTTGTCGGGGATACAGGAAAAGACATAAGGTACCTTTCATCCAGAAGAAAAGGACTGTTCCCGAGGGATCATCTATACTAGTGTTACAAATGTGAAAGTTACCTTTTCACGCCTTAACTACTCAACCGACCATCGTGAAATTATGCATACACATTGTCAGGGATAAGGAACAGGACTTAGGGTACTTTTCATCCAGAGAAAAGGCGCTGTTCCCAAGGGACCGTATAAAAATAAAAAGGCGTTATATATTTTATTTGTTAACGCGGACGAAGTCGCGCGCACGAACTAGTGTAACCAATGTACAATTTACATTGGTCTCGTATGAGTGCGAGTAGGTTCTAGCCGATATTTGATTTTTTTGACTTAACCTAAAATTAGGTATATTTTAAAAAATAAAAATAAAAATTCAATTAACATTTGTAAACATATTCGATTAAATTATTACCAATAAATTATTTACCTACAAATAAGGTTTCCACAAACAATTCGTCGGAAAATATTCTTTTTCGGCAGTTCACCAAGTCGACGGACAGCTGTGACAAACGTCATTGTCATTGTCATTTGGGAATTTGTATGTTTGACCACAGACTAAATTAAATTAGGATTTTAAAGCGGCGGATTTCTTGAAAAAAATTGTATGAAAATTTATTGGACTAAAATAAAAAATTTCACACGGTATGCGTTACGTTCTATTTTCGAATATCTTTGAAATTTCAGAGATATTGCGCCATCTACCAATATCTCTGAAACTAGAATATACTGCGTAATAATATATCTTTGCGAAAACTAGATGGCGCCAGTAATCGTTCGCACAGAGATGGCGCTGATATTAATGCGTTAAGATAAATGTTTTATAGTTTTTATGATGTATTTTATAATCGTTCGTAAAATCTAGGGTTAGGGGTTTTTTAGGTCTAGAAATCGATCTCTCAAGGTCTTATCTTTGAGAAAATTCGTTTTAGGTGGTTTTTTTAAATGGAACGGTTACAAAATACCGCTTGCTCGTTTTATATTTTGAATTACTTACAAGTATGTTTGAATTTTTTTTCTATAAAGTTTCACAGACTTTTTCTCTTACATGTAAAAAACTTTAAACCTTTCATTGGCCTGAACTAAGCTCAGTCACCCAGTCTAGTCCACTATAAAATGGGCTGATCTTCAAACACCTAAAAAGCCCATATATTTGGGAGCTTTTGGGACAGACTTAGACAAACAGGTCAAAATTTTGCCAAACTTTTGTATGGGGCGAAAAAAAAACACAATATGAATGATTTTAATATAACTTTAATTAAACAAAAAACACTTCAGTCTTACAAAATGTTTATTTTTTTAAAAATCACTCCTTTTTCCACAAATAGAACTTTTCATAGATATACCTCAACTCTTCTAACCAGACTATGTCACGTTCTAATGACGTTTTTGTACATTTTATGGCCGATATCATTCTCATATCGGTAATACTGTTCATTATTATGTCTCCGACAACACTTATGTGGTCACCCTCTACGATAACATCTTCCTTTCTTTTCATTATAGTATCCAACATCGAAGACATGGTCACTGCATTATCGTCCCCCAAATTGGTGACTATGGCCAAATGTCTCAGAAGGTCCTTCAAGGTGTCTGACGATATATTGTTGACAGACTTGGAGCTATCATAATATATTTCTATGGTGCCTGTAGGAGATTGATAGTTTTTTTAGATCAAATTTAAAATATTCTTGTGATAATGAGAATATAAAAATCCATTGTTTAACAATCTTTAATATTTGATATTTTATTTTAGTTAGTTAGGGCCTCTCACCGTCTGGCAAGTAGGCTAATCGTAATTTAAAGTCACCTGCCAACGGGAATATTTAGCTGATATACCTTTGTACAGTAAAAGTCCCAAACATTAACAAGAAAATAATTTAAAAAACTCGCCTATCAAAGGATGCACTAATCCGAGTGATTAATTTAATAAAACATAAAATTATTTCTAAAAGTAACTAATCGACATTTTACTTTGTAGTTGGTGAAAGAGGCCCTTACAGTTTAAATATTAATGTAGTCAGTAGTGATTGCGAAACACAGTGTGCCCTGCCATTACTAAATGAAATATTAATTAAAGATTACTATATATACCTGTCGGGTCGCTAACTTCAATTTTAATTGAAGTTTCAGTTGTTTTATATGCAGCGGTTACGATACCGTGTATCATTACATTTTTAAAAGTGAGACCAAAAATGTCATATAAATATTTGTTTTCTGTACACTGTGTGGCTCTAAATATGTCTTGTATGTAAAGCTTGACTGGATTGTCTTGATAATTATTCATTTATTATTAGTTAAGAAATATTAAGCCTATAAATAAATGAAATATTGTACTATTTTTCCTATAAATAACACAACACCGGCTAACTATATAACGGCGAATATGGGCGAATACGAACGAAAAGTCAAAACAAACAAACCACAGAACAGATGACCATTGATCTTATTACACATCAGTGACAGAAGACATTAACACAGAAAATAGACTTGGAATAGACAATGTTGCCGAATTGCCATTTATACCTAAGAAGAAGAAGAAGAATAGACAATGTTTTTTTTTTTTTTTTTTTTTATATTTAATCAAGGCAGCGCTTGGCCTCGATCTCACTTGATGTTAGGTGCAGATGCGGCCAAAGATGGACCACGCTTACCTAGTAAGTGCCCATTTACCCTAGACTTGAAGACTTGATGATAATAATTTCAATTTTGCTATTTTTACTATTCAAATTGCTATTTTTACTAAAGACACTGGCAAAATCATCGGAGAAGATCTGATGGAGCCAAGACATTAAAGGAGACGAAGAAGAAGAAGAATAATGAAATAGACAGTGTGACGTGAGTTGAATGTAAGTAAAGTCGAGGTACGAAAACCTTCGTCAGTTTTCAAAATCATTCCTTTATCAAGCCGTAGACACTTAGTACCTTTTGAAACTGAAGCACTAACAGACGTTTGAAAGGTAATTTTGGCATGACTGACAATTGCCCTGGTGCAAGCAAATTTCGACTTTAAGGTGACGAACCTTTTCTTACCCCGACTGTACCTTGCAAAGGTAACCTTGTAGTTGAATGTACCTCTCCATCGGCCTTAAATTTCTTTCCAGCGACGAGCATTCTCTTGAAGTCTGAGAACAGGAAAAAGTCGCCAATTCATTCGATTCCCAATTCATACCATTTGGCCATCGTTTTCATTGATTTGTGACACGGTGCATTGTCTTGATTGTTCTTTAAACTAACAAAAGTTGCTTCACTCAAAATAAGGTCCTCAGAGACAGGTTGACAGTCCATTTGATGATGGTAGGTGGATAGGTACCGTCGCCTCTGCAAGTGTGCTGCTGACCTTAGTAGGACTTGATTAGGACTGAGGAAGGATATAAGAAAGTTTATTTAATAACATGTATAATCTATTGGGGATAGCCTATGTCCAGCAGTGGATGTCCTACGGCTGAGATGATGATAATTTATAGGATATGATAAAGAGGAAAGATTTAATTTGTATGTTTGTTTGTAAGTTTGCATTGAATAGGCTCCGAAACTACTGGACCGATTTGAAAAATTCTTTCACTGTTGGAAAGGCTATATTTTATAAAAAGTTTCGTGCGAAGTCACGTGCAACAGCTAGTATATAATAATTATAATAGAGTTGTATGGAATCGTATTTACTTAATAACATACACGTACACATACGTGGCTTGTTAATTGCGCTACGTCACACATCACTCTCAGCATAGAATTTACATAGTTCCAACAACTTTGCGTGCGATGCAAGCAGCGGGTATTTCAACTCGTTTATGTCGTGTACACACCTTCCCTGTGTATACACGAGAAATAATTGCGACGAACGCAACGCACTTCCATATGGTATGGTCACTGATCTCTAATAATAATACATCAGGGGCCCTAGCCAAGAGCAAACCAATGCAAACGCTCCCTTTGCGTACTTACAAAATGAAAGAAATAAAGCCCGGTGATAGGTTGTTGTAATGCTCACATAAAATTTTGATCAATCACAAAGCTTTCTCCGAGCGTAGCGTAGCCGAGCCGTACGGTTGCAAAAGTAAGCCAATGCAAATGCCATTAGTATCTACTATTTAGTTTGTGGCAACCGCTCCCTTTGCGTACTTACGAAAGAACTACTGTACTTACGAAGAACGGACTGTAAGATTCTTCTATCAGCTTGTTATCTAATAGTTTTGCTATCTGTTCTTCTATTTCTTTTTTATCTTCCACTGTGCACCTGTAAGGTCTCTTACTACAATATTTATTTATTTATTTATTTATTTATTTATTATACAAGGCCCCCAACGAGGCAGGCATCTAAATAAAACACAGTTCAAAGTAATGAGCTCATGGCGGATGCCGCCACAATTATAGGAAGCTCAACAAGCACCAACAAAAGCTACAAGCAACATCCGTACCTACTACCTAAAACCAAACCAATCTTCTCATCTAAATCTAAATTAATAATTGAAACATACACAGCATCAAATAAAAAATAATCAAATAGTCACACAAATAAAATTAAAAATTACAAATAAAATTAAAATGTCAGGTGTCGGAACCACGTACGAGGATGACACTCTTAATTTTCGAGAATGTATCGCTACAGGGTATCGCTGTAAAAGTGATTCATATTTTTGAATCAGTGCATCTCTCATAGATTTTTGACTTTCATCTAAAGTATTTATTTTTATTTCAAAATCTCGCTCAAATTTTAGTAAAACGTAAAAGTCGCGGGCACCAGCTAGTAATTATTAAAACTTAAATGTTGCCTAAACTAAAAGCTTATTTAAGTATTAGCAAGTAATTGTTGTAAAGTAATTTATTATGTTTGCTGTTGTTTTCTATCGTGTGTTTTACAGTCCAAACTTTATCCTAAAACCGTGAGTAGTATAGTAGTCTGTGAAGTGCATTATGTTGGTTTGGATTAAGGTGTTGCATACAATATGCTAACCACCTATGTCTAGGCTTTATTAAATACTGTTATGTGTTTATTATATAACTTATATATTATTGCGAAACTACTAGTAGCAATTTCGAATTAAATTATGTTTTCTGTTAACTGTTTTATGCAGTATATAATATTATATCCTTATATTATATCATCAATCAATCAATACTAATAAAATTAATCTGTAAGTGTAGGTATTGTATGTATGTATGTTCCTCAATAACTATTAAACGAATTAACTGATTTTCATGAAACTTGGTAGATAAACATTTAGACGTACAGGACACAGGATAGGCTACTTATACTTTATTATTTTTCAACGCGGACGAAGTAGCAGGCACCAGCTAGTTATAAAACTACTCTATATATATTTATTTCGTGTAAAGTTATTTGAACTCTTGAATAACTAATCAAAGTTTATAGGCAAAGTATTTTGGAGTTTTTGTACACTAGAGTGACCTATTCACTCTCAAAATTGCATTAAAAATTGTGTTAAAATATGGATTTTTCAAGTATATAATATCTTTTAAATTAATACTTTTTTTACTAGTTTGTATAGCAACGGACCTAGTTAACGACAAAATAAAAAGGGTATCATGCTTTCTTTTGTAAATTAAACATAAAACATCGGAGTAATAATCATTCTACGTTTGTATGGAGGAAGCTTCTATCACCTTAAATGATAATGTTTATTAATATAACAAGCAGACTTTTAATTTCTAAGACCAACACGGTTCCCGCTAAAATGTAACGCGGCGGCCATTTTGCTCATTTTCAAAATGGCGCCGCGAACAATAACCATATCTTCTTGTTGTTTCTGTACCGTAGTGGAGTCGTTACAGGCATTAGATGTGAACATTATTTTTGTTTTATTTCATTATCTCTAATTAGCGATAGTTAATTATTGTTATAGTGTTTCCTTTGTTTTGTTTTGTTAGCTGTATAGTCTAATTAAGATATAGTCGATTGTCTTATTAAGGGGTTCGGATAGTTAGCAAGGACTATGATATACTAGTTGGTGCTCGCGACTTCGTACGTTTTGTAAAATAAAAAAATATAAGTAACGTCTGACAATATACTTATAAATATTTTACGTTTTAACATTATTTACGATCGAGCGGAATTTGTTTGTTTGGTTGAATGCGCTGATCTCAGGAACTACTAGTTCGAATTGAAAAATTATTTTTGTGTTGAATAGTCCATTTATCTAGGAAGGCTTTAGGCTAATAACATTTTGAACGCGGACGAAGTCGCGGGCACCAGGTAGTCTTATAGTAATTGATGCACCATTAAAAAAAAAATAGTGTTAGTTTTAGTAAAACGTAACGTAGGTACTACGTAAGGTTTATAGATGTTGACATGCTGACATCACTAGTTTTAGATCCATGTAAAGTCGGGGTTCGTCAGTTTTCAAATTCACTTCTTTATCAAAATCGCAGAACGTAGTACCTTTTGAAACTACTTCTTCTTCTTCTTATTCTTTTTTAGGTTAAATGGCAATGCGGCTCATTTTAAAATGGCCATTATCTGCCAGTGTCAAGTTAAAATAGCAATTTGTAATAGCCTCTTTTTAAAAAAAAAGAGGCAAAATTTAAATCAAAATCAAAAGTAGCAAACTCAAGTCTAGTCAGTCAAGTCAAGTCAGTCAAGTCTAAATTTCTCTTGTTAGTATTCCAAAACAGGTCCGTCAAGTCCAAAGCAGTCAGGTCAAGTCCCTTTTGAAACTAAAACACTAAGCAGACAACTGACAGACGTTTGAAATGAAATTAAGAAAGAAAGAAAGAAAGACTGACTGAATCATAGACACTAGTATTTACTAGTGTCTATGGACTGAATGGCATGACTGACATTTGCCCTGGTGCAAGCAAATTTCGACTTTAAGGTGACGAACCTTTTCTTACTCCGACTGTACTTACACTATATAAAATCCAAAAAGAAATTAATTTATTAAACCTTAATAGTATATCTTAATATTCCCAAAATAGTCTTAATTTTATCTAAGCATCTTATAATATTAATTATCGTAATAAAATTAGCAACTAAATTGATTTTCAGGCAATAAATATTGTCACCGATGTCCTAAATGACGTGATACATATATAATGCAAGTATGTTTGTACGTCTTTGTCCCGGATAGCTCTTCTTTGGCACCCAGCCAGGCCTCCGACTCAGCGGAACACGTGAGCTGCACTATTCAACTAGTGACGTTGCTAATGTCGCTGAAAAAGTCGATAAAAATATGTCTATGGCCTCTTTCACCAACTACAAGTAAAGCGTTAATTAGTTACTTTTAAAAATAATTTTCTGTTTTATTAAATTATGCACTCGATTTACTGCATCATTCGATAGACAATTTTTTTTTAATTATTTTCTATTCAATGTTTGGGACTTTTACCGTACAAACAAAGGTATATCGCTCCTAGAGTTTCTTTATTCTAGATAACACCACTTACTCGTATAAAATTTGTAATAAGTGGCCTTAATAAGGTAAGTGCAATTAAACATGGATCCTGCCTAACAGTTATTTTAATAGAAAACTTACAACTAAAAACTTACATTGGTTAAATCATAGAATTATGAATTTTATTACTAATTTAGGTATTTCTCGAAATGTTTCTTTAAAGGAAATGTTATCACAGAGCGATGTTATTAATATTTTATGACTTCTAAGCGACCCTTTTCAGTACTGTAAGGTTTTATTTAAAATACAAAATTCTTTTGTTATATATTTTAGGCAAGTAGAAACACGGTACTGTATCATCATTTGGTGTACGCATTACTGTAATCTCACAGTTTACACATTGGGACTTAGTATTAGTGACAAGTACTAAGCACTTAGCTACTTGAGCTTAAATTATAATATTAGCGTTAATCATAGGATTTAAATATATTTATAGTTACTTAATGTAAATTATATTACCATAAGATCCCTGACCTGTATATCTAGGGGTATTGTATGATTATATTAATAATTTTTTTTTTTTTTGTTTTGTTCCATGCAATCTACCACAGCTAAGGGCATTCAGCATTTTGTATGATCAAGGATTAATGACATGTATTGGAGACATCCGATGACATCTCCAAATATTAATGATCAGCAACTGGTGCTAGGATGTCCTGAGGAAGTCTTTTCTTGAGTCTGCGATGGAGATATGCCACAGAGAGCAATCTCTTTGCTTCCTCATTGGGGTGCTCCAAGATTTTTTTCTTGTATTTTTGGGATGTTGTCACAGTTACTTCATTAATGAATGGAATTCGGAGGTCTTTGTGGAGGATTTCGGTAGACACATACCAAGGTGCGCCTGTCATGACTCTTAGTATCTTAGATTGAAACCTTTGTAAGATTTCAATGTTTGATTGGCAGGCAGCTCCCCAAAGCTGAATACCGTACACCCAGACAGGTTTAATTATAACCTTATAAATCAGCAATTTGTTTTCCAGGGTCAGTGCTGACTTGCCTCCCAGCATCCAGTACATTCTTCTAAAAAGCACACTCAGTTGTTTTCTTTTTGTGAAAATATGTTTTTGCCATGTGAGTCTTCGATCGAGATGTATTCCAAGATATTTGACGTGGTCAGATTGTGGAACTTCCCTATTGTTTAAGACTACAGTTGGACAGTCGCCTCTTCTCAGCGTGAAAGTGACGTGAACGGACTTTGATTCGTTGGCTTTTATTCTCCAATTTTGCATCCACAATGAAATTTCGTTTAGGTTTTGTTGGAGCACTAAAGAGGCTGATGTTCTGTCAGTGTGGGAAACGAGCAGAGCAGTATCATCCGCAAAGGTACTGGTCAGAACAGAGTCGCTAGTTGGCAAGTCGGCTGTGTGTAGTAGGTAAAGGACAGGTCCAAGTACACTTCCCTGGGGCACTCCTGCCTCTATGCAGTGTAAGTCCGAATATGAGTTACCACAATTGACCATAAATTTACGGCTGCTTAAAAAGGACTTCAAAATCAGAAAGCACTCGTCAGGCAGGTTCTGTTTAAGCTTACACAAAAGTCCCCCGTGCCAGACCTTGTCAAACGCCTGGGATATGTCAAGAAACACGGCCGAGCAATACTCCAGCCGTTCGAAAGAGCAGTGGATTTTGTTAACTAGTCTGTGTGTTTGATCAATTGTACCGTGTTTGCGTCGAAAACCGAATTGGTGGCTTGGAATAAGATTTTTATCTTTAATTATAGGCAAGAGCCTCGATAGAAGCAATGTTTCGAAAAGTTTTGAGGGAATCGGAAGAAGGCTAATCGGCCTGTATGATTTCGGATCATCAGAGCTTTTACCTGGTTTAGGTATCATTCTGATCATTGCAACTTTCCACTGGGGCGGCACAAATTTTAGTCTCAGCATTGCGTTGTATAGGAAAGTCAGGAACGAAATACCAGACTCTGGAAGTTCCCGAAGAACGCGCCCTGTAATCAGGTCGTAGCCAGGAGCTTTCTTACTATTTAATTTTTTGATGGCACCACGGACCTCGCTCTTCGAAAACTTGACCACAGTATTTTCCGATTGTTGCGTGATCTGTTCGGAACCAGTGAGAACATCTTCGACGAAAGCCCAATGGCTCTGGGACCCCTCATATGGATGGGGCTTAAAGACCTCTGTAAGGTGATTGGCGAATACCGTTACCTTTTCATCATCGCTGCGAGCCCATCCACCGTCCAATTTTCTAAGAGGCGCTGATGTCACTATAGGATTTTTAAGCTTTTTGGTGGCTTTCCATAGGGAATAGTCTGTATTTGGAGTATTCTCAAGTTGACTAAGATATTTCTGTATTCCCGCATCCTTTTCCATAAGTAGAAGCTTTTTGAGTTCTTTAGTGACATAATTTAATTTTGTTTTGATTTGTGGACATCTAGTCAGTTGCCACCTCCTTCTAAGTTTCCTCTTTATTTTAATCTTTTCGATAACTGGAGATGATATTTTGAAATTAAGCAATTTTTTTTGTGTGATAGGCGTCGAGTTCCACGCTGCATTTTGGACGATGTTGTTGAAATGTTCCACTGCTAGAATTATGTCCTCCTCGGATTTAAGAGACACATTTGCATTCAACAGGTCGCTAGTGGTATCTCGGAAGTAAGACCAATCTGTTTTAGCATTGTGAAGGAAGCAATTCGTTGGTTTCAATAATGCTCCGCCAGACCTAACAGTCAGCAGGACAGGGGGATGATCCGATGAGAGCTCAATACTGGGACTTGCTTCCATACAATTCCTATTTATACCTTTGATGATAAAGAAATCAATGAGATCGGGAATTTTTCTTCTGTCAGATGGCCAGTAAGTAGGATGGCCAGAGGAAACAACATAAGACTGCATGGATTCAACGCATTTCAACAATTCTCTTCCTCTTGGCAGGGTTAATCTAGACCCCCAATCAGTATGTTTCGCATTATAGTCTCCACCCGCTACAAAACGATTGCCGAGGTTTTTGAATAGCTCCAAAAAGTGTTCAGCTTTAATGGTATGCTTGAGTGGAGCGTAAATTGCTGAGACTGTCAATGGGCCACTCCAGTCCTCAACCACCACGTTAGTGGCTTACAAATGGTCAGTACAAAAAGAGTTCGATTGAAAATGCTTAATACCACTCTTAATAAGAACAGCTGATCCACCGTGTGCTTTCTTGTCGGGATGATTAGTGCAGTAAGTGCTGTAGATGTGTATTCTGAAATAACTTTTCTCTGTAAAGTGTGTCTCAGACACAAGCATAATATCAATATTATGAATATTTAGGAAAACCTTCAGTTCCTCTAAATGGTGTGATAGCCCGTTGGCGTTCCATAAGGCGAGTTTTAAGGTGAATTTTGCAGTTTTGACAGAAGTTCACCCAGTAGGTTGGTAAAGGAAAGTAGTTGGTTCATTAACATGTGTAACATACGCCTAACATCAGAGTGGAATGTTGAATCTTTATCATTGTTGTCAATCTCTTTAGAGTCTAAATTAGTTTCTTTTAAAAGGTTTTTAGAAGGCATAAAAGTTGAAGGGGATTTATTATTATTAATTTTTTTGGATACAATTTCAGCGTAAGTTTCAGCGTTACGCTGTGATATCATTTTTTCTTGTGCTGTATTCGAAGCTGAAGTCAATTTTTCATTTGTATGGCTAAGCTCACTCATAAAATATTTTTTTCGAAGATTATTATATTAATAATAATAATAAAAAAGCACTTAGCTACTAAGCCCGTGTAAACCAGCCCTAGGTATTTAATTAATTGCAATCGGTTGCGAGAAATTATCGATAATATTTGTCGATATGAGGCACACCACTATAAGTATCGTCGGCAATAATCGGCAGTCTATAGACCGCACTACGTACCCACTGCATCTTATCTTTCGAACTCTACTAAAGGGAGAACATATATTCGCAATTTTCTATGGTTCCTGTGTATCAAGCCAATCTACTTCTTGCGTCGACTTTAATATTTTTTCTTGTTATCTTTGCTGCTTTGAATTTTTTATTCGTTTTAAAGTTTCTCTTTGAGTGAACATATTTAACTAGAATATTAATTAAGTCCAACTGCTGGACTTAACGTTATACAAGTCAGTTTTCCTCAATACAAACGTAGAATGATTATTACTCCGCTGTTTTATGTTTAATTTACAAATGTAACCATTACACCGATTTATCTTGTCGGTAACTAGGTTCCTTGTCATAAAATAAATAATTTATTTTAGTTTTTAAAATAAAATGTTAATAAACAAAAATTAAAATGTATACCTAACTCATCTAATAAAATATTGTATAGAGTAATTAATGTAAGTAGATTTTTCATTTCAATTTATGTACCTACAAACATTTCTTCTTTGTCTGTATGTCTAATACAGGAAAAGAAAAAAAAATTCCTTTTCCTGTAAGCGTAATTTAATAAAAACAAATTTTTCTTTTATTAGAGATTTATTAACAAAAATATTTTTAAAACAATAATTTATGTATTTACAAAAGAAACTTAAATCTATTTGGTGATTTACTAGCTCTAAAAATGGACTAAGGTAAGAAGTAAATTTAATACTTTCACTTCTATACTATGACTTCTGCCTAATAGCACAAAATAAGTATTACAAGTAGTACTAATAGTATACAGCAGCGGAACGCAGAATCGCTAATAGCTCTCAAAAGGTATAAAACGCCAATTATTAAGTGTCAAAGATAAGGGATCTCAAATATAATTCCTTTCAAATCTATGGAACCAAAATATTTTTGAAATGAAATGAACTTTGAGCATCGATGTACTACAAGTACGGAATTTGCATGACAAATGTCAAAGCGGCACACAAAAAGTACGCCTAAAACGGAATCATGGCGGAGTCAATGGTGAAAGGTGGTAACGACCAACTTCTACTATTCTACTATTGCGTAAAAGTGCATTTTCATTAAAATGACAGATGTTTGGTTGGTTCTAAATGACAGGTGACAAGAAGTTTATGCTCTACGCATAAGTCATTTATAATGTTCCATTTTGTGTGGCGTGCGAAATCCATAGTTGTAGTACATTGATGGCGATGAGAGTAAAATTTCAAGGTCGAATATTGTTCATTAGTGTAACCATCATGTTACGTGGGAATGAAGTAGTGCTCCACGTTAGCCACTAGGTGGCGCTGCTTCATTACCATACAAATTTACGTTTACGCGATTGATCGAGTAAAACTCGCACTAGGCCCACTGCTGTACATGTGCATGTTTTTTCAGTCGCTTTATATGGATTTATTTCATCAGAAAGATGAAAGACACATTTTTTTCTAATAAAATATTGACGTCCACTATTATTAAACCTTTCTGTAATTAATTAAAACTTAAATATTTGTTAATTTTATTGATAAAACTATCAGACAGCACTGGTTTTGGTCCGGAGAAGTCGACGTTGTTCTTCAAACTTGCAATAGTTGAGGCCAAATAACTCCGTGGCGTCACAGAGTAACTTGGTGCAGTGTATGTGACAGGTACCGGTGTGACAGAGACACCTGTCACCGGGAACTGTGTCACTGGGTGTACATTGTGACGTATGTCAGTATACAAATTTGACTTTCCACCTATCAGAACAACGTGCTCTGTGGTCCCATCGTAAATTGGGTTCGGAGTCGTTGAAGGCACATTGATTTCAACTGGAATGTTTCTATTTAAATAATTGTGTGCGTTTATTAAATTTGGATTTTTAGTTATAAATAATTCTTTCAACTCGTTGTAAGATGGCGTCACGGTCGATTTTGCTTCATAATTATCATTAACTAGACTTGAAACTCCTGTATTTTGATCGGATGTCTTGAAATTATTAAATTTACTGACATATGGATTTTGTTTTTCAACTTCTGTGTAGTCGTTGTAATATTCCTTTGATTCTGGATATTGGTAATAGTCATCTTTAACATTATAATCAATTTGACGATCGTAGTCGTCATTTCTATGCTCATTAACGTCATAAGCTTTGTGATTGTCGTTATGACCAACGTTGTTATGACTAACGGCGTTATGACTTTTGTCGTTATGTCCAGCTTCTCTGTGTCCAACGACATTATTACCAACGTAGTTTTGACCAACTTCTTTATTACTAACGTAGTTATTGTTATCTATTGCGTTGTCTTCGTCGTATCTCACATCAGCTTTGTAGCCGTTTTCATCGGCAGTGTAAGAGACTATCTGCATTCTTCCATCCGGAAGACGAACTCTATACTCTCCGTTTGTGGCGGAACCACTGCTGTGTTGGGAGTGGGAGAAATCATCACCGGTTTTGCGGTCATTCACTCTGTACGAGAAAGCGTAGTTTTGACCCTGAAACAAGTAGTTTGGATATAGAATTTTGGAATCTAGAAAGGGTAGGTATAGCAGGATAACCTTCTGAAAAGTGCCATCAAAGTATGGGGTTCGAAACTATGATCAAATGTTACTTTATATAGATACTAGCTGGTGCCCGCGACTTTGTACGTGATGATAAATTAAAAATATAAAAGCAATTGTAACGCTTGACGCCTTGTTGCTATAACACATTGGCCAGGCGTTAGTTACAGTTTTATATTGTAAAATCTGAGTCAACTTACATAGTTGTAGTCTGAGTCGATGTTGGCGTCATTATTGCTATCCCCCTTGTAATCTTGTGGCTGAAATAATAATTGCAATATTATATGAAAATAAACAAGGTCTATTCTAACATTTTTAAAAAGTACCTAATCAACAAAAATACCAAAACCAATTATTATTGATAAAGTGGGTTTTTAGAGTTTTTACAATACAATGAGCTAAGTAGGATCAAATTTTTATATTCAGAACTCGTCTTACTGTTGATTTTACGCGTAACTTTATAAAATACTAGCTGGTGCTCGCGACTTCATCCGCGTTGAAAAGTATAAAACGCCATCTACCGTAGCGGATCGCTAAAAATATCATCAAGCAGTTGTCATGTTAGTCACTTCGTCTGATTTGGATAGATGGCGCTATCTCCCGGGCCAAGCCGCTAGTATTTACTTTTATTTTAGATTTTTTTGCGTGAAAGCGTAACAAACAAACTCACATTCACATTTATAATATTTAATAGTAAGGATAATCCGAAATTCATGCACGATTAGTGCAAGAATTTCGGAGGCAATTCAATTCAAACCAACAAATAAAAGTTATAACATTCTCTTTATAATATTCACGATATATCTCATCTAATAAAATTAGATTTTTAGATAAATTAGATTCTAGAACTAACGATTAACTGACCTGGTATTCATATTTTTTTGGCAGTCTCAGCACTTTTTCTTTCGCGTGGTCTGCCAAAGCCTTATATACAGGCGGTAGAATTGTCTTTTCCTGTAAAAATACATAACCTTAAGGTCCAAGTGGTCCTTACATCAAGTGAGGTCCACTTGATGGCTACCGTCGCAACAGAGACAACAGAGATAACAGAGGCAACGCCACCATAACCTAGGATTAGACCATAGCAGGACTAAGCATAAGGATTAGGAACGATAGGGAAATTGGCTCTGACATTCTATACTCACCGAATTAATGTGAACATCCTTTTTGGCCCCTTTTATGTAATAGCCCAGTCACTCAAGCAATCTTAGGTCGAAAAACTTACACTGTCTTGATTTTTTGGGATGTTGTTAGGACATATAGCAGTAGTGTTATACCAAGTTCTCGAAGTTATCAGACTTTTTTCAGATTTTCGCTTATAATTTCTGAAAAGTGCTTTCTACGGTGCATTTCTGAAAAGTCATCTTATCGTAGAATGCAGTGCACCGTGTACAGTACAGTTATTTCGAAACTGCAAATTTGATTTTACACTACTGGTATCTATCCTAACAACGTCCTAAAAAATCAAGACAGTGCAATTTATTGCGACCTAACGCGATTTTTTTGTCTTAGGTGACTGGGTTATTAAGCCGAGCCGAGAGTTGACCCAAGCGATTTTAATTGAAATGCTATTAGTTTAAAAGATCAGGGGGTTACCCGACATTTCGGGTAAGTCCCGAAACCCGTTATCCCAAATTACCTAATCACTAATTACTTGGGAGCATGCGTCTACAAATGGCGGGCAAAATAATACAACACCTGTGTTGTAACAATGCGAGGTATAATCAATCATTCGCCTTAAGGCATGAATGGATAGAAAAAATAATATCACGGAAACGTTCCTTGGACTAATGGGGCCACTAAACATACGATTTGTTTTGAGGTACGGTGCACAAATAAATTTTTAAGTTAATTCTTCTGATTTAAATTTACTTCATGATTATTTATTTATTGTTATATATTAATTCATTATTTATTGTTATCATCAATTATTATTTATTTATTTGTATTAATATTATCAATTCAATTGATTAATTCATTGATTTAATTTAATGATTAATGATGATGATCTTTATTTTTTAGATATTATCTTGCCTCTCTATATCGTATTTTATTTTTTAATTTATAGTGATTTAGTTTCACTTGAAATTATTGAAGACACAACACTGGTTTCCAATAATTTTTCATTGTGGAAAAATCGGTTTTCAGTTTCAGTGAAGTTAGTCGACTTCGCACTCCCTTTATGTCGATTTCGACTGCCTCGTGCTGGTCGTCGCAAATCTCGCAATACATTCCTTGCACACATCTCTCGCTTGTTTTGTACGTACAAAAACCTCGCTCCGCTAAGCCGTTTCCACCAGAGCTGTGCTGAGCGAGACAAGGTAAATGAAGCGATTCTATTGGTTCTTAAAAAGCACATCAATTGCTACGCGTCCTCGCACAACTCTGGTGTAAACGCAGCCTTAGTGTTATATAAATATAATATTAAATTAGTATAAGTTTAATCGATAAAAGCAAGCCCCGCCTAATATACTAAACATAGTTTTCGTGGCCACAGATGTTCGCCTGATCAACAGAGATCGCAAGTCACTGCTGAGAGAAAAATGGCCACTGAAAGATGGCCTACATATCTTGTATCTGTTACTTTGTATTACAAGTAATAATGTAATATACTTATTTATTTATTATTGGCACTTTTAATTAGAAGGCATGTAAGAAAAAAAATAGCCTTTCTATGAACATTATCAGACTTTTTCTACCTTTCCGAATATCATGTTTGATTACATGAGAATGTTATTTGGAAAATCATACTTTTTAAATATTATAAATGTGAAAGTAATCTGTCCATGTGTCTGTCTGTTACATTTACGCCATAACTATTCAACCAAACTTCATGAAATTTTGCATACACGTTGTTAGGGATACAAGAAAGGACCTTCACCCAGAAAAAAATAATGTTCAAGATCATTTATACTAATATTATAAAGAGGAAAGATTTGATTGATTATTTGTTTGTTTGTTTGTATAGAATAGGCTCCGAAACTAGTGGACCGATTTGAAAAATTCTTTTACCATTAGAAGCCGACATTATCCCTGATGAACATAGGCTACTTTTTACCGCGGTAAAATGCTTCATTCCTACGGGAAATCTAAAATAAAAGTAAACACTAGCGGCTTGGCCCGGGAGATAGCGCTATCTATCCAAAATAAGGTAGATAGCGTTTTATACTTTTCTACGCGGACGAAGTCGCGACAACCAGCTAGTGTTTATATATTTAGTTAAACTCACCTCATAATCGCTGTATCTATTATCTTTTCCCAAGGCTCCAAGTCTTGTCTTCAACACACCAGCATAGGGTACGTGGTCCACGCCGTAATTCTGATAACCTTCAGATGTCAAAGGATCCAATAACCTGTTCTGATCGCCATAGCTCTGATAAGCTCCATTATCCAGGGGGTCTTGATAGACGAATGGCTTGTAACTCTTGATTCTTCCCAGAAAATTTGGCTTGAACGAGACCCTGTTGATATGCGATGGCTCCGCTATTGAATTGTTGGTATTCGGATACGGATTCAAGTCACTCCTGGCTATGGACTCTAGGAGGGGACGGGATGTGACGACGAGTGGTCTGCGTGGTTGTGGTGGACCATCGTTCGGGAACAGCACTGGGCCTTGCCTGGAAGAAGAATGTAAATAACTCTTTTTAACAAAAAGTAAACCGACTTAAAAACCGTCTCATGGCCTTTTCTCATGGATGCCATTGTCACTGTCACACGGGAAGCACCAGCTATCAAACTTTGAGGGTGATTAGGTCAATCTAATGTACAAAAACTCCAAAATACTTTGCATACAAACATTGATTAGTTATTTAAGAGTTCAAATAACTTTACATGAAATAGATATATTGAGTAGTTTTGTCAAAAAGGGTATACGCGCAAGGGTCTGTTTATGATTTTATTTTTGGTATGAATGATTGTGCATCTGAGTCGAGTGCTCTTCCCGCGCTTTGTGCTGTGTGAGACAGGACGCATTTTAGCAACGAGACCGATGAGTTTGGGCCGCCGACTTGTTTCACCTTAAATGTTTCTTTTGTGGCATTAAAGTATAATATTTTATGACACTCACTTAGTCGGTTCCGGTTCCTCAAGGTACTGTTGCGTTACGTAACTATGATGATTGAAGTTTCTAGGTCCTAAAAGACTGGATGGCGTTGCTACTTCTTCCGCCCTTGCACTGATCAGAAGCAAGAGAAAGATGTAGAATGATGTCATTTTGCTCTTTGAAGGGTTTCTGTTTGAACAAAAAAATATATTTAAGTATATGATTAATATTGAAAATATAATAATGATAAATATACACTTCGCGATTTTTTTATAAATACATAGTATAAAATATCATACAATGAAATCACCATCATCATCAAATCAATCATCATCAATCAATTTACTTTGTTTTCAGAAATATCGTGTATATAGGCTCTATACATGACACTGAAACTAAATTGACCTGTTTTAGAACTTTTTTCTGTATGTATGTATGTATGTATGTTCATCCATCACTCTTAAACTAATTAACTGATTTTCACGAAACTTGGTAGATAAACATTTAGAAGTACGGGACATGTGATAGGCTACTTTTTATCTTGTTTAAAGCGAACGATATCATTTTTCGTTTTCAAAATATCGAGCGCTAATATAAAAAATTGGGGAAAAAAAATCACTATTTCGGCCATAACTTTTTCCTTTTTTGACTTTTTTGAAAAAATCTTTTTGCACCTTACAGCTCTCGTGAATACGCGTCTTTTGAGCCCTTTCTGAATATCATATCTTCACACCTCTTCGAGATATAAGGAGATCGCACTTTTTCGAGAAATCGGGGCCTATACTGAAGCGAACGAACATTTCCATTTCCAATATCAAAACGCCTTAGATATTTCTGACGCTGGGTAAAAGTTGCATAACAGAACCGTCTACTAAATTAGTGCTATTAGAATCTTGCACGTAAGTGTCTACAACAGATAATTAGTAATATCTCATTATTGTTATATGTGTAAAGATGTTACATAAGAAGATATACAACCGGGTTGCGAGCGGTTGCCTCTAATTTTATTATCGGCACAGAAATCTCCGTCTAATTGTTTATACCGTGAGAATTAAGGCGTTATGTATGTTAAGCAACTAATGCATGGTTTTTGAGTAAATTTCATGGGAGTTGGTAATTAATTGTGAAGGTCGTACTCTCGTGGCGACATGCTTTAAGAGTCACTACTACATATCAATACTTTCAATACTATAATCCTTTCCTTACTAATATTATAAATGCGAAAGTAACTCTGTCTGTCTGTCTCGCTTTCACGCCAGAACTACTGAACCGATCACCATGAAATTTTGCATACACGTTGTCTGTGACACCAGAAAGGACATAGGATACATTTCATCCAAGAAAAAAGTAATGTTCCCGAGGGATTATCTAAAATATAAAACTGTCACTAACGCCTGGCCAATGTGTTATAGCAACAAGTTGTCAAGCGTTGTTAATTGATTTTATATTTTTAATTTATCATCGCGTACGAAGTCGCGGGCACGAGCTAGTAAATAATAAATATGTAAGTGTAGGTATTGTTTTGTATGTATTGCATAAAGTTATGCGGCCGAAGTCGCGTGCAACAGCTAGTCTATACTAATATTATAAAGAGGAAAGATTTGATTGTTTGTTTGTTTGTATAGATTAGGCTCCGAAACTAGTGGACCGATGTGAAAAATGCTTTTACCATTAGAAGCCGACATTATCCGTGATGAACATAGGATACATTTTACCGCGGGAAAATGCTTCATTCCTACGGGAAATCTAAAATAAAAGTAAATACTAGCGGCTTGGCCCGGGAGATAGCGCCATCTATCCAAAATACGGTAGATGGCGTTTTATACTTTTCTACGCGGACGAAGTCGCGTGCAACAGCTACTGTATAATAAATTGAAATGAAATAGATAAATAAATAAATCAATACTTATTATTATTATTATTATGATTAACTAATTTATGATTCCCGTTAATATTTAAGTGTAGAAATATAATTACCTATCCCATAAACTCTTAAGCGGAAAATATAAAGCCATAAAAGTGTTAATAGAAAATACCTATTACAAAACTTTCCGCAACAACTTCGCAACATCTTATATTTATTAACACAAAAAAAATGTCCACATAAATATATATATGTAGTATGTTGTCACTTTATTTAAGGCGTGGACTTAGCAGAAGAGCGTTAGGTACTAGAGGCCTGTTCCCGGCTTCGCACTGGACCAAAACCTTCCCCGAGAACCAGTCTATCCATTGGTGAAAACAGTATGAAAATCGGTGCAGTAGTTTTTGAGTTTATTACGAACAGACACGGCGGAGGACTTTGTTTTATAATATGTGGTGATGTCGCCTAATTTTACTTCTTAGGGTAAAATTAAAATATAGATAAAAACACAGTACACATTCTTTATTTAAAAAAGTCTAAATCGAGCAGATTCATATAAAAAAAAATCGGAGTAATTTTTTTAGTAATTATTTACTAAAAAAATTACTACGGTTTTTTGGGCAGTTATCTGCCCAAAAAACCGTAGAAAACAATTTACGTCCATCCTTACATACTTTTGCTTTTTTAATATTAGTGATACTGTTAATGTATAAATTAATTAGTATAGTTAATATTTGTCATAAAGGTGGTAAGTAATTACTATAATTATTCAATTTAGTTTTACAAACAAAACGTTTGTCATTTTGTAAGTAGGTAAGTACCTACCTACATAATAATCAACTTCAAGCTTAAATGAATGTTTATTCTTTAAAAATAAACATAGTTAATAAAATGCGGAAAAAACAATAATTACTTTAGAACAATGGCTGCCCAATCTGTTAAAAACCTATAGACAACGCTATCTTGATTGCATCATTGTTTCGTGTGAATGCGCTGTCACAGATACGGGCGCCATATTGCCGTCGCCATGACAACGGCATTGTTTCCCGCGCGCGCGTGTGAAAACAGCGCGGAATTTGCATACTGTATTTTATTTGAACGCGGCGTTTTGAATTCCGAACACAGTTCCATTCCATTTTTGAAATGCGAATTATTGGCTACATTGTTTTAAATGCACAGATAACTTTCCATCTCATGTTCAGTTCTTTAATTTAATTTAAATTGCATAGAAGACTTGAGTGTTGACAGTTTTAAGTCGATATAACTTTAGTACCAAATATTTATCACTTACTAGCTTTTGCCTGCGACTACGTCCGCGTCCCTCTGTCTTAAGCGTTAAAAAATAAAAAATCGAAGCTATATTAGATAAAAATCTATAGAAAGCTATATTATCTGCGAGTAGCAAAGTCAATCTATACTATCTATACTAATATTATAAAGAGGAAAGATTTGATTGTTTGTTTGTTTGTTTGTATTGAAAAGGTTCCAAAACTACTGGACCGATTTGAAAAATTCTTTTACCATTAGAAGCCGACATTATCCGTGATGAACATAGGCTACTTTTTACCGCGGTAAAATGCTTCATTCCTACGGGAAATCTAAAATAAAAGTAACACCCAGCGGCTTGGCCTGGGATACACTTGACAGCGTCATTTATCCAGAATCAGGTGAAGCGACTAACATGACAATGCTTGGTGATATTTTGAGCGAT
Source organism: Synanthedon vespiformis (assembly GCA_918317495.1). Taxonomy (NCBI): domain Eukaryota; kingdom Metazoa; phylum Arthropoda; class Insecta; order Lepidoptera; family Sesiidae; genus Synanthedon; species Synanthedon vespiformis. Next base: position 1,431,261 of record OU906971.1, on the reverse strand, counting down.
CCGCTCCACGGTATGTGGCGTTTTATATTTTTTAACGCGGACGAAGTCGCGAGCATCAGCTAGTAATATGTATAGAGATTAAAATGTTTAAAAGAAAAATGGTTTTAGTAAAAGAACTTATGGTGAAAACCGCATCAAAATTCGTTACGTGGTTTACGAAGAGTTAGCGACTATACATTTACATACAGACGCGGAAAGTGACTTCCATTTATACTAAAACAAGCTACATGCTGCCGGCTTCGCTCGGGTTCAAAATAAAAACTAACCTATCTTTTAAGTTGGACCAAATTACACATAGTTACGAAGTTATGTTCATAGGCGATAAACATAATATTATGACATGTAATTTTTATTATAGACTAGCTGGTGCCCGCGACTTCGTCCGCGTTGAAAAAGAAAAAAGTGGCTTATCCTGTGTCCTGTACGTCTAAATGTTTATCTACCAAGTTTCATGTGAGTCAGTTAATTCGTTTAAGAGTTATGGAGGAACATACATACATACAGAATAAAATTCTAAAAAACGTCAATTTATTTCAGTGTCATGTATAGAGCCTATAAACACGATATATCTGAAAACAAACTAACTTACTCCATGACCAAACCTTACACATTTATTATTAGTATTGATGTATGTATAATAATTATAAATAAATGTTCATGTAAGTAATAAATTCAAAACTAAGTACTTAATACCTTTAAAACAGTGTTTAACAATCTCAAACACAAATTCAGTTCAAGTATCCGAGTCACATAACTTAAAAAAAAAAAACACCAAAAAACGAAACTTCAATTAACTTTCAATTATTTCAATTATTTTGAATATTTTCAATTATTTTGAATTACTTCCTTTTTTAAATGAATACAATTTTTTAAAAAATGAATTTTTCCTCTTTTAAATGAACACAAGTTGCAATCCGTGCAGTCAGAGAGGAAATAGCATCGCCTACTGTGTTAACACCTTATTTATTACAAAAGAATCTTTCATAGAAAGTGTGTCGGGCCATTATAACTTTTGGAACCTTGTCACAATGAAGCGCTACTATATTGTCAAAGTTTACGTTCACAATTCGCGTATGCAAAGTTGTTTGGACACGATTCCATTTGCGATTTCGCTTCACAATAAATTTCATATAATAATATTATTTATAAAATTTTCGTCTTATTAAAAGTTCATGTCAGAACTGATTTAGTTGTATTTTTTGTAGTTGCTACTTCCAGACACAAATAAAAATTCTGTTTTCTTTTTGTTAAAGTCGACTTTACAGGATGACGGTCCACTTGATGGTGGCTTGGTGGTTACCGTCGTCGCCTATAAGTTATAGGCTATAAGTAATGCCATAGGACCTGCAAGTGCAGTCTGTGCAGTGCCGACTGTTGTAGGTTTAATCGCTCATCGGAACACAAAAGCACACGTGCTGTTATTTAAAGCTGTTATTTTATTGTTAATGCACCTTTACAATGACCGCATTCGCTAGCGAGGTCGTAAAATAATCCAAGACTTGAGTGGATGAAGGTGATATGTCGCATAATTCCAATTTTGAATAAACATTTGTATTATTTAATTAAAAAAAAAGTGAACATAGCTCCCGCTTAAATTAACAAAAGTAAACTTTACTACACTTTTTGCTTTTTAAAATTAACTGGTACATAACACCTTTTACAACTTTTTATTTTCAAAAAATGTCTTAAATCGATGTTCTTAAGGTCTGTAATCATTCATATTATGGACATATTGCCTTCATAAACGCAAAAAAATGAAAAAAAAAAAACCCAAAAATGCGACCATCTTCATCCACTTACGTCTTCAATTATATGGAAAATTGGCTAATTTGTCAAGATTTAAAATATACTACAAATTGTGGTTATTCTATCAGATAATTGCTTAAAAACATTATATCACTTTATTTTAAGCTAAATTATGTATATTTTTTGCATATTATAAAAAGAAACAATATTTTTGAAATTTTATGTGCGACCGAAACGCCCTGTGATTGGTTGCAACTCTGATGACGTCATACGCTAATAAACATTGCTTCCGCGACTGATTGTAGTCTACTAGTTGTAGTTGTTTACTAACGTGTGACGTCACACGTATCAAAGACCAGCGTTTTTGGCGCGGTTTTGGAAATTTAAACTTTAACATTGATGTTTATTAATAATACACTAGATCTCCCGGATATATCAATGTAATGTGCTTATTATGTAATAAAGAATAATTTTAATCGATTTTCTAAAATTAGTCAAATAGCGGATTGTCAAATTGATATTGACAGTTGACAGTTTTTTTATGAAAATATTTTACGTTCTCGCTAGCGAGTGCGGTCATTATAACTCATGATAGAGGTACTGATGCCAGAGCTCATTTCCCCAATCACTTATCATTAATCCAACTACATCAAGACAGTGGACCGTCAACCTGTCTGTCAAACTTAACATAAAAAAATCTTTTACTTAAAAAAAGGTGACAGAATTTAATTCTATAAATTAGACGATTGAATTGTTTAACCGGAACCGAACCAGTTAATGTTACACAGGGTCACGATTCAACACAAATCCATCAACTCACGACCTTTTATTGTGACCGACATTTATAGAACTCTTGTTAAGTAACAACAGTTCACATTTTTTTAGGGTTCTGCAGACGAAAATATCATCAAAACGAGCGTCATCAACAAATGACAGCAAAATGCAGCGTGCATCCATTACTTTCATTCCATTACTTTCCAAATCCAGACCAGAGACAATTTAAAAAAAAAAATACATAGTTGACCCCAACGACTCATCCAACGGGCGTTCCCATTATTTTTCAAATTCAGACCAAATAGCCAACGCAAATCTTTTCAAAGTTCAAATGAATAGGCATTTTCTGGGTGAGTTCGCTCCATCATAGGCCTCATCTTCGTTACACAGCTGAATGCTGACCAAGAGCAAACCCATCTGTAATATTTAAAAAATAAAAACGGGGGCAGTCATGAGGACTGCCGACAGAAGTGAAAACTTCTGAAAGTGAGCGTCCAACGCACACACATACAATCGGGTATATGCAATGTGTTGGCGCGATCGCGTACGTAGACAGCTGCGCGTATAACGTATAACTTACTGACGCGAACCGATACATTTTTTCCCTACCCAAAGTCGTATAACGCGGCTATAGAAGTTTTCACTTCAATAATATTTTCGATTATCTAATACGGGACACCTGATTAGCGTTAAGGCAAGCATCTTAATTAAATCACTCATCCAACGCATCGCAACGGACTACAGTAGCACTACCATGAGTTTATGACGACCGAAATCGCTTACGAGAGATGAGCGAGAACGTAAAATATTTGTATGAAAAATTGTACAGCGCCTCTAGCGGTCACTCAAAGAACTAAAACCGGTAACATGAGTTTCATAAGTGAAAAACTTATCGAATGAAGTCGCTAGCGACCATTAGAGATACAAAGTCGGTACCATGAGTTACAAATTTGACTGATGCTCTCGAGAAATACCGTAACGTTAGTAGTTAAATCACTCACTAGAACATTGAAGGGTGAATGGTTCGTTATCGACAGAAGTAAACTAACGTAAGATTTCGATAGCAACTCATGGTAGTGCTACTGAACCCGAAATAAACTGTAGAAAATACGCTTAACTTTAAGTCTAAAAGGCTTTGAAAAGTTATTAAATACAACCACTGTAAACAATACTCATTGCCTTTTGATCTATAGATCTCGTTTACGATAGAATTTCGTACTTCCGCCCGAACCGGAAATTGTGAAATGTTTTTGCAAATTGAGGGTAGATCGTGTATTTTGTGGGGTGTCGTAAATCCGTACTTTTGTTGGGGTTAATTACGCCTAAAGGCGTTTTAGACAGGCGGAAGAAAGTTCTCTAAGAACAAAGTTGTTGATTGTAAATGAATTTTAAAGAATGTACCTATTAGATAAACTTGCTCATGCCCGCGACTTCGTCCGCGTTGAGTGTAGCGCCGCCACGGCGAAAGTAGAGTCCAGTCTTAATACTTAAGTACTATAATTACATAAGAAAATATTTGTATTTCTTATTTTTGTTCGTAACGAATAAACTCAAAAACTACTGCACCGATTTTGAAAATTCTTTCAACTATAGAAAGCTCTTTTAATAGCGAGTAACATACTTACTAATATTATAAATGTGACTGTGAGTTTGTTTGTTTGTTACGCATTCACGCAAAAACTACTGAACCGATCACCATGAAATTTTGCATACACGTCGTCTGGGACACCAGAAAGGACATAGGGTACCTTTCATCTTTCAAGGCGGACAAAGTTGCGGTCACCAGCTAGTCTATACTTCTATACTAACATTATAAAGAGAAAAGATTTGATTGTTTGTTTGTTTGTATAGAATAGGCTCTGAAACTATTGGGCCAATTTGAAAAATTCTTTTACCATTAGAAGCCGACATTATCCGTGATGAACATAGGCTACTTTTTACCGCGGGAAAATGCTTCATTCCTACGGGAAAACAGGTAATAGGACAACGGGTAGTAAGAATTATCCTTCCGTACTTAACTTCTTTTTCACATAACTTCTAAACTTATTTACATATGTGGACGAAGTCGCGTGCAACGGCTAGTCCTGGATTATATTCTGGAAAATTATATCCTCTCTGTGCTAAATTTTAACAAAATCCATTTTTGGAGTAACAAATATTGGGTTTTTTTATTATTATACTTTATTAGAGTATAGATTATGTATATCACAGGTCAACACGATTTTTGGGTCTGGCTTCTGCATATGAAATTTTGATTTCTTCTATGTTAAAAATAAGGGAATAAATAACTAATAATAAGGAATAATAAGGGCTTTTGTAGAAACTAGAGCATTTTTTAAATTTTTTTAAGACAAATGATAGATTCATACATTATTTCCATACTTTTATTTTCAATTACAATTAGAAAAGTTTTTGTTGAACACTAGAGCCTTTGTCATTTAAGATTTTTGATAAACAACAAGAAACATATGTAAAATAACGGAAAAATTAAGTTCAAAAATGAATATTTTTAGTGTTTCTCTTCTCTTATGTTTGTATGGGCTGTCTCGTATCTTACTTATCGTCAGAAATCAGGCAAAAGTAAACTTTAAAAGCTAAAAATGAAAATGTAACTATTTTTAGATGTCTAGAATCAGAATTTAAGCATTAGAACAGAAACTCAAAAGAAATATTTTTTTTGTTGACTGATGTTATGAATGTGATGTTAGCTGCCAGAAATAATTTTTCTCGATTATTATTCCGCTTGTGTGCAACACACCTTAATCGGAACAATTGTTGTCTTTCAATATTGAGTTGAACAAAGTTTCAAAGTAATCAAACGAAAATTATAAAATTACAAACAATAAGTTTCATAAGAGAGGCTTCTCTGTCTTGTTGCTAACAGAGGAAGATGTTGCTTTTGATTTGTTAAATGCAAACAAATAGATAATTCTTACTTATTCTTACTCACGTGTCCTCCTCATTAGTGGATGAGGACATAAAGATAAAGACTTAAAGACAGGCTTTATTGGCTTTACTAGCTGGCGCCCGCGACTTTGTCCGCGTTGAAAAAGAAAAAAGTAGCCTATCTTGTGTCCTGTACGACTAAATGTTTATCTACAAATTTTCATGAAAATCAGATAATTCCTTTAAGAGTTATGGAGGAACATACATACATACAATAGCTACACTTACAGATTTATTATTGTTTGATGATGATAAGGAGAGTAAATCCTTTATTGGACACTTAAGGTCACAGCTCATTAGAGCCTCTCGGCAGCCGACCACCGTCGCTCGGCTTCCACTCGTTGCCACCAGTGAACCTCGCGTGGTCAACGTGTGTACCTCGCGTGGTCAACGTGTGTACCTCGCGTGGTCAATGTGTGGACCTCGCGTGGTCAACGTGTGGACCTCGCGCGATCAACGAATCACCGGGCAGTCAGCGTTTGGCTCTAGGTGCACACGTGTGTGAATTGGCCCTGATACCTCTCAGTCTTAATGAAGAAGAAAATGAAGGACGAACCAAAAAAGGAAAGCTTTGGGGAAGTGGTGGCGGGGAGCGCCGCATCACTCCCGTAAATCGCGAAGTTCACGTGAGGTAAGCATGCGAGCAGCGAGCGGACCACTCGCCGTCCGCGCGTGGACATCTCGCGAGCGGTGGCGATACGCTAAGGAGTTGATGAGCATGCATGATGAGTGAGCGCGTGCCCTTACAAATCCATATAAAGAATACCAACCACTCGAGGGGAGGCGGTGCGGGTCGGGTGTCGGGTGGTTCTTAGTGAGCTGTGACCTTTAGACTAGACACCACCTTTCTAGACAGTATTTCACTGTGGTCTTCTGCAAGGGGGTGCTTACTGCCTCTGCAGTACGGTCTGCCCCAATGACTGCGACACGCAGTGTGCCCTTACTTGCTAGATCCTTGCAAGTTTGAAAAAGTCATTTCCAAAGTTGGCCTTACCGGGAAACGAACCCGGATCTCCTGAGACAGCCCGTTAAGGTAAGCAATCTAACCATTCACGCAATGGGTTCGTCACCTAGCTCTTATAGAAGGAATAAATTGTGAAGATATCCAGTAACCTACTGTGAAGGCTAATATTCTTTTCTTGGTGACTTCACCGGATGGATATTTATTTGCTCGTGCTGATGATATTTCTTAGATCGGTCTCGTAGTGCCACATGGTTGGTGAGCTGAACAAACAGCGGCATGTAGTGTACATAAAAATAGCCGTGTGAAGGCGCGGTCCTCGTGAAAGATACTAAGCAGTTTAGAGGTTATACGTGCTCTGGCATAACAACGTCACAAAGGTCTAAAGAGTCTAGATGTGTCACTATATTCCTATGTGTCACTATGTTACTGTGTGCTTGCTATGTGATTCGAACTGTGTGTTTTTATAATGACTGGTATAGATTTTCTTTGAAAAATATATTTTTTACTAGCGCTCCCGGTTTTTACCGGCCCCCGGTTTCGCACCGATGCATTTTTTGTGTTTATCGTTGGGTGGTTTATTGCGATGAAACGGACAGAAGCGGACTAGGACTATATTTTCAAATTGAAAATAATGTTACGACCAAGGTACAGAATTTTCTCGAAAAGTCAAGAGCGCAAGTTTTGTTTGTTTGTTGTTGTTTGTTTGACGTATGGAAATTTCCTTTTGTTTGTAAGCGTCAAAGCAAACTGTACCTTATGGTTGCGACATAAGGTTCATATTCCACTAACAACAATAGGCTTCTAGAAAGGTATACAAATGTTGTTTACGTATTTTAAGGTTCTAGTAATTTCGATAAACATCGAGGTAGATTGCGTGAGTATAAATACGGAGGGGATCGCTCGAGTGAGACAGTTCTGCGATACAACTCTTGCGAACCTTTACGAAGACCTCTGCGACAGTATATTAGTGACACGTTGACTGAATTATTGACCACTTTTGGCAAGTTCTACGGTTTAATTGGAGAAGCTCTGTTATTTTGGAAGTTATCTTGGTCGGTGAAAATAAATCGTGCTCTTACACCCCTAAACGGCATTTTAACTCTCCTCGCACGTAACAATAATTTATTTGCTGAATATGGTTGGTTATTCATAAGTTGTTGTAAATTTTAATAGATAATGTCCATATATACAATGAATTTACAAAAAAAAGTAATCTATGCAGTATATCAACTGTCTGGTATCCACAATACAAGCATTTAGTTGCTTAGTGTGGAACTAGATGGTGCTGTGTGTAGATGGGGTGTGAATATATTATATGTATTACATCCTTACCACGCTCGAGAACCATCTAGACAATCTAATTCAATGTGAACACGGTATCGAATAAACAATAATTTAAATATTGTCTGTGTTTACATGGTAAAGCGCTGCGACACGAATCTTATGTAAAAGTGACACGGGTTTAACCCCCATTCGTTATACCCAGATGATATTATGACAACACCTTAGATTTATACCTTCGCCTTGAATGTTTGTATGTTTGAGCATATGCTAAATTCTTAATAGGGAAACACGAAATTTTCTTGACCCATTTTTTTTTTGGGTATTTTTTTTTACAACTATACACAAGATACACTCAAAATATCTACATTACAATAGTGACTTAAACAAATGGATTTTACTCGTGTGGTTCCAGTGCCAGTATCCAAATAATTATATCTATACTAATATTATAAAGAGGAAAGATTTGTGTGTTTTTTTTGTTTGTTTGTATAGAATAGGCTCCGAAACTACTGGACCGATTTGAAAAATTCCTTTAACATTAGAAGCCGACATTATCCGTGATGAACCGATATACATTTACGGCGGAAAATGCTCCAATCCTACGGGAAATCTAAAATAAAAGTAAATACTAGCGCCTTGGCCCGGGAGATAACGCCATCTATCCAAAATACGGTAGATGGCGTTATATACTTTTCAAAGCGGACGAAGTCGCGAGCACCAGCTAGTATAGAATAATTTATTTTATGGGGTGTATATATTTCTAATGCCGAATCTTAGACTAAGACGTCCTTTATATAAAAAAATATATTGAGCAGAAATAAGCATTGCATATACAAGCGCTAGCGAGCTTTTAATATATGCGCTTTACACTGCTTCTAGTTCTATTTACAATACACGAATTTGCGCTAATAATATTCATGTATGTATGAAATACGACGATGGCTTACCAAGCACGTTCATTATTAGTATTCGTATTAACATTTGATTAATTTTCCGTTTACTTTTAATATTAGAAAACTATAGTTTGACCAATACTGCTATACCACGCCCTATAGACGGGGATACATAACTCTAACCGACTCCAAACGGTCTCATGGTCTTTTCTCATGGATGCCATTGTCAAAGCTGGACCAAATTGAAACGGGACCGCACGGGAAGCACCGCCTTTCAAACAAAAAAAAATCATCAAAATCGATTCACCCAGTCGAAAGTTATCAGGTAACAAAAATACGGTCCAATGGAGTTTTTGAAAGTCAGTTGAAAATTAAAAGGTCTTAAAACGAAAAACGCAAAAATGTTTCTATTGCAAAAATACAATCATAATCCTTCATATTGTATTTTATGGTTGTTTTATTCCATATTTAGTATATTTTGATCATCTATACTAATATTATAAAGAGGAAAGATTTGATTGTTCGTTTGTTTGTTTGTATAGAATAGGCTCCGAAACTACTGGACCGATTTCAAAAAATCTTTTATCATTGGAAGCCGACATTATCCGTGATGAACATAGGATACTTTTTACCGCAGGAAAATGCTTCATTTCTACGGGATATCTGAAAATAAAAGTAAATACTAGCGGCTTGGCTCGGGAGATAGTGCCATCTATCCAAAATACGGTAGATGGCGGTTTATACTTTTTTACGCGGTCGAAGTCACGTGCAAAAGCTAGTATATTAGAATTATATAACACTGGTTAATTTTTGACAAAACTAAGTTTGCAGGCAGGCTTATTATCTTTTAAGCCACCGCGTACAACCAAACAAACAAACTCTTTAGCGTTATATAATATGTAAGTATATATGAAAACTTTATATGAAATATTAAATCTGGAAATTATGTAAAACTAAACCCTCACACGTGTACGTTGTTGCGAGCCTTGCATAACCTATTAAAGATAATGTTCTGTTTTAAAACTTTCCTGGCTTGTTTACACTGAACATATTTATTACTTAATTACACTTACAATCTTCAGACTAACTAGCGTATCTACATTACTCTATCTATACTAATAATATAAAGAAAGATGGTTTGTATGTAATGAATAAACGTTTTAAGTACTTTTATACCTACTTAAGTTACTTTTGAATATATAAAAAACTAAACGCCATCTAAAAATATCACCAAGCAGTTGTCATGTTAGTCGCTTCACCTGATTGTGGATAGATGACGCTATTAAGTGTATCCCGGGGTAAGCCGCTGGTATTCATTTATAATTTAGATTTCCCGTAAGAATGAAGCATTTTCCCGCGCTAAAAAGTAGCCTATGTTCATCACAGATAATGTCGGCTTCTAATGGTAAAAGAATTTTTCAAATCGGTCCAGTAGTTTCGGAGCCTTTTCTATACAAACAATCAAATCTTTCCTCTTTATAATATTAGTATAGATACATTATTTCTCTTCAATCAATTATTTCTCTGTGAATAATACGATTCGCCAACATACCGCTTTGAAATGAAACCAAAGTGCCATCATCTGCTGTTGCTGTTAATTAATTTTGCTGCTCGTAAATAATTCATGGCAGCTTGTTAGGAAACACCTGTAAATTCACTTTGAGGGGTTCCCTGCTTAGTTTTTAAATCAACACTATTAGATTTTCCATTTTTTATTATTACTTACTAGTGATCTGCTCCGGGCTTGACCAGGGATGCAATTTTTTTATATATTACTTACAGTTGCACGCGACTTCGTCCTACGCGGACTTTATAAAATATCATATATTCGTGTCTGTGAAGCCATGGAAATACACATACAAAATTTCAACCCAATCGGTCAAGCCGTTTAGTAGTTGACATACAGACAGCAGCGCCACCTACCGGGTCCAATTGTATTTTTAAAAAATCCAGGAAATCATCGATATAGTCATATAAAATTTCAACTCAATTGGTTCAGCTGTTTAGAAGTTATGTGAAAAAGATAAGTACGGAAGGATAATTCTTACTACCAGTTGTCCTATTACCCGTTTTCCCGTAGGAGCGAAGCATTTTCCTTCGGTAAAAAGTAGCCTATGTTCATCAGGGATAATGTCGGCTTATAATGGTAAAAGAATTTTTCAAATCGGTCCAGTAGTTTCGGAGCCTATTCTATACAAACAAACAAACAATCAAATCTTTCCTCTTTATAATATTAGTATAGATATACACACCTTCCTATTTAAACCGAATTAAAATGGTTGAGTTTTGGAGTGTATAGAGGACAATATACTTATTACAAATCAAAATGGCATTTTTCTTACGTTAGAGACATGTTTGCGCGGAGTTTGAATATTTTTTGATTATATATTTATACTAGCTGCTGCCCGCGATTTTTCCCGTGTAACTTTGTAAATTATATACTAAAATTTTCCTCAAAAACCACTCTATCCAATGGTTAAAACAGCGTGAAAATAGGTGCAGTAGTTTTTGAATTTATCGCGAATATATAGACAGACAGACACTAATTAATAAAATGTATCAGAATAGTTAATATTCATAAATTTAGTGTCGCAAGGACAATATGTGTTTTTTCTACTGCATAGCTAATTAGCTATGTGTATTCAAAGTTTCAAAAGAATTGTAAGAAAACTGATTTGCTTGGAAACGTCCTTAAAGAAATAATAAAAAAAACGGAGGCAGTCATGAGGACTGCCGACAGAAGTGGAAACTTAAAACTGAGCGTCCAACGCACACGCATACAATCGGGTATATTATTATGCAATGTGTTGGCGCGATCGCGTACGTAGACAGCTGCGCGCGCATAAATGTGAGCATTGGCATGTTGCTGACGCGAACCGATACATTTTTTCCCTATCCAAAATCGTATAACGCGGCTATAGAATTTTTCACTTCAATAATAATAAAAAAATTAAAAAACTGATTAATATACGAGTACATACGGAACCGCAATCAATGGAGCTCTATCCTTACATAAACATTGCCTTTGACCCCTCAAATACGTATCTTAACGAAGACTTAATTAAAGCTAACAAAACTTAATTGTAACTTAACGGTATGAAGAACGAATTAAATTAATTATGTGTTAGGATAAGTCGAATTTAAGTCGAGGGACTGGATTAGGAGGCTTTCGTAACGGTTTAAAGTTTGAAAAGCCTGTAAGGATTAAAAGAGACGCTTTGACATTGAATTTTAAAATAAAATTCTCAATTTGCGTTACCTCCTTTATCTTCTTTACGTAGTATAATTTGATGTCACTTTTCGGTTGTACTAAAAGAGTAGAAAACTACATGGAAAAGACTATCGATTTTTATGTACCCATTGAAAGTAATTGAATGTGTGTGCAAGTATGATAAAATTTAAATTTTCACAATTCGAACACGCCGAAGAAACATTGTTCCTATTTTAAATAATACTAGCTGTCGCCCGCGACTTCGTCCGCGTTAAAAAATATAAAAAGTAGCCTATCACGTGTCACGTACTTCTAAATGTTTGTCTACCAAGTTTCATGAAAATCAGATAATTCGTTTAAGAGTGATGGATGAACATACAAACAGAAAAAAATTCTAAAAATGGTCAACTTAATTTCAGTATCATGTAAAGAGCCTATATACACGATATTTCTGAAAACAAAGTAAATTACTCCATGACCGACCCCTACAGATTTATTATTAGTATTGATGATGATTGTGTAGATGGCGCAATAACTATAAAATATTAAAAAATAAAATAAAACGTAACTATAACGCATAATATAACGCATTCGTGTGTCAATCTTGATTTTACTCCGACAAATTTTCATACCCCGGGTTTATTTATGTATATTATTGTATATGAAATCGATTCTTAAAAAGTAAACTCCGATAATGAAAATTTAAAGAGGTACCTAGGTATATGTCTTAAATTTAATCAGTGTGGAAGGTTTAGCGCACATTATAAAGAGAGACAGCAACGTTTAGAGGGAGACAGGCATCAAGGAAGCAGAAAATGGTTTTAATCAGAATTACAGCTCACAAAGCAAATCTAATTTCGGAAACGCGCCGAGCGACTTCCACAAAATGCGGTTTGCCAAGCAAACGGCGTAGTGATGTCACTAGTGCATTTCTTTTGTTGTCGATATTATATTTTTTTTTTTAAATTTTGATTTCTGAATTAATTTACTTTTTAACATGCCACTTCTGTAGGAAAGTTGGCGACTATCATGGCTATCTTAATCTTGGAAGCTGCTGTACAAAATATGTGTACGAAAGCGAGTGCTCAAACCAAGCCACTCTATTAAATTACTCAAATTACTAGCAAATAATCTGCGGTAATTTTAGGAGTTACTATTACAAGTAATTAATAATTATTATAGACAAATGTTAATTTTTATTAATTAATTTAATTTTACTTTCTGTTTATAAAATTATAAATTCATACCTTAAAATGAAGACAACGCAAACGAAGTCGCGATTGTGTATATAATAGTGTTTTGCAGTAGGTATTCAGTAAACAAAAAAGGAGGCAGTCATGAGGACTTCCCACAGAAGTGAAAACTTAAAACGGAGCGTCCAACGCACACGCATACAATCGGGTATATGCAATGTGTTGGCGTGATCGCGTACGTAGACAGCTGCGCGCGGCTAACTGTGAGCATTAGCATGTTGCTGACGCGAACCGATACATTTTTTCCCTACCCAAAGTAGTATAACGCGGCTATTGAAGTTTTCACTTCAAAAATATATCGATAATCGACAAAAAGCATCGAACGCATCACACCACTGTGTTGAATGTAAAGAGACCCGCTTACATCTCCAGGCGTCGGTTAGGAATTTAACTTGTAGTAAACCTAATATTACATCTCAACGAATGGCAGTCAACGGTAAAGGAATTCCACAGTAAACACAAAATCCTGACCATTGACCTCTTTACATAGGAGAATATTGTATTTCATTTTGAGAGTGCTGGTGTGTATAATATACTGTTTTGGAAGTGAAAACTTCTCTAGGCGGGCTTGGGCAGTTGTTTCTTTATGGAATTTGGTAGAATAGAATTGGTTCGGAGGTAAAGTCGGGGTACGAAAATCTTCGTCAGTTTTCAAATTCATTCCTTCATCAAACTAAAGTACCTTTTGAAACTAAAGCACTAAGCAGACAACTGACAGACGTTTGAAATGAAGTTTTGGCATGACTGACAATTGCTAGGGTGCAGTCGAATTTAAGGTGACGAACCTTTTCCTACCCCGACTGTACGTATATGTATCAACATGGAACACGCGACATGCGACATGCTAGGTGAGCGTCTCGCTCAGATGGAAATTTTGTATGAAAACTGTAGTTCGCTTTATTAACAAAAATTACAACAAATAACAATTAACAAAAAAAAAACGACTTCAAACCGTTTTCTCAGGGATGCCATTGTCAGAACTAAACCAAATTGAAATGGGACCGCACGGGAAGCACCAGATTTCAAATACAAAAAGAATCATCCAAATCTATTCATCCAGTCGAAAGTTCTGAGGTAACAAACATAAAAAAATACTGTCGAATTGAGAACCCCATCTTTTTTGGAAGTCGGTTGAAAAGTCAGTAAAACTTAAAAAAAAAATAGTTAAAATTACTAAGTCATCCTGTAGGTGCTTCGTTTATCGTTGCATCGCATTAACTCCAGAATTAACACATTAAACACAAAATACTTAATTCCGCACGCGACACACCAAAATGCAAAATTGTCCGCGCATTTTCATTTCCTGGACATTTTAATCTCGGATTACGACGGGAGTTCTTGATTTTAATTTCTCTTTTATTTCGCCAACAATGTTCGAAGTGTTTTGCAGTTAAATAACTAACTTTTGTGCAAAATATCTATTACAACAATAATATGTCCTCAAAGCTTAAAGCTTGCAGTCGGGGTAACAAAAGGTTTGTCACCTTAAAGTCGAAATTTGCTTGCACCAGGGCATTTGTCAGTCATGTTAAAATTTCATTTCAAACGTCTGTCAGTTATTTGCTTGGTTGGTGCTTTAGTTTTAAAAGGTACTAAGCATCTACGATTTTGATAAAGGAATGAATTTGAAAACTGATGAAGGTTTTCGTACTCCGACTTTACCTCAAATCAACAGCCCGGTGGCTTGTCACCACACCTACAAAGTCTGCAATCAGTAATGTAATGCGCCCTGTGCTTTCCGTGTGGTCCTATTTCAATTTGGTTCAGTTCTGACAATGGCGTTCATGAGAAAACGGTTTGATTTTTTTTATTATAAAGAGTTATTGGTGGATAAAATCAGAAATTCTGAATGACATAGCTAACTAGATGAGAGAGCTAACTTGACAGATGAAAACTAACTAGACAGATGAGAGCTAACTAGACAGATGAGAGCTAACTGGATAGATGAGAGCTAACTACACTCTAGATGAGAGTGATTTACAAATCTACGTACGATTTAAAAAATATATCTTTGTTTTCCTTTAGAAATGAAGGCACGAGACGAGTTGTTTTATTCATTGGGAGTTCACGACAACCCAATGAAGTGTCTTGGCTTGTCGTACGAGCTTTTCTATATGGATTTATTTCAGTGCTTCAGAATTACTAATGTATACTCGTATAGAGGTAGCTTTCTATTTTATGGGGATATTTTAAATCATTAGCATTCACCGTGAGAGATAGCCCAATCGAAGGGGATTCGCAAAATCTTCTGATCTGATGGTTTTTATTTAAAGTTTTAACGGTGAGTATAAGCATAAGTTAAGTAGAGCTTACCACAATTATTGTGCTTGGAAATGGATAAAATGGTATATATATAACTGTCTTAAAAAGTGGTATATATATAACGCTTTTTATTGCTTTTTTCCTCCAAATTTTATAGATTATTTAAGTCTGTTTCAATAAATTATAACATTTTTAAGGTTTCCTTTAAAAAAAACTTTATACGCAAACGCATCTATACTCTATACTAATATATAAAGTTGAAGAGTTTGTTTGGTTGTACGCGCTAATCTCAGGAACTACTGGTCCGAATTGAAAAATTATTTTTGTGTTAAATACTTAGTCCATTTATCGAGGAAGGCTATAGGATAGGCTATAGAGAAAGTCAAGACAAAGTCGCCGGCACCAGCTAGTCTCTAAAAAAAAGTGGACCATCAGCTTCTCTGCAGATCTTAAGAAAAATCACAGTTTAACTCCACTGGGAGTCGGTTAAACGTTTCTAATTCTAAATCATTAATCTAGGCCAATGAAATTAAAGAGAGCTTCAACAAATTGTTGGACATTAGAACGCAAGTCCGCCCTAATGTCCATAATTTACTTACTAATGCCCTTTTTTCTTTATATTGTTGACTGATTGTAACCTTTATTCCCCCCTCGCGATGGGAACTTATAAATTATGGGTATACGAGATAAGGATATAGGGGTTTCACCTGAAAGAGTGGCTAAATGTGTTTACCTTAGCTCGAGATTGCGACTTCCGTCTTAGTGACAGTTTTTTTTCATGTAAATATTTATTTTTCGTTTTATTCAGGAAACAGAAAATACATCTATACTCTATACTAATATTATAAAGAGAAAAGATCTGATTGTTTGTTTGTTTGTATTGAATAGGCTCCGAAATTACTGGACCGATTTGAAAAATTCTTTTACTATTAGGCTGCAAGCACACGACGTATCTTTACGACGACGAGCGTTTCATTGAACGCGCGTTTTCGGCGCCGTAGATGCCGATTGCCGCGTTTGTGTCGATTCAAATTAGCTTAAAACGCGATACTAAAGCGCGTATACGCGCATTTTAATCGGAACAAACGCAATATATCAACAATCCGGGTCTATCCAATAGATTCGTTTATTTTTACGTTTTTTTCTTTTTAAAAGCAGTACTAAAGCCAGCGTAAGCAATGTTGTTTCAACCGACGCCATTGTACAACTGAGGGTCTAGTGCGAGTTTTACTCTATCAAACTCGTCGAACGCGTAAATGTCAATTTGTATGGGAATGAGGCAGCGCCACCTACTGGCTAAAATGTACACTTAAATTTGTGAGTGGGAGTTTACAAAGGTAACTTTTACCCGATCGAGCAGTGACGGCTATCGACAAGTGAACACGATTATGGACGTAAACGTCATTGAACGCCATTTTGCGAGTGCGAGACGTAAGTTTGACAGTTCTACGGCAAACATTAGGTAAAACTTTACCCGCGTTGAAAGTAAATTTGTCACTTAGAATTTATTGGTGAGAGAAGCTTCCGTTAAGAAAAATTTAGAGTTTCAGTGTTAATTCTCTTCAAAAAGTACCTAAATCGAAGATGTCGGCATATAATTATTTTGCATGGAAGATGTTCGAGACAGCTAGAGCACGAGATGACTCTAATTATATATCGTGCTTTCGTAGTAAAGCTAGAAGTGTTAGCTAGAACAGACTTTTTTTTATTAGAGATAGGTTTGCTCTTGTTATATTGTAATTGTAAATTTAAATGAATTTTAATTAAACAGCACACCAAATAACACAGAAATGAGCTAATATTATAAAAGTGTATTCATTGTTGGCCTATGATATTAATTAAAAACAAAACATATTTAACCCTCTTTAATTACCTCTACGATAATTATTAGCAATAGTTTCTAGTCTAGTACATCTAAACCCCTTGTAGTTACCACTTGCCACTCCCTTTGAGTCAGCAACTCCATCTCTCTAATTCTAAGTTGCTTTCTCTTCAATTCTATAAACATTTAACACGCATTTAGTTGTAAAAATAAAATTTTCTATGTCTTCATATTATTAATTTAATTTTTTCATTTCTTTTACATATTTATATTAAACAAAACATTTCAATACAAAATACAATATCTTCTCAAAATCTTAAAACAACTGACTTCTATAAATTTTTCCTGTGAGCTCTTTAAAACATTACACTCTCATTTTTCTTTTTATTCTTTATAAAAACTGCCAGTATTAAATTCCATTAAAAAAACTTCCAACAGTAAAAACACTAAAAACTGGAAGCACACGCAATATTTATAAACAGACTTTTAACAATTCAAATTATAAGCACGTCTGACGTTATATTATAATCCGCTTAAATGTGATACACAACTCTAGTCAGTGAAAAAGCAACTGTTAACTACGTCCTCAGTTTGGCCGGTTTATTGTTGGACTTGACTGAGCTACCAAATTACAGATAAAAATTATCGACAATTGCCCACTATTGTCTGTGAGGAAACGTCAATCGCAAGTCTCGATTACTCGATGCGCAATTTACTCGATGCTCTCTGTGCATAGAGTTTCTTCGATTGACTCGATGGTGACGTATTTTGATGTCATTTGTAAAACTCGCACTAGACGTTATTGTGAGGGTCAACAAAACGCGGAAGCTACGAGCGACTACAGCGCGTCTGTATACGCGCAGTAAACGCGCGTTCCACGATCGACACGTGTGCTTAGTTTACAAAGTTGCTTTCGAATCTCGTTGTAAACGCTTATACGCGTTTACTATTGACGTTTGACTGAGTTAGGTGCCTAAAAATAATATCAGTCTCGGCTCAGAGTCAGGCTCGGTTCCTTAAATTTTATCCTAAGCTATGAAGAGATTAAATTTTATTAAGGTTGTTACTGTCCACTCATTTAATATTGTTCATTGGTTAGAGAATCAACATGGCTAGTAATATTTTCTGCCTCTTATTGCTCCGTTGGCTTAATGGGAAAACATGTATGCGTTCTGGCCACTCGTGTACATAAATATGTCGTTTTCTGAATGGTTTTGTACTGAGCGAGGTGTCTATTATTATTATTGTGATTTTGTTTGTGATCGGTATGAAAGGGAGAATATTTATGTGTTTGACAGGAGAAAATATATAGAAAAACCTTGCTATATGTGTACCTACTAGATAGGTACACATTTTTAAAGGCATACAAAAATATGTACAAAATAATCTTTATATTAATCCGGCAACTTAACTGCTGACCAGGCAAACGTAGTTTTGAAAAAAAAAAAAAAAAAACTGAAGCAGTCATGAGGACTGCCGACAGAAGTGAAAACTTAAAACTGAGCATCCAACGCACACACATACAATCGGATATTTATGCAATGTGTTGGCGTGATCGCGTACGTAGACAGCTGCGCGCGCATAACTGTGAGCATTAGCATGTTGCTGACGCGAACCGACACATTTTTTCTCTACCCAAAGTCGTATAACGCGGCTATAGAAGTTTTTACTTCAAAAATTTTTTTTTCGGTTTTCAGACCTACCGAATACACACAAAAAAATCATAAAAATCGGTCATGTAGTTTCGGAGGAGTTTGATTACAAACACTGTGACACGATATTTTTTTATATATACATATAAAATAGGTTAGCCGTAGTTGTGAAAGAAAATGTTGTATTGAACAAAGATACAACATATTGTTTAACAAGTTCGCAATGCCACGTAGACAGAGCTAACGAACAAATATTTGTGACAGCTACACCATTGACAGCATTGGCTTCACCTTATCAACGGTACGGTCAGAAAAAACAGCAAAACACATTCTTTAATCTTTTGACTAGTGCTCTAATGGCTAGCAACCCTAACTGTTAACCAAACGGTCGCGGTTCGAATCCCGTTAGGTTCAAATGTTTATGTGTTAACATTTTACCTGAGTCATGGATGTTTTGTATTTATAATATACTAGCTGGTGCTCGCGTCTTCGTCCGCGTAGAGAAGTATAAAACGCCATCTACCGTATTTAGGATAGATGGCGCTATCTCCCGGGCGAAGCCGTTAGTATTTACTTTTATTTTAGATTTCCCGTAGGAATGAAGCATTTTCCCGCGGTAAAAAGTAGCCTATGTGGATAATGTCGGCTTCTAATGGTAAAAGAATTTTTCAAATCGGTCCAGTAGTTTCTGAGCCTATTCTATACAAACAAACAAACAATTAAATCTTTCCTCTTTATAATATTAGTAAGTATAGATTGTATATTTTTTATATAAAAAAGTAATCTATGTAGTATATCAACTGTCTGGTATCCATAATACAAGCATTAGTTGTTTAGTGTGGAACTAAATGGTGCTGTGTGGAATGACATGTGAAGATATTTATTATTATTATTAATATTTATTATCTGCGAAGTATTCTCGAGCATATATTTACTTTGCTTTTATTATTTTTTTTGCTAACTATACAAGCTTTTACAAAGAGTTCGTAGGTGCAGCGTTCTAGTGCGCTCAACTACTGAGACATTATGGTCACAGTTTAAACCACCGACAGTATGTTAGTTGTGATTACAAATATAATAATAATATAAATAAATAATAATGTAAAATAATATAATATAGTATATAATATAGTAAAATAAAATAATATAATATAATAATAATATAATATATATAATTGTGATTAGAAAATATTTTTATTTTTGTTTGTATGTATGTTTGTTGTATGAATAATATTCGACAAATTTTAAAAATTATTTCATCCATACGAAACTACATTATCAGCTTGTAGCATAGGCTATCAATCAAAACTAATAATAAATCTGTAACTTTTGGGTATTGTATGTATGTATGTTCCTCCATAACTCTTAAACGAATTAACCGATTTTCATGAAACTTGGTAGATAAACATTTAGACGTACGGGACACAGGATAGGATACTTTTTTCTTTTACAACGCGGACGGAGTTGCGGGCGCCAGCTAGTATTTTATAAAGTTACGCAGACCGACCGAAGGTCAATTTCTGGCCGAAGCTAGCTGGCGCCTGCGACTTCATCCGAGTTGATAAAGAAAAAAAAATGTCTATCCCGTATCCTGTATGTTATGGAGGAAGACATACAAGATTTATTATTAGTATTGATGATGATTGATAAATTATTTTTAAACTTTAATATTGAAGGTTTATTTCGACTGTCTATACTAATATTATAAAGTGGAAATATTTGTTTGTTTGTTTGTATTGAATAGGCTCCGAAACTACTGAACCGATTTGAAAAATTCTTTTACCATTAGAAGCCGACATTATCCCTGATGAACATAGGCTACTTTTTATCGTGGGATGCTTCATTCCTACGGTAAATCTAAAATAAAAGTAAATACTAGCGGCTTGGCCCGGGAGATAGCGCCATCTATCCAAATCAGGTGAAGCGACTAACATGACAACTGCTTGGTGATATGTTTAGTGATCCACTACGGTAGATGGCGTTTTATACTTTTCAACGCGGACGAAGTCGCGAGCACCAGCTATTATAATATAGAAAGGTAATTAAAATCATCTCTAGAAGTGAATCAAGAGAGGAATACGGGCTCGTTGAATTTTAATAATACTTACTGAATTGCACGTTATACTGTGTTACGTACAGTATAGGGGAGGGCCATTTTTGCCAACTCTCTACCCTTTGAATGCTAAATGCGAGCGAGATATGCTACAAGAATTTTATATGGCGCTTTCAGAATTTCTGAAAGAGTTATTCATAGGTATGCTCATTGTATTAATGTTTTCTGAAAACTCACGTTTTACATTAATCTGTTTTAGTCGTGTTAGAAGAGAGATTCATTTATCTCTATTTATTTTTAACTAGACCGATGCGCTTCAGCTTCGCCTGGGTGCAATTGGGGGGGATAAGGGTCCACTTATACCTCCACGTCGAGGTTCTGAGCGTAGTCCTCTCCGCGCTGGATAGCCATTGCGAGGCACCGATGTCGTGTCATACACGTCCGGGCCACAAAGTCTTTGGGTTTTAACCGGTACGAATCTGGCATAATCCTAAAGTTAAAAAAATGGGGTGTGTTGGAAGACGGTTGAAAAGGGATATTTTTGTAGGTAGATTTGATACATAAATTGTATCTAAGTAACGCATTTTGATACTATTTTAACTAATTGAAAGGGCGATGAAGGGGGGTAAAAAAAAGCAGATACATAATAGAAATAGATGTAGATGGATTTGTATATCCAGTATACAAGCTTGAGCAGGAAACAGAGCATTGGGTTTTCAATTTGGCAAACGATTTGTTTCGTCACCAACTCACCACGCATCTGCCCCTTCCCTGCTCATCTCGCCACCTCATCCCCAGAGGAGAGCCGAGTGCTGACCGCAATCGAACCATTGAAAAGCGGTTACAAAACGAGGCGTCACTATTTGACCACAATACAATATTCGAACGTATTCCTAAATTTCAAAATAGTTAAGTTGTTTTATTTATGACTAGCTGGTGCCCGCGACTTCGTCCGCGTTGAAAATATCACCGAGCAGTTGTCATGTTAGTCGCTTCACCGGATTCTGGATAGATGGCGCTGTTAAGTTTATCCCGGGCCAAGCTAGTGTTTACTTTTATTTTACGCATTTACGCATATTTACGCAGGAATGAAGCATTTTCCCGCGATAAAAAGTAGCCTATGTTCATCACGGATAATGTCGGCTTCTAATGGTAAAAGAATTTTTCAAATCGATCCAGTAGTTTCGGAGCCTATTCAATACAAACAAACAATCAAATCTTTCCTCTTTATAATATTAGTATAGATTTTATATATTTTGTAACTTACATGCATATAATAAAAACTTAAAAAAGTATTGTGTATCAATCATCAATCAATATTATCATCAATACTTTAATAAATCTGTAAGTGTAGGTATTGTATGTATGTATGTTCCTCCTTACTCTTAAACGAATTAATTGATTTTCATTAAATTTGGTAGATAAACATTTAGATGTACGGGACACAGGATGGGCCAATTTTTTCTTTTTCAACGAGGACGAAGTCGCGGGCGCCAGCTAGTATTAAATATTTTTCCAAAATTTGTTCACGTTGTTAACCTTATACAAAAAAATGCTTTTATAAATTTTACTTATCTGTTTGTCTGTTAGAAACATTTTTAGCTTTTAAAGAATTTAAAAGAACAATACATATTACTAAATAAAAAATATATATATTTATAGATATCTCGTATAAGTAAATAAAACACGAAAATGCGAGAGGTGATATAAAAATATGCGACTTCTTCAAGACCAAATCCATATGGAATTGCGCGAATAACAATCAAATGAAGGGTAGGCATAAAACTCGCAGCAGTCTCACAGTATATAGGGTTAAAACAGTGGTTGAAGTGTAGTATTTGTTTAAAAAAGGTTTTATATTTTAGGATAGATGAGAAGGACTTCGTTCGACCTCGCAACTTCGCCTTAGCGGACGTGGAGGATGCCAAGAGTTTTAGTCGGGGACTACGATTGTCGATTCTAAAGATCTTAACGCGTGACCACGACCATGTGAGTAGGCGACCAATAGTCGCCTGTGGCGTAGCGACCCTAGGGGCCCTAGCCAAGAGCAAACCAATGCAAACGCTCCCTTTGCGTACTTACGAAACGAAAGAAATAAAGTCCGGTGATTGGTTGTTGTAACGCCCAGATAACATTTGGACCAATCACAAAGCTTACTCCCAGCGTAGCGTTGTCTAAGCGTACGACGACTGTACGTTTGCTTTTGGCTAGGGCCCAAGGGGTCTTGTAACTTGTGACTGAGTTGCGGAAGAGTATTCGTCCGACCTCGCAACTTCACCTATAGCGGACGTGGAGGATGCTAAGAGCTTTAGTCGGTAGATCTACCCCATTTCCATATCGGGGCGGGAGCCCGACATAACCTTCTTGTAAAAAATGTGTCTTGTAACTTACGAATTTCCTCAACCTCAGTGTTCTTGCAGTTTGGTCGTAAGCAGTGGTTCCAAGCATTATGTTGTACCTTTCAACTATGAATAGAAAAAGAGTTATTCGTCAGTTATCAGAAGAAGATGATATCTCATAGCCACCGCAAAAGAAGTTAAAATTGACTAAATATTTATATCGCGAGGAGAAAGGAAGAATTATCAACTAATTATGTAAACGTCTAGTTCTCCTGCGAAGAAAACGCCGCCATTTTGATGTGCTGCGATGCGCGACAATACTGCGTCAAGTGCTACCGTGTCGCGAGTGGCGGTCGCAAAGCAACTCTCTGGCCACGTCCACTGTTGTAGCTTGAATCCGTCAGTTATTCATATAATTCATAAAAATCAGTATGGCGCCGGTCGTTGTAGATACATACACTGATGACTTCTATCTGTTTATCTACTATGCTGTAGAATATATTGTGTTAAAAATGTGCAACTCAGTACATCAAAACCCGCGGCGCGTGAACAAGTAATTCATTGGTTCGCGGTGAGACAGACGCGAATGAGATATGACAGTACAAATACATTTATAGGTCACGACACGGATACGGCTATTTGACGGGAATAAAGTTAATACTACTATAAAAATAACTTTTGAAGTTATAGGTTTACATAACACAATGTGAAACACAACACATACAACAGTAGCTGCTATCTTCTCACCTATCTATTTGCTACCCGTTCACCCCTTAACTCAAAAAAGGATATTTTCTATTCTAATCAGATAAAAAGGAGGTGTTCCTGAGGATCACACAAAAACAAAAAACAAACACCTGGAAAAACTATAAAAGCTATAAAAATTGAATATATAAAATTAGGCGATATGTTTTTTAAGTGAAAACTTCTTTAGGCACTTTGGGCACTTTTATGGGATGGGAAAAAAGGCTTTGAACTTGCGCGACCGTCATGCTCAGATTCATGTATACAGATGTGTGTGTATAAATGTATAATTAAAAATAAATTCAAATAAAAATTACTTTCCAAAAAACACGTAGAAGAAGTCGCTAGTAAATAACTGAAATAAATAGTAAAAAAATGCCGTACATTGTAAAGGGATCTCTGAACAACATTAGGCAGATTAAAATTGTTTTTCGCTGACAAGACGCTGATGTGTGCTGTTTTGATAACCATATTGCTTTCTGGTATAATTTCTTTCGTCGGTTTTTTCTTCGCAATAAATATAGCAAAACATTGTGCTTACATAAATCTATATTTATCCGATAAATGTATTCTTTCATTCCTTTGTTTTTTTGGAAGTTAGAACAACAAAGAAATAGGCATTAATCACAACTTTTTAATCGGGTCATGGACTGTAACATAACTTATTACAGTTTTAATATACAAATTATATACCGTACCTCAAAATCTGTCGATATAGTAAAAACATTAAGAGGGTCATAAGAGTAATTTAAGTGACGTAATTTTTTTGGAGTTCAATATTTTTTTGAAAGTTAAGTACGATAATGTAAACTCATTGTTTCGTATTGTAAACGATATACAATATTGTTT
Organism: Synanthedon vespiformis; assembly: GCA_918317495.1. Taxonomy (NCBI): domain Eukaryota; kingdom Metazoa; phylum Arthropoda; class Insecta; order Lepidoptera; family Sesiidae; genus Synanthedon; species Synanthedon vespiformis. The sequence continues at coordinate 1,406,469 of OU906971.1, read as the reverse complement.
TCCTCCGGATAATCCCCTACTTTTATTTTTTGAGATTGTTTTAGATCTTAAAATTTTTGACGGATATGATAAGTAGTACACTGAGGTAAAAATAAAATACCACACCGCACAGTATATACAGTATATAGTAGTACATACGGGCAAAAAATAATCCCCTTGGTACTACGGATTTTTTTCGTACAAACGTGGAAGTGGATTGGACCTCAGTAAGTAATAAATCTGTAAGTGTAGGTATTGTATGTATGTATGTATGTATGTATGCATGTATGTATTTCATGAAACTTGATAGATAAGCATTTAGACGTACAGGACACAGGATAATCTGCTTTTTTCTTTTTCAAGCGGACGAAGTCGCGGGCGCCGGCTAGTATAATTAATAAAATTACTTGTAATATATGATACCTAGAATACTTACTCAAAATTACTGAAATTACCTATCACACGACTAAATTAATCTCAACTCTAGTGGTTCTTGAGGTTTCTTGAGTAGTTCTTGGTGTGTAGGTTGTATTTCGTTAGTAATAATATATAAATAAATGTACGTAAGTATATCATTAACCATACATTATAATATTGTATATCCGTAATGAAATTTGTCACTCGTGAAACCACGAAGTCGTATAATTCAAGCAGTTATCTGAATTCAATTTTCCTGTACATTTCAAACAAGTTGTGCCCAATAAAACCCGTAGCGGGAACAGCATAAATCGCTCGAGCAATAACGGGGCTATAATCCCCACCGTTTTCTACGGGGAATCAAGAAAAAACATTTTCAGATACAAATCACCGGCTCTTTGTTAAGTTTAGTGATGTGCCGTCTCTAAAATTTATCGATATTATTACAAGAGACGTATCACAATCATCCCTTTCATGGTCAGTGTAGGTAAAATTTTTATCGTCATAGACGCGCAAAGTGTGAAATAAACTTTGCTGAGATGTTTCAGCAAGGTTGACTGCTAATAAAAATACGACTTTTTTTCTTTTTATTAGAGACTAGTTGGTGCCCGCGACTTCGTTGAACGATGAAAGGTACTCTATGTCCTTTCTGTTGTCCCAGACAACGTGTATGCAAAATTTCATGGTGATCGATTCAGTACTTTTGCGTGAAAGAGTAACAAACATTCATAGAACATCCTATGGATCCTATCCATACAATATGGATGTTTGTTCCATACATCCACCATACATCAACGGCTGCGCTACAAAGTCGTTGGGTTTTAGCCGGTACGAATCTTTATGCAAAGATTTAAATCACAGATGCGCCCTGTACTTCTGAAAAAACTCCACGTAATATTATGTCTGTATGCAATGCAAGCTCACTGCTTTCTACAAGCGACTAAGGTGGGAAGAGTGAGCTCACTATTCCCAACGATGACACATTTTCGGCCACCTGAAGTATATGGCAAGGGCGCATCTGTGATTTATAAGCCTTTATGTAGTAATCTCGATAATGTTTATCGATCGCGTCCCATCCCTAGACTCAGGTAGGCGCTAGCTGACGCAGCGCGTCGGTCGGCAAATTGCCATCTATTTATTATAGGCAGTCATTCAAGTTATACGGCGACATGTGTGTGTATGCCGCTTTATAACGGAACATTGTCTGAATATTGATACACGTGAAAATTTACGACACAATACCGTTAAGAAGGATTGATGTATTGCCATTCTTTTATATATCTCTATACACTTTAGATATATCAGAAAGGTATAATATGTATATGTAAACTCTTTCCACTTTCAGACTCATTCATATTAACATTATTATAAGCATAGAGGATAGGCATAGCAGAGGGTAGGAATACAATGACTAACTGGTGCCTGCGACTTCGTTGACACATAAATAGCAATATAACGCTTGCACTCTTGTTGCTATTGCTATAACGCTTTGGTCAGGCGTTTTTCATTTTATTTTATGAAAGGTATATAAATGAAAGGTATAAAATAATAAAAATACTCACATAGCGATTGTCTCGCGAGCTCGAGCGCCAATATAAGGGAATTACTTATACTTCGAGAAACTTGTTCGCGACTTAACGTAATACCTACAGAACTTTCTCATTGTTACATGTGTTAGTGAATATCTATTTAGTATTACATATATCTATTTTCTATCAGCCAATATAGGAAATATTATTTATTTTATACTATACTATTATTTAGCCGCGATTTCGATTGCCCTTATATTTTTGTGAGACGTTGTTAAATATTATTTATATTTATAGAAGAACCCTCGGAAACAGTAGGCACAAATGATATTCTAGTCCTTTTCAGTGTGTCAACGACTCGTTAAAGCTTTCGAGACACGAACAGCTTTGCATAAATAGAAATGTGTAATTAAATGTTAGTGAACTTTTCAACGCTGAACGATACAACGTTTCGCACTCAAACTCGTCAAAGAATTAGAGATAAAGCAAGTTAACTCTCTTGTCGTCTCTTATTAAGTATTTATTAGGTTATTTTTTTAGTGCGTTGACTGCATGATCTAAAAAAAAAGGGACTCCGGGAGTGGGGAGTGCCGACAGAATTGAAAACTTGAACAATTACGTGTGTATTTTTAAATCGTTAGGAAAGTACATACTTATATATACAGAGAGGCGTAGCCACGGGCGTAGCCACGGTGGGGCAGAGTGGGATGCTTGCCCCACCCTGGCTCTGACCTGTAAGGTACCTGATCAAACCTGAAAAACTTAATTATCTAGTTACTAACTACAATACTTAATATCCGTAAGAAAGTTCACACTCGACAGTCGTCAGTCGACATTTTTGAGTGGAAGATTTCGTGGTGTAGGTGAGCAATAAGAAGGTGTTTTGGATAATTCGAATTATACATACAGATACAGGCTGCTATAGGGTGTGGGTGTAACCTTTTTGTATGAAAAAATCAACCGGGGTAAGACCGCGGATATAGTTTGCTAGTTACACATTATTTTAGACTGCTGCCCCACCTGCTGAGAGGCGTCGGTTACACGGTTACAGGTCTCTGTTCGCATTGATGTATTATTTCAATTCAATTAGTTTTCGCAAGGATATATTATTACGTAACATATTCTGTATACATAGGTGTCGCACGTTACACGGTTACACGGTTACGTTACAATGAAAAGTTGCGAGTTCAATGGTTTTTTCCCATCTCAAAATGTCTTCTCATGTAATGTAACCGACAGTATGTACTTTCCTGACGATTCAAAAAATACACACATAATAATTGTTCAAGTTTTAACTTCTGTCGGCACTCTCGGAGTGCCACTCTTTTTTTGTCTTCATTCCATTTCACATTATTCAATGGGTGATAATTTGTTAATTAGCTTTGTTAAAATGTTATACTACACAAGTCCATGTAATAAAAGCATTAAACGATAACGAATACACACAACAAAGGCTTCATACCGTAATTTCCGTATCCGCTGTATTTTATGAAATTGGAGGCATAAAATTAATACTCAACTATAACAGTTTTGTGGCGTACATTGCGGTTTTTCAATGATGTTCTGCCCTTTATTACAGTATTTGTACAGACATCAACAAAATTACACATTACATTAATGTTGTTGTATGCGGAATATGCGAGAAAGTCTCTTAGGAATTTTTAAAAAATAAAATAAATAAAACACCTTTAATTTCTCTGACAAAGTACAGAATTGAATGAATATGCTTCTATATCAATAAATGAAAATACGTATTAAAACTAAATTTGTTATTACTTATTATATTTTGTAATTCTATGTAAAGTTTAGATTAGACATTTGCAACCATATCAGGTTGTTCAAAGACATAGGACTCCTGCACTTAGGCCTAGGCCTAGGCGTTAGGAATTCTCACAATATACTAAATATTACCCACAAGGTGTGGATAAACGACCTGCGGGCTGTGGTTTTTAATTCTCTATCTGTGGTTTTTAAAACCTATAAGACTTTGTGTCGACATTAAATTGGAAATAATACTTTCTCAAAAGTAAAAACCACACAATAACGCGCCATATAATCACGGTAAAAAACGTAGCAAAGTAGACAATTGTCGAGTCTATAACCGCATCGAGTCGTTAACCACAGCAAAACCACACATAGAGAATACGGGCTCTGGTGCCCTAGCCAAGAGAAACCCAATGCAAACGGGAGCGTTGCACATTTACGAAACGATAGAATAAGAAACGGTGATTGGTTGTTGTAACGCCCACATAAAATTTTGACCAATCAGTGGGCTTTATTTCTATTGTTTCGTAAATACGCAAATGCGTTTCGTAAATGCATTGGTTTGTTCTTGGCTAGGGTCCCTGATAAGAGTCGATGGTGGATCCAGGCTGCTTCTGACCGATCCCATTGGATAGTTATGATAGTTATGGGGGATGTCCAGCAGTGGACGTCAAGCAGTAGAGACTATGATGATTGTGACGACTAATATTAATAAAATTTAATTACAGTTGTACAGACAACAATTAAATTACTAGTATTCAATATTACACTCCATATTATTGTAGTACAAGAGAAACACTGTTGGGAACTTTTACAGTATTAATATTAATATAATTTAATACTAGCAACACACTCCGGGCTTTTCACGGTTGTGATTTCGATGTTTTAGTCAAACCTCAGGTCTTACATAATGTAAGTCCTGAATTATTTAAGACATGAAATCAAACCAATAAGGATTTTTTTTTTATTAGGGATGGGTTTACTCTTGGCCAACAACCAGCTGAGTAGCAAGGGAGAGGCCTAAGATGGAGCGAGCTCACCCAGAAGATGCCTATTCACTCGAACTTTGAAAAGATTAGGGTTATATGAGCTCGGAAACAGAGACACAGACGTTTTACTATACAGACACAGTCAGGCACAGTCAGGTACAAACAGCCACATACATATACAGCCAGACACAAACATACACAACACAGGCACATACACATACACAGACTAAACGTAGAACAGCACAGGAACATTGAAATTGGTCAGAGGTGAACCGCAATCAATAATTTTGTTTACCAGAAAACATTTATATAATTTAAAATATTTAAAATAATATAAGCTTTATTGAAAGCCCTCCAAGGCTTTCAATAAAGGTTTTATTATTTTAAATCCCGGAAATTGTCAACAACATTTATACAAAAACAAGGAATACACAATAATAATATTATTACGAAATAAACAAAATTTTATGTGAGGGTCCACTTGACAAAGTAAAGTTCGAATATTGGTATAGATTACTGTAGTGTAGAATGTGGAAAAAAGAATAATACTTATATCTTTTATATGTATCTTTTTATTATATATTTTATTCGTCCGCGTAACTTTATAAAATATAATACATTCGTGTCTGTGAAACCATGGAAATACACATAAAAAATTTCAACCCAATCGGTCAAGCCGTTTAGTAGTTGAAATACCGACAGCAGCGCCACCTACCGGGTCCAATTGTATTTTTAAATCATCCAGGAAACCATCGAAATAGCCATATAAAATTTCAACCCAATCGGTCAAGCCGTTTAGAAGCTGTTATGTGAAAAAGATAAGTACGGAAGGATAATTCTTACTACCCGTTGTCCTATTACCCGTTTTCCCGTAGGAATGAAGCAGTTTCCCGCGGTAAAAAGTAGCCTATGTTCATCACGGATAATGTTGGCTTCTAATGGTAAAATAATTTTTCAAATTGGTCCAGTAGTTTCGGAGCCTATTCTATACAAACAAACAAACAAATCTTTCCTCTTTATAATATTATAGTATATAGTATAGATAGTTGTGTAACAGTATATCTTTCTTTTCTGTCAGTAAAGATCGGCAGGCAGGCTCACGGTCCACCACGGTCACGGTGATGGGGTGATGGTAGGTGGTTACCATCGCCTACACAAGTATCAATTACTTAGGTATGTATAAGGTGGTACAAGTCAATATTAGGTATAAAGAACTAGGAAGGATAGAAGAAAAAGGAAAAAGTAGCCTATATCCTGTGTCCTGTACGTCTAAATGTTTTTCTACCAAGTTTCACTAAATAATACGTTTAAGAGTTATGGACGAACATACATACATACAATACCTACACTTACACATTTATTATTAGTGGGTGTATGATTATACTTACTATTATATATAGCTGAAGAATTTGTTTGTTTGGTTGTACGCGCTAATCTCAGGAAAAAAATTGAGTTGCATAAGCTTTAGACATAAGCTTAAGATATAACATTTTGAACGCGGACGAAGTCGCGGGCAACAGCTAGTGAGTTAATAATTGCATACTATAAAAAATTGAGAGTAAATTAGTGGCATACTGTCGTTTTAATATTGTGATGTAAAACTGCCATCCCTTACGGTCTAGCAAGCTTTTCTATTAGGCTTAAGTTATCAGGGCATACAGGCAAAGATAATGTAGCTGATTCAGATAGGTCAATATGATAAATAAATATGACATGTTTTATTTACAAATTAAATATAAGAACTACTAATAAACTTCTTATACAAATCAAAAATAAGCTTATTTAAAATAAAATCTAATCCTAAGTTATAATCTATATACTAATATTATAAAGAGGAAAGATTTGATTGTTTGTTTGTATTGAATAGGCTCCGAAATTACTAGACCGATTTGAAAAATTCTTTTACCATTAGAAGCCGACATTAACCGTGATGAACATAGGCTACTTTTTATCGCGGGAAAATGCTTCATTCCTACGGGAAATCTAAAATAAAAGTAAATACTAGCGGCTTGGCCCGGGATACACTTGACAACTGCTTACCGATATTTTTAGCGATCCGCTCCACGGTAGATGGCGTTTTATACTTTTCCTTTGTTAGGGTCCCTTTGTTAGGGTTCCAATTAATTCAATATGATATTAGGTACTTGCACTGTTAAAAAATATATAGTTAATTTTATGCGTTTTTGCAGTGTGCCCTAATTACATGCTAGATACACATCATAGTTTCCTTTGAAACATTCACATTCAAACTACATGATATATTATTATAGTTTACTTTTTATTCGTATTCCTATACAATCTTTTACCTACAGAAACAAGAAGGCGATGTAGGTGATTTTCTTTCATCACTTTGTTTGTTACAGTGTCGCTTCTGTTTCGAAATTCTTGATCTATGACGCCTGACTGTGTGTATTTATTTCGAATTTTTATCTTCTTATATTCTTATGGTTACGTTGCTCTACGAAATTTTGCAAATTGCTTCCGAGTTCTTTATTTTTTTATTACTTTTTTTTGAATACTCTTGAAAAAAATCTGTACACTACCAAATGATTTGTATTTTTCTTTTTACTTTTTAATGAATAAACTCAAAAAACTACTGCACCGATTTTAATAAATTCTAACACATATAGAAAGCTACATTATGAGCGAGTAAGATAGGCTATCAATCATCAATATCAATCAATCATCAATCCATACTAATATTATAAATGCGAAAATAACTCTGTCTGTCTGTCTCGCTTTCACGCAAAAACTACAGAACCGATCACCATGAATTTTTGCATACACGTTGTCTGGGACACCAGAAAGGACATAGGGTACCTTTCATCCAGAAAAAAAGGACTAAGTATTCCCGAGGGATCATATAAAAACATAAATAATTGGGCGCTACTGTCGTATGGCCCATCGTCGTCACAGCGATATAAGATGACATTACATTGACATGAGATTTTGGTTTTACAATATTCATGAAATTCCAGGGAAGGTTTAAACGGTGACAAACATAATTAATAAGTAATGGAAAATAGTAAAAACGACAACTTAATTTTCCAATATAAAATGTTCCTAGCTATGAAACATTATTGATGTATTTTGTCTGAAATTGTCACTTGGTTGTCAAATATTTATAGGTGCGTTCAGAATTTTTTTGTAGATGAGGTCCGATCTCTAAGACCGATTTTTATGAAATTTTATTCGGTAGGTAAATGATAGTTGCAACACAACTAAGCGAGCATATATTTTCTTTTTCAACGCGAACGAAGTCGCGGACACCCACTAGTACTAATAATAAATATGTAAGTGTATGTATGTATGTATGTTCCTTCACAACTCTTAAACGAATTGACTGATTTTCATGAAACTTGGTAGATAAACATTTAGACGTACAGAACACACGATATATAGGCTACCTACATTTTTTCTTTTTCAACGCGGACGAATTCGCTTGCAACAGTCAGTATTCAATCAATTGCTTCGCTGACGGACAGACTTAACAAAATAATGTATGATATGTGTAAAGTTACCGAATAATATGGTATGCGGATCACGTGAGGGGCCGAGCAATATGTAAATACAAGGTTTTTCATTAGCACTAGACGGGACGAGGGATAACGAGGACGCGTCCCATGTCCCGTTTTAGGGATAGCGACCTTGACGTGGTATGTTTATTTGTGGAAATAGTTACCGATGCTGATACACGCAGTGACAAGTTAGCCCAACCCCCGAAAACCTTTTTCAACTTCTTCCCAACTTTCTTGTATGTATGGACATTGTTAAATTGCATTTATTTTTTTGAATACAATTTCTAAAATGAAATTTAGTGATTTCAATAAACTTTGTATTTTTATCGATTTACATAAGTACCAGCTGTTGCACGCGACTTCGTCCGCGTATTGATCAAAATATCAAAATGAAAATATTTATTTATCAATTAGGTTTATACAAGAAACTCTTATGATCGTCATTTAATTATATCGTAAAATAAATACTGTGTAACTGAATTATAAGGTTTCAGACTTATTGTTGTTGTTGTTGTTGTTTAAGTGTATGAACCAGATCCTAACTGTTATAAGTGTCAAAGTGTGTTTGTTTGTTCTTTGTATAATGTAAGTGTGTGTGTTTTTAACATAATGATTTGGGTTGTAATTTTTAAAATCTATGGACACATGTTTGAATTAAATAAATATTATAATTATTATTATTATATTATTAATTATAAATTTATATTTACCAGGGTTTCGGAAAAAGTCAAGATGACGACCCTGAGAAGAAATCCCGAAAGAAACTTAGGATACTATTCTTTTCGTCATCTTTAAAATATAAAATAGCACAATTCACTTAATTTTAACAAAGTTAAGGTAATATAATATATACACAATCATAGTAAAAATATATCTGTTGGCATTGATGTATTATTTCAATTCGCAATTCGTGTAGATGGCGCAATATCTGAAAATAAACGGTATCGGTTACACGGTTACGTTACGGTAACAGGTCGCGAGAAATGCCCGATGCGCCTAAAGGAGTTTTCACTTCAAAAACTTTCTTTCATATAGTCCGAGCGGAGTCGCACTGTGTCGATAGTATCTAAAAAAGAATGTTATTGATTCTAAAACAGAATAAATAAAAGAAACGCAAGTAAAATTTAAAAAATGGAAGCAAAAACTCACACGCTCTACTATTTCGCCAGAAAAAATATTAGAGCTTTCATACTATTCGTTGCAGCTTTCTCTACCCGGTAGCGGTCGAATTAATCCAGATGAAAAAGCATACATTTAAAGCTCAGAGCAAACTTTTAACGTATTGAAAAATCTGCTTCAGTTTTAAGTCCCTTACTCGCCGAAAACCAGTTTTTACGCTTTGATTACAAATATGTTTTTTGTCTATACTAATAATAATATTACAAAGAGGAAAGATTTGTTTGTTTGTATAGAATAGGCTCCGAAACTAGTGGACCGATTTGAAAAATTCTTTTACCATTAGAAGCCGACATTATCCCTGATTAACATAGGCTACTTTTTACCGCGGGAAAATACTTCATTCCTACGGGAAAACGGGTAATAGGACAACGGGTGGTAAGAATTATCCTTCGCCGTACTTATTTTTTTCACATAACTTCTAAACGGCTGAACCGATTGGGTTGAAATTTTATATGGGTATTTCGATGGTTTCCTGGATGATTTAAAAATACAATTGTACCCGGTAGGTGGCGCTGCTGTCGGTATGTCAACTACTAAACGGCTTGACCGATTGGGTTGAAATTTTGTATGTGTATTTCCATAGTTTCACAGACACGACGAAGTCGCGTGCAATTGTTAATGAATTAATTTACGACTAGCTGTTGGACGCGTCTTCGTCCGCGTAACTTTATAAAATACAGCCCATGTTACAATAGGAAGAATGTTTACAATAGGTCCTGTAGTTTTTGAGTATTTTCATACAAATCTATTTAGGTAGTGGTAGGGCACACTGCGTTTCTCAGTCATTTGGGCAGCCCGTCTGGCGGCAGTAACCACCCCCTTACAGAATACCACCGTGAAATAACAGCATATGTGCTGTTGTGTTTCGGTGAGTGAGTAAGGGATGCCAGAGCCCATTACCCCATCCCTCCCTTATCCCTTATCCCCTTAATCCTTCTATGGTCGGCAGCGCACCTGTAGCACTTATGGCGTTGCTTGTGTTATAGGCGACGGTAGCCACCTACCATCAAGTGGACCGTCAGCCTGTCTGCCGACCTTAATATAAAAAAAAAAAAATCTTCTCTTTTTATATATTTTTTTTAGTATAGATTAATGTCCATACTAACATTATAAATATGAAAGTAACTGATGTGTCTGTTTGTCTGTCTGTGTCTTTTCATGCCTTAACTACTCAACTAATCATCACGACATACGACGTGTATGTCGTCTCAATATACAGGAAAGAACATAGGGTACGTTTCACCCAGAAAAAAGTACTGTTCCTGAGGGATCATCTGAAATTAAAAATTAAAAAAAACTAACGCCTATAGCAATAATATGTCACAAGCGTTATATTGCTTATATATTTTTTATTTTTCAACGCGGACGAAGTCGCGGGTACCAGCTAGTGACATATAATAAATTTTATACTAGGTTGTCAAAATGTAAGTAAACGAGACTAAGATATCTGAATGCTTACATGTGTGAATAAACGTGAATTTAATTATTTCGGCAACAGTACTAATGTGGGGATGTTAAGTATGGAGATGGATTTTGAAATACTTTTATTCATAATTAGCTGGTGGCCCGCCACTTCGTGCTGTCCAAAATAAAATAAAAAAATATATATGCAATTATTTTACTTCTTGTTGCTATAACACTTTGGTCAAGCGTTAGTTTTTTTTTTCGTTTTAAATGATCCCTCGGGAATTGTCCTCTTTTTCAGGATGAAAGGTACCCTATGTCCTTTCCTATATCCCTGACAACGTGTAAGCAAAAGTTCATTATAATCGGTTAAGTAGTTAAGTCGTGAAAAGGTAACTGACAGACAGAGTCACTTTCATTTATACTATTATGGATGGAGGATGGATTATCCATCCCTTGGATACTTCTGCCACAAAAACTACTGGACCGATTTAAAAAATTCTTTTACATATAGAAAGCTCAATTAATAGCGAGTAATAAAGGCTTTATTTTATAAAGTTATGCGGACTAAGTCACGTGCAACGGCTAGTATGTTACATTAACACAATCTGTCTCCTTAGCAATATAGCCCGATTGTCTACGTCGCGTCGTAGCAGACGCGTAGTAAGTCTACGGCGTAGCAACGTAGAACATTATTAAAATGTTCCTACCCACTGACTAATGGTGGTTTGATTGGACCAAATGTCCTCCGTAAAATATATGCCTTAATAACAATGGATGTAAGAATAAAATGCGTTCACAGTACATTATGTTTACAGTAGAGTTTGATTTATATGACATACTAGCTGTTGCACGCGACTTCATCCGCACATCTTTTTATGTATCAGCTAATTAGTTAATGAGTGACAAGCAATCTTCTTTCTTTATAACATTAGTATAGATTTATGTAAATTATTCAATATACCCTTTATATATTTATAATTACGTGTCACGTTGTTTGAGGCCAATGGACTCCTAAACGACTGAACCGATATTGATAAAACTTCGTAACTATGTGTAATTTGGTCCAACTTAAAAGATAGGATAGTTTTTATTTTGAACCCGGGCGAAGCCGGGAGCGTGTAGTTAGTTCAAAACATTCGATAGTTACAATACTACATTTTCTTATATCGTAGAATGTCTGTAGTTCGCCGTAGAATGTCTGTAGTTCGTAGCAGATGCTACGGCGTAGCGGAACGTAACTACGTATGGTTTAATTTTCTTAATTTTCAACTTGCATAAGATTTAGCGAAAATATTCAAGAGCAAAAAAATTAAGGAACGAAAAAAAATTTTGTACTTTGTTAACCGACGAAAACGAAAAACGGAGGGGTTCTCAATTCGACCGATATAATTTTTTTTTTGTGTGTGTTCGCGGATAACTTCGTCGTTTATGAAACGATTTTGATGATTTTTTTTATATTGGATTTATATTTTCATACCTCGAAGTTGATCCCAAATAAATTTGGGAAATAAAATCTTACCCTAAGGGTGGGAAAATAGGGTGTATTATTAATGTAGTAATTCATGTAGTAATTAGTAGATTACAGCCACAAAAAAATATAAAATAAAAACGTTTTAAGAAAAAATTAATCCGCCGAAAAAACTGAAAAGCAAAAAATAATTTTATTATTTAACCTTAATAACTAAGTTCTTAAACTAATGTAAGTACACCTAAGTAATTTTGAGTCGGCATTTTGCTTGTTTAGCGCCGTTAAGAAGTTTTTACAATAAAATTCCCTAATAAAATATTATTTTTAATTAAAAATCTTAAAATGTCTTACAAATTCGTATCTTTAATTTATATTTTCTCATAATGTAACAATTGACAATAATGTTTGTAATGTAAAAGAAACCCTGTCAATATTTCCCCTAAAGAAGTTGTTTTAAGTAAGTATAAAATTTATGAAAAATATTTTTCATTGTCTGTCTTTACTTAAGGTATAGAGAGGGCTTTTAGAAATGTTTTATAGGTTTCAAGTCAGTTTTAGATATCTAGGTGAACTTAGTGTGTACAAAGATCCCTGTACGATACAGAATACCGCAATAAATCGTGCAAGCAAACGGAGAGACAATAACTCGATGTACGTGCATACAATACGTCCATTAAAGGTGATGCGACCAATGACGATGAAACTTTTATGCATTTTATAGATCGATCGAGTATAATACTAGATACACAATCAGCTACAAAAAACGTCCTCAGCAAATGAGGCCACTTCAACATTGGGTGCTTTTTGTATTAGTATTAATTCGATCCATTCAACCACAAACATGCCACAGTGCTTCTTTAGATGCGTGTGCGTTTTACATACTTGTGTAAAACTTGACCTCAGTGGATAACTTTCATTTTGTAAAAACTGTATGTAAGTACATTTTAAGACTTTTTCTTAAGTATATAGGTTGTAATAAATGTGAATGCATTGGTTAAGCGTTATGCTACTTATTTGTTTTTTGTATTTTATGAGATTTTGTATTACAGTCGATCGAAAACATAAAAATACATCAATATTATCAACTGAGCTTTGATTTTTTTTAATGTTAAGGTCGACAGACAGGCTGACGGTCCACTTGATGGTAGGTGGCTACCGTCGCCTATAACACAAGCAACGCTATAAGTGCTACAAGTGCGCTGCCGACCATAGAAGGAATAAGGATAAGGGATAAGGGAGGGATGGGGTCATGGGGTAATGGGCTCTGGCATCCCTTACTCACTCACCGAAACACAACAGCACATAATGCTGCTATTTCACGGTGGTATTCTGTAAGTAACCAGCCCAAATGACTGCGAAACGCAGTGTGCTCTACCACTACTAATCTATAGGAGAATTTTTTTTAAATTTTTTTAAATTTTTTAAAATCACTGAATTTATTCATAACAAATAAAAATACAAATCTTTTCTCTTTATAATATTAGTTTAGATAAGTGCACCTTTAATGTTCGCATAGTGTTTACCATTGTCGACCTACAAAGCTGAACAGGTAACAAATTCTTTTTCATTTGATTAAACGAGATTACAGAGGTTTGGGGTACTGAAAATAATTCCATTTAATATGCTCACGTATTGGGAACGAGTTTGAATTTTAATTTGTATCGTTACAATGTTGCTTACAGAACTTGTTCATGAGATAGTACGGCAGACAAGCAGACAGTCCACTTTCCACTTGCAAGACGGTTTTGAGACAAAATAATGTGAAATTCACTTCCTCGTTTTTACAATTGGAAATCAAACCCATTTGCGTTTAATAAAATTAAATATTAATATAACAGTAATCTATGTCTATTTCTCTATATATAAAAATTTCGTGTCACGTTGTTTGACGCCAATGAACTCCTAAACTACTGAACCTTCGTAACTATGTGTAAGTTTTTATGGGTTGGTCTTGGACTGTCTAGAACACAATCTGACTAGGTTTTATTTTATTTTGAACCCGGGCGAAGCCGGGAGCGTGTAGCTAGTACTAATATAAAAAGAGAAAATATTTTTTATTTTGTTTGTTTATAATGAATAAACTCAAAAACTACTGGACCTATTTTAAAAATTCTTTCACTTATAGAAAGCTACATTATCGGCGAGTAACATAGGCTATATTAATTTATGAAGTTACGCGGACAAAGTCGCGGGCACCAGCTAGTGTACTTATAAACGAAAAAATCAAATCAAACTTATATAAATGTAATTGTATATTTCAATTTAGTAATAATAAAATGTCAATCAGTAAATTACATTACTGAATTGATTTAGAATTAAGGTTGAATAAACTCTTAATGGAATATGAAAAAAGCTTAACAAAAAGGCAAGAAAATAATAAAAAGTTTCAGTTAGGTTAAGTTGTGGACGTTTTACGTAGCGAGAAAAAGTTGCACAGAGCTGGTATGATTTTTAAGAAGCCATGTAATAATATTAGAAGGTACGTTCGTGTCTCTTATACATAGCACTCAATTTACATATAATAAAGAGACATGTATAATATGTTAATATGAATGCATAGTATGTATACGTGTCCATAAAAGCTATGAAATCTTATTATATGTACGCGATGGGGCGGTCTACCGAGCTTGAGTGGCCGCAGCGATGAAATTGCATCTAAGCTGCACTCTTTGTATAGTACAATTCAAAAGCATAGCGATTATATTATTAATTTATATACCAATATATAAAGCTAAAGAGTTTGTTTGTTTGTACGCGCTAAGGAACTACTGGTTCTATAATTTAAAAAATCTTCTTGTGTTGGATAGTCTATTTATCGACCGTTGTTCTACGATAGGACAGTTTGGAAAAAAAATTTCCAACTAGTTCTACTACATATTAGTATGACAGATTGGACTCGAATAATTTTAATGAAACATGTCCAAACTGTTCTACTTGCAATGAGTTCTACTGGTGAGTATGCAATATTATCCTTTCCTTACTAATATTATAAACTAGCTGGCGCCTGCGACTTCGACCGCGTTGGAAAAAAAAAGTAGCCTATATACTGTGTCCCGTACTTCTAAATGTTTATCTACCAAGTTTCATAAAAATCAGTTAATTCGTTTAAGAGTTATGGAGGAACATACATACATACAGAAAAAAATTGTAAAAATGGTTAATTTAGTTTCAGTATCATGTATAGAGCCTATAATTATAATCAATAAACACGATATTTCTGAAAACAAAGTAACTTACTCCATGACTAACCCTTACAGATTTATTATTAGTATTGATGATACCAATATATAAATCTAAAGAGTTTGTTTGTTTGTTTGGTTGTACGCGCTAATCTCAGGAACTACTGGTTCTAATTTAAAAAATATTTTTGTGTTGGATAGTCCATTTATCGAGGGAGGCTATAGGATGTAGAGAACGCGGACGAAGTCGCGGGCAATCAATATTGTTATTTTTTTAAATAATACTGTGCAGATGGCGCAATATCTCTGAATCTTCAGATAATCTAAAATATTAAAAAAAAATAGAACGTAAAGCATAACAAACACATTCGTGTGACAATTCTGATTTTACTCCCATAAATTTTCATACCACGGGTATATATATCAATCAATTTATATTATATATGTATATGCAAATTGATTCTTAAGGAGTAAAGTCCAATAAAATGTATTGGATGAAACGTGATTTAGCGACGGCATACGTCAATCGCATACATTTTATTGTTTTCGAACAAACTGTTCTACTATTTGTTCTACGATAGAACAGTTTAGACAAAAAAATGCAATTAGTTCTACTGCGTAGTATGACAGATTGGACTCGAATAATTGTTCTATTTTTATAATAGAACAAAATAATTAAAAAAAACAGACTTCGTTATACTTTTAAATTGTCACTTTGACTAGGGTCCCTGTCGTTGTCACATAGATCGCTTCCGCTTGTGATTTAAGGCATACGAGCGGTCAGGACTGCCATTGACCTAACAGCACAGAATAATTATGAGGTTTAAAATATTAATAGCGTCGATGAAAATCATGTAACAGGTCACTGAAAGGTTTTGCTTTAACCAGGGAAAACGGGTAAATTGACATTAATTTACTGTTATTTTTCACGAATCCACATTTTTCCAGAATAAAAGTATTCTATAAAGTAAGCCAAGTAATCGACATGCATGTCAATCTGTGCAATTTACTGTGTAGTCATAGTTGGAATTCTTTTTGTCTAAACAGTTCTATTGTAGGACAAATAGTAGAACTGTTTGGAACAACCCCAAATCGGTTAAGCTGTTTCTTTAGCGTGCACAAACGCACAGACAAACAGACAAAAATTCTAAAAATATTTTTTTTTACCTCGGTAACAAAAGCACAAAGTGTATATATATATTTTTAAATACGGCTTGCTAACGATTTTAATTTAGATACATTTTCAACAGACTTCCAAAAAAGGAGGAGGTTCCCAATTCGACCGTATTTTTTTAAGGTTTGTTACCTCATAACTTTCGACTGAGTGAAATGATTTTGATGATTCTTTTTTTATTTGAAAGTTGGTGATTCCCGTGTGGTCCCATTTCAATTTGGTCCAGTTCTGACAATGGCATCCATGAGAAAAGACCATGAGACGGTTTGAAGTCGGTTTTTTTTTGTTAAAAAGACATATCATGTTTAGGTCGGCATACAAGCTACCGGTCGACTTGATGGTGGGTGGCTTCCGTCGCCTGATGGTAAGCTACCGTCGCCTATACGCCTGGAAATGAGTTTACAATGACCGCACTCGCTAGTGAGAGCGGTTTGAATGCAAAATGGGACAAAATCAATAAATGCAACGACCAAACAATTCGAATCAATATGCAAATTTGTTTTTCACAAAGACACAAAATGTTTGCACAACCGTCTAGACTAGACGCCAGCGCGGCCTTCAACTTGGAAACAATAGACAAATAGTATAGACTTCTAGACTGGAAGTCTAGAAATAACTTTTTAAGACTACAATAAAAATAAAGTTTAACTGAAAAAATAAGATGAAAAAGATTTTGTACATTGCACAAGTTTTTTCTAGCTATACTTTTATGAGTGCTGAATTAAAAAAAAATATTATTTCCCTAAGTATATCCTTACATAATATAAATTGAAGTTGCTAACACAGCTGTAACACTAGCTGGTGCTCGCGACTTCGTCAGCGTAGAAAAGTATAAAACGCCATCCACCGTATTTTGGATAGATGGCGCTATCTCCCCGGCCAAGCCGCTAGTATTTACTTTTATTTTCGATTTCCCGTAGGAATGAAGCATTTTCCCGCGGTAAAAAGTAGCCTATGTTCATCACGGATAATGTCGGCTTCTAATGGTAAAAGAATTTTTCAAATCGGTCCAGTAGTCTCGGAGTCTATTCAATACAAACAAACAAACAATCAAATCTTTCCTCTTTACAATATTATATAAATGTTATATAGCCTTCCTCGATAAATGGACTATCCAACACTAAAAGAGGTTTTCAATTCTAACTATTAGTTCCCGAGATTAGTGCGTTCAATCAAACCAACTCTTCAGATTTTTCAAAATCCTTACTAATTTATAAATGTGAATGTGAGTTTGTTTGTTTGTTACGTTTTCACGCAAAAACTACTGAACCGATCACCATGAAATTTTGCATATACGTTGTCTGGGACACCAGAAAGGACATAGGGTACTTTTCATCCAGGAATAAGTACTGTTCCCGAGGGATTATCTAAAATATAAAACTGTAACTAACGCCTGGCCAATGTGTTATAGCAACAAGGCGTCAATCAAGCGTTATAAGTAATTGCTTTTATATTTTTAATTTATCATCGCGTACGAAGTCGCGGGCACCAGCTAGTAAACAAATAAAAATATATTTGAAAAGTAGCAAAGTTCTGTTTTATGATATACTTTTATATAAAAAAGTATTAGCCATTCTTTAAAAGAACAAAGCATAAGAAAGCTTCAATAAAACTTAGCTCGGAACAAATGACTGGCAAGCAAATGAAGGCATAAAATTAAAAACTGCTATGCCGGGACGTCTCATTAACTTCTTCAGACTGGAATTAAACTGTTCTAGAGTTAATGAATGGTTTCAAAACGTGGATGTGCGAAACGGCTTAATTGGAAATGTTTGGATGCGGCATTATGAACATGAGTGAGAGTTGGGAGTGAGTTCATTCACTCACTCACTACCTCATTCTTTCATTTTGTGACTTATTACTAGGTTTTTTCCGCGACTTTTTGGGTAAATTTTTATATAGCGATACATTATGGTATCGCAATAAACATTTAAATTTGAATTTAAATATATTTGAAATTTATTATGTAGTGTTAGCTTAAAACATCAAAATAATTTCGATTCACAAATTTCTTTAAAAACTCACGTATCTTATGACTTGCCGACTTCATTTTAAAACTGTTATAAGATTTAGCATTAGTTTAAGGGATTTACTTATTTATTTATGTACCTATTAGCTGGCGCCTGCGACTTCATCCGCGATGAAAAAGAAAAAAGTGGTCTATCCTGTGACCTACTGTATGTCTAAATTTTTATCTACCAAGTTTCATGAAAATCAGTTATTTCGTTTAAGAGTTATGCAGAAACATACATACAATACATACACTTACAGATTTATTACCTATTAGTATTGATTGATTGATTGATACCAATAAAAAAAAAAGTATTTATTTAAAAAATGCCGCATCAATAGTTTAATGGCTCCAAGTCGCTCATCAAGGGAATTCCTATTGTATCCGTTGTAATGGATGCCGTGAAAAAAAATATACAAGTTAAATCAGTGATTTCAAAATATTTAAGATCCAATTTAATCGTCCGTATACGAGTTATTTTTGTGCATGAAATTCAAATAATTCTTTTGTTTGCGTTTCTCCTACAGAACAATTCTCTGAAGTTTATAATAATGCATCTTACTGTAACCGCTTTTATCTTACTTTGTCGAGCCCGTTGGACGAGTGGCAAGAGTGCTGGCCTAACGTTTCAGGGACCCCGGGTTCGATTCCCGGCGGGGTGAACTTTGGAAATTTTAATATAATTTTCAAAATTAACTCTGGATTTGAAAAGTAGTGGTAGGGCACAGTGCGTTTCGCAGTCATTTGGGCAGCCCGTCTGGCGGCAGTAACCACCACCTTACAGAATACCACCGTGAAATAACAGCATTATGTGCTGTTGTGTTTCGGTGAGTGAGTAAGGGATGCCAGAGCCTCCTTTATCCCTTATCCTTAATCCTTGTATGGTCGGCAGCGCACTTGTAACACTTATGGCGCTGCTTGTGTTGTAGGCGATGGTAGCCACCTACCATCAAGTGGACCGTCAGCCTGTCTGTCGACCTTAACATAAAATTAAAAAACCAATGCTTGTTCGCTCAATTCTTTTAAAGAAGATAATTAATAAATTTTGATATAATTTTTACTGGAAAATATATTCCGCTACGTTTTTCTCCTTAATCTTGTATACGTCGCAGGTTTATTAAAAAATCTGTGATATTTATAATATTTTATTGTGAAAATTTTCATTGTTTAACGATATTTGTGAAGGGTGTACTACAAATACATGACTCGTTATTTATTAAAGACTCCGTACGCGAGAGTGTATACGTGTGTATACGTACCTATATACACGTATACGTTCAAGCCAAAAAAGCCTATAAAATATCATTTAGTTAACGACATTATAACGGGATAATTAGGCTACGTTTACAAGGACCAAACTTTTAAGCGGCTAGGCCTTTTACTAGCTCGTCACCCGTCACGGTGGAGATTGATGACGTCACTTCCGCCGATTATGTCCACTTCCACAAATTAAAAAAGTTTACCCAAACGCCTTCATCTACGGGCTACAGGGAATACGGCGCAGTGTACAAGACTGACAGTATGTAAACTCAATAGTGTTGCCAAAGTATGTCACTCTATTTAATTAATAGCACCTATTAATTTAATCTAAGCGCCTGTTTCACAAACGTCAAGTATGACCTACTTGACGTAACTGTCATTTAAAGTCACCGGTAACCGGGGATTATGGAGCTGGTATACCTTTATTTGTACAGTAAACGTCCCAAATATTGAATAGAATATAATAAAAAAAATTAGCCTATCGAATTTATTTATTTATTTATTTATTTATTTATTATACAAGGCCCCCAACGAGGCAGGCATCTAAACATAATACAGTTCAAACAAATGAGCTCATGGCGGATGCCGCCGCAATTACAGGGAGCTCAACATTCACCAATAAGAGCTACAAGCAACATCCGTACCTACAATAATCTATCTTTTCATCTAAATCTAAATTAATAATTGAAACATACACAGCATCAAATAAAAAATAATCAAATAAAGTCACACATATAAAATTAAAAATTACAAATAAAATTAAAAATAAAATTAAAATTAAAATTAAAAATAAAATGTCAGGTGTCAGAACCACGGACGAGGATGACTCTCTTAATTTTCGAGAATGTATCGCTACAGGGGTCAATCTCGTGCTTTAGGGAGTTCGCATGACCCATAATTCGATTCAACGGTGAAAAACGGCCCAAGTTTGTTCTGAAATGGTTCAGCTGGAAAGGTGTATATCTGCCCGGCCGAGGGGCTCGTCGAATGATGCAGTAAAACGAGTGCATAATTCAATAAAACAGAAAATGGTTTCTAAATGTAACTAATCAACACTTTACATGACGTTGGTGAAAGAGGCGCTAATGAGAACACGAGAGTAAACCTCAGTGGTTTTAGTATTATCATTTGACATGTTATTTTATGTATTAGCGCTTAAAATTGTAAACAAATAAATAAATAAATAAATAAATAATAATACTAAAGCAGTAATTCTATGTAATCAGTGTATGTAGAAAACAAACTAATTGTCTAAACTAAGGTCTGCCGTTCAAAACCTCTCCCTCTCTTTCCAATGGCCGTTCCAACATCGTGAAATTTGTCCCCGTCAACGGTTTTTTTAAAATATTTTGCTAAAACTTTTTTAAAAAAATGTCACAGGCAAAATTATTTTCATTAAACTCTAAACATGCATTGCTGTTGGAACTATTAAATGTGTTAATATAGGTACCAATTAAGTCATAACAAAAGGAAGAACAAGTTACTGTTTTAATAAATATCAGTGTATTGTTAGTTGTCTGTGATTAATTGTCGTTTTGGGAGTCGTACGAGTTACAAGTGTTGAGTAAAAAGTAATTCTTATATATGAAAATATAATATGAGAAAATCATCTGAGTTTAACTATCTCTATACTATATAAATATGCATTACTATTTACTATATATATATTATCAAATAATTAATTAGCAATAAACTCATGTTCACATATACCTCATCTACTGTTTTATTTGTTATACTGTGCTTAGGCGCAATTTTACGAGTTTCAGATCTTTGGCATTAAGATAAAAGGAGATTGGAAACTGGAAACTTGTTTAAAAAAATAGGTTATAAAATGCAGAAATTTTCTTTATTACTCTACAGTGCCTAAAGCAATGGATCTATGGCATAATCTCATTTTTACTAAGTCTTAGAATTATTATATTTTACCATAATAATTCTAAAAGGTTCAGATATCCATGATTCCACCTCTGCTAGGGGCACCAAAAGAAACAAAAACGATAGATATTGTTTATCACCTAATAAGTAATAATATGTATGTATCTATGTATGTTCCTCCATAACTTTTAAACGAATTATCAGATTTTCATGAAACTTGGTAGATAAACATTTAGACGTACGGGATACACTATAGGCTACTTTTTCTTTTTTAAACGCAAACGAAGTCGCAGGCACCAGCTAGTTTAGAATATCGCTAGTGCATGAGTGGACACTGTAGCTATATAATTATTTTCTTAATTTTCATAAAAGAAAACAGAGAAAGCCGAAAAAAGAGGTTTTTTTTTAAAACTAGATTTTTTTTTATTAGTCTGTCATCAAAATTTATTTGCGCATATCGTAAAAAAGTTTCGTCTAATGTAGAAACATTAATGTCACAGTAGGGGTAAGAAAATGTTCGTCACCTTAAAGTCGACATTTGCTTGCACCAGGCCAATTGTCTGTCAGTTGTCCACTATGCATTAGTTTCAAAAGGTAAGTAAATATTAAGAATTTGTGTGACATATATATTTCACAAAAGTATTTTTTCATAGTAGCGAATTTTCACATCGCGTTCTTTCATGATCGCAAATTTAAGTATTGTATTTACTTAAGTAAGTGTGTATTTTTGTATTAAAACCAGTGTACCAATTCGTGGAAAATGTCGTTGATTGCACGACTAATAACTTCTATTTATGTATGTATGTATGTCTTTTTTTAAATTTACTATATATTATAGTGTAATTGTTTGTTATCCCAAAAATAAAAAAAATAAAAATGTACTAAAAGTCTATGACTTTGATGAAGGAATGAATTTGAAAACTCACGAAAGCTTTCGTACTTTAAATGTACTCGAAGTGAGGGATGATAATAATACTACAGTTTGTTCATTGAAACGAATTAATATAGCGCTTTCTCTTTTACTCAATTCAATACAAAAGACAAGGACAGCGAATCTTGAGTGGGCGTATACAATAGTAGGTGAACGTTCATTCTACGCTACTTTCAGCTTTGTAAACTATAATAATATTATAGCAATACCTACGTACTTACCCACAACCCTTTTTTTTTTCTTTTTTATTTATTTCTTTTTTATCTCCACCAATCACAGCACAAAGCTTTATCTCCCTATAAGTTCGTTTGAGTGAACAAGGATTACATACCTATATTATAATTATGTTGTAGCGATAATAATATGACCCCTAATAGCTGTGATGTACGATTACCGAAAGATTATTTCCAATACCAATGTAGGCAGAGGTAGGCGTAAAAACTAAATACCACCGTTTTTCTTTGAACCTGGAACGTCATTACCCAATTGATTGATGCTTTGCGAAGTGGGAAGTATGTAGGGTGACCATGAAGTTAGTTGAATGGTAAATTAATTTTATTTTCAAAAAAAAAAAAAAAATTGACTGCTGAAGTGCTAACACTTACATTTATACTAATATTATGATGATAACATATTTTTATATTTTTTTTTGTAATGAATAAACTCAAAGCTACTTATTTATGTTACGATCGATAGACGGTTCACTTGAAGGTAGGTGACTACCGTCGCCAATAACACAAGATACGCCTTGTAATTGGTTTCAAACTTATAATAAACCAGCTGTTGCACGCGACTTCGTCCGCGTAACTTTATAAAATATAATACATTCGTGTCTGTGAAACCATGGAAATACACATACAAAATTTCAACCGAATCGGTCAAGCCGTTTAGTAGTTGACATACCGACAGCAGCGCCACCTACCGGGTCCCATTGTATTTTTAAATCATCCAGGAAACCATCGAAATAGCAATATAAAATTTCAACCCAATCGGTTCAGCCGTTTAGAAGTTATGTGAAATAGATAAGTATACTTAAGGATAATTCTTACTACCCGTTGTCCTATTACCCGTTTTTCCGTAGGAATGAAGCATTTTCCCAAGGTAAAAAGTAACCTATGTTCATCAAGGATAATGTCGGCTTCTAATTGTGAAATAATTTTTCAAATCAGTCCAGTAGTTTCGGAGCCTATTCAATACAAACAAACAATCTAATCTTTCCTCTTTATAATATTAGTATAGATATAGATTTTCTATGAAAGTTAGAAAGCATGGCCACCACGATATTAAAAAAAATGGCCCCAAAGTCAGCGGTTCAAGTCGGTTCGCGAGTTAACAGCCTCTCGACATACGCGTCGAGCCGTAGAAAAACTATTTGGGTTTTTGCGGGTTTGTTTTCTTTAGTAAGTTTTCGGGGGAGAAAGTTTTGTTAGGATTAATAATGGTCACACTATTTTTTATCTAAACTTTCCTCTCGGACAATCATTTGCTTTCAAAATACATTTGCGATCAAATAAACTAAAGTATCTGGACACATTCCACACAGCACCATCTAGTTCCACAGTAAGCGACTAATGCTTGTATTATGGACTAGCTGGCGCCCGCGACTTCGTCTGCGTTGGTCCAGGGATCCCTCAAAGGATTTTTTCTGAATACTAACAGCCTGAATCTTCGTGAGTAGCTTCAGTTTCCCGAGACGAACAAATTCTCGATAGAGGTAGCTAAAGGAGTTAGCAGCCGTAAAAAACTTCCAATCGTAGGAAAACGTACCACTCAATTTGTAGGACTATGTGGCAATTTTATTATACAAATATTTACTAAGCTGCAGACAAAAAAACAGCTGGTTAGTATACCCACCCATCCCAAAAAACCACTCCCAATAAATCATAATAATAAGGTCATAAAAATTATTACTATATACATACTTTCTGTTCCCAAAATTTTATCTAAATTAATAAAACTAACTCCCGACAAAAGTGCAATAGCAATAAACATGTCAGGCGTTATATTACTTATATATTTTTTTCCAATGCGGACGAAGTCGCGGGCATCAGCTAGTAGAAAAAAAACCACACTTCACATGACACAAAGTTCAGAATAAACACATCTGAATTCTGATCTGTCCGTGTCGTTATCTGTGACACTTTCTCTTCTTATCTCCCGTCACACATGACACCTCTCCGTCCCCCGCTCAGCCGTCGAGCGAGGTACGTTACATTTTAATGAGTATGTGCTCACGGGATCATGCAAATAGTAATCTAACTGAGTTGTAGTATACATAAGTATATTTTTTAGAATACATAAGTATTTAAAAAAAATAAGGCAACGGATTTTAATGCGGTTTTATATAAATTTCAGAAAGGAATTGAACCCGTGCAATTATTATGGCGTTCAAATATTATGTAACCAAATTTGGTATTTTCTGTACCCTCACTAAACTTTAGATTTAGGACTAAGTTTACCCAGTTACAATTTTTATTAAAGATTATTAAAGATATTAAGATAAATTAATTTTTTTACCAAAAATTAAACCGATTTTAATTAAACCGTTTTCTCATGGATGCCATTGTCAGAACTGCACCAAATTAAAGTGGGACCACACGGGAAGTACCAGTTGTCAAATAAAAAAAGAATCATAAAAACGATTAACCCAGTCGAAAGTTATGAGGTAACAAACATAAAAAAAAAATACAGTTTAATTGAGAATCCTCCTCTTTTTGAAGTCGGTTGAAAAAGGTTGCCAACTTAGGAGAACTAAATAAAAATGACATATTACAATACAATCGAGGGATTCCCCTCCCGTAAAAAGTGAAAGCCTACAATGGGCAACCAAATCTTCGAACGATCTGACTGATATTAGTTAGAAACTTCATGAAACGGCCCCATAATTATCACGATCTGCCCAGGCATATTAAGAACTGCCGGATCATACGATCGGCCGCCGACATATATGTATATACGAGTAATTTGTAGAAAAAATGCATCCTTGCGAAGCCGAAGGAGGTTCGCCATATAGTTTAAGATATTTTTTAATAGTCAAAATATATATAAAAATGTATTACCACTGTCTATTCTGAATACTTTGCGACATGCATATGTGACATTTGTCATGGGGTGATATGAAAACCATTGTGCCTGACGACATGTTTTTAAAGGAGGCAGGATCTATGACAGAAAAATGCTACATTGGAAATAGAAAAAGACGGTTAAAAGACCTAGGATCTTCTCAAAGTTGGCTCTGCTCTGGATCTTGAAGTAGTATCTGCTTAGTTTTCCCGTAGGAATGAAGCATTTTCCCAAGGTAAAAAGTAGTCTAAGTTCATCAGGGATAATGTCGGCTTCTAATGGTAAAAGAATTTTTCAAATCGGTCCAGTAGTTTCGGAGCCTTTTCTATACAAACAAACAAACAAATCTTTCCTATTTATAATATTAGTATAGACTAGCGACCCGTTCCCGTAGTGCATTTTTTTAAAGTAGAAACCTTCTTGATTATCATGATCAAATCTTGTCTGGATCAAATTTTCATTGGACATACAAACGTAGGGCTGGTTACCATCCTCATCTTGTCGAAATCCCTCTTTTTCGGACCAAGCGGTTTAAAACATCCTTTAATCATAAAGACGGCAGGAAGATCCAAATGCGCACTGCCAAGGTTTGGAACTCCCTGCCATCTGTGCAACGAGTTCATATTAACCCAAATGTTTTCATAATTAGTCCTGGCCGTAGGAGTGTTGGAACACAGCGCTGTACACGCGCATGTTTTTTTAACTCACAAATTCAAGGAATTGTGACTGGCTAATGAGAAACACGCTGTCGAGACAGCCATAAAAGAAATCTTTATTACATTCTTCAAGGGCGACTTATTTAGCAGCGGCTCAGTGTAGATTAGACCGGTGTTGTTCAACGTCTGAAAACATAATTATTAAGCGTTATACCAGACTTATCTTGGATATACGCGCAAATGTACTCGCTCGCTGTTGGGTTCCGTAAAATTGTTTCAAGAAACGTATTCATCACGTGATTGTGGCATAGGTGAATTATTATATTAAGGTTTGAAGGCGACACTTGTGGGGGAATCGGCGCATGTGTACAATTGCGCACAAAATTGCTAAGGAAAATGACATTCTTTTTCTTATTTCGTAATTTTTCACCTCACTAACTTAACATTACAGGCAGTGTTGATATTCCTTCCATTAAATCATCGTGCGATGTCGAAGAAGAACGTTTTTTATGCATTTATTCAAAATGACGTATTACTAATACGATAAAACCATCTGTACGCAACAGTACCCAAGAGACACGATACGCGCGAACGCAGTGCGGGAGGGGAAGAGCGACTGGTCTACCAATAACGTGTCGGCACACCGACGCGCATCCGGCCCTCACGTTCCTCAAACACCTAAAAATAGAATTCTGCGCACATTTGCCGAGAGGTCTTTATTCGCTACACGAACTATAGGCGCACTGCGTTTCCGGCGTACCTCCACTTTCGGGTACGCCGAGGTTCTGATAGGCGGGGTCGTGAGGACGTTATGGCAGCGAAGTCGTGTCGTAACGTCCCCCACGACGCCGCCCATCAACGGCATAACCCTTCACTGCCGGGTATCCAAGAGGTTATTCTAATATTAAAAACAAACGGAGGCAGTCATGAGGACTGCCGACAGAGGTGAAAACTTAAAACTGAGCGTCCAACGCACACACATGCAATCGGATATATGTATATATGAAATGTGTTGGCGTGATCGCGTACGTAGACAGCTGCGCGCGCATAACTATGAGCATCAGCATGTTGCTGACGCGAACCCATACATTTTTTCCCTATCCAAATTTTTCATAAATTCCAAGCGGAATCCTAAATTGTGTACCACTTAATCTCTACAGTAATGAATTTTTAAATTCGACTTCGTGGAGTTTGGGAGTTTATAATAATAATATAATAACAATGGCTTTAGGTCGTGTACTGAGGACAAGGATTTTTTAAACTCGCTAAGTAGAAAACCTTTGAATACATTACAATATTCTAAAGATAATTATTTAAGCGATCAATAACGACTCAGAACTCACACTAACTACGAACTTAATATTTTAGTTGGGAACGTTTTTGTTTTCTTTATTAATTATTCCTTATTGTTGTTTCATCATATCAATTAATTACGAAAATTAAACCTCGTCATAGTAAAAAGATTGTACAATTAATACGGGAACAATGGGGGCAGTTGTACTTTTCACGGCGACTAACAGAATTAATTTGCTTCAGTAACAGTCTCTTAGACAGGTTGGAGGGACGGCTTCATGCGAGACGTCTCAATTTTTTTTTTAAAGTAATAAAGTTGACTGCATGTCATATTTATTACTTCCTTACAGAAGACCACAGTGAAATAAATTTAATAAGTGAGTACATATATATTTTCTACATAAATCAAAATTAATAGCCAAGCGCAAAACTCGAGAACGCCTGGGCCAAGCCGGCATTTTTTTTATATTCGTCAAAGTGTGATGGAGGTTCACATGAAAAAAAAAAAATTGGAAAAATTATCAGGAAAATTTTATCCCTGCGAAGCCGGAGATGGATCAGTAATTATAAAATGATTTTTATGACACTTGGTAGAATTTTGTGAAACACTAGCTTTTGCACGCGACTTTGTCCGCGTAACTTTATAAAATATCATACATTCGTGTGTTTGAAACCATGGAAAAACACCCAATCGGTCAAGCCGTTTAGTAGTTGACATACCGACAGCAGCGCCACCTATCGGGCCCAATTGTATTTTTAAATCATCCAGGAAATCATCGAAATACCCATACAAAATTTAAACCCAATCGGTTCAGCGGTTTAGAAGTTAAGTGAAAAAGAAGTTAAGTACGGAAAAATAATTCTTACTACCTGTTGTCCTTTTACCCGTTTTCCCGTAAGAATGAAGAATTTTCTCGAGGTAAAAAGTAGGCTATGTTCGTCACAGATAATGTCGGCTTCTAATGGTAAAAGAATTTTTCAAATCGGTCCAGTAGTTTCGGAGCCTATTCTATACAAACAAACAATCAAATCATTCCTCTTTATAATATTAGTATAGATATAGATTTAGACGTACAGGACACAAGATAAGCTACTATTTTTCTTTACGCGACAAAGTCGCGGGCGCTACTAGTCTCTAATAAAAAATTTAAAAAGGGAGGTCTACAATAGCCCTAAGGTGTAATTAAGTGTTAGACCGGTTTCAGTGCTGTCCTGACGGTTAGTACTGACGATACGCACGACCGACCGCGGTAGCAATACGCGTGCGTACGGTCAGGCGAGCTCTGTAACGACTTGTGAATTTTCATACGAATGAAAACCGCGACGGTCGCACGGTCAGGAGTGCGTATCGTCAGTACTGACCGTCAGGAGAGCACTGAAACCAGCCTTATAGTTTTCAAAATTCAATCACTCAATTTTATTTAACTGACTGACAGTCACAGAATTTGTTGCATATCACCGTCCACTGGAATGCTCATCTTGTACGCGAGAAAATATCATTAGCGACAGAGCGTTGGAAAGAGGCTTTTGTTCCCTCTTGGAGTGCATTCCGAATGAGGTATAGTGTACAATTCTTGGCACAATTATTCATTGCGCACCAAAAACGCTTCGCAGGAAACAAGGTCAATCTTTAAATTAGTCCATTCTCTGAAATTAATGCCGGTACCTCCAGTTTTGTTACGAGATTCTCATTTATACCGATTTCATTCTCATTACAGTTTAAATAATTGTGGTGATAATATTAATTTTTCACCTGTCTTGTTTTGCTTACAAAGAAAAAAAAGAAACTAATCAAAATCGGTCCATCTTTTGGGAGCTACAGCCTGATTGAAACACTCCTCACACCGCTCTTTTGCGTCGGACGCCTGGGGTTAATAAAAAAAGAATTAGGTACTGTGTTTTTGCATTGATACTCTTTTTAGAATAAATTGTATTTGCAACAAAGGACATATAAAAACATATATAGGTAACATATAATTATAGAAATACATTAACATTGAAAGATACTGCTCCTCTAATAGTCAGTTAATTAATTTGTTTTAATCAAACTCTGATAGTAAAAAGCATAAAAATGACTTCTCTTCTTTTGTAAATTAAAGCTAAGTATGACTGAAAATTTTAAAGTAAAACAAAAAAGAAAGGCAATATAAAAACAACAGTTATCCACTTTGAATAACATTGTTTAAGGTTAAAACTATACGAATTATTCAAATAACTGAAGGAATTAGTATAAATAAGTTCATGACTTTCAGAACAGCATGAATAGGTAAGTACGAATATTACTATAATCATTTTATCGTTCACAATTCTGTTTCATTGAGCAATTTGCATATATCTTTCAGTCCATGAAGAATTTTGAAAAATACGGAACAAAATTGCAAGCGTTATTTTATTTTTAAAAGCTGTAATGCTACGAATAACAACTTATAATTAAAATTATAAACTAACCCCAGACTTTCTACCGAGATCCGCTGTATCTGCTGATCTCAGTAGAGATACACGTTGTATCTGCTGTAAGTTGCTGAGGAGTTGGGTGTAAAGTTGACTACTAGATGCTGCAGCATCACAACAAGATTACCATATATATGATATGGTTCCATGACCAAATTTCACATCAATCGAACATGGTAAAATTACTGAAATCACTTTGGTTCAGATTGTTCAGATGGTTTCAGATCTTCATAAATTATTGTTAAGAACACTCCCAATAGTTATACTTGACCCTACTATGGTTGGCAGCGTACATGTAGCACCTGTGGCGTTGCTTGTATTATAGCCACCTTTTTTTCGAGGAGAGGAAATCACATTCTACGGATAATCCTTCGCCAAAGAAGGCAGTTTGCGAAGGGGTATGTGGGATTCGCCCGGCGAAGTGACTTATCACTGGGCATATCCTCGGGGAGACAGAAGCCACTTACCATCAAGTGAACCGTCAGATTGTTTGACGCACTTAATAAAATATAAAAAAGCTCATTATCGCCTTATTACTGATACTACCTCCTTTAGATCAGCAGTGCACTTGACTTGCATACCTTCTTTATAATACTTGATTTCATAGACCACCTACCAGTCTGCCTCTGTCTGTAACTAAATAAAGAAAGAGAAAGAAATAATAAATAGTTATTTTTTTTGTAATATAGAAATTCTTCGACGTTTTTGTACGCAATATTTACCCGTATATTTCAAATAGCTACAGACAGGCAATGACCTGGTCGTGTTTACAAGGATTCGATTAAGAGCTCAGTGAAACGCGGTGGAGAATTATAAACATTAATGTTAGAAGTCACTATTTTCTTTTTCATTGTGGAAAATATTTTTAATACTGTATTAAGAAAATAAATAGTCAAATAAGTCATACATAAATTAAAAATTAAATTCACATATTTTGCTAAAGTGATCCCAGTCAAAATGAAACTGATATAAAAAGAATTTAGTTTTTTTTTTAGGAAAAAACTCTTTTTAATAAAATTGTCCGATCACAGTCCCTGTTACTACGCGTCCCACAAATTTTAATATACGAAAATATCATAATTTTATGTAAAGATTATCGTCGGAAAAAAATATCTATTGGTTTTCTTTGATGACAACACATTACAGCTTCTGGAGTAAATGAACGAACACTTCTCCAGACGGTCAGCATGGAAAATAAAATTACTTTACACAAATAAATAAATATGTTCACACATTCCACACAGCGCCATCTAGTTCCACACTAAGCAACTAACGCCTGTATTTTGGATACCAGCCTGTATTTTGGATTTACTTTTTTTCGTAAATACATTCATATATTATAAATACAAAACATTCATGACTCAGGTACAAAAGTAAAATGTTACTATATTATATATTCCAAATGATATAATTATCAAATGTTAAACTATTGACTCCAAATGATCAAAAATTTAGACCACAATAGACTAACCAAAGGCAGTTTTGGCCTTGCCCCGCTACTTGTGGATTCTATAATAGTTAAAAAAATCCATAAATTTTACGATGATTATTGTTTTTTAATATTAATTGAAATTAAATTTATGTTAATAATAATAATATTTGTACTCGTGTCAGTCGAAATACTATGTAAACCATTATATCATATATAATTTTAATACGTGTACTGTTGGTGTATCCTAAATAAATTTAAAAAAATATGTATATATTTTATGAGCAAGTTCAGTTCGACGTTTTGTGAACCGGGCAGTATTAGACTAGGGTACGATTTAAGGGCCAATAAAGTTAAACTGTTCGAAAAACGAGCGCCCCTAGAGTCAATCGCTTGGAATATCACTTAGTGATGCACTCCGCTCTTTATGCGAGGCCCAAGTTTCGGATAAATTTCACTATAAAATCATCATTTCGTAAGTATATACCTACAGTTATCCAGTTTGACGACACGTTTGGTCTAGTGGCTCTACACCCTAGTTGTTAACCAAACAGTCGCGGGTTCGAATCCCGCTAGGGTCAAATGTTTATGTGTTAACATTTACCTTTGTACCTCAGTCATGGATGTTTTGTATTTATAATATGTATGTATTTACAAAATAAATCCTCCATAACTCTTAAACGAATTAACTGATTTTCATGTAACTTAGCAGATAAACATTTAGACATACGTGACACAGGATACGCTATTTTTTCTTTTTCAACGCGGACGAAGTCGCGGGCGCCAGCTAGTTCAAGATAATGATAACATCAGCCTGGTATGAGTGAGTGACTCAGCCCATTTAACAAGTTTGCCCAGCTCATATTTTCACATTACAAGTTTCATGTTAAATTCATCCATCGTAACACAGTTTGGTAAACAAGGATGAACCGGAAGTCGGTTGTAGAGGTGGAACAAACTGCTGATTGAACTTCCGGCACCACCGGATATTGTCTGGTCGGACAAAGGGCGGCTAAACTGAAACTTCGCTGTACCAACTTTCTCAAAACTTATAATTATTCACAGATATTATAATAAATCATGTCGTTTTAAAATCAGTAGTGTGACAGACGATGGGTTGTGACTCTAGTGTCAATGAGTTAATGGACAACTCGCCCGCCCTCCCACGGGCGAATTGTCATGTATTTTTACTAGTGTCCGACCGAAACTGATTTTTCAGCCGAAACCGAAACCGAAACTTATTAAAACATTTAAAATTACGATTATTTACTGAAATTTACTGTTTTTTTTACATTTATAACGCATAAGAAAAAGTGTTATATGTTATATGCGGTAAAAGGAAAAGAATGAGGCGAGATGATTCTCGCGAGGAAAGATTTGATTGTTTATATTGAATAGGCTCCGAAACTACTGGACCGATTTGAAAAATTCTTTTACCATTAGAAGCTGACATTATCCCTGATGAACATAGGCTATTTTTTACCGCGGGAAAATGCTTCATTCCTACGGGAAATCTAAAATAAAAGTAAATACTAGCGGCTTGGCCCGGGATACACTTAACAGCGCCATCTATCCAGAATCAGGTGAAGCGACTAACATGATAACTGCTTGGTGATATTTTTAGCGATCCGCTCCACGATAGATGGCGTTTTATACTTTTCAACGCGGACGGAGTCGCGAGCACTAACTAGCTAGTAGTAATATACATTAATGTCATTTCAATACAGTAGAAATTTCCAATAAATATGATCGAAGTAACAAAAATACCGCTTCGGTATGCTTGTGGGTGCAGTGTCGGCAGCCTTGGGGATGCTTCGGCATCCTTAAGCACATCGAGGCAACATTCGGCACTCGGGCATGGCTTGCCCTGAAGAGAACGCGAGACGCTTCGGCATGCTTGTGGACGCCTCGGCATCCCGAGGCATAGTTTCCGACAGTGTCCGCTTGCATGTAGGGATGCCGAAGAATCCTTTTTCTTGCCGTTGCCGATGCCGATAATGGGTGCCTAGCCTAAGGGATGCTAATGCCCATTTCCCTATGTCGGCAACACACTTAATCTTTTTGTGTTGATTGAGTTAAGTAATAGACGACAGTTGCCACCTACCATCAAGTAAACCGTCTGTCAATCTGTTACATAAAAAATGTTACTATAATAAAAAAAAAAGTACCAAAATTATGATAAAATTATACTTGCTTTCGTATTGTCTTAAGAATTAAGTTGTAAAAATGCTGTTTTGATCCAAAAAGAATGACTTAATTTCGCTTTCACATAAATTTCAGACCCTTCAAAATCGTATTAAGCACGCGAAGCCAGGCTATTAGCATAAGGCTGAGGAAAAAACTAAAATTGTGAGTTAGGGGCGGCGTTGAAACAGTAATACTATATATGAACAGGCTGGTCGACGTGGCGAAATGAGAATTTCATGACATGTCCAGGGAGGTGACTGCGCGAAGCTAACAAAGTATGGAGTAGGGATGTTATGGATATAAAGTTTCGGATCCGGATACGGATATGTATATAAGAAAAAATATTATACTGGTTTCGGATACGGTTACGGATATGTAATTATTTCGGATTATCCTTTAGTTTCGGATAATTTCGGTTACGGATAATCGAATTAAATACGCGTAAATATAAAATTGTAAGTAATTTATTCCCACAATGACTGACTATGTAAACAAACAATGCAAAACTCGCGTGAGCGGTGTGTCCTTTCGACCGGATAAAACAAAAACCATGGGCCTTAGTCAAAGTAACATTTTTAAAAACGATAACGAAGTTCGATAGAATAAATGTATGGGAAGTATCACGTGATTTAGCGACGGCATATGTCAATCCCATACATTTTATTTTTCTAGTGCCATTTGTCTAAGGCCCCATTTGTCTATAGTAACATTATTCATTTAGACTCCGCCCTTATCTGAAATTATCCGAAACTTTTATATCGGATTCGGTTACGGATAGATTAAGGAAAACTAAAGGGCGAATTCAGATTTTAGTGAAGAGTTAACTAAAAATAGATAAATATTATCTCCTTACTCCATACTAACTAGACTCTATATTTTCGCTGAGACCTCAAGAGGGTATTATTAAAACATTACTCGGAACGAAAAATATATTTTTGAATGTAATACGGACTCAGAGTACTCTCTGAGTTGTTTACATGTGACTTTACTTGTAGCAAGAGGGCTTAGTCTGTGCTGAATTCAGTTTGAGTAAAATATGAATTCTATCTATGTATACCTTCCTAAATTATAGGCATGTAGTTAATATTATATACCTAAATACAGACAGGTTGCTCACATCTGATTAATAGCCAATATAGATCACAGTTATGCACTTTGATCAATTCAGTTTGTAGCATAACTTAAAAAAAGTAAGTAAAGTAAGTAAGTAAGTAGTTGAGTTTAGCATAAAGTAAGTAAGTAAGTTAGAAGATATCTAGCTAAGTAATCTTCTATACTATCTATACTTCTATACTAATATTATAAATGCAAAAGTAACTCTGTCTGTCTGTCTCGCTTTCACGCCAAAACTACTGAACCGATTTAAATGAAATTTGGTATACAGGTAATCTAGAGCCTGAGGAAGGACATAGGGTACTTTTCATCCAGACAAAAAGTAGATACTTTTCCCGAGGGATCAAGAATAATAAAATAAAAAACTAACGCCTCTTGAAAGTGTTATATCAACAATGCATTTATATTGCTTTCGCTGACGAAAGGGGTTATCTTGCTTAATCTTCAATAATAAAAATATCTTCAATGCGGACGAAGTCGCGGGCAACAGGTAGTTGTTTATAAGATGTGGTGCAAACGGCTCACATAGATTGCGGGCAGGCACCCGCAAACACATTTCACACTGCACCAAATTCTCAATGACCTGTGACATGCTTGGCCACAATGACACCTACTCTCCAGTCGTTTACACTTCTCTAAAGTCAATTTATCATCAATACTAATAAATCTGTAAGTGTAGGTATTGTATGTATACATATGTATGTTCCTACATAACTCTGATTTTCATGAAACTTGGTAGATAAACATTTAGACGTATTGGACACAGAACAGGCTACTTTTTATCTTTTTCAACGCGGACGAAGTCGCGGGCGCCAGCTAGTTATCAGTAGATCTGTTTGTAATAACAGAATCAGATGACTATGAACTATTTGGGGAAGAAAATCTCTTAAAATTTATTAAATCTTTACATCGTTACATTTAGTAATAAAATTGGCATGAAAGGTTCATCGGAAACTAATCTACTAATTAACGGATAGCAAATACGCCAATTTGATATCAGTTAGATTATAAAACTAACCGTTCAATTTAAACAGGCCCTGTTAAACCAATAAACCGGTTGGATCCGGTTCCAGGGGAACTTAGCGCGTGGTCTAAGGTATAAGGTGTCAGCTATTTCCCATTAACACGTATTTATACGAACTATACAATATATACCAGCTATATATTTAAATATGTACAAGCCGAAGGCTGGTGACGAAGCCAATACAATACAGCAGATGTTTTTGGCCTAGTCAATCAGTTACGTTGTAGAAACATTGTAAACATTTTATTTCACTGGGTTTTAATCCCTGTAGTTTGAATCTAGACGCGTCAGTCTAAAATGAAATTATGTATTTTAGGTTACAAGAAAAAAATTATGTACAATTTGGCTTTAAGTTTGAGGTATTAATAAATATTTACATGATATAAAAAATCGAAGATTTATTCAATAGAAATGAACGAGTTTGTAGCAAAATTAATGATAATGATATATGACCAAGTAGATACGAAGAATATTTCTTAGAAAATGACTGTGTATGTAGACAGAAAATCTATGTATCATAATAGCTATATCGTAAAATAACAGGTAACAAAACAAAAGCTAAAAACTATTCTTATTTAAAAACAAAAATCCGTAAAAACAAAAAAAAATGAGTTTAGCAATCAAAATGCAAAATTTTCAAATAGAAATTTACTAATAATAAAAAAAATACAATTGAAAACCATCTGAACGGGTTTCTTAAAATTGATGAATTACTAAAAATATTTCAATAAACCATAAACATTGTGTTTTAAAACGACTGTAAATAAATAAATACAAATAAACATACATAAAATAACCTCATTTTTGTTTCCGCTTCCGCTTGTGACTTGTGTACCGCGCCTCGTGTAGGGGAGTGATTGGATTTGAAAATTTAATGCCTTTGTAGTGAAGCCCCCAATCACTTAGTGATAGTACGGATTACGTATGTATATATATAAAATACATACTCACATACACAAGTAATTTTATGTTAAGTTAATTTTATGAAAACGACTTCAACTCCGTTACAAAGTTCAGTGTGAATCTTAATGATACACTGACATAGTTGAAGTGAGAATTGTAAAGGCAAAAACTTTTTAACAAAAAATAAAACCGCTGAAAAAACTGAAAAGCATAAAATAATCTTATTATCATTTTACCTAAGTAATTTTGAGTCGCCGCCGCGCATCACTCTTTACGTAATTTTTGCTTGTTTGGCGCCGACTCAAAATTACTTAGGTAAAATAATAAGATTATTTTATGCTTTTCAGTTTTTTCGGCGGTTTTATTTTGTGTTAAAAAGTTTTATTTTATGTTTTTTTTGTGGCTATAATCAAATATTTACTACATGCTTAATTTTTAATTTTCCCACCCCCATTTTCCCACCCTTAGGGTAGGATTTTTTTTTCAAAATTTATACGAGACCAACTTAGAGGTATAACCTATCCATTAAAAAAAGAATTATCAAAATCGGACTACTCTGTAAAAAGTTATGCGTGGTTATAACTTACGCTACAATCGGTGAGTGAACAATCAATCATCCCTTGTTTTCCTACCCTTAGGGTTGGAATTTTTTTTTCAAATTAAAATGGGACCCCCTTGGGGGTGCACCCTTTCAAATAAAAAAAGAATTATCAAAATCGGACTACCCTGTCAAAAGTTATGCGTGATCATACATACATACCTTCGTTTTTGTTTTTTCGTTTTCGTCGGTCGAAAACGGTCCACTTAATTATAGGTGGCTATAACACAAGCAACACCACAAGTTATTCGAAGGATGTTGGAAATGGAATAGATAGTAGCTTATACTAAAACTTGTATTATATAAAAGCAATATCTAGTTACCAGTTTAAACTTAAGTTTTTATCTTTAACTAGCTAGTGCTCGCGACTTCGTATAAAACGACATCTACCGTATTTTGGATGGATGGCGCTATCTCCCGGGCTAAGCCGCTAGTGTTTACTTTTATTTTAGATTTCCCGTAGGAATGAAGCATTTTCCCGCGGTAAAAAGTATCCTATGTTCATCACGGATAATGTCGGCTTCTAATGGTAAAAGAATTTTTCAAATCGGTTCAGTAGTTTCGGAGCCTATTCTATACAAACAAACAATCAAATCTTTCTCTTTATAATATTAGTATAGAAGATAGATTCTGGGTTGCTTCACTAAAAGTGGCATAGTTGAATGTCACCGCACTCACAGCTTGGGGTGATATTTCAAATTAGTTGCAAAAAATTGTCCTTAACCTTAAGTGATAAACTTGATAAGATAAACTTAAGATTAGCCGGCTAAGCTTAACTTTATGTTAACATCTACCTTTAGCCTCAACATATACATACATGAAGACGTGAGTGCGTGTCGCATTTTTGGGTTTTTTTTGCATTGATGAAGCTAATATGTCCATTGTCCATATAAATGATTACAGACTTTAAGATCGTCGATTTGTACGTAAGTATGTACTTAATAAGCAAAAGGTTTCCTTTGTAAATGGAAGAAGGAGCTTACAATTTCATTAATATATTATAACATATTATAGATGCATGAATAAAACTCGGCTCACACTATCTTGTCTCTTGTTCCCATTCTCGTTTTGACCATCTATTTAAGAAAAAAAAAATGGCTGATCAAAAAATACCATATGTATAGGCGTACGTTCACATTACATATTAAGTAAACACCATGTTGTCTACTCTGCCAGCTATAAAAGAACTCTGACCTGTGTTAGAGGAACCCTAGCCGGTAGGACAAAAAAAAGTGTTACAATTTCTATCATATAGGTGAATTATTATATTAAGGTTTTGAAGGCGGGACTCGAGATGCGCGATGACATCATAATCTAATATATTATATAAAATGCTAATGTTAGTACGTGAAGACATGGTTTTCTCTATGACCACCAACTCCAATCAACTTCCCGTTGGGGTGGTAAATACCCCTTGGTCTCCTGGTGAAAGTAAGGGAGTTTGGTCGCGGTGGTTGGAAGTGGGTGGTTGTGGGTGGCAAAAATGTGAAAAAATATATATGTGCCCTTTTCTAACTCAAATTTTGATTTAGTTTAGAAAGTTCTAAAATGCGTGCAACTGTCAAAATCGATTCGAAATATTCTAGAAAAGTCTAGAAAGTTCTAGAAATGATCTATAAAGTTTGTCTATAATATAATTTGATAAACGTTAAATGATATACATAATATCTGCGTTAAAAAATGGACCTTAAATATTTTTTATACCATTAAACATGCGATGTATTTTAAACCGAGCAACGCCGGGTTTCGCTGCTAGTTTAGTACAAAAAACAGTTGTGTGGTGGCTTATCGTAAAAATTAAAAGTAAAATTTTAACCACGATTTACTCAAAATTGTAATCAAAACGACTTATCACCTTCATTCACTCACGTCTTCACTAGTTAGTATGCTGTGTGAACATTTTAATATTGGAAGCTTATAGTTAAATTTATTTGTGAACGTGTCATATAAATCCCCATTCTAATTACAGCGAAGCTGTTTGCTTGTACATTTATAAAGGCGTGTACAGACCGACCTGAACCGATTGAATTTGAAACATTAATGCCTCTGAATTGCTAGGGCTTGCTACCGTGTGTACGTTACTCAAACACGCATTATTTATTCATTCAACTGTTTCTATGACGGTTAGAGTTATATCTGCGTTTGCTTCGCCAGTTATCTTTCGGATATCATAATGTTAAATTAAATAGCTGACCATTCAATAATACAAAATGTAGAAGAAAATTAGTTTCATTGAATTATTTTTTCGTCAATATTTAAGTTTAAGTTTGGCGTGGGGAAAAATTCAACAAATCAAATACTATTGAAATCGGTCCAGTTATAAATGATGTAACTTCTTCTATTTCAATTAAATTAAATTAAATTAAATTAAATTAAATTAAATTAAATTAAATTAAATTAAATTAAATTAAATTAAATTAAATTAAATTAAATTAAATTAAATTAAATTAAATTAAATTAAATTAAATTAAATTAAATTAAATTAAATTAAATTAAATTAAATTAAATCAAATCAAATCAAATCAAATCAAATCAAATCAAATCAAATCAAATCAAATCAAATTAAATCAAATTAAATTAAATTAAATTAAATTGGCTGTTAATAATGTTAATAAATTGCCACTTTTATGTAACACTAGCTGTTGCCCGCGACTTTGTTCGCGTTGAAAAGGAAAATATATAATACTAGCCGGTGCTCGCGACCTCGTCCGCGTAACTTTAAAAAATATAATACATTCGTGTCTGTGAAACCATGGAAATACACATAAAAAATTTCAACCCAATCGGTCAAGCCGTTTAGTAGTTGACACACCGACAGCATGGCCACCTACCGGGTATAATTGTATTTTTAAATCATCCAGGAAACCATCGAAATAGCCATATAAAATTTCAACCCAATCGGTTCAGCCGTTTAGAAGTTATGTGAAAAACTCTGTCCTCCACTAACTTCTAAACCACCCGACAGATTTTAATACGGTTTTCAATAATGGAAAGGGGGATAAGTGAGGCAGGTTTTCGTATACAATTTTCAAAAAAAAAAATACATGGGTAGTAGATATAGAAGTAAAACAAAACATCTAATTTTTGGCGTCTGCTGGGCTGTTGGCGACTGAAGTTGATTGAAAAGTGCTCTGCGACGTTTCAAAAAGATGTGTTCATTCGTTCAGATAGATTCATTCGGTGGTAACACATTAGAAGTCAGT
This sequence comes from Synanthedon vespiformis, assembly GCA_918317495.1. Classification (NCBI taxonomy): domain Eukaryota; kingdom Metazoa; phylum Arthropoda; class Insecta; order Lepidoptera; family Sesiidae; genus Synanthedon; species Synanthedon vespiformis. The sequence goes on along the minus strand of OU906971.1, from coordinate 1,365,869 downwards.
TGAACGATCGCGATAGACGTATGTTCCCAAAGTTTATCTTGGGATATCGGTCGGACGATAAAAGTTTTAAAGTGCTTTATGTACTCGAAGTAGATGCTAATACATACATTACAATGAAAATCAATTTTTCGACCGATGAAAACGAAAAAACAAAAACGGAGGAGGTACTCAATTCGATACTCGTACTTTGATCATACGATTACGCATAACTTTTGACAGGGTGATCCGATTTTGATAATTCTTTTTTTATTTGAAAGGGTGCACCCCCAAGGGGGTCCCATTTTAATTTGAAAAAAAAATTCCAACCCTAAGGTTAGGAAAACAGGGGACGATTGATTGTTCACTCACCGATTGTAGCGTATAACCACGCATAACTTTTTACAGAGTAGTCCGATTTTGATAATTCTTTTTTTAATGGAAAGGGTATACTTTGAAGTTGGTCTTGTATAAATTTGGAAAAAAAAATCCTACCCTAAGGGTGGGAAAATTAAAAATTAAGCATGTAGTAAATATTAGATTATAGCCATAAAAAAATATAAAATAAAACTTTTTAACAAAAAATAAAACCGCCGAAAAAACTGAAAAGCATAAAATAATCTTATTATCATTTTACCTAAGTAATAAATAAGTAAGCAAAAATTACGTAAAGAGTGATGCGCGAAAAACAAATATTAATATAATGATATATACACAAATAATATTAGTATTAACAATGTCGTCTGTCTGTATGTACAGAAAGCAATGGCAACGTTAGATAAGCAATCAAATTATATCAACAGATGTAATGAGTATTGGAATTCATGAATAATTTATGTTAAATTATCATCCGTTTATACCACACATATAATAGGACATTATTAAACAGAGACATTGCGATGTCATTTACAACAATGAAATTGTAAATTAATGATTATGTATATTAATAACAAAAATTTAAATGTCTGTTTGTAATGTCAAAGAAAAATGGGTCAAAACTCATCTTGTCGAAATTCCTCTTTTTCGGATCAAGTGCTTTTTTGCAATAAACTCACCAATGGATAGAGTGGTTCTCGAGGATGATTTAGTATATAATTTATAAAGATACGCGGGCGAAGTCGCGGGCAGCAGCTGGTAAATAAATAAATAAATAAATCTATATAGGTTCGTGAACTTTTTTGTATGTAATGAAGTATGTATAATGAGCGGGTAATCTATACTAATATTATAAAGAGGAAAGATTTGATTGTTTGTTTGTTTGTATAGAATAGGCTCCGAAACTACTGGACCGATTTGAATAATTCTTTCACCATTAGAAGCCAACATTATCTGTGATGAATATAGTATACTTTTTACCGCGGGAAAATGCTTCATTCCTACGGGAAATCTAAAATAAAAGTAAATACTAGCGGCTTGGCCCGGGAGATAGTGCCATCTATCCAAAATACGGTAGATGGCATTTTATAGTTTTCTACGCGGACGAAGTCGCGAGCGCCAGCTAGTATCCTTATAAACCTGTACTGTACGAACTTCTTGAATATTTATTAAAATGACAGAAAAACCTAATCTATCGCTTGTAACATTTTATTAAATTTATTTGAACAACATACATTTGCATAATTATATCGGAGCAAATGTTATCTGATACATAACTTGAAACAAAAAGCTTGTTATCTGGTTAACAATTTTGTCAATTTAACGTAAATAGAAGTTTTTGCTGTAATCGCGTTGGCTAATTACAGGACCCATGTTAAAACGACGGCAAAAACGCAGTTTTGCGGCGACTTAGAGTCACAGTGTAATGAACGAACAGTATGTGAAGTTGGCGCGATCGATTTGCATACATACATAACGTCGCGCCGGCCTAACTAGTTTTGATACGGTAGCCGCCGCCGGCAGCGTTCGAGAAGCTCCGAGACATCTTCTCGTCCAAAATTCCTCAGTGTATCAAGACAAAAGTTTTCGATCAATGTGTCAGTGTTGCCAGTGATGACATATTATGGCGCTGAAACGTGGTCTCTAACTATGGGCCTCGTAAGGAAGCTCAATGTCGCTCAACGAGCTATGGAAAGGGCTATGATCGGGGTTACACTACGAGATCTAATCAGAAATGAGGAGATCCGTAGACGTACGAAAGTTACGTACATAAGCTGACGGATCAGTAAGTTAAAGTGTCAATGGACAGGGCATATAGTACAGAGAACCGACGGCCACGGACCAGCAAGCGCAGCGTAGGACGTCCACCCACAATGTGGACAGACGACCTATATACGGCCGCGGGACATATATATATATATAGTAAGCCTGGATCCACGGTCAACCGTGGACGTCCAGCGGCTGAGATGATGATGACAATGATGACGGTAGCCGCCTACCATCAAGTGGACCGTCAGCCTGTCATGTCAACTTTAAAATAAAAAGTAGTTATGCAAAGATTAACATAGATATTTTTTTTAACTCTAGATTTGCATACCTAATTTCAAATTACCTACTGCCTCTTCTCCATACCGATGTTTATGTGCGTGTAGCCCGAGGCTATCTCCTGCTTTTTACTACATTTAAAGTGACGATACTTAAGAGTTTAATTGCTGTTTATTTTGGACAAAAAGCTTAAATATTTTTAAGCACTTTTTTTCCATCTTTTCCAGGGGAAAATTTGGAGGAGCAAAAAGTTCTTAAATCTCCATATATCAATCATCAATACTAATAATAAATATTATGTAGGTGTAGGTATTTTATGTATGTATGTTCCTCCATAACTTTTAAACGAATTACCTAACTGATTTTCATAAAACTTGGTAGATAAACATTTAGACGTACAGGACACAGGATAGGCCACTTTTTTCGTTTTCAACGCGGACAAAGTCACGTGCACCCAGCTAGTTAGTATTAGTATTGATAATACCATAGAGTAAAAAGTTACTTAACCAGTAAGTAACTATTTATTCTATGATAATACTAAACGAGGAATTCTTGCATGCCACGACCATCTCGCAAACGGCTCTAACGATTTTGACGAAAATCTAGGGTTAGGGGTTTTTTAGGTCTAGAAATCGATCTGTCAGATAAGACTATCTTGGAAAAAATTAGTTTTAGGTAGTTTTTTTAATGTTACAAAAGTAATATAGCTTGTTCTTTTTTTAATATTTTGAATTATTAATACAAGTATCCTTGAATTTGTTTCTATAATGTTTCATAGACTTTCTTTCTAAAAAACTTTAACAGTCTAGTACACATAGTTCAATTACAAAGAAATACAACTTATTTACAAATGTCCTTTGAACCTTGGTATAGGTTACCCAACAAAATAGAGCCCAATATGTACGCATTATTAAATCTGCATTAGAAATCCCGGCGAATGTATCGTTCGTCGCGTACTCGCGTCTCGATTGCGTTACAATCGGCGGTAAACGACACGACTTACGGCCCAATCTTCTTTGCTAATACTTTACCGGGCGATGTACGGTCAGCAAAACAATCCACTGTTTTGGGAAAATCTTCATTTTAAAGTGTTTCGATGACCTGTTCTGACATATTTAATAAACTGTAGAACGACATTAGAGCTAGATACCGTGTGACAAAAAAATTATATTATAAGCAATAAACAGTTTTTTAAGTAAAAAAAAAACCGAAACTAATTTTAACCGAAACTAAAAAAACAAAAAACAATTTTATTAAACCTTAATAACTAAACTAAATTTTGAGTTGCCGCCGCGCATCACTCTCTACGTAATTTTTGCTTGTTTGTTTGTTTGTTTTTGTTAAAAAGTTTTATTTTATAATTTAGGTAGGGTCAAAACTTGTGGGTCAAAAGGGGCCGGAACCAATTTTTTGTGGCTATAATCTACTATTTACTACATGCTTAATTTTTAATTTTCCCATCCCCATTTTCCCACCCTTAAGGTAGGAATTTTTTTCCAAATTTATACGAGACCAACTTCGAGTTATACCCTATGCATTAAAAAAATAATTATCAAAATCGGACCACTCTGTAAAAAGTTATGCGTAGTCATATGCTACAATCAGTGAGTGAACCATCAATCACCCCCTGTTTTCCTACCCTTAGGGTTGGAATATATAAATAAATTAAATACATACATACATAACTTTGATAAAGGATACACTAGATTCAGGGTCTCGAACAAAATCACTGTACGAAAAAATGTCCACTTGGTTTTTTTATATCTATCACTTTCTCTCGTTAATTTCTGATAAAAAGATGAATAATGTAAGTAAATGTTGCATGACGGACTTGAAATAAATACCTAATTGATACCTATGTTTATGTTAAGGTCGACAGACAGGCTGGCGGTCCACTTGATGGTAGGTGGCTACCGTCGCCTACAACACAAGCAACGCCATAAGTGCTACAAGTGCGCTGCTGACCATAAAAGGATAAGGGATAAGGGATAAGGGAGGGATGAGGTAATGGGCTCTGGCATCCCTTACTCACTCACCGAAACACAACAGCACATAATGCTATTATTTCACGATGGTCTTCTGTAAGGGGGTGGTTACTGCCGCCAGACGGGCTGCCCAAATGACTGCGAAACGCAGTGTGCCCTACCACTACTTTTCAAATCCAGACCAGAGTCAATTTTGAAAATTATCTTAAAATTTCCAAAGTTGACCCCGCCGGGATTCGAACCCGGGGCCCCTGAAACGTTAGGCAAGCACCCTTGCCACTCGTCCAACGGGCTCGTCAAAAGTATCTTTTTTAATTATAATTATCTTGCTAGCTGTACTTTATTCGAATTATCTGGGCTCAAGATATTTAGCCCATTAAAGCTTCGGAAAGTGGGCTCCCGTCTCGAAGGAGGAATTTCACTAATACATCCCCCCACCTACCCTGGCATTTTGCACAAAATTCCACTTTCTCCAACCACCCCTTCCCTCACTAAAGATTAAACTGTGACATACTTAAATTAGTTGGGGCGTTGGGGTTGTATAGTTTTGAATAATGCCGACTCAATGACGCCATTTTCTTATTGACGTCAAACTAAATGTACCTATTTAATTAAAATATGTCTATACAAATTATTTTATTATAAACTAGCTGGTGCCTGCGACTTCGCCCGCGTTAAAAGTTAGGATGTAGCGCCTGATTAAAAATGTGAAACAATATAACGCGCCTGACATCTTTGCTGTTATAAAATTTTCAGAGGTTGTATGTTTATTTTTAGTAGATAGCTGGTGCCCACGACTTCGCCCGCGTTGAAAATTATATACAAAAACTTTCCTCGAGAATCACTCTATCCATTGGTGAAAACAGCATGAAAATCGGTGAAGTAGTTTTTAAGTTTATCGCGAACAGACAGACAGGCACACTTCGTCCGCGTAACTTTGTAAAATATAACTTATGTTACCTACTCGCTGATAATATAGCTTCCCAATAGAGAAACAATTTTTTAAATAGGTCCAGTTGTTTTGGAGCCTGCTCAATTCAAACAACAAACAAACAAATCTTTCCTCTTTATAATATTAGTATAGAAAATTGCAACCCGCGCGTAGTCGGGAGCGGGTGGCTAGTAAGTAATTTACAGGTTTACATCACAAATAAGTAACTGTTTATCACTTGTCCTCCTTTATAAATTAAAAGGTAAAAAATTCAGGGGTGCAGTATCTTTTCTATTACGCACAAGTAACCCTTTGAATTGTTTATTTATTGCCCACTCAGCCGACCCTGTACGTAATTCATCGTGCTTAAATTTAACTTAGACATTTCCTCTTTCGCACGAGAGCTTTTTTTAGCGTCAAATTAATTCATTGTAATACTTGACAACGTTTTCTATACTAATATTGTAAAGAGGAAACATTTGATTGTTTGTTTGTATAGAATAGGCTCCGAAACTAGTGGACCGATTTGAAAAATTCTTTTACCATTAAAAGCCGACATTATCCGTGATGAACATAGGATACTTTTTACTGCGGCAAAATGCTTCATTCCTACGGGAAATCTAAAATAGAAGTAAATACTAGCGGCTTGGCCCGGGAATACACTTGATAGCGCCATCTATCGGATTCGTGTAGAACTGCTTGGTGATATTTTTAGCGATCCGCTCCACGGTATCTTAATGATTTAATACTTTTCAACGCGGACGAAGTCGCGAGCACCAGCTAGTAATAAATTTCCCTGTGACTAAGTGAAACAGACAATACCTACATACGAACATTATACAACATACATGGTTGAGAAAACTTAACATTATTCTCTTTATACTTATATATACACTAGCTGGTGCCCGCGACTTCGTCCACGTAATACGGTGTAATTATGTGATAATATTTTTAGATGACCCCTTTCGTCAGCGAAAGCAATATAAACGCTTAATGTATTGTTGCTATAACGCTTTCGCCAGGCGTTAGTTTTTTTATTTTACTATTCTTGATCCCTCGGGAACAGTACCTACTTTTTTTCTGGATGAAAAGTACCCTATGTCCTTTCCCGGGCTCTAGACTACCTGTATACCAAATTTCATTTAAATCGGTCCAGTAGTTTTGGCGTGAAAGCGAGACGGACAGACAGAGTTACTTTCGCATTTATAATATTAGTAAGGATAAGGATATGTGTATCTATTTATTTTTTTAAAATAATTTATAACTATTTTACAGGCCGATTGTCGACTTGATAGTATATTTGCTACTATAGATCCTTTTTTTTTTACGAGCAGAGATCCGTTTACTGACTTCCTGCCGCGGGGTGGACCGGGCTCTGCCGAGACAATAACTATCCACCCCAGGGCAGTCTAGCCATTGCTGGCTAGGCTAACGCCAACGGAGGATTGCCTGGGTGTCTCCGGGGACGGGACGGGGGAACCTTGTGCAGGCACACACAGTTAGCCAACCATGGACATTTAAAGACGGGCTAGGTATGCCCGCCTTCTCCGGCCCAACCGTCTGCGTCTGAGGGAGGCGAGACCGGCCTCTTCCTCTCGTTCCCTCTAAGCTTCCTCCTTCTGCGACATAACAGATTCGCAGAAGGAGGCAACTGCTCTCCAGGTGGTCTCACTGTCAAGCATGGCTTCAACCATGCTTGACAATGAGATGTCTCCACCCCCCAGCGCCGCTCTTAGCTCCCGGCGCTGGGATCTCCAGGCCGAGCATACCTGGAGCGTATGCTCGGCCGTATCATCAGGATCGCCGCAGTGATGACACTGCGGCGAATCCTCCCTTTGAATACGGTGCAGATAATGACCGAAGCACCCGTGTCCGGTCATTATCTGCACCATATGCTACTATAGATCCTATAGATACAAGAACAACACAAGCAAAGCTTTTCTTATTTAAGGCAGACGGTCCACTTGATGGTAGGTGGTTACCGTAGCCTTTATAACACAAGTAACACCACATTTAAATCTTAAAAGTTTATGTTGTATGTTATCTTAAATCCTACTATAGTCGGATAAGTCTTATACTATATCGTTAATGAAGTAATAGGAAAATGTAAGTAACTTACTCACTCACCGAAACATAATAGCATATACTGTTATTTCACTGTAATCTTCTGTAGAGCAGTGCTTTACAGAAGTGCAGCAGTGCAGTGCTTTTTGCATGTGAAAACTGATTCTGTCAAAGGCGTTCTTTTTATGTACCGCTTTGGCATTTGTGACGCTAATTCCATTGTAGTATTTCGATGCCCCACTATTAAACTTTGTATTTAATTAACATTAATTTGCATCAAACAGCTGGTTTATAATAGGTATACATATATAAAATATAACCAATTATTTGAACGCTGAGTATTTTATAAATGGGGGTAATTATTTTCGGCCTATGTCCCCATTGGACTATGGAATTAATTGCTTTCACTACAAATTCCATCTACCGATCGACCCGGTCAATCGTAATTCCCGTACGGCCATTGTTTTTACAAAATGGTGTGAATTTTCACAGCGATTTCTGACTAAAGAATAATGTAGATACTCCGGCCAATAAAATCTAATTTAATTTGTGTTTCGGTTTTTTGTACTTTCATATGTACTAGGGATCCGCTCCTGGCTTCGCATGAATGCAATTTTTTCTGCAAATTACATACACTTTCTCCGTTTATCGTTTTTTTAGTTTATCGAATTCAGTTGAGTGGTTTAGGAAAAGCAGAGAAACAGACAGAAACGGAAATCAATTTTATTTTATACTAGCTTGTGCTGTCTTTTATTCAGAAAATAATGTTATTCTCGAGGGGTTGTCTAAAAATAAAAGTAGAAATAAAAATAAAATAATTAACTACTTGTTTTAATGCTTCAGAAAAGGGCCGAGAAGCAAGTAAATGCTAGTAATATGTGCTTCAGAAACTTTGCTGCGCTTTAAGATGAACAATATAAAGAGTGATACTGTCTAAATTTTTGACACCAATTTATTTTTTAAATGTCATTAAAGTTTGGCTTATCCACACTAACCTTACTGACAACCCACGTCACAGGTCGCGGCAATTAAACCCGCGTTCAGAGTTTTGAAGTAAAAAAAAAAACACACATATACACTGACGTAACGAGCTCCACTGCGTCATCCTGGATGGTGTGGGCATGACGTTTGATGAACATGTTAACACTCCACTTTGGCGACGGAGATTTAAAAGATGAATTTCCCTTGTACTTAATTCTCGTTTTACATGCTCCATGTAAGGTGCAAATCGTAAACGTATTATCGTGTATTTAGGCTCTATCTCTACATACATGATACTGAAACTAAATTGACGATTTTTAGAATTTTTTTCTGTATGTATGTATGTTCCTCCATCACTCTTAAACGAATTAGCCGATTTCTGTGAAACTTGGTAGATAAACATAGACGTACAGGACACAGGATAGGACAGGTACTTTATATTTTTCAACGCGGACGAAGTCGCTGGCGCCAGCTAATCATGGAATATAAATGAAACGAGATTTCGAATTGTATCCATTATTAACATTGTGTATATTAATTTCCCACAAGAAACTACAGAGTTGAGGGTGTCATGGCGTACAAAGGTGGACTTAACCCAATTCAGTATAATTACTTTTCCTCCTGCGGCTAACGAATCGCTGTATTTTATTTATAATTACCCCACCAGTTCGTTTAATTGCTATTTACCATTGTTTAACGAAGCCAATTTTAAATGACATTCATGTTTAAAGTTAAATAGGTACATATATAAAAGCCCTCGGGAACTTAAACATTGATAAAGTTAATTAAATTTACAAAGAGAAGCTTGACAGTGGTGGGCACAAAGAAAATGGTTCACAACCTACATAAGTAGGTACTAATATTAATATTATTATAAACTAGCGACCCGCCCCCGGCTTCGGCCCCGTCCGAACGCTACCAAACTTCACAGGAAAGATTGTCTGAAAGTTTCATCAAAATAAGTTCCATAGGGAACATTATAAATATATATATATACACACACACACATCGCCTTTTATACTATACTAGCTGGTGCTCGCGACTTCGTCCGCGTAGAAAAATATAAAACGCCATCTACCGTATTTTGGATAGATGGCGCTATCTCCCAGGCCAAGCCGCTAGTATTTACTTTAATTTTAGATTTCCCGTAGGAATAAAGCATTTTCCCGCGGTAAAAAGTAGCCTATGTTCATCACGGATAATGTCGGCTTCTAATGGTAAAAGAATTTTTCAAATCGGTCCACTAGTTTCGGAGCCTATTCTATACAAACAAACAATCAAACAATCAAATTTTACCTCTTTATAAATATTAGTATAGATATGGATACTGATGCCAGTGACTTTGTCCGCGTTGAAAAATAAAAAAAAAAGTTGCTATAATACTTGGGTCAGGCTCTCAAATTTTTGATATAATTCTTTGTTTCCACAATATCGAGCGCCAAAATACAAAAATTAAGATTTTTTTTTTCACTATTTCGGCCATACCTTTTTTCGTTTTTGACTCTTTCGAAAAATTCCTAGTGTCCCTTACAGCTCTCGTGAATACGCGTCTTTCGAGCCCTTTTTGAATATCATATCTTTACAACTCTCCGAGATATAAGGGGATCGCACTTTTTCGTGAAATCGGGGCCTATACTGTAGCGAACGAAAAGACATTTCCAATGTCAAAATCTCCTCCTTTTTTGGAAGTCGGTTGAAAATGTTACAAAAGTTTGCTACGTCCACTTAGATAATTTTATAATAGAAGTCTTCTTCCTCTTCTTCGTCTTCTTCTTCTCTTTTAATGTCTTGGCTCCATCAGATCTTCTTCCGATGATTTTGCCAGTGTCATTGGTAAAAATAGCAATTTGTAATAGCCTTTTTTTTTAAATGAAAAAGGCAAAATTGAAATTAAAAAGCAAAAGTAGCAGATGCCGAGACTAGTCAGTCAAGTCATGTCTATAATTTTTCTTAGTTTTCCAAAACAGGTCCGTCAAGTCCAAAGCAGTCAGGTCAAGTCCAATAGAAGTCTTTGTTTTAAACGTGAACATATGTGTCAAAGTAAACATGGAAATCTGCTTAAGTCACCAAATTGTGTCAGCCCTGTCGACTTGCCCAAATTGCACCAATTCGCCAACAGCGTCTCGCAAATATTGTTATTACATTTTGTTTTCTCGTATTTTTATGAATTCCTTTATTCGCCTGCGCCTCATACAATAAAAGGTTCAATTACGCGAAAATTACGCACATTTTTATATTTCCCTTCGTAGTAGCTATACAAGCGAGCCGCCCCCGGCTTCGCATACATTAAATGTTTTCCTACAAAATAAAGGAAGCCATTTCTAAATCAAAATACTAATAATAAATATGTATGTATGTATGTATGTATGTATGTATGTATGTATGTATGTATGTATGTATGTGTGTGTGTATGTGTATGTGTATGTGTGTATGTGTATGTGTGTATGTGTATGTGTGTATGTTTGTGTGTATGTATGTGTGTGTGTGTGTGTGTGTATGTGTGTGTGTGTGTGTGTGTGTGTGTGTGTGTGTGTGTGTATGTATGTATGTATGTATATATATATGTGTGTGTGTGTGTGTGTGTGTGTGTGTGTGTAATTAACTGCTTTTCATGAAACTTGGTAGATAAAGATTTAGACGTAACAGGAAACAGGACAGAGGCTACATTTTTCTTTTTCAACTCGGACGAAGTCGCGGGCGCCACTTAGTTATTAATTCATTTCGAAGGTGTAGATGTGAAATACTATAATTTACACCAGAAACCGTATAAAAAGAAACTGAACGAGTAATAAAATTCCGGCGTACAATTTAAACTCAATTAGCAAATGGAGCTCTAGTGGTAAAAATCCAGTTTTCAGTCGGGTTATTTCCGCCTTCACTAACTTGCTTGGTTTAGAGGTACTCGTAGCTGAGCAATTTTTCAAGCTAAAAACTTTTACACCTATCGTAAATAAATTGAATTGGTTGTTATCGGATTTTTTTTTATGTAAAGTTCGACGTTCACAGATTTCGTGCCTCACACGACTATCGAGCACATTGTAAATGAATCTACGGAATTCAAAATTATGGTGTTCTGATTTGTTGACTTCTTTCAAAAAAGTTAAGCTGCAGGGTAAACCCTTAACCCGATCGTCTTTATTTTAGGCTCAAATTGTAGCTGACTAAATTGTCCAGAGGAGGTTTTCTCAAATTTTTGATATCATTCTTCGTTTCCAAAATATCGAGCGCCAAAATCAAAAATTCGGAAAATAATCAAAGTTTTTCACCAATTCGGCCATAACTTTTTTCGTTTTTTACTTTTTCAAAAAAATATTTCTTCACCATACAGCTCTCGTGAATACGCGTCTTTTGAGCCCTTTTTGAATATCATATCTTCACAACTCTCCGAGATATAAGGGGATCACACTTTTTCGTGAAATCGGGGCCTATACTGAAGCGAACGAAAAGACATTTCCAATGTCCAACGCCAAGTGTTTGTTGGCTAACTGGAAAGATGACGATTTTGTATGATGACTGCCTCGTTGGAGGCCTTGTATAATAAACTGGCTGCTGCCCGCGACTTCGCCCGCGTAATTTTGTAAATTATATACTAAAACCTTCCCCGAGAATCACTCTATCCATTGGTGAAAACAGCATGAAAATCGGTGCAGTAGTTTTTGAGCTTATCGCAAACAGACGCGGCGGTGGACTTTGTTTTATAATATGTAGTTATAAATAAAAAGTAACCTATATGTTAAACCAGGTCAGATTCTTGATTAGTCAGATTTTCTTAACCACTCAACGGAGTACAGTTTTGACTAATGAAAATAACGAGATCAGCTTGTGTAAGAAAAAAATAGTCCATACAAAGCCGGGGGCAAGTCGTTAGTAATATGATCTTTCGTTTAGGAACTTTACTTATTTCACCTTAGAGCTCAGAAATGTTATAAGAACCGTGGCCTATAGTAAATCAATGTAATGATGAATTGCCAAATAAGGTAACTTATTAACTTAAGTTACGACTCAACTTGTTTTTTCTGAGGCCGTAAAGTAAGCCATAAAAAACCTCAAAACATTTATGACTTTATTATTAACGTTTGATACTTTTTAGGACGCTTGGGTGTCTATTTCTCAAAGAATTTTTTTTTATATAATAAAAGGTGCTATGTGTGTGTGTGTGTATGTTCCCTATGGACTTCAAAAGCGCTGAACCGATTTTGATGAAACTTTCAGACAATTTTCAGATTAGTCGTAGCGATCGGACGCGGGCGAAGCAGGAAGCGGGTCGCTAGTCTATACTAATATTATAAAGAGGAAAGATTTGATTGTTTGTTTGTTTGTATTGAATAGGCTCCGAAACTACTGGACCGATTTGAAAAATTCTTTTACCATTAAAAGCCGACATTATCCGTGATGAACATAGGCTACTTTTAACCGCGGGAAAATGCTTCATTTCTACGGGAAATCTAAAATAAAAGTAAATACTAGCGGCTTGGCCCGGGAGATAGCGCCATCTATCCAAAATACGGTAGATGGCGTTTTATACTTTTCTATGCGGACGAAGTCGCGAGCACCGGCTAGTATCCAATAAACATTCAACACGTGATCATAAAAGACATTTATGTTTGTATATAAAACTCGAAAAAAAAATTGAGGAAACAAAAGTGTTTGGAAGGAAAAATTATTTGGTAACTTCCCTTGAATTTTTTAAGTTTTAAAGCCATCAAAGCTAAGTTCAAGTAATGAAAGTGAAACTTTGATAATATTTCAAGCGTAATGGTTGTACTTTGTGTAAATATTTAATTAGTTTTGCGTTTCGTTTCAAGGATGAGCAAGTCTGAAATGTAGATTTAAGGAGGATGACATGACCTTTTGAATCGAGTAGTTTCTATGTAAGTCCTTTCAGAAGTAGGACTTGTTAGAATATTTGAGAAAATGAACAATTGCTTATTTATATTACAAAGTATTAGCTGGTGTCTGCGACTTCGTCCGCGTTGAAAAAGAAAAAAAAATGCCTACGTCCTGTGTCGTGTGATGAACATTGTATAATTAATTGTCATACGGTTTTATGTATGAACATTGTACATACTTAGTAAAAACAATTAAAGGTCTCAACAAGTATGCGAGAAGATAGCGTTAAGTTTACTAACAAAATTGGGTGTTTAGTGCACTTGCGTGCAAAAAAATATACACATTTTAAAGTGTACTTAGTACTGATCTATCTTATTATTTACTAGCTGGTGCTTGCGACTTCGTTTGCGTTGAAAAAGAAAAAAGTGGCCTATCGTGTGTCCCGTACGTCTAAATGTTTATCTACCAAGCTTCATGAAAATCAGTTAATTCGTTTAAGAGTTATGGAGGAACATACATTACATACATACATATTTATTATTAGTATTTTGATTTTGATATAGCTTCCTTTATTTTGTAGGAAAATTTATTTTGTACGAAGTTATGGAGGAACATACATACATACAATACCTTTTTTTTTTTTTTTTTTACGAGGAGTGATCCGCTTACAGATTCCCTACCGCTGGCTAGGCGGAAGGGGTATGTGGGGGTCGCCCAGCACCTGATCATAGCGGTACTGGGAATACCCACTAAAACTCCCCGGTGCCTCCTTGCCCTTTGAACGGGATGAACCGGGCTCTGCCGAAGCAACAACTCCGATCCACCCCAGGGCAGCCTAGCCATATCTGGCTAGGCTAACGCCAAAGGGGGATTGCCCGGAGACACCGAGGCAATCCCCAGACGGGGAGGACCTTGTGCAGGCACACACAGCTAGCCAACTATGTGCGCAGGTCCCCTAGGACATTTGAAAACGGGCTAGATATGCCCGCCTTCTCCTGCCCAACCGCCTACGCCTGAGGGAAGCGAGACCGGCCACTTCCTCTCGCTCCCTCTCAGCTGCCTCCTTCTGCGACATTACGGATTCGCAGAAGGAGGCAACCGCTTTCCAGGTGGTCTCACTGTCAAGCATGGCTTCAACCATGCTTGACAGCGAGACGTCTCCACCACCCAGCGCTGCCCTCAACTCCCGGCGCTGGGGACTCCAGGCCGAGCATACCTGGAGCGTATGCTCGGCCGTATCATCCGCGTCGCCGCAGTGATGGCACTGCGGCGTCTCCTCCCTTTGTATACGGTGCAGATAATGACCGAAGCACCCGTGTCCGGTCATCATCTGCACCATACGGAAGGTGAGGCTACCTCGTCGGCGCCTCACCCATTCTTCCAACACCGGACGAACCGCGAGGATCGTCCGGTGGCCAGCGATAGGCTCGCGAAGAGCCTCACTCCAATCATCCATTGCCCTCTCCTGCGCCTCTGCCCGGACCCGTTGCACGTCCTCGGCAACGGGTCTCTCTCCAAGGGCCCTTGCGGCGACCCGATGCCGATGCACCTGGGACAGAACCAGGGCATCGACATCCCACAGGAGCATGCCCGCAAGCACGCAGGCCGCCCCGTGGCTGACCGTGCGATAGGCCCGCACGGCCCGGGTCGCCATGACCCTTTGAGGCCTCCTCAGGAGGGCCCGGGTGCGGGGAGTAAGACTCTCCGCCCAGACCGGGGCTCCGTAAAGTGCCATCGACCTTACCACACCGTGGTAAAGACGACGGCACGCCGAATTGGGTCCTCCCTGATTCGGGAGGAGCCGTCCGAGTGCGGCTGCGGCTGCAGTCAGCCGTGGAGCGAGAAGCTTGAAATGCTCCTCGAAACTCCAGCGGGGGTCCAGTGTTAGGCCGAGATACTTGAGATGCATCCCGACCGGAATCCGGACCCCCTCCACTCGGACTTGGAGCCCCGGAGGGATCCTGCGGCGTGGGGGATGGAAACCCATGGCCCTAGTTTTGTCTAGGGCCACCTCCAATCCTAGCAGGCGGATGCGCCGGACGACCAAAGAAGTGCCGACCGACGCTAACCGCTCTGCGTCCTCCCACGTCTGTGCCCTCGCCGCGACCAGAGTGTCGTCGGCGAAGCAGACAACCTCCATCTTGGGAAGGAGGTTGCCTCGCAGGACCCAGTTGTACCCCAGGTTCCACAATAGGGGGCCGAGGACGGCCCCCTGGGGTACACCAGCCGCCATCGGCCGTTGGTAGACACACCCATTAGCGCCCTCGTACAGCACTACCCGATCGGAGAGGTAGTCGAAGACGAGGGCGCAGAGGTAGGGCGGCACCCTGTGGAACTTGAGTGCCGCCCTTATGCATTCATGAGGGAGGCTGTTGAAGGCGTTGCGGATGTCGAGCGACACCGCAACAACAGCCTCCCCCCTGGCGGTGGCCTCCTCAGTCCACCTTTTGAGGAGGCTCACCGCGTCCATAGTGGACCGACCGGTGCGGAAGCCGAACTGGCGTTCGTCCAGATTCGGCCCCTCCGTCTCCAGGTGCTCGACGATCCGACGGGCCAAGATCCTCTCCAAGGCTTTGCCGGAATCGTCGAGCAGGACCACCGGTCGGTACCCCGCCGGCGAGTCGGCAGGGCGACCCTCCTTGCGGAGAAGGCAGAGTCGCCCCACCTTCCACCGCGAGGGGAATTTGCCCCGGGCAATACACTCATCGAGTACCGCCCGGAACCTCTCCTCCAGAGGCCCCAGCGCAATCGCCAGGGCCTTAGCCGGGACCCCATCAGGTCCCGGGGCCGTCCTTTTCCTCCTTATCCGCTCCCTCACCGCCTCAAACTCAGCGTCCGAGACGGGAGGGCCCTGCAGCACGACCTCCGGCAGTGGTTCCGGAGGTGTCATGGTGGGGGGCTCGAATGGGCCGGGGTTCGGAAACAGAGACCCCACGACCTCATCGAGCAGCGTCGGGTCAAGTTTGGCCGTGGAGGGAGAGCTCGATGCAAACTTCCCCCTCACAGACCTGTACGGACGACCCCAGGGGTCGGCGTCCAGGAGGGCCAGGAAGCGCTCATGGGCCTCTTCTTTGGCCCTGCAGATGCCTTTCTGCAGGGCTTTGTGAGCCTCCCTGTACGCCTGGTGAAGGAGGACCTCTTCGTCAGGCGTCCTCCTGGAGCGTCTTCTCCGGCACCGGAGAAGAGCCCGCCTGGCCGCCAGACATGCGCTGCGCAGTGCGGCGACCTCTTGGGCCCACCAATAGACCCTCTTCCATCGGGGAGGAGGGCGCCACAGTGGCATGGCGGCATCGCAGACTTCCCGAAGGTCGTCCGCAAAGTGGTCCGCCATGCCGTCAGGATCCCCTGCTAGGTGAGGGGGGAGGGACGACCATTCCCTCACCATCGCTGCCTCCTCCGCCACATCTGGGCGGAGCTTGGCGAGTGCCCACCTGGGAAAGGCAACACCCGCCGTAGGATCCCGACGCTGTGACGCGCTGGGGGCCAGCGTAGAGACCTCATATCGGACATAGAGGTGGTCCGATAGGGTCTCGACGTCTTCCTCGACCCGCCAGCTTCGAATTTGGGCAGCAAGGGCGACAGTGGCAAAGGACACGTCAACAATAGACGTACCTTGCCACCGTACGCACGTGGGAGAGGTACCCCGGTTGAGTACCTGAAGCCCCAAGGCCAAAGCCCAAGACTCCAAAATACCTCCCCTCACGTCCGTCCTAGGGGACCCCCACGCCGAGGATTTGGCGTTTAGGTCCCCCGCCACCAAGACTGGGAGTGGGGCCGCACGCCTCACCACACCCTCTACCGCAGCCAATAACAACTCAAAATCCGCCCGGCTGCGGTTAGGGGAGAAGTAGGTCGACACGACCACCATTCTCCCCCAGTTTGCTGCCACGAAACCCGAACCTCTCTCCCTGAGGGAAAGGGGAGGAGCCGCACTACCAGGCCTCACCACAAGGGCCGCGGAGTCATCCAGGTCCCCCAGCCAGTTGAGATTTTGGGGGACAGTGTATGGCTCCGCCACCACCGCCAGTTGAATCTCCCACTCCGCCATGGACTGACACAGTAGGTCCTGTGCCCCGGCGCAGTGGTTGATGTTCGCCTGGAGGATCCTTGTGGGGGGCTTACTGGGCATTGAGTGTGTCCATTGGCTCCTCCCTTGCCGCACGGGTGTCCCCGGCCTTGACCACCGGTGCGGCCGCTGTGAGACGGCCCCTAACGACTGGGGGGGAGCAGTTCATGCCCCCCATGCGGTGTCTGGCCGAGCGCCCAGCATCCGCGCAGACGGCGCACCTGTATGCCGCCTCGCAATCGCTGGCGGAATGCCCGTCCAATCCGCAGCGGTAGCAGAGACCGCTGCGGTCCTTAATGGAAGGGCACCTGACGACCGGGTGGCCGAGCCCCATGCACCTGAAACAGCGCATTGGGCGCTGTTCCAATAGCTGTACGGAGGCCGAGCTCCAGCCAACCGTCAGACGCCCACCTATCGCCAGTTTCCTGGCGGCCTCCACTGGGCATGAGGCGAAAGCCGAGCCCACCCCTCTGGCTCCGGGGTGGACCTTGCCCACCTTGAAGTGCTCGATGGGGCAGCCCGTGCTCAAGGCCAGCGCGGCCTGCAGTTCCTCGGTCGACACCGAGTCGTCGAGTCCGTTGACACGGATGTCGACGGATTTGACTGGGCGCGTGACCTTGGCCTCGTCCCCCAGCACTGCACCAATTTGGGCCGCCAGCTTGTCCGCCTGGACCGCCGTAGTCCCTTTCGGGAGCTCAAGAATCCGAGCTCCCGTTACGCCCGTGCGAAATTGGGCCGGCCCAATTCCAAGGGCGTCAAGGGAGACTACGGCCTTCGTTCGTGCTATGGCGTTATTGTAGGTGGCGCCCTTCTTCACTGCCTCCGGTTTGAGGGCCACCACTACCGCTAGCTTCTTGGGCTCTTTAGGGAGCACTGGGGCATTCACTTTAGCCGCCAAAGGGGCTGGAGCGACGGTAGCGCGCTTCTTGCGCCGGACAACCTCGGTCCAGCTCATAGCGGTTTTGCCTGCCTCCGTTGACGTCGAGGCCTGCGGCTCAGGACCCTTGCTCGCGGGGGGTTTTGCCACCTTGACGACCCTCGCCTTTTTGGGCAGATTAGCCGGAGGGGTCAGGGTTGCCACCACGTCAGACTGAGAGGCCGCAGCGCGATCCTCCACTCTGCGATCCGCCTTAAGTGGCGGCCGGATCGGTTGGGCCGGGAGCAGCCGCCCGTCAAACTCCAGTCCCTCTAGGCGCGCATTCACCATGCCGCCTATTTGGTGCATCAGCTCCGCCTGGAGCGAGCCAAACGCCTCCAAGAATTCCGCCCGAGAAAGCGACTGGCCGTCAGCCACTGTTGCGGGAGTCTCCATAGGCGGTTGCGTATCAACTGCGGGCTCGGGGCGGGACCTCTCCGAGAAAGATCGCCGCAGCGCCATCACCTCCGAGTGGAGGGCCTCCATCTGTCCTCTAAGGCGCTTGTTGTCGGCTTTCAGCCGGCGAACCTCCTTGGAGGATTTCCGCTCCGCCACCGCCTTTACAATACCGACGATGGAGTTTGTCGCCTCTTTTATGTCACGCTGGCCTGAACCCTTAAGGTTACCCGACTTTCGGATAACCTCCAAGATCACGGAGGCAAGATCCTCCGCCCTCTTCGTGAGACCTTCGATTGAACCTGAAGTGGAGGCGGATCCCACCGAGTGGAACTCGGCCTCCGATAAGTTAAGGTCAGAGTCCGAGTCCGACCCAACCTCCTTCAACGCCCGGCGGGCCTGTGACAGGCCGACGTTATGACCGTGGGCCTTGCCACGGCCCTTGGATCCTTTCAAGAACTTGGGGGGGACCACTGGTTCCTCCCGGGACCCTGACGCCTCCGAGCCAAGCTCCTCCGTAGACCCAGCAATAAATTTGCTCGGTTTACTCCTGCTACATACAGATGAGGCTCTAGAAGACTCCAAGGCGCTCTCCTCCCCCTGAGCACCTCGTTTACGCGTCTGGTAGCGGGTATTACCCGCAGGCCGATTAGCCTCCATGAGGTCCGGCCTGCCGGCCCCCGAGGAAGCCAAAGAGTCAATAAAATATAGCGACATCCACCATAAGATAACAAAAAAACAACAATTTTTTAACTAGAAATATCAAAAACAACGATAACAACCAGAAACACAACAATAACAAGATTTGATGTGAGCTATCCGAAAGAGCCTTGAATAAGACGTCTTTCGAGCAGCCCACCAACAAGAGATTTCCCGAATTCCGGAAAAACCAGGCAAATGAAAATTTCCGAAACTCCGGAAAATTCCGGACTGAACACCCCCTCGGAAAGAGGCCTTGAAGAGGCCTCTTCCAACCCAACTCGCAATAAAATCCAACAACGGGGTCAGAAGTTATTACGAATACAAACTTAACAATTTTAACAAGAAGACAGAAAACAACAAATAAAAATTTAACGAAGTACCACAATAACAACTGGTGTAGGCAGTCCGATGAAGCCTTGAAAAAGGCTTCAAACAAGCTGCGCCACGCCGAGAAACTCCAACAAACAAAGAAGTTATCGACAATCAAAAAAACTCAGATCCCAATGTTTTACCGGGCTAGTCGAACCTCATACATACAATACCTACACTTACAGATTTATTATTATTATTAGTATTGATTGATATAATAAGACTATAATAATATAATGTCTATACTAGAACACTAGATCCGTTGCTTAGGCGTGGGTTAGGCTGTGACCATTTTTTTAAAAATACTTTTAGACGAACACTCGAAAACCTAACATTTTTTCAATATAAAAACTATCCTATGTGTTATTCCAGGTAACTAAGTAAGTATATGCCAAATTTCATCCAAATACTTTTAGCCGTTTCTGCGTTATTGAGGAACAAACATGCAAACATAGATAAATGATTTGTCTCGCTGCGCTAGACTAGATACGGCCCTACCTAAAAGCAAGAGCTCCGTGAATGCGGCAACTTTATTGTAGCGTGTGTAAAACATCGTCACTATTTATCACTTTTACACAGTTTAATTACATTTTTACACAGTTTCACTACGCAAATTAAATTGGCATTTTATCATGCCCAAAATTTAATAAAACGTTCGGAACGTACACATCACAGTCAGTTTGCAGCTCGCGTACGCTGAATTCGGCGTAGTATTTGTTGCCACATTTGTCAAGTACGGCGGCTGTATCTAGTCAAGCGCAGCGAGACCAATCATTTATCTATGCATACAAACATTTTCAATTTATAATATTACTAGCGTTTGCACGCGTCTTCGTCCGCGTAACTTTATAAAATATATAGTCTATGTTACTTGCTGATAATATAGTTTTCTAATGATGAATTCTGGACCAATTCCAGTAGTTTTTAAATTTATTCAAAACATTCAAATCTAGTCGTTTTGAAATAGCACTTATAAGCAGACAACTGACAGACGTTTAAAACGATATTTTGTAGTTGAAGCAAATGTCGACTTTATGGTGACGAAACTTTTCTTACTCTGACTGTACCTGGACTCGGGACATAAAAATTTCCACAACGAAAAAGCTTACCTACATTTTAAATTAATATAAAAATTCACAAAAAAAATAATACTATAAACGCTGCAATATCGTTGTAACTCAACACTTCTCTTTCCAGCCTTTTCCACTTTGTCGGAAAATGAGAAAAATTTCTGGACGATCTTATTAAATTCCCCATTTTGTAAACGTTTCGAGTGTTCACTACTGAAAAAAAGCATTTAAAAATAAAAAATGTATTACAAAAACTGAAGGGTGCTTTTATTTAATACTAGCTGGTGCCCGCGACTTCGTCCGCGTTGAAAAGTATAAAATTATAATACTTGATAACGCCATCCATTTACCGTGGAGCGGATCGCTAAAAAGTTGTCATGTTAGTCGCTTCACCTGATTTTGGATAGATCAAGTTATCAAGTGTAAATACTAGCGGCCCAGGAGGGCCAAGCCGCTAGTATTTACTTTTATTTTAGATTTCCCGTAGAAATGAAGCATTTTCCCGCGGTAAAAAGTAACCTATGTTCATCACGGATAATGTCGACTTCTAATGGTAAAAGAAATTTTCAAATCGGTCCAGCAGTTTCGGAGCCTATTCAATACAAACAAACAATCAAATCTTTCCTCTTAAGCTCTAAACTAGCTAGTGCCCGTTACTTTGGCCGCGTTGAAAAATAATAAATATATATTTTATATATATATGAGCACACCCGACCTATTGTTGCCAGTCGTTAGTTTTTTTAATTAATTTTAAATGATAACTTGGGAATAGTACTTTTTTGGAAAAACTCAACTTGTATGCAAAATTTTATAATAATGAGTTAGTTAAGGCGTGAAAAGGTAACAGACAGAGAGAGTTGCTTTCATAAGTAAGTATTTTCCACATAGCATGGTTACGGCTATATTTTACTAGCTGGTGCCCGCGACTTCGTCCGCGTTGAACGATGAAAGGTACCCTATGTTAATGTTTAAGGGAATTACAGTATAAATCCTTACTTACTATTATAAATGCGAAAGTAACTATGTCTGTCTGTCGCGCTTTCCCGCCAAAACTACTGAACCGATCACCATGAAATTTTTTATACACGTTGTCTGGGACACCAGAAAGGACATAGGATACATTTCATCTGAGAAAAAAGTAATGTTCCCGAGGGATTATCTAAAATATAAAACTGTAACTAACGCCTGGCCAATGTGTTATAGCAACAAGTTGTCAAGCGTTGTAATTGCTTTTATATTTTTAATTTATCATCGCGTACGAAGTCGCGGGCACCAAGCTAGTTAATAATATTTTATTCGATATTTTCCTATGTTTTTTATATATTGATTTCATTGGTGCTAAGTCTCTAGTAACTTCATCTCTAGTAGTACCACTACGCCGCCGCGCATCACTCTACGTAATTTTTGCTTGTTTGGCGCCGACTCAGAATTACTTAGGTAAAATAATAAGATTATTTTATGCTTTTCAGTTTTTTCGGCGGTTTTATTTTTTGTTAAAAAGTTTTATTTTATGTTTTTTTTTTGTGGCTATAATCTATTTTATGTTTTTACTACATGCTTAATTTTTTATTTTCCCATCCCCATTTTCCCACGCTTAGGGTAAGAATTTTTTTTCAAAATTTATACGAGACCAACTTCGAGGTATACCCTATCCATTAAAAAAAGAATTATCAAAATCGGACTACTCTGTAAAAAGTTATGCGTGGTTATACGCTACAATCGGTGAGTGAACAATCAATCATCCCCTGTTTTCCTACCCTTAAGGTTGGAATTTATTTTCCAAATTAAAATGGGACCCCCTTGGGGGTGCACCCTTTCAAATAAAAAAAGAATTATCAAAATCGGACTACCCTGTCAAAAGTTATGTGTGATCATACATAAAAATATATATATACGCGTCGAATTGAGTACCTCCTCCGTTTTTGTTTTTTCGTTTTCGTCGGTCGAAAAAGAGTAAAAAAGGAGGTTAGATATTTTAAAATTAATTTATATTTTCATAGAAAATTTTCCAGAATAGAATTTGCGCCAACATTATAACCCAAAATCAACAGTTAATAGAATCTTTAGAGGCTCGGGAAATGTATAAAAAATAACATAAAAACGTCATTACGAACTCAGTTGTGTCGTCTAGGGAGTGTTTAACAAACAAAACTCGGGAAATGTTTGTTTTTACGATCTCGTAGCGGTTATGGCGGACAATATTTTTATAGGTAAGTATATAAATTTTATTTTTAATAAATTACAAATAAATTCAACGGTCTACACAATTTATTTTATACTATCTGCGTGCCACGGTTTCATTCGATTTTTATGAGGAAGGTTGGTCTATACTAATATTATAGAGAGGAAAGATTTGATTGTTTGTTTGTATAGAATAGGCTCCGAAACTACTGGACCGATTTGAAAAATTCTTTTATCATTAGAAGCCGACATTATCCGTGATGAACATAGGATACTTTTTGCCGCGAGAAAATGCTTCATTCTTACGGGAAATCTAAAATAATAGTAAATATTAGCGGCTTGACCTGCGCTTCGCATTCATTTGGACAGCTCGTTGGACGAGTGGCAAGGGTGCTTGCCTAACGTTTCAGTGGCCCCGGGTTCGATTCCCGGCTGGGTCAACTTTGGAAATTTTTATATAATTTTCAAAATTGACTCTGGTCTGGATTTGAAAAGTAGTGGTAGGGCACACTGCGTTTCGCAATCATTTGGGCAGCCCGTCTGGCGGCAGTAACCACCACCTTACAGAATACCACCGTGAAATAACAGCATTATGTGCTGTTGTGTTTCGGTAAGTGAGTAAGGGATGCCAGAGCCCACTACCCCATCCCTCCTTTATCCCTTATCCTTAATCCTTGTAAGGTCAGCAGCGCACTTGTAGCACTTATGGCGTTGCTTGTGTTATAGGCGACGGTAGCCACCTACTATCAAGTGGACCGTCAGCCTGTCATGTCATGTCATAGACTTGACATAGAAAGAGCTTTTCGCCATGGCAGTGCCATCTAGTTCTAAGACTACACAACTATAGTTTTAGTTTCAATAGGAAAACACAGATGGCGCCACGAAAGATTTTATGTGAGTTAGTCTACATTTCTCTAGATGGCTCTGACGTTACGATCTATCATGTATAATATACTAATGATGACAAAAATAATATAACTAATGATATTTTGGAAAATAAATTATCCTTTATGACATTACCAGTAATACCTTTTTCAAGAAGAAAATAATAAATAATTATTTCTTGATACTTAAAAACAAAACCAATCGTATTGTTAAAATTAATTGTATTTGCTGCAATTTTATATTTTAACTAGCTGGTGCTCGCGACTTCGTCCGCGTAGAAAAGTATAAAACGCCATCTACCGTATTTTGGATAGATGGCGCTATCTCCCGGGCTAAGCCGCTAGTATTTACTTTTATTTTAGATTTCCCGTAGGATTGAAGCATTTTCCCGCGGTAAAAAGTAGCTTATGTTCATCACGGATATTGTCGGCTTGTTTGTTTGTATTGAATTTGCTCCGAAACTGCGGGACCGATTTGAAAAATTCTTTTACCATTAGAAGCCGACATTATCCGTGATGAACATAGGCTACTTTTTACCGCGGGAAAATGCTTGTACGGCGGTAAATGCTTATACGGTAGATGGCGTTTTATACTTTTATACGCGGACGAAGTCGCGAGCACCAGCTAGTAGTAAATAAACTCAAGAACTAGTGGACTGATTTTAAAAATTCTTTCACCTATAGATATGTATTCTGACATTGACATGAAAAAGAAATTAAAATCATGTCGGCAATACACCCCAGGTGGATTCTATGCTCATAACAAATAAACCTACACGAATAAGTAACCAGAATTTCTAACATGCATTTAGCGAATTTATTTTCCATATTAACATCGTTTTATGTCACCTGTAATCTGCAAGTTCACATAAAACATGGCAGGAAGTAGTCTTGCTTTTATTATCATTACCGCAACTGGTTCATGAGAGTCATGTGTGGTCCAAGTTAAAGGTGGCAGAGTTTAGAATTCTTCTTCACCTAAAAACCACGTGTTCGTTAGTCTCCTAAGTGGTAACCACCTACCATAAAGTGGACTGTCAACCTGTCTGATGAACTTAAGGTAATACAAGTCAGTTTTCCTCCATACAAACGTAGAACCCTAATTACTCCGCTGTTTTATGATTTATTTACAAAAGTAAGCATGATATTGATTTATCATGTCGTTAACTAGGTTCGAATGCATACAAACTTTAAAAAAAGTATTAATTTAAAAGATAATTATGATCCTTGAAAAACCCATATTTTAACACAATTTTTAATGCAACTTTGAAGTTGAATAGGTCGCTCTAATTTACAAAAACTCCAAAATACTTTACATATAAACATTAATTAGTCATTTAAGAGTTGAAATAACTTTACACGAAATAGATATATGCAGTAGTTTTGTCAGAAAGAGTATACGCCCAAGGGTCTGTTTGTGATTTTATTTTTGGTATGAATGATTGTGCATCTGAGTCGAGTGCTCTTCCCGCGCTTTGTGCTGTGTGAGACAGGACGCATTTTAGCCATGGGACCGATGAGTTCGGGACGCCGACTTGTTTCATCTTAACTTAAAAAAAACATGCTTGGATACAATGTTTTTTTAATTACTTACATTTACCGATACGGTTTCTTTTCCAAAAATACTTTTGGAATCAAAATACGAATAGCACTAATATGACAAAATGCAGTTAATAAATGTGTTCATAAAAGTGCATGATCTGTACCACAATATAAAGAAAACCGGTTATGTGGTACGAGAGAACGAAATCATGAATGGAGATTGGAACTCATTGATAGGTGCGGTCTGTTCGCCGGCCGACTATCACACCGACATGGGAACCAAAATTATTAATGTTTTTAAAAAATAATATTTTCAACCGTTTTCTCGTGGATGCCATTGTCAGAATTGGACTAAATTGAAATGGCACCACACGGGAAGTAAAAAATCATCACAATCGTATCACCCAATCGAAAGTTCTGAGGTAACAAACATAAAAAAAACCAGTCGAATTGAGAACCTCCTCTTTTTTTGGAAGTCGGTTGAAAGTACAAAAGAAAAAATAATAATAATAAGTAAATGCCTAAAAACTACCACTAATTAAATAAATAAATAAACTACACAAAATTCCACACAGCACCATCTAGTTCCAAAGTAAGCAACTAATGTTTGTATTATGGATACCAGACAGTTTGATATACTACATACATTACTTTTTTTTGTAAATACATACATATTATAAAAACAAAACATCCATGACTCAGATACAAAGGTAAATGTTAACACATAAACATTTGAACCTAGCGGGATTCGAACCCGCGACCGTTTTGTTAACAGCTAGGGGTTACTAGCCACTAGACCACACTAGACCAAACGTGTCGTCATTAATTAATGATAATTAACGAGCCCGTTGGAGGAGTTGCCTAACGTTTCAGGGGCCCCAGGTTCGATTCCCGGCGGGGTCAACTTTGGAAATTTTAATATAATTTTCAAAATTGACTGGTCTGTATTTGAAAAGTAGTGGTAGGGCACACTGCGTTTCGCAGTCATTTGGGCAGCCCGTCTGGCGGCAGTAACCACCACCTTACAGAATAGCACCGTGAATAACATTATGTGCTGTTGTGTTTCGGTGAGTGAGTAAGGGATGCCAGAGCCCATTACCCCATCCCTCCTTTATCCCTTATCCTTAATCCTTGTAAGGTCAGCAGCGCACTTGTAGCACTTATGGCGTTGCTTGTGTTATAGGCGACGGTAGCCACCTACTATCAAGTGGACCGTCAGCCTGTCTGTCGACCTTAACATAAAAAAAAACAATGTTCGCTGAATTCTTTTAAAGAAGATAATTAATAAATTTTGATATAGTTTTTACTGGAAAATATAGTTATTCCGCTACGTTTTTATCCTTAATCTTGTATATGTCGCAGGGTTATTAAAAAAACTGAGATACTTATAATATTTTATTTTATTGTGAAGGGTGTACTACAAATACTTGACTCGTTATTTATTAAAGACTCCGTATGCTAGAGTGTATACGTGTATATACGTATACGTATATATATGTATGTGTGTATACGTTCAAGACAAAAAAAGCCTAACAAAAAAACATTTAGATGTATGGTTGCAGGTTGCATTACGCCATCGGTTACCATTCGGTATGAATTCGGCCCCATTCATAAAGCGACTTGTAGTAGCCTGCATCTATTTTTTTAAAGTTAACTCATAGCAAATCGATTAACAGGTTTCTTATGTACTTATTATGTATTTTAATGATGCATCTCATTACACTTAGTTATTAAGTTACCTATGTAATTAAGTATTCTATTTATGTGTCCTATAAGATTTAGTTTTTTTAGACCTTAAGGACACTTAATGTCCATTTTTTAAAACATTAAACTTATTATAAGAATATTTTAAGTGTGTAATAAGCTCCTCTAAGTATTGTAATTAATAAAAATAATCCATACTAATATTAAATTGGTGATTTGTATTTTTGTAATGAATGAACTCAAAAACTACTGGACCGATCTTAAAAATTCTTTCACCTATATAAAGTTACATTATCAGTGAGTAACATAGACTATCTATTCTATATACTAATAAAATTATAAAGAGGAAAGATTTGATTGTTTGTTTGTATAGAATAGGCTCCGAAACTAGTGGACCGATTTGAAAAATTCTTTTACCATTAGAAGCCGACATTATCCGTGATGAACATAGGCTACTTTTTACCGCGGGAAATTGCTTCAATCCTACGGGAAATCTAAAATAAAAGTAAATACTAGCAGCTTGGCCCGGGAGATAGCGCCATCTATCCAAAATACGGTAGATGGCGTTTTATACTTTTCTACGCGGACGAAATTGCGAGCAACATCTCTAGCATTATTATACAACTAGCTGCTGCCCGCAACTTCGCCCGCGTAACTTTGTAAATTATATACTAAAACTTTTCTTGAAAACCACTCTATCCATTGGCGAAAACAGCATGAAAATTGGTGCAGTAGTTTTCAAGTTTATCGCAAACTCATATTAAATTGTCTTTTATTAAACTTCATCTAACTTTATCTTTATCTTAGAAGTCCTTTTAATTATCACGAAAAAGAAAATTCCTAAAAAGTTTTTTTTATTGCGCAAAAGCTTGACTTTTATACTTACTAATATTATAAATGTGAAAGAGAGTTCGTGCGTTTGTTACGCCTTCACGCCTTAACTACTCAACAGATTATTATGAAAATATGCATACACGTTGTCAGTAATATAGAAAAGGTCACAGGGTACTTTTCATCCAGGAAAACTGTACTGTTCCCTGAGAAAAGGGGGTCCCAAAGTGGGGTTCCACCAATCTATCCAATCCACCTCACACTGCTCACACATTCTGTTATATAATATAAACTGACAATAAACTTATAATTAATTGTCATACGGTTTTATGTATGAACATTGTACATACTTAGTAAAAACAATTAAAGGTCTCAACAAGTATGCGAGAAGATAGCGTTAAGTTTACTAACAAAATTGGGTGTTTAGTGCACTTGCGTGCAAAAAAATATACACATTTTAAAGTGTACTTAGTACTGATCTATCTTATTATTTACTAGCTGGTGCTTGCGACTTCGTTTGCGTTGAAAAAGAAAAAAGTGGCCTATCGTGTGTCCCGTACGTCTAAATGTTTATCTACCAAGCTTCATGAAAATCAGTTAATTCGTTTAAGAGTTATGGAGGAACATACATACATACAATACCTACAATAACAGATTTATTATAAGTACTGATGATTGATCTGCTGATCAGTAGAAGGTACGAGAGATAGATAGAGGGTTGTTGACTTGATTATAAATAAAAATATTTAAGTATTGTACAGTTTAAAAATTTGTTTATACCTACATATTAACGGACTGAACTACTGTACAACATTATACTGGCACGCGAATTGACACATCAAAACTAATAAACCATTGAATTAAAACAAATCTATTAATAAATAATTGAGAAATAGATTATTAAATATTGCGTATTTTATCGCGAAACAACACGCTTGTGACGTCATTGGATTTATCCGTGGTCTTCGCATCAAAAATCAGTTTTCGTTGTCTAGGTGAAGTGACGTCACGCACTTGGCCGCCGCGTGCAAAGGAATTATTCTTGCAAGCGCATCTAAGTACGTATGTATAAATTAGAATATGGCATCTGTTCGTATTGTAAACGAAGAGTTGCGTTGTCCCGATGTGTACAGTGCGAGTAATTAATTAAAGTTGGACAAGTTGCGTGGCTCGTGTGTTTGCAGCCGGCCCTCGACTTACTACCAACTTACGCCTAAGTCAACAAAACACAACATTGTCATACAGAAACTTGATGTGACATAACATTTCTTCAACGCTATGTAGGTATTGAACTCTCTCATCATCTCTGCCATAGGACGGCCAATACTGGACATAGGGTCACCCACACAATTTCCCAATAGGGCTGTTCTTAAGCAGGCTGGATCCACCTGGTCCAGTATACCTCACCTGAACTTTTTTCTGATTACTAACAGGCTGAAACTCCGTGAGTAGCTTCTATTTGCCAAGACGTCCACTTTTTTTTCTGCGAAAATTCTTCGAAGCTCTTTGAAGGGTTTCTGTTTGAACAAAAAAATTATATGATTAATATTGAAAAAATAATAATGATAATATAATGTAGTATATACTTCGCGATTTTTTATAAATACAGAGTATAAAATATAATACAATTAAATCATCATAATCATCAAATCAATCATCATCAAACTAATAATAAATCTGTAAATGCGAAAATTCTCGATAGAGATAGCTAAAGGAGTTAGCAGCCGTAAAAAACTTCCAAGCGTAGGACTGGGAAAACGTACCACTCAATTTGTAGGACTATGCGGCCATTTTATCATACAAATGTTTACTAAGGTGTAGACAAAAAATCAGGTGATTAGTAATCCCATCCCTCCCAAAAAATCACTCCCAATATATCACAATAAGTAGGTCATAAAAATTACCTTGGAACATTTAATGCTACTTAAAAAATACGCTTCCAACGATGTATGACGACGATAATAAATATGCATATAACGATACTAATAATAAATCTGTAAGTATATATATTGTATGTGTGTATGTATGTTACTCCATAATTTAAACGAATTAAGTGATTTTCATGAAACTTGGTAGATAAACATTTAGACGTACGGGACACTTTTTAGGCTACTTTTTTCTTTTTCAACGCAGACGAAGTCGCGGGCGCCAACTAGTTTGATATTGTATATGTAATAAGAAAAAAAATGGACATAAAATAATTTAATTTTTTTCGAATAGCTCTCCTGTAAAAAGTGTAATTTTTATAGGATTTACATAATTTGTGGCTTTTTAGTTTTTAAGCAGCGATATTACTTGTATGCTGGTGTTAAGGTAAGTATATCAAGCACTATAGTAACTATAGTAATACTAACGCCTCTTAACTAATATGATGTTGTGTGACAGTATCCATGTCAAGTTGTCTGCGACTATTCCATTATTGAAATACTCCGTAAGGCCAATTCAGTCCGTAAGGCCCAGATGATTGTTTAAGCTATTACACGTGAATATATTATGGATTTGCGCTTTAGCTTACCAATTTTGTTTTGAAGTTATCCCTTTGATGCGGCCTCAACTACAGTTTCGGACTCTCTCAACACTATTTGGTTAATAGCCTTGATTAATATTGTTTTGGGAGATTGTTATTAGCATAAAGGCGTTATAATAATAAATTAGATATATTATTGAATTAATGGTTGTATAGTTTTTAAAATTTTGAAAGTTATAGAGGTAGAACAGAACGTCTTTTGACGACACGTTTGGTCTAGTGGCTACCAAACGGTCGTGGGTTCGAATCCCACCAGGGCAAGATTTCGGCAATAAATTAATATTCTTGAAAGAATCAAACATTTTACGTTGTTCCTTTCTTCTTTTAAGATACTATGTTACTTAAGAAGAATTATTATTTTTTGTCCCTTCTTTCGATTGGCATTATAAAAATATGTGTGATTTTTTTTCACATTTAAGTCAGTTTGATTCCCAGATAAAGCAAGTATTTTTTAGAAAATCTTTGAATGCAATATTACTTGACTTTAAAAATAACACAAAGTCTTCTTTCAGCAAAAAATCCTATCTACGATATTTAAGGTACTTTCCCTTCATGACACATAGTTTTGGGACGCCCTGTATAGTATTGGATGTTTCTCTAAAATGTAATATCCACCCCTAAGCGTTAAGTTGGGTTACAGAATTAGTAATAGTACCTACATACTAGCTGGTGCCCGCGACTTCGTACGAGATGATAAATTAAAAATATAAAAGCAATTACAACGCTTGACAACTTGTTGCTATAACACATTGGCCAGACGAGGCGTTAGTTACAGTTTTATATTTTAGATAATCCCTCGGGAACATTACTTTTTTCTTGGATGAAATGTATCCCATGTCCTTTCTGGTGTTCCAGACAACGTGTATGCGAAATTTCATGGTGTTCGGTTCAGTAGTTTTGGCGTGAAAGCGATACAGACAGACAGAGTTACTTTAAGCTTATATTCTAGGTACAATGTTTCGCCTCAATATAAGTATTTATTATATATAGATGTATGAAATAGGATATTATGTTTTCATAATATGAGAAATAAAGTATATTAACCCGTATTATGTTGAGATATTATAATGGGTACCTATTACTTTTAGGTACCTACATCAATAGGGTAAAACGAATTACGTGTCGTGACAATAACAGGAGATCTTTTGAATGTGAGCAAAATATTACATTTCATGTAATATTATACGAAAGTATTTACCTCGTTAATAATGGTTCAACCAAAGAAAGGATGGCGGAAAAAAAGTCGTACATTTCTTTTGAGTAAGTAGGCGACCGACGACAGTGATTTTGATTGACTGTTTTTTCTATACTAATATTTTAAAGAAGAAAGATTTGATTGTTTGTTTGTATAGAATAGGCTCCGAAACTACTGGACCGATTTGAAAATTCTTTTACCATTAGAAGCCGACATTATCCGTAATGAACATAGGCTACCTTTTAATGCGGGAAAATGCTTCATTCCTACGGGAAATCTAAAATAAAAGTAAATACTAGCGGCTTGGCCCGGGAGATAGAGCCATCCATCTACCAAAATACGGTAGATGGCGTTTTATACTTTTCTACGGGGACAAAGTCGCGAGCACCAGCTAGTTTTATATATATTCATATTTTGGATGAGTGGTACGGGTCCTTGCCTACAGTGTCGGGGTTCCCGGGTTCGATTCCCGGCGGGGTCAACTTTTAAAGTTAACTTTTCAATGTTAACTCTGGTCTGGATTTAGACATCTGACAAAAAAAAAATTGCCTAGGGATTTTTTAATTTATATTAGATTTTTCTGATAATTTCTTAAAAATGACTTAAAAATAAATTTTAAAAAAGAAATTTGAAGATTTTTTCAAAATTTACATGTGGTTATTTTTATTTTATTAATTTTTAAAATTTTTTTCAAAGATATAAAAAAAATATAAAAAAAATCTAATTTTTTAATTACAGATATTGACAAGAAAAAAAATTTATGTATTTACAAAAAAATGAAAATTCTTTTTTATTTACTTAAAATTACGTGTTTTTTTTTTTTATTTTTTTCACTATGCAAATTGCCATTTTATTATGCCCAAATAATAAAACATTGGCACGAACACATCAGAGACCGTTTGCAGTGTGACTAGCTCGGGTACGCCGAATTCGGCGTAGTATTTGTTGCCACATTTGTCAAGTACTTCTTAGACAGTAATATATTATTGCAATATTTATAATGATCCAAAAACAATGTGTTTGTCGTATCCTATTATCAATCCAACGGATTCAATTAGTTGAGAATATTTCAACCCTAAAATACACGTGTCCTGCGTAACCGCAATGGCCCCTGGGTCAATTTGACCCAAAATTATCCCGTCCGAGGCTCATATCCAACTTTGCTTGGACCAAAGTTAGCACGAAGTTAAGTATATTGTAAATTGACCTTTACAGTTTAAACTAATCCGAGAATGTTCACGTTACCCACTTAGATAACCGGTTGGGTGGAATTCGCAACTTCAAAATCATTATCACTTGCGCTTATTGTAAAACTTAAATCAAGAAAATTAATGTCAATAATTACAAAAGTTAGTCCAAATATTATTGTACTAGCTGGTGCCCTCGACTTCGTCCGCGTTGAACGATGAATCTATACTAATATTATAAAGAGTAAAGATTTGATTGTTTGTTTGTTTGTTTGTATAGAATAGGCTCCGAAACTACTGGACCGATTTGAAAAAATATTTTACAATTAGAAGCCGACATTATCCGTGATGAACATAGGCTACTTTTTACAGCGGGAAAATGTTTCATTCCTACGGGAAAACGGGTAATAGGACAACGGGTGGTAAGAATTATCCTTCCGTACTTATATTTTTCACATAACTTCTAAACGGCTGAACCGATTGGGTTGAAAATTTATAAATGGGTATTTCGATGGTTTCCTGGATGATTTAAAAATACAATTGGACCCGGTAGGTGGCGCTGCTGTCGGTATGTCAACTACTAAACGGCTTGACCGATTGGGTTGAAATTTTGTATGTGTATTTCCATGGTATCACAGACACGAATGTATTATATTTTATAAAGTTACGCGGAGGAAGTCGCGAGCAACAGCTAGTGTTGAATATTTTTAGATGACCTTTTTAGTCAGCGTTGAAAGTTCAATATAACAATTGATACATTGTTGCTATAACACTTTAGCTATAGGCGTTAGTAATATATTTTATTTTAGATGATCCCTTCAGAAACAGTACCTACTTTTTTTCTAGACGAATGTCCTATGTCCTTTCTGATGTCCCAGACAACGTGTATGCGAAATTTCATGGTGATCGGTTCAGTAGTTTTTGCGTGAAAGCGTAACAAACTCACATCACATTCACATCAATCAATATACTAATAATAAATGTGTAGGGGTCGGTCATGGAGTAATTTACTTTGTTTTCAGAAATATCGTGTATATAGGCTCTTTACATGATACTGAAACTAAATTGACGATTTTTAAGATTTTTTCTGTATGTATGTATGTATGTTCCTCCATCACTCTTAAACGAATTAACTGATTTTCACGAAATTTGGTAGATAAACATTTAGAAGTACGGGACACGTGATAGGCTACTTTTTATCTTTTTAACGGGGACGAAGTCGCGGACAACAGCCTAGTTTTCAATAAAAATGAATCCCTAAATGTGTTGCTAAGTGAGAACTCAAGAACTCGAGAACAGCTGGACCGATTCTAATACCGTCTTCACTCATGGATAGAGGGATAATCAGGGAATGTTCTTACGTAAAAATGCAACAAGTTATAAATAAAAAAGAGCGGGTCGCTAGTTATAAATAAAAACATCCATGACTCAGGTACAAAGGTATATGTTAACACATAAACATTTGAATCTAGCGGGATTCGAAATCTACTTTTTATCTTTTTAACGGGGACGAAGTCGTGGGCTACAGCTAGTATTTTATAAAGTTACGCGGACAAAGTCTCGTGCAACAGCTAGTTTATAATATTAGTGAAGTCTGGAGTGACACATATAAAGTTTCTTTCATAGCAAACTTTAAATTTTGTAAACAAGCCAAACATCAAGAATTTGAAGTGCAAGTTGTAAACAGATTCGCTTTGTAACCGTGAGTCGCAGTTTAGAACGGTCGCCGGAATGTTGAAAACGAAGAAAAAGTTGTTGATACGAGTTTGTTTTCCGGGGACAAAAACTACCCAAAGTCACAAGGCTAAGCTTTTTTAGTACATCGTGCAGTGCAAGGTTGAATTTTTGTTGAAATAAAAATAAGGTTTTGGGCCAACATAAAGTAAGTTGGGAACGTGTTTATACTACAGACAATAGATAATTTTCTTCTGCAATAAATTACTACTTGCACAAAATCCTTACATTACAAATTAGGCGGGCGGAAGTGCCGCCATTTTGACAAAAAGCGTTTCAACGTATATCTCCGTAACCGTGCACTTGAGGCCAAAAACGGTAATAAACTTTATCGATACTAATATATATCTAGTGGAAAGATTTGATTGTTTGTTTGTATAGAATAGGCTCCGAAACTACTGGACCGATTTGAAAAATTATTTTACCATTAGAAGTCGACATTATCTGTGATGAACATAGAATACTTTTTACCGCGGGAAAATGCTTCATTCCTACGGGAAATCTAAAATAAGAAGGGAAATAGCGCCATCTATCCAAAATACGGTAGATGGCGTTTTATACATTTCTACGCCGACGATTGTAGGTAAATATTTTTTCTATTTTTTTTGTCCAATAAATTTTTTTCTATCACTTACCGTTTACGACTTATTTGACTATTATGATTTGTTTAATGGCCATAAAGAAATCGTAGAAGTCGAATAAGTCGTAAACGTTACCGTATAGAAATTTTTTTTATTATAAGTATTGTAAAGATTATAAACGGTTTTGTAACTGTCTGTACGTATGTTTGTATAGTTGAAAATATTATTAATTTCTTGCTAAATATCAAGTTTTATACCGGTTATGGTAAAACACCGAGTACCCTATAATAAAAGTGTGGGCGACCAAGCAAACTACCCACGTACTACAACCTATTTGTTCTTGTGACATTAATACTAAAATAATATTCAAAGCTCACGATTTCACAACCGAAATATTAAACGACAATAGAAGACTGCTAATAATGATAAAAAATAATACTTTTTAGAAAAAAAGCATATAAAAAAATGATATTTCATTTTATTAATGACTAGCTGTTGCACGTGACTTCGTCCGCGTAACTTTATAAATACATTCGTGTTTGTGAAACCATTATGGAAATACACATACAAAATTTCAACCCAATCGGTCAAGCCGTTTAGTAGTTGACATGCCGACAGCAGCGCCACCTGCCGGGACTAATTGTATTTTTAAATCGTCCAGGAAATCATCGAAATAGCCACATAAAATTTCAACCCAATCGGTTCAGCCGTTTAGAAGTTATGTGAAATAGATAAGTACGGAAGGATAATTCTTACTACCCGTTGTCCTTTTACCCGTTTTCCCGTAGGAAAAAATCATTTTCCCGCGGTAAAAAGTATCCTATGTTCATCACAAATAATGTCGGCTTCTAATGGTAAAAGAATTTTTCAAATCGGTCCAGTAGTTTCGGTGCCTATTCTATACAAACAAATCTTTCCTTTTTATAACTATTAGTATGATACTAGCTGGTGCCCGCGACTTTGTCTGCGTTGAAAAAGAAAAAGTAGCCTACCTATCCTGTGTCCTGTACGTCTAAATGTTTATATAACAAGCTTCATGAAAATCAGTTAATTTGTTAGAGTTATAGAGAACAGATTAAGGTGATTGATTGATTTAAGGTCATCTTTACAGGTAAAACTACTTAATTGACTGTACTATTAAAGGAAAGAATAATTGAAGTAAATGTAGATTGGTCAAATAAAGGCTTTTCTATTACATTAATTAAACAGAAATGCTCTGAGAATTAGTAATATGACATTTTTAAGTACTTTTTGTACCCTAATGTCTTTCCGGTTGAGTAGTTAATGCGTGAAAAGCTTACAGACAGACGGAGTTATTTTCACGTTATTATTTTTATTAGTAGTAAGCGTATGTATGGATCAGTATAATAAGTAAAATAAGTATGAATTAGTGCAGTACAATACACAATATAATTATATAAGGAGATCGGTTCGGTTAACTGTAATCACCATAAAATGACCCTGAAATAGAAAGGTCGCATGACACTATCAAAACACCACAGTGCGTACCAAAGATAATCCTCCCTATGGGAAAATTAATACAAATTCCCATAACAATGTGTTTCTGCTCCATTGAAGGGTTTTGTTGGCCTAATATGTGCCCTTTGGGTTCGCGTTTAAGATACAGGCTGCAGATTATAAGGATGAAGATTATTCGAGACGTATGGTTCACAAAAAAGTACATAGGTAATCAATTTATTGACGACATCAATATATATTTTTTTATTTTATTTTATTGAAACACCAACAGCACACAGAATCACCCAGGCCACATACCATACAATAAAAATTCAAGCATTGTGCTACATATAAAGGCAAGAAGCAGAGCATCCACTCAATATTCAATTAATTATACAAGTCAAAGTAATAACAATAAAAAATTAATATAAACAGTATAGTTTTATATAAATTTAATATATTTAAAATATATAAAATACTACCTGTGGCCTGCGACTTCGTCCGTATCAGTAATATAAACGAATTACATACTTCACCAGAGCTAGCTCTTTCCATAGCTCCACTCTCTATACACTCTCCATCCAAGTGAAAACTTGAACAAAACATACACAATGTTTTGAATCGTCAGGAAATATTTTACAATGTATGTACGTACAATGTACATACATATATATGTGATATGGGCGCCATCTCTGTTCGCATCGATGTATTATTTCAATTCAATTAGTTTTTGCAAGGATGTATTATTACGTAACATGTTCTAGTTTCAGTGATATTGTGTACATATTATGACGCAATATCTGAAAACATGTGTCGGTTACGATTACAGTAATAGGCCGCGAGTTCAATGGTTTTTTCCCATCTCAAAAATGCCCAACGTGCCTAAATAAGTTTTCACTTCAATAAAAGGATAGTTAATAGTTATTAGCTAGTTGAAACAATGACCTGATTTAAATTAATTTCCCTCGTAATTTGCTGTCCGTACCGTAGCGTAGACCGCAAGGGTACTCGGTTGATATATCGCCCCTCGTTTTTGGCATCTGTCCGTTGTTTCTGGCCTGGCTTATATCTACCCTATTGTCTGTCTCTCTAGTAATTTAGCTTGCATATACAATGAACGCGTTTAAAGTAGGTCACTTAGGATCGCTTTATTTCTTTTTAATAATTCCTGAGGCTCGAAAGATTTCCAATTAAGAGGCCACGTTTCAACTCGAGCGGCTTACCAATTCCATACAACGTAATTCGATGATTACTCATTAGTTATTGGTCGTAGTAACACATGAAAAAACATGACTTTTCTGAGACACAATTATGAAGGTATGCATCGAAACAAAAGACCGAAATTTATTTTTATTTCTAGTATAATTAATTTCTAAAATGTGCAGAATTTGTCACATTTTCGCTGGTTGAGATCTCGTAATTATTGATTGAAAGCCAATAATGTTTTCCAATGAAAACATTCCAACTATAGTGTACATTAAAAATTGGGATGTCAATAGTTACCATCTATAAAGGTTTTTCTAAAATATTGGAATTGCTAGCGTATGTTTCGCTAGTTGAATAAGTGCGCGAATGTGTTGCTTCGCATTCTGTCTTAGGTTATTAGCATTACAGTAAGTTGAGACAATAATATGTCCCAAATACCTAATTTTTGTAATCAATATCAATACTAATAATAAATCTGTAAGTGTAGGTCAATATGTACGTTCCTCCGTGTTTCGTTTTCATGATTTTCATCCGATTTTCATGAAACTTGTTAAATTGATTTTCATGATACACATTAGACGTACAGGACACAAGATAAGCTACTTTTTTCTTTTTCAACGCGGACGAAGTCGCGGGCGCCAGCTAGTTAATGTTTAAGGAGCTAAAAGCCGATCATGTGAGTACAGAAATACTATATAACTACCTATTATAATATAATTATATATTTTCATGCAAACTATAACAGCAGACCAGTTAAAAAGTAAGTATAGATGTTACAAAATGTTAAGTTTAGATAAAATTTATTTCAATAAACATACAGACAGATACATAAAAATACATAGTAAGTAGACTACAAAAACGTAGTCTATATTATAAATGTTGCTCTATAAGCTCTTCATCTAGCTCTATAAAGCTGCATCAAAATCAGTGCAGTAGTTTTTGTATGAAATGGCAAATCCTCACAAACTTTCGCATTTAAAATATATGTCTTTTTTTTAAATATTTTATTATTACCGTAAATTGTAAAACATTCATAAAGTATCTTATATAAGTATCCTACAGTCCACAATAATAACAACTAAATAAATTGATAACAAAGTGAAGAAGCCTCAACAAGTTTGTGCTTCTTTTTTCAAACAAATCGTCAATGCAACTGGTTCCGAAGCAAAAACACTTTCACGGGCGTGTGTTTTTTTTAAAAAAGGAATCATAGGTCAAGGAACAACCTGCCAGTAGCACGGGAACAGGTTGTCGTGATCGCTCCCGAACGCAGCCGAAGGACGCCGAGAGTTCCCGAAGAACAATGCGCGTGGCTCGATCGCGCAACGAACACAGCCGAAGTGTGACGGAATTTACCGAACATGGAGGCGCGTGGCTCTGTGGGAGCATAACGGATGACTGTTTTATTTTGTTGTTATTTTAAACCGGACCAAATAATGAAGTTATGGCTTATCTATGTATGTGTGTAATGTTATAAAACTAGCTGGAGCCTGTATCCTGTACGTCTAAATGTTTATTTATCAAGTTTCATGAAAATCAGTTAATTCGTTTTAGAGTTATGGAGGAACCATACACACACAATTACAATACCTACACTTACAGATTTATTATTAGTATTGATTGATTGATTGATATTGATAACCCTCAGAGCGCGTGGTCCGATTGCTTCGTTCGACTGATCGGACTTTTTTCCTGTTGGTCCGATTGGTCGGACGACGCAGACGTTTTTTCCTGTTGGTCCGATTTTGATCGGACGACGCAGACTTTTTTCCTGTTGGTCCGATTGATCGGACAACGATGTCGCTGTACCCCTCTATCCGTTTCTTCGATAACTTCTGAACTGCGTGATTTTGATTGCAGATTTTGATGTATTTTGATGCATTTGAAAGGAAAAAATTAAATATTGTGATTTCACAGTGTGTTTTTCTGTAAGGTGATGGTCACTGAATCCAAACGGATTGTACGGTCAATTTATGACTGGGAAACGCAGTGTTCCCTTACACTTCTTTTCAGATCCAACTTTGAATCCTACAGAAAATCAAATCCGGGATCTCTGGGCAAGCACCTTGACCACTTATCCAATGGGCTTCATAATATATTTATGTAGCTATACATCATCATCAATTATCAATACTAGTAATAAATCTGTAAGGCTTGGTCATAGAGTAAGTTACTCTGTTTTCAGAAATATCGTGTATATAGGCTCTATACATGATACTGAAACTAAATAGACAATTTTTAGATTTTTTTTCTGTATATATGTATGTTTTTCCATAACTCTTAAACGAATTAATTGATTTTCATGAAACTTGGTAGATAAACATTTAGTTTAGACATTTAGTTTATTGGTGGTATTACGAATATGCAAGCTGGTGCTCGCGACTTCGTCCGCGTAGAAAAGTATAAAACGCCATCTACCGTATATTGGATAGATGGCGCTATCTCCCGGGCCAAGCCGCTAGTATTTACTTTTATTTTAGATTTCCCGTAGGAATGAAGCATTTTCCCGCGGTAAAAAGTAGCCTATGTTCATCACGGATAATGTCGGCTTCTAATGGTAAAAGAATTTTTACAATCGGTCCACTAGTTTCGGAGCCTATTCTATACAAACACACGATACGTCTGTGCACCGGTATGTGCTCCTGCTCATATTAAGTGGTAAAAATATTTACATCGCGTTAAAATATACAAAAGTATTATTAAAATTAATTGTGAAGTTCAAATCACGTGTTAAAGTGTTTGCATATTTGAAAGTGATTGGTATTAGACAATAAAACACTTATTAAATCAGATTTCGAAATTTATAAATTAAGTGGGTAGATTTAGTGCCGGATAAATTAATTTTATTTTAAAAATAAAATTAAAAGCCAACAAAATGTCCAAGTGTGCAGCTTGTGGAAAGTTCCTCTCAGCGACGGCTGCAGCAATATGTACAGTTTGCCCGGGAATGTATCACAGGGCCTGTGTAGGAATTCCCAGTGGCGCTGTTGTCTCAAATGAATGGTTGTGCCCAGAATGTAAAAAGAAGCGTCCTAAGGGTGACAATACTGCTACTCCTGTCAAGGATGTTTGTGGGAGTACCGATCCCCGCAATGAATACGAGGCCGGCACTGATGCAGATGTAGCTGAGCCGGCACCTATGCCTTCGTCTGTTAATTCCGACATTCGGAATTTGCGTCGTGAGCTTGCCGAATACCTGGCCGAGTTTCGTGAATTTCGTGAAGAGTTTCGAAATTCTCTGGCACGCATCGAGTCAAGGATGGATGGCTTTGAGCGAAGACTTGAGAAGGTGGAGCAGCGAGACTTGACATCGGAACCGGTGATTGCCGAGGTTGCTGTACTGCAAGAGTCGGTCTTCAAGTTGCAAGCGGAACTGAACGACAGGGACCAAGAAGCGCTTCTGACCGACATTGACATTGGTCATTTGCCTGAAGAAAAAGGAGAAAACACTTTACACATAGTATGTTTGCTAGCTAGGAAGCTGGGGGTGGTACTGGAGGAGCGGGATGTTGTGTTTGCTGAGCGAGTGGGGGGCCGGGAAGCGGCGACCAGCGGCGGCGGTAGCGAGACGACGGCTCGTCCGCGTCGCGTCGTGGTGCGGCTGGCAAGCCGCCGGCTGCGGGACGAGCTGCTGCAAGCCGCACGAGTCCGCCGTCGCCTTGATTCTGCTGACATCGGCTTGCAGGGGTCCCCCACCAGGATCTACCTCAACGAGCGCCTCACTAAGACTAACCGCCAGCTGTTTTACCGAGCGCGCACTGAGTGTCGTGATCGCAACTGGAGATACTCGTGGACGAAGCGCGGACGCATTTACGTACGTCAAGGAGATTCGACTAATGCGATCCAGATACGATCGGAGAAGGACATATCCCGTGTTTTTGGTCTTACCGCTATTTGATGTAGCCTGTCCCAGTATTCATTCTTACTGTATGTATGTAAACTTTTCTTTAATTACTTATTACTTTTCTTATATACTTAATACTTGCTATGGCTGCCATTTCTTACAAGATTTAATAGTTATTCATACTATAAGCACCTATGTGCTAGGATTTAATTTTTCTATGTTATTTTTCCAAAAAAAAAAATATTATATTTATTTACTATATTTTACTATTTGCTTAATTGTTTATTGTAAAACACACACTCATTACAAGTTATTAATACCAAACCTAAGGTTAGTTTATACGGGTGAACGTATTCATAAAAGAAGTTGTCTGTTTTGTAATCTTTTTGTTTTCTTTGAGTTATTTTTTATTCTTAAATTTTTTTGTCATACACACATTCATTACAGCTCCCAGTTTTTAACTTTGATATTATTATTGATTTTTATGAGTATATTTTTTCAAAGATTTAACTTTTGTTTGTTTCTATTGTTGTCAGATACACACTGCTGCTATTTTATGAATTTTTTGTATCAAAATTTAATTATCCGATTTTATAAGTTTCATTGTTCTAATTTGCTGGAGAAAAATTTTTTTACTATATAAAAATGCTTAAAAGGAAGCTCAAATTAGCTTTGTATAATGCTGGTTCCCTCGGAACAAATCAAGACAACTTTACAGCTGCTGTAATTAAGAACGACATAGATTTGTTGGCGGTTAACGAGACTTGGTTGCAGGACCATAGGGATGGACGTGCTCCTGTGATACCTGAATATCGGCTGCGCCACAAGCCGCGTCCTACTGGGGATCGTGTGAGGGGTGGCGGTGTGGGTTTCTATGTAGGCCGCTGGATAAACGCTAGGACTTTACCGCACCCGGTAAACCCGTTACATAAATTAGTGGAACAGATGTGGCTAACCATGACTCTTAACGGTGTAAGGTTGTTGGTTGGTACTGCCTACAGACCACCCTGGATGAACATAGATACATTTTTTGATGCTCTAACGGATACGATCAGCTCAAGCCGCGACTATGACAAATTAATTTTATTAGGAGACTTCAATATAAATTTATTAGCGAGTTCAGACTCTAAATCTATTAAATTAAATGCTTTCCTTTCTTATTTTAACTTAACACAGATTGTAACAGAACCAACTCACTTTACGGATACAACTCATACTCTAATTGACGTGATATGTACCGATTGTCAAAATACGAAAATTACGATGGATTGTGTGGGTTCATTGTTTGGCCATTGTCTTGTAATGTGCGAGTTAAATATTAAACGTATTAAGTCCTTACCTCGAACAGTGTTGTACAGGCCTATGAAGCATATCGTAGCAGAGGAGTTTAATAGCGACCTCAAAGCTTTACAGTGGGAGTACCTAACAACAACTAGTAGCGTAAATGAAAAGGTCGCCATGTTCAATGATTCTGTTATAACACTGTTCGATCTTCATGCACCTGTCAAGCAATTGGTGGTCAGGAATCGTTCGCAGCCTTGGTTTACAGATATAATTAGATTGATGATGAAATTGCGTGATGATGCGTCCATAGACTTCCATAAACACAGAACAGATAGCAAAAAGGAATATTATAAAACTCTCAAATCAATGGTTAACAAAGCTATTTTCCATGAAAAGTCAGCTTATTTTAATCATAATATAAATAATAATATCAAAAATCCAAAACTTTTATGGAAAAACCTTAAACAAAATTTAATACCGACAAAAAATAACGAACTCCCTCTGTTTTTTGACAACCCTAATCTGATTAATAAACACTTCTTGGACATCCCGGGAAATTCTCGTGTGCGCATCTCTCAATTGACTTTTTTTGAATACCATAGATTTACAGATGCAGTCTTTCGCTTGGAGCCAGTCTCTCTGGATACAATCCGTAAAATTATAAATTCCCTTAAGTCAAAAGCAACTGGCAGTGATTTGATTAATATAGACATGTTGCTTATGACTCTTCCATATACAGTGAATAGTATTTGTGATATAATAAACACTTCTATTAAAGACTCATCTTTCCCTGACATATGGAAATTAGCGGTTGTGCGCCCCTTGCCAAAGATACCTAACCCCGTTGACCTAAAAGATCTTAGGCCGATTAGCATATTACCCTGCTTATCTAAAATTCTTGAAAAGGCGGTATGCTCCCAGATGACAAAGTATCTTGAGCTTTATAAGATCTTACCAGATCATCAGTCAGGCTTCCGTAGGGGGCGAAGTACAGTAACAGCCCTGCATGATGTCACTGACAATATACTCTGTGCGCAAGATAGTGGAATGTGTACGCTTCTGGTACTGCTGGATTTTTCACGGGCATTTGATAGCATAAATATAAATTTACTACTTTCTAAATTAAGATATTATGGCTTTGATAATGCCACTGTGCTGTGGTTTAATAGTTACCTGAGCAATCGTTACCAGAAAGTGAAGATCTGCCGAGGTGATGGTAGTGTGTGCGAGTCAGATAGCGTACTTTGCGATAGAGGTGTCCCACAAGGATCCATATTGGGGCCCATGCTTTTCATATTGTACTCTTCCGATATCGTTAATCATATTAAACACTGTAAGTATCATATATACGCAGATGATATACAAGTGTATTTGCCCTTTAAAGCCAGTGAGATTGACAATGCAATAATGAAAATTAACGAGGATCTTTCCAGTATAGCTGCTTGGTCTTCAGACAACTGTCTGTTGCTTAATCCTGCCAAAACTAAATACATGGTACTTGGCACAAAGCAACAGATAGTTACCTTAAATCCATTGGTTAATGTGAGTATTTATGGTGTTAATTTGGAACGCGTGAACGAGGCGCGTAACCTTGGCCTAATTATGGATAGCCATCTAAGATATGAAAAGCATGTTGCAGATACAGTACGGAATAGTTTTTATAAGCTGAAAATATTGTACAGAGCAAGACCCTTCCTTACTGAAGAAGTTCGTATTCGACTGACCGAGTCCTTGATATTGTCCAAACTTAATTATGTTGATACCATATTAGGTCCGCGAATTTTAGTCAGAACACAGAAGGTTATCCAGAGGGTGCAGAATGCCTGCGCACGGTTCTGCTTTGACATACCGCTGAGAGCTCATGTCACACCTTATTTAAACAAGCGTGGTTTATTAAAAATGAAGTCCCGTCGAAAACTGCACTTAGCCTGTCTTCTT
Organism: Synanthedon vespiformis; assembly: GCA_918317495.1. Lineage (NCBI taxonomy): Eukaryota > Metazoa > Arthropoda > Insecta > Lepidoptera > Sesiidae > Synanthedon > Synanthedon vespiformis. Next base: position 1,321,066 of record OU906971.1, on the reverse strand, counting down.
TTTGGTGTTATAAAGAGTGAAGCTCCACATTACCTTTTCAACAAATTATCATGGGTAGCGAGCCGGTCTCGGGGTTCTCGCCAATGTGCAGCTCAGCTAACTATGCAGGCTCACAGATCAGCCGCATTCCGAGGCAGTTTTAGATATGCGGCAACTAAGTGTTGGAACAATATTCCACCGCCAATTCGAAATCAATGCAATGTTCAGGCTTTTAGATTTAATTTAAAGAAATTTTTAATAAATAGTCAAATAGGTGAGGAGAATTTGAGATTAGATAGTAGTTTTATATAAATTCCAAAACCAACCTCCTTGCTTTTTTAGACAAATTGTTTATAACGTTTTTCTATTTTTATTTATTTATTTTATTTTTTATATAACTTATGTTCGGCTGGGAACCTTATTCTTTTAAGTAGATAATGTTTATACATGCAAGCAGTTGTGTCTCTGACAATAAAATAGTTCTTATTAAATAATTCTGAATTACTTTTTATTTAAATTTTAATTATTACTTATTTGATATTTAAGGGGCATATGCATGGTGTATGGCCGTGTGTGTGTGTGTTAAACTTAGGGTTCCTGCGGAAGATCAGTGCTGGCCTATGCCAGCAAAATACTGAGTAGGGACCTATTTGTAACTAGTAGCTCATTCTTTTTTCTTTTTACTGTTTTTGTTTTCTTTGTCGTTGTGTTATGTTACTGTTACTATGTTTATGTTACTTGTGTTGTGTTACTAAGTTGCAAATAAATGTTATATTATTATTATTATTATTACAAACAAACAAACAAATCTTTCCTCTTTATAATATTAGCATAGATTCTCTATTATTCAATTCTCTATTATTTAATTTTAAAGATATATTATATGTATAATGGTAACAAATTGAAATTCAAAATTATTTTATCGTGAACAAATTACAATAATAAATTATAAAACAGGATACATAAACAATGTGGTATGTACATACATTGTTTATGTATGTATTTCAAATAAAAGAGATCAAACTTTTTGATCTTATATTTTCGTGGGAACATTTATTACTTGCGACATATATAATAAGCTATATTGATCCTTAAGTTTAAAGGGATAAGGTTCTATATTATTTGGTTTATCCGTTCTCTTATGTTCGCAAAGTGAATGCAACCGACCGCGACCGGTTTAGAATGTAACTGATGCGCTCACAAATCGAAAACACGATTATGGGATGCGTAAAGAATTACTGTTTTTGCAATGACAACATAAAAATGTTGTTAATTCGATTTAAATATTAGGAGTGTAACGAACTTTATGATCATGATAAATATTAATATTTTTAAGATGTTTCGTAGTCATTCCGGTAGTCCGTTTGGGAAGTTTTAGCATTATACAGGGTGGAATTTTGTAATGCCACCTGGAGGGAAAGTACTCTTAATACTGTAGATAAAAATTTTTACTCAAAGAAAACATTCATTTATTTTTGAATAGAAAGAAAACTGCATTCAAAGATTTTCGAAAATTTCGCTTGCTACACCCGACAATCGAGCCGACTAAAATCAATAAATCCAGATTTCATGGTTTTCCTATCATTTAATTTATCAAGTTTGTTAGAGAGATTTCATCCTTATAGTTGACCCTAACGATCGATGCAATAAAAGTAAAGGGTGCAACTTTTACAGATTTTAGCTGGTTCGATTCCCGGGTGTGGCAAGCGAATTTTCGAAAATCTTTAAATGCTGTTTTCTTTCTATTCAAAAATAAAGGAATGTTTTCTTTGAGTAAAATTTTCTATCTACAGTATTAAGAGTACTTTCCCTTCAGGTGGCATTACAAAATTCCACCCTGTATATATATATATATATATATATATTACTTTTTTCCAAAATTCCAACGCATACCGATTTTTAATCATAATTTTCATACGTTGACCGTTGTTATTTATGATTTGCTTTCAGTATGTACTATTATTTGTATTATATGTATGTTAATTAGATATTATCTTTGAAAAATAACTGTTGCAATGCAACAGCCAAAGAATGTATTTTTTTCCTAGAAGCCCAACTACGTCTCACATTAATTTATTATTACAAAGACCACCCGCAATAAATTATTATTTTTATATTTTTATTATAAACACAATGCCAGTTCTGTACTAGCTGTTTAGTTTATAACATGTGCTTTTGTTTATCGACATTAAACATTGTCAGTTTAAACTCGATTTTCAACCCCCGATGAATAAATTTGTAGAATATGACGTACTATATAATACTTAGCGAGTACGCCTCTGCTTAACATGGATGCAATTAATATTCTCCACATATATACTTTCCTAGTTATATATGTCGTAGGCAGATCGTAGAATTGGGCAGATCGTAAAGTATGAAATCAAAAATCTTTCACCAAAAGTCAAAAATAGGTGCGACGAGGAGCGGAGCGAAGCAAAGCGAGGAGGAGCGTGTTAAGTTTATATGGAAATAAATTTGGGGAGCCGAGCGAAGCGGAGCGTAGTGAGGCGACCCTCTCAGTTTTAACAGAAATATGATCTGCCCAGGAATATGATGATATGCCCAATTTTACGATGTGCCGACGACATATACACACTAGCTGGTGCTCGCGACTTCGTCCGCGTAGAAAAGTATAAAACGCCATCTACCGTATTTTGGATACATGGCGCTATCCCCGGGCGAAGCCGCTATTATTTACTTTTACTTTAGATTTCCCGTAGGAATGAAGCATTTTCCCGCGGTAAAAAGTAGCCTATGTTCTTCACGGATAATTTTACAATTTTTCAGAATTTTTCAAATCGGTCCAGTAGTTTCCGGAGCCTATTCTATACAAACAAACAATCAAATCTTTCCTCTTTATATTAGTATAGTATCTTCCACGTTTATCACTGTTTCCATTAGTAAAAACCTTATCAAAATTCATTAGATGGTTTACCAAAAGTTAACGGAGACAGACAACGACTTATTACTTATTAAATAATTTTGTATAGATGTTAAATAATTTCGTGTAAGTCACTTCTTACACAAAATTATATTTTATGAAAGGCAATGCAAAACTAATTATTTTCTCCCATTTAAGTATTTATCACTAATGTGGGTGTGACATACTTCTACTAGTGTTTTACGTGATTTTTGATTGAGCATATTCAAGTCATAAGCTTTGAGCGTATTTATGAATACATGTATTAGTAATCAATTTATACATAATTTTTAAGTCTTTTAAGTCCTACACAATGAAACCCTGTAATTGGCAATGTAAGTAGTAATATAAAAAAATAATAAATAAATAAATAAATGTATTTACGAACAATTTTGTTTACTAAGTTAAAAACCAGAAACGGAATGGATTACTTTTTGGATTTTTTTAATAACTTTAAGTATCTATGTAGTTAACACGGAGCGTATCGCTTAATTCTTTTAAAAAAAATCAAATTAAATAAAATGGATTTATTTGCTTTCTTTTGTTCTTATTCACTTAGCGACTACAACTTACAAAGTAACTCGAAAGTCGTGTCGAAAAGACGGCTAACTTAATGTAGACAACAGAAGCTTTTTCTTCTCTTTTCATTTCATGTCTTGGCCCTATCAGATCTTCTCCGATGATTTTTCCAATGTTATTTGTAAAAATAGCAAATATAAAATTATTGCCTTTTTAAAAATACAAATAAACAATTTTAAATTAAACTAAATAAACATTTAATTAAATTTTAAAAAAATAACAGACCCCGGACTACAGTCAGTCAAGTCAAGTCTAACCATAAGCTTAACTCTACCATGAGTTTATAATGACCGCACTCGCTAGCGAGAGAGTAAAATATTCATATTATTATTATGGTACAGTCGGCCGCATAAGTAGATTAACACATTCAAAAATGCAAAACAACTAAATACTCAATTTAATTACTTACTTACTTACTGAAGCTTTTTACGATGGTTTGTAGGAGAAGTTTATTTTGTTCTCTAGTCGTGACAACGACTTATGGCGCGTTAAGTATTCAGTTGTTTTGCACTCTTGAATGTGTTAATCGACTTATGCGGCCGACTGTACATTATCAATTTGACATTGACAATTTACATTATAAAAATATTGTTGTTATAAAAAAGGTCTTTTATAATTTTATTTATAAAAAAATGAGAACACTTTTTTATGATGACGATTTTATGCGCTCATCTCGTGACTTGTACCACACATTAATTGCAATACCATGACCACTGACCTTACAATAGTCTTTTCGCCTACACAGCACATCCGGTCGACGGATGTTGAAATTTAATATAGGTAAACATTTATATTGTGTATAAGTACGTCTTATAAGTTGATATTAATTATATTTATTTAAACGTAGAGAAAAATCAGTAAAAAATGAAAGGTCTATTGATGATTTGGACAGCGCGATATTTGTATAAAAAGAACTCCATTCTGAATTGGAAAAAGTGACTGTTTTGATAAAATTTAGGCTTAAATATTTTGAGTTCTGTCTGTTTTGTGTCTACTTAGATTTCAACTAAAGTACTATTACTCTCATGTGCGTGAGAGGTAACAATAAAATAAATAATATTATTTTGTACCGAAAGCTTTCGTCCATTTGAAACAAGAGTATAACTAAAATTATTAATGAAAAAGTCAGTTCTATGTTACGTTGTAACGCCTTAACTACTCGACCAAAAATCATGAAATTTTTCATACTTATTGTCAAGGCTACAATTTCATAAATTTCATACTATACCTTTCATAAAATAATAATAATAATACAGTTCTGGATGAACGCTAACAAAGTTGCGAGTAACCATTTTAACCATTTATCAGCAAATACTGATAAATGGTTAAAATATCTGTTAAATAATTACTGTAACCTGTGGTTGATAATGATAATAATTATTGTATTATGTGCAAAGTGTTTCAAATTGACACAATAAAAATGCAAAGAGTATAGACCCCATAGTTCCTATAGGAATAAATTAACCGTATAACAATTTCGGTTAAAACAAAACCCTCAGAGCTAAGCCACAATGGTACCTTAACTTTAACGTATAGGAAGCCACAAGCGGCCTGTGACCACAATGCCCCTAACAGAACAGCCTGTATAACAAGTACGCGCTAAAACAAAGATTCAAAATTTACTGGAAAAGCAAAATTGTGTGGTTTTATGAAACCACGATGCGAGTGAAACGTCTTTTTGAAGTGAAAAATTCTTTAGGCGCGTTGGGCATTTTTGAGATGGGAAAAAAACCATTGAACTCGCGACATGTTACCGTAACGTAACCGCGTAACCATGTAACCGACACCTTTGTATATTGCTTCATCTACACAATACTACTGAAACTAGAATATTTCACTTTATCCACACTTCGTGGCTGGCTGTAGTGCGACATACGATAGATGGACGAAAAAATTTAAGACACAGGCATAGACACAGACACAGACACAGAAATAGACACAGCCACAGCCACAGCCACAGCCACAGACACAGACACAGGCACAGATACAGATATAAGTAGATATAGACATTTTAATTATTCAATTAAAGTTACTGAATTCGTTGTCGCATTCAGTAACTTTAGTTCAGTAATACCTCTAAATACAATTCCGACTTATTAAGGCTGGCTACGGTTTCACTCTGTAGGAATTAAATTTTGGTTTTCCGCCGACACCTATTTTATAGTATTTCTGAAAGCATTTTAACGAAACATTCTTTGCTAAATGCGACTGCAGTTTTTTCAGTAAATGTGAAAGGTTGAATTTAATTGCACTCGTTACTGGAAAGAAGAAATTCAAAGTTACCCTTTATTACTAAAAAGCATAGTTTAATTCGAATGCTTATCTATACTAATATTATAAAGAGGAAAGATTTGTTTGTTCGAATTGAATAGACTTCGAAACTACTGGCCTGATTTGAAAAAAGAAATTCACTGTTGGGAAGCGATATTATATCAGCGAGTAACATAGGCATTATTTTATAAAGTTACGCCGACGAAGTCGAGTGCAACCGCTAGTATAGTACAATTTGAAGTCACTTAATATAATCAGAAGCTGTATTGTAACAATGATCAATTTAGTTTCAGTATAATGTATAGAGCCTATATACACGATATTTCTGAAAACAAAGTAAATTACTCCATGACCGACCCCATTTATTATTAGTATGGATATTGTTTAATTTAAGTATCCACCATGACGTGTACTATCAGTAATACAAGAACAGACAGCCCAATTTAGATCTTGACAACATATCTGATAGAATCGTTATAATGTCTAGAATCTGTAGATCACTACTGTATCTTTTATTCAAATCAATATACATATAATATCTTCTCACATCTATTCTATGCTCGGCAATTGTATTTTCACGTGGGCTAAAGTAGGTTACAACTGTCTTAATGTACCTATTGACCTCCTATCACTCTTACGTCAAAGAAACTTCGCTTCATTCATAATTTTTTTTAAATATTATACTGCCTGGTGATCGCGACTTCGTCTGCTTTATGTGGCCTGGCAAAATATGTGAAGCCTGACATAATGATGTAACAGTTGACATGCATTGACGCCTGACATTATACTTTTGCCAAGCGTTGGATCTATATTTTTCAATAGCTGATGGTGCTCTATAATTGTAATATTCAGTCTATGTGCTATTTGCCTATAATAATAGTTATAATAATAACTAACCTAACCACAGGTAGATTAGGCCTTGTCCCGCTACCTGTGGTATTCTAGTTTTAGGTTTTTGACGATATTTATTGTTTGCTTTTATAATATTTATTGTAAAAAATTTTGAATTAAGATAAAAAATAAATATATGGAAATAATAATAATAATAATAATAATCTTTATTTGTACAAAAACGCATTTTTTACACGAGCTATTACAGATATTACAGATATTGTTTAGTGAATGCAATTTTTACAAGGAATCATAGTTCTCCAACTCCGGAACTAGGTTGGACACCTGTATCTCCATTTATCTTATATTTATTTATTTATTTATGTATCTGTATCCTAAATTCAAAATTAACACTATCCTATGATTTAAATGGGATCAACGTACACATAGATACGAAGTTATATCAAAATCAGTTCAGTAGTTTAGGAGTTCATTGCCGTCAAACATCTGACACGATTTTATTGATATATATAAGTAGAGTAAATGCACCTCTATCATTATAATTTAGGTACCATGATACATATTATTTGTGTCCGTACAATATATTACAAGTGTCCAAATTTCTTATGATTCCTTAAAGAAACAAAGCTACTATGAACTTTACTAGTATACCCTTCCGCAACATCTTTTTATTGGCGACGAGTTTAAAGTTTCCGAATTAAAGTTACGTTTCGTATTGAAACAAAGACTGCTCTTTGTTAAAGCAACGAAGCAACATAAGGTCTGTTTATGTCTTTGTTACGTAAAAACTTGAAAACAATAGTATACCGTTTCATTGGTACGGCGTCACTGAATAACTGGCTAGTCTTATAGGATCAACGCACACAAACTGCTCAAACGCCAATAAGAAATTTAATCTTGTCTGGAATTCAATATTTATTTTAACCCTGCTTCCACTCTAGTCTCGTTTGGGAATCCTGCTCCCAGTCTAGTCTCCTTGGGAGAACCCTGCTCCCAGTCTAGTCTCGTTGGAAGAACACTGTTCCCAGTCTAGTCTCGTTGGTAAACACTGCTCCCAGTCTAGTCTCCTTGGGAGAACCCTGCTCCCAGTCTAGTCTCGTTGGTAAACACTGCTCCCAGTCTAGTCTCGTTGGGGAACCCTGCTCCCAGTCTAGTCTCGTTGGGAGAACACTGCTCCCAGTCTAGTCTCGTTGGGGAACCCTGCTCCCAGTCTAGACTCGTTGGGAGAACACTGCTCCCAGTCTAGTCTCGTTGGGGAACCCTGCTCCCAGTCTAGACTCGTTGGGAGAACACTGCTCCCAGTCTAGTCTCGTTGGGGAACCCTGCTCCCAGTGTAGACTCGTTGGAAGAACACTGTTCCCAGTCTAGTCTCGTTGGTAAACACTGCTCCCAGTCGAGTCTCATTGGGAGAACCCTGCTCCCAGTCTAGTCTCGTTGGTAAACACTGCTCCCAGTCTAGTCTCGTTGGGGAACCCTGCTCCCAGTCTAGTCTCGTTGGGAGAACACTGCTCCCAGTCTAGTCTCGTTGGGGAACCTTGCTCCCAGTCTAGACTCGTTGGGAGAACACTGCTCCCAGTCTAGTCTCGTTGGGGAACCCTGCTCCCAGTCTAGACTTGTTGGGAGAACCCTGCTGCCAGTCTAGTCTCCTTGGGAGAACACTGCTCCCAGTCTAGTTTCGTAGGATGAACTCTGTCATACTACGAATATAGATATTTCCAGTCCTTATATCGGCGAATAAGTGAAAGATGTAAGAACCATTTCCATATTTAAATTTAATCCCTTATCATTAATCCTATTAAGGTCGGCAGCACACTTGCAGCAACTGTGGTATTGCTTAAGTTAATGTGACGGTAGCCACCTGCTTTAAAGCGGACAAAAAATTCCCTGAGACCGCGTGTCCTAACTGCTTCGTACGATTGATTGGACGATGCGGACTTTTTTTCGCGTTAGTCCGATTGATCGGGCGACGCCGACTTTTTTCCCGTTGGTCCGATTGATCGGACGACGCGGACTTTTTTCCTGTTGGTCCGATTGATCGCATAAGGTGTTACTTTACCTGTTACAAAAAGAAATATTATAATTTGTTTATACTTTTCTCAGTGTAAGCTGCGCCTAACATTGTTCCATCGCCACTGGCACGGCGAAGTTTTATTATAACTTAGCTGTTCCGAGTCCGAGACACTGGCTTCACTCACCGTAGCTTTGTGTTCCGCAGTTATAGTCGTACAAACTGACGGACTGACGCACAGCTTGAGTTTGTAATTAGCTTTTAAACTTCACTTCAGTTCTAACCAGATTACTGTTAAGTGGTTCTTTAATTGTGAAGGTCGTTAGACAGGCTGACGACTTGTTTATAATTATCGCTAATCTATTTTAAAGTATTTTTTTTCTAGACTTCGCACGCGAATCTTTATAAATAACAGCTTATGTAACATAAGTGGACTTTCAGCTTGGACGTAATGAAACTAGCTGCTGTCCGCGACTTCACCCGCGTAACTTTGTAAATGACATACTCCTCCTTGTAAAACCCTCCTCGAGAATCACTCTATCCATTAGTGAAAACTGCATGAAAATCGGTGCAGTAGTTTTTGAGTTTATCGCGAAAAGACAGACAGACTGATCAGTACTGATGATGATTGATGACAAAGTCCTCCGCCGCGTCTCTCTGTCTATTCGCTATAAACTCAAAAACTACTGCACCGATTTTCATGCTGTTTTGACCAATGGATAGAGTGGTTCTCGAGGAAGGTTTTAGTATATAAATTACAAAGTTACGCGGGCGAAGTCGCGGGCAGCAGCTAGTTTTATAACGTCCAGGCTGACGGTCCACTTGATGGTAGTAGAAGTGTTAACGGCTTTAGAAGGAGAAAGTTACTTCAAAGATAAAGACGAAGCATTCGCTATGAAAATATTGAAAATTTAATAAATTAATTCTATATATTATAATTAAAAATACTTAATAAATTTTCATTTTAAGACAAGAGTTTCCTTTAAATAAGACAAGACATGCTTTCGTTTAGAAAATTAAGACGAACCCTTGAAGGTTCATTTTCGAACGAAATGTTGTTGTTAAGCCCATAACATGTTGTGTAACTACGTAAGTAAGTATAATGGGTGTACGATTTCCCAGTAAATTGTGTATCAGCAGAGCATTGTCGTGGTAACACAAGAAGTATCAGTCTGAATTGGCCGGTATTGCCGGTAGCTAGGCAACGCAGCCCCGCCGAGCTCGTTAATATAATGTTTTCCATTTTCTTTCCACATAGAGCTAGATAACCGATAGACAGAATTTTTTGTAGTGAAAACTTCTACAGCCGCGTTATACGACTTTGGGTACGGAAAAAATGTATAGGTTCGCGTAAGCAACATGCTAATGCTCACAGTTAAGAGGGAACGCTAGCAGCGTTTTTCCATACAAATGAATTCCCCTGTTTTTTCCCCGGATAATCCTTCTAGAGCAAAATTTTTTTGTCATAAAATCTAGGTCTGCTAAAGCTATGATTTCCCTATCGTTTCTTTTTTTCCAACAACTAATTACATAAGAAAATATGACTTCTCAATTATTATTATCGTAATAATGGCCTTTTTATGTCATCCTAATCAGACGACTATGAAACAAATTTGAAAAATTTTTAGGAAAAAAAATAAATAATAGGGACATAGATTCGTTCTTCTTGAAAATATTTGTGATAAATTATTCGATAGGCTTAATTTTTAGAGGAGAAAACAGGAGAATACGAAACCTTGATTTAGTAAAAAAAATTGTAGGTATAATCGGTCTGAACTGCATTTGTCCCTATGGCACAATATGGGGGAAGGCTGGAGGCGCAGCGCGATGGCAATAGTTTCTTCAAATACCTATTTTTCGAATTCTGTTGTACCCGCGTCCTCTGTTAATGCGCGCGCAACTGTCTACGTACATGCGCAATCGCGCCAACATATTGCATATATACACCCGATTGTATGCGTGTGCGTTGGACGCTCAGTTTTAATTAGTTTTCACTTCTGTCGGCAGTCCTCATGACTGCCTCCGTTTGTTTATTAGAGATGGGGTTTGCTCTTGACCAGCATCCAGCCGTTTAGCGAAGATGTGGTCTATGATGGAGTGAGCTCACTCAGAAGATATTGTCTATTAAATCGAACTTTGAAAATATTTAAGGTTATATGAGTTTGGAAAGGGATCATCTAAAATAAAATATAAAAAAACTAACGCCTTCGCGATACACTCAAAAACTACGGCACCGATTTTCATGCAGTTTTCACCAATGGATAAAGTGGTTCTCGAGGAAGGTTTTAGTATATAATTTACAAAGTTACGCGGGCGAAGTCGCGGGCACCAGCTAGTTGATAACAAAATACATCAACGCTAAAGGGGCGCAGCATGTGAGGTTCACAAAGTAAATAATATTTGTATTCGCAGAGTAAATAATATTGAACACGTATATCTGTGACATTGTTAACTCTGTGCCAGAACAAATAGGTGTGTGTACGAATCACAAATATAGAAAATAGTTTGATTCTCGCTGCTCACATATTGTCGTTTTCACAAGTAGATATTTATAGAAGGATACATGCTTCGCCATCTCTTCCTTTTATTAGTGTACAATTTTTTTTTTCTTTCAATAAGAACTGATTTTTTTTTATAGGAAAAATTGTCTTATAACTAACTAAACGTAGGGTTGGATAGAGTTGTAAAGACTTGTTAAGTATAATATAACTTTCGTTGTAAATACTTAGTGTATTATACTTTTTCGTTTACTTTTAAATAGATTATGTATGTCATATTATTATGTACTAGCTGGCGCTCGCGTCTTCGTCCGTGTTAGTCGTGTGTCCTGTACGTCTAAATGTTTATCTACCAAATTTCATGAAAATCAGTTAATTCGTTTAAGAGTTATGGAGGAACATACATACATACAACACCTACACTTACAGATTTATTATTAGTATATTGATAACACAAGCAACGCCATAAGTGCTACAAGTGCGCTAGAGACGGTAGGATTAAGGATAAGGGATAAGGGAGGGATGGGTAATGGGCTCTGGTTTCCCTTACTCACTCACCGAAACACAACAGCACATAATGCTGTTATTTCACGGTGGTATTCTGTAAGGTGGTGGTTACTGCCGCCAGACGGGCTGCCCAAATGACTGCGAAACGCAGTGTGCCCTTTTTTTTTTTTTTTTTTTTCGAGGAGGGAGAAATCGTCTTATTGATCCCCTACCGCTGGCTAGGCGGCAGGGGTATGTGGGACTCGACCAGCATACTCCGCGTGCGCACGTGCAGGCAGAACTGGCCCCTACCCACTAAAACTACCCGGTGTCTCCTTGCCCTTTGAGTGGGGGGTGGACGGGCTCTGCCGAGGCAACTGCTCCGACCCACCCTCCTCGGGCGGCCTAGCCATTTCTGGCTAGGCTGACGCCAACGAGGGGGATTGCCCGGAGACACCCGAGCAATCCCCAGATGGGGGGGACCCGTGCAGGCACACACAGCTAGCTAGCTGTGTGCGCAGGTCCCCAAGGGCATTTGAAGACGGGCTGGTGCCCGCCTTGTCCTGCCCAGCCATCTCCGAGCAGGGGACCAGGGGCCACCCCCCCAGGCCTCCCTGTTCCCCTGAACTCCAACAAAACACCCCGACGACAGCTGGCGAGAACATGCATGGAGGGCTACACGTCCCGCCCCAGCCGCCGGGGTGACCAACAACGTGTGCTCCGCCACGAGCTCCGCTGAACGGAGCCCGCTCGGAGCAAAACGCAGTGTGCCCTACCACTACTTTTCAAATCCAGACCAGAGTCAATTTTGAAAATTATATAAAAATTTCCAAAGTTTACCCCGCCGGGAATCGAACCCGGGGCCTCTGAAACGTTAGGCAAGCACCCTCGCCACTCGTCCAACAGGCTCGTCGAAACCAAGTTTCATGAAAATCAGATAATTCGTTTAAGAGTGATGGAGGAACATACAATACATTACCTGTACAGATGTATTATTGATTGATTGATTGATAAGAACTGTATTTGTTATATTAATTGTCATATGTTTTAATGTCATTAAACTTTGATAACCATCAATTTTTTTTTTATTTTTTTTTATGTTAAGGTCGACAGACAGGCTGACGGTCCACTTGATGATAGGTGGCTACCGTCGCCTATAACACAAGCAACGCCATAAGTGCTACAAGTGCGCTGCCGACCATAGAAGGATTAAGGATAAGGGATAAGGAAGGGATGGGTAAATTCAAAAAGCTTACATAATTTCTTCTAAGTGAAGCCCGCTGTAATCATGGATTTCTTTGAATTGATTTTCTATAGAACAGCCTATTAAGTTCATTCGAATTCATATCGGAGTAATAAAAAGGCAGTTAGTTCCCGATTCTATACATTTTATAAACGATAAATAGGAAATAAATCAATCAAAGCTTGTGATCGTTGTTTCCTTATGACCTGTTTTATTGCTACCATTTAACCCTATGTTTGTTAGTTTCACATATTAGCATAAAAGTTTATAGACCAGGAGCTCACGGTGAGTTTTTATTTGAGTTTCTTTATGTGCAAAAGTATACCGTAGTAGAAAGAAATTATCGTTTAACTTCTTTAAGGATTGTTTAAACTATTCTGTAATACTTAAAAACTTCTGAATTCTGAATAATGATAAACTTTAAATTAACAAGTAGGTATAGGATTTTTATTTTAATTTAGTCCATACAAATTGTCTAGATTCTATGATTTAGCGAACCTAGTAAATATAAATAATATTTAGGATTTAAGAAAATTTTATAATAATTTATAGTCACGTAAATAAGTACTAATCAAATTTTTTTAGAAAGAATTCATACGTAATGTATAATAATACGAATTAATACGTATCAAAATTCGTTCATTCCTATAATAAATTGCATAATAAACAGACATGCTTACAAAATTTTCGCATTTGAATTTCTAAACAAATATTATAGAATAATTAATTATTAAAAAAAACCTATATATGTTTCAATAATATGTTGACTATACATGCCAAATTTTGACAGAGAAATAATAAATTTTACTCTTACTATGATCTCAGTTTCATCAAAAAATTATAAACTTTTAACTAATATAATTAGTATTACTCATACGAATGACGTTGTGAGCAACGTTTGAAAATTTTATCACTAATATATTCGTTCAACTCCTAGCCTATAAGCATCATGTTGAAGCAAATTGGATCGCTTTATTGTTTCAATGAAATGAAATGTTACCAACATAAGCTCTGTTGGTATCGGCCGATATAGTTTTTGAGTTTATTCATTACTAGCTGTTGCACGCGACTTCGTCCGCGTTGAAAAGTATAAAACGCCATCTACATTTAATCGTTTCACCATCGAAATAATATATCTCTGAGAGGTTTCACCTGATTTGGATAGATGGCGCTATCTCCCGGGCCAAGCCGCTAGTACTTACTTTTATTTTAGATTTCCCGTAGGAATGAAGCATTTTCCCGCGGTAAAAAGTAGCCTATGTTCATCACAGATAATGTCGGCTTCTAATGGTAAAAGAATTTTTCAAATCGGTCCAGTAGTTTCGGAGCCTATTCTATACAAACAAACAAACAATCAAATCTTTCCTCTTTGTAATATTAGTATAGATAGAAGTATAGATAAACATACAAAAACACAAATTTTCTCTCTTTGTATTAGTATAGATGTGGCTCATCGATAACTATTGATAGTCTATTGATGAGCCAAGTTATTCCAAATAGGCTCTAAGAAATATATTAGTCAGTAGCCACCTACCAATTGATGGTAAGTGGTTATTATCACCTATAACACAAGCAACCACCACCATAAATGCTCGAACTCATCGGTGCGTCTAGCTAAAATTCATTCTGTCTCACAAAGCACAAAGCGCGGGAAGAGCACTCGACTGAGATGCACAATGATTCATACCAAAAAATAAATCATAAACAGACCCTTGGGCGTATACTCTTTTTGACAAAACTACTGCATATATCTATTTCGTGTAAAGTTATTTGAACTCTTGAATAACTAATCAATGTTTGTATGCAAAGTATTTTGGAGTTTTTGTACACTAGAGTGACCTATTCACCCTCAAAGTTGCATTAAAACTTGTATTAAAATATGGATTTTTCAAGGATCATGTCTTTTAAATTAATATATATATTTTTAATTTGTATACCTATCATGGAGCCTTGTTAACGATAAGATACTTAAATCGGTATCACGGTTACTGTTGTAAATTAAACATAAAACAGCGAAATGTGACAGCTGTTTGACAGTGATAAAACAGCTGACTTGTGTCACCTTAAGTCCTATTTTATTTTAAAATATTTTTGAAAATTTATACTTAACCGGTAGTCCTTAGTCTCGTGGCAACAGAGTTGAAAATACGACGTGATAAGTTCCCCACGAGAAGACTGAATACCGAGTTAGAATGTAATTATTTCAGAGTAAATATGTCTCCCTCCGTTCAGTTCCCTATGTCTAAATGAAATTCTCAGAAATCCAGCTTGAACTAGTTATGTCTGGTATCTTGTCTAACTTTTGAACATCAAAATAATATATCTTTCAAGTTCGCTGCTTTCGAAGTACTTGAGATCATGGAATTAAAATCTAATTTGATTTTATATTTTTATCGTCGACAAAGTACTTACTCTGTGGCGTTACAATATAAAATACTCTGTGGCGTGATATTAAAAAAGTAATCTGACCTGACAGTTTAACTAACGCGTCTACGAAGAGATCGTTTCTGATTACCAAAAGTATTGGGATTAAACATAAAGTGGTTTTAATAGGTGAAACCATATACCTTTTTTAGTGATTTGTTGATCTTTTAAAAGCTCAATGGTATCTTGCCTCATAATCATCCAATAATAATTAATTAATCCCACTGTTATAGTAAAGGCAACACAAAAGATATTCCGATTGTAACACACTATACAATTAAACTGGTCAATTCAATAATTACAAGCATTCTCACTTTCCCAGTGTCATGGGAATTACGTGAAGTGACCGGATCCATTGTTTTCAATGCAGCGCTCGCTCGCATCATTAGGTTTAATGCACACTAAAAGCTGGTCAAATGCTATGGATTTCGTAACCGCAAATGTCGAGCAAACGGTAACTGCAATTCAAAATTTAACACGTTAATTGCCAAGCCGAAATGCTGAAATCACATAGATGGCCGAAACAATAAAATAATTGAATTTGTTTCCCTAGTAGGCAAAACAAAGTGGCTGGCCACCACGCGACGTCGCGTTATGTGGTAATTAAAGTTATAATCGAAATTTTGAAAATTTTTAATAGAATATTTTTAGGTGATCCCCAAGAGACAATACTTTTATTCTGGATGAAAAGTACTCTATGTCCATCTTTATATGGGTCCGTGGTATACGCCCCCAGTGGTGTTCGCATCTGTGGTGTTCGCCCCCGATTCGAATAAATTAAAATCCCCAAAAACGTGTATGCAAAACCGTTGTTCTACAATTTAAAAAAAATCAATTAAAAATCTAGCATACTCATTAAAAAAATCAATTAAAAATCTAGCATACTCATTAAAAAAAATTAATTAAAAATCTAGCATACTCATTAGGGTTGTCACATGACTAAGTTCAGTTAAGGGTTGGCACATAGAGTTGGACTAATAGAGCTAATGGTCTGGAGCACCTATGGCGTTGCTTGTGTTATAGGATAGGCACCGGTAGCCACCTACCATCAAGTGAACCGTCACCCTGTCTGCCTACCTTAGCATAAAAAAATGACAATACATTTGCTTAACGACTAATTTGCTAGACACAAATTGGAACAACTAATGAGAGCACTCACTAGAATTTTGATAGCAACTATTTCTATAGCTTAGCTTTTGCACTGGAAGAATGGCTTAAGACTTTCATTTGTACCGCCCAAGACTTTTGTTTTGACATGGGAACTATATTCTTATGGGCAATTCAATTTTTTTTTATGTATTGCGGAACAATATTTAATTCTTTTATTCAATGTAAATTTACCAATCACAGGTGAACCTCGTTTTTAATCCATACAATTTTGTTATATAAATACAATATACTATCTATAAATATTACAAGATGAAGTCGGTGTCCGTTTCATTAATCCTGACTCGAATTTGCACTACTTTACTTAACAAAATTTCACTACTAGTGGAAAGGGTGATGGTAACTTTACGAGATCCAACCTTTTTTGGCTAAATGGCCAAATTGACTCAATGCCTAAGTGAAACCGAGCATTTACAATTTACTTAATATGAAAGCTCATTAAAGAAGGAAGTCTTTTGTGTTCAAAAGATTTTATTACTTGAAAACCTTTCTAAGGAACGCCATCAGAATCGTGTGTGTCAGTCTGATAGTACCCTTCCTACTATTAGACTGACACACACGAATACGTTCCATCTTTTATCATAAAAAAACATTACTCCGAGTAACCGTGAGTCTGTATTTGTTCCAATAGTTTAAGGGTCACGTCTCCACAAAACTGATCGCTTTCAACGTCCATTAATATCTAGAATCAAACACAGATCAATTACCCGAGCCTTCGAAATTACTTTAAAATCTCAGTGTATTTAACAAAATTAAATGTTGAAGAAATCTCGAACAGCGCCCGACGTGGATTGATGAGGGGGGCGTGGCGGGTGTTAATTAACAGCTAAAAACTGGACTGAACCAGTTCAAATTGGCGCGAATCGGTTAAAACCGACTCGAACCGCCTCACACTGGCGACGACTGTACCAAGCGTCAATTGGGTTCTGCCCGATTAGTAGAAAACAAACGATACAATTGACAATTTAAATTATGCTTTAGTGCAGTCATTTGGGTAGCCCGCCTGACGACAGTAAAGGGGTGGCCCTTACAGAAGGCCTCCGTGAAATAAAGGCATGTGTGCTGTTGTGTTTCGATGAAATTCCCTATGCCATCCTAATCTCTTCCTATTTTTGCGTGAAAGCGTAACAAACAAACTCACATTCACATTTGAAGACGTGAGTGGATGAAGATGATATGTAGCATTATTCCAATTTCGAATAAATCGAGGTTAAAGTTAAACACTGAATTTTTGAGATAATTCGCCACCGAACTGTTTTTTGTACTAAATTATGATGAAAAGTTGTGTAAACAGCCTAAAATATTAATGGTAAACACTAGTATTAATTTAATTAAAAAATAAAATAAAAATAGCTCTCTCGTCCATTAACAAATGTAAACTTTTCTGCACTCTTTGCTTTTTAAAATTAACTGTACATAACACCTTTTTCAACTTTTTATATTCCAAAAATGTCTTAAATCGACGATCTTAAGGTCTATAAATATTCATTATTACCTTCATTAACGCAAAAAAACGAAAACACCCAAAAATGCGACATAACGCCTTCATCCACTCACGTCTTGATTTATAATATTAGTAAGGATTATGTAGAACTGTAGTTACATGTATACATTATATATATATATAGATTAATACGTGAGAGATTCAATAATCGCGAAACACTTTCAGAAGCGCACAGTAACTAAACAGAAGTTTCATTTCACTTCGGAACAGTTCTATTGGAGAACTCAAAAAGTTTTCTAACAGAGTACGTAGGTAGGTACAGTCGCGCTCAGTAAAGTGTGAAATGCTAAAGTGGTAAAATTTAATAAGGCACATGACACTTACGACCGCAGAGAATTTTGGTAAAGGAAATTTTACTTAAGACGAGGACTAACCTCAAACCTTTTACATTTTTTGTGAATGTGAACCAATGAATTAAGGTGCAATATTGCACAACAAATTTTTATAGCTTCTCGGAGTAACAGAACATAATATTTGAAATTGGAATATTTTTCTCATTAGTATAGTAAAGATGTCCCTGAACTCTTTATTACGGTGATGATAAAGATTTTTTTTGGGTAGATTTTTATTGCTAGTCAAGTATGTTTTTAGTTATGTCGGAGGATTATGAATACAATCCCCCAACCCCCAAATAATTTGCCATTCTTCAGCAATTATTTCCTCTATAATTATAATTAATAATAATAATAATAAGCTAAGTAAATATTTAGACTTGGCTCACGAGGTGACCGCCATGTGGGATGTTGATTCGACCATCATCGTCCCGATAGTCGTGTCGGCGAACGGTCTTATAGCGAAGAGCCTCGACCAACACCTCAAGAGGCTCTCACTAGATGGCTGGATCAAGGCTCAGATACAGAAAGCGGTACTTCTGGACACGGCACGAATTGTCAGGAGGTTCCTCACTCTGCAGCCCTAACCACTGGTAGCTTGGGCCTTGCCCCACTACCTGCGGAATTCTAGTTTTAAGTTTTTTACGATATTTATTGTTTGTTTTTTTTTAAATAATATTTATTGTAAAAAATTTAGAATTAAGATAGAAAATAAATATATGTGTATAATAATAACTTCTGTGGTATTTATCATATATGTAGTATGTATATATCATAATTATATTATGAAAGAATTTGGAATTAAGAGTTAAAATAAACAAATGTAAATAATAATAATAAAATAATAATAATAATCGTGCTAAACATTGAAATGGAACTGTCAAAAGTATTAAGTTTGTAAAATTTGATTATGACAATTAACGGAATGTGGGGGTGGCATAATCCCTGGGGGAAACTAAAAAAAAAAGTATGTTTTTAGAAAATAATGCACTTGTATGAAACCGGAGATGACTTGTGTCATCACAACAGCACAAGTGCTGTAATTCTTCTGTATGAAGCTGTTTTTTGCTGTACTAAGAATCATTTATGACTGCGGAACATAGCAAAACAAAATATTTACATTTAAACGCATGTAAGTATGTATGTTTGTCCATAACACTTAAACGAATTCACTGATTTTCATGAAACATAGTAGATAAACATTTAGATGTACAGGACACAGAAGGGGCTACTTTTTTCTTTTTCAACGCGGATGAAGTCGCGGGCGCCAGCTAGTAAAAAAATAAAATTAAGCATAGGTACTGTATAATGTGATGCTGACTGTACGTAAAACACCCACGCTTCTTACAGATGTAACTTTGAAATAACCATCAAAATATAAAACGGGGAACTATTGGAATATTTCACATATCTGAGTTTGAACTATTACAGTAGGTATAAGGCGTTTATTTGACTACTAGCTGTTGCACGCGACTTCGTCCGCGTAACTCTATAAAATATAATACATTCGTGTCTGTGAAACCATGGGAATTGAACGCCAGCTAGCCAGCTATAAAGCTGAAGAGTTTATTTATTTGTTTGTTTGTTTGTACGCGCTAATCTCAGGAACTACTGGTTCGAAATGAAAAATTCTTTTTGTATTGGACAGTCCATTTATCGAGGAAGGCTATAGGCTATAGAGAACGCGGACGAAGTCGCGGGCACCAGCTAGTCATTAATAAAAAAAAAACCTATTGCAGTCAAAATCAGAAAAAAATTACTCGGAGAATTGATCATAATAATCAATTTTACATTTGTGTAGGTATTTATGCATTTCGCGTGCCTACCTTCCACAATGATTGCTTTTAATAATTCAATTCTCAATTTCGGTGTGCGTTTGTTTGCAGATTAATTTTTCATCGTCGCCGAATGCCATTTACATCACGTAGCTACGGAACTTCCGAATTATATATTATACTGCTCTATGCATGAACAAACGACAAAGCAAGTGGAATGCTTTGACTGGCGCACAAATAACTGCCAACGAGAGCTGTTGCAAATGCATTACATATCTTATTGAATAGATTATAGAGTCTATTATGGAATGGCTTTTAATATAGTGTCTATTTGATTATCATATTTAATTTTATATATGTTCATCGTTGTTGTATAGGTTCTTTCCGATTCCGGCTTACCAATTCCGTACAACGTAATTCCATGATTACTCAACTCATTAGTTATTGGTCGTAGTAATACATGAAAAAACATGACTTTTCTATGACACAATATTATGAAGGTTTTAATGAAAACAAAAAACTGAAAATTTATTTTATATCTACTTAGTATAATTAATTTCTAAAATGTGCACAATTTGTCACATTTTCGCTGGTTGAGATCTAATAATTATTGATTGAAAGCCAATAATGTTTTCCAATGAAAACATCCTAGCTATAGTGTACATTAAAAATTGGGATGTCAATAGTTACCAGCTATAAAGGTTTTTCTAAAATATTGGAATTGCTAGCGTATGTTTCGCTAGTTGAATAAGTGCGCGAATGCGTTGCTTCGCATTCTGTCTTAGGTTATTAGCAGTATAGTAAGTTGAGACAACAAATTCTCCCAAATACCTATTACTGAGTTCCCACGCTCGTCCAGTGCCACCTTAAATGAAATCTATGTGCCACAAATTAAAATTACACTATGGGAGAGCTAATCGAAAAAAAAAAATATTTTTAGTGTGTTTTTTTCTTATTAATAATTATATCAAATATACGCATATTATACATCGTTAGAAGCGTATTTTTAAGTAGCATGAAATTTTTTAAGTACTATTATAATAAACTGAATACTAGAAGAGATATAAGCATATACATATATATATATAAGTTACTTTTGCATATATAAAAAATGATTAAAATATACTAAATATGGAATAAAACAACCATAAGTCTTTTTGCAACATACAATATGAAGGATTGTGATTGTATTTTTGCAATAAAACATTTTTGGACTTTTTTTGTTTAATGGCACTTTAGTTTTTAGGCAGACACGGCGGAGGACTTTTTTTTTTATCGAGTTGAAATCCTTTTATTGATCCCCTACCGCTGGCTAGGCGGCAGGGGTATGTGGGGGTCGATCAGCAGAACTGGCCCCTACCCACTAAAACTCCCCGGTGTCTCCTTGCCCTTAGAGTGGGGGGTGGACGGGTCTGCTGAGGCAACTGCTCCGACCCACCCTCCTCGGGCGGCCTAGCCATTGCTGGCTAGGCTGACGCCAACGGGGGGATTGCCCGGAGACACCCGAGCAATCCCCAGACGGAGGAGAACCGTGCAGGCACACACAGCCAGCCAGCCGTGTGCGCAGGTCCCCGAGGGCATTTGAAGACGGGATGATATCCGCCTTCTCCTGCCCAGCCATCTACCAGGATGTTAAAAGGGAGGACTCAGTGGACATCAACAGTGTCCATTGGCTCCCCCCTGCCGCTCCTCTGAGCAGGGGACCAGGGGACACCCCCCCAGGCCTCCCTGTTCCTCTGAACTCCACCAAAACACCCCGACGACAGCTGACGAGAACATGCATGGAGGGCTACACGTCCCGCCTCAGCCGCCGGGGTGACTTCATCAAAGTGTGCTCCGCCGCGAGCTCCGCTGAACGGAGTCCGCTCGGAGTACACGGGTGTGGGCCTTGTTGGTCCCCAACAATCCGATGGGACGAGCAAAGGTCGGTGGTTCTTTCCACCACCGGCCCCTGCGAACCCTCAGATCAAGGGTAAGCCACCACGACAAGGTCATGGCCCACCTAGGGGGGGACGGCGGAGGACTTGGATGAAAAATGAACATTAAAACTAGAAGTAGATATTTTTAGAAGTCATTCATTGTGCATTTTCGTTTTGTTTTAGTGTGAATTTTCCTCCGGCCATTGATGGTTGAGTAGCACACAACATAGAAGTTACCCGTAAGATTAGTTCGCAAGTCGACGCGCAAACAGAAAAATATCGCACTGCAGGGATCTGAATGGCGATCACATTGTTACCAAATTAGCAGTAATCAAACTTATAAAAAAAAAAAAAACTTATTTATTTTATGATAAGACATACCTTGAGCCGTTGTGTATAATCAATACTAATAATAAATCTGTAAGTGTAGGTATTGTATGTATGTATGTGCCTCCATAACTCTTAAACGAATTAACTAATTTTCATGAAACTTGGTAGATGAACATTTAGACGTACAGGACACAGAATAGGCTACTCTTTTCTTTTTCAGAAAATGAAATTAAAATTGGTCAATTTAGTTACAGTATCATGTAAATACCCTATAAACACGATATCTCTGAAAATAAAGGGCTTGTTGTTGTTTTGCCACAATTGTTGATTCGCCACAGAAAAAATATGTGTTGTTTTGCCACAGTTTATTTTTTATGAGTTAAATTTAATAAATTTATTTTGCATTGTTGTTCTTTTGCCACAGTCGTAATTTCTGTACGGACAGCAGAGAAACCAAAACAATAATAAAAATAATATTTATTAACCAACTCTTACAGATTTATTATTAGTATTGATATCAATACTAAATTGTTTTAATTTTAATTTTAATTTGTTGGAGTATTGAATTTGAATCAATCAATTGAATGTAGAAAGTGTGCATTCTTGTTGTCAACAAGGATACACATAATGTGAGCTGGCTGCATGTTAGAGTGGGACAAGCAGCTATAAGATGTATTAAAGTGTAGCTGCCTACGAAATACGACTTCTTTCTTTAGTTTGTGTTTCTGTTGTTATGTTTGTAATTATGTATATCTATGTTAATGTGGACAACTCAGGTGTATGTTAATTTAGACGCTAAATTGTAATTTCGTAAAATGCTTTTCTATTATTTCATGCGAAAGTTAACTAAGCAGTAGTTGCACGATAAGTTATATTGATACGATTTTGCATACCGCGTTGCATTAGTTTACTGTGGGAGCTGGGAGCGAATACGACTTTCGCGGTCCATAAATATGGAGGCTAATCTAAGTGATAGATGTGTAATAGTTGATGTGGGACTCCCAAATATTACGCAAATATATAACTACTCGCAGTTGCACGCGACTTCGTCCGCGTAACTTTGTAAAATATAATACATTCGTATCTGTGAAACCATTATGGAAATACACATACAAAATTTCAACCCAATCGGTCAAGCCGTTTAGTAGTTGACATTCCGACAGCAGCGCCACCTACCGGGTCCAATTGTAATTTTAAATCATCCAGGAAACCATCGAAATAGCCATATTTAATTTCAACCCAATCGGTTCAGCCGTTTAGAAGTTATGTGAAAAAGATAAGTACGGAAGGATAATTCTTACTACCCGTTGTCCTGTTACCCATTTTCCCGTAGAAATGAAGCATTTTCCCGCGATAAAAAGTAGCTTATGTTCATCACGGATAATGTCGGCTTCTAAATTTAAAAAAAAAATTCAATTCGGTTACTCGTCAAATTTTCTTAAATGTTATATTTTTGTTTTAAAACGCGGACAAGGATAAGGGAAAAGAGACCAGATTATACAACCAATCGCTCTTAACTAATTAGGAGATGAAAGTCTTAGTTAATGAGAACGAATTTTCCAAAACTATAAAATATTAGTTTCCAACTTAGTTTCCTATTCTTTTAATGGTTGACAAAGAAACTTTACTCAAAGGCACATCGTGGCACTGTGTCTACATTTTAAACTATGTTATTTTTCCATCTCCCTTGTGTAGTTTACTCTGTGTAGGGTGACCATGAAGTGGAGTGGGACAAAACATTGTCACATGAAATATTTGATTCAAACACATTCAAAAACATTCCATTGACATGTCAATTCAAAAATATGCCATTGACATGCCCATGTGCTACCGACACACTATCTATACACAAATTTCGACACTATGTACATATATATTATGTGTGTTCTGATATAATATTTATTTGAAACTAGCTGGTGCCCGCGACTTCGTCCGAGTTGAAAAATAAAAATATATATGCGCTTGACATATTGTTGCTGTAACACTTTGATATTCTATTTTAGATGATCCCTTGGCAACAGTGTATTTTTTCTGGATAAAAGTCTGATACGATTCTGGATTAAGTCCTCAAAATGATACGTCGGCAAACGCAGTGTTGCCACAGATACCTGACAATCCTCAAAATGATACATTAGCAAACGCAGTGTAGCCACAGATACCTGACAGTCCTCAAAACGATACCTCGGCAAACGCAGTGTTGCCACAGATACCTGACAATCCTCAAAATGATACATTAGCAAACGCAGTGTAGCCACAGATACCTGACAGTCCTCAAAACGATACGTCGGCAAACGCAGTGTTGCCACAGATACCTGACAATCCTCAAAATGATACATTAGCAAACGCAGTGTAGCCACAGATACCTGACAGTCCTCAAAACGATACGTCGGCAAACGCAGTGTTGCCACAGATACCTGACAGTCCTCAAAATGATACGGCGGCAAACGAAGTGTTGCCACAGATACCTGACAGTCCACAAAATGATACGGCGGCAAACGCAGTGTTGCCACAGATAACCGAGAGTCCTCAAAATGATACGGCAGCAAACGCAGTGTTGCCACAGATACCTGACAGTCCTCAAAATGATACGGCGGCAAACGCAATGTTGCCACAGATAGCTATACCTGACAGTCCTCAAAATGTTACGGCGACAAACGCAGTGTTGCCACAGATAGTTATACCTGACAGTCCTCAAAATGATACAAGCATGGTCACCCTACAAAGAGCAACTTGTCTTGCAAACCGCTCCATTCTACTTGCATGCCCGTTTGTCTCTGGGTACACAATCTTTTGTACCTTTTTACTCGATTGCGAGTAAGAACTAGGTGGTATCTACAAAGAGCATTACAACGACAAAAAGCAACTATGTACACGCAAAGGCGTACATAAATTCAATGATGGAACCTTCAGTTCTAAAAGTATTTTAGGAGTGTCTAGGTACCTAAGCTTTGGAGTGTTGTCAATTTATTCATTTTAAATTTCCTGGTACATAGAAAAGGTATTCTCTACTAAAATCTTAAATGCAACTATTACATTCATTCTAAAAATCACCTTCACTTGTTTTTTCAAAATCACGTTCCAAATTATATTTCTTACCAGTATAAAATTCAAACCTCTAACATGGAGTGTTTTGAACACTCTTTTTTGAGTGTTTAGAGCTTTGGAAGGGTTTTGGTGCTTGGAACAGAATAAAGTGTAAAAACTACTCTAGAGTGCTCATTATCTATAGTATATATACTAATATTATAATGAGGAAAGTTTTGATTGTTTGTTTGTTTATTTGCATTGAATTTCTGGCTCAAACGAAGCAAGGTTAAAACAAAATATGTAAACATAAGTACAATGGCGACTCAACTGAGCACTTTTAAAAAAATACAGCCATTTTGGATATTGTTCCATAGCGGCTGAAATATCGCATTCTATACAAAGTAGTACTAAATAAACAATCGAATAAATAAAACACACATAAAACGGAGGTTTCTTGTATGTCACTGTAAATTTTGCGGAACAATCTAACATGGGATAGCTCTCTACTTAGAACTTAGTGATAAAATACGGGCGTAAATTGTGTCGAGCAATACTTTTTTATTGTTGCATAGCAATACATGTTATGAAATGTAAATGTGATGACATTACAATAATTACAATATTATAATAATTATAATAATACATTTTTAGTGTAATGTTAAGTAGCTTTTTAAATGTATTAGACTAAATAACATTGGTATATGTTTATGTATGTATAGTCCAAGGAGAGCCCTACTTTATTCTTTATAATTATTATTTTTATTAGTTTTTATTATTATTGTAATATGATCTATTTATTCATGTAGTTTATCATAAAATCGTATACATTGATTTTATGCTGAATTTACGATTCGCACTATGAAGCAATGCTGTTGCTATAAAATAACTAAATAAATAAATACGTAGGTATGGACTCGTATTTCTATAAACTCGTATTCTATGGCGAGTCCATAGAATACGAGTCCATTCGGCGAATGGGTAAGGTATAATTACTAGAGCCCATTTCCTTATCCCTTAACCTTAACCTTACTATGGTCAGCAGCTCACATGCAATATTTGTGGCGTTTTTGCAATAAGCGACCGTAGCTCCGACCATCAATTGAACCGTCAACGTGTTATAGTATACAAAACTATAGTAGTATTAATTTGGTACAAAACTTTGCACGACGGAAATACTTCCCGTATGTTTCCAACATCAGTCGGCAGATTAAATAATAGTAAAATCCTTGCCAAGTGGAAATTCAAACAGCGTTGCCAAGTGCCAAGCGATACACACTGTGTATAATTAATACGAAGATCCCCTGAGCTTGACTGAGACGACTTCTCTTTGGTTAATTAAAAACGCAATTAACCAGACATTTGAATACAAATGTCGGCTTCTCAAATTGGAGTTCTTCGTATGTGATACAAATTAAATTCATCGCAATATTTTCAGCTTGGGAAATAAGTGGAACTCTGAAAAGAACAAAAAAGGATTTTGTCCTCTATTATCTATAACTTATTTAACCTTCCATTTTTTTATCATATAATTAACATATTTTTATACATACTCGTATTATTACTTAATGTAAAATTAAATCCTGAAAAGATTCATGCTACATCTTTAAAATATAGAGAACTAAGTGACCTTTTTTTACAGTTGAGATACCTACTGCGGGGTTATGCAGATTCGTTATGCTAAAACCCAACGACTTTCTAGCGGGGTGTTCGATGTGACACGACATCGGTGCCCCGCACAGATTTCGGAAATGCGTGCGGCCCCACTAGAGATATGGCACCGCTAAAGAATAAAGCGTGCCACGGAATTGTCTAAATCGACAATTCAATCACGTGTTTTGTCATGAACACAAGCGAGCGAACAAATGCTATTGGTCCAGCAGTTGTGTGCGTGTAATTGTGTACGCCATCAGGTCGGTTGTCATTGTGTGCTATTCGTACGTGAGTGTGAGTGTAAGTGGGTACGCCTGGTCGGTTGTCATTGTGTGCTATTCGTACGTGAGTGTGCGTGTAAGTGGGTACGCCTGATCGGTTGTCATTGTGTGCTATTCGTACGTGAGTGTGAGTGTAAGTGGGTACGCCTGATCGGTTGTCATTGTGTGCTATTCGTACGTGAGTGGGCCTAATTTTTAGTGACACGGTTGTTGGTTCTAATATGCCATATCTCTAGAAATGGAGGTACATTGGCCATCTCGGGCCCGAATTAGTGCCCTGCCTATTTTTCTGCAAATTATATACCTACAAAAACTGTCCTCTTTGATCGCTATTTCTATTATTGAATCAGCCAAAATATCTGACATGAATCGCTAAGTGTGTTGCTAAGCGTAAAATTCGAGAACGGTTGGACCGTAGTGGTAGAAGTACAAGGAAGATTCTTATAAATAGCAAAATTGGATAAATATCCCGGAAATGCTTACGTAAAAACCCCATTCTCTTTTTACCAATGTTTGTAACTCTTATTTAATTTTGATCTGAGGCCTAGCTAACAATTATTCCAGTATTTTAATGGAATATTGACGCTCTTTGCCATAGAACATAGTTTATAAAGAAAAATAAAAGGAAAATCTCTAAAAAATATTTAATTAATTTTACAAACAGAAAAATCCAACAATAGCCGACTATGAACCGAAAAAAAAATTTCACCAATTCGTTTCGCATTCTCCAGAAGCAATATTATCCTTGAGTAGAATACAATTGCCGTGGAAAATTTGTGAAGCGACGCAGGACACTCGATAATAATATTTGCCAACCATATGAGAGCTGGCGGTAACTCTTGGTAACGCTAGTTGTAGTGTGACGATAATTAGGATTGCGTTCCACTGCAAAATATAATATAGTTGAGCCATATAGTAGGTATAATCGGCGCAAAACCTAATGGACTCTGGCGATATCACGTGTCAAATATGCGCAGTAACCGTTTTTGGGACTGTTTGTGAGGTATTGCGATGCGGGGGTGGGGTAGCCATGGAATGAGCGAGACGCAATGATAACATTTGTACGAGAGAAAGCAGGTGCGCCGTATTGTTCGCAATTCTACATGCACAACGAAAGATACCCGTTAATGGGCAGGGCTCATTATGCAATGTTAATACCTACCTACTGCCTAACCTTGTAATAGGCTATATAAAAATATAATAATCTGCTTTATATATTTGTTAAATATTAAATGCTATTAAATAAATAAATAAATAAATAATATATTATCTACTATACGTTTAAGTAATTTTCGAATACCCAATGGCCATCTATGAAAGCTTTTCTAAAACATTAGAATTTGCGAGTAACAACACCTTGTATGTAAAAGTACATACAAACACCTGTAACTGAGTTCCCACGCTCGAAAAGCGCCACCTCAAAAGCCAGTTTCAATCGCCTTTACTAGCTTCGCTCTCCCACTGTGGTGTAAGCTCATTATTTTCTAGGTGGTATGATCGCGTGCTAGGAACGTGCCGCATTATTCCATCCGTCTGTACAACAAAATAACTAGTAAACCTCCATCAAGGTACTTACATATTTCACATTCCTTTGTTAACTTCTTTGCGTCGTGAAATACATGATCGCTTCGAGCGTTGAGTGCTAAGCTTACTATGTATAATATATAATCCATGCGAGTTGAGAAGGAATCCTGTCACATTAACGTCCATGTGACGTCATCGGTTGCTAAAACCTCACCAGCCAGAGTTGTTAACAGTACTCAGTGTGTAATACGATTACGTCATCAAAATGGCGGCCAGGCGCATTAGACTGCCCAATGCAAACGGGAGCGTTGTGTATTTACGAAACGATAGAAAATAAAGGTGATTAGTTGTTGTAACGCCCACATAAAATTTTGATCAATCACCGTTTATTTTCTATCGCTTCGTAGCGATAGTAGCTCACTTTTTCGGTTACCGAAGAGACCATTGACGGATGTTTTTCAGTCATGCATACCATCTGGTATAGTTGAATTATTATATTAAGGTTTGAAGGCGACACTTGTGGGGGAATCGGCGCATGTGTACAATTGCGCACAAAAATTGCTAAGGAAAATGACTTTTTTTTTCTTATTTCGTAATTTTTCACCTCACTAACTTAACATTACAGGCAGTGTTGATATTCCTTTCATAAAATCATCGTGCGATGTCGAAGAAGAACGTATTTTTAGACATTTATGTACCATGACGTATTACTAATACGATAAAACTATCTGTACGCAACAGGACCTAAGAGACTCGAGACGAGCGAACGAAGTGCGGGAGGGGAAGAGCGACGAGTCTACCAATAACATGTCGGCACACCGACGCGTACCCGCCCCTCACTTTCCTCTGCCCCCTCAAAGACATAAAAATAGAATTCTGTGCACATTTGCCGAGAAGTCTTTATTCGCTACACGAACTATACTTACCACCCCTTAGAACATGGTCCAGATATATGACTTTACGAACCTACGAACCCTAGTAGAGGCTCCTCACAATATTGGTGTCTTTAGACGAGACTTTGAGCGTTATACTGTGTATTCTGTGGATTCAATTTTTTATATACATAAGCCTTCCTCGTTTATCCCTCTCTCTGTTAGTGAAAGAATTAGTTAGCAGCACATATGCTGCTATTTCACAGTGGTTTTCTGTAATCTTATAAAATTCTTTCATGTTTGCCTTGAATGTCACACTGCATTCGGCAGTCACACCTGCGCAAAATCGTATTGTCATTTATTCCTTATCCTTCATCCTTCATCCTTTCGGCTCCTTTGCTATCTGCACGTATCTAGGTTGTCTATTTGTTCGACAAACTTTTAATCCAAAAATATGCACTCTCTGCGTGTTTATAATATTTTAATCTATGCCCCGACATACTAAAACGGAAATTCCGGTGCAGACAGAGGCTAGTTTTAGAGATGCTCTTAGTTCGTACACCGAGAGGGGATGTTGAGGGCGAGAAACAACCCCAGCATTTAACTACCCCAAGACAATAGGTATTTGTAACCTGTATACTTTTCCGGTGGCTTTGTCTAAAATACATCGCCGTAAATCTAAATAAAAGAAGAGAAAAAAAAAATTACTTACCTAATAGTTGTCAACCAGCTACCTGAACTGGCTTCAAACGGATATGACGAGCCCGTTGGATGAGTGGTAAGGAGGCCCTGGTTCGATTCCCGGTGAGGTCGAAACGGCTTGATCGATTGGGTTGAAATTTTGTATGTGTATTTCAATAGTTTCACAGACACGAATGTATTATCTATACTAATATTATAAAGAGGAAAGATTTGATTGTTTGTTTGTTTGTTTGTATAGAATAGGCTCCGAAACTGCTGGACCGATTTGAAAAATCTTTTACATATCTTTTACATTCATTAGAAGCCGACATTATCCGTGATGAACATAAGCTACTTTTTACCGCGGGAAAATGCTTAATTACTACGAGAAATCTAAAATAAAAGTAAATACTAGCGGCTTAGCCCGGGAGATAGCGCCATCTATCCAAAATACGGTAGATGGCGTTTTATACTTTTCTACGCGGACGAAGTCGCGAACACAAGCTAGTATTTTATAAAGTTACGCGGACGAAGTTGCGTGCAACAGCTCTATAATTTATAACAATAAGAACTGCGTTTTAAAATAATAATAATTCTATGCCGGGGCCTTGATATAAAATGCGATGTTGCCGTTCCGCTACCGGATGGGTATGTCCGGCCTCGGCGAAACGGCATTCAGTACCGTTCGAGTTGTCGGGGAGACCGTACGGCCTCGTACGGCTATTTTACTCAATATTTAACAACATTTTTATAAAGATTTAAACAAGCACGCGTGCTTAATATTATTGTTCATTTGTTTCTGTACTAATTTTTGTAAATTAGCAACAATGTAGAAGTGATTTACGCGAGTTTGTAAACAAATTAAAAACGGACGGCGGCGCATAGTCGCGGCCATTTTGAATTTCAAACCGTAATTTTGGCTAGTGTTGGTGACCTGACTGGCAACATTCAAGGTATTATTTTTAACATTTTTATAACATTGTGCATTTTGTATTTATATATTATTACTTAATATTTAATTAATTATATTATTGGTATTATTTACTAGCTGACCAGGCGAACTTCGTACCGCCTAACAGTCAATAAATGTCTTGTTTATATTTGGGATTTTAATTGATTTTATGAACATAATGAATGCGAAATTTGACAGTTTCTTTGTGTATTTTCTAATGACAGTGAAAAAGTTATAAACAACGGTTGCTAGGTGACACGTACGTGACGTCAAATGTTTGATAACTGGGGACAGAGTGGTTTGTATGGGAAAAGAAAACGGCTGTTTTTAATTTTTCCTCGTATTTTTTACGTATTTTCTCTCCATAAAACCCTTCCTTAGACTTCATGAAACACAACAAAATAGAAATTAGCCAAATCGGTCCAGCCGTTTTCGAGTTTTGCGCTTAGCAACACATTTAGGGATTCATTTTTATTTATATAGAAGATAGAAGATACTATGATAGTCCAGTGGTTAAGACGTTATTGCTTTTAATTCATTATAATTAATTATATGATTGTTGTTATTATTGTATTTACATCTTATTTGACGACACGCTTGGTCTAGTGGCTATTAACCCTAGCTGTTAACCAAACGGTCGCGGGTTCGAATCCCGCTAGGAGCAAATGTTTAGGAGATAACCGAACAGAATTAAAATTGGAAGGTTTTTCTTAAATATTGTGTAAAGTATAAAAAAAAGAAATAAAAGTAGATGATTTAAACTTTAGTGTAGAACGTAAGTTAACTAATAAGCCTAAAAACAAAAGTAGTTGTTCTAAAAAGTAGTAAGTTCTTTTTTTAGAAGTATTTTACTTTTTTTTCTCAGAAAATAGTTTTTTTATATCAATCTGCCCGATTCAAACTTTTTTCCACTTATAGACTATTATGCACTGTACTTTTATCTAACACTAGGTGGTGCTCGCGACTTCGATCGCGTAGAAAAGTATAAAACGCCATCTACAGTATTTTAGATAGATGGCGCTATCTCCCGGGCCAAGCCGCTAGTATTTACTTTCATTTTAGATTTCCCGTAGGAATGAAGCATTTTCCCGCGGTAAAAAGTATGCTATGTTCATCACGCATAATGTCGGCTTCTAATGGTAAAAGAATTTTTCAAATCGGTCCAGTAATTTCGGAGCCTATTCTATACAAACAAACAAATAAACAAACAATCAAATCTTTCCTTTTTATAATATTAGTATTTTACCTAACATCAAGTGAGATCGCGGCCAAGCGCTGCCTTGATTACATAAAAAAAAGGTGATTTTACTCTTAAGAAGTCAAACTAGGCGACAAAAACAACGCTTTTCTGCTAAGTCTTCGCCTTAAATTTTGATTATAATTTTCCTTTTAGGTCATCGCCATGACCGACTCAAGACTCGACAGCACGGACATGAGAGTCCTAATAGGGTTGGTTCAGTCCAAGCCTTGTCTGTGGAATCGGAACAGTCCCGATTACAGGGACAAGGCTGTCAGAGAACAGGCCTGGTGGGATGTGTGCAACGATTTGGATCCAGGTTTTGAGGAGAGAGACGCCCCGGCTCGGGATCAATTCTGTAAGTTGTATCGACTTCGTCCGCATTAAAAAAGAAAAAAAGTAGCCTATCACGTGTCCCGTACTTCTAAATGTTTATCTACCAAGTTTCATGAAAATCAGTCAATTCGTTTAAGAGTTATGGAGAAAACATACATACATACAGAAAAAAATTCTAAAAATGGTCAATTTAGTTTCACTTTCACGTATAGAGCCTATATACACGATATTTCTGAAAACAAAGTATATTACTCCATGACCGATCCCTACAGATTTATTATTAGTAGTATTGATGATAAAATATCCCTATCCGTGGAGATTTGGTGGGAATACATTAAATAAATCAATCAATTATCATCATCAATCGATACTAATAATAAATCTGTAAGTTTAGGTATTGTATTTATGTATGTTCATCCATAAGTCTTAAACGAATTAACTGATTTTCATGAATATTTTGAATTATTAATTCAAGTATGCTTGATTTTTTTTTTTCTATAATATTTCATACACTTTCTTTCTTACCGATTTCATTGGCCCGAGCGAAGCTCGGTCGGTCGGTAGTATTATCTATACTAGTCTATACTAATATTATGAAGAGGAAAGATTTGTTTGTTTGTTTGTATAGAATAGGCTCCGAAACTATTGGACCGATTTGAAAAATTCTTTTACCATTAGAAGCCGACATTATCCGTGATAAACATAGGCTACTTCTTACCGCGGGAAAATGCTTCATTCCTACGGGAAATCTAAAATAAAAGTAAATACTAGCGGCTTGGCCCGGGAGATAACGCCATCTATCCAAAATACGGTAGATGGCGTTTTATACTTTTCTACGAGGACAAAGTCGCGAGCATGTATAATATGTAGTGAGATATTGTATTATACTCGGACCAAGTATTATGTATATGTTGCCCTAGAATATAAACAAAATAAAATAAATTTGTCTTTTATTTGTACCTACAGGTGCACAAATAATGAAGAAGTGGTATAACGTGCGCGACTCCTACGTGAAAAGCCT
Source organism: Synanthedon vespiformis (assembly GCA_918317495.1). NCBI lineage: Eukaryota > Metazoa > Arthropoda > Insecta > Lepidoptera > Sesiidae > Synanthedon > Synanthedon vespiformis. The sequence goes on along the minus strand of OU906971.1, from coordinate 1,287,198 downwards.
AAAACCGGTGACTAGAGGGGCGAAGAGTAAAAGGCAAAAGCGTTATCTGTACGCGGATTCCCTGTCGTTCTTATACCAATTGGCGTACCCTTCAAGCAGTCAAAGTGTCGAGGGCAAGACTTCGGACGACGAAAAGGAAGTTGTGGAACAATGGTTGGACGAAACGTACGTAGACATGGACGAAAGTGGAAATCCGACGAAGAGGCCAAAATTGGAATTCGTCGCGGAACATCAAGAGCACGAACAGGAGGAAAATGTGATATCGGTGTTGGCGAAGCTAATTCAAAAGGAGGAAGACGAGGACAGAGCGTTCTTTAAATCGATAACGCCAACGGTCAAAACGTTGTCGAACGATTTGAAATTCAAATTTAGAATAAAGGTTATGCAACTTTTGAGAGAGTTGAAGGAAAAGGACACGAAGACTTTTGAATATTGAATGAAACACTTGGTTTAAGAGGGAAGAATAGCACGCACTCGTCCATACAAAAAGAGAAAACGTTTTTCAACTTCTAAATATTTTCCAATCTCCATGATTTTTCTGCATGTTATTAACACAGTGATAGACTAAGTTTATAGGTTTTCCTATTTTTAAAATTTACAATAGATTCAAACTTATCTAACCTCAAATAACTTAATTTTTGTGATTAAAACTTTGTCGAATTAAATCGTTTGTTTTATAAAAACAATCTAATTTTTTAAAAACAGCGAAACCTATAATCCTAGAATATATTATGCTGAAACGATCGACATGAAAATCAAAGTGATTTGTTAAGATTTAGTTAGTGGAAACTGTTTTCTCCCGAAATGAAATTTCGTCAAGAAAAGGACTATTGTCAGTCGGAAGCTGCAACGCTCTCTATCGCACGACTGCCCCGGGGCTAGAGCGCAAATTCCTAAATACCTATCGCAAAGCTATACTTCCCTCTTAAGATATAAATAAGCGGTTTCGTTTGCGTTTACAGGGATGTTGATTATTAAAACATATATAAGTAGGAGCCCAAAACATTTAATACTAGATGTTCCACGCGACTTCGTCTGCATGACTAGCAACAATTTTATGTACATATTTGTAACAAAAAAATTTAACGAATTTTATTTTAATTTCTAAAAAAAAATTAGAAATTAGTAGGAAATAGCTTAGCCGGATTGGATTCCTTAAGAGGAGGATTCTCACCGCTACCAAATTTTCCCTTACGACGCGAAAGCTCACAACAAGGTTGATCAATACACAGGCGATTAAGGAAATATTAGTTAATCCGACCGGAAGCTCGATGTTTCCGCCATGACACTTCCGCGTCCGGTCACAGTCTGGAAGCTTCTAGGTACGTGAGATAATAATAATATTGAAATGCAAGATGTTATAAATATGCTATAACAATTTATAGAAAATGTCACCAAAATAACTGAAATATTTTAATAATAATAATAATAATAATAATAATAATAATAATAATAATAATAATAATAATAATAATAATAATAATAATAATAATAATAATAATAATAATTTATTTTAAATTATTATTTATTTTAAATAAAGATTATTTTGATTAAATAAAGATAAAAATCTTCTGATGTGCGAAATCCTGGCGAAATCTAATACAGGTTAATGTTGATTTTGACAATACAGGTTACTTTGACGACACATTTAGTCTAGTGGCTAGTAATCGAACGGTCGCGGGTTCGAATCCCGCTAGATTCAAATGTTTATGTGTTAACATATACCTTTGTACCTGAGTCATGGATGTTTTTATTTATAATTAGGTGCATTTTTTTAAGTAAGAACCTTCTCTGATTATCCCTCTATCCATGAGTGAGGACGGTATTAGAATCGGTCCAGCGGTTCTCGAGTTCTCGCTTAGCAACACATTTAGGGATTCATTTTTATTTATATACTAGCTGACCAGGCGAACATCGTTCGTTCGTACCGCCTAATCCTGACTAATATTATAAATGTGAATGTGAGTTTATTTGTTACGCTTTCACGTAAAACTATAGAACCGATCACCATCAAATTTTGCATACACGTTGTCTGGGACACCAGAAAGGACATAGGGTACCTTTCATCGTTCAATGTGTTGTGCTCGCAGAGTTATATTAATTCTATGGTTGCTAAGCGCAAAACTCGAGATCGGCTGGACCGATTTGGCTGATTTCTTTTTTGTTATGTTTGATAAAGTCTGAGCACGTCTGAGGAACGTTCTTATGGACAGAAAAAAGGTAAAAAATACAAGGAAAAATTAAAAACGACAATTTTCTTTTCCCATACAAACCACTCTGTCCCCAGCTATTAAACATTTAACGTCAATCAAAACAAAACGTACGTGTCACCTAGCAACCGTTGTTGATAACTTTTTCACTGTCATTAGAAAATACCGGGAAAATATCAATATAATTACAATAGAAACTGTAAATGTAAATTAAGTTAAATTAAGTTTATTTAAAAGGTAACACGACATTTATTGATTGTTATGCGGTACGAAGTTCGCGTGGTCCGGTTATCAGCTAGTAGTCAATAAAAATGTCGTGTTACCTTTTTAGAATTTAGATAAACATGCGTTATCAACAACGGTTGCTAGGTGACACAATACATACGTTTTGTTATGATTGACGTCAAATATTGATTGCAGAGTGGTTTGTATGGGGAAAGAAAATTGTTGTTCTTAATTTTCCCTCGTATTTTTTTACGTTTTTTCTCTCCATAAGAACCTTCCTCAGACTTCATCAAAGACAACAAAAAAGAAATCAGCCAAATCGGTCCAGCCGTTCTCGAGTTTTGCGCTTAGCAACACATAGTGATTCATTTTATTTTTATTTGTATAAGATAGATAGATAGATAGATATGTATGTATTTACATAAAAGCTATTATTATTTAATCTATTTAATATATCAACTGTCTGGTATCCATAATACAAGCATTAGATTGCTTACTGTGGAACTAGATGGTGCTGTGTGGAATGTGTGATGATATTTATTTAATTTATTTACTAGCTGTTCCCGCGACTTCGTCCGCATTGAAAAAGATAAAAGTAGTCCTATCACGTGTCCCGTACTTCTAAATATTTATCTACCAAGTTTCATGAAAATCGGTTAATTCGTTTAAGAGTGATGGAGGAACATACATACGTACAGAAAAAAATTGTAAAAATCGTAAATTTAATTTCAGTATCATGTCATTGTATAGAGCCTATATACACGATATTTCAGAAAACAAAGTAAATTACTCCATGACCGACCCTTACATTGATTTATTTATCTTTATTTACTCGTACTGCTATAAAATAAGTTTTCAACTATCTTTTTAACTTTTCAAATTAATGTTGAACGAGCTATACTTTAGATACTATAACGATAACACACTAATGCAAACAATGCAGCTTTCGTGTGAAGACAGATGCTCCTTTGGAGCACTTGTTTTTGGTTTTTTTAATTTTATTTATAACTCCGTAACTATACGGTATGGCGTGTACCAATAGTAAGTGTCACCTTGACATTTGGTTACACATCTGCAACAATAATTGGACACGTGGACTGGAACAGACCGAACGAGCATAATGTCCACCTGACTTGGACTGACGTGTTCTACTAATAATGAGCAATGTGTTCAATTTTTAAAATATCAAAATGTGTCTCAATAAAGATAAAAGATGAAATAGGTGTAGCGTCAATATTAAAATTTATTAAAACCATATCTAGTGACAGTATATTTGTCTCTCTTTAATTTATGGCTTTAATGCAATGGTGTAAGAAGCAACACACTATAAATATTTGCTTTTATTTTAGCCTTACTTCTATGCTTTAGTTAATATTCTATGATTAAAACTAAACTCATTCATTTAAACGAGATAATATAGGGCTTTCTGTTGCACTCAATTCCATACAAAAGACAAGGACAGCAAATCTTGAGTGGGCGTATACAATAGTAGGTGAACGCTACGTTCATACTACGCTACTTTTAGCTTTGTAAACTATAATATAGTTATCGACACTTGTGGGGGAATCGGCGCATGTGTACAATTGCGCACAAAAATTGCTAAGGAAAATGACATTTTTTTTTCTTATTTCGTAATTTTTCACCTCACTAACTTAACATTACAGGCAGTGTTGATATTCCTTCCATAAAATCATCGTGCGATGTCGAAGAAGAACGTTTTTTTAGGCATTTATTCACCATGACGTATTTCTAATACGATAAAACAATCTGTACGCAACAGTACCTAAGAGGTTCGAGACGCGCGGACGAAGTGCGAGAGGGGAAGAGCGCCTGAGTCTACCAATAACGGGTTGGCACACCGAAGCGTACCCGCCCCTTACTTTCCTCTGCCCCCTCAAAGACCTAAAATAGAATTCTGCGCACATTTGCCGAGAAGTCTTTATTCGCTACACGAACTATAAAATATTATTGTAATACCGTAGGTACTTACTCACAACCATACACTTTTTATTTTGTACAAACTATTCTAGCTATTAAGTGGGGAATTATTTATTATTTAAGATATTAGACATTTTGGTTCCTGATATACCTAATAATATAATGAAAAATATACGTTAAACACGATAATTAAAGGAAATTCAAACCTTAAAATAACAATAATACGAATTAAAATTAAAAAACGCAGTATAATAACGGTGAGAGCGTCTGAAAAGTGAGAATTCTACGAAAATACTAAAAAGTACATGTACTGTGTACACTCACATTGTCTGTTATCTCCACCAATCACAGCCGAACGCTTTATCTCCCGATAAGCTCGTTTAACAGAACAATGTATAGCTATTGTAAGCGACTTCGTTTGCGTAGAATAGTATAAAACGCCATCTACCGTATTTTGGATAGATGGCGCTATCTCCCGGGCCAAACCGCTAGTATTTACTTTTATTTTAGATTTCCCGTAAGAATGAAGCATTTTCCCGCGGTAAAAAGTAGCCTATGTTTATCACGGATAATGTCGGCTTCTAATGGTAAAACAATTTTTCAAATCGGTCCAGTAGTTTCGGAGCCCTATACAAACAAACAAACATCTTCCTCTTTATAATATTAGTATAGATAGCCTATGTTACTCGCTGATAATGTAGCTTTTCAACAAAGAAAGAATTTTTCAAATCGGTCCAGTAGTTTCGGAGCTTATTCTATACAAAGAAACAATCAAATCTTTCCTCTTTATAATATTAGTATAGATAGCCTATGTTAGGAGCTGACAAATAGCTTTCTATAGGTGAAAGAACTTTTACAATTGGTCTGGTAGTTTTATCGTCCTTCGCTTCACCGAATTTCTAAAAAGAAAGAATCTTAAGCGAAGTCGCAAAAGTTTACTAGTTAAAATTTGAATATTATGTTGTATGTAGTACTTTACTCCAACGGAATTACTATACGAAATGTCCTCTGTACTCGGAAGTTGGTTTTAGGTCAGTTGTACACCAGGACACAAATAAGAAATATAAGTCTGAATAATTAATTATATGGGTTACGAGTAATATTTTCTTTGGGCGTATTATGTGTATATATACCTATATCTAACAAAGAATATATCTTATATCTAAAAGAAATCTTCATTCCTTTAGCTATAGAGTGATTAACCTTTTGGAGTTTACAGCATCAAATTGTATCCCTCGATGTTGATTTTGCAAATTGAATGGCATATTTTCGTCAAAAAATTCACAGATTTCGTGCCTCATACGACTATCGAGCACATTGGAAATGAATCTACGGAATTCGAAAAAATATGTTATTCTGACTTTTTGACTTCTTTCAAAATGGTTAAGCTACAGGGCAAACCCTTAACCTGATCTTCTTTATTTTAGGCTCAAAATGTAGCTGACTAAATTGTCCAGAGGAGTTTTTCTCAAATTTTTGATATAATTCTTCGTTTTCAAAATATCGAGGGTCAAAATAAAAAATTTGGAATTTTTTTGACTTTTTTTTCACTATTTCGGCTATAACTTTTTTCGTTTTTGACTTTTTTGAAAAAAAATTTTTCCACCTTACAGCTCTCATACGCGTCTTTTGAGCCCTTTTTAAATATCATATCTTCAGAACTTTCCTAGGTATAAAGGGATCGCACTTTTTCGTGAAATCGGGGCCTATACTGAAGCGAACGAAAAGACATTTCCAATGTCAAAAAAAAAAATTAAAATTAACATAATGTTGTGATTCGATCTAATGCGCTTATGCCCTAATTTCAGAACAATCGACGCCGCAATGCGGGAGAGGGAACAAAGCGTTTCGTCCACGGGACTCATTAAAAGTGGCCCAAACTATTTCACTATACCTATACAGATTTTGAGACTACCTCCAAACACTATAAAACACATCATTTACTATCTTCGACGTGACCTCAGTATATTTATTTATTTGAAAAGGCTTACCAACTAAAGATATACTGATTCACTATATAATAATAATATACAACACTGAAAGGAACATCACAAGTATGAATTTAAATTATAGGAAAGCACTCAACATTATTTGAGACTAGCTGGCGCCCGCGACTTCGTCCGCGTTGATAAAGAAAAAAAAGTCGTCCATCCTGTGTCCTGTACGTCTAAATGTCTATCTAACAAGTTTCATGAAAATCGGTTAATTCGTTTAAGAGTTATGGACGAACATACATACATACACACACACACACACACACACACACACACATACATACATACATACATACATACATACATACATACATACACACACACATACATACACACATACATACATACATACATACACACACACACACACACATACATACACACACACATCCATACATACATACATACACACATACATACATACATACACATACATACATACATACATACAGAAAAAATCTAAAAATCTTCAATTTAGTTTCAGTATAATGTATAGAGCCTATATACACGATATTTCTGAAAACAAAGTAAATTACTCCATGACCGACCCCTACACATTTATTATAGTATTTATTGATAATGATAATGAATATTTTAGTTTAGTTAGTGTATACTTGAATTTTGTTAAATTTTTCGATGTAAATAAATAAATGTATTGTTAAAAAAAATAAAAAAAATATTAATGAACATATTAATGAACAAAAGAGAGAAAAATATCAATAATGTCAAAATAAGAAAAAACATAATTATTTATGCATTACTATGATACACTGTAATATATTATATTCATGAAGGAACCATTCATACTTGAAGAATCACAATAATAATATGTAAGTATAGATAGAGCGATGTTTTTTCACAAAAAAATACAAAAATTTTTTTTTGAAAAATTATAGTCGCATCCAGCTAGAAAGATAATCTATACTAATATTATAAAGAGGAAAGATTTGATTGTTTGTTTGTATAGGATAGGCTCCGAAACTACTGGACCGATTTGAAAAATTCTTTTACCATTAGAAGCCGACATTATCCGTGATGAACATAGGCTACTTTTTACCGCGGGAAAATGCTTCATTCCTACGGGAAATCTAAAATAAAAGTAAATACAGCTTGGAGGGGGATATAGCGCCATCTATCCAAAATACGGTAGATGGCGTTTTATACTTTTCTACGCGGACCTAGTCGCGAGCACCAGCTAGTATGATATAATTTAATTTTATATACACACGTAGACGACGCCGCGATTAAAAGCTAGTACTATTAATTAGATAAATTTCATCCTGTATCTGTTGAGTTGTTTTTGCGTGAAATACAAAAACAAACATCCATACACACACATCTAATCTATCATCACACACTTTTACATATTTTGTACATTGTACAAAAAGTTTCAAAAGGTGTTTAAGTTGCTCGTCTGAAACTATTTTATCTGCCAATTCATTTTTAACAAGCACTGTACCAGTTGAAACTATGCGAAATAAAGTAAATTTCGAACTCGCACAAAACCGCAGATATGCTACTAGTCTTGTTTAAAATACTTGAAATACTTGGGTGTCGCAGAGAAATCCAAATTCGATCTATATTGCATTCCGCGCACTGTAACTTGAAACATCCAACTGTATAGTATGAGGAAGTATGTATTAACAGACTCGTATATAAACGGTGCAATCTAAGCCATCTCTTGTTTAAGACAGTTATCATTACTTTACTAATAGAACTAGCTGTTGCACGTGACTTCGTCCGCGTAAATTTATAAAATACAAACAAACAATCAAATCTTTCCTCTTTATAATATTAGTATAAATAATACATTCGTGTCTGTGAAACCATTATGGAAATACACATACAAAATTTCAACCCAATCGGTCAAGCCGTTTAGTAGTTGATATACCGACAGCAGCGCCACCTACCGGGTCCAATTGTATTTTTAAATCATCCAGGAAACCATCGAAATACCCATATAAATTTTCAACCCATATAATTTCAGTTATTTGAAAAAGATAAGTACAGAAGGATAATTCTTACTACCCATTGTCTTATTACCGGTTTTCCCGTAGGAATGAAGCATTTTCCCGCGGTAAAAAGTAGCCTATGTTAATCAGGGATAATGTCGGCTTCTAATGGTAAAAGAATTTTTCACAAACAAACAAACAATCAAATCTTTCCTCTTTAAAGTTGGAAAAGTTTGTTTGTTTGTTTGAACGCGTTAATCTCAGACACAACTGGTTCGAATTTAAAAATTATTTATGTGTTTGGCAGTCCATTTATCGAGAAAGGCCATAAATAATATTTTGTACGCGGACGAAGTCGCGGGCAACAGCTAGTATACAATAAAATAGTTTAACTCGCTTAACGGAACGTTGTTTTAAGTATTTCGTGAAATTCATCAAAGACAGTCACAATTCGAAAAGTTCACACAGAAAGAAATATTAAAAAATCTCCACATTCTTCGTTCCCAATCAAATCTCTTGAAAAATAAAAGACCCACTTAGTACGTCACAACGCTCCTAATTAAAGGAAGAGCTAAAAAAATCCATTTAAGAATTCAATTAATTGCGAACTAGTCGTTTGTAGGGCATTCCATTGTTTGGCGACCGAGTCCCGGCCTCTGTAAGACAATCTCAAAGTGTTCAGTACCGAGGCACACAAAACGAAAATTTCTCCAATCACTGTTCATAATATTAAAAATGGCACTTTTTTAAGTATAAGCAAATCGAACTGCTACATTTTTATTGAATACTAGCTGGTGCTCGCGACTTCGTCCGCGTAGAAAAGTATAAAACGCCATCTACCGTATTTTGGATAGATGGCGATATCTCCAGGGCCAAGCCGCTAGTATTTACTTTTATTTTAGATTTCCCGTAGGAATGAAGCATTTTCCCGCGGTAAAAAGTAGCCTATGTTCATCACGGATAATGTCGGCTTCTAATGGTAAAAGAATTTTTCAAATCGGTCCACTAGTTTCGGAGCCTATTCAATACAAACAAACAAGATATAGATTGCAGTTCGATTTGCATATCTATCTAATATATAAAATTCTCGTGTCACAGTGTTAGTTGCTATACTCCTCCGAAACAGCTTAACCGATTTTGATGAAATTTTATATATACACTTGGTTGGTCTGAGAATAGGTTTTTATCTATTGTTTATACGCGGGCAAAGTCGCGGGCAGCAGCTAGTACTAGGTATTATATAAAGTAGAAGAGTTTGTTTGTTTGTAAGCGCTAATTTCAGTTACTACTGGTTCGAATTGAAAAATTATTTTTGTATTGGATAGTCCATTTATCGAAGAAGGCTATAGAGAACGCGGACAAAGTCGCGGACACCAGCTAGTATTGTACACATATGAAGAGTGGGAGTAAAATCAGAATTGTCACACGAATGCGTTATATTATGCGTTATAGTTACGTTCTATTCTTTTTTAAATATTTTAGAATATCTCTGAAGTTTCATATTGGTCCATGAGCCAGCGACAGATTTTCATGACCAATTTCCTCCCAGTCGATAACTCGTAAAATGACTGAGAGAGTTGTATCATGAAGCGTTGTGAACGTCAGTTGCGGCTCCGATGGTGGGTTGAGCAGTAGAGTGGTAGCCGCCCACGCACATAATAAAAAAAAATTTAATCATTTATTTCCGATTAAAAATTCATGAAATTATAGTTAGCCTAATATTTTGAAGAAACCAAATTGTCAGCTATTTATAAAATGGTGGTGATTACCTCCCAATAGAAAATTTATCAGATGATAGTTTATGTATTACTGTTAATAAATAAAAAAGTCAGCTGGCTATATCTTGGTGGAATGCTTGCCAGCTGATGCTCTGAAAGTGTAACAGGCTACCACTGCTCAACCCACCATCGGAGCCGCAGCTGACGTTCACAACGCATCATGATACAACTCTCTCAGGCATTTTACAAATTATGGACTGAGAGGAAATCATTGACGAAATTAGTGCCTGGCTTACGGACCATATATATTGCTCCATCTACATAATACTATTTAAAAAAAAAAGAACAATGTTGTCCTTTCGGCGTGTTCGAATTGTGAAAATTTAATCAATCAATTCAATCAATACTAATAATAAATCTGTATGTATGTATGTATGTATGTTCATCCATAACTCTTGGTAGATAAACATTTAAGCGTACAGGACACAGGACAGGCTCCTTTTTTTTCAACGTGGACGAAGTCGTAGGCGCCAGTTAGTTTGCAAATGAAGTAAGAATGCAAGTACATACTCCATAGCTTTCCACCAACAATGGCTTTTTGTGCTCAGCTTCCTTGTAATCTGCTATTCACAAGTGGCTAGTCAACAAAACTGTTGCTCATGTACTATTCAAAACTAAACACAACACTTGAACAACAATCGCTACAAGCATACAAGACGGCAAAACCTTTCGAACTGTACAAGAAATATACGAAGTTCAACAGAAGTGTATCGATGCGGTTGGCTACAAACAAAGCGGTGCTTTACCTAGTATAAACTGACTGCCGCCCGCGACTTCGCCCGCATATCTTTGTAAATTATATACTACTAGCTGTTGCACGCGACTTCGTCCGCGTAACTTTGCAAAATATAATACAATCGTGTCTGTGAAACCATAGAAATACACATACAAAATTTCAACCCAATCGATCGAGCAGTTTAGTAGTTGACATACCGACAGCAGCGCCACCTACCGGGTCCAATTGTATTTTTAAATCATCTAGGAAATCATCGAAATACCCATATAAAATTTCAACCCAATCGGTTCAGCCGTTTAGAAGTTATGTGACAAAGAAGTTAAGTATAGAAGGATAATTATTATTCTTACTACCCGTTGTCCTTTTACCCGTTTTCCCGTAGGAATGAAGCATTTTCCCGCTGTAAAAAGTATCCTATGTTCATCACGGATAATGTCGGCCTCTAATGGTAAAAGAATTTTTCGAATCGGTCTATTAGTTTCGGAGCCTATTCTAAACAAACAAACAAACAAATATCTCCTCTTTATAATATTAGTATAGATAACCTATGTTACTCACTGATAGTGTAGCTTTCTATAGGTGAAAATCGGTGCCTTAGTTTTTTAGTTAATTAATTACAAAACACACAATTGTTCTCTCTTTACGATATTAGTATAATATTGATGTAGATGTCTGTGTGTAGACCAGCTTCATAAGGATGCAATATTTTCTGCATACACATCTTCCTCGTTTACTGTTTCTGTTTTGAAAACCGTATTAAAACCTTTGGCTGCTTTAGATGTATATATATTATATACTTCAGGTCAAAGACCATTTCGTAATCGATCAGTCTATGGGAGCGAATCGAATCTACAATAGACGCAAGTTCAGGACAGGAAACAAACTATATTGTCTACAGTAAGTGGAAAGTGGAAAAATGCTTTTTGTTGTCAATTTGTTACGGTCTTAAATGTAACTTGTTAAAGACGTTATAAGAAAAAATACAAACAGCTGAACGGTACATTTTTATAATTGTTTAAAAAAAAAAAGTGTTAAAAAAATATTTTACTAAAACTTTTAAGGCTTCTTTCACCATCTGTCAAGTAGGCTAAACTGTCATTTAAAGTCACCGGTAACCGGGAATAATGGAGCTGATATACGTTTGTTTGTACGATAAAAGTCCCAAACATTGAAAAGATTAACAAAAAATAAAACCGAAGAAAAAACTGAAAAGCATAAAATAATCTTATTATCATTTTACCTAAGTAATTTTGAGTCGCCGCCGCGCATCACTCTTTACGTAATTTTTGCTTGTTTGGCGCGACTCAAAATTACTTAGGTAAAATGATAATAAGATTATTTTATGCTTTTCAGTTTTTTCGGCGGTTTTATTTTTTGTTAAAAAGTTTTATTTTATATTTTTTTGTGGCTATAATCTAATATTTACTACATGCTTAATTTTTAATTTTCCCACCCTTAGGGTAGGATTTTTTTTTCCAAATTTATACAAGACCAACTTCGAAGTATACCCTATCCATTAAAAAAAGAATTATCAAAATTGGACTACTCTGTAAAAAGTTATGCGTGGTTATACGCTACAATCAGTGAGTGAACAATCAATCACCCTGTTTTCCTACTCTTAGGGTTGGAATTTTTTTTCCAAATTTAAATGGGACCCCCTTGGGGTACACCCTTTCAAATAAAAAAGAATTATCAAAATCGGACCACCGTGTCAAAAGTTATGCGTGATGATACATAAAACAAAAAAACGTGTCATTTTTTGGAGAGTATACGTTGGCAATATTTGATGCGCTCGAGTAAATCCCAAAAATCCCCTCTTGGGCTCCTCTACCACAATAGCAGTAAATAAATTTGTAAAACATGCTGGGATATATGTTTACAAAAATTCTCTTATAAGTTAACATTCTCTTATACTCAGCAGGTGAAGATCACACCTTGCACTCGCGAGGCAGGTGAGTCAGAGAAAAAGCTCTCGATAATTTCTACCACCTGTAATACTCGTAATAATTGTTATGGCCATTACCTTTATGGGTTTAAGGCGAATCCTGTACTTTCATCGTTACGTTTAACTTTTATGAATTCGCTTTCTATACTAATAATTATAAAGAGGAAAGATGTGAATGTTTGTTTGTTTGTTTGTATTGAATACGCTCCGAAACTGCTGGACCGATTTGAAAAATTCTTTTACCATTAGAAGCCGACATTATCTGTGATGAACATAGGCTACTTTTTACCGCGGTAAAATGCTTCATTCATACGGAAAATCTAAAATAAAAGTAAATACTAGCGGTTTTACTTTTATTTTAGATTCGACGCAAAAACGAAGTGTTATAAGTTGGACATGTTATAATTTTTAATCATAATATCTTATTTTATAACTAACTAGCAAGCTGTTGCACGCGACTTCGTACGTGTAACTTTATAGAAAATATTTTATAGCAGATATTACTAGATGATAATGTAGCTTCCTATACGTGAAAGAATTTTTAAAAATGGTCAAGTAGTAAGTCTCTCTTTATAATAGTAGTATAGATATAATAGGTTAAATATATAGATAACAATATAGGATTATTATAGTAGGCAGTTAAAAAAATCTGATTTCTATACCCCAGTTGACAACTTTAACTAATGGAATATTATGTAGGTATTAGAGAATAGTTAGGTATAGAACGTTCTAAGTTTCTGAGCGTTTATAAAATCTACCTACTTACCCTTAAGTTGAGCACGAGCCGTGCACCTGTCAGACACGTGCCTGGAGTCTGCATCTTAACTTTGAGCTGCTTTTGCTGACGGCTGGCGCAAGGCACAGGAGCCGAGCGATTTGTAAATAAATGCCCCTAGACCGCTTGACTCGTACGTAACATATTAACAAAAACATTATAGAAGTGGAGGAATTTGTCGGATAAATCCGACTCTGGCGGATTAAGTGTTCTGTAAAAGACACTGATACTGGTTTGAAAAAAAATTATGTGCAAAATTATGTAACATACAAAGCTTGTGACAAAACATAAAAACCCGTAACTTTGGCTCGACGCGTAAAGAATGGCGTACTCATTAGGCCATAAATCTTACAATAGCTTAGAACCATCGAAATAATATATATCTGCTGCCAAAAATAGCGTCAACAAAAGGTTTACTTAATTTAAAACGTGTATAATGTGCTTATTAAACATTTACAGAAAACGTCTGTTTTAATACATTTGGATATCTATAGTGATTTTCAGAATGAAAATAAAAAGATCAATATGTTTAAAAATCGAGACATATTTATTTGAAAATTCTTAAATATTATAAATATAAATATAAGTAAGGTAACGTTTTATTTTCAAGCTAAACAATTTTTGAAAACAACGTAAAGAGGCAGTCATGAAGACTGCCGACAGAAGTGAAAACATAAAACTGAGCGGCCAACGCACACACATACAATCGTGTATATGCAATGTGTTGGCGCGATCGCGTACGTAGCCAGCTGCGCACGCATTAACTGTGAGCATTAGTATGTTTCTGACGCGAACCGATACATTTTTTCCCTACCCAAAGTCGTATAACGCGGCTATAGAAGTTTTCACTACAAAAATTCTCATGGCCGTTCTTGAGAGAAACTCTTATGACTTGTACCAAAATTACCGTTCGTGTTTCAGACGCGTAGCATGCATCCTACGCTACTTGACGGCTGCAAAAACATAATTAGTTACCAACAATTATATGGTAGCTAGCAGAGACGTAAATAAACAAAAAATACATACATAATTCACATAAATAGTAACTTAATTTAGGTTACTTATACGTAGTATTTTAACGCAGAAACCGAGAATACTTTAAGTAAAAATAGGCAGAGCATGCAAAAAAATAAAATGCCCGTGTACAGAGAATGCGTGTCAGAAGTGAAGCTTCTATGGCGTTCAAATACTTACTATACAGTAAGCATTTTATTGTCGGCCTAATTCGTTAACCTGCTAAGTCCATTTTTGAGCAATTTCAATTTTTATATTTTTCGACAAGTTTAGACGATTATCTAACGTTTGGTGAAGGTGAGAAATTTCATAAATGAAAAACTGCTTTCTGACTAAGTAATAGCAAATCTTTACAAAGAAAACCTTAGAAGGTTTTCTTTGTAAAGATTTGTAAAGATTGTAAAGATCCTAAGTTTTGTACTGATAATGTCACTCTTTACGTAATTTTTGCTTGTTTGGCGCCGACTCAAAATTACTTAGGTAAAATGATAATAAGATTATTTTATGCTTTTCAGTTTTTTTCGGCGGTTTTATTTTTTGTTAAAAAGTTTTATTTTATATTTTTTTGTGGCTATAATCTAATATTTACTACATGCTTAATTTTTAATTTTCCCACCCCCATTTTCCTACCCACCTCGACCCTTGCAAGACCCACCTCGAGGTATACCCTATCCATTAAAAAAGAATTATCAAAATCGGACTACACTGTAAAAAGTTATGCGTGGTTATACGCTACAATCGGTGAGTGAACAATCAATCATCCCCTGTTTTCCTACCCTTAGGGTTGGAAAAAATTTTTCAAATTAAAATGGGACCCCTTTGGGAATGCACCCTTTCAAATAAAAAAAGAATTATCAAAATCGGACCACCTTGTCAAAAGTTATGCGTGATCATACAGACAAAAAAAAAAATATATACGCGTCGAATTGAGTACCTCCTCCGTTTTTGTTTTTTCGTTTTCGTCGGTCGAAAATTGACCGATTTTCATGAAACTTGGTAGATATACATTTAGACGTACGGGACACAGGACAGACTATTTTTTTCTTTTTCAATGCGGACGAAGTCGCGGGCGCCAGCTAGTACTATATAAATATTTACATTATGTATACCTCAGTAGGTACTTAATTATTAACCTAATTATTGATATATAAACGGCATTGTCGCTTAATCCAATAAATTCATTAATGGAACATAATATAATGATTATAATTAACATTCGATAATGAGCTTAACTTGGTTGAATGGTGCAACAATTTAAATAAGGCTATATATACACATATATCATTTTATTTACTAGCTGGTGCCCGCGACTTCGTCCGCGTTGAACGATGAAAGGTACCCTATGTCCTTTCTGGTGTTCCAGACAACGTGTATGCAAATTTTCATGGTGATCGGTTCAGTAGTTTTTGTGTGAAAGCGTAACAAACAAACTCACATTCACGTTTATAATATTAGTAAAGATACACATAATATATTATTATTTCAGTTAAAACAATTGACATTATACATTTCCCTAATTATCGCGGTCAACACCTAGTAAAAAATAAGATACTTAAGATTAAGTCTATCGCATTAATCCTTACCAATATTATAAATGTGAATAGGAGTTTGTTTGTTACGCTTTCACGCAAAAACTACTGAACCGATCACCATGAAAATTTGCATACACGTTGTCTGGGACACCAGAAAGGACATAGGGTACCTTTCATCGTTCAACGCGGACGAAGTCGCGGGCACCAGCTAGTAGTAGAGATAATACATGAATTAATATTCACAAGTGTCCACAAAGGCTGACCACGATTCGTAATCGGCATAAAAATTTTAAACCACAGAGTATGTTGCGAATTCCTCAGTTGGAATGAGTTTTTAATTGTTAAAAATCCGAATGCAAACGGTTGTTTTTTTTTTGCAAACAGTTTGGAATTCTTCGAATAGTCGCCACGGACACGAGGCTAAGGATACGTGCCGGCTGTGTATGACGATTTTTAATTTATACTAATACTAATATTATGAAGAGTATTTTTTTTATTTTTTTTTTTATCTCTGGTGTCCCAGACAACGTGTATGCAAAATTTCATGGTGATCGGTTCAGTAGTTTTTGCGTGAAAGCGTAAAAAACAAACAAACAAACTCACATTCACATTTATAATATTAGAATATTAGTAAGAATTTTTCAACATGGACGAAGTCGCAGCTGGATAAACATAAATTAAGGATGTAATTTATCCTAAAAAAATCTTAGCTTCCCGAGGGATCTTCTAAAACTATAAAATACTGCCAGATGTCAGCGATAAACATGTCAGATATTTTCCTAGGTGTTATATTTTTCATTTCTCAAAGCGGGCGAAATCGCGAGCACCAGCTAATTTTAATATAAATTTAATGGAGTAAACTCTAAACACGAACGCGTTATTACAACTGGAAGGAAATTCACAGGAACCGATAGTCGTACAGGTATGAATAGCTTTAAATTATTGGCTTCTGTGCAGACTTCCGCAAGATACAAGTTTGTGGTCTAAGTTACATGATAACGGCGTTTTTACGCCATGTGTTTAATTATTTAAAAATCTGCATTTTAAATAATCAAGTCAGAACAAACTATTTAATAAGTATAAAATGTTATGTAGTATCAAATTCGAATCCAATTAATTATATTGAGTAGTGTAACTGATTGGTTTTTGTCCATTCTGTTATATCGTATAATAACTTATTGGTCGTTTTGGATAGTAGAGCTTATTGCATGTTTTTATTTTTTATTTTGTTCTATTATACAAGTAGCAGTAGAGCAGTTTGGACATTCTCCATTATGCTTCCAATCTGTCATATTCTACAGTAGAACTACTTGGACTAACCCTACCATAATCATATCATAAAGTTCATATTATAATAATCATATCATGAAGTTCTTCAAACAGGCTAATGGTACACTTGATGGCAGGTGGCTATCGTCACCTATAACACAAGTAAAGCCACAGGTGGTGGTCATGCGCCTATAACACGATGATATTCAGTAAGAATGTGATCCAGTAAGCCTTCAGAAAGTGTGTCCAAATTACTGTGAACACAACAACACCTAGGAAAATATCTGACATACTTATTTATAGCTGACATCATACAGTTTTTTAAAGTTTTAGAAGATCCCTCGGGAACGTTATTTATGTTTATGTTTATCCAACCGCAACTTCGTCCTTGAATAATTCTTACTATTAATATTCTAATATTATAAATGTTAATGTGAGTTTGTTTGTTTGTTTATTGTGAAGCGCAAAAACCGCTATTCGCTTGTGATTTGGGACAAATCTCGATGAGGACGCGCACCGATCCATATAATTAGCATATTATATGTGTTCATGTATTGATTTAGTAATGACACTTAATGAGTCAGTTAAACTAATTAGCACAGTCGCGTGTGAGTGTGTGTGTATACATAATAAATGATCGATTTTTAATTACATTGTCGTAGTTGAATCTATATAAGCATTACAACAAAATCAACAATGATTGTGGTGTCGTTTTGATATAACAATATGTAATCTTTTGTTATTAGTTTTATATTTCATTCAAATTTAAATACAATTTGTGTTTTTTTTTTTAAGTGTAATAAAATTTTTAAGTCATCGGATTACTACACGAGGAGAGACAGGCTGACGGCCACTTGATAGTAGATGGCTACCGTCGTCAATATAAGCAACGGCAAAGCACTTGATGGTAAGTACTGCAAATGCGCTGCGATCAAACCTAGAACTATGAAAAAAAAAAACAATAGATCTCCGGGAGTACCGACAGAAGAAAAACTTGAACAATTACGTGTTTATTTATGAATCGTCATTAAATATTTTATTTTGAATGTTTTTAATTCATTCATTATTATAAACTACTACTAAAACATTTATACGAGCCACTACTAGCAAAAGAGTAAGTAGTAGTTTCTCTATACTGAAAAAGGTGACGACCTTTTTGGAATATCACTGGCCTTTTTCTATTTTTATTTGATATTACTGTGTTCTTTTATAATTGTCAACAGAGGTGTCAGTGTTGCGAGTTCAACGGCTTTTTCCCATTTCAAAAATGCCCAACGCGGCAAAGAAGTTTTCACTTCAAAAATGTAATCTTAATTTTTTCACATTCGGAATAATAAACGTTATTAGAAAAATGTTGTAGCGAGGCGGCACGTTGCCTTAGAGCAACGGTTTTCGCACAAAAGGACGTCAGGAAATTTGCGTCCGTCGTCTTTTTTCTGTTCAAATTAATTGGATCCCCTCGTGGATGTGGAGTTACAGCTGATTTTTTAATACGCGACGACATCTTGACAGTGCTACTGTGTGCTCTTTGAACTTAGCTTAACGGGGCTATTCTCTTGTAATATTTACTTTTATTTCTATTAAAATATTTCTTAAACGTATTTTATATCGACACATCAAAGCAACACTGAGATATTTTGCTAAATTGACGATTTTGAGTTGAGCTACGTGTTATGTGTAACACTGAGTTATGTGCTCAGGTTTTTGACTACGATATTTAACTAACTCACTATTACATTTTAAAGAAAAAACGATGGAAAAGAAAGCAACAGTGGTTTAGAAAGTAATAACTCATTGACGATATATCTCAATATCGATAATTATGTAAATGTACATTAATGGCAGGACATTTATTTATGTTAATGGAAAGACAGGTTGACGGTTCATTGGATGGTCGGTAGCTTATAACACAAACAACGCCATAGGTGCTAAAAGTGCGCTGCCGGCCATAAGGAGTACCTTACTCCTATTCTCCTTAATCAAAATATTTATTTATCAATTAGGTTTCTTCAAGAAACTCTTATAAATGTGTGACATGTTTTTTAAAAAAATTTTTTTTGGATGTCGGTTGAAAACAAAATCCTCCGCCGCGTCTGTGTGTTCGCGATTAACTCAAAAACTACTGCACTGATTTTCAGGCTGTTTTCACCAATGGATAGAGTGGTTCTCGCTGAAGGTTTTAGTATATAATTTACCAAGTTACGCGAGCAAAGTCGCGGGCAGCAGCTAGTGTATTATAAATGAGAAAGTCAGTTTGTTTTTACGGTTTGACGCCCTAAAACGGCAATCACACCATGCAATTTGAACGTTTCCTATTTAGGAATCTAAGTAGAGAGCTCGGGATCAC
This sequence comes from Synanthedon vespiformis, assembly GCA_918317495.1. Taxonomy (NCBI): domain Eukaryota; kingdom Metazoa; phylum Arthropoda; class Insecta; order Lepidoptera; family Sesiidae; genus Synanthedon; species Synanthedon vespiformis. The sequence continues at coordinate 1,267,483 of OU906971.1, read as the reverse complement.
ACTACGCTAAATTGATTTCTAAATCGAAGACATAGAGTTGAAAATGGATAAACTCTCAATTGAATCCAATCTGTTCTAACTGCAATCACACCTTTCGATTTCAATTGTTCAAATTGTAAGGTGTGATAGCCCTTTTACTCAACCGATCAGTAGCACTACCATGAGTTGCTATCGAAATCTTACGTTAGTTTACTTATGTCTATAACGAATCTTTCACCCTTCAATGTGCTAGTGAATGATTTAACTACTAACGTTACGGTATTTCTCGAGAGCATCAGTCAAATTTGTAATTCATGATTCCGATTTTGTATAGAAATGTCAGTTTAAAGTTAGTCGCTAATGGTCGCTAGCGACTACATTCGATAGGTTTTTCACTTATGCAACTTATGTTACCGGTTTTAGTTCTTTGAATGACCCCTAGAGGCGCTGTACAATTTTTCATACAAATATTTTACGTTCTCGCTCATCTCTCGCTAGCGATTTCGGTCGTCATAAACTCATGGTAGTGCTACAGCATATAATTTTGCATACACGTTGTCAGGGACTCTGCCGTCCGCTTCATCCTAAGAAGCACCTAAGGTGCACGAGAGTGAGGTTTTTCCGCTTCCAATGCGACCACGCCAATCGTTTACTTTTCCCACACTGGGGTACACTGGATCCTAGATTAATTGGATTTTGTTAATGACGAAAGTTCGAATTTCGTTTCTAATGTAGGATCTCAAATAATGAATTGATTGGTTTGCGGTTTTATTAATAGAGATTCGAAACTCATCTATCAAATTTATTTTATTATCAAATTTCATTGAGGTCTGTCCATTGTGAAGTTTTAGTCTGAGCATATAAAATTAATGAAGTATACAATCTTTATATATCGCTTCTTAAAAACTAAAGGGGCATAAAACAAAAAAAAATCCAAAAATGTTTTTTATTGCAAAAAGACTCATGGTTGTTTCATTCCATATTTAGTATATATTTTGATCATTTTTTTATATATTCAAAAGTAACTTATATATTTATTTTATTTTATTTTATTGAAACATAGTCACACAGCACTCATATGACAATAATATAAGAGTAAATACATATGTATACTTAAAACCTACTGGCAATAACGGACTACATTTTTTTTTTATTTTTTTTTTTTAACATTAGAAAACTATGAACACATACACAAAAAAAAATAATTAAAAAACAATAAAGCAAACAAAAGGAAACCATATATATGCTTATATCTCTTCGGTATTCAGTTTATTATAAAAATACTACAATATTTATTTTATTTATTTATTTTTATTAAATATATGCATATATTTAATAAGAAAAAAAATGACAAAAACATTTTTTTTTTCGATTAGCTCTCCTGTAAAAAGTGTAATTTTGATTTGTGCCCCTTTAGTTCTTAAGAAGCGACATACAAAAATCAATCGCTTCACTTTGTCGTACGTTTGTCTCGCAAAAACTCAAGAATGGCTAGAGGGATAAACGAAGAAAATTTGTGTACCTATATATAAAAAAAAATTGCATAATAGGCGAAGACGGAAGCGGGTCACAATTTTTGTATAACTTTATATTCTCCACAAAAGACGTCGTTACAATGTTCATCTATTACGCTTTAGAGGGTTAAATCTCATAAATCTCGGATACTTTAGCGCCTAACACTTAACATTTGCAAGTCTTTCAGTGGCGCCACAGGAAACGGAAGTCGCTCGTTTCCCGCCAAAACGCGCGTAATTTTTTTCTCCTACGCTTAAGCCGTTATGGCGGCACTTCCGGTTGGATTTCCCGCGCAGTGACGTCACGTGTCGCACGTGTGACGTTGCTTCCGGATGTGAGGTTAAGTTGAAAGGCAAAAATGTTAGGATTTTTCCAATGCCCATTAGTTGCACACGTTATTAGAATCCAATTTTACAGTTAATGTAATAATTAATTATAAAAAATAATCATTTGATGAATGATCTATATTATTATCTATATTCTTATCTTACTAATATCTAAGGGCCTCTTTCACCAACTACAAGTGTTGATTAGTTCTACTTTTAGAAATAATTTTATATGCACTCAGTTTAGTGATTAGTGCAATCTTTCGATAGGCGATTTTTTTTATTATTTTCTTTTTAATTTTTGGGACTTACACAAACAAAGGTATATCAGCTCCATTTTCCCCGGTTACCGGTTACTTTAAATGACGGTTAGTCTTCTTGACAGACGGTGAAAGAGGCCCTAATACTAATATACTAATATTATAAAGAGAGAAAGAAGATTTGTCAAGTATGTTTCTAATGAATAAACTCAAAATCTACTTACTGGGACGATTTTAAAAATTCTTTCACATAATAAAAATACATTGTCAGGGAGTAATATGGGCTATATTTTATGTTAGTTTATATACATTTTAATTTTTAACCATAGCTTGTATATTATTCAAATATCTATATATAATACTACCTGGTGCTCAAACTTCGTCCGCGTTTAAAAGTATAAAACGCCATCTACCATAGATGGCGCTGTCAAGTGTATCCCGGGCCAAGCCGCTAGTATTTACTTTTATTTTAGATTTCCCGTAGAAATGAAGCATTTTCCCGCGGTAAAAAGTAGCCTATGTTTATCACGGATAATGTAGGCTTCTAATGGTAAAAGAATTTTTCAAATCGGTCCAGTAGTTTCGGAGCCTATTCTATACAAACAAACAATCAAATCTTTCCTCTTTATAATATTATTATAGCATATTATAGTATATATAGTATAGATATCTACAGAAGAAAGTTGGTATTAGGAAGTTGAAAAAGATTATTCCTGGAACAGTACGGATGGATAATTGTACCTACTAATGACTGTATTTCTACGCGGCCATTACCGTCAGCAAAAAAATAATTTTTTTAATATTTTTTTGCTATAAGGTTAGCTATAAATTTTTTTAAAAAAATGTTGCAATAAATAAAAAATATATAGGTACTTATGAATTTATTTTTAATTTTCTAGTTGCCATATTATATATTACAGTACCTAGGTATAACATTCAAAAAGATACTAGGTCAATCTAAAAGTATCTTAGACATAATTTAAATATTCTATATTATATACAAAAAAATATATAAATATTATTATTAATGGTAACAAGTAAAAGTTTACCATATCTTTTTGCCAACGTTACCTATACATATGAACGTGTCTTGTTTTGAAAACGTTCTTGTAGGTATGACGAGTCATATTTATAGACCGAATTTATCTATACCTACATAAACGAAACGAGAACGACAACGTCGACGTTTACGTTTACCTACGTAAACGAGCTATGTCTGTACATCAAATATAGCTAGGTATATAAACAGTTTCTTACATAGATTAATATATAGGATACTTTTCAGACGGGAAAAATGTTATTTTCCTGTGGGATTTAAAAAAACTAAGGTACGGTAGCATTTACGAAGCTTATTAGAAACACAAATTAATATTTTAATCAGAAAAACTTAATATTCTTAGAAGACATTGGACTTAGTTATAATCCTTAGTCTTAGTTATACTTAGAAGACATATTAAATTTAATTATTTTATTAAAATATTTTTTCGGTGGTGTTAGCTAACAGTATATTACAATTCTTTATATATTTTAATACTATTTTAATATCTTACATGAATTCTTTTCATTATATTAAAATAGGACTTTTAATAAAATAGAACTCCCGTGACTTCGCATGGATGTAACTTTTGATGACAAACACATTAATGAAATGCGGTCATTAACGTGTTTCTAACTCGATGGCAAAAGTAATAAAATATTGTATTGTTCATACTAGATACAAAATCATTTTGATAATCCAAATGAAAATAATAGGTACATAAATTGTACTCTCGACTACACTATAGATACGGCGCAACATCCTTTGCTCTCAAACTGGTTTTGGAAAAAGAACGGTAGCCGATGTTTTTGTGTGCAACTGTATCAGTCAATTAATAATGAAAATGATATTATATGACAGTTATGATATAGAGTGTTGTGTTATTTTAATAATAAGATATCGCTCATCCGGTGGAATAAGATCACAATGACGTGTTAGCTAATTTTACAACTATTTTGTAAATGTCTCATATAAAATGAATTCAATATTAAAAGTTTAATGGTGATGCTGAGATTTTTTTATAATATAAATGTGCTTAACTTACTTAACTTGAAGTATATATAACTCTTTTTAACAAAAAAAAAAAACCGACTACAAACCGTTTTGGATGTTGACTCTATGAAATTTCTTTTCTGTTCTTTCTATAATATGATTTAAAATTATTATGATATCGATAATTCGGTTTTGGAAAAACTGCAATTGTGATGTTGTTACAGGAAAAGAACGGACTTTTTATCATGAAAATTTTTCAAAACATTTTTTGAGGGGAACTCAAACAAATCGTTAAGAGACCACGGTTCAGACATTTGTCACCACAGGCCAACACACATTTTGTCGAAACGTTGGAACTGGACTGGACGAGCGTAGGAACTCAGTAATATAGGTATTTGGGACATATTATTGTCTCAACTTATTGTAATGCTAATAACCTAAGACAGAATGCGAAGCAACACATTCGCGCACTTATTCAACTAGCGAAACATACGCCAGCAATTCCAATATTTTAGAAAAACCTTTATAGCTGGTAACTATTGACATCCCAATTTTTAATGTACACTATAGCTAGGATGTTTTCATTGGAAAACATTATTGGCTTTCAATCAATAATTCATCATCTCAGCCGCAGGACGTCCACTGCTGGACATAGGCCTCCCCCAAAAATTTCCAATTGGACCGGTCAGAAGCAGCCTGGATCCACCGTCGACCTGCGGCCCTTATTAGGTCGTCTGTCCACCTTGTGGGTGGACGTCCTACGCTGCGCTTGCTGGTCCGTGGCCTCCACTCGAGAACCTTCCGGCCCCAGCAGCCGTCGGCTCTTCGTACTATGTGCCCTGCCCACTGCCACTTCAACTTACTGATCCGACGGCTTATGTCGGTAACCTTCGTACGTCTACGGATCTCCTCATTTCTGAATCGATCTCGCAGTGTAACCCCGAGCATAGCCCTTTCCATAGCTCGTTGAGCGACATTGAGCTTCCTTACGAGGCCCATAGTTAGAGACCACGTTTCAGCGCCATATGTCATCACTGGCAACACACATTGGTCGAACACTTTTGTCTTGAGACACTGAGGAATTTTGGAAGAGAAGATGTCTCGGAGCTTCCCAACGCCAATCAATAATTACGAAATCTGAACCAGCAAAAATGTGACAATTTGTGCAAATTTTAAAAATTAATTATACTACATATAAAATAAATTTCAGTTTTTTGTTTCGATGAAAACCTTCATATTATGTCTCAGAACAGTCATGTTTTTTCATGTGTTACTACGACCAATAACTAATGAGTAATCATCGAATGACATTGTATGGAATTGGTAAGCCACTCGAGTTGGAAAGTGGCCTCTTAAATATAAGTTCTCAATCATAAATTGGCTTTTAAACAAGACAATGTATCTATGTATGTATACAACACTATTATCTATACTATTCCTTCGTTGAATAGATGCGCCAAGACGAAACAAAATGTGAAGAGGCCCTTAACCTGAGTAGGTTCAATGAGTGGCCACTATATCCAGTACGTGAGTCGCTAAGGGCCACTCAAACATAGCTGAGATTAAAAGCAAAATATATACTCTGTCTAACTATAATACATGTCTAAGTTAAGCCTCATTGTGTTGTCTGCAGGAGTTTAGTTAAGTATACCAATGACCCACTAAGTGCATTAAGGTGGATATGTATTTATTGGTTTTTATCAACATTAAATTAATTAATGTAATTATTTATTTGCATTATTAATTAAATTTAAAATTGTTACAGCTTTTTCCGCTATGGGTGGCGGACAGGCTGACAATTAATAAAAGATGAAAAAAAGAAAATAAAAGTCCTTCTTAGACACAATAAAATTGTTTATTCATAAGAAAGCAGTCTATATAATTAAAAAATGCAGTTTAGAAATGATGGACAGATTTTGATACTATTTGTACCATAAAAAATAAAGATAAATTTACACAAAAAATAGTAAATTATTTATTTAATTACTAGCCGGTGCCCACGACTTCGTCCGCGTTAAAAGTAAGGGATGTGTAGCTCCTGACTAAATGTGTATGTTCCTCGAGAATCACTCTATCAATTGGTGAAAACAGCATGAAAATCGGTGCAGTAATTTTTAAGTTTATCGCGAACAGTACTTTTTCTGAGTAAGAGGTACACTATGTCCTTTCTTGTATCCCTGACAACGCGTATGCAAAATTTCATTATTAGTTGTTAAGGCGTGAAATGTTAACAAATAAAGAGACAGAAAGAGTTACTTTCACATTTAAAATGTTAATATGTAAGTATGGACAACAAGGTCAGTTTAGTTCGATTCCATAGTTAAACCGTAGATATATAAATTATGTCATGGAACAATAAAAAAAGACAGTATACATACCCAACCAGTTAACACTACGTCCGCTCGAGAATCGTTGTACAGTTGCTTGGACTCATTTAACCGAAAGGTAACCAAGAACCTGTCTCTTCAGAAGATTTAAAAATACATTTGATAATAAAGACAATAAAACTTTTTAACAAAAAAATAAACCGCCGAAAAAACTAAAAGAAAAAAATTACTACATGCTTAATTTTTAATTTTCCCACCCTCAGGGTAGGAATTCTTTTTTCAAATGTAAATGTAAATGTAGACCTTGTTAGGTCCTAACCATCAAATGCACCGTCACCCTGTCGGTACATGATAAAAATATTTCATTAATATTTTTTTCTTTATAAGGCTCACTGTACATTTAATAGTACATGGTTAACATAATAATATGAGCATAATGGTACTGTCGCCTAAAAACGCAAGTAACTTTTACAATTGAATATTTATTTATATATTTGATAGCTTCGACCGCGTTGGAAAAAAAAAGTAGCCTATATACTGTGTCCTGTACGTCTAAATGTTTATCTATCGAGTTTCATGAAAATCAGTTAATTCGTTTAAGAGTATTGAGGAAACATACATACATATATACAGATTAATAAATCTAATAATAATTAGTATTGATGATTTTAAAGGTTTTAATAATTTCCTTCCTTAATAAAAAAAAGTTAAATAATATATTTTAATATTTATTGCAGTTTACATTAATAAATGAGTTCATGTTGCATGAAACCGTCCATAGTATTATAAAGACCGGTTTATCAACATAAAAAGCGACAGTCGGGTCAATAGACGCAGGTGCAGGACTGATACAAACATACGGACAGATGTGATGCACCTTCGTTTTTATATGTATACGCATACATAGTCGATTCAATGAGTCGGTTACGGCGTAACCTTGAAAACTTTGTTTAGGGCGAGTATTTGAAATCAAATGATATATATTTTTTTATATCATTTGATGATGATGATATAAAATTTCAAGTAACAACCAGTAGATAGACAATTTTGTTAGTAAATGAATTTGTTGACCAATAAATTGAGTATGGGGACTTAACTGTAACTACTATTTAGTGTCGTGCCGAACAATTCGACTCAGAAAACAGAAATAGTCACCTGGTAATTGTCGGTCGAAATTAATCTCATTGCGAATTGACAAAATTTATTTTGATTATATGCAATCAAAATAAATTTTGTCAATTTGAATTATTTTTATTACGATAAATAATATCAATAAATTACTGGCTAAATTCCAATAATAATAAATATAAATATTTTATACTTAAAAGTTATAATTAGTGTATCTAGTATAGCGATTACATTTTAAAGTTAATATGTATAGTTATAAATAAATTTCAATTAATTTAATATTATAAAGAGAAAAGATAATATGTATATTTGTAATACAAATATACAAATTTTTTATATATATTTTTGTTTGTAATGAATAAAGTCAAAAACCAGTGGAGTGATTTTAAAAACTCTTTCACATAGGAAGCTACGTTATCAGCGAGTAGTATAGTCTATTCATACTAAGTAATATTATACATTTGTTTGTTTACATTGAATAGACTCCGAAACAACTGGACTGATTTGAAAAATTCTTTCACTGTTGGGAAGCTATATTATCAGCCAGTAACATAAGCTTAAGTATATTTAATTATTCTGAAGAAGTCGCGTGAAACAGCTAATAATACAAAAATAAACAATATGTACGTTATTAAATGTTTTTACCGGTCCTTTTGGAATATTATAGTACATATGTCACCTATGTTTAGCAGTAAATGTCCTACGCTCGAGACTACTACGTCTCGATATGACTCCAAGAGTACTGTACACTGAATGGACTTCTAATATTTAATGACTTAGGCAAGTTTAAATTACAGATAGGTTATTTTAATTTATTAAAATGTCTGTCACAGTTTAAGACACAAATCGTTACAACAAAGGCCACGTGGCTCAATTTAAAGACAACTTAATTCCCCAATAAGTTTCCCTGAAAAATGGACTACCCGAAGAAAAAAGGCGACTTCATTTATTAATTTATGACACCGACCAAGATGGAGGAAGTAGCTATTAACAGTACCATTAATTAACGTGTGCCATTTCGGCGGATTTCCTCGGGGTAGATTGGGGAAAAATGGGGAACATTTTGGGCCAGTATTATTGCCCAACTTGTTTCCTTTACCGAAGCAGCAATTCGGAAATGTGTTCGCATAAAACGTTTACACATAATAAACATGAAATTAGTACTACCAAAGCTCTATTAATATACACTAGACTGGATGACCGAGCTTCGCTCGGGCCAATGAAAGGCTTTACATGTAAGAAATAAAGGCTACGAAACTTTATACATCACTAGTTGTTGCACGCGACTTCGCCCGGGTAACTTTATAAAATACTAGCTGGTGGCCGCGACTTCGTACGCGATGATAAATTAAAAATATAAAAGCAATTACAACGCTTGACAACTTGTTGCTATAACACATTGGCCAGGCGTTAGTTACAGTTTTATATTTTAGATAATCCCTCGGGAACATTACTTTTTTCTTGGTTGAAAGGTATCCTATATCCTTTCTGGTGTCTCAGAGAACGTGTATGCAAAATTTCATGGTGATCGGTTCAGTAGTTTTGGCGTGAAAGCGAGACAAACAGACAGAGTTACTTTTGCATTTATAATATTACTAAGGATAATATATTTGTGTCTGTGAAACCATGGAAATACACATACAAAATTTCAACCCAATCGGCCAAGCCGTTTAATAGTTGACATACAGACAGCAACGCCACCTACCGGGTCCAAATGTATTTTTAAATTATCCAGGAAACCATCGAAATAGCCATATAAAATTTCAACCCAATCGGTTCAGCCGTTTAGAAGTTATGTGAAAAATATAAGTACCGAAGGATAATTCTTACCACCCGTTGTCCTTTTATCCTATTCATTTGACTTTCATTTGGAAGTATTAACTCCAAAATGTATTTTCCAAATTATTACTTTTAACATTAATTATGACCATTTCACGCAACAAACAATAATAGTTATAATCAACAAGCCATACATTATTAATCCATTTGCATTTAATTATTTCGCGTCAAATCCCGCAGCTGTGTTATATTATTGTAATTACATCGAACACCGGCCTATCCGGTTGTAACTCACTATATCCGGCTTAAATACAGATCAAACCGGGTAAACTGGTGTCCCTAGAGCATTATCTGTACGATTGTCAAGTGTTTAAAATTTTCAATACAATTTGACAATGTGTAGCTTTGATTGCACTAGCATTAAGCCTTCGGTTTTGCTCGTATTCAATTAATCTCATCCGGGTAAACTAATGTCTCCAAAGGCATTATCTGTACGATTGTCAAGTGTTTAAAATTTTCAATACAATTCGACAATGTGTAGCTTTGATTGCACTAGCATTAAGCCTTCGGGTTTACTCGTATTCAATTAATCTTACCCGGGTAAACTAATGTCTCCAAAGGCATTATCTGTACGATTGTCAAGTGTTTAAAATTTTCAATACAATTCGACAATGTGTAGCTTTGATTGCACTAGCATTAAGCCTTCGGGTTTGCTCGTATTCAATTAATCTTACCCGGGTAAACTAATGTCTCCAAAAGCATTATCCAAAATATAAAATAAGTAAAATATCCGGCGTAAATTCACCTCAAACCGGGTATACTAGTGTCCCTAGAGTATTATCAGTACGATTGTCAAGTACGGTTTTGTTCGTACTCAATAAATCTTATCTATACAAATAAATAAAATATCTGGCTCATTGTTGTTTTGCCACAATTGTTGATTTGCCACACTTTTGTATTTCCATACGTTGAAGGTTGTTTCGCCACAGTCGTTAAAAAATCTGGCATTTGTGTGAATAACCTTTGTTTCTTTTTTTTTTTGGCCATGATAACTGGCCGGAAGTGCCTAAAAAAATTAAAACTTACCTTTGTAACTTTTTTAAAATAATTAATCGTGAACAGAACTCCTAATTGATGACGAATATTGATGCAGAGTTTAATTTTAATTCCAAATAAATTAAACTGCCATTAATATTTAATTTTCACGAAATAAATTTATATGAAAATAGTCATGATATCGATACCGTGCACAAATTTCGCGCACAATAAATAATTCAAAGTCAGATTATAATATTGTCCATTTCCGTAGAGATGGCGTAAAATTAATTAGATTCAAATGAAATATGTTTTAACAGTAACATTTTGTAACTCACCCGCTAGGCGTCAAGTGGCCTTAAGGGCGGTGTACACAGTGTAGAACTTTTAAGGTGGGATACGAAGCAAGCGTCAATATAGCGTCAGTGACGTAACGACAGAACGGCAAATAATGCTCTATGCAAATGAATGGAACGTCATTCAAGCGCATTAACACTGACTCCACGTCTTTGTTTCTGCGTCAGTGACGTCAGCGTAGACACCAGCGTTACTGCCGCGCTCATGTTTGTAGTGTCGCCAAAGCCCACGTGTATTTAGAGGTATTTTTAAATAAAAAAATGTATAAAACGCACCTATTAAAGTGTTTACTGAAGAATATGATGAAATTTTAATTACACCGGTGTCTTGGCATAATTAAGAAAATATGCGAATGAAAGAAAGGAAATATTATATCATTTCTTATCTTTATTATTTAAAGGTTGATTTCGACCTAGGAGTAGGTACATAGACACACGCTATGACGACCGTACGCGGCTTTATAGAAGCGGAATTGTAAAAGTATAACCAAAATCGTCCAACGAAACATAAAAAGTGCAACATATAACAAGAGTTGTTCGTTAGTTTCTTGACGATTCATGGTCTTCCTTCAAGAAACATCGGTCCCAGCGGCCATCTTCCCTTCCTACTGCTACGTCTGTTATATAAGAAACATGTTAAATATAAAAACGTTTATTAAAATACATAATGAAAATGTTAACGAATTAACCTTTTTCTTTGATTATAAAATTGAAACATGCACATAATTCCCACCATTGTGCACCATCCCTTAAATGGAATATTTCATGTACATGATTTATTGTTGTGGGCCGCGCACACAATATGTTGTTGTTGGCAACAACCAATGTGTTTTCAGCTTTATTTTTATAGAGTATCAACTTCAATATACGAGTATGTTACATTGTATATTCTTTTGTAAGATACATTACAGAAGAAGTATACTTAAATAAGAAGTTTATGGTAAATCGCAACAGCTGACACCGTTTATTTGTTGCAGTTATTTTTTTATGTTAAAGATTGGTAGACAGGCTGACAAAGATCTACCTTCGCCTATACTTATACACACAAGGTTACCTTTAGGCGACGGTAACCACCTACCATCAATTTAAACGTTAATCTGTCTGTCACCCTTTATGATATAAAACCCTTATTACAGGTAAGTGCAAATATTTAAATATTTATAGCTATTTCAAGCTTACAGATTTGAAAAATTATCAACAAACACATATGATTTCCTAACAATTATTAATTTATTTATTTATTGTTTAAAAATTTAAAATAACTACCTTCCTAGCTTAGTAGTAATAATAATATTATTCATTAGTCACGAGCTCTTAAGGTGGACAAGTGGGCAACGGTTTAGGGGCTAGCAGCCGTCAGCGCAGGTGGCGACAATAGGGCAAAAGGTACTTACACTTGCGGACAATTAAAATCGGTGTAATAATTTTTCTCTTAAATAGGGATATAAGATACAGAAATATAGAAAGTTTGTTCTGTTTTCTAAAAAAATAATATATTCGGTAAAAATTACAATAAATAATATCTGATACTTCAACATTAGGTCCACAAAGGCATAATGGTAATGCATGACGTAACATTGTTATCTCTTTATTATAATACTGTGACAGTGTCAGTAACATTACAAGCAAACACTCTTTATAAAATGGATATTTTAATCCTATTATTAAGTCAACCCCGAGATAGATGAACTATCACAAATTACTGTTAACGTTTGATAACACTAGCTTTTAGCTTTTATTTATTCTGATGTTTTATTATTTATTTATATTAAAAATTATAAATATTTTTAACGTTCATATTAATTTGTAGATGCTTGCTTTACTTATACAAGCTGTTACTATAATGGCTATAAAAACAAACACATATTTCTTATACAATTTCGTGTACACAATATGAATGTCCCGAAGTGTAATGACCACCTGTTCGGCTAAGTATATTATTCGGATCTCCTCCATTGTATCTACGGCTTAACCGCATCTTGACAATTTTATCGCTGAACGTCGAATACATTTCTGTTTTTAATGACATTTGTTTACTTCGCACCGACGAAAGCCAGCATTAGTTTGAAAATTAAAGTAAATTCTAGTTCATAGTTCATGACGAACAATTAAAGACACAAATAACAGGTGATTGTGTGTCTGCGTCATTCATATTATTATAACATAATTGTTTTTTGTTACTTGGGACTTTACTTACTTGATAAATACACTGCATCTATTTGAAAAATTCTTTCACTATTTGAACGGTACTTTATTTCAGATAGACAAAGGGTTTACATTTTGTATATAAGTCTAGTATTTTTTTAAAATAAAATAAATTACGATGCATTACGTTAATGTTTCTTAAATCTTAATCTTTCGTCTAATCTTTATAAGTCCAAGAGCTATATATAAAGCTTGCCCTCTGCCATTTAATGCCTGTACTATATCAAGCTATACCAAGCTCTGGCGTGGATTTTAAGTTTAAAATTTTGAAATTAAAAATATCGTCTCAATCAGTAGCTTAGTTATCTTGTGTTGGTCTTATAAACACCGAATCCATGGGTCACTTGCGCCCCCGTGGGAGGTTCACACGAGCGCCGCGCGCTGTGACGGCGTAGGGTTACAGAGATAACGTACACACTTCATACACAGGGTGTTTAAATTTAAGAAAATATTAAGCTGTCAGGGAATTCCATTTCTGAATTACTAGCGACCGATTAAGCCCGTATAATATATATTAATATACCGTGTTAGAATATATGTATATTACGGTATACGTTGGTGACGTCATTTAAATATATATTTTTGTTGTGTATATGTCAGTCCAATATTTGTATAGAAAATATTTCGTAATATGCATTGCTATAATTTATATTAATATATATTATAACTATATATGTGTGACGGGCTTTAAGCTTCGAACGAAGTTGAAATTTTCAAAAATCTTTTATAGCGGACACTTAAATTATAAAGTAAGGCTATGTTCCAAATTTCAGCTTTGTAGACTCAGTAGTTCTGGCTGTGTGTTCATAAAATCAGTCAGGATAAACGATTTTAAAAGTATAAGAAGTGTTACAAAGAAATTTACTAAGTAACATTGAAATTATGAAAGGAAAATAGGATAACTTGGATATTTGGACAGTTCTTAAAACATTTATCCATGTGAATGTAAAATATTTTCTGAATATTAGTAGTTGAATATGGAAAAGTATCCCTACTAGTAGGGATAGTAGGCTAGGGATAAGTGGAAAGAGGACAGAAAGAGCAAGGAACAAGTAAAACGGCAATCACACCATACAATTTGAACGTTTCCTATTTAGGAATCTAAGTAGAGAGCTCGTGATCACACTACGCTAAATTGATTTCTAAATCGAAGATATAGAGTTGAAAATGGATAAACTCTCAATTGAATCCAATCTGTTCCAACTGCGATCACACCCTACAATTTGAACGTATCCAATTTAGGAAATCGAAAGGTGTGATCGCAGTTAGAACAGATTGGATTCAATTGAGAGTTTATCCATTTTCAACTCTATATCTTCGACTTAGAAATCAATTTAGCGTAGTGTGATCACGAGCTCTCTACTTAGATTCCTAAATAGGAAACGTTCAAATTGTATGGTGTGATTGCCGTTTAAGTAAAATTGCATCCGTGCATAGATTAAAACATATGGAACGCATTCATCTCATCTGCTACGCTGTGTGGTACGAGTAAAAAGTGAACAGCCTGTAGTTTAAGACGAGACACGCTATATAAACCCTGCACTAATAACCGCACTGATTTGAACCTATGAATAAATCCCATTCATTCACCGTGGGATGGTAATAATTACTGTGTCGTGAGCTCTCAAAGGCTGCTCGCACACTATAAGCAGAATATAATAATAAAATATAGAATATAATTTGAATGTGGTGTAGGTAGGTACATATTTCATCTATACATAACTATAATAAAATCATTTTATTTTATTATTATTTTATTTTATTTATTCGAAATACCAACAGCACATCAAAATTAGCTAAGTCACAAATATAAGTTAAACATACACGTTTACATTTGTATACCATTACTGGTATCTACAGTCTACATGTTACATAATATTGTCTCTGTTAAAAATAATTTAGAAAAAAATAATTAATTAATAATTAGTAATACATACTTATACCTTTTGTACACGTTGTACTTACCAAGGTCAAAAATTTTTTGTTGTTAAGTTAATCTCGCGTTGTTAAGTTGCGGGCAAAATAAAACACAAAAATTATAAGTTAAACGTAAGTTAAAAATAACAAGTAAAAAAAATCATACACATATGTTTAGATAGTCTCTGATCTGATACAAATAAGTTACTAATTTATTTGTAGGTATTGCTACTGGTCAGAACAGTTAACCTGCTGTTAACTGTCGGTTAAGTAAAAGTTAATATTAACAGTCGTTCCTGTTGCGAATCGAACCCAAGAACCCTGTTACATGAAGGCTATAGCACCTTAACCTTAAGCACTCGTCATTGATTACTGTGTGACATTGTGAATGTGAAATTTTAATTTATTTAATTTTGACATAGCGTATGTAAGTGCCCTTAAATATTTACTACGCTGTTAGGAATATAACGAGGTCTACTTCAAATCTATTAAACTCAAGACACGTCTGTACTTCTTTAAGACGTAATTTTACGTCTGTATCATTATGAAATTAATAAAATTTATGTCTCCCGAAAATAATCCTATTAATAATATTAAAAAAGTTTAAGTAGGTGCCTGTTTTTACCTAAATAAATGAATAAAAATAATTAGCGAGTGACATATTTAGGCTATATTTTATAAGACTAGCAACAGTTAATCAATACTAATAATAAATCTGTAAGTGTATGTATGTAGTATGAAATTTAATTTATTCAAATCGTGGGCGTCCACCACAGGTGCGTACACCACTGTGGGCGTACACCACGGACCCTTATGTATGTATGTATGTTCCTCCATAACTCTTAAACGAATTGACTGATTTTAATGAAACTTGCTAGATAAACATTTAGACGTACAGGACACAAGATAGGCTACTTTTTTCTTTTTCAACGCGGACGAAGTCGCTGGCGCCAGCCAGTTTATGAATATAAATAAATTATATTCATTTATTTTATGTTTTTTGTGGCTATAATCTAATATTTACTACATGCTTAATTTTTAATTTTCCCATCCCCATTTTCCCACCCTTAGGGTAGGAATTTTTTTTCAAAATTTATACGAGACCAACTTCAAGGTATACCCTATCCATTAAAAAAAGAATTATCAAAATCGGACTACTCTGTAAAAAGTTATGCGTGATTGTTTTTGTTTTTTCGTTTTCGTCGGTCGAAAAAATCAACGCATGACAAAAATATATGAGAAGTCTATAGTGAGAACTAGTCTTAAGGTATGCATTTGGCCGGCAGCACGTTTTGAGCATTATTATTTTTCTATGTTCAAAAGTAGTCGCAAAGTTGAGTGGTTTGCCGACAGATTCTGAACAGACTCTGTTCAACTTTCCTAGTATTAAACAAGTGAAGTGCTTCCAACTTAAGGCGATATATGACTTTAGATAGATTCAAGCTTCTGTTAATGGTCTACTGAAACCGAATTGAACAAAAAGAAAACTGAACTACCAGTACCATTCATTACTCATTGATCTCCTTTGGGTATTGTCACATTAAAATATTAACACCTAGTTGTTGCACGCGACTTCGTCCGCGTAGAAAAGTATAAAACGCCATCTACCGTATTTTGGATAGATGGCGCTATCTCCCGGGCCAAGCCGCTAGTATTTACTTTTATTTTAGATTTTACGTAGCAATGAAGCATTTTCCCGCGGTAAAAGTAGCCTATGTTCATCAGGGATAATGTCGGCTTCTAATGGTAAAAGAATTTTTCAAATCGGTCCAGTAGTTTCGGAGCCTATTCTATACAAACAAACAAACAATCAAATCTTTCCTCTTTATAATATTAGTATAGATAGCCTATGTTACTCGCTGATAATGTAGCTTCCCAACTATGAAAGAATTTTTCAAATCGGTTCAGTAGTTTCGGAGCCTATTCTATACAAACAAACAAACAATCAAATCTTTCCTCTTTATAATATTAGTATAGATAGCCTATGTTACTCGCTGATAATGTAGCTTCCCAACTATGAAAGAATTTTTCAAATCGGTTCAGTAGTTTCGGAGCCTATTCTATACAAACAAACAATCAATCAAATCTTTCCTCTTTATAATATTAGTATAGATTAAAATGTCATAGTTTTTATTCTATTTAACACTAGCTGTTGCACGCGACTTCCTCCGCATAACTTCATAAAATATAGCCCATAATTTAGTTTTCTATAACGCGAACTAAGTCGCGCGCAATAGCTAGTCAATACTAATACAAGAAGAGAATGTATAAATATTTCTTTATTAGAGATGGGTTTGTTCTTGGCCAAAAACCAGCTGAGTAGCAAGGATGAAGCCTATGATGGAGCGAGCTCACCTAGAAGATGCCTATTCACTCTAATTTTGAAAACATTTGGGTTATATGAACTAGGAAACAGACGGCAAGGAGTTCCAAACCTTGGCAGTGCGCATTATAAAGTGCTTGGTCCGAAAAAGAGGGATTTCGACAAAATGAGGATGGTAGCAGTACTTCTGTATATATATCCGATGGAAGAAAGGGAAGGCGGTATATGCAGCTCCTCTTATTGTTTGTAATCATAGATAAATGATTGGTCTCGCTGCACTCGACTAGATACGGCCCTACCTAAAAGCAATAGTTCCGTAAATGCGGCAATTTTTTATTGTAGTACATGTAAAACATCGTCACAATTTATCACTTTTTAGACAGTTAATTATATTTTTACACAGTTTCACTACGAAAATTGGTATTTTATCATGTCCAAAATTTAATAAAAGTTTCGGCACGTACACATCACAGACAGTTTGCAGTGTGACTAGCTCGAGTACGCCAGATTCGGCGTAGTACTTGTTGCCGCATTTGTCAAGTACGGCGGCTGTATCTATTAGAGCGCAGCAAGACCAATCAAATACCTTATTATGTAATGAATAAACTCAAAAACTGGTGGACGGATTTTAAAAATTCTTTCACCTGTCGAAAGCTACATTATGAGCGAATAACATAGGCTATATTTTATAAAGTTTGAATAAACGTTTCCAAAGAAAATAGAGCGCGGAAGACGTCGCGGGCAAGAGCTAAGTAAGTATAGTTCCCCATAAATGTCTAGCATTTTTTCCTACTCAGAAAAATGTACCACACTTTTTTCCTTGGTAACTTTCCAAGCTTAACCCCGCCTCTCTAATTCACCTCTTTGTTATGTAGAGTTCAAAAAGTCCGTGTACCACTTATTGTCCGTTTATTGTCGAGCGCTTCCTAGTGGACTGAACGCGGAAGACAAGCCCGTAATTGATAAGCAGGACATTATTAACCTCAGCTGTAATTATGAAGGGAATCTGTTCGCATCTATGGTAATATTATAAAGAGGAAAGATTTGATTGTTTGTTTAATATTGAATAGGCTCCGAAACTACTGGACCGATTTGAAAAATTCTTTTACCATTAGAAGCCGACATTTTGGATAAATAGCGCTATCAAGTGTATCCAGATTTATATTTTAGATTTCCTGTAGGAATGAAGCATTTTCAAGCGGTAAAAAGTAGCCTATGTTCATCACGGATAATGTCGGCTTCTAATGGTAAAAGAATTTTTCAAATCGGTCCAGTAGTTTCGGAGCCTATTCAATACAAACAAACAAATCTTTCCTCTTTATAATATTAGTATAGATAACATTTCGCAAGGAATGAAAAATTGTGTAGATGGGCAGAGCATTTCGCGCCTAAGTTAGGTACAAGTAAAGTATACAATGTTATAAACATTTGAATATTCAAATGGCCGTTTTGAATTTATAATTTCAAATAGGTTTTGCTAATCATGCAAATACGATGCATCGGGTGACCTTTGATATAGTGAAGGGCAGTAAAAAAGTTATATTTTATGGTGATTACGTTATTTTATAAAGCCTGTACCTGACTTCCCATATAACTGGTTTGTGTTGTGTTCCTTCGTATTTGCAATGCTTCAATGAAACTATGACACTTTTAAGTGCAATTTTTTTCATGTTTAATTAATACAAATTCACTTATAGCGTCTTGTTTCAATAACAATAATAAAAATGTAATTAGTTTTTGTTTTTGTCAGTAATTTTTATTTTGATAACTGTGGATTTTGATAAATAAATAATAGAAATTAATGAAAAAATAAATAAATAACTTTTGATATAATTCGCAAAATGCTAATGAAGAGGAAACCTTGTCATATTAACAATCACAATTGAAACTCTGAATTTGAACTTTGGTCTGGATTTGAAAGTAGTGGCAGGGCACACTGCGTTTCGCTTTCATTTGGGCAGCCCGCCTGACGGCAGTAACCACCACCTTACAGAATACCACCGTGAAATAACAGCAGTATGTGCTGTTGTGTTTCGGTGAGTGAGTAAGGGATGCCAGAGCCCACTACCCCATCCCTCCCTTATCTCTTATCCTTAATCCTTCTATGGTCGGCAGCGCACTTATAGCACTTATGGCGTTGCTTGTGTTATAGGAGACGATAGCCACCTACCATCAAGTGGACCGTCAGCCTGTCTGTCGACCTTAACATAAATAAAAAAACAATATGACGTCATCCGTAAATAAAATACAGCCATCAATGTACTACAACTGATTTCACACGCCATACAAAACACTACGAACTTCATAGAACACTAACATAGCTAGCGCCCGCGACTGTACGTCTAAATGTTATCTACCAAGTTTCATGAAAATCAGACCTTGGTCGTTAGTACCTTTTACCATTGACTCCGCCATTATTCCGTTTTAGGCGTACTTTTTATGTGCCGCTTTGGCATTATTGACGCAAAATCCATAGGTGTAGTACATTAATGGATACAGCTAACAAAACTGACTGAGTGTGTCACGAGATTACGTCACCAAAATGGCGACCAAACGCAGTAACAATTTGTGCAAAGTAACAATAAAAAAGTGGGTCCAATTTTATAGTATATGTGTATATAAACAATTTGCTTTTATTTTATATAATTATTGAAATAGGGACTGTACATTATAATTAAATGAATAAAAATGTAAAAATATGGGCCTAGTTGACTGCAAATAAATAAATTTGAATTTGTTCAAGAATATTTTTATATTGCACTTTTTTTTAAGTTTAAAAATAAAATAAATTACTGTGTTTAATTTAATTAAATGAATGAACAAACCACACACACGTCGATTGGGGAAACTCAAGAATCACTCGTTCAAGTGAAGAGCCCCCTTCGAAATTACACCGAAAACCAGTCGGTCGGTTACCATCACTTACCGTACCACCTGAACCGTGACCACCATGACTCACGGCGGGTCATCGTATGTTTGACGACCGTGGGATACAGTTTTTATTGAACAATTCTTTAAGAGAACACTTAAAGAACCTAAACCTATAATATGTTGTTTCAAAACTTTGTACAAGTGAGACATTTTGAGGTACCTGGACATTCGACTAAACATGATAGACTGGACTTTTTGGAACAATGTACATTCTGACACTTTGGATATTCTAAATCTGAGCCATTATAAGAAGTTCGAATCCTAAATCGAAATTGTTTTTTACTGAAAAATCTTAAAATTACAAGACATGGCCTTACTAGACATTCACTATGTTTAGAAATATAGGTAGATACTAGTGAACCGCCCCCGGTTTCGCTCCAAGATCGAATTTTTTTCTGCAAATTATACCTACACACAAAGCTTCCCCATTCATCGTTCTCTGTATCCATTTATTCTGTCCGTTCTCTGTATGTTTCTCTGCAATTGTGCATTGACAACAGGTACAGTCCAGGCAACACATAGGCCAGATAACAGTATGAAATTCACAAATTATTCAGTTTAAAGCTTTGTTATAAGGGTATTAGAGCTGACAAGATAAGTAAATGCTGTATTGAATGATTTTTGGGCTATTATAACACTTGGGCTATTATGGGCTTCTTGTTGCTTATTCAGCTACTATTCAGCTATTATGTTGCTACTATACAGCTTAAAGCAATTTATTTTGTGCCCAAATTGCTTGGATAACGACTGATAATGGCAAAGAATATTCAGCCATTCTGTGTTGCTTGGGAGGTATCTGTCTATGTACAGTCGGCCGCATAAGTCGATTAACACATTCAAAAGTGCAAATTAATTGAACACTCAATACAATGCGCCATAAGTCATTGTCACGACTAGAGAAGAAAATAAACTTCACGTACAAACGATCGTAAAAAGCTTCAGTAAGTAATTAAATAAGTAAGTAATATGAGAGTTCAGTTGTTTTGCACTGAACACTGAACATATGTAAAGACCTTCACTTAAAAAAAATGCAAATCTTTCAAACCATAAAACACCAAGTAATTTAAAGTAAATCATAGATCAAGTCGGATAAGGGCAAGTGATTGTAAGAAGATGTTTCTTAGATCTTGCAAGGCGCCTTACTAAACATTTAGAGGAGGCAATTGGCAAGGACGCTTGGGAAATGTCAACAAAACCTTTCAACGCTACTTGAGGTAAGTATAAATTAAAATGTCCTATATTTGCAATGAATATTCTTAATGAGAGCCCACCAAGTTTTATACGAAGTTGTTAAAACCTTTGTAATAATTTATGGAAGTAATGTTCTCATTCTTAGTAATATAATATCTTCGTCGACACGTTCAGTCTAGCTAGATTGGATAGTAACCAAACCGGTAGCGGGTTCGAATCCCGCTACCGTATATGTTTTAACATTTTACAGATTGATTATTTATTAGTATTGATATTTATTCGTATCATATTGTTATTTATCCTTCGATTTGAAATTTGATGTTCTTTTTTATGTTTTAAAAGACGATTTATTTAGGTTTCTAATCAGTCGCTTTCATTAAAAAACGAATAGATATTCGAACGCATTCAGATTCAGGGCATTCAAAGTATAATTAAATTCAAACCTCAAAAGTAGGTCTTATGTTGGGTTCTTTTTTTAAAATCCGGTGTGCGAGCTACACGACTAACCGGAGATCTCTTTCGGTCACAGGGACCTGCGGAGTAAACCTCGAAAGCGATATACGACTTTTCGAAACTAATAATATATACGAAAATGACACAATAATGTCAGTTTTATATTATTTCCACTCAAATGGGAATATTAATTAAATATGAAATTTTAATTATTTTGTTCGAAAATTATAGTCTTCCAAAATAATTCTTAAATATAATTATGATGGCTAAGTTATCGTGGTCTAACTAAGCGTATGAAGAGCTTTCTTTTTTAAAGAACAAATTGTTTTGTTAAACATTCGGCTACAGTCTATCAAGCTAACTCCTAATAAATATGTAAATGTACGTACTTATGTATGTATGTATTTAATTTATGTATGTTCCTCCATAAATGTTTCAACACCTAAGAATCAAGTGCGCACACGCAAAGACGCGGGCTAAAGCCTAGATCTTTAATTAAAAAAGAACTTCATTGAAGAACCCAATAAAATACGACAAAAGATCATCAAAGTTATCAACAGGTAACAGTGATTTAAGAAGATAAAATGAAAAGATCAGTGCTGGCCTATGCCAGCAAAATACTGAGTAGGGAACTATTTGTAACTTATAACTCATATTTTTTGCCTTACCACTGTTTTTCATTTCAGTTTCTTTGTCTTTGTTGTATGTTATTAAGTTGCAAATTAATGTTTGATTGATTGATTGATTGATTGAAACCTATAAAAGACTTATTATAAAACACTTACTTACTTACTACAACTACTATAAAAGACCTAAAATAAAGACTACTACTATAAAGACCTACTATAAAAGACCTACTATAAAAGACCTATAAAGATCTTACTAATATACCTACATAAAACTTACTAAACGAACATTCGAGAGCTTACATAAAACGCAATAAGCCCCATGCGCCTGAGTTCAAATTAAGTGCGCGTCAATGAGCCGCCATCTTGATTGTGTTGCTTCGGTTTTATTTTGCCCGGTAAAATATTTTTTCTGTCTCCGCTTGCAGTTAACTAAAGGATGCTAGGCCTTATAAATTAAGACTGGGGAAAAAATTGTATTGATTTCGATTTGTGGTGAGGTTTGAATGAATAACGAAGGCTCTAACTAATGCAATATTGAGATTACAATCTTATTATTGGATACTAGCTGTTGCACGCGACTTCGCCCGCGTAACTTTATAAAATACTAGCTGGTGCTCGCGACTTCGTCCGTGTAGAAAAGTATAAAACGCCATCTACCATATTTTGGATAGATGGCCAAGCCGCTAGTATTTACTTCTATTTTAGATTTCCCGTAGGAATGAAGCATTCCCGCGGTAAAAGTAGCCTATGTTCATCACGGATAATGTCGGCTTCTAATGGTAAAAGAATTTTTCAAATCGGTCCAGTAGTTTCGGAGCCTATTCTATACAAACAAACAAACAATCAAATCTTTCCTCTTTATAATATTAGTATAGATAACTAGACTCATAAACTGTGCCTCGTTTATTCGTTTATTGTATTAACGAGACAAAAATAAATTTATTTTCGAACACAAAAAAAGCGAGGAACAACTGCAGAATGACACCAGTGCCTTCTGAATATATATTTTTGGATTTTTTGTAATTTTTAATTTTCAAACAATACGAGTAGAGTAATTTATTTTATGAAAAGGATGCTTATTAAAAAAAATTCACATATTTTGTGCCTCACACAACTATCGAGCACATTGGAAATGAATCTACGGAATTCGAAGTATGTATGTTGTTCTGACTTGTTGACTTCTTTCAAAAAGGTTAACCTACAGGGCAAACCCTTAACCCGATCGTCTATATTTTAGGCTCAAATTGTAACTGACTGAATTGTCCAGAGGAGTTTTTCTCAAATTTTCGATATCATTCTTCGTTTCCAAAATATCGTCGCCAAAATCAAAAATTCGGAAAAACATTGGTTTTTTTTTCACTATTTCGGCCATAACTTTTTTCGTTTTTGACTTTTCGAAAAATTATTTTTGCACCTTACAGCTCTTGTAAATACGCGTCTTCTGAGCTCTTTTTGAATATCATATCTTCACAACTCTCCGAGATATAAGGGGATCGCACTTTTTCGTGAAATCGGGGCCTACACTGAAGCGAACGAATAGACATTTCTAATGTGAAAAACATATATACCTACGGTCGAATTGAGAACCTCCTCCGTTTTTTTCGTCGGTTAAAAATTTGAATATTTATTATCGTCGCGCTTCTAACGAGACAGTGCCTTTGACATTGAAACTTTTTAAAATAGCGGCCAGCCCAGTTTTAATGAGCTTACGATAACTTTTTCTAGAAGTAATTAAATATAACGCTATTCTATCAAATTTTCTAATGAAATTTTCTTATAAAGACTAATAATTTTCAGCTAGGAATAGGATACGTTAGGTAGGTACTCTTTTGAGTTCGATTTGCATATAATATGTATATACTAGCTGCTGCCCGCGACTTCGCCTACGTAACTTTGTAAATGATATACTAAAACCTTCCTCGAGAACCACTCTAGCCATTGGTGAAAACAGCATGAAAATCGGTGCAGTAGTTTTTGAGTTTATCAGACAGACAGACGCGGCGGACGATTATGTTTTAAATTTATTGGAGTAAAATCAAAATTGTTATACGAATGCGTTATGTTATGCGTTAGTTACATTCAACTTTTTTTAGTTTATAGGTATCAGGATATTGCGCCATTTACACAATAGTATTAAAAATATATCACAGATTTCGTGCCTCACACGACTATGGAGCACATTGGAAATGAATCTACGGAATTCGAAATTATGTTGTTCTGACTTGTTGACTTCTTTCAAAAAGGTTAAGCTACAGGGCAAACACTTAACCCGATCGTCTTTATTTTAGGCTCAAATTGTAGCTGACTAAATTGTCCAGAGGAGTTTTTCTCAAATTTTTGATATCATTCTTCGTTTCCAAAATATCGTCGCCAAAATCACCAATTCGGAAAAACATTGGTTTTTTTTTTCACTATTTCGGCCATAACTTTTTTCCTTTTTGACTTTTTCGAAAAAATATTTTTGCACATTACAGCTCTCGTAAATACGCGTCTACTGAGCCCTTTCTGAATATCATATCTTCACAACTCTCCGAGATATAAGGGGATCGCACTTTTTCGTGAAAACGGGGCCTATACTGAAGCGAACGAAAAGATATTCTCAATGTCAAAATTTGTTCATTCGGCGTGTTTGAATTGTGAAAATTTAAATTTTTATAATATTTCGTTTTTTAAATTATTTACTGTCAATACTCTGTTTACTAAAACCACTGACAAATTAAGTTAGGACCGGAAAAAATATTGAAACAAGCATCTTGCTCCGATTTTTTTTTGTTCACACGCAACCCGTTTCTGTTTCACTTTTTTCTTCGAATACTCTTCATTAAATAAGGAAACCGTGGTCCTTATTCGTTGGTGTTAAGGTTCAAAATGGAACGGTCTATATCGCTGAGACAGAATGGAAGTTTCTTTTTTGTTTTTTTGTATAAAGATTTCAAGAGGTTTATCTGGGTTTTTTTTGTTTTCTTTCGGTGATTGGTAGACAGGTGTTTTGTGTTGTGTTGCCTTTATTGCCTCGATACTCGACACATGTCGAGATATTCGTCATTGTGATGATAGAAATGAAATGCTACCGAAAAATTTCACTTGTTGAATAATATAAAATATTATGGTCTATCCCTTTAAGGTAATGCCTTTAATATAAATAATAATAATAATTTATTTTATTTCAGATTAACATCCATAATTTATTAATTTTATTTACAAAATTAACTATTTACATCTATGTGAATTATATACAAGTTATTATATACTACCTGGTGCTCGCGACTTCGTCCGCGTTGAAAAGTATAAAACGCCATTTATCGTGGAATGCTAAAAATATCACCAAGCAGTTGTCATGTTAGTCGTTTCATCTGATTTGGATTGATGGCGCTCTCTCGGGCCAAGCCGCTAGTATTTACTTTTATTTTAGATTTCCCGTAGGAATGAAGCATTTTCTCGCGGTAAAAAGTAGCCTATGTTCATCACGGATAATGTCGGCTTCTAATGGTAAAAGAATTTTTCAAATCGGTCCACTAGTTTCGGAGCTTATTCTATACAAACAAACAAACACATCTTTCCCTATTATAATATTAGTAAGATAATATTATAAAATATTATAAATGTTTGTTTGTTTGTTATGCAAGTGCTCTGCTACAGATGCTGCAAAAATATACATAAATGTCGTAAAAAATAAAAAATAAAAAAAAAGTGGAAATATGTTTATTTTTTGAATCGTCAGGAAATATTTGACATATTTTAATGTTGACGACCACTGGCCGTTTTATATTTATTTATTTTATTTGAAACTAGTGCTTGCGTTTCATGAAAATCAGTTAATTCGTTTAAGACTTATGGAGTAACATATATACATACATACAATACATACACTTACATATTTATTATCAGTATTGATTGATTGATTGATTACTGTGTTCTTTTATAATTGTCAACACAGATGTCGGTATGTAATCAAGGCAGCGCTTGGCCGCGATCTCACTTGATGTTAGGTGCAGATGCGCCAAAGATGGACGACGCTTACCTAGTAAGTGCCCATTTACCCTAGACTTGAAGACCCCGAGGTTGTAATTTTGGGGAAACACGGACGCAGGCAATGAGTTCCACTCCTTAGCAGTTCGGACAAGGAAGGTAGAACTATAACGCTTCGTGCGTGACCGGGGAAACCCCCGCCCGCGCCTCGTGTTCCGCAAGTGGAACGGCTCTGGCCGGATCAGGTCCCATAGGATGGACGCACATTCTCCGTGGTGTAGACGATAGAAAACCGATAGGCATGCTACTTTACGACGATGCTGCAGGCTTACATCACAAGTCGCGAGTTCATTGTTTTTTTCCATCTTAAAAAATTATCAATGCGCTTAAAGAGGTTTTCATTTCAAAAAAATCTCTAGACCAAGTCGGCAGGCTTATCTAGATGCGTCTGCTGAGCGAGAGGCGAAAATTGCGAAACAATTGTGCAATATCACACTAAATCGTTAATTTTTACGCAAACCACACTGTTATGAGCTACGTGATACGATTTAGTGTGATATTGCACAAATTTTCGCATGTCGCTCAGCAAACGCATTCAGATAATAAACCTGCCGGCTTGCATAGGCCTAACCAAGATTTGAAGCTGCTATGTATATCACCAGCTGAGCATTCGTATAGCTGAGCGACACGCAACTTTTTTTGGTTCTGATTTTGAGCGAAGTTGATTACGTTTGCCTGTTTTTTTTTTTAAAAACATTCAACCTCCATTTCAGCCAACATTTTCACAGATACAAAATGTCGAATATATACTCGTACATAGGTTTGGAAACAAACTTGGAACAATTTCCTATCTGCCACTCTGAATTCAAGTCCGAGAATTTAAATTCAATTTCTCCTACTTTTATTCATGGAAAAAATAGAATATTTACTCAGTTTTTTTTTAATGATAATAATAACTAATAAAGCCTATCATCATCATCAATACTTATAATAAATCTGTAGGGGTTGGTCGTGGAGTAATTTACTTTGTTTTAATAGATATCGTGTTTATAGACTCTAAACATGATACTGAAACTAAATTGACCATTTTTATAATTTTTTTCTGTATGTATGTATGTATGTAGGCTACTTTTTATCTTTTTTAACGCGGACGAAGTCGCGGGCAACAGCTAGTTAACAATAAAGATTCTAATATTAATGTAAAAACACACACACACATACTTACACAATACTTAAAATATTGTATTTTTTTTTAAGTAGTTAATTAAACATTTTTGTTAACGTCAAGCAATTTATAAAATTCCATTACTTATCGAAATTAATTTGGAATTTATGAAATTGATCTAAACTTCAAAGAAGAGGAAGTAATTAAAAAGTTAAAAAAATGACGAGCCTAATTGGTCAAGGTGAAGGTTAGCCGACTCGCCTTAGCGTTCTATATCCGAGGTTCGATTCCTGGTTAGGCATTTGGAAATTAACCAATTTCAAAAGTCGACTAATAAGTTTGGCTCACATTTTTTTAAAAAACAAAGTTCCATTTCCAAAATGCGTCGTTATCAAATTAAGCACAACCTTTATATAAAAAATAATAATAGTAATAAAAATAATAGAAAACAAATTAAAATTCATTTATTTTTTTTAAAAATCTCATTGCAATTTTTAATCACACTTTTTTAAAAAACCACGCCAATCAACATTTCATTTTCAAAATGCGTCGTTATCAGAATAAATTCAACCTTTACATAAAAAATAATAATAGTAAAAAGAATAAATTAAAAAACTTTATTTTTTTTTAAATTCTGCAATTTTTTAAGTCGACTAAAAACTTATTATCTTTGCCTCGCACTTTTTTAAAAAACAACACCAATCAAATTATCAGAATTACATAAAATATAGTTAAAAATAGTAATAAAATAATAGAAATCAAATTAAAAAATAATTTATATTTTCTAAAAATCTCATTGCAATTTCTAAAGGACTAATAAGTTATTATCTTTGCCTTACACTTTTTTAAAAAACAACGCCAATCAACATTCCATTTTCAAAATGCGTCGTTATCAAAATAGACACGGTTCAGTCGCGAGATTCACGCAGCCTGTGCCCTCCCGGGCTACTGATCTGCCCTCCTCTCGCGGCACCGCGCAGCCTCCGTCCCCGTCCCACCCCTAGTAAAAACCTAGGCTACGACTCAAACGGCTCCGAGCGTCCATGCGGTGCGGACGCGTATCGCGTTCAACTAGCGTACCACCTGTGGCGCTACGTCGGCCTCCAGAAAGAGACGGGCACAGTGCGTATCAGCAGACCCTCTCCCTCCAATCCGTGCGTTCGATTTCGTATTATTTGTTTTGCAGTGTTTACGCAGGATTACAGTGATATTTCAGTGGACAGTGCACGTAAAACAGTGAATGGTGTTTGTGTGGTTTTTTTTATTAATATTTCATTTATGAATGATGCACGAAACCGGTCCAACGCCGGATGGTTCAAATTAATACGCAAACCAGTCTGGACATACGAAATCGTCGATTTCCGCTGATACGAAGACTCGCCGTGGGAGTATTAAAATGTTAAGTGTTTTTTTTTTACTTAAAACCTACTTGGTTACTAATGTTAATGAGTTTTTATTGTGGGAAAAGCGAACGAAAGGATGTATAGAGTATAGTCTGCGTTTTTTTTCTGATTATTATCTTTTTTTAATACCTATACAGCCTCCTTGTAATCGGTTTTTTTAATTTAAAAATGACATTTTTTAAAAGAATTCTTACCCAGTTTTTTTTAATAAGTTTTTCGCATAGGAACAACTGTTTATTTTCATGAATATTAATTGGAAGGGAGGGTTGTACTTTGATGGTACCTATTACCGGTAACGAAAGATTAATTACCTACCTATGAGGCTTTCATTACTTCTTATTAAGACACCGAATCATTATTAGATACCTATTTTTAAATACTTAATAAGTATTAAATTGAAATTGCTCTTTTGAAAGGTGCGATGGAAATTTATGTAGCATAGGTACAAAATTCCATCTAGGTAATTATTTTTTATGAAACTTATAATCTCTTTCTAAAATTTATAATATACTTACCTAGCTAGGTACTACTTAGCTATGTAATTGTATTTTATTGATAAAACTCTAAACAAAATCACGTATTAATTGATACTTTATTGATAAAGTTAATTATCTAGATATATTTATTGTTAAAAAAGTTACTTCTTGTTCTTTCAATTTTTCAAAAATTTTTCAAAGGATTTTTAAATACGGTTTTCACAAATTGAAAGAACGATAAACGAAACGAGGAAGGTTTGTGTTTATATAAGAAAACTAGCTATTGCACGCGATTTCGTGCGCGTAACTTTTATAAAATATAGCCTCATAAAATATATTACTCGCTAATAATATTATTAGCTTCCCAACAGTGACAGAATTTTTCAAATCGGTCAAGTAGTTTTGGAGCCAAACAAACAAATCTTTCCTCTTTATAATATTAGTATAAGTATAGATAACTATAAGAAAAAAAAAATAATTCGTGTCGGCCGCAAACTCTTTAAAATTAAATAAAAAATAAAATTATAGGTACCTACTATTGTTTTTGTAGGTAGGTGCTATAATTAAAAATTGTGAAATCGACACTAAGATTCGTCACCGGAAATTGAGAAATTCCGAAAAAATTACACTCGTGTACAGTTTTAGTCATTTTTAATTAACTTCTTTTTTAAAGTTTTGAAGAATCCAGCGGGACTCTAACTAACTATACTATAAAATATTTTTGCTATACGAAATTTCATTTAACATTCCTCACCTAGTGTGCACAAACGCACAAACAGACAAAAATTCTAAAAACTATTTCTTTCACCTCGCTCCTAAGTACCTATGATGACTTAACCTAGTTATAACATTTAAAAATATATATTTTTAAAATACCTATAATATTTAATGTTAGCTGCCCTGGCAAAAAATTATTAGTTCTGTCACTTTATCACTTAGTTAGGGGTATAGTTAGGTATAATGACTCTATTTAACAAAAGAAGAAAAGACTTAAAACCGTTTTCTCATAGATGCCATTGTCAGAACTGGACCAAATTGAAATGGGACCACACGGCAAGCACCTGCTTTCAAATAAAAGAAGAATCATCAAAATCGTTTGACCCAATCGAAAGTTATGAGGTAACAAGCATTAAAAAAAATACAGTCGAATTGACAACCTCCTCCTTTTTTGGAAGTCTGTTCAAAATAGTTTATAACCTTATACCGAATATAATAATAATAATAATAATAATAATTTTTTTTTAATAATATTTATTGTAAAAAATTTAGAATTAAGATAGAAAATAAATATATGTGTATAATAATAATAATATTAATAATAAAGCCTTTTAATTTCTTACTTTATACAAAGTTACACATTTTATAATTTAACAATTTTACTATTTTATACTTATTAACTGTTTAGTAAGTTAGTAGTTTTTTTTTTTTTTTTTTTTTAATGTTAGTAAGTGTTATATTCTTCTATGTTGATCTTATTAGTAAGAACCCCGGTTTGGGTAAAGGCCTCCTCCAACGATTGCCATTTGTCTCTATCTTGTGCTATTAGTCTCCAGTTTGTGCCAGCTGTTCGTTTGATGTCATCCTCCCAGCGACTCAGTGGTCTTCCTTTACTTCTCTTGCCTGTCGGGCCATTCCACCAATATAGTTACACAAAAAAATGCATAAAAATCGGTCATGCCGTTTCGGAGGAGTTTGGTTACAAACACTGTGTCACGAGAATTTTATAGGTTAGATAATAAATCTGTAAGTGTAGATATTGTATGTATGTATGTTCCTCCATAACTCTTAAACGAATTAACTGATTTACATGAAACTTGGTACATAAACATTTAGAAGTACGGGACATAGGACAGGCTACTTTTTTCTTTTTCAACGCGGACGAAGTCGCGGACGCCAACTAGTTATATAATAAAACAATTATTGTATCAAAATTTGAAACAGATATTGTCCAGACTACGTCTGTTTAGAATTTCAGATACAGGGTTACGCCCCTTTAAGCAGTGTGAGTTACATTATATGGTGTAGGTATTAATTCACTTAACTATATTATTTTTCAATTATTATTTTTTTTTTTTAAAAGGAAGCCAACACAATATACAACAATCCATACACTTATTCACATTTAAACATCTTTTACAATATTGTATAGTTACTCCAGTTATAGGCTAACTCGACATGCATTAAAAACGAACACAAAAGACATTTTCTGATTTTTTTTTTTTACAAAATGAAACTAATAAAAACCAATAAAAAGAAAACAAAGAACCAAACCATACAAAATAATAATATAATATCTACTTATTTTATTTATATCCAAACCGAAAATTTATTTTACGATTTTAGATAATTTAAGGCAAACAGAGTCTAAATTACTAATATCTAAAACTACTGTAGTAAGGGTTTTTTTTATGAAAGTTAGTTATATGATAAGCTTGATTATCCTAAACTAAAAATGGAGATAAATAACGCCGAAAAAAAAAAAAGACACCATTTGCTGAAATCGTCTATTTTTGTCTCTCTGTAAAGTTACACAGCCTGTAGTTCCTAAAGTATTGATCGTAGAGTAAAAATGAATATATCTAAAGTTGTAGAAAATTTTATGTAGAAACTTTTGTCAGAAGTAATCATAATGCTGTTCCTACAGATATTCGTTATATAAGCCAAAAACTGAAAAGAAAAGGCGCCTTCAACCCCACCCTGGATATCGTAAAGTATGATTGTACCAATATATGAAGGATTGTGATTGTATTTTTGCAATAAAACATTTTTGGATTATTTTGTTTTATGGCTCTTTAGTCTGCAGCGCAATTAATTCGTGCCTAATATGTCTAACTTTATAGTAAACTAGGTTTTGCCCGCGACTTCGTCCGCGTTCGATCGCTACCAACTTCACAGTATTACTCACTGGACTAATCTGAAGTTTGTCTGAAAGTTTCATCAAAATCGGTTTTGCAGTCCATAAGGAACATACACACATACATCGCCTTTTATTATTATTAAGAAGATATATTGATGTATATAAACACCTCAGTTGCCTACATATTAAGTGTATATAATGGCTGGGGCCTAAGCAAATAAAAATTCCCATAAAATCCCGTTTAATGACTCCCGTCGGTTGGTAAGTTACAAATGAATATAGACGCCTGCGTTCCTATTCAAATAAGCATAATTCATTCTTTCAAGGATTTTCTTTCAGCTTTCATTACGTTATATAAAACGAATTACCAACCTAATAACCTTTCATTATGAAGATTGTTAATATACTACATTCATATTATTATATAGTTTCTTTACGTATGTATTCTGGCTGGTTTCCGCGATTTCGTCCGCGTTTAAAAAATATATAACTAGCGACCCGCTCGCGTCCTCGCACGGGTGCAATATTTTTCGGCAAATTAATTTATATAACTATATAACTAGCTGTTGCCAGCGACTTCGTCCGCGTTCAAAATGTTATTCGCGACAAATGTTAATGTTCAAAATGTTGCTTAGTTTAAAAGATTTAAGCGTACAACATACAACCTTCAATACAATTTTTAACTAAGTACTCATACAGGAAACATATTTTACAATAGTTAAGTCCTTTAATAAATAACTGGTTTCTTGAAACACACAGGAGATATTTTACAGCATCGTAGTTACATATCAATATTAATTATTCAAGAAGAATTGATATTATTCAATATAGGGTAAAATGACCTAATGTTGGCACCCCTCCAATTTATTGGCAACCTAAACTTTTCACTGAAAAATAAGAAAACTATTCCATAAACTGTGTTCCCACAAAAAATAAATAGATCTTAGGTTTTTGAGAATTGTTAACACTAACCAGTCAAATGATTTAAACATTGTCAAACTTCCAAATTTTATTTGAGTTGAACAAATAGTTAGATCGAAAGGTTATAGTCGATAAATGTTCGTACTTCTTTAAGTGCCAATAATTGGGTATTTTCCCCTAATATAAGTATAATGAAATGAAGGTGGATGTATCTAACCAGTTTGGAAGCCGTAAAAGGCACCAACATCCGGCCACGACAGAGAGCACCAACTTGCTTGTTGGTTAACTTGTAACTTGTATAACCAGTGATCAACTTGTCTGGGTGTACTGGTCTCGTTTTAATTAAACTTGTGAATGTCAGACGTTTAATTTTCAACTTATTAAACTTACTGGCTGTTGCACGAGGCTTTGCACGCGTAACTTTATAAAAAAAACTAGCTGGCGCCCGCGACTTCGTCCGCGTTGAACGATGAAAGGTATATTATGTCCTTTCTGGTGTTCCAGACAACGTGTATGCAAAATTTCATGGCGATCGGTTCAGTAGTTTTTTTGCGTGAAAGAGTTACAAACAAACAAACTCACAATCACATGTTACTCGCTGATAATATAGCTTCCCAAAAATGAAAGAATTTTTCAAATCAGTCCAGTTATTATTTACTGGTTGATGTCCGCGACTCCATTCATACGGGAAAAAAGAAGGAAATTTTTATGACGTCATAAGTCATAAATATTGTTGATATTTAGTTATGACGTCATAATTCATAAATATTGTTGATATTTATGACGTCATCATAATTTATAAATATTGTTGATATTTATGACGTCATACTTCATAAATATTGTTGATATTTATGACGTCATAATTCATAAATATTGTTGATATTTATGACGTCATAATTCATAAATATTGTTGATATTTATGACCAGTTTAAAATTAATTAACAATGACAATTAATTAAAGTGATAACAGGCAACTTGTTACAATATGAGTGTAATATAGGTCTTGATTATTTGTCATAATTAAAATGTCTAATATCTTATTAAATTTCCTATGTTTTTGTACGTTTGAACCTATTTTAATAGCGCGTGCTACTTTTATTTGTGTCTGCTGCGTTGGTCCGAACTCTTTAAACAATATTTTTAATAGGTACTGTCGTGAGACGCGAACGTTTACTTCGAATGTGTTTTATATACAGTATGATTATTTATTGAAACTTTAATGTTTTTGACGGCACTCAGAAAAGTGATAATAACAAAATCGAGGGATAAATTTAGAGTTAAAATTGTATGAAAAAAGGCTTTGTTTTGTAAAAAAAAACGTGATTAATTTTGTGTTGAAAATAATAAAAAAAGCAATCAATTCATTAACTCTATAAATATATCCAATCAAAAATATGTATAGCTTTTATTTCGCAGAATAATTCTGCGAAATATACGCGAAAGCCGTTATACGTAAAAATAACATTATTAATTTTGTGTTGAAAATATAAAAAAGCAGTTAATTAATTAACTCTAAAAATAAATAAATCAAAAATATGTATAGCTCTCTGCGAAAGCCGTTATACATATAAATTCAATATTCCATTTTGAATTTTATTATTTTATTTTATTTAAACACAATACCAAACGCATAGCAAAAATACATTGCAACTAAAATTGTCTCGTAAAATATGAAATGACATTTTAACACGGTTTGAAGTCGGTTTATTTTTTGTTAATCATACTACAAATCAATAAAAAAGAGAGAAATAGTTCAGTAATAAATATCTTCACACATTCCACACAACACCATCTAGTTCCACACTGAGCAACTAATGCTTGTGTTATAGATACCAGACAGAGCTGATATACTAGAGAGTTAGATTACTTTTTTTTAATACATACATATATTATAAAAACAAACATCAATGACTCAGGTACAAAGGTTAACACATAAACATTTGTCCCTAGCGGGATTCGAACCCGCGACCATTTGGTTAACAGCTAGGGTTATTAGCCACCAGCTAGACCAAATTGGCATTCAAAATGACAAATAGGAAAAATATTATATTATATTATATTATATTATATTATATTATATTATATTATATTATATTATATTATATTATATTATATTATATTATATTATATTATATTATATTATATTATATTATATTATATTATATTATATTATATTATATTATATTATATTATATTATATTATATTATATTATATTATATTATATTATATTATATTATATTATATTATATTATATTATATTATATTATATTATATTATATTATATTATATTATATTATATTATATTATATTATATTATATTATATTATATTATTTTATATTATATTATATTATATTATATTATATTGTATACTTTTTTTAAATGGTCTTTTTTTAATAATATCACGGCTTTCACAAACACCCTGCAACACTTAATAACGTCACGAAACAATCATGCTGTATATGAGAGCGATGCTGTATCTCCCACGTAGAGGCAATGTGTTCCCCATATTTACAGTCGCACATGTGACGTTCTAGATATAATATCAACTTCATAATATATATAATATACGAGTATGTAACTGAAACGTTATTACGACTTACTTTGGGATTTAGAGATTAGACTTTTTTAAATTTAATCTAAACTCACCTTGAGTTACATGCTTTTTATGATTCAATTCATTACTTTTTTTTCAAAATAGTCTTCTAGCTGCACGCGACTTCGCTCGCGTAACTTATAAAATACTAGCTGTTGCACGCGACTTCGTCCGCGTAATATAATACATAATGGGTCTGTGAAACCATGGAAATACACATGTATACAAAACAATCGGTCAAGCCGTTTAATAGTTGACATACCGACAGCAGCGCCACCTACCAGGTCCAGTTGTATTTTTAATTGTCCTATTACCCGTTTTTTCCGTAGGAATGAAGCATTTTCCCGCGGTAAAAAGTATCCTTTGTTCATCACGGATAATGTCGGCTTCTAATGGTAAAAGAATTTTTCAAATCGGTCCAGTAGTTTCGGAGCCTATCCTATACAAACAAACAATCAAATCTTTCCTCTTTATAATATTAAAATTATAATAATGTAATAATGTAGTAATAATATAGCTTTCTATAGATGATAGAATTTTTAAAATTTCCCCAGTAGTTAGTTAGTTTTTGAGTTTATTCAATTACAAATAACTATACTAAAATACAATTTTTCTCTCTTTATAATATTAGTATAAATTATGATATAATATATAATATAATATAAGTATAGATTATGCACTTTATTTTTATCTAAATTTTAATTCTACTCTAAGAAGTTAAATCGGGTTACGAAAGCACTTCTATGCTAAGTCCTCGCCTTAAATTTTTTTCAGAATACTTTGTCTACATCATCGGCGTAGGTACTCAAAGCTTTACTATTACAACTGTCAGCAAATTAGCCTTCCTATACAAAGAGGCAATGTAGCCAGCATGCTTGGAACTTTGCCAAAGTGACCCAACGAGATAGATAAATAATATTTCTGTACTTATACTCAGTAGTGGCAGGGCGCACTGCGTTTTGCAATCATTTGAGCAGTAACCAAAACCAAGCATGTCGCTCCTTAAAAATCGCTCCGTAATCACTGAACACGTATATATTCGTGTGACCTGCAGACGCATAATCCACCATTTTATAAATAGCTGACAATTTTGTTTCTTCAAAATATTAGGCTAACTATAATTTGATGAATTTTTAATCGGAAATAAATGATTAATTTTTTTTTATTATGTGCGTGGGGCGGCTACCACTCTACTGCTCAACCCACCACCGGAG
Source organism: Synanthedon vespiformis (assembly GCA_918317495.1). NCBI lineage: Eukaryota > Metazoa > Arthropoda > Insecta > Lepidoptera > Sesiidae > Synanthedon > Synanthedon vespiformis. The sequence goes on along the minus strand of OU906971.1, from coordinate 1,230,500 downwards.
CCGCAGCTGACGTTCACAACGCTTCATGATACAACTCTCTCAGTCATTTTACGAGTTGTCGACTGGGAGGAAATTGGTCATGAAAATCTGTCGCTGGCTCACGGACCACTATAGACATGATATTTCTGAAAACAAAGTAAATTACTCCATGACCGACCCCTACACATTTATTATTAGTATAGATTATAGATTAAGACATTGTTTAAAGGTCCCACAGGAGCATAATATTTTTCAGTATTAAAAAGAATCCTATAGTTAATGTTAATCCAGATAATAAACTATCTGAGTTTTCGTCCAAATCCGTTTAAGTAGTTGTTTTGCATGATCAAAATAACATTATTATTATTAGTTATCAAGACAAGTTTCGTATGACATTAATCATCCAAATCATATTAATTGATACGATGATTTGATCTAGATCAAATCATCGTATTCTTAACTTTGTAGTTAATAAGTATAAAAAAGCTTGTTAAGTGTAAGGCGCCATTTTGAAACATAAAAAACGAAGCTTGCTCCAAACCATTCTTTGTCCCATATGGTGACTGTTCACACGCTTGGTCGCGAATGTTTTAATTGCGAATATAATTTTTTTTCGTTTATTAGCGGCCGTTAATAACTTTTTTTTCATATTGTATAAGTTTTGTATTTAATTAACAACATGTATGTATTTTTTTTAACATCTTATCAAAACGTTTGGTCGACATAATCGTCGATTCTCGGTCAACATTTTTTAACAGTAGTTATTGCCATACAACGAGGTAATGCAGCGAGCTTTGGTCCTTGCGTTCGGGACCGATGTTATATATTATACTAGCTGATGCCCGCAACTTCGTCCGCCTATAGCCTTCCTCGATAAATGGACTATATAATAGTTAAGCCTATGATGAACATAGGCTACTTTTTACCGCGGGAAAATGCTTCATTCCTACGGGAAAACGGGTATAACAGGGTAAAACGAGTAACATATGCTATCTATACTAATATTATAAAGAGGAAAGATTTGATTGTTTGTTTGTTTGTTTGTATAGAATAGGCTCCGAAACTACTGGACCGATTTGAAAAATTCTTTTACCATTATAAGCCGACATTATCCGTGATGAACAGAGGCTACTTTTTACCGCGGGAAAATGCTGCATTCCTACGGGAAAATGGTAATAGGACAACGGGTAACTAAGTAAGAATTATCCTTCCGTAATTACTTATCTTTTTCACATAACTTCTAAACGGCTGAACCGATTGGGTTGAAATTTTATATGGCTATTTCGATGATTTCCTGGATGATTTAAAAATACAATTGGACCCGGTAGGTGGCGCTGCTGTCGGTATGTCACTGCTAAACGGCTTGACTGATTGGGTTGAAATTTTGTACGTATATATCCATGGTTTCACAGACACATTTATATTTTATAAAGTTACACGGACGAAGTCGGGTGCAATTAAGATATAAAGCAACTGATTTTAATGCATGCAAAATGAAAGGAGAGCTTTTGATTGGAGCCATTTTCTAGAGGCATTTCTAGAGGAAAATTAAATTCCTACTTGAGCCAACGTAATGTCTATCATCACGTATGAAGTCTCGGGACTTGTTGACGACTTGTACAATTTGTACATGCAGGAACTCTCTAAATAATCACTGTACTTACTACAGTAGGAATGTTTCTGTTGGCTAAGACCATTTTTTTACACATACCACACAGCACCATCTAGTTTCACACTAAGCAACTAATGCTTGTATTTATTGATACCAGACAGTTTATATAATAAATATATTAGTTATTTTGTAAATACATACATAATAAATATTATAAATAAAAACATCTATGACTCAGGTACAAAGTAGGTAAATGTAAACGCACATAAACATTCACCCTTAGCGGGATTCGAACCCGCGACCGTTTGGTTAACAGCTACTAGACCAAACCTGTCATCTGCCTTTAGATCAGATCGTCTCCGATGATTTTAGTAAAAATAACAATTAAAAAAAGGCTAAATTCAAATGAAAATGAAAATTAGTAGATCCCGAGACTGGTTCGAATGCGGTTTCATCTCGCACAATTTTATTTCGTACTAAATGTGCGAAAAGCCAACTTTATATTTAAAATATAAAAAAATATATTAAATAAAAAAAATTTACTAAAAATAGTAGCGATCTCGCAATCATATTATTTTCTTAAAAAAACATCGTAATTTTCTCTTTGAATTTTCCAAAACGGGTACGTCGAGTCCAAAGCAAAATCAGGTCTATTTTGTAAAGTAGTTCGAACACTGTCCACAGTCATGTTTTTGAAGGAAAAAAATCTTTTGAATCTCAGTTGATTATACAAAACTAATTTTTTGATACAGTCAACGCCGCACAAAACAAATAGCTTAAACAAACGCGTAGACAGTCAGAGAGACAAAATAATTGCCTCTCACAAACATTTTGCCGCCTACACATGTGTTGTTAGCGTGTGGTACAAGATAAAAGCGCGAGCGATCTTTTTCTTGCATTTGTAAGTTGCACTTATTTTTAAAGCTATGTTTGTCATAGTCCAAACGGCTATTTATTTTTACCACTCAATTTTTTATGTTTTCGAAAACGTTTATATTAATGTAAAAAACAAAAATATCAATTAATTTTTCCTTATATATCAGTTAAAACTAATTAACCGTAGATCCCACTTTTCTCGGAATTCATCGAATAGCCGTTCTTGAATTTTGAGCTTAGCCTATGTTTTTCGCTGATAATGTAGCGCTGATTTGGTGAAGGAATTTTTAAATTCAGTCCAGTAGTTTTTGAGATTATTCATTACAGATAAAAATAGAAATATTTTTATGTTAGATGAAATGTACATTCTAAATTAAATTAGTCAAAATGAACGAGAAATATTATCGCACGAGTAGTTTCGTAGACTTCTTACAATAATTCATTTACCTCTACAATATTGTAATTTTGTTACCATATTTTTTAATGAGAATACTAAAATAATAATAACGTAATAAGACATCCATAGAATTAATTACATGGTTTCGTTCTTGACATCGTAAACTTTTGATATTTAATCCCAGGATAATATCATTTAATTTGACTATAAGAAAATACTATTATATTATTTAGCCAATTTAATGACATAATAATGGTACTTTCTTGTCATAAAATTATATGAAATTGGTGTAATTAGGTCGCTGTTATAGTGATTGTTATTAGTCGCAATGACATGACCTTAATTTTATTGAATAACAAGAGTTTATTTACTATTTTGTCAATAGTTAAATCCGTTTGTATTTTTATGTCCCTGCTTATTTAGAAGTTTATTAGATAAGATTTGGCAACATTATCTAATTTATATATAATATAAATGCATTGATATATTTTTAAAACTTCTAATTAGACTTTTATACTTTTATCGTTAGTCAGTAGGTAACTGACATAGAAGATATATTTTTCGTTTTCGTTAAAATCATCTTTATCACTAAGACTAGAATTAATCTACTGTTTTAAGTTTTAAGGTTTAACTATATTTTTCAAGTTACAAAGTTACAAGACTTTACTCCTTGTCAAAGTCAAAGCAACGGTCAATAGTGGCCTTTGGCAACGTTAACCAACTTTATGTGGTTTTTATAAAATGATGTATTCACTAGGTGCGAGACTATTATTTTATGAATTAGCATCGTTCATCCGCCCATTCCATCTAATCGCTAAGTATCCCTACTATGGTAGAGAGATCCTATTAATGCTGGCTTGCGTACATGTCCTATGGTTTTTAACATACATAGTTTTTTTTAGGCAAAACTTTTACTTTTTCTGTATTTCCGACTACATAAACATTGAACCGTCAGCCAACTTTCCACTTCTGTATCATTTATGTTATCTTTGTCTCTGTGCTTCTTCGGTCCTGGAGGTTAGCCGCCAACTTCTTTAACCAAATTGAATAGCTGCTCGACCGAGGCATTTCCAGTCCACTCTCGGATATTTCTCAGCCATAACTTTCTCCTTCGCCTCTAAATAATACAATAACTATATAATAATTATTTAAATAATAGTCACAAAAATTTGCACAAATGCTATGCCAATGCAACTCCCACGCTACAAGCAACCCGCTCCGCTTTATCTACTTGGACCGCAAACAAAACCTAACTAGGCTGCGCGTGGGCCAAAAAGATTCGAGTTTCGTAAGCTTGATTCGAGTTTTTTTAAAGAAATACTTAATGACTTTCGAGTGGGCTTTAACTTAACAGTCATATAACTCACTCAGGTGACGTTATTAGTTTGTAACTGTACAGTATCATATGATTTAACAAAGACAATAATGTTCTTCTATAAACAATAAAGCACTTTAGTAGTAAATGTGTTTAGCATTTGAGCAGTCCATTTGGTGGTACTGTTGTGTTTCGGTGAGCGAGTAAAGGGATAGCCTCTAGCGGTCACTCAAAGAACTAAAACCGGTAAATGAGTTGCATAAGTGAAAAACCTATCGAATGTAGTCGCTAGCGTTTCTTGAGATTTCTATACAAAATCGGTACCATGAGTTACAAATTTGACTGATGCTCTCGAGAAATACCGTAACGTTAGTAGTTAAATCTTTCACTAGCACATTGAAGGATCAAAGGTTCGTTATCGACAAAACTAAACTAACGTAAGATTTCGATAGCAACTCATGGTAGTGCTACAGAGGGCCTAGTGCGAGTTTTACTCGATCATACGAGTCGAACGCGTAAACCTCGATTAGTATAGGAATGAAGCAGCGCCACCTAGTGACTAACGTGTAGGTCTGCTTCATTCCCATACAAATTGACGTTTACGCGTTCTACGCGTTTGATCGAGTAAAACTCGCTTTAGGCCCTCAGTACCTTTACCATGAGTTTACAAAGACCGCACTCGCTAGCGAGGGCGTAAAATGTTTATATGAAAAACTGTCAACTGTCAATGTCAAATTGACAATTTTCTATATAAATATTTTACGCTCTCGCTAGCGAGTGCGGTCATTATAAATCATGGTAAAGATACCCACTGAACCAATATCCCTATCTCTTCCTAATCTTTTATAGCTTTACTCGTGTATTAGGCGACGGTAGCCATTTACTATTTTGTTGCATTTTTTTTGAAAAATATATTATATTGATTTACAGACACGGCTCGTTTACGATTTTATTTTAAGTATGGATAGGTGACATTAGAAAACTTTATTTCTATATGGCGAATGCGAATAATTCTAAATTCAAACGTAAAATTGCAAAAGTCACGGTCGTATATACGCAGTAGCCAGCCAGTACCTACACCAATCAATGACTAGCGAAATATATTGGAATCGTACCAAAAGGCATTTTCATCCGTGAATTAAACATTATTTTGTACGGATACCGTATGCGCAACGTCGACCCCGAATAGAAAACACATATAACCTATAAATTTACTTTTCCCTTTTTTTTAACACTACACGGCGCATATGCAGTAAACTTTGACGGTAGATAAGTGGTATTAGGACTAGCCTTGGTCTAGGTTTGGGTTTTCTGATTTAAACATTTAAGAATAATAAACTAGGTAGACCAACCAAAAGTCCTGTCCATCACCAACTTTTAGCTTTTTTTAATTTTTTCCATTTTTACCTGTTTTTTCTTCTCACACCAAATAAGTTTTGCTAAATGCTGAAGTTATAAGCAGTTATACAGAATGTAATTTGATTAATATGTTATACTAGCTGGTGCCCGCGACTTCGTCCGCGTTGAAAAAGAAAAAGTAACCTATCGTGTGTCCTGTACGTCTAAATGTTTATCTACCAAGTTTCATGAAAATCAGTCAATTCGTTTAAGAGTTATGGACGAACATAGAACATACATACAGAAAAAAGTGTAAAAATGGTCAATTTAGTTTCAGTATAGAGATATATATGTATAGAGCTTATAAACACGATATTACTGAAAACACAGTAACTTACTAAGTAGTTACTAAGTAATGACCAACCCAGTAGTATCAATATATTAATATCAATACTAATAATGAATCTGTAGGGGTCGGTCATGGAGTAATTAATTACATGATACTGAAACTACATTGACCATTTTTAGAATTTTTTTCTATATGTATGTATTTTCCTCCATCACTCTTAAACGAATTAAGTGATTTTCATGAAACTTGGTAGATAAACATTTAGAAGTACGGGACACGTGATAGGCTACTTTTATCTTTTTTAACGCGGACGAAGTCGCGGGCAAAAGCTAGTTGATAATATTTGGATACATTTAGACCTGTACAAATTTTACTAAGAAAAGCAAAACAACATTTGAATAAAACGGGATATCTTTTGCCCACTAATAGTGTGTGGGTCATAAATAAATAAATCGAAGATGTAATAAAGACATTGTGATCTAACATGAATTATACATCAGACACGGCCTAATAGCAGACCCGTATAACCCCAAAAAAACATAAAAGCGAGTCTAAGTAGCGAAAAATCTCTACTAGCCCTCTATTTATTTTTCGGATGAAAATTTTACGAGCGTCGCGGGGCTGATACATAATTCCAATTTTTACTACTAGGTTCCCGAACTTTAATATACTTTTTTTTTATCAACTAAATTAATACGTCGTAGCTTTTATGGGCCGTTTTTTTTTGAAATTCGAAACGATATTCCCTCACATTTTATTGCTACAATTTTTTTGTGTAATACAGGCTCATAAAGTTTCTCTGCCTCTTGTTTATTTAGGACGTATTTTTAATGTATTTTTTTACAATTTTTATGGGAATCTCTATGGCTTTTAAATCGCTTGGTGAATATAAATGTAACATTACTAGCGACCCGCCACCGGATTCGCACGGATTTTTAAAATCCTAATGTTTCCCCTAGGGGTTAATAGATATATTTTTTTAATTTCAGAATATCTGGGTCATTTGGGGGATTAAGACATAAGTAATTGGAGACTTTGACGAGTTGTTTTTCATTTAATATATTTTTTCTTTTTTTTCACGTTTCAAATTTCAGCTTTCCACTTCCATAAAAAGAGATTTTGATAAAAAAATGATTAGAATTACGTGTCACGTTTGAGGCCAATGAACTCCTAAACTAGGTACTGAACCGATTTTGATAAAACTTCGTAACTAGGTGTAATTTGGTCCAACTCAAAAGATTTTCGAACCCAGGCGAAGCCTGGAGCGTGTAGCTAGTGTCCTATAAAAATTCCAAATATTCTTCTTAATTCTTCCAAATCATGTCGTGTTTTAGTATTATAATTATACAAAGTTAAATGATATTATTAACTTCATAATGTTGGCGCGTAGGAGTCAGAGGCCATATGACATTTAAGAGGCCTTGAAACAAAAGCCAGAGGTTAAAGACCGGCCTTCAATACTTCTTAATTAACTAAATACTTGTAAAATTCTATAATAATAATAATAGCTAATACATTTTTATTTGCACAAAAGTATAAAAGTAAACATGATACCAATTTATCTTGTCGTTAACTAGGTTTAAAAGTATTAATTTAAAAGATATGATCCGTGAAAAATCCATATTTTAACACAAGTTTTAATGCAACTTTGAGGGTGAATAAGTCAATCTAGTATACAAAAACTCCAAAATACTTTGCATACAAACATTGATTAGTTATTCAAGAGTTCAAATAACTTTACACGAAATAGATATATGCAGTAGTTTTGTCAAAAAGAGTATACGCCCAAGGGTCTGTTTATGATTTTATTTTTGGTATGAATGATTGCGTATCTAAGTCGAGTGCTCTTCCCGCGCTTTGTGCTGTGTGAGACAGAATGAATTTTGACTACACGCACAGATGAGTTCGAGCCGCCGACTTGTATAATCTAAGCTACTGGTGTAAAGGCAGACCGCAAACCCTTATCCTTTTGTTATTAATTATTATTATTAATAACTTACTAATTGAAATCAATTTAAAGTTTAACTAATTGTAGCTTCGGTTTAACCAATCGAAATGATTTTACCCTCAATTTGAAGGTAAGATCATCTCGTTTTTATGGAAAAATCATAATATTCCGAGTTATTTTAATATGTAATACTCTTAAACTAGCCGTGACTTCGTCTGCGTTGGAAAATGAAAATAACACCTGAAAAAATATTAAAAGTAGGTAGTTATTAAAGCGTCCTATATCTTTATCGCTGTAAAGATGGTCTCATTTAAAAAAATATATATATTAAACGTTCTCTGGCGAAACTTACTTATATATTTAATGAAAAAAGTATCCTATAATATGTTAATCCAGGTAAATAGTTAAAATGTCTGACAAACTTCATCGAAATCTGTTATTACATATTTTCGAAGTTATTAAATTTATGTAAGAAAAAAAATCTTAATTTTAAAATTTCCCTAATAAACGTCGAAAGAAAATAAAAAAAAATATTAAAAAATTATCACATTTTTTAAAATAAAATACTACTTAATTCTCACAATCATAAATAAAACATAATTTCTTCAAACCGATGGAACGACGCTCTATTTCAATAAAGAATGCGATTATCGTACGAACCAGATACAATATAAAGTCCATATAAAGGCTCATGCACATTAAACCACATACTTAACAATTGATTAGGAGACATTATTTGTAATGGTAATTCGTTGAAGAAAGTCCGAGTATAAACTTTTTACAATGCCTAAGTTCCATCGAGCTTTTACCAGTTTGGATAACTATAATAGGCGTATTGTCAACTTAAGGTAATCCTCTAGCTAAAGTATGTTGCATGTTATTTTTTTAGTTCCATATAACTATTTGCTGTACGCGCCGTAGTTCGTTTTTTGAAAACCCTACAGAATCCGAACATTTTCCCAGGATAAAAAGTATCCTATATTCTAATCCAGATAATAAACTGTCTGTGTACCAAATTTCATCTGAATCCGGTCAGCCATTTTTGCGTGATTGAGTAACAAACATCCAAAAATACAAACTTTTAGTTCCATATATTTGCTGTACGCGCCGTAACTAGTTCGTTCTTTAAAAATCCCACAGAATCCAAACTTTTCCCAGGATAAAAAGTATCCTATATTCTAATCCAGATAATAAACTGTCTGTGTGCCAAATTTCATCTAAATCCGTTCAACCATTTTTGCGTGATTGAGTAACAAACATCCAAAAATATACAAACTTTTACTTCCATATATTTGCTGTACGCGCCGTAGTTCGTTTTTTGAAAATCCCACAGAATCCGAACATTTTCCCAGGATAAAAAGTATCCTGTACGCTAATCCAGATAATAAACTATCTGTGTGCCAAATTTCATCTGAATCCGGTCAGTCATTTTTGCGTGATTGAGTAACAAACATCCAAAAATACAAACCTTTGCATTTATTTTTTTAGTTCCATATAAATATTTGCTGTACGCGCCGTAACTAGTTCGTTTTTTGAAAATCCCACAGAATCCGAACATTTTCCTAGGATAAAAAGTATCCTATATGCTAATCCAGATAATAAACTATCTGTGTGCCAAATTTCATCCAAATCCGTTCAGCCGTTTTTGCGTTATTGAGTCCGTTGATGAACCGAAAATCTGTTGAATGGCTTAGAAGAAGTTAGCATAGAAACAAAGAGGCAGACAGTGACTTCGTTTTATAATACAACTAGCCGTTGCACGCGACTTCGTCCACGTAACTTTATAAAATATAGCCTGTGTTACTCGTTTATTATATAGCTTTCCAACAGTGAAAGAATTTTTCAAATCTTTCACTCTTTCCTCTTTACAATATTAGTATAGATACAATATACTTAGAATTAAATGAAACATGATAACTGATAACAATACAGATTAAACACGCTTTATAGTTTTAAGAAAATTATATAATTTGATTTTTTTTTAAAGGTTGTCTTTCTTCTTTTACAGACTTCAACAATCACTCGAAAAAATGGCTAGCGCATTCGTCGAAGTGATCAAAAGTGTAGCAGAACAAAGTTAGTGAAATACGTTTATAAAATTTGTGAATTTTAGTGATTATTTATTATTAATAAGTGCATAGTGAAACTTTAGTGACAACGAAATGAAACAGTGAAAAAAGTTTTTTTGGACTTTTAGAAAAATTATGATTTTTATTGATCTAGTGAAATATTTTCGAAATGCGCGCCAGAATGAACAGAGTGAGGAGTCTACTCGCCGTGCTGTGTGGTGAGTTTTATCTTAAATATGTTTTATAAATAGGGGAAAATACTCAATTATTGGCACTTTAAGAAATACGACTATTTATTGGCACCTTTCGACCTAACTATTTGTTCAACTCAAATAAAATTTGAAAGTTTGACAATGTTTAAATCATTTGACTGTTTAGTGTTAATAATTCTCATAAACCTAAGATTTATTTATTTTTTGTGGGAACACAGTTTATGGAATAGTTTTCTTATTTTTTAGTGAAAAGTTTAGCGTGCCAATAAATTGGAGAGGTGCCAACATTAGGTCATTTTACCCTATATTTTTTTAATTATTATTATTATTAGAGATGGGTTTGCTCTTGGCCAACAACCAGTTGTGTAGCAAGGATGAAGCCTATGAAGGAGCTCATTCCTATGAAGGAAGCGAGCTCACTCAGAAGATGCGTGTTCACTCGAAATTTGAAAAGATTTGGCTTATTTGACCTCGTAAACACAGCCGGCAGGGAGTTCCAAACCTTGGCAATGCGCATTATAAAGGATGTTTCAAAGCGCTTAGTTCGAAAAGGAGAGATTTCGACAAGACGAGATATAAGGATCTGTATAATCCGATGTCGATTTTTCGACCTTTTTTCAACCGACTTCCAAAAAAGGAGTCCAGGAGGTTCTCAATTCGACTTTTTTTTTTAATGTTTGTTACCTCATAACTTTCGACTGGGTGCATTGATTTTGATGATTCTTTTTTTATTTGAAAGCTGGTGCCTCCCGTGTGGTCCCATTTTAATTTGGTCCAGTTCTGACAATGGCAACCATGAGAAAAGACCATGAGACGGTTTGAAGTCGGTTTATTTGTTGTTAAAAAGAGTTACCGTATTATAGCCGCTTGTTTTTGTAGGAGTTTTCGTGCCACTAGCGTTTGACTCGTATTTGTTTTAAGAGAAAGTCTTCTCAGAAAAGTCATGTTTTTTCATGTGTCACTACGACCAATAACTAATGAGTAATCATGGAATTACGTAGTATGGAATTGGTAAGCCGCTCGAGTTGGAAAGTGGCCTATTAAAATATAGAAATGGCTCTATGAAAAAAGTAGGTACGAGTATATATATAGGTATAGTTAGGCAACTTTTGTGGTTCTGAGCCCAGTCTATTTGAGTGTAGGTATACCGCGTATAACTAGTCCACGTATAACTAGTCAAACCCAATGCAATTCCGTTAGTGCACTGCTGTCCAGTAATTCTCCTTTGACGAACAAGAATGTGAATAACTATGAACAATTCAACTCACACGTAGATAGTAGTTATACCTCCTATTCTTATATAATTTTACCGAATATGCCCAAAATTTCGGCCATTTTTATTCGGTGATAATATAACTTTCTATTGATGAAAGAATTTTTAAAATCGGTCCAGTAGTTTTTCCGTGAAAGACTAACAAACACACAAGCCTTCTCTCTTTATAATATTAAGTATAGATTTGTTCTTGACTATGTCTATTTTTCATTTTATAAAATCATTGTTGTAACAAGAAATATCTTACTTAACTTTTCCTATTTTCATTACCAAGTTTCTATTAATTTACCAAAAATCTGTATTATTTTTTTAATTTTTTTTTTTTTAATTATAAACTAGAATTTTGACCTAACTATAGTTAATGTACTTATTTCTCTAATACCTTACGCAAGTATGTTGCACCTACCAACATATGAATTTGCAGACATAACAATAAAATCTTGTTTTCGCATTCGCTATGCATTTTATTAATGTTTTATTGCGTACTAACATTAAAAATGAATTTAGGAACAATGTATATCCGTTTCCAATCACGACATTATGAACTGTAATGTTAAAGCGCTTAGGTCAATTTTTGCTTGACACACTATATTACAATGTAACCTTTCAGTACAACTACTGTTAGGTAACACAGTTCTCATACAAAACGCATTACTTACTACTTATATATATAAAATAAACTGTGTCCTTTTAAAATTTTCAATTGAAGCTTGATACTTGTACTTGAAAATGGGCGTATGAAAAAACAATTGTTATTATTAAAAACAAATGTTTTAAATTATTTATACGAGTAAAACTACAAAACACGAAAACAAATATAGAAATATAGAAATTTCTCATTGTTTGTTAAAGTTTAATGCGTTGGGGAGTGAACAGGGGAGTTTGTCAAAGCACAGTATAGTTTACAATAGTAGATAAACTTGTAAAGATGAGTATTATTTTGTGTCTTGCGTGCAGTGCGTCCTAATTAATACTATGTAAACTAGCTTTTGTCCGCGACTTCGTGCGTTACGCTTTGACGCATTGACTATTAAACTGTTATCGTGTAATTTTGGATATATGTCGGCAAGGGTACAGAAAATGACGTACCTTTCAGTCAGACAAAAAAGTGTCATAAAGAAAATGTCAGTCAAAAATTTGTGCAGATAAGAAGTAGAAGATTTGATTGTTTGTTTGTTTGTTCGTTTGTATTGAATAGGCTCCGAAACTACTGGACCGATTTGAAAATTTCTTTTACCTTTAGAAGACGACATTATCCGTGATGAACATAGGCTACTTTTTACCGCGGGAAAATGCTTCATTCCTACGGGAAATTTGAAATAAAAGTAAATACTAGCTTGGCCCGAGAGATAGCGCCATCTATCCAAAATCAGGTGAAGCAACTAACATGACAACTGCTTGGTGATATTTTTAGCGATCCGCTACGGTAGATGGCGTTTTATACTTTTCAACGCGGACGAAGTCGCGAGCACCAAGCTAGTTTATTATAAATTATTTTTATCAATTAACCATAGCGCCATCTACACTCGAAAAATTGTATTTCTTAGTTTTGACGCTGTCTGACATCGTCTCGCGAATTCACCTCACACAAAACACAAAATTGTGTCCAACGCATCTATATAGATGTTTTCAATTCAAAAAAACCTTGCTTCCCCACTGTTGTCGTTTTATCTATATATACTGTGATGGTGGAACAATATTTATTAGTTCAGGGCAGGTCCAATTTAAGTTTAATTAAACATTACCTACGTTACACCTCTCGATTTAAGTATCTATTCAAAGTTTTATTGTTTGCTTACTTCCCAGTCTAAGCTTGGAAGGGGTTCGATGGGGTGAGAGAAACATACTCGATTATAAGGTCACGCTGTCAAGTGGTTGGTTTCATCGCAAAGTGAATGGAGGGAAATTTGTTGTAACATGGTATTGTTTGCTAGGGAATGTAATATAAATACTGAACCTATTTTAATAAAATTTTGCACACTGTGCATTTGATCCAACCTAAAAGATAGGGTATGTTTTTAAAGCGGGCGAAGCCGGGATCGAGCCACTAGTAATAACGTAAAAAATATTATTATTTTCAGATGCTAATACATAACTAGAATGTTGTTTGTGACTAGAATAGAATGAATTGAGACTTGTGGCGAATCGACATTTTTTAACGACTGTGGCGAAACAACTTTCAATTTATGGATATATACAAAAGTGTGGCAAATCAACAATTGTGGCAAAACAGCAACAAACCTGAAAAATGATTGATTAAAAAATATTGCGTTGGTTTTTGCAGGTATACTGCAAAAACTAGAAAACATTAATCCGAGAGAGCTGTTATGTAAGAAAATTGATTCACAGAAACATGCCCATAAAGTGATAGATACTTAATCTTAATTTAAGTGTTATCCAGGCACTTAAGTTAAGAGAGAGTATTAAAAAATATTAGCTAACCGTTTATCCAACATTTAAGACCTTACGCACTTACTTGATATAATGTATCCATTAAATGCAAACCTGATGTACCTGAGTAACTAGATTCCTAATAGGGATAAGAGATGACACAAGGACCTGTTTGAGACGTATTTTTTACAAACAACCAAGCTCGGTTGAAACATGGCATAATAATAATAATAATGTTTATCGCTTCAGAAGAAAACGAAGTAAATGCAAAGGATTATATTGTGCAGCAAGATTTTTTTATCTATACTAATAGTATATTTTATCAATATCAATACTAATAATAAATCTGTAAGTGTAGCTATTGTATGATATGTATGTATGTATCTTCCTCCATAACTCTTAAACGAACTAACTGATATCCATGAAATTTGGTAGATAAACATTTAAACGTACAGGACACAGGATAGGCTACTATTTTTTTTTTCAAAGCGGACGAAGTCGCAGGCACCAGCTAGTTAAGTTTATAAAGAGACAAGATTTGTATGTTTGTAATGGATAAATTCAAAAACTTGTTGAACCGACTTTGATAATTCATTCACCTATAGAAAGCTACGTTATCAGCGAGTAACATAGGCTATAACATAGTATATAAGTATATAGAGTAATATATTATAGTATAAAAAGTTACACGGACGAAGTCGCGTGTAACAGCTAGTTTCAAATCCTTAAAAAAAGGTTAGGTTAACCCAGAGATCGTCAAAAATATAAAAAAATTGGCGCCACCGTCGTCCGTCACAGTCCGATAAGTCAGGCGTTTCTTTCGTTTTTCTAAGAATCTTCTAATCCTTGATTTAGGGCCTCTTTCACCATCTGTGATGTAGGCTAACCGCCATTTAAAGTCACTGGTCATCGGGGATGATGGTGCTGATATACCTTTGTTCGTACGGTAAAAGTCCTAAACATTAAAAAGAAAAAATAATAAAAAAATATCGCCTATCGAAGGATACAGTAAACCGAGTGCATAATTTAATAATTATAAGTAATCAACACTTTACTTGTAGTTGGTGAAAGAGGCCCTTAATCTCGCAATTATAAATGTGCATTACAAATTTTACAAATGGCCAAGAGTAGAAATGCAAAACTGTCACAATGCTATCGCGTCTGCTCACTGCTCTTATCAAATCTGTGGTCAGTTGCCACAGACTAAAAACACAGGTGACAGTAAAGAGTAGGTACACTAAGTATGGAAATATATTTTTCCATGTCATCATATTAAATTAACATTGATATACTAAACTTGTATCATTAGTACCCTTCCAGTTTTAGCAGCAAGACGGAACCAGCGTCCTCTTAAAAATATGTGTTAGCAAAATTGTTACTTATGTCTTGACACTTGGGTGCTATTTGAAATGCGCCCTTTCCCTAATATTGGTGGAGCGTTCGATCCGTTGACCTGAATCCGGGGACGATACGGGCACGTATTTATCATTCCTTCCACTCCTAATTCCTATATTTATGCTACCAGCACTGACATAATACAATGAGCGATCATTCCCCTACCTTTGTCGCCTGTTAAACTCGGATTTTTGTGAACTCGAAGGAAAAAAGTGAAGTAATAGACAGATCAGGGGATCATTTAAAAAACAAGTGAGGCGTGGCTGTGTTTTCTACGCGCTCAGAATTGATCAGAAACATTCATTATTGTTCGTTACTAACTAATTTTAGGGCTTCTATGTATAAAAAAATATTTGTTAATGACATGTAAAATGGTAACGCTAAAAACTACTGAGGTTTAATATCGTGTTATCATTTGTAATTATTAATAAATCTAATTATATACTATTTATTAGTTACAATTTAAAAAATATTGCTTTAACTTAAATTTGTTATAATATTACATAGGTCTGAAGGTAGGCTGTTGATAATTAATTGCTTACTTAATATTATCTTTAATGATTTTCGAGAACTTCGTCGCCATCGATCCTAGAAGTAAAGATGCGGCCATTCGAACTTTTGCTTCGAGCGCGTTTGGTACAGAACTTTAAGATAGTACTTCCTTTATTTCTACAGCTCTGGTACAGGGGCCGGTCTCTGTGTCTCGGTGACTAAGCTGTCTGGTGTCACTTTCCAATTTTGACACCGGCGCGTCTCGGTGCCACATACTAGGAGCGTCAGCCTTGCCCTTACGAAGTATTAATATGTCAATGTTTGTCGCTTACTCTTTTCACAAACTCACTTTTTATTCACTTAGCGTGACAGGCGACAAATAGTAGGGTCCGCTATCTGTCATTTCGTTGTTTCTCCAGTCTACTCTAATTGATTACGATATTTTTCTTGTTGTTATTAATTGTTCCGCTTTCCCTCCGTTTAATCACGCCTGGCGGGATGTAAACGGAGAACTAATACATTTCCAGTTACGACACTTTGCTACTAAGCTCAGGCGGTGTCTTCCTGATTGCTTTTCTTGTACCTCTTTGTAGTTCTTTCTTGTACCTTTTTTTTTTTTCATATATTAAACGAATAATTTGAATTTTTAATATATTCCTCAATTACTTACTAACTTGTTCGTTTAATTTTAAATTATGGATTTTTTCAGTACATTTAAATAATAATAGGAAACGCATATTTTTCTGTATACCTGTTCAACTTCATCTTCCATGCTTCCATATTTTAAATAGCTGTTGCACGCGACTTCGTCCGCGTAACTTTATAAAATATAATACATTCGTGTCTGTGAAACCATGGAACACATACAAAATTTCAACCAAATCGGTCAATCCGTTTAGAAGTTAAGTATAGAAGGATCATTCTTACTACCCGTTGTCCTTTTACCCGTTTTCCCGTAGGAATGAAGCATTTTCCCGCGGTAAAAAGTATCCTATGTTCATCACAAATAATGTCGGCTTCTAATGGTAAAAGAATTTTTCAAATCGGTCCAGTAGTTTCGGAGCCTATTCTATACAAACAAACAAACAATCAAATCTTTCCTCTTTATAATATTAGTATAGATGTGAAAGTAACTCTGTCTGTGAAATGTGAATGTGAAATAACCTTTTCACGCCTTAACTACTCAACCGATCATCGTGAAATTTTGGATTTTGGTACTGGAAAGGGCATAGGGTAGTAGATACTTTTCATCCATAAAAAAGGACTTTTACCCAGGAATCATTTGAAATATATATAATAAAAAATTAACCAGTGTTATAAAAAGTGTTAACCTATTTCCAACGCGGACGAAGTCGCCGGCACCAGCTAGTACCTTAAGAGCGCGTATAAAGGTACACTAGCGCCACTCATTAAAAAAAATATTATCTCGTGACTGAGAAGGAATTATTAATAACGGCTACACAAAGCCCTCGGTAAGTATGTCTACAATTTATAAAGTTTCATATTTAGACACGAAGCAACAAAATACGATCTAAAGAAAAGCGGCCGCATTCGTCTAAATCGTATTTTGTTGCTTCATGTCTAAATATGAAACTTTATAAAAGGTATTAAAAAATTGTAAACATACTTACCGAGGGCTTTGTGTAGCCGTTATTAATAATTCCTTCTCAGTCACGAGATAATATTTTTTCGACCGACGAAAACGACAAAACAAAAACGGAGGAGGTACTCAATTCGACGCGTATATTTTTTTATTTTTTTAAGTATAACCACGCATAACTTTTTACAGAGTAGTCCGATTTTGATAATTATTTTTTTATTTGAAAGGGTGCACCCCCAAGGGGGTCCCATTTGGAAAAAAAATCCAACAGGGGGTAGGATAAGGCGGTGTGCACCCATTTCCAATAAGGATAGGAAAACAGGGGATTATTGATTGTTCACTCACCGATTGTGGCGTATAACCACGCATAACTTTTTACAGAGTAGTCCGATTTTGATAATTCTTTTTTTAATGGATAGGGTATACCTCAAAGTTGGTCTCGTATAAATTTGAAAAAAAAAGTCCTACCCTAAGGGTGGGAAAATTTGAGTGGGAAAATTAAAAATTAAGCATGTAGTAAATATTAGATTATAGCCACAAAAAATATAAAATAAAACTTTTTAACAAAAAATAAAAGTCCCGAAAAAACTGAAAAGCATAAAATAATGTTATTATCATTTTACCTAAGTAATTTTGAGTCGGCGCCAAACAAGCAAAAATTACGTAAAGAGTGTTGCGCGGCAGCGACTCAAAATTACTTAGGTACAATAATAAGATTATTTTATGCTTTTCAGTTTTTTCGGCGGTTTTATTTTTTGTTAAACGGTGGATCCAGGCTGCTTCTGACCGGTCCAATTGGAAAATTTTGGAGGAGGCCTATGTCCAGCAGTGGACGTCCTACGGCTGAGATGATGATGATGATGAATGAGTGGCGCTAGTGTATCTTTATACGAGCTCTTAAACCAATTCAACCATTGTCCATGTAAGTGAATAACTGGAGCTCGAATGTGCAGCTATTTGAATCCTCGTGAAATTTCATAATTCTATTAGTTAGTAGCTGTCATGACGGTCATTGCAGCTTGGCCCTGCTAAGTAAATTCAATTTAACAGAGGAGCTGAATTTAACCAATTTTCACTTAGCGCCTCTTTCACCAACGTCAAGTAAAGTGTTGATTAATTACTTTTAGAATTTTTTTTCTGTTTTATTGAATTATGCACTCGGTTTAGTGCATCCATCGATAGCCGATTTTTTATTATTATTTTCTATTCAATGTTTGGGACGTTTACCGTACAAACAAAGTTATATCAGCTCCATTATCCGCAGTGTCTGACTTGGTGACTTTAAATGACAGTATGGCCAACTTGACGTTTGTGAAAGAGGCGCTAATAACACTTAATTTTAATCACACTACGAAGTTAAGCTTAACTAGCGAATTAGTGTCAGATAATAAAAATATTGATCGAGCTAAAACTTATTTCTTTATAATTTAATATCGTACCTAATCCTTACATATTATAAAACAAAGTCCCTTGTCTGTCTGTTCGCGATAAACTCAAAAACTACTGTACCGATTTTGATGCTGTTTTCACCAATGGATAGAGTGGTTCTCGATGAAGATTTCAGTATATAATTTACAAAGCTACGCGCGCAAAGTCGCGGGCAGCAGCTAGTTTTTGTATATAAGGTCGTCAGACAGGTTGACGGTTTACTTTGTGGTAGGGTTGGTTTGGCTTTTCAATTTTGTAAGTGTTTTTTAGGGTGTCTTTAGGCTAAATTAGTTAGGAATGGTTGTTAGTTTTATAACAATATAGTTTTTATGGCGAGGAAATTCATTTACAATTAATTTTATAAAGATTTTAAAACATAACCTAAATTTGTTTACAAATAAATATTTACATACCAGGTTTGTTTGAACTATCAGCATCAGCATCACTTAAAAACACCACTACAACACGCTTTTTCAGTAAAACACTATAAATTTTCACTGTTTAGAAGTTAATTTCGAACCCGGGATTCGAACCCGCGACCGTTTGGTTAACATCCAGGGTTACTAGCCACTAGACGAAACGTGTCGTCACAGATATTCATAAACTCACGTCACGCTTCTAAAAACGGATCAAAATCGGTCCATCTATTTGGCAGCTACGATTCCACAGACATACACACAGATACACATATACACAGGCATACAGACACACACGTCAAACACATAACACCCAGCTGTTTTTGCGTGGAGCGTCGGGGGTTAAAAATAAATGTCACCGAAAGCACAGCCAAAAGTCTTAGTGTTGTTAAGATTATTATTTTTTCTGTGTTCCAAAATATAAATCAACATTCTAAGCTCCCACTTCTTAGTATAAGCCTCTACCTACATCAAAGGTCATCCCTAATTTCTCTAGGGAACGTTAGAAATATGCCGTCACTTAAGTCTGTTCGACTCAGACTCTCAGCTGTAACAATTGACAAAGAAATAACATCGTACATTTCACTAGTCGGAGCCTGCGACTTCGTCCGCGTTGAAAAAGGAAAAAATAGCCTATTGTGTGTCTTGTACGTCTAAATGTTTATCTACCAAGTTTCATAAAAATCAGTTAATTCGTTTAAGGTGGCGCTGGACGAGCGTGGGAACTCAGTAATAGGTATTTGGGAGAATTTGTTGTCTCAACTTACTATACTGCTAATAACCTAAGACAGAATGCGAAGCAACGCATTCGCGCAATTCCAATATTTTAGAAAAACATTTATAGATGGTAACTATTGACATCCCAATTTCTAATGTACACTATAGTTGGAATGTTTTCATTGAAAAACATTATTGGCTTTCAATCAATAATTACGAGATCTCAACTAGCGAAAATGTGACAAATTGTGCACATTTTAGAAATTAATTATACTAGAAATAAAATAAATTTCAGTTTTTTGTTTCGATGTAAACCTTCATATTATGTCTCAGAAAAGTCATGTTTTTTCATGTGTTACTACGACCAATAATTAATGAATAATCATAGAATTACGCAGTATGGTATTGGTAAGCCGCTCGAGTTGGAAAGTGGCCTCTTAAGAGTTATGGAGGAACATACATAACATACCTACACTTACAGATTTATTATTAGTATTCATTGATGGTAGATCCACTGGATGAAAGGTAAAGTAATTTTTTATATCCCTGACAATATGTATGCAAAACGTCATAATGAGTCATGATTGAGTAGTTAAGGCGTGAATACGTAATAAACAAAATAAACTCACTTTCGCATTTATAATATTAGTTTAGAATGTCTGTGGTTTTTTAGAATTGTAGAAAATAAAAATAAAAATGTCTAACGATCAGAAATAAATCAAATTACCAGTTCAGTAACGTGCGAATCTTTTGTTAACTAATACCAGCAAGAAACAGTTAGCAAGTTGTTTCTATGGAAACATTACTAGATTAAAATTGTATATAGGTATGTACTTACAAAAAAAAAATGAAATAGAAAATGTAAAAGAAAACGATAAGTAGATACTTACCAGACGAAAAAAGCGAGTAAAGTTATTTTCACTTTTTCTGCGTATTGGAAACATCGTCTGATATTTCAGAGTTACTGATGTGGAAATGAATGTTGTAATGAAAGGAAAAGATGTGTTAAAGTGTAAACACAGATAAATTTGCTGTTTATCGACAGCATATCGCTAAAGTTATATTGCGAAAACATGAGATGTTGAGGTAAAAATGCTCCAAGGGGAGAGAGAATTTCTCTGTGAATACTATCTTGTGTTGACGCTTGACAATATACAGACAGGTTTAGTGTAAATATATATATGTTTACTAAGTCATTACAATAACATAGTATGTAGGTACTGAAGTTTGATTTTTATATAAAATATAATACATTCGTGTCTGTGAAACCATTATGGAAATACACATACAAAATTTCAACCCAATCGGTCAAGCCGTTTAGTAGTTGACATACCGACAGCAGCGCCACCTACCGGGTCCAATTGTATTTTTAAATCATCCAGGAAACCATCGAAATAGCCATATAAAATTTCAACCCAATCGGTTCAGCCATTTAGAAGTTACGTGAAAAAGATAAGTGCGGAAGGATAATTCTTACTACCCGTTGTCCTATTACCCGTTTTCCCGTAGGAATGAAGCATTTTCCCGCAGTAAAAAGTAGCCAATGTTCATCACAAATAATGTCGGCTTCTAATGGTAAAAGAATTTTTCAAATCGGTCCAGTAGTTTCGGAGCCTATTCAATACAAACAAACAAACAAACAAACAAATCTTTACTAATCAAATTAGTATAGAGTATAAATAATATAGACTAGCTTGTGTCTACGACTTCGTCTGTAACCTAAAAGCAATAGCTCCGTGAATGCTGCAAATTTTTATTGTAATGTGTATAAAACATCGTCACTATTTATCACTTTTTACACAGTTTAATTATTTGGACAGTTTCACTACGAAAATTGGCATTTTATCATGCCTAAAATTTAATAAAAGCTTCGGCACGTATACATCACAGACAGTTTGCAGTGTGACTAGCTCGGGTACGTCGAATTCGGCGTAGTACTTGTTGCCGCATTTGTCAAGTACGGCGGCTGTATCTAGTAGAGCGCAGCGAGACCAATCAAAATATCTTTTTACAGTAATTTAAAAGTAATCCGCACACATTTCTACATCGATACAGACCCAAGTGTACCAGGTTTTCACTCCAATCAATATCGAAGGGCTGTCACGTAATTGACTTACAAAACTTCCCGAGACTAAATGCTCTGAAAGTCCCAACTTAAGGATATTCTCAAGTTTTTACCGAGTTGCGAAGACTTTTTTTTTTCACTAATGCCGCTAAGTCAACTAAGTTACGGACTTCCTTTGTTCTATGCTTTTATTCAGTTTAACAAGTTTTAACGTTATAATACATATTAGCGGTTACAGATATTTTATTGGTTCAGAATTTGATGCTGAGGGGAAAATGGCTCTTTTTGTTATTATAAAAGAAAATGCTCATAAAATTCAATCAATCAATTTTTGAAACCTAAAAAAATATAGACTTAAATACAAAGAAAACGGTAACAGCAAGAATAAAAGTTACAAAAAGGTCCCTAACTACTCAATATTTTGCTGGAATATGCCAGATGATCTTCTGTAGGAGCCCTTAGTTCAAAGATTAACATTAGAAAGAAAGGACAGTACGTATAAGGAGAGACTACGCTAGATGGTTAACGCATATCATTAACCAATGTAGCCCAATAGTACGAGAGCCAGCGACACTGATTTTTCACACATTTGCGCAACATTTATTATATGGTTTTTGTGTCATATAGCCCTTGTTAAACATAAAATCGACTCCTGCCGGCTCACCAGCGGGATAACAGGAGGAGGAGCAAAATAGTTATGCACGAAAATCCATGATACATTCCATTATGTCGATGGCAGGAGTTTGTTGTTCGACATTAGAGGTGGCAGGAGGTGTTTTTTTCCCTAATAGACTGCCAATAAACAATATGTAAAGTTTCATCTTTGCGCATTTTTGACATTCACTCATTTTTTTTAACACAATTGACATATCACAGCCACTTATCCCGCGATTGAGATGGCAGGAGTTCATTTTTTGATAGGCTATATTATCACAACAAATAAATAAAAAACAGGCTTGCGCAAATATAACAACCAATAGGGTCGCTATCTCCCGGACGACAATGGAGTCGAGCTGCCGAACTTCTAGCAAGTCTTCTTATCAAAGAGATAATTATCTAAATTTTTCCTGGGAATAAAAGTTCTAGCTTATTAAAAGTACCTCCTGACAAGTCCTGCTCCATTTGCTCCATAATGTTGGTTGGTATAACTGGCGATTTTTTTATTGAAAGACGCATCCACAGCTCACTGTCTCAACGCACACTCATTTACACAACCAGTTGTAACGACGGCTTACACAAACAATTACGTTCGTGTGGCGAGCATCTAACTACGACCGCAGAGATTAACAGAACTAATCTAGTAGCAACTTGTATCATTAAACCGGTTGTTGCATTGATTGGACCATGAGCTTGTTGGAACGACGGTTTTAAAGGAAATGTTTTAAGACCCTACCACACCACACCATACCCGTTTTTTATAATCAACTGGCGACCCGCTAATGTGGCAGGTGCTGTTTGAAAATGAGCGCTGCAGGTTCTTGTCTAGCACCTCAGCACAATGCTCAATTAAAATTAGGTTGATTAAGGTATTGTTTTGTTAAAGTACTTATTAATTTTTTCATAAAAATATATATTTTCATAGAAATATGTTAAAAAATTAAATTGTATCTAAATAAATTCTTTCTTTCAAATTTTGGTTTGATTTTTGCACTCCATTAAATATATTCAAATTCAAATTCAAATTCAAATATTTTATTGCAAACCATAATGTATAAACGATGTTACAATATAAAAATTTAGACCAGTGTTATGGACCCTGTTGGGCATGCAACTTAGGGACTAGGAGAGAGGAAGCATATATATACATATAAATATTTATATAAATATAAAAGAATTTTATTTTATTTAAATTAAACATATTTACATTTATATTATTTATATTTAAATAATAATATTATCTAAAAAATATTCATTTACATTATAATAACATTTAGTATGTAGGATTTTTTTTAATTTTTTTATAAATATGATATCATTTTCTTCTTTTTTTAAGTTAACTGGCAATTTATTATATATCTTTATAGAAGAATTGAAGGTATAGGTAGAATTTAATTTTAATCGTGATGATGGTAATATTAGATTATTTTTATGTCGTAGGGTATATTTACAAGGCAAGTCTTCACGTTTTTTATAAAATTGTTTATATTTTCGTACAAATTTACACATTTCCAAAATATATAGGCTGGGCAGGGTTAATATTTTATATTCAAGAAAGTATGGTCTACAGCTATCAGTTTGATCTATATTTGCTATTATTCGGATTAACTTTTTTTGAAGGGTGAATAGAGAGGCTACATCTGTACTGTTACCCCACAGAATAACACCATAAGCTAGCCAGGCGTGTGCATATGCATAATATGTTGTTATTGCTGTTTTTATGTTCGTAGACTTTTTAATTTCGCGTAAGGCATATGAGAAGCTCGATAGTTTAGACTTCATTCTATGGACGTGTGTTTTCCAATTTAAATGGGTGTCTATATCTATACCAAGCAATCTAAATTCTTTCACAGTTTCTAAAGTTGTGCCATTGTAATCAAGTTTTAAATTTAATGCAATTTTTTGAGGAGGATGAAAAGTTATTAATTTAGTTTTAGAAAAGTTTATTTTTAAATTATGATCATTCAACCAGTGTGATGTTTTGTTAAGAATGAAATGGATTTTTTCATAAATATCGGAATTACTTTGACACGAAGTTAATAAGGATACATCATCAGCAAATAATATATTTGTCCCCCCTGTAGATTTAGGAAGGTCATTGATGTATATTAAAAATAATAGACATCCAACGACACTACCTTGTGGTATTGATGCATTTACTGTTTTGCATTCAGAGCGCACCATTAAGATATTTTTGGTAGAATTATCATAGTGTTCAATCTCAACAAATTGTTTTCTATCCTTTAGGTACGAAACAAACCATTTATGGGCTGAGCCGCGAATGCCTATCCCGTATAATTTATTTAATAGTATATTATGTTGTACTCTGTCATACGCCTTTGTCATATCTAATAGTATACCTACACCATATTGTTTATTATCTAATATTTTGACAACTTCATTTATATACTTGTATACAGCTAAAACTGTAGAGCGATTTTTTCGAAAACCATTTTGACACTCGTCTAATAATTGGTATTTTTCACAAAATTCACTAACGCGATTACAAATAGCCTTCTCGAAAATTTTTGATGCAGTTGGTAAAAGGGCAATTGGGCGATAGTTACTTGGATTAGTTTTTTCATCTTTTTTGTAAATAGGTTTTATGATTGTCTTTTTTAATTGTAATGGAAAAGAACCTTCGTTAAAAGATTGATTTATTAATAATGTGAATGGTAGAGTTAGTTCATCTGCGCATTCTTTTATTAAATTTGGTGGAAGTTCATCTATGCCGTGGCTTTTTTTATTCTTTAACTTTTTTATAATTTTATGCACTTCGAGACAATCGACTGGGCTCAGATACATTGTGTTTATTGTTGGTTGGAGAACAGGGCCCTGATTCTGTATGACAACTACGATTTCACACTCTTGTCTTACTTTTCCAAATCACGTCCTTGGTCTTGCCTTGTCGTGTCATGGAATTCTTTGGTATGCCTCAAGACAAATTATCTATGGCACGTTATGATTTCACAGAAACCACAGTATACTATTGTATGTATTTAACAATTCCACTGATGCACAGATAACATTATGTTACCTCGGCAATGTTTCACTTTTATTAATATTTTAAATAAAGTGAGTAAATAACGTTTTAATTATCAAATCCTTATAATAATATGATATTATTATTGTTTAGGTGTTTTATCATTTAAATATTATGTAAATAGCAGTTGCCAAATGGCGACGCTAGATGTCGGTGTGCTCAATCAGTCAGTCAGCTTGTTTTGTTTGTTTACATTTTAATTCCAACCAAACTATTGTCTAACTAAAGTATGTTATCATTCATAATCAATTTGTAAGTATATCGGGTGAAGGATTGTGTGTATGTGCGGTGTTTTATTTCTCATTTTTGGAGAGTAAAATCATTTATAAAAGTACCTAATTGTAAGTAGAGGTAGATAAAAAGAAACTTTGATGTTTTATATTACTTTTATAATTATCTAAAAACAGTTATTTCTTAATGTTGGTGTTTATTTTATTAAAATTTGCAGGATTATGTGAACCACGTCCTTAGTCTTGCCTTGTCGTGTCATGGAATTCTATGTCTCTATTCTGTATGCCTTAAGACAAATTATCTATGGCACGTTATGATTTCACAGAAACCACAGTATACTATTGTATGTATTTAACAATTCCACTGATGCACAGATAACATTATGTTACCTCGGCAATGTTTAACTTCTATTAATATTTTAAATAAAGTGAGTAAATAACGTTTTAATTATCAAATCCATATAATAATATGATATTATTATTGTTTAGGTGTTTTATCATTTAAATATTATGTAAATAGCAGTTGCCAAATGGCGACGCTAGATGTCGGTGTGCTCAGTCAGTCAGTCAGCTTGTTTTGTTTGTTTACATTTTAATTCCAACCAAACTGTAGCGACCTCCTTTAACGGACTTTTTGATTTTCGATTTCTTTATTTAAAAGAATCAAAACCAATGTCTTATTTTGTAAATACATGCACTCGCCTTTGTACATAATGTAAATTGTTAATATAACGTTATATGTATAAATGTACAATACTAAAATGTGATATATATATCCTTTAATATCATCCCACAAAACTATTGTCTAACTAAAGTATGTTATCATTCATAATCAATTTGTAAGTATATCGGGTGAAGGATTGTGTGTATGTGCGGTATTTTATTTCTCATTTTTGGAGAGTAAAATCATTTATAAAAGTACCTAATTGTAAGTAGAGGTAGATAAAAAGAAACTTTGATGTTTTATATTACTTTTATAATTATCTATAAAAAGTTATTTCTTAGTGTTGGTGTTTATTTTATTAAAATTTGCAGACAAACGGAGTAAATAACTATGTAATGCACTTATTTCATACGATTCCACACGATTCCGCGTAGTTTAAAAGCGAGGAATTTTTGACAGTTCAAATCGTGCCCTTATCCGTTCATATCGTGCAGTATGTCATAGAGAATAAGATGTCGTAACAATTTAAGGAATAGACGTTGTTTTCACGTAAGGAATCGCGGAATGGCGCGGAATATCGTGCAATATGTCATAGAGAATAAGATGTCGTAACAATTTAAGGAATTGACGTTGTTTTCACGTAAGGAATCGCGGAATGGCGTTACAGAATTAGGGCCCAGGGCGGCCGCATGCACCGTCGTCTACTGTCATTTCAGGATCGAGTTCACCAATAGAAGCGAAGAAGTTATTGAAATAGTTAGCGACTTGTTTTGGATCTGAACTTATCGTATTATTTATTTTTAACATTATATTACGTTTTTCTTTTGTATATATTTTATTTGTTCTCTCGTTTATTATTTGCCACATAGTTTTTATTTTGTTATTTGAATGTTTTAATTTATTAATGTATTGAATTTTTTTAGCACTATTTATAACTTTTTTTAATGTTTTAGCATATTTTTTATAATGTTGGTTTAGTATTTCGCTATTTGTTTTTGTTATAAGTATTTTTAACAATCTTTTATTCCTACACGATTTTCTTATTCCTGTTGTTAGCCAATATTTTTTTGGATTAGATTTTATTTTAATTCGTTGTTTAGGTATTGTTTGGTTTAATAATGATATTAGCCTATCATAGAATATATCATAGTTTTCGTTAATATTTTTGTTTTTATCTATTATTTTGTTCCAATCTGTTAACTGTAACTGAGTTTTAAATTTAGCTATTGCATTTTTGTTATAAATTCTTTTTTCTGTGTACCAATCTGATTGTTTACTTTGTTGAGGTATTTTTAGCTGTATTATTGTTGCTGAGTGAAAAGAAAATCCTAATTCTTCTACGATTGTATTTATATATCCATTATTAAAATTTGTAAAAATGAGGTCTAGGCATGTAGATGAGGTTCCTGTTATATGTGTTGGTATTTTGATATGTTGATTAAATTTGTATTCTAACATTAAATTGAGAAACCTAGAGGTTTTATTGTTTGGTTTTAACATATCCATATTAAAATCCCCGCCTATGATAATATTATATTTATTGTATTTATTATATAAATATTTTAAAATTATTTGTAACTGACTGAAAAACTCGTTTTCCTCTCTTCTATTCCAATACATTACTAAAATTAATATTTTTTTTTTACATATTTCTACCGCAGTTATTTCTAATATATATTCTAAGGACATACTTGTGATGTCATTCTTTTTTACGTATTCTATATGCTCTTGTAAAAGTATACAAACACCTCCTCCAATCCGGTTTTTCCTGCAAAAGGAGGCTGCAATTTTGTAACCGTTAAAATGTAATAGCTTCAATTTTTCTTCAGTCAACCATGTTTCAGATATGCATATAGCTTCATATATAGGATTTTCATATAAAAATGCTTCTATTGCATGTTGTTTATTATATATGCTTTGCATATTTTGGTATAGTATATTAAAATTGTGTTGTGTTCTTTCGAAAGTTATTATTAGAACTATATATATTTTTTGGTGTTAATTTTTCTTTTTCTGCATTATCTAGTGAGTTCAATGTTTCATTTATATCAGAAGATTCATTAGTGTTAGTTAGTTTTCCTTCTATATATAATTGGTTATTCCGTAAAACAGCATGAAGTCCATTTTTTCGAGCTAAAAGCATTTTTTGCCAAATAGCTTTTCTTTTTTGTTGTGATTGCTTATCTAAGAATTTAGATATAGATAAGTCAGTTTTATAGAAGTAACTGCTATTATTAATTAAGTACTTCACCATTCTTTTGCTAATTAATTCTATCACTATTGGTCGATTTTTATTTTTATTGAATCGGCCTATTCGGTAGCTATTTTCAATGTATCCATTTAATTTCACATGCATCAAGTTCCAAAAAAGTTCATGTATTCGTTCATACAAATTACATTCAGGTTCTTTGTCATATTCTTCCAGACCGAATAGAACAAATTTTTTGCTGTCATTCTCGCTGAAAGATATTTGGTTTTTTGTGCTCAATTTTTTGAAATTTTCTTTTAGCATGTCATTTTCAATTTGTAGTTTATCTATTTTTTGAGTTAAATGTTTTATTTCTATTATCCTGCTTTTATTTTGTTCATTTAACATATCTATATTTTGTTGAAATTCTTCTTTTAATTCTTTTATAGCTCTCTGTATTTCTGTTTGTATTGTATTTTGTAATTCTGCAATAATTTTTATATTATTTTCTTGAAGGCTTTGAGTTATTACGTCACTTACGTTTTGTAGAGATAATTTAGTTTGTTTGTTTGATTTTTCGTTTTCTTTTTGATTTTTTGATATTCCGCCCATAGATTTGACCTTTGTACGGTAATGTACTTTTGGTTCAAGTTTTTTTTAATGAAAATAATATTTGTGCGAAACAGCGACTAAAAATGTATTTTAATTTTAAAGTCACTCTTCGCACAATTCGTGCGAAACAAAATCGTGCGAAACCTCTATTAAATCTGCCGACCATACTAGGATAAATGACAATACAAGAGAGATGGCCACTTTTTTTAGAAATC
Organism: Synanthedon vespiformis; assembly: GCA_918317495.1. Taxonomy (NCBI): domain Eukaryota; kingdom Metazoa; phylum Arthropoda; class Insecta; order Lepidoptera; family Sesiidae; genus Synanthedon; species Synanthedon vespiformis. Next base: position 1,201,019 of record OU906971.1, on the reverse strand, counting down.
TACAATACATAAAAGTGGTGAACAATAAATTAGTTTAGTGAAAAACAATCAAATACTTTATAGATTCAACAAGAGTATCGATACCCTTCCACAAACCCTTTAATAAAATTTCTAATAACTTTCTATTTAACTTCGAGCGATGCCCCGACCGCAACTGAGCGTTCTAAATTCAAAAGTAATAAGCGGTTATCCCGTTTGTAACTATCGACACTTCCACGACGCCAACAGACTGTCATAATAGCTCGGAGCTTTCAGACCAAATTAAACTTTAACCTGTTCGCATAAGGTAGGATTTTGATTAGAACGATTTAGATTCTTATGTCTTTGTTATGTCAATTCTCATTATTGTAAGGTGCGTTGCGTGAGTGTTCGAAAAAGGTTTTTGCTTGAAATACCAGGTGTTGAGATTGCAATGAAACCAAGCCCTGAAACTTATTAAAAAGTAGTCTAGCGCCCTCTTATGTATGTGTGCGTGAGACAACTCACTAGTACTACAGATGTCAAAGAGGTTAGAAAATAGATTAAAATTAAGTGCGTGTAAAAGTTGAAATAACATAATACAGAAGTTAAAAATACAGAAGTTTAAAGATACAAGAAAATCTTTTAATTATCTCCTGCCGCCCAATAGGTTATGGGCCCAGGCACCGATGGATACAGACTGATATACACGCATAAAAGAAGTCGATTACCGTGATAAAGTCGGATTACATTACGCGCCATTACAGTGTGGCGGTAACAATAAAATTTCACAAAGAAAAACAGTCACGGTTTTACAGAAGAACATCGATAAATATGGACAAAAGAGACGGATCGTTAATGTTAAACAACAATAATTGGGAATCATGGAAATTCCAAACATCAATTGTTTTGAAATCTAAAGGATTATACGGCGCCATTACAGAAGCCCCGTGTGAAAATAAAGCTGAATCTATGTGGAATGATACTCGTGCACAAGAAATAATCGTCACTAGAGTTGAAGAAAATGTTTTGAGTTATTTATTGGCTTGCAAAAATGCACACGAGATGTGGCAAAAATTGGTGACAGTCTACGAGTCAAGGTCAAAGGTTGGCGTCCACTTACTTCAACAGAAATTTTACAATTTACAGTATGAACCTCCTATGATAAACTTCATCTCAAAAACAGAAGTTTTGGTCGGCGAACTCAAATTACAAGGTGAAAATATATCGGATAGAATGGTATTAACTAAAATAATTATGAGTCTACCCGAAGACTATCGACATTTTTCATCAGCTTGGGAGTCGGTATCTGAGTCGGAACAAACATTGAAAAACTTAACAGCGAGACTACTTGTAGAAGAAGAGAGATTGTCAAAAACAGAGGAGAAGCCGCATTCATCGGCTTTGTTAGCCAAGGCACCGTACAGAAAAAGTGGAATAAAGAAAAGTCAAAGTGAGTGCATAAAAAAAGTGAGTGTTTGCTATCAGTGCGGTAAAAATGGTCATATTAAAAGAAATTGTCGTGAACGTAAATGTAATTATTGTGGTAAAACAGGACATTTGTATAATGAATGTTATCAACGTTTAAATAAAGTTAAGGACACTAAAAGTAGAAATGTTGAGCCGAGAGCTTATATAACTAATACATATTTGTCAAATATAGGTTGGATAATTGATACAGGAGCAAGCGAGCACATGTGTTGTCAAAAAGATTATTTTACAGAATATATAGAAAGTTCAGTTCAAAATTATGTAACAATTGGAGACGGGTCAAAATTAAAAATACAAGGTGTAGGTAAAGTTAATTTTATGTCAAAAGATAATGTACCCTCAGTTCTCTCAAAAGTTCTTTATATTCCAGAATTAAAGGTAAACTTGTTTTCCGTTTCAAGTGCAATACAGATAGGAAATTACACAATGATTACTAATAAAGAGGCTTGCAAATTCACTTCATGTGGCAGAACAGTACTTGTAGGTTATCGAGAAGGTAGTGTTTACAAATTAGATGTCAGGCCGTTAAAGTCTATTGCAATGACATCGCTCACAGTTTGGCATCAAAGATTAGCTCACCAAAATTATAAATTTGTTGAAGAAATTTTAAATAAAAATAATGTAAAATATGAACAGCGGACAGATGATTGTTATGCATGTCTTGAAGGGAAACAGCATAGGTTACCATTTCATAGTAGCGTCTCTAAGACAACTAAACCGGGAGAATTAATTCACACAGATCTTTGTGGCCCGATGGAGGAAAATTCTTTAGGTGGTTCTAGGTTTTTTCTGTTGCTTAAAGATGATTATTCAAATTACAGGCAGGTTTATTTCCTACAGCATAAAGCAGAGGCATCACAGAGAATTATAGAATTTATAAAAACTACTGAAAGACAATTTGGACACAGAGTAAAAAGTCTACGGTCGGATAATGGAAAAGAGTTTGTAAATACAGGATTGCAGGATTACTTGAAGTCGAACGGCATCGTACATCAGACAACAGTCCCATATACACCGGAACAGAACGGAAAGGCTGAACGTGACATGAGGACCATTGTGGAAGCTGCTAGAACTATGATAAGAGCGAAGAACTTGCAAAAGAATTTATGGGCAGAAGCAGTAAATACAACTGTTTATATACTGAACCGAACGGGAAGAGGCAAAGAAGAGAAGACACCATTTCAACTATGGCAAAACAGGGATTATGACATCACAAAGCTAGATAAAGTATTTGGAACAGAAGTCTACACTCACATACCCAAAGAAAAGAGAAGAAAATGGGATAAGAAATCGGAAAGAGGAATCTTCGTTGGCTATGAGGATACAAAAGGCTACAGAATTTTAAGTATGGATAGAAATACCATAGAAATTAAAAGAGACATATTCTTTGTAGAAGATTCGGTGAAGAAAAATACAAGAAGAGTATATAATGAAAGTGAAGACAGCATAGACCGTGAAATAGAAGGGAACACAGAACGAAGATCAGAAAATACAACAGAGAATGCAACTTCAGGAAGGGTAGCAACAGAAGACACAGTAACAGAAGAAATAAAAACAGATGAGGACACAGAAGAAACAAAAACAGGGGAAGACACAGAAGAAACGACAACAGATGAGGACACAGAAGAAACAACAACAGATGAAGACACAGAAGAAACAACCAACAGATACATCGATAATGATACAAAAGACAGACAACAGCACAACAGAAGAATACGACGAAGACCAAAATGGATGGAAGATTATTATACCAGTTTTGTTGCAATGGAAAGTAACGAATTGGCCTATGATAAAGTAATGAAAGGAAGCGACTCACAAGAATGGAAGAAAGCCTTATACAGAGAGATAGAAGCTATAGAAAGAAATAATACATGGATAGAAGTAAAAGGTGTTGATAAAAATAATAAAGTGATAGAAGCAAAATGGATTTTCAAAATTAAGAAAGGGGAAAATAACGAAGACTTATATAAAGCAAGACTTGTTGCGAGAGGATTTCAACAGAAAGACAACATAGATTATTCAGATATTTATGCACCAGTGCTTAAATTACCTACTTTGAGAATATTATTAGCTGTAGCTGTGAAATACAAGTTAGATCTGATACAGATGGATGTGAAGAGTGCATTTTTATATGGAGATATTAAAGAAGAAGTGTATATTAAGATACCAGAGGGACCAAAAGAATATACAAACAAAATTTATAAATTACAGAAGTCGCTATATGGCTTAAAGAAGTCGCCTAGAAATTGGAATGACACATTTAACAAATTTATGATAGAAGAAGGATTCAAAAGAAGTAAGGCAGACTATTGCTTATACTACAAAAAGGAAGAGAAGTTTTATGTACTGCTGTATGTAGACGATTTACTCATTATATGCAAGGATAGGAACAAGATTGATAGACTGAAGACATCGCTACAGAATAAATTTCAAATGACAGACTTAGGAGAAAATAATATTAAATATTTAGGTATAAATATAAAAAGAAAAGGTGATAATATAGAACTTGATCAGATACAGTATTTAGAAGAGTTGTTGCAAAAATACCAAATGCAAGATTGTAATCCAGTTTCAACACCGATAGAAGCTAACTTAGAATTAACAAGAGAACCGAGTACAGACAAAAATATGGAACGTCGTTGCAGACAGCTGATTGGTAGCTTGATGTATGCTATGTTAGGAACAAGACCGGACATATGTTTTGCACTGTGTTATCTCAGCCGATATCAAGTATATGCGAGTGAATCTTTGTGGAAAGCTTTAAAACGGATTCTCAGATATATAAAAGGGACATTGAACTACAAACTTGTATACAGAGACAATGAAGAGGACTTACTTACTGGATATACAGATGCGGATTGGGCAGGAGATAAGAATGATAGAAAGTCAACTAGTGGATATCTAATGAAAGTTTTTGGTAACACAGTTTCATGGTGTTCATCTAAACAACAGTGTATAGCGCTCTCATCAACAGAGTCAGAATATATAGCTTTAGGCAAAGGAATTACAGAAGGTTGTTGGATGAGAAATATTATTAGGGAGTTAGGTTTAGAAATAGGAATATTTAAAGTTTTTGTTGATAATCAATCCGCTATTCATATTGCTAAAAATCCAGAACAGCATACAAGATTGAAGCATATTGATTTAAAGTACCATTTTATTAGAGATAAGGTTAATAGGAATATAGTATCGTTGGAATATATTAATACTGAGCGACAGATTGCAGATTTGTTTACCAAACCCCTCGCTAAGATATTGTTTCAGAAGTTATGTTCAGAATTGTAATTTAGTTTTTTTTGTTTATTTTTATAGATGTAAGAACAGTAGTTTAGTAATAGATGTAAGAATATATTAGATTAGGAACAATTTGAAAAATAGAAGTTTAAGTTTTTTTTGTTATAGGAGTTACAGTTTTTTGGTTGGTTAATATTGTTTGCTTAGGTCTTGGTTTCCTTGAGGAAGGGTGTTGAGATTGCAATGAAACCAAGCCCTGAAACTTATTAAAAAGTAGTCTAGCGCCCTCTTATGTATGTGTGCGTGAGACAACTCACTAGTACTACAGATGTCAAAGAGGTTAGAAAATAGATTAAAATTAAGTGCGTGTAAAAGTTGAAATAACATAATACAGAAGTTAAAACCAGGAATATTAGCCAGACTGGTAGGTTGCTTTTTTTTATGTTAAGGTCGACAGACAGGCTGACGGTCCACTTGATGTTAGGTGACTACCGTCGCCTATAACACAAGCAACGCTATAAGTGCTACAAGTGCCCTGCCGACCATAGAAGGATTAGGATAAGGGAAAAGGGAGGGACGGGGTAATGGGCTCTGGCATCCCTTACTCACTCACCGAAACACAACAGCACTTAATGCTGTTATTTCACGGTGGTATTTTGTTATGAAATTACAAAAGCTGACTCCGCCGGGAATCGAACCTGGAACCCCTGAGACAAACCTTCAAGGCAAGCACCCTACCTAACTATAGGTACTCAGCAAACAAACAGGCTCGTGTACTGTGACTCATTAAATTGTAAGTTCTTACAGCTGTAAGCTTATCAAAGAGACCACAGAAGTGGTCAACCCATTTCCAATATCATTGTTGTAATAAGTTCCTGTCCACTTTATTTGATCCTTATTAGGGAGAATTCCACTTTACGTAACAGGTGCCTCGAGAGGTCTTCGTAAATGGTTAATTTGATTACCGTTTTAATGGAAGCTCCGAGTGTTTTTTGCTCTAAAAGTAACTTGGTGACATTCTTTAGATACTCACCGAGCACTTTTGTGTGGAATTTCTTTGATGTATATATACTTACTTTAAAGAGAGCTGGTAACATATCTTTTGTTGTGGAATTTTTATTTTTGGACAAAGATTCTCTTCGATTTTGAGTTTTCATCTCATTGTGGTTTCATCTTTTCATCTCAGTTTTCATCTCATTAGTCACCCTAAAGTCGACAATTGCTTACATTAGGGCAATTATTACCCGTCATGCCAAAATTTCATTTCAAACGTCTGTCAGTTAGTGCTTTAGTTTCAAATGTTTCAAAAAGTTTAGTTTCCCAAGGTTTACTTAAGAATTTGGTGAATTATATGGAAAAGCGTTTTCCTGCTCTTAAACAAATATGTTCTTGCCTACAGTTCAATGTTTTCAATGGTTCTATTAAGGTACTAGCTGGTGCCTGCGACTTCGTCTACGTTGATAAAGAAAAAAGTAGGCTATCCTATGTCTTGTACGTCTAAATGTTTATGCACCAACTTTCATGAAAATCAGTTAATTCGTTTAAGAGTTATGGACGAAATACATACATACAATACCTACGCTTTCAGATTTCTTATTAGTATTGATTGATGAATGCATTTATACACTTTGAATGTTTAACTACACAAAAAGTTCATATAAACCAGTCGACGATTGATAACTACATAGTTATCTCATGTGTGTGAATTGCATGTAGTTTAAACTTGGGTGACTGTATGCTAATTTTCCACATGTCACATGTGCGGCGTGTCTCTGCAGATCTCTGTATCCCCCCACAATCGCGACTATTGTACAACCCTTGAGTTATTGTTGCGGCCTAAATCATAAGCGGTAGCGTGAAGAAAAAATTATACCATAGTAATTTTGAGTCGCCGCCGCGCATCACTATTTACGTAATTTTTGCTTGTTTGGCGCCGACTCAAAATTACTTAGGTAAAATAATAAGATTATTTTATGCTTTTCAGTTTTTTCGGCGGTTTTATTTTTTGTTAAAAAATTTTATTTTATATTTTTTTGTGGCTGTAATCAATATTTTCTACATGCTTAATTTTCCCACCCTTAGGGTAGGATTTTTTTTTCCATATTCATACGAGACCAACTTCGAGGTATACCAAAAAGAATTATCAAAATAATGCTAAATTAAAGTGGAACCCCCTTGGAGGTGCACCCTTTCAAATAAAAAAAGAATTATCAAAATCGGTCCACCCTGTCAAAAGTTATGCGTGATCGATCATACATAAAAAAAAAATATATACGCGTCGAATTGAGAACGCGTTTTTGTTTTTTCGTTTTCGTCGGTTGAAAAGTGAAGAAAAGATTTCGTTTACAAGTCGTGAAAGTTTTTTCACAGATATCTCTAGTTTTATCAACCGAATAGTTTTATGTGAAATAACAGCATTATGTGCTGTTATGTTTCGGTGAGTGAGTAAGGGATGCCAGAGCCCATTACCCCATCCCTCCTTTATCCCTTATACTTAATCCTTCTATGGTCGGCAGCACACTTGTAGCACTTATGGCGTTGCTTGTGTTTTAGGCGACGGTAGCCACCTACCATCAAATGGACAGTCAGCCTGTCTGTCGACCTTAATATAGAAATAAAAAAAACCGACTTTCAACAAAGGAGGAGGATCTCAATTCGACGCGTATGTTTTTTTTTAAATGTTTGTTACCTAATAACTTTAGACTGGGTGAAACGATTTTAATGATTGGTGGTGTTCCCGTGTGGTCCTATTTCAATTTCAATTTGGTCCAGTTCCGACAATGGCATCTATGAGAAAAGATCATGAGACGGTTTGGAGACGGTTTGAAGTCGGTTTACTTTTTGTTAAAAAGAGTTATTTTAGTTTAAATAGTTTATTCAAATTCGCCATAATACAAAACAGCATATTTTTTGTATTTTAACTTTTTTACTGTATAGAACGAACAGCTGCCAGACGAACTGCCCAATTTATTACTATAAAATTAGTAATTGCTCTAATATAAATAATAACATTTACCAACAAATAAAGTTAACGTATAAATCACTAATACATAAAATAGTAATTTTTATTTAGTATAGTTATCAGATAAAGTTAAGTTTTGACTCAAATTAGCGTTATTATTAAAACGAATTTTTTTTTTCTTTAAAATTCATATCTTACATTATTATATTAATTTTTTTCTAGACAGTTATTAATCAATATATTATTTAACTAGCTGGTGCCTGCGACATCGTCCGCGTTGAAAATAGCCTATCCCGTGTCCTGTACGTTTCTACATTTACAGATTTATTACTAGTATGATTGATATTTAATGATGCGATGATCAATATTAAGTCAAACTAACAAATTCACCTGTTTTTGTATAAACTACTTCTTCTCTTTTAATGTCTTGGCTCCATCAGATCTTCTCCGATGATTTTGCGATCCCGATCCGATCCGATCCGATCCCTTTTTTTTAACAAAAAAGGCAAAATTGAAATTAAAAATCAAAAATAGCCGATCCCGAGACTAGTATTTTTTCTTAGTTTTCCAAAACAGGTCCGTCAAGTCCAAAGCAGTCAGGTCAAGTGTAAACTAATCTGAAATAATACACAAATAATAATATAGCAACTTCGCGAATGAACTAAGAAATAGCGGATCGCTTCTTACTTGGAACCTCAATCGAAACGTCCTGCCAACTGTCACAGGGAGCGTTCACCTCTGAAGTAGTATGTCGCGTCGTCACAGTGACACTCAGCAAACCACTTTGTTTTGTATAGTGTTCTTATATTAGTGGACTACAATCCTTTTTTGTCTCACTGTAAAACCGTCGTTTATTAACATTATTGAACCCGTTTGATTGATTCGTAATAAACACACTTATTTCAGTCACTTATTTGACATTGCTCGCATTGTCTGACGCACAGACTCATTGATGTTTAACGCGACTTCGTCCGCTTAGAAAAGTATAAAACACCATCTACCGTATTTTGGATAGATGGCGCTATCTCCCGGGCCAAGCCGCTAGTATTTACTTTTATTTTAGATTTCCCGTAGGAATGAAGCATTTTCCCGCGGTAAAAAGTATCCTATGTTCATCACGGATAATGTCGGCTTCTAATGGTAAAATAATTTTTTAAATCGGTCCAGTAATTTCGGAGCCTATTCTATACAAACAAACAAACAATCAAATCTTTCCTCTTTATAATATTAGTATAGATAAAGCTATAGATGATCGAATTTCTATTAATCATATTATCTTTCTTGTTGTTCCAGCGATCACATGTGCCGCCGGCTTCCAACAGCAGTACTTCAGGATCGTTCCTCGGAGTATTCGTGTGCAAGAAGGTTCTGAGGCTATAATGGAATGTGCTGTTGCCAACTTAGCGGGACAAGTGCAGTGGGCGAAAGATGGATTCGCACTTGGTAAGTTTAATTTATAGTATGATGACATATAGTACGGAGAATCTTGGGTTGCTGAGCCCGGAAGAGTTTTGGAGTGGAGGCCACGGTCCGGCAAGCGTTAGTTTTGTACGTTCATCCACAAGGTGGACAGATATTCTGTTAAGGGTTGCGAGTCCACGGTGGATCCAGGCAGCTGTTTTTTTAATCTTTATTTTGAGGCTTTTACCTTAAGGACATGTCGCCTCATTGGATAATGTATATACTCGTACATGACTTTACTAAAATACTACTTTAATAAAACATATTACTAGTTAACAGGCCGCTACGACCGGTCCTATTATTGGAAAGTAATGACCTATTTAAGTAAGTATGTGATCCTATTGTAAATAAGACCTATGTCTAGCAATGGATGTCCTGCCGCTGAGATGACAATTTAATCAGATTTCTTACAGTCATTTAAAGACTTAATAATACCTATCTATAACATGTAATAAGAAATATCGCTAAAGGCAGAGGTGGCAAACCTTTATAGTATATCAACGTGCCATTGATATAGGATACTTTTTATTCTAGAAAAATGTTTGATTAGAATTTCGTTTTTTTGAAAAAGCTGGACAAATTTTCAAAAAAACGAACTACAGCGCTTAAGAAGTTGCTGGCACCAGCTAGTGTATAATATCTCATAAAATTTATATATTTTTTTGTCCCTCCAATATCCGCAGATAAAGTTACGGATACGGAATTACGGATATCCCACACATTGTATAATAACTTGCCAAGTAGGTAATTAATAGACGCCGTAAGCCTTAACAGCTTCAGTAGCTGATTGTAAAGCAATATCCCCATTATATTACTATTATGTTATTATCCGAACCAATGAAACAAGCTAAGCTGGATAAGCTTCCGAGTGTGAAGTCCATTTACTAAATTACTCCATTCTATACACGGCTTTATATTAGTGCAGTCATCGATGGAACAAATATTATGTAATAGTGTATACGTGGCTTAACTTTCGATTTAGTTGTTAAGTGAATATCGGGGTTTATGTCTGTCTGAAGTGATTAGGATAATTATTAAAAGGTTAACGGCCTCTTTTACCGTCTCTAAATAAAGTGTCAAGTAGGCTAACCGCCATTTAAAGTCACCGGTAAGAAAGCGTACGAGTTTCACCATCTTATTGGAGTAGCATTACTCATTGACACATGATACTTGTAACATTTACTCGCCAGTTAGATTTACTTGAAAAGTAACTAATCAACACTTTACTTGTAGTTGGTGAAAGAGGCTCTAAGTGATTTGGAAAACGCAAAAAAATCTTTTTTATTGAACACATACCTAACAGATACAATTGTACACAAACAAACTCTTTGTTAACATTTATAGGTATTTTTAAATGGATTATGTTAATTGTAATCTATCTATCTCCAAAACCAAAACGGCTGAACCGATTTCGATTAAACTTTCAGACAATCTTCAGATTAGTCCAGCGGGTTAATTTTCTCTAAGGCTGGTTTCAGTGCAAAATTTACAAGTCGTTACAGAGCTCGCCTGACCGTACGCATGCGTATTGCTACCGCGGTCGGTCGTGCGTATAGTCAGGCCTGACCGTCTGGAGAGCACTGAAACCGGCCTAAATAACAATGAATATCAATCTCCTTTGGGATCTGAATACTATAACAATCGCGTGATTTTTCGACATAATATTTAACAGATGTCATTATAGATTTCGCTCCAAGGTCCAGCGATTATTTCGCAACGAAACTGTGACGAAATACTTTTGCGATTACATCCATTTTTTTTTTTCAATTAATTGCGAACACCGATCATAGTGATTCGATTTGGTTATTGTTTTACCGCCAACGTAGCAAACTTAATAGGTAATAAAGATTTACGGTCCCTGGTCGTTGGTCCTAACGTTTTTTATGTTAAGGCTGACGGTCCACTTGATGGTAGGTGGCTACCATCGCCTATAACACAAGTACCTACCGCCATAGATGTTGCTAGTGAGCTGCCAACCATAGAATTATTAAGGATAAGGGATAACTAAGGGATGGGCTCTGACACCCCTTACTCACCGAAACACAACACTAGTTCTACTTCTATTATTAGTATTCTATTCTACTTCTATTTAGACGAGCCCGTTGGACGAGTGACAAGGGTACTTGCCTAACGTCTCAGGGGCCCCGGGTTCGATTCCGGCGGGGTCAACTTTGGAAATTTTAATGTAATTTTCAAAATTGACTGGTCTGGATTTAAAAAGTAGTGGTAGGGCACACTGCGTTTCGCAGTCATTTGGGCGGCCCGTCTGGCGGCAGTAACCACCACCTTACAGAATACCACCGTGAAATAATGGCATTATGTGCTGTTGTGTTTCGGTGAGTGAGTAAGGGATGCCAGAGCCCATTACCCCATGACCCCATCCCTCCCTTATCCCTTATACTTAATCCTTCTATGGTCGGCAGCGCACTTGTAGCACTTATGGCGTTGCTTGTGTTATAGGCGACGGTAGCCACCTATCATCAAGTGGACCGTCAGCCTGTCTGTCGACCTTAACATAAAAAATAAAAAAAATACTTGTAGTGATACTACTTGGTGACGCTAGTGATACTAGGGTATTAACAGTACGATGTAGTTGCCATGCTATTATTTCACTGTGATCTTCTGAAAGGGGGTTTTTATTACTGCTACTAGTGAGTAAGGCCCGGCGCCCATTATCCGAAGCGTCTCACGTTCTCTTCAGGGCAAGCTATCCTCGACTGCCGAGTGTTTTGCTTCGGCGTGCCGAAGGATGCCTACGCTTCCCGTAGCAGCCTCAAGCGTACCGAAGCGGTATTATTGTGTTACTACGATCATGTATATTGGAAATTTCTACTGTATTGCCATGACGTTAAAGTATGGTCGGCAGCGTACTTACGCACCTATTGCGCTGCTTGTGTTGGGTTATAGGGGATGGTAGCCATCTACCATCAAGAGTATGTTTTTTTTTTATACTAGAGATGGGTTTCCACTTGTCCAACAACCAGCTGTGTAGCAAGGATGAGGCCTATGATGGAGCGAGCTCACCCATAGCATAGGATTAAGTTAGTTAAGCAATATTTGAGCATTAAAAGTATTAATAATTTTCTTCTGTTTTCAGGTTTCTCCTCCGTAATTCCCGGTTACCCTCGGTACACAATGATTGGTGACCGACGCCACGGCGTGTATAATCTTCGAATAGTCAACGTGACCTTAGAAGATGACGCTGAGTATCAGTGTCAAGTTGGACCTGCCCAAATGCACAAAGTCATCCGAGCCAACGCCTCGCTCACAGTTATATGTAAGTAATAGTTTTCAAGTGATTACTTATAGATTTTTCAATGCTAGGCCCAGATTTTGAGAATCGTTTAGGGCTTCTAGTACAGGCTATTGGTAGATGAGAATATGAAGAAGTGGGAATTAAACACTCAATTTTAAGGAATATGACAAAACTGCATTGTTATTAAAATCATGCAGTTATTAAAATGAAAATAAAAATGAGGAAATGATTTTTTTATATGTCAGAACATAAGTTATTTTTAAGGTCACTTTGAACGAGTATAGGTATTTAGGAGAACTTGTTGTCTCAACTTAAAATAATGGGAATAAGTTTTATATATGGTAGATAATGACAAAACAATTTTAAGTGTAACAATACATTATTTATTTACGGCTTTCAATCAGTAGTAAATTCTGCACATATTTGTAATAAATGAAGTTATGAAATATGATATTAATTTCCATTCTTTGTTTCCATCCAAATCTTCATATTAAGTATATCTCAGAAATATCATGCTTTTTATGGCCAATAACTATTCTAATAAGTAATCATGGAATTACGTTGTATGGAATAAAATTTGTAAGTAGCTGCTCGAGTTGGAAATAGTTAAATATGACATATAGTACCGCAGTAAACGCGTGTAAATAAAGCTGTTTGAACTATCAGAAAAACATTGCCTTCCTATGGTTAGGTCTTCTTACCGCTCAGCCTAATAAGGCCCGATATAAACAACGCACACCCCAAACCTGATTTATTTGAGCCACTACATTTTACGCGAGGGCCTTGACAAAATATTATTTGGCTACATTGAACTATATTGCTATTAACTTACAAGAAATGACACTTAAGGTGTACCGTAGAAGCAGACTCTAGAAAAGCTAAAAAAACCTCTATTAATTTGGGTATTTGAGTATATATAATTAAAAAAAAAAAACTATATAAATAAATATTTTAAGTATTTAATAAAAATTAAAAAAAAACCAGAGTTTTCATGTACACACTTAATCAAAGATGAGTTGCAACAATAATCATACCATCATAATATATGATATTACCAAAAATCTTATAAAATACTAGCTGGTGCCTGCGACTTTGTCCGCGTTGAAAAAGAAAAAAATAGCGTATCCTGTGTCCTGTACGTCTAAATGTTTATCTACCAAGTTTCATGAAAATCTGTTAATTCGTTTAAGAGTTATGGAGGAACATACATACATACATACATACATACAATACCTACACTTACAGATTTATTATTAGTATTGAATAGCGGTTTCACGCGACTTTGCCCGCGTATCTTTATAAAATATAGCTTATATGTTACTCCCTGATAATGAAGCTTTCTATGGGTGAAAGAATTTCCAAAATCGGTCCGGTAGTTTTTGAGTTATTTCATTTCAAACATACAATACAAAATCTTCTCATTTTATAATATCAGTATAAGTACATAGATATACTTGCTTACAATAGAAACTTTTGAATTTTTTAAAAGATTTCAACTTTTAAATAAAATTTAAAAAAAAAGTAAATCGATGTCACTTCTAGTACTTAAATAAAAAAGTAATATCGACGTTTGACTTCAGTTTGGTTGCGGTAGTAAAAATACATCCACACTGTGCGAACTCTCGTAAATTTCCTAATAACATGAGCTGCTTTGGTGACGATATTTCGTTTCATACTGGACTTAGGGTTGCCACTTTTACACTATAAACGAGTTCATTAATTTTTTAAACTTTTGCATTTTGGAAAATATACTAACACCTACAATGTATAATTTATATTTAGTGTAATTTAGAAACTATTGCGCCTGTACACTGAAAAAGATCATTTAATAAACAATAGTCTTGCTTTTAATTAAAGAAGTTGACAACCCTGAACATAAACCTTTGGATATGCGAGTTAAGTATGACCAAACTGCTAATATTCATTGATATTATATTTATTTTATAACCTCTACCTACTTCAAAGGTTCTGAGTATATATTCCTCATGCCGAAGAGCAATGTCTGTGAGAATAATGCTACCATACGGGCATGCCCATTTAACATGTACAGGCATAATGTATATTATGTATTCAATTTTAAATTTATGCACTATAAAAACTTTTTTTAACAAACCTAATGTTTTTAACTATGCTTGGACTTAGTTTAATTCAAAGAAAAAAAAATATACCTTAATATTACTGCTAATTTAATACCTCTAGGTATTTACTAAACTATTTTACTAGTTTTATTCATTATGTTAAAAAACATCTAGCATTGAATCCGCTCGACTGTACTTTTCTGGCAAATTAAGAATCTGATGAATTACGATCTATCGAATACCGAAATCAACCTAATTTCTTCTTCTTTTCAATCGTCAGTGAAAAATAAATGATTATTAAAAAGAATCGATACGAATGATTTGTGTCCTAATCGTCATCTAGCCAGTATTGAAAAAAAAAAATCAAACTTAGGATTCTGTAAGAGAATATAATGTCACTGCGGGTTATACGAATGTGTCCATTAAGAGTCAAACGGGCACGTCCAATTAATGTAAATCGCAAAAGTTTACACTTAAATTTAAATGAAATTTTAACCTCCTTTCACTATATTAAGGAAAAACTTTAGAAACACTATTAACCAACACAGCTTTCGTGCATTGTAAATACATTTTAAAATATTCAACGTTTACATAACTCGAGCGAAAACTCTTGTTAGAGGCGAAAAAGGACGTAAGGATACCTTTTATATGAAAAGCTTAACCCTAGCTGAATCAAGACCTCGGGTCAGATATTCGGGTCGCTGAGACCCGGTTTATGGCGGTAGTTGAAGGGTTAGGGATGATAGGTTTCGACGTAGCTAGTGATGGGACATGTCGATAAAAACATTTTTTTAGAATTGATTTATCGTCAGTCATTGATTTTTATATATTTTTTCAATAAAATATTTATTTGTTCCAACAAATTACATACTTATAAGGCGAATTTAGACATCTATCATCAAGTACACAAACAGCAAATCCGACGATTTTTACTTAAAAAAAATATACAAGGAAAGACATTGACACTATTTGATTTCATGATTTCTCACACAAAAAATAAATCGTATCGTAGGAAATCGTAGATTAAGATCACAGATGACTACCTATTATCAAAGACATGACAAATAAATACGTTATAATTGCTTTTGCCTGCGACTTGCCCCTTTACCCCTAACGCCCTAAGGTTGCCCCTAAGGTTTTAAATCGGTTATTCAATCTTTATTACCCATACTATAAAAACCTAGTATATAATGTTTTTTAGATGTTATCATTACTTTTAGATGTTCGCTCGGTACTTTTTCGAACGACAATACTCTTTTTTTTTCTGCATCTCTAACAACACGTATGCAAAATTGCACGATGATCGATAGAGTATTTAAGTCGTGAAAGCGTAATAAACAAACAAACAAACTCACTTTCGCGTTAATAATATTAATTTAGAAAGAAACAAAAGAAAAGAAATTTTATTGAGTTTGAAACAAAAATATGTAGTAACAATACAAGTTTAATGAGAACAATCTTAATCGTACTGGCAATAGTACCATACTTTTCCAATACATATTAGATAAATTATTAGCCTCATTTAAAAAAAGCATCGATAAAAAAATCAAACAGTTTCCCATCACTACGACCCCGTCACAATAATAGGAAGGCGACTATTTTACGGCGGCCTTTTATTCAAATTCGCCAGTTCCGTGTCCAATAGCAATATAGGACCGCTCTATATTTCTTAGACCCTAAACGAATGTTGAACGAAAAAATATATCATATTATGTATGGCCTATTATAAATAACCATGGCCAATTCTCAATATTGTGTACCAGATTATTGGGAAATTTAAAACATAAAATTTATCAGGCAGGCTGATGAATGATGGTCTACTGGATGGTCAGTGGCTACCGTCGCCTATTACCACAAAAACCATTCAGTGTGTAATGCTACTAAAAAGAATTTTCCCTTCCCAGTTCCTGGGAAGTTCAGAACTGGGAAGGAAAATTCCTCACTTACTATCAAGTGGACCGTCAACCTGTCTGTCGAACTTAACATAAAAAAAGAAAGTTGTTCCAGAAGTTGTTGTTATTTCTTAAAAGATAAACAATTTATTCATATATTTATATCCATTTCAGTCTACCCGTCTCTCTTTCGCAGCTCAAAGCAATCTAGTTTGAACATAAAATTTGCAAAGCAGTATAAGAATTATATTTTTCGACCCAACCCTACTGAAATATTGATGCTCAGAGTGCTCACAGTACATAAAAGAGACAGTATGTAACTACGAGTATTTAATATTACGTATGGACATTATGTCATAATGCGAATAACAGTATGTACTATTTGTGGTATTCCGTGACGGTATATACTAACGTAGGTACTAAAGAAGTTTATCCTTAGTACCGGTCTTGCTCCATTTTGATAACTGTTATAACTAAAGACGCTGCAGCGCTAAAAATAACTGCTACACAAATTAAAGCTGTATAATTACAAGCGCACGCACACATAGCGCCGCGCGCACAAATGAGTTGAACTATCTGTACAACATGATGAGCTAGATCGCTTCAAGGATATAATTAAAGCGATTAAACTAATAACTAGTTCGGGCCCGCGACTTCGTCCGCGCCCCTCATTATAGCTCGTATATTTTTGTCAGGCGTTGATTGTCGTGAATCTTATTTAAATATTAATTTATTAATAACTAGTTAGTGCCTGAAACTTCGTCCACGTTCTCTATTAGCCTATAGCCTTCCTCAATAAATGGACTATCCCTACACACAAATAATTTTTCATATATAGCATTTAGAATAATTAAAAAACTGCTTGGAAAATGGCCAGCTGACCTACTGTCTCTTCTGTATACACTGCTCTGTATCGTCTGGGTGATAAAGAATATAATGCATGTAGGGGTTGGAAATCTTTACAAGAGTTATAGATAATAGGGGTCGAACGAGTCATCGTGGCCGTCGACAGGGAATAAACAATTTTGAAAAAGGAATACTTATCTTTGAAATACCTACAAGTTTGCTTAGGAATAGTTCGAGTATATTCGTATCTTGGGTGTATTGTCTCTCTAAGTCAATATATTATACTAATATTATATTTTCAGGTGTTGAAATCAAATCTGATGTTAATTTTTGTTCCACCTCATGATTATAAAATAACCTTACGTCGACGACACGTTTGGTCTAGCGGTTAGTAATCTTAGTTAGCTGTTAATCAAATGGTCGCGGGTTCGTATCCCGCTATGAGGGGCAAATGTTTGTGTTAACATTTTACCTTTTTACCTGAGTCATGGATGTTTTGTATTTATAATATGTATGTATTTACAAAAAAAAAAGTAATCTGTGTACTATTTCAACTGTCTGGTATCCATAATACAAGCATTAGTTGGAATGTTCAAGAGTCAAATATTATACAATTTCCTAGGAAAAAAATGAGATTTTTAAATGCTCCGATAATACAAACGAGATCTGTATTATGTACATAAATTCGAAAGTTTGTGAGGATGGATTAAGTCCAATGGGAAAAAGTTACGTGTAAATAAAAATGAACCTATGGTATTGATTTTTTTTATATCATAAGTTTATTGCATCGCTTTAACGATTTCTTCTTTCTTCGTAATATCAATTTTCATCTCTCAAATGACTGTTCAGGACCGTCAAAAAGTATATTTTTACTGAAAAGAAACATAATTGATTATTTTTTTAATAATTTTTTAGTATTTATATATTACTAGCTGGTGCCCGCGACTTCGTACGCGATGATAAATTATAAATATAAAGGCAATTACAACGCTTGACAACTTGTTGCTATAACACATTGGCCAGGCGTTAGTTACAGTTTTATATTTTAGATAATCCCTCGGGAACATTACTTTTTTCTTGGATGAAAGGTATCCTATGTCCTTTCTGGTGTCCCAGACAACGTGTATGCAAAATTTCATGGTGATCGGTTCAGTAGTTTTAGCGTGAAAGCGAGACAGACAGACAGAGTTACTTTCGCATTTATAATATAACTAGTGGGTGCCCGCGACTTCGTTCGCGTTGAAAAAGAAAATATATGCTAGCTTGACCCGATCACTTACCTACCGAAAAAAAATTAGAGATCGAACCTCATACTACAACAATATTCTGAACGCACCTGTAAATATTTGACAACCAAGTGACAATTTTAGACAAAATACATCAATAATGTTTCACAGCTATATCGTCATGTCATGTCATCTTATATCGCTGTGACGACGATGGCGCCGCCATGCGACAGTAGCGCCCAATTATTTATGTTTTCATATGATCCCTCGGGAATACTTAGTCCTTTTTTCTGGATGAAAGGTACCCTACGTCCTTTCTGGTGTCCCAGACAACGTGTATGCAAAATTTCATGGTGTTCGGTTCAGTAGTTTTTGCGTGAAAGCGAGACAGACAGACAGAGTTACTTTCGCATTTATAATATTAGTAAGGAAGTAAGGATGAAAAAAGAAATACTTTTCTTATATGAAAGAAAAAAATATACTTACTTATAGGTATGGAAAAAAATTACTTACATAAAATAACTATAACTGAGCTAATAATTCCTCTCGTTGGTAATTGGCAATCGCCCATTTTCACCAGCGATATTCCAAAAATTATAATAATCAAAATGATTGAAACCAAGTAATAGTATACGTAGAATCTCATGATGCCGATGTGTCTCTTGAAAATAAAAAAAGCTTGTATTATAGTGTGCTGATTTATATATATTCTATTTATCTTCTTCAATCAATACTAATAATAAATGTGTAGGGGTCGGTCATGGAGTAATTTACTTTGTTTTCAGAAATATCGTGTATATAGGCTCTATACAATGACATGATACTGAAACTAAATTGACCATTTTTACAATTTTTTTCCGTATGTATGTATTGTTCCTCCATCACTCTTAAACGAATTAAGTGATTTTTATGAAACTTGGTAGAGAAACATTTAGAAGTACGGGACACGTGATAGGCTACTTTTTATCATTTTTAACGCGGACGAAGTAGCGAGCAACAGCTAGTTTATAAATAAAAATGAATCCTTAATTGTGTTGCTAAGTGCAAAACTCGAGAACGCATGTACCGGTCATAGTAGTTTTTGAGTTTATTTATTACTTACATACAAAATCCTCTCTCTTTATAATGTTAGTTGTAAAATTCCAATTCCGTGTGAGGCCAGGAGCTTATTGCTAGTCTATACTAATCTATACTAATATTATAAAGAGTAAAGATTTGATTGTTTGTTTGTTTGTATTGAATAGGCTCCGAAACTACTGGACCGATTTGAAAAATTCTTTTACCATTAGAAGCCGACATTATCCGTGATGAACATAGGCTACTTTTTACTGCGGAAAAAAGCTTCATTCCTACGGGAAAACGGGTAATAGGACAACGGGTAGTAAGAATTATCCTTCTGTACTTATCTTTTTCAAATAACTGAAATTATATGGGTTGAAAATTTATATGGGTATTTCGTTGGTTTCCTGGATGATTTAAAAATACAATTGGACCCGGTAGGTGGCGCTGCTGTCGGTATGTCAACTACTAAACGGCTTGACCGATTGGGTTGAAGTTTTGTATGTGTATTTCCATGGTTTCACAGACACGAATGTATTATATGTATTTTATAAAGTTACGCCGACGAAGTCGCGTGCAACAGCTAGTGTTGAATAAAATCGAATTCGTGGAAAGAGGTCAGCACACGAAACAGATGCCGCCAACCGATACTACATGTGTTACAAATCATGCATAACGCATGTCGAAAACAAACAGTCCGAGGCTTTTCCAACCTTTCACTAACTCAAAATATCTTAGCTTCAAAATATTCTTAATCAATGTTTGGTTTTTTTATGAATAACTAGCTGTTGCACGCGACTTCGTCCGCGTAACTTTATAAAATGTAATACATTCGTGTCTGTGAAACCATTATGGAAATACACATACAAAATTTCTACCCAATCGGTCAAGCCGTTTAGTAGTTGACATACCGACAGCAGCGCCACCTACCGGGTACAATTGTATTTTTAAATCATCCAGGAAACCATCGAAATAGCCATATAAAATTTCAAACCAATCGGTTTAGCTGTTTAGAAGTTATATGTGAAAAAGAAGTTAAGTACGGAAGGATAAATCTTACTACCCGTTGTCCTATTACCTGTTTTCCCGTAGGAATGAAGCATTTTCCCGCGGTAAAAAGTAGCCTATGTTCATCACGGATAACGTCGGCTTCTAATGGTAAAATAATTTTTCAAATCGGTCCAGTAGTTTCGGAGCCTATTCAATACAAACAAACAACCAAATATTTCCTCTTTATAGTATTAAGTATTAAGACTAGCGGCACGCTCCCGGCTTCGCCCGGGGTGCATTGTTTTTTACGTACAAACCTTCCCCGATTATCTCTCTATCCATTAGTGAAGACAGAATAAAAATCTACTACATATATACTAACGCGCCTTTGTTTTGTGTTTTTGACACAATTTTATTTTAGAAAAAAAAATGTTTGACAGCTGGGAACAGAGTGGGGAACATAGGGAATCTTATCGCTCCTTAAAAACTAAAGGACCACAAATCAAAATTACACTTTACAGGAGAGCTAATCGAAAAGAATTAAATTATTTTTTGTCTACTTTTTTCTTATTAGATACCGCTTACAAATCAAATATATGCTTATTATACATCGTTAGAAGCGTATTTTTAAGGAACATTAAATGTTTTAAGTACTTTTATAACAAACGGAATACTGGAAGAGATATAAGCATATATATATATATAAGTTACTTTTGAATATATAAAAAATGATCAAAATATACTAAATATGGAATAAAACAACCATAAGTCTTTTCGTAACATACAATATAAAGGATTGTGATTATACTTTTGCAATAAAAACATTTTTGGATTTTTTTCTTTCATAATAATAATAATAATAATAGCCCTAACCACCGGTAGCTTGGGCCTTGCCCCGCTGCCTGTGGACTACTAGTTTTATGTTTTATTTATTATATTTGCATAATTATATTGTAAAAAAATTTAGAATTAAGGATTAAAATAAATATGTGAGAATAATAATAATAAATTTCTTTAATCGGGTTACTTGGACCCAAAGTGTTAGTATTACATCTTACAAAACCTATAGTTTAGTTTTTGAGGAGCGTTATGGTGGACTCGCCCCAATGGAAACATACCTTGATAGCGCCATATATGTAAACAATGGCCGCTACGATACCCACCGCAGCCACAACCATATGAGTTTTGTAAGCGGTATCAGTAACTACATTGGCACATCCTTGCTCCAGAAAATCGTCTTTACGCATATATATCTGTGTAGGACATTAATTAAAAATCTGTAAGTGTAGGTAGCTATTGTATGTATCTTTGTTCCTCCATGAAACTTGGTAGATAAACACTTAGACGTACGTTACGGGACACATGATAGGAGACTTTTTTCTTTTTCAACGCGGGCGAAGTCGCGGGCGCCAGCTAGTCAATATCAATACTAATATTAAATCTGTAGGAGTCGGTCATGGAGTAATTTATTTTGTTTTCAGAAATATCGTGTATATAGGCTCTATACAATGACATGATATTGAAACTAAATTTACCATTTTTACAATTTTTTTCTGTATGTATGTATGTTCCTCCATAACTCTTAAACGAATTAACTTATTTTCATGAAACTTGGTAGATAAACATTTAGAAGTACGGGACACAAGGTAGGCTACTTTTTATATTTTTCAACGCGGACGAAGTCGCGGGCGCCAGCTAGTAATTAATAAAAATCTCACCAAAATCAACTTACTTTGTGTAAATGTTTAAAAAAACTAATTTCAATGTTAAAAGACGATACAGAGGTTGTCTAATAGAAACAATCATCTTCACATAGTATAGTATACTAGCTGTTGCACGCGACTTCGCCCGCGTAACTTTATAAAATATAGTCTATGTTACTGGCTGATAATATAGCTTTCTCCCAGGTAACAGTATGAAATTCACAAATTATCCAGTTTAAAGCTTTGTTATAAAGGTATTAGAGCTGACAAGATAGGCAAATGCTGTATTGAATGTTTTTTGGGCTATTATAACACTATGGGCTATTATGGGCTTCTTGTTGCTTATTCAGCTACTATTCAGCTATTATGTTGCTACTATACAGCTTAAAGCAATTTATTTTGTGCCCAAATTGCTTGAATAACGGCTGCATAAGTGCATTTATTCAAAGAATATTCAGCCATTCTGTGTTGCTTGGGCTATAGGTGAAATAATTTTCAAAATCGGTTCAACATGTTTTTGAATATAATTTGCAAATTGTTGAATATAAATATGTATATAATTTTCTAACTGCAGTCATCCATAAATAGGTATCGTAAGCATTACACATAAAACGTAAATATATATTATACTCACACTCGCATTTTCTAATAAATCCAAAATTGCTATAATGATACATCCAGCTTTTAAATTTATGCAAAAGCAACATTTGTTTACTTGCGGCAAACAAGATAAACCCATTTTTAATAAATAAATAAATATACTAAATAATGAGCACTGGAAAATGCCAAGAAGACACTTTTCTTATAGCATAGAACAAAAAGAATAAGTCGTCTTGACATTAGATCTGTATAAGTCACTTTTACACGTAAAAGGTTGGAATGGCTATTTTATATACGATGATAAATTAAAAATATAAAAGAAATTACAACGCTTGACAACTTGTTGCTATAACACATTGGCCAGGCGTTAGTTACAGTTTTATATTTAAGATAATCCCTAGGGAACATTACTTTTATCTTGGATGAAAGGTATCTTATGTCCTTTCTGATGTTCCAGAACAAGCTGATTGTTGGTGGTGTGTGATCGGTTCAGTAGTTTTTTGCGTGAAAGCGCGACAGACAGACATAAGTAGTTACTTTCGCATTTATAATATTAAGTAAGGATTAATGCGGGTAATAATCTATCTGTGTGCTAAATTTCATCCAAATCTGTTCAGCCGTTTATGCGTGAAAAAGTAACAAACATATCGCAACCTTTCGTATATTAGTAGCATAATAGGATTACAAGAACATAATATTATTATATGAATACATTTTCACGTGAGTATAAACAATGTAGGGCTACATTTATGTCCTAACTATTCATAAAATGCCACAATATTATAAGCACGAAAACCAAAATAATGATAATAGTAATACGAAATTTTATGAAATGTGTCGCGGGCAGACGCTAGAAGGAAATGGATGTCGTACGAGTATAAGGCAGCGTATACATTCCATGAAATCTTATAAATGCGAAAGTGTTTTTGTATGTTTGTTTTGGTTTTGAACGAACGAACATTAAATTCTTATATAATTAATATTGCATACTAACTGCTGCCCGAAAAGATAATATATGAGTTATAAGTAATAAAACGCCTGACATCTTTATAGCTGTAACGACTGTGCGAGAGTGGCGCCATTTTTTATATTTTTAGACGATCTTTCGGAAATTTTTCCAGGATAAAAAGTATCCTATATATTAATCCAGGTAATAAGCTTTGTGTATCCAAATCAAACCGTTGAACCCTCGGCTTCAATTGAAGACCAGCGCAGGTTTTTACAACCTGCATTATGCTGAGTTGGAGCCGGTTTGTGGCAGGGTACGTTTGTGTTTGTCTTTCTATATGTTACCTATGTATGTTGTTATAATGTCCTTTAGTACATATAAAACATTCCATTCCATTCCATTCTATTCTATTCTATTCATTTAGTAGGTTTTACGTGAAAGAGTGGCCTCAAATTTCGTCACAATCTTGTGTACGTAGAGATGACGTAATACGACAGTGTGAACTCGGCTTAACAAGATTAATGCACGAAGAGATACGAAGCAAAGTAATGTTTGTCATATGGGACACAACGAATGGCCGGGTGAAATATCAGTCTACATAATTATTTGTAATGACTAGAAACAGACACCGACTTTGCATGAGTATGTCTGCTACATTATGTACATTACAAATAGTATGTTACTTTGAATACAAATACTTTGAAATGGTAAATAAGAGATGATGATAATTAAACATCTTGAACTTTCTAGAACATCTTGGTTTACAGGTCAAACTTATAACACCATTTTTCTGCGTCAGGCGTCAGTTGTTATAAACATTAAACCTGCATAATGCATTTATCAATAATTCTTTTTAACAAAAAATAATCCGACTTCAAACCGTTTTCTCACGGATGCGATTGTCAGAACTGGACCAAATTGAAATGGGACCACACGGGAAGTACCAGTCCAAAAAACGAGGAGGTTCCAATTCGACTGTATTGTTTTATGTTTGTTACCTCATAACTTTCGACTGGGTGAGACGATTTTGATGATTCTTTTTTTATTTTTTTTTATTTTTATCCTGTAAGAGAGTTGACGTGTTCGAGATGGTCCTTAGCTGTAATTTATGAAGATCCTTTTATTTGTTGAAAACACAAAGGCACAGTGTACCTATAGCGTCTACAAAATCTTTTCCTTTACATCAGTTTATCTGTCCGTCACATGTTAACATTAAAAAGTAATTTCCTATTCTACGTGGAATTTATACACAAATTTCCTTGACAGTGCAGTTCTTACTAGAGTTAGAAAACAACAAAACTGGTTTGAATCTACTGGGAAATCTGTAGCAGACATGTTAATACCTTAGCATTATGCCGGGCGTATACAGACAGACGCTATGTTAATGTGTCCTATATATAGTTAAACATATAATAATATGTTCTTATATGTTTTGGAAGTTTAACATGTTAAAGTCAACGGTCTAACTAACTTAAAGCATACAAGCCAAGTTATAATTAAAAAAAATATAAGTTAACCTCAGACTTTCTTTGAGCCCACACACGCAAATGAATACACACATGCACACGCACAGGCACATGTACACGTACACGAACACGAACGCGTGCACGCACACGCACGCGTGCACGCACACGCCCTTATACATGCGCTCATGTACACGCACACACACACCGAGAAATAGAGAGAGAGAGAGAGAGAGAGAGAGACAGACAGACACGAACACAAACACGCACGCGCCCACGTACGCGCTCTTGTACACGCGTTCATGCGCGCACACCCACGCACACCCACAAACGCAGAGAGAAAGAGAGAGAGAGAGACAGACAGACAGACACGAACACAAATACGCACACACACGCGCGCACAGAGAGAGAGTCTTCTATACTGCCACCAGACTCCGCCCAGCATATGACAGGGCATACTGCGTGATACCTATACCCTGCCACATTTACTAGTTAAACAAAGATTGGTACCAGGAAATTGTATTCTTAAATGAAATTTGTAAACCCTCCGGGTCTGTGAATAAATTCGACATTCCTCTTTAGGTTTTTGGTAGGCAAAAGGTAACTGGGGCGTGGCCCAGGGGTCTTGAAATGGATGCGACGTGGATCAAAGCAAACATTAATCATTCACTAGTGCAATGCGAGATATAATATTCATACGTGTTTCCTTATAAACATGACATTAGATTATCAAACGAAATGTGACGTAGCTTAAGATTTTTACTATATATACTTACTAATTGATATTAAATATTTAAATGCAATCTTGTGTAAAAATTTCAAGTCAATCCGTCACGGCAAGTTTTCGAGTTTTTAAACCATACCCTTAAATATACCTTATTTATATACCCTTAAAGCCTTTCTTTAACATGTTCAACCAAACAAACTCTTCAACTTTATAATATTAGTTGCATTGCATTCATTTCATTTCTAGTTGCACATACCTACACTTACAGATTTATTATTAGTATTGATTAGTGGTGTCACCCACCCCCTTACAGAAGACCAACATATTTGAAAAATAGTATTTAATGTGTTTGCGTCGCGCACCATTACATACATAACTGTGCGAATGAATGTCATAGTAGATTTTCGTTTAGAAAACTCTCCCACACATGTTTGAATGGCGCCTATTGTTTCAATTCTCCCATCGGTACCGTTATAACCCGTAATCTAACTGTATATTGCGATCGTTTGCCAGATGATGGCATTTATTATCAATTTTTAAATTATCAAAAAAGTCTGGAAATTAAGATATTTTAGGTTTCGAAATTAAGGTCCATTTGATGGTAAGTGGCCTATAAATCAAGAAACGCCACAGGTGCAGCAAGTGTAGTGCATCCATAGTAGGGTTATAGATAGGAATATAGGGCAATGATCTGTGGTTATTACTTACTCACTCACCGAAACACAAAATAACGAATGAGCAAGGGACATCCATTCGTTCATCTTTTATCCACTTGTTATCTTATCTAACGACAGTATGTTAGCTACTTAGATTACAGTTTGTACTCTGCTTAAATAATGTTACATTTTATGTTAAATTTATTACATTGTAAGATTTGTAAGTATATAATTGTAGTAAAACTGTTGCGAGTTTTACTCGAACAAAACGTCAATTTGTATGAGAATGAAGCAGACCTTCACGTTAGCTACTAGATGGTGCTGCTAAATTCCCATTAACGTTTACGCGTTCGACGCGTTTTATCGAGTAAAACTCAGGAAAAATTACTACCCAATCAAAATATGAGTCCCTTAGGCCAATAAATAAATAAATATCTTCACACATTCCACACAGCACCATCTAGTTCCACACTAAGCAACTAAAGCTTGTATTATGGATACCAGACAGTTGATATCTACATAGATTACATTTTTTTTTGTAAATACAAACATCCGTGACTCAGGTACAAAGGTAAAATGTTAACACATATAAACATTTTTTCCCCTAGCGGGATTCGAAGACGCGACCGTTTGGTTAACAGCTAAGGTTAGTAGCTACTAGACCAAACGTGTCGTCAACTATGTCTCTCTATAAGAAAGTATTGTCCGGAATGGATCAACAGTAGAATCCAAATTAAATCTATTTCTGTGGACAGCGTGTTTGTCTCCATTATGGTCGATTTATTTCGTCTTTTATAAAATAAAATGCGGGTAAAGAGTCGAGATAGAGCTAATGTCTTTGAGTGTCTCCGGGGAGATGCAAAGGTGGTGGGAGGGGGGGGGGGTTGCCCCCCTCCCCATTTCAGTATCTAGACTAGAACAAAGGGGTCCAATTTTTTAATTTGTTCAACATTCTCATTTAGAAAACTCCTCAACAATTATAATTTATTCATTTCTTTTGAAAATTTAAACTTTGAAATGAAAGCGCTACTTGCACTCGAACCTACTTGCTTTGAAATGGACACTGATTAAGAATATTGTTTACAAATTAGAAATTACTTATTGAAACAAAGATGGTATATTTTATACTAGCCGTTGCACGCGATTTCGTCCGCGTAACTTTATAAAATACTAGCTGGTGTCTGCGACTTCGTCTGCGTTGAAAAAGAAAAATGTAGCCTATTCTGTGTCCTGTACGTCTAAATGTCTATCTACCAAGTTTCATAAAAATCAGTTAATTCGTTTAAGAGTTGTGGAGGAACATACATACATACAGAAAAAAATTATAAAAATCGTCAATTTAGTTTCAGTATCATGTATAGAGCCTATATACACGACTAGCTCGTGCTCGCAACTTCGTCCGCGTAGAAAAGTATAAAATACGCCATCTACCGTATTTTGGATAGATGGCGCTATTCCCCGGCCAAGCCGCTAGTATTTACTTTTATTTCAGATTTCCCGTAGGAATGAAGCATTTTCTCGCGGTAAAAAGTATCCTATGTTCATCACGGATAATGTCGGCTTCTAATGGTAAAATATTTTTTCAAATCAGTCCAGTAGTTTCGGAGCCTATTCTATACAAACAAACAATTAAATCTTTCCTCTTTATAATAGTAGTATAGATATAGATATTTCAAAAACAAAGTAAATTACTCCATGACCGACCCCTACAGATTTATTATTAGTATTGATTGATTGATGATATATATATGATTTTATTAGACCTTTGAAATTAATAATACTATTATAGCTATTCCTTAAATAATTAAATTTTTGACCATTACCTTATTCAATGTAAGTCAAACTATTTATTCATTTAGTTTCTATTACTTTAATGTAAATTTTAAACAATACAACGTCTTTCACATTTTAAAGTATAATATGTATATTTTTTTCAAAGCAATTGCGTTGTTAATATTCATGTAAATTCTTCATTAAACAATGTACTAATTTTTAGTATAAATAGCCTTTATTTCCCACTTAAAATTTTTAAATTAGAAACACTCTTGTGAATGCGCCGAACGTTCCAAAAGTGAGTTAGGAGTAATAAAAATATTTCTATAGCGCACAAAACTCGACACAGGTGGCGGCAGCAATTTCCCAAACTGAATGGCCAAATTCTAAATCTCCTTTGCGACGTATTGAAAGAACCAAAAAAAAAAATTCAGTTTTTTAACACGCGAATTCCCTAGAAATTCCACAAAACGCTCTCCCGTGTGACGATAAAAACTTGAATTATTACGTATGTAACCACAATTTACTTTTTATTCGGAGCTGTAAAACGTAACCCCCATCTCGTTTACTTGACGCACGAATTTTCCGTTGCGTATAATTTTCTCATACAGTTTCTCTCGTCTGCGCCAATGTCTCGTCAATGTTAGCGCCTGTCCACCGAGCGTATACAACGAAGTGAATCCATACTTACACTACACGTTTAAGACGACGCAGCGATAAACAAATAATGAGAGACTCAGCGGCTGTGATTCCATACATAAACGAGAGCGTGCTTGCTTATGTCGTAAGGTCGTATGCGATTTTTATCGTTTAAATAAAAAACTATAATGTATTTTAATAAATCCAACCGATAAATTAAAGTGTATGTTTATACTAATGTACATAGAAAATTTGGAGGTATAAATTGGTCCCGTTTGGCTGTAAAATGTAAATCTATGTTTTAATCTTATAAAAGTTTATCAAATCGTGAAATCCAACCGTAAAAATGAAGTCAATAACATGAAGAAACAGATTACCAAACATCACTTTCATATGTTTTCTCATTGCTGAGAAAAATCTAAATCCCTGCCACCAAAATTTCCAATGCGTCCTCTTAAGAGTTAAGGAGGAACATATGTACATACATCCACACTTACAATATTGATATGAATTTGAGTATGTTTGTAATTCTTTCACGCAAAAACTACTGAACCGATTACCATGAAATTTTGCATACACGTTGTCTGGGACACCAGAAAAAACATAGGGTACCTTTCATCGTTCAACGCGGACGAAGTCGTGGGCACCAGCTAGTACGTTATATAGGATACTTTTTATCTCTCCAAACTCTCCATCTATTAGTATAGTATCCCTTCGACCATCTTGGCATTTTTTTCCGAAACCTTAGTAAATTTAAATTTATAATGACGATCATAAGAGTTTCTTGGAGAAACCTAAATGATAAATAATAATATTTTACTTATTATTTGAGTGGAATCGGCGCATGTGTACAATTGCGCACAAAATTGCTAAAGAAAATGACTTTTATTTTTCTTATTTCGTAATTTTTCACTTCACTAACTTAACATTACAGGCAGTGTTGATATTCCTTCCATAAAATCATCGTGCGATGTCGAATTACAACGTTTTTTTTAGGCATTTATTCACCTTGACGTATTTACTAATACGGTGCAACAGTACTTAAGAGACTCGAGACGCGCGAACGAAATGCGGGAGGGGAAGAGCGACTGAGTCTACCAATAACGTGTCGGCACACCGATGCATACCCGCTCCTCACTTTCCTCTACCCCCTCAAAGACCTAAAAATAGAGTTCTGCGCACATTTTCGCAGATTGAAGAAGAAAGTCTTTATTCGCTACACGAACTATATAGTTCGAAGATGCTTGTACATAACAATTGATATGTCATTTGAGAAGAAATGGAAAAATTCTATTTACGTACAATATTATTATTATTTTTTTGGTGCGAACATTGTAAACGTCGCGCCCACAGCGTGATCGATGAGCCACAACCGAAGGGGTAGAAAATTTACATACTACCTGCACGGTGTTTCGCGAGCGGCTTTTTCAGTCATCAGTCAACATCTTGACGGTACATTCCCATATAATACGTGCTAATGCTTTTTGACGTATGAGCTGAGAGAAATAGGATTACAACGTGGTAACATATGTTAGGCTAAGTACTTTCTTTCTGCCTACTTATTATTAGAATAGAATGGAATAGTATATTTTTTTTTTTGCAACAAAGTATACAAGGAAATACATACATAGATAACATATAAAAAGACAAATACGAACGTCCCACAAACCGACTACAATTGAGCATAATGCAGGTTGTATAAAACTTTTTAACAAAAAATAAAACCGCCGATAAAACTGAAATAATCTTATTATTTTACCTAAGTAATTTTGAGTCGCCGCCGCGCATCACTCTTTACGTAATTTTTGCTTGTTTGGCGCCGACTCAAAATTACTTAGGTAAAAAAAATAAGATTATTTTATGCTTTTCAGTTTTTTCGGCGGTTTTATTTTTTGTTAAAAAGTTTTATTTTATGTTTTTTTGTGGCTATAATCTAATATTTATTACATGCTTAATTTTTAATTTTCCCATCCCCATCTTCCCACCCTTAGGGTAGGAATTTTTTTTCAAAATTTATACAAGACCAGCTTCGAGGTATACCCTATCCATTAAAAAAAGAATTATCAAAATCGAACTACCCTGTCAAAAGTTATGCGTGATCATACATAAAAAAATAAATAAAAAATATACGCGTCGAATTGAGTACCTCCTCCGTTTTTGTTTTTTCGTTTTCGTCGGTCGAAAAATCTGCGCTGGGCTTCCGTTAGAGCCGATAGTTAGGTCACTAAAATAAAAATACGTAGGTCTACATAGAAGCTCAAAAAAAAAAAACTAAAAATACATAGATAAATGATTGGTCTCGCTGCACTCTACTAGATGCGGCCCTACCTAAAAGCAATAGCTCAGTGAAAGCGGGAACTTTCTATTGTAGTGTGTGTAAAACATCGTCACTGTTTTTCACTTTTTACGCAGTTTAATTATATTTTTACACAGTTTCACTACGCAAATTGGCATTTTATCATGCCTAAAATTTAATAAAACATTCTGCACGTACACAGCACAGACAGTTTGCAGTGTGACTAACTCGGGTACGCCGAATTCGGCGTAGTATTTGTTGCCGCATTTGTCAAGCACGGCGGCTGTATCTAGTCGAGCGCAGCGGGACCAATCAAATATCTTTGTAAAAATAGTTTAGAAAGAGAAAAAAATACATATAAATATACAAACAGTAATATATTTTTTTAAAAACAAGAAAATAATATTTGAAAATGTTGAATTGTTACTTGCTTTGTTGACTATTTAACTTAACTATAGTTTAAGTTAACTATGAATGCATATAATATTTTCTTAGACGTTATATTTTTCATTTTTCAACGCGGACGAAGTCGCGGGCACCATCTAGTTGCGAGTATATAGCATTAACTCTTTTTGAAATCGCCAAAATTTATCACTCCTACGAAATAATTATCAGGTTTCCGTGGCTACGTTTTCGTGCGAATATTGCACAACGCCCCGGCAAATGTGCGGCATTTGTCAGGGCTGGCAACCGATTAAATGTGTTATCTGTAGGGTTGGCACACGGATCTGTACCTGTATAAATAAATTTAAGCGCGTTCCAATGTTTACCCTCCATTCGGAGTTATCGATTTTGTTTCCTTACAATTGCGTATAATTTTATATGATAGATTATGTTGTGTCTCTGTTTACGGACTGTTCAATTTGACGTGGGTTAATTGGATTTTGGGTTGTTAATGAACTATAGTTTGTGTTAATACATTATGTACGAATAAAATCGTAAACGAGCAGTGTCTGTACATTAAATAATATTTAAAAAAGAAATATTTGTATTTTTTTTGTGTGGTTGTATGTGCACGCTAATCTCAGAAACGGCTTAGCCGATTTGAATATTAGCAAGCTTCTTTTAACATTTAGTATTTATTTCATTCCAATCGGTCTAAAAACAAGAAAGTTATACCGAATTCTAAAATACCAAGATAGAAGTTGCGGCTTGATTACTCAGTACACCAGAAAACGTTTTAGGACCTTGTCATTGTAACTAGAAGATGAATTCGTATCATATTATGAGCAGACTGCTACGTTCAATTATTATGACAAAGTTTTTCGAATGTTCATACGAACCAGTATTATTATGAAATCGTAAACTTTTCGTAGCAGCGTAGCGGTCGTAGCGCCATGTGTGACGTCACCTCCCTTTCTGTCGTAGCATATGAAATGTCAATGTAAAATAAACACTAACTCGTTAGCTATTAAACTCAAATTGATTCACGCTTTAAAATTAGCTTATTTCGAAGCAAAACTTTGAGAAATATTTTCGTTTTTAAACCGAAATTTATATTCGCTACTTTTAACGCCCGACGCAAAAACGGATTTTATAAAGTATGATGTGAGTGTGTGTGTTTCTTTCTATCTGTGTATAGGTATCTATGGAATCGTAATTCCCAAACGGATGGACCGATTTTGATACGATTTTTTTTATTAGAAACCTGACGTGATCAGCATTGTTTATGAAAATCCGTTCAGAAGTTTGAAGACCATATCAGTCCATTTCCTAGTTGACGAATTACACTAACTTACACATGTTTGATTGATGTGAAATTTTGTATACTGTTACTTCGGTGGTATTCCCACGACAAGGTAACTTTAACTTGATGCTGTAGCGTCAAGTAATCTCCAGGATATCCAACTCCTCAGCAACACACAGCATCAGATATATCGTGTTTATGCTCAAGAGAAGCTTATTAATTTTATTTACATCTCGTTTTAAGATTTTCAGTCGCTGCTTGCTACTCATGAAATATACAATTAATTACAAATGTAGCAATTACAAAAAATACCGGGTGTACTTACGAACCGGTACAAATTTGCCAGTACAATTTTCCCAAGCACCGGGCTGTTTCCGGCAATTTAGTAGCTCACCCACTCTTCTGAGTGGTTGTTATATGGGTCGACGACATTTTTACTTTAAATCTATGTTAAATTATGAAATTCCACTCTCTTTATATGCAATTTAAAAAAATCCATATATAAATGTAAAATCCATAATTGGCTGTATGGCTGTATTTGTTTTTGTCAGTAATTTTTTTGTTGAGAGCTGTGGATTTTGAATAAATAAATAAATAAATGAATGAATGAATGAATGAATGAATGAATAACTGAATGAATGAATGACTGGATGAATGACTGACTGACTGAATGAATGAATGAATGAATGAATGAATGAATGAATGAATGAATGAATGAATGGATGAATGAATTTTATAAATTTTATAAATGACACAACATTTAAGGACCAAAACTATCAATACTAATAATAAATATGTAAGTGTAGGTATTGAATGTATGTTGTATATTTCTCCATAACTCTTAAACGAATTGACTGATTTTCATGAAACTTGGTAGATAAACATTAAAGACGTACGAGACACAGGATAGACTCCTTTTTTCTTTTTCAACGCAGACGAAGTCGCGGGCGCCAGCTTGTATAAAATAAATGCTTATGTTATTATAGAGCATACAATAAATACCCAAAAATAGTTTAAAAAAAAATGTCAATAGAAGTCATTCTTAATTTAAGTAATTTCGTTTGAATATTTTATTTGTTTCATTGCACAAAATATGAATTCATAAATTATGATTCAGATTAAGGCTCGTAAATTATGAAAATACTTTCTTTCCAACTTAAATAAATACATTTGAAAGCCATTACCAAATTACACGATAATATATGTTCCCAGTAAAATCTATAATTACACTTCTTACCTAATTATTGGGCTTTAAAATTATACCTTTTTTGTGCATCCAAATAAAATTGCAACAAATGCGTATGACTCGTCAATTTTTATTTTTGCTATAAGTAGATAGTATAAAACAGAGTCGCTTCCCGCTGTCTCTCTGTCCGTATGTATGCTTAGATCTTTAAAACTACGCAACGGATTTTGATGCGGTTTTTTTTTAATAGATAGAGTGATTCAAGAGGAAGGATTTAGTATATAATTTACAACGCGGGTGAAGTCGCGCGTGCCAGCTATCTACTAAAAATAAAGATACAACCTCTGAAAATTTTATAACAGCAAAGATGTCAGGCGTTACACATTTAGTCAGGCGCTACACATCCCTTACTTTTAACGCGGGCAAAACCGTGTGCACCAGCTAGTAACTTTCTAAACTGCAGTCTTTTAGAGTTCAGCTAATCTTGTCATGGAGATGCGTCTTTGAAAATGTGGTTATCGCTAAAAATCAGGGCTTACCCGGTTGAAATTCACGCTATCCTCAAAAAAGGGGTTTTACCAAGCATTCCGTGGCGCTCGTTCAGCTAGCCTGGTGTATTCGGAACATTCGTAAATAGGGACAGCAAAAAAAAAGTAAAAATAAAATAAATAGGTATAGAGGTAATTACAGTTACACGTAACGTGTAATTTTCATTTTTGTATTTTTCATATTTACTACTAGCTGGTGCCCGCGACTTCGTCCGCGTTTAAAAAGAAAAATGTAGCCGATCTTGTGTCCTATAAGTACGTTTAAATGTATATCTACCAAGTTTCATGAAAATCAGTTAATTTCATTCAAGAGTGGAGAAACATACATACATTTACACCAGATTTATTATTAGTAGGTATCGATGATGATATAAAATGGGTTATTTATTAAACTCCAGCCTCCGGCATAGCACTGCAATTTTTATCTGGAAAACATATTACATGCTCTCGGCTTCATAAAAAAAATGCAATTAATTTTCAAATAAAGAATCGCAAAAGAGATTCTAAGTATAAGAAAAATACAAAATATCATCTTTAAATCTTAAAAATCTTTAAAAATAATCTAAAAAAAGGCTTTTTTGTGCACAGTACAAGAATTCGCTGCCAACCGAGGCGTTACTTTTAATCTCGAATATTGCGACGGTGACAATTTCAGCCACTGCCTCTGTCTCTTTCACATCCCCATTAGCCGTCTATAGCTATCTCATTCCAGTTCTTGTGGAGGTTATGAAGGTGTTGGAATTTAATAGTGACGACGTTGTACAGTCTTCGGACTTGGGCCATAAATGCAATGCACTGCTTTCATTACTGTTCGGGATAAAGCCACGTCTATTTGGGGGGGCATTTATTTATAGAGAGGAAGCATTCTATAGAAAACTAGTAATGACAGTCTTGCCATGCCAGGCGTTAGTCTTTTTCTTTACGATGAAACGGTCAATTGTCTATGTCTATGCCTATGTCTACGTCCATGACCATGTCTATGTCTGTATCATTCCAGTTTTTGTGGAGTTTATTAAGGTGCTGAAAGTTAATAGTGACGTTGTACGTTGCACTAGGGACATAAATGCAAATGCAATGCATTGCTTTCATTACTGTTCGAAATAAAGACGTCTATTTGGCGAGGCATTTATTTATATCTATAGAAAACTAGTTCGAACTTCGGAATTCGAAGTCGCGTTCAATAATTTTGCACCTTGTTAAAAACCTGCTACTGTCTCTACTAGCTGCCTGCCTGCAATTTTGTACACGCTGTAAAAATGTGCTATCTATATATATACAATATTTACTTACGGGACTAGTGGCGGCCGTGCCATGAGTGAACAAAGCTTACACCAATAGCGTGCAAGACGTGTGTCACGACCGCCCGAAATAATAATAATTATGAGTACACTATATCTATCTCTTTTTCTATTGTTTGTTTCACTCACACATTATTCTAACACTGTTACTTCTAAATCACTATATGTTTTTATTGTTTCGAACACTATTTATGTCCCGAACAGTATTAGTAAGAATTTTTTTTTTATGTATAAAAAACCATGTCACCCCTTAGTTAGAAAAAGTGTGACAATTTTTTTTTGTTCCGTATTTCATCCCATTCGTACCACCGTGCTGGCAACCCTTTGATTCTGCGTTCGTCAAATATTTGCTGAGAAAAAATGCTGCGACTCTTTTGGCCCGTAAAAAATTGGCAAAAAGGAAAAAGGCGAAGAACCCTGTTTGTTGGGATGCTAATATTTTGACGTCTGACCGTGTAGTGAAATTGGCAATCGTTTGCCTTTAACTTTTGCTTGAACATTATGAACTACTAGCTGGCGCCCGCGACTTCGTCCGCGTTAAAAAAGAAAAAGTAGCCTATACTGTGTCGTGTACGTCTAAATGTTTATCTACCAAGTTTCGTGAAAATCAGTTAATTCGTTTAAGAGTGATGG
This sequence comes from Synanthedon vespiformis, assembly GCA_918317495.1. Taxonomy (NCBI): domain Eukaryota; kingdom Metazoa; phylum Arthropoda; class Insecta; order Lepidoptera; family Sesiidae; genus Synanthedon; species Synanthedon vespiformis. The sequence goes on along the minus strand of OU906971.1, from coordinate 1,164,408 downwards.
AGGAGCATACATCCAGAAAAATATCTAAAAATGGTCAATTTAGTTCCAGTATCATGTATAGAGCCTATGTACACGTTATTTCTGAAAACAAAGTAAGTTATTCCACGACCGACCCCTACAGATTTATTATTAGTATTGATAGTAATGCTATAGATGAAGGATGAACCTTTCTATAGATGAAGGAATTCTCACATCGGTCCAGTAGTTTTTGAGTTTATTCATTACAAAAATACAAATATTCTCTATCGCTTTTCGAAACTAATTCGAATCCACGGCGTACGTCGGCCTTTAAATAATAAAAAAAACAAAAACTGCACCATTTAAAACTGGCCCAGTAACACGGCACGAGCACTCATCAAATCAATTACCTCAATTGGCCACAACAAAATAGAAATCGATCGTAACAAATCGTTCATCATCTGATCTATCTTGAATGAATACTGCTCTACTAATTCTTATCTATACTTTTCTATACTAATATTATAAAGAGGAAATATTTGTTTGTTTGTATTGAATAGGCTCTGAAACTACTGGACCGATTTGAAAAATTATTTTACCATTAGAAGCCGACATTATCCGTGATGAACATAGGCTACTTTTTACAGCGGAAAAATGCTTCATTCCTACGGGAAAACGGGTAATAGGACAACGGGTAGTAAGAATTATCCTTCCGTACTCATCTTTTTCACATAACTTCTAAACGGCTGAACCGATTGGGTTGAAATTTTATATAGGTATTTCGATGGCTTCCTGGATGATTGGCCTATCCTGTGTCCCGTACGTCTAAATGTTTATCTACCAAATTTCATGAAAATGAGTTAATTCGTTTAAGAATTATGCAGGAACATACATACATACAATACCTATACTGTTACACATTCATTATTATATGTTACAATGAACAATTAACCTTGTAACGTTCCCCTTTCAATAAAAATGCGATGATTCAATCTAAAAGTCGCTCGTGCGATATGCCACTTAAGCAAGCAACGGACCAAATAATAGTTGATAACATCGTTGCGTTATAACGCGTTATTAACGCGTTTATAACAGATAGTTGAGTGTGAAATTGTGTGATGTATGGCATTTGCGCGTTCAACCGCCCGAGACGACTCGTGTCAGTATTATCATAAGTACTATTTACTCTATGACAAGTAGTACTTAACTATTATTTACTCTGTGGTATTATGTGTTATGGACATTTGAATACTGGCTGATTAAAAATATATCTAGTATTTTTTAAATAGGTGGAGAAAAGAAGGAAATTAATTTTAAGTGACGGAGAAATTTTCATGTCAGTCGTTTTCTAAGAAATGTATTGAGAAGTGGTTTTTGAAAGATTATATTTAATATACATAGCTATGTACAATGGAAGTATAAATTTATGTTGAGGAGAAATAAGAAAGTTTTATCTATACTAATATTATAAAGAGGAAAGATTTGATTGATTGTTTGTTTGTATAGAATAGGCTCCGAAACTACTGGACAGATTTGAAAAATTCTTTTACCACTAGAAGCTGATATTATCCGCGATGAACATAGGATACTTTTTACCGCGGGCAAATGCTTCATTCCTACGGGAAATCTGAAATAAAAGTAAATACTATCGGCTTGGCCCGGGAGATAGCGCCATCTATCCAAAATACGGTAGATGGCGTTTTATACTTTTCTATGCGGACGAAGTCGCGAGCACCAGCTAGATAGTTATATTCTGGGTCCTTTGAAAAGCAAGAAGTAAATCAGTAATAAGATTTTCATAAGATTATGGATGTGTCGCAGTAGCGTTTAAATGTTCAATTAAACTGATATTATCTTGATTGGTATCGACGTAAATAAGTCCTAAAAGAATAAAAGAGATTGACCTTTAAAGGTCAAAATATTATATGGAGATAAGGCCATCAGTTTATTTTCGTGTTATATTATTTCGATGGCTGTTAGGTAATTTTTCAGGTCTGTGAGTTCATCGAAATATATCTTTGCAAGTAGTTCGCTGAGTGAGTTATGTAAATTGTAAAGCATTCATATCGCAAAACGTGCGTCACAATCAAATGCACGCATAAGTGAATGTTGCAGAATAACAAATTTTTCCATGACCACAGAACAAACAAATTCGTTGTTGATACAGATCTCTTTGATGTCAATTACTGTATCGATTGCCCCTTATTCCCTACTGCGTACTGTTTGCGCTGACAACTTGTTTATTATACGGTTTTGTAACCGCTACATAATGATGGACATGTGGAAATAAATTAGCGGTCCAATCGCGTATAGAAACCCTAAATAAACATGTCAATACTAAATTACAATCTATTGTTTAGTTATCTATGTTATGTGGAAAATGTACTGCGTATGTAACCTATATGTATGTGTTGACATAAATCTACCTATATGAGATCGATAACATCAGACAACATTTGAATCAGGAGGTTTTTTAGGGTAGGTATTCATCTATACTAATATTATAAAGAGGAAAGATTTGTTTGTTTGTTTGTATAGAATAGGCTCCGAAACTACTGGACCGATTTGAAAAATTCTTTTACCATTAAAAGCCGACATTATCCGTGATGAACATAGGATACTTTTTACCGCGGGAAAATGCTTCATTCCTACGGGAAAACGGGTAATAGGACAACAGGTAGTAAGAATTATCCTTCCGTACTTAACTTCTTTTTCACATAACTTCTAAACGGCTGAACCGATTGGGTTGAAATTTTATATGGCTATTTCGATGATTTCCTGGATGATTTAAAAATACAATTGGACCCGGTAGGTGGCGCTGCTGTCGGTATGTCAACTACTAAACGGCTTGACCGATTGGGTTGAAATTTTGCATGTGTACTTCCATAATGGTTTCACAGACACGAATGTATTATATCTTATAAAGTTACGCGGACGAAGTCGCGTGGAACGGCTAGTTTTTATATAAACTTGCTACTAGGACTGTGAAACTAAAATGGCAGATTGTATACATTATCTACAAGTTCTAAAAAAAAACTATACGTACATAGGTTATAGAAAAACAAACCTTAATTACATTACTGTGGTCCACTTCGAACAATAATGGATTTAGTTCACCAGTTTGTTGAGTTCTAAATTTTATACAAATATACAAATTAACTTAACAAAGAGAACGCTTCGAATTAATTGTATTGAAACAATCTACATATACATATACATATATATTTATTATTTCACTATTTCAAAGGTTCATTATTTTAGATGGACATTCTGTAATAATCTTTGCATCTTAAAAAACCTCTATAAACTTTAATTAAAGTACGACACTAGCTGTAGTACGCGACTTTATCCGCGTAGAAAAGTATAAAACGCCATCTACCGTATTTTAGATAGATGGCGCTATCTCCCGGGCCGAGCCGCTACTATTTACTTTTATTTTAGATTTCCCGTAGGAATGAAGCATTTTACCGCGGTAAAAAGTAGCCTATGTTCATCACGGATAATGTCGGCTTCTAATGGTAAAAGAATTTTTCAAATCGGTCCAGTAGTTTCGGAGCCTATTCAATACAAACAAACAAACAATGAAATCTTTCCTCTTTATAATATTAGTAAGTATAGATAGCTGACTCTATTACCAGCTACCTCACCAGCGAGCTTTCAATCGCTGATAATTTAGTTTTCAACGGGTCAAAATATTTTTTAGAATCGGTCCAGTAGTTTTTGAGTGTATTCAATGTTTAATGAAACAAAATTACAAATCTCTTTATTATTATTAGTATATATTTTTAACACTTAGTTTGGCTTAAATCTTGGATTGGATTTAACTTGCGTCAAATCTTTGGAGTTTTTGTAGAGTTACTCCAAATGTAAAAAATTAACTTGAAATCTTCATGTGGTTAAATTAAAAAAAATTGTATTAGCTCTCTTAAGATTATTGAATTATTAAAAATTAATTTCGACTTACTACCTTTTTTTTTTTTTTTTTTTTTTTTTTTTTTTTTTTTTTTTTTTTTTTTTTTACAAGAGGAATCCATCATGGATACCCACCGGCCTGGGGACAGACCGGTGGGTTATGTCGGACTCCTGCCCCGAGATGGTATTGGGGAAGACCTACCGACTAAACCTCTTGGCGTCCTTCGCGTAGAGTAATTATAAATCGACTCTTTAAATGTGTTTTTTTTTTTTTAATTTATTATTAGTATTGACTGATTGATTGATTGATTGATTGATAATTGTATATTTTCTTTTACAGGTAAGTACCTACAACTGTTTCGACCTCAAAAGACGTATTTCGGTAAGCTGTGAGAACATATAAAAAAATATTTTATTTTTCATACACTTGGGTTCACATTTTCGACTAGTAAACTTTGTAAAGCCTAGATTGAATAAGTAAATCTTTATTTTTCTATTCAAGTTTTTGAAGAAAAGGGATCAGAACAGAATTATGAAACAGAATAAGTACGAGTATAAATGTATTTATTAATATCCCGCCCGCACGGATTATTTTTTGTTGAAAATTATATATACAAAAATCTTCCTCGATGATCGCTCTTTCAGCGAGTGAAAACAGCATCAAAATAAGTTCAGTAGTTTTTGAGATTATAACGCACATACATACATACATACATACATACAGGCAAACGTGGTCCTCTGTGTCTACTTCTTCGCTAAGTTCTAAACCACCCAACTTATTTTGATGCGGTTTTCTGTACTAATAATAATATAAAGAGGAAAGATTTGATTGTTTGTTTGTTTGTATAGCATAGGCTCCGAAAGTACTGGACCGATTTGAAAAATTCTTTTACCATTAGAAGCCGACATTATCCGTGATGAACATAGACTACTTTTTACCGCGGGAAAATGCTTCATTCCTACGGGAAAACGGGACACGATAAAGTTACGCGGACGAAGTCGCGTGCAACAGCTAGTCACTAATAAAAAAGCGATAAACGAGAAAGATTAGCGTGTTATAATTTGATTGAATATAAAGAGTGTCACTTGTTAAATTTTAACGAAGAAGTTTTTACCAATTGGTCCTATATTGAGTTACAGTTCACTCAATTTAGTATCTAGATCTACTAGCTGTTGCACGCGACTTCGTCCGCGCAACTTTATAAAATAGCCTATGTTACTCGTAGTGAAAGAATTTTTCAAATCAGTCCAGTAATTTCGGAGCCTATTTAATGCAAATAAACAAACAAAAAGATCCATCCTATTAGTATCCTATTAGTATTAGTATACTAGCAGTTGCCCGCGACTTTGTCCGCTTTAAAAAAGATAAAAAATAGCCTATCACGTGTCCCGTACTTCTAAATGTTTATCTACCAAGTTTCATGAAAATCACTTAATTCGTTTAAGAGTGATGGAGGAACATACATACATACAGAAAAAAAATTCAAAAAATGGTAAATTTAGTTTCACTATCATGTATTGAGCTATATACACTATATACACGATATTTCTGAAAACAAAGTAAATTACTCCATGACCGACCCCTTCACATTTTTTATTAGTATTGATTTATGATATACGTAGATAATATAACATACAAGGCATAGATTTGTTTATTGAACAAAATTAATTATTTTCCGTAAACTAAGTATGTATTTTGAAGCAACAATAAACTCGACCCCTTGTGTTTAAAGGTATTTAATGTTTAGGCCTGTAATAATGGGAAGGATTATTATGACAATGACTCGAACAACTTATCGGTTATTAAGAGGCTTTATTCGTTTATAAACAACACTGAAGCGCTATCTTTTGACGTGAATAGAAAACTACCTTTTTAAAATTACTGTAGTAAGACAAAGTTTTTAGATTAGGTACTTTATATATTACCTACTTAGCTGTTGCACTCTACTTTGACCGCGTAACTATATGAAACTAGGTTTTGCCCGCGACTTCGTCCGCGTCCGATCGCTACCAAATTTCACAGGATTATCTGAAGATCTAATCTGAAGATTATCTGAAAATTTCATCAAATCGGTTCAGCGGTTTTGGAGTCCATACATACATACATACATACATACATACACATTGCCTTTTATATATAATAGATATAGTATATATGTTACTCGCTGATGATGTAGCTTTATATAGGTGAAAGAATTTTTAAAATCGGTCCAGTAGTTTTTGAGTTTTTACTATCTCCCGGCCCAAGTCGGTATTTACTTTTATTTTAGATTTCCCGTAGGAATGAAGCATTTTCCCGCGGTAAAAAGTATCCTATGTTCATCACAAATAATGTCGGCTTCTAATGGTAAAAGAATTTTTCAAATCGGTCCAGTAGTTTCGGAGCCTATTCTATACAAACAAACAAACAATCAAATCTTTCCTCTTTATAATATTAGTATAGATAAACAAAACAAAAAAATCTCTTTACATAATATTAGCACAAAAAATCCTTGTAAAGCTGGGGTCAAGCTTCTCAAACACACGGAAGCGTATTAATTTACAAATCCATTTTTCTTTTAAAATAATATTATACAAGAAAATTCCTCCATTAATTTCTCCGAAAAAACAAGCGCGTCTCACAGATCTTGTTTTTTGGCCGTTGTCAGACTTATCTCTATGATAAGGTATGACGTGCTTGCTATCCATTTGTTATATTATTTCTTGGTCGTACATTTCGCGATATGACTGGTACTTCCACATAAAGTTTAAGCTGTGTAATAATAAAATGACTATTGATTTTTTATTAATGGCGAAATTTAATTTAGCATGGCGTATCGCGTAGCAGTTTTTTTTAATAATATTGACGGTCCACCTGATGGTAGGTGGCTTCTGTTGTCTATAAAACATGATGAGGATGAGAAACTCACCCATAAGATACCTAATCTATTCAATCGAACTTTATTGAATTGAAAATTTCTATAGCCACGTTATACGACTTTGGGTAGGGAAAAAATGTATCGGTTCGCGTCAGCAACATGCTAATGCTCACAGTTATGCCCGCGTACCTATCTACGTATCTACGTACGCGATCACGCCAACACATTGCATATACCCGATTGTATGTGTGTGCGTTAGACGCTCAGTTTTAAGTTTTCACTTCTGTCGGCAGTCCTCATGACTGCCTCTTTTTTATTTAGTTATTAGAGATGTATTTGCTCTTGGCCAACAACCAGCTGTGTAGCAAGGATGAGGCCTATGATGGAGCGAGCTCACCCATAAGATACCACTCACTTTCACTCGAACTTTGAAAAGATTTGGGTTATATGAGCTCGGAAATACAGACCGCAGGGAGTTCCAAGCCTTGGCATTATAAAGGACGCTTTAGAGCACTTGGTCTGAAAAAGAGGGATTTCTACAAGATGAGGATGGTAACCAGCCGTACCTCTGAATGTTGGATGGAAGAAAGGGGGAGGCGGTATCAGCTCTTGCAGGTCTTGAGCACACTCTTCGAAGTACAACTTATAAAATACACTTAGACAGGCGATTTTGCATCTATGTGCCAGGCTCATCACATCTTAGTGTTTAAAAGCGTACTGCCTCCAACAAGTCATCGTACTCTTTGAGCTCGGAAACACAGACACAAATGTATTTAACATAGTTTTCAAATTATCAATGAAATGAAACGCAAAACACTCGTGTCTGTGTACTTACCGCCCAAAACATGACAATAAATTATGGCTACGTTCACACGAAGTGGGATCATTGTAAGCATTAGTGTACAACAGCGACACTTATGCTATGCTGTCACGGCGATAAATTAGCGCATGCAAATGGTTTGTTTGTTGTACTGTGAATTTTTACATTGTTCGTACTTTTTTTTATATTATGTTTAAAGTAAAATTTATTCGCTATTTTATTCACGGTCATTCTCGTCCCTTAATAATTTGAGAACTGAATTTTTAAACAATATAGAATAACAAATAAAATCTGTGAAATTGTCAAAAAGAAAAAAGAGATACAGTCTACTGGTTAAACTTAAGTTATTAATCAAAATTTAATAAGATAACTACGGAGCCTTAGCAAGCACTCTTCAGACATTTTAAGATCTGCTAATCTTTGACCTACCATGATGCTTGTGATTTAAAAAATTTTATTAGTGAAAAGTCGAGGACAAACTACTTTGAAATATATTTAGGGCGTCACAAAAATTAACTTAATTTTCATGACGCCCTAATTTTTTCGTTAATTAAATTTTAATTAAATTTCATTCATGTGCACTCGGCTTTATGTCTGAATGATAGAGTAGCTAGCTAGAGTGAAGAGGTTTCACGCGAAACTCGAAATTAATAGTCCACTTTACTTTTAGATTGTCATGTCATTCAAATTGCTGAGTAGTCATTCAACTACTCTGAGGATGAATTATCTTGAATTTCTAGAAATTATCTTATTCATCTTTTGGTTATTATAAACGTAATTATATTTATAAGTGGCTTTGTACAAATTAAATATTTTTCTGCTAATTGTATGTATACAATCCCTTGTCGTTTGTCGCTGTTTCTTTTAGTGAAAACCTTATCAAGAATTAAAAGTATGTTGAGAAACCGACATTTTATGAATAACTTAGTTTACTTATAATCTTTTATCCAATATCCTTAAATATTATAAAACGAAGTCCTCCACCGCGTCTGTCTGTCCGTCTCTTCGCGATAAACTCAAAAATTACTGCACTGATTTTCATGCTGTTTTCACCAATGGATAGAATGGTTCTCGAGGAAGAATTTACAAAGAAACGCGGACGAAGTCGCGGGCGTCAGCTAGTATAAAATAAAGTCGCTCCCCGCCGTCTCTCCCTATGTATGTGTACCGCTTAGATCTTTTAAACTGCGCCACTGTCAGACATTAACATTAAAAAACGTATAAATGCAATATTCTTTTAATTTTGCTTTTTGATTAATGAGTAAGCCGTTTTGTTCGCAAATTAGTTAAATTAATAAATGGGTCAATACATTATACTTATTTAAATTTATACGTTATCCGTACAAAACCTAAATACTCCGATAATGAAAGAATAATCCCGAATAAATCCGATCCAATATTCGAATCCAATAAAGAGATTTGAATTGAATGACGTGAAATTTGTTTAACAGATCTTTTTTCGGCTTCTGTCATTCGATATGCGTATATATGGACTACTAATTCTGCCCGCGGTTTTGCCTGCATATAATTTTTATTTTTCGTTTTTTTTTTTTAACGGTTTAGTTTAGTTTTGTCTACGGGTATGTCTGTGGCATCGTAGCTCTCAAACGGATGGATAGATTTTGATCATTTTTCAACCGACTTCCAAAAAAGGAGTTCTCAATTCGACTGTATTTTTTTAAAATGTTTTTTACCTCATAACTCTTGACTGGGTGAAACAATTTTGATGATTCTTTTTTTATTTGAAAACTGGTGCTTCCCGTGTGGTCCCATTTCAATTTGGTCCAGTTCCGACAATGGCATCCATGAGAAAATGCTTTGAAGTAAAAAATCTCTTCAGGCGTTTGAGGATCATCGCAGTCCATTATTTTATTATTTTAAAGATGACAAAAAGATATCCTGAGTTTCTTCTCAGGGTCGTCATCATCTTGGTTTTTTTCCTCATACGAGACTCATAAGAGTTCCTTGGAGTAACCTAATTGATAAATAAATATTTTGATTTTGGTTTTGATCTAGGAAATAGTGGACAAACTTCCACGGGTTCGAGGAATGTGTTTTATATAATGTTACTTGGGTTGTAACCTTCCATGACATGGTAACCTTGACCTGATGTATCATCATAAAGTAGACTACGGGATACTCAACTCCTCAGTAATTTACAGCAGATATAACGTGTTTAGTCTCAGTAGAAAGTTTGGGATTAGTTTATAATTTTAAACGTAGCACAAGTTTAAAAATAGTAACTTAACTTGACTTTAGGAAAAAAATAGATATTGTGGGCTGCTATTTGAATTTAATTATTATGAAGAATATTCAAATATATTCACTCATCTAGTTATCAATACAAGCCAGTCTAAATAAAAAGGGCGCTTGAAATTAAAACACCCGTTCGATCGCTCCAAATCATTACTAATTTACAATGACACATACTGTGAAAACACACGGGCTAACATTTTGTCCGGAACCGGAGAGGTTTTTTATTAGTATAATGTTGACATTGACACATCGTATTAATACATTTCATTTTATATATGTATTGTCTCTGTTTTATATGTTTTTATTGAACAACTAGTCTTATTTTTTGCAGAAAAAAGCTGAAAAAGAAATAAAAAACTTATAGATCAATCTATACTAATAATATATATGTACGTGTAGGTATTGTATGTATGTATGTTCATCCATAACTCTTAAAAGAATTGACTGATTTTCATGAAATTTAGTAGATAAATATTTAGACGTACAGGACACAGGATAGGCTACTTCTTTCTTTTTCAACGCGGACGAAGTCGCGGGCGCCAGCTAGTCGAATAATATTTTTTAAAGTAGAAAAAAAAAGTAGATTTTTTACACAACAATCCTACACGTGGAATCCTACAGGGGGGATACTTACTTAGTAGGGAAGGTTTAACGGGCGTAGATTTATTTTTCCATTTAATTGCAGCGTTTACGTCCATAATTCCAACCCCTATTTTCCAACAAGCTTCCTATTCGTTTTATTTAACGCAAGTTAATTAAGCGGCGGGGAGACGTTTACAGAGAGGTACAGTCGCGTTCAGAAAACGAAGCAGACAGTTAAACTCAATTATCTTCAGTTACTTTACTATGGACACTCTTTTCGTCTTTTAATTTTTTATTAGCTTTGACCTGCTGTAGTTTTTTTTTTAAAAGAAGGTGCTATTTATAATTAATTAACTTACGACGTACTACTGGAGCTTACTCTATACTAACGATAAATAAATAATTTAATAAATATAATATTAGTAATATAATATAAATGTATTGAAGCATATTGTAACGCGTAACGTGTGACATGTGACATTTAATTTTACTCCCATAAATTTCCATACCCCGGGATTAAAAATGAAAAATATACTTACATTTTTAATTTGAAAATTCAAAATAAAGCATATTAATTTCAATTGACATATATTACGTAACTGGAAAAGTGGAAAATGCGGCTTAAAAATTGTGTTCGCGTCAGTACCCTTGTACAATCTGGCACATAAATCAACACACGTCTCTGTGATGTCATGTCTTTTGCGTCTTGTCATGAGATAATGATGAGGCCTGATATGTCATTATTTTATGTATATTTGGTTGTGTCGGGGTTAACAGATGGCTTTTTGGCAAAACGAATTATTTTTACGAATGACATTTTTATTCGGAGTTTCGTAGAATAAAAAAAAATGTCTAAAAAAGTGCTAAGTCTAGAAAATTTACAATTTATTGAATGAATATTAAGGAAATTGAAAATTTCTTTCTCACGGGTTTCAAAGTCACTTGAGCATCATCACGCGACGTCGCGTTATGTTGCAATTAACGTGTAGCATAAAATATCTTCCTTTTGCTCTTGATCAATTAGAGCAATATTTTTTCACCCCGAAGACACACTATTGTTAGCCACTATCAAAACCTAATATTAGTTTGATATACAAAACAAAATATGAGCCAATCATCATTATTCACCGTTCACTTTAACCGTATCCTTTGAGGATCGGTTCGTGTCGGAAATAACAACTTTTCTTAAACAAGCAACGGGAAAAAGCCGTAAAGATTGATGGGTTAACCCCGACGTACATGCAGAAAAGTTTCGTGACACACTGCCCTTTCTATACGCTGACATGTTGGCGAACATTTCTTTAAACAAACACAGTCATATAAAAACTACAGATTACTAGTGACCCGTGCCCGGCTTCGCCTGGGTTCTAAATAAAAACTATCCTATCTTTTAATTTGGACCAAATCGGTTCAATAGTTTCTAAGTTCATCGGGAACAAACATGTGTTATATATAAAGATATATCTATCTATATCTATAGAACAAGGATGACTACGCTATTGACGTTTGTAACCCTGTAATGATGACTGTAACAGTTTACAAGTTTTACAGCGCTGTAGATCTATACTAATATTATATAGAGGAAAGATTTGTTTGTTTGTTTGTATCGAATAGGCTCCGAAACTACTGGACCGATTTGAAAAATTCTTTTTCTATTAGAAGCCGACATTATCTGTGATGAACATAGGGTACTTTTTACCGCGGTAAAATGCTTCATTTTTACGGGAAATCTAAAATAAAAGCAAATAGCGGCTTGGCCCGAGATACACTTGACAGCGCCATCTATCCACAATCTGTGAAGCGACTAACATGACAACTGCTTGGTGATATTTTTAGCGATCCATTCCACGGTAGATGGCGTTTTATATTTCTACGCGGACGAAGTCACGAGCACCCAGCTAGTATATAATAATTTCAAGAAGTTTGTCCCTAAACAAAATGTCTGTTCGCTTACCTCTGCGTCCGTATGTCCCATAAGTTTAGAAGCATGCTAACCAAACAAAGATTCGCAACCTTCATGCGAGCTCAAATACTTAGTAACAACAAAGAAATACCTATCTATCAATCAAATCTTTGTTATACTTTGTACTAATGCTTTGCAAGTTTTGTATTACTTTTGTTTTACTTCGAATACGAACGTACTTTGCAAACATTTCCCCATTCACTACGCCATGTTCACTTTGATTTTAAGCTTTTTAAGGATAACATACAGTTGATGTAATACATAGATTACTTTTTTTTGTAAATACATACATATTATAAATACAAACATCTATGACTCAGGTATGTACAAATGTAAATGTTAACATAAAAACATTTGTTCCTAGCGGGATTCGAACTAGACCAAACATGTTCATGTTAGTCGCTTCACCTGATTCCGGTTAGATGGCGCTGTCAAGTGTATCCCGGGCCAAGCCGCTAGTATTTACTTTTATTTTAGATTTCCCGTAGGAATGAAGCATTTTCCCGCGGTAAAAAGTAGCCTATGTTCATCGCGGATAATGTCGGCTTCTAATTAATAAAATAAAAAATGTCAATTTAATAAAAAATGTGATGTACACAATATCAATACTAGGTCCAAAAGTGATTTAAATCTTCATAAAACGCGACTACACAAGATAAGTAATTCTTTTATGGGTCAAAGTGTCCGGTTTTATAATAAACTGCCTCAAATAATCAGAGCCTTATCAATAAATAAATTTAAATGTGTCATTAAAACTAAACTCCTCTCGAAAGGCTATTATAAAATCACTGATTATTTAAGCGACAAAGAAGCCTGGATTTAAGCTATTCGGAGTTCGTACTATGTTTTGTATTGTAAAACTATAATTGTATATATATACTTTAAGTTTGTTAATATTAAGTAAGTGTATTGTACTATTTTATATTTTAAAGATGACAAAAAGAATAGTATCCTGAGTTTCTTTCGGGGTTTCTTCTCAGGATCGTCATCTTGGTTTTTTTTTCCGAAACCCTGGTAAATTTAAATTTATAATGACGATCAAAAGAGTTTCTTGTAGAAACCTAATTGATAAATAAATATTTTGATTTTGATTTTAATGGTAAAAGAATTTTTCAAATCAGTACAGTAGTTTCGGAGCCTATTCAATACAAACAAACAAATTATCAAATCTTTCTTCTTTAGAATGTTAGTATAGAAAACTATGTAAAAGTTAAAATGGCGTACAAATACTAAGAATAACGGTACAGAATTCAACCGGGAAAAGTCTGAAGCAAATAGTCTTAATGTGTGTTATTGAGTCAACCAGAAGTGATAAAACTCAGTCTTTCGTCCCATTCGCGACTCTGAGAAGAACTTTACATTTTATACTTTAAATTTACGACGGACGCGATAAATTTTACAGCGATGAAAACTTTCCATGGAGACAGAAGTGTATAAGTATTGTAGGGTCAGTAAAAGAGGTACCTTGCTTGTTATTTAATTGTGAAATTAATCCTTGAGCCGCCAATGTCGGATAAATCCAACAATTTTTTTCGTGTCCATTGCGCCAGAGCCGTATATTTTTTATTTTTTTATTTATTTATTTATTTATCTATTTGTTATACAGTAATGTTTACATTGAAATTAACATTGGTGTAAACATAAACTCATTAGAGTTTCACTGCACACCATGTTTAGTTTATAAAATCATTAAAATATGTAGGTGCATTATTATTTACATATAAATAATATTAAAATATATACATTTATACAATTTATTATATATACGACGAATTCCTCTACTTGTATAATGATTTTTTAATCATTGCGTTGCTTTCTCTTTAAACAAGTATCTTGTATACCCATAAAGTTACGATCCACGGGATGAGTGGGTTCGATTCCCAGCAGGATCAACTTTGGGAAGGAATGAAAACGTAAAAAATAAACCAATTCACTTTCGCATTTATAATATTAGCTGTTGCAGGCCACTTTGTCCGCGTAACATTATGAAATACTAGCTGGTGCCTGCGACTTCGTCCGCGTTAAAAAAGAAATAAATAGCCTATTCTGTGTACCGTACGTCTAAATGTTTATGTACCAAGTTTCATGAAAATCTGTTAATTCGATTAAGAGTTATGAAGGAACATACATACATACATACAATGTTACTTGCTAATAATATAGCTTCCAAACAGTGAAATATTTTTTTAAATCGGTCCAGTAGTTTATTTATTTATTTATTTTATTTTCAGAGCCTATTCAATTCAAACAAACTAACAAACAAATCTTTCCTCTATATAATATTAGTTATGATATTTTTGTTGACCGTACGCTCGAGTTGTGACTTATGGTAACAAGTTAACAAGTGTAAAAATTTATCTTTGCACCAGTTTCGGGTGCTGGCCTCCCAGCACTCAAAATGTACGCCCAGAAGACAATTTATGGCACAGTGCTACCAATGTATGTGTATTGAAAATAAAAAATACCGATGTATTTTGCTCGTCTTATCCAAAAAATCTTTAGATAAATTTAGGAAATTTAGTTTAATTAGGACATAATTTTAAAATTTAACATAAAAAATTGTAGCACCTCTTAATAAAAGTAGATGTTTTATTAACAGGTAGTAGGCAGTTCGACGAATAGTGCTATAAGGCAGTTATTTTTGAAGTGAAAACTTCTATAGCCGCGTTATATACGACTTTGGGTTTTTTTTTAAGGTCCACTTGATGGTATGTATTGATGGTTGTAGCACTTATGGCGTTGCTTGTGTTATAGGCGACGGTAGCCACCTACCATTAAGTGGACCGTCAGCCTGTCAACAGACCTTAACATAAAAAAATAAATAGTATATTTACTGTTTTCAAAGACACATATAACATTGACCACGAATTCAGTTTTGAGTAGTCAAAATTTCCTCTTCAAAGTTCGCTGCAGATAACGTGAAGTGGCCCAGGCCCATTAAGTGTTAGAAACGCAAACAAAGAGTTAATTAAAGATAATCGCCCATCCCTCGAGTAAAGTATAACATTGTATGAAATTATACGCACTGCGAGCTCCTACGTAATTACCCAGTTTCGGCCATAGATATAGACTGTACTGGATGCGACATGTTATTGGAATGTTTGATAACTGGCGTTCGAGACGCAGAAATGAAAATTGTCTGACAACGCACCTTTAACTTAGTCCGTACTAATATCATAAATGCGAAATATTACTCTTTCACGCAAAAACTACTGACCCGATCACGATGAAATTTTGCATACACGTTGTCTGGGACACCAGAAAGGACATAGGGTGCCTTTCATCCAGAAAAAAGGACTATTCCCGAGGCATCATCTAAACTATAATTTAAAATAAAACTAACGCTTGGTCAAATAGCAACAAGTGGTCAATCCTTATATTGCTTATTTTTTTCCACGCGGACGAAGTCGCGGGCAGCAGCTAGTTATTATAATTATATAAATTAAGAAATATAATATTTCATGTTAAGGTTTTTTTCTATTAGAGATGGGTTTGCTCTTGGCCAGCATCCAGCCGTGTAGTGAAATAATGAGGTCTATGATGGAGCGAGCTCACCCAGAAGATGCCTATTCACTCCAACTTTGAAAAGATTTGGGTTATAATATGAGCTCGGAAACACAGGCGTCGTTGGCAAGGAGTTTCATACCTTGGCAGTGCGCTAAATAAAGTATGTTTTAAGATCATCAGACAGGATGACGATACACTATCTTCATGGTAGTTGGTAAAAACCGTCGCCTAAAACATAAGTAACGCCACCAAGGTTCTGCTAAAGTGCTGCCAATCGTAGTAGAATAAGAGATTGAAAAAAAAAAAAAATACAAATATTCTCTCATTACAGTATTAGTATTGATAATAATTACTGTCTCTTCCATAAACTTTATATCAATGTAAATTATATTGTACATTCATAAACGCCCCGTCTTGAAGCGCTTCAAACATTTCATATTATATACACGTACATTTCCAGAGTCATTCAAGAGGGACGAGACGAGCGGGGTCGGGGGATTTTAAATGTTAAGTTCCAGCATAACAAAGAACGCAATGAACCATTTTTATCAAGCGATTCCTTTTACCATACCTAGTAATATAAATAATGAATACTAGCTCGCGACTTCGTCCGCGTAGAAAATTATAAAACGCCATCTACCGTATTTTGTATAGATGGCGCTATCTCCCGGGCCAAGGAGCTAGTATTTACTTTTATTTTAGATTTCCCGTAGGAATGAAGCATTTTCCTGCGGTAAAAAGTAGCCTATGTTCATCACGGATAATGTCGGCTTCTAATGGTAAAAGAATTTTTCAAATCGGTCCAGTAGTTTCGGAGCCTATTCTATACAAACAAACAAACAATCAAATCTAGGAAAGATTTAATATTAGTATAGATAAATGAATATCTTCACACATTCTACATATAATTGTATTTAAGGATAACAGACAGAAAATTTGATATATTACATAGATTTTTGTAAATACATACATATTACAGATACAAACACCCATGAATCAGGGTACAAAGGTAAAATTTTAATACATAAATATTTGTCCCTAGCGGGATTCGAACCCGCAACCGTTTGGTTAACAGCTATCTATGGTTACTAGCTACTAGACCAAACGTGTAGTCAAAGTCTAAGTAACGTTCTAAAGAAATTACTATGAAAAAAAAATCAGTAAGAGATTGCTGATAATATTATGAAGATAAAATTTAGATTTTTTTATGGACGATAAGAAATTTTATTTATTGCCAATATTGGTCCATACATTCTGCATATTTAAATTCAGATTATTTATTTATGTAGTATAACCAAGAACACAACATATTTGCGAGATTACTTAGCTCCAATGAAGGTATTCTAGTAATATCCATTCTGTTCAGCCTTAATAATTGTACTATATACTAATGTTAGCCTTAACCATTTGCCAAATATCTAGAAATGATCGCGTAGAACAAGCATCAAGCATAACTATATTACTTTAGTATATTCTAACTGGAATATAACGTCTCAATTTGGCATGAACCATGCAATTAATATAATGGAATGTGTCTGGTTAACCACAGTATTGGGAGCGGACGGTTGTCTAACCTGAACAAAATTCATAAAATTGTTAGGGTTGTGAAAAATAATACTAAATCTAACAATAACTTAACAATAGTTAACTGATTGTTAGGTCACTAAGGGTGGGTTGCACCGTAGGCTTGGTTATTGTTACGGTCAAAGTTAACTTTAGCGGTAACTTTAACCGTGACAGTCGAAATTAACAATCGCATGTTGCACCATGATATTGTTTGTTACTGTCAAAGTTAAAGGGGTTACCATTATAAATTAATGTAATTTTCCTAGGTTGTCGTACTAATATTTTTCAAGTCAAAGTAAATTCAAAGTCACCTGTCACAGTTGACTTAACTATAACATTAATAATGACCGGCCAATATCGAGCGGTTATTGTTATCGTTAAGTTTATGACGTCATTTAACGTGTAAAAATGGTGCAACGCATATTATGCTTAACCGAACATTTAGCGGCTTGTTTGGATATGGTTACCGTTAAAGTTAGATGGTGCAACCCACCCTAACAGTTTTTGACGAGTGGTAAGGATGCTTTCCTAACGTCTCAGGGGCCCCAGATCCGACTGGGTCAATTTTGATATGAACTTTTTAAAAGTTTTGTCCTGGTCTGGATTTGGAAAGTAGTGCCAAAGCACTTACTATGTACTAAATTGATTGTACTATGTACTAGGTACTGGAAAGTAGTGGCAAACCACAACCTATGTAGTATTTTAAAAAATATTTCACATTAAAAGTGCACACTGAGGCGTGAATGAGCCTTAGAAAAATATTTATAAAAATTTGATATATACAACCCTGAAACATTTTGTACCTAAGGTCTGGGCTTAACACGCTGAACTTACATAGAATAGATGGCCGAAATAATAAAATCATTGGATGTATTTCCCTAGTGGCCAAAACAAATACCAGAAGCCAATACGCTGTGGCTGCTATTTTATTATTCGTACATTATTTTAAGGCACCACCACGCGACGTCGCGTTATAGGCCGCTTCACGCGACGTCGCATGTTAACATAGTTCACTGATGAGATTCATTACTATATTATCTGAATACTATAAGTGAGTTTAATAGCTCATGTATGCATGTAAATACAACATACATGTTTACGCCCCCTAATTATACGGATATAGTCAGTTTGGTTCCGAATTCTCGGGATAATTTCGTACGGAATTTAAGGTCGCTTCAGAGACATTCGCATTGTTGATTTTCAAATTTATATTCTGTGCCCATAGAGTTACAGTGTAGTTTACATGAACACAAAATATATTACAATTCTGGTTGATTACAAACTGACTTAGTTCAACTTATTGGATAACTCATGACGTTTTTGTTAAAGTAACACTCTATAATTAAAAATTTTAAACTAACTCCCACTTTCTATTAAGTGGTATATATGCTGTAATTTGCTAAGGAGTCGGTTATCCTGTAGATTTCTTGATGCTGCAGCATCAGATCAAGGTTACCAATGTCATGGAAATACTACAGAAGTAACAGTATATCAAAATTGCACATTAATCGAACCTGTGTAGGGTGAAATCTGTACTTCTATACCGATATTATAAAGTGGAATAGTTTGGTTGAACGAGTTAATCTCAGCAACTACTGGTTCGAATTGAAAAATTCTTTTTGTGTCCATTTATAGAGGAAGGCTAGGCTATATATAACATTTTGGACACGGACGAAGTTGCCGGTACCAGCTGGTCCCTTCATAGATTAGGAAATAGCCTGATATTCATCCAACGCCTGAATAGATCTTCATAAACTACTTATAGCTAAGAACCATCTTGATTGGATACGTTAGCATAGAAATTGGAACGGATCAAAATTGCAATTTGGGAGACTTCCCAAAGGCTATACTGGTTAAAGTAGGTTATATTATGTGCAATGCTTTCAAAGCATTTTTTTGGTAAAAAGAAAATTCGGTTTCTCCTGCTGTATGCGTAATAAAATCGTGTGACCCTACCTTTCAAATATTCCCACCGCGTCCCAAAAGTTATTTGGGCAGGTATTTTACTTTAATATTGGAAGGCCGTTTAGAATTTTAACTTGTTATCTTCAAGTTACGAATGGCTTTCCGATTTCCAGTCGATCTAGATAAATATCGGTTGATTTAGTGTACGATTTTACGAGCTTTTTCAGATAAGTATACAAAAGGGATACTTTTTTTATTATTATACAATTCGAACTTTTGAATTGTGACCAATGTGAATTTGGTTTAATAAATAAAAAATATATACGGTTTTATTTATATTAATTACTAACTAGTGCCCGCGACTTCGCCCGCGTTAAAAGTAAGGGATTTGTAGCGCCTGACTAAATGTGTAAAGCAATATAACGCCTGACATCTTTGCCTGCCTGAGTATTACTTTTGTAACCGTTCCATTAAAAAAAAGATAACACCCTTACAGAAAAAACCCCAAAAAAAACCCCTAACTCTAGATTTTCGTCAAAATCGTTAGAGCCGTTTGCGAGATCATCGTGGCATACAAGAATTCCTCGTTTAGTATTATAAGATAGGGTCGTTCCAAACTTGTTCTACTATTTGTTCTATGATAGATTAGAAAGAGTAGATTAGAAACATGTCCATACTTTAAAGAAAATCGTAATCAACACCATACGTTTCGTATTATTTATAGTTAATAATTTTCAATAGAATGACGTCTGAAGCGCAGAGAATTCGTTTAAAGAGTCAAGATACACTTCGCGAATGCTTTGAAAGTCTGCTCGACGGACGCATTAACTTCTACATTTCTCAAGTTTAAACAGCTCGAGACAAGCGAAATAGAATAGAGTGGAAATAGTGAGTATACTCCACATTCCCAGTACACTTTGAATGGGACTTTATTGTGTTTTATATGTCGTGTACCCGTTGATAAGAATGACCGCACGGCAGTCATATTACTTTACTAGCTGGCGCCCGCGACTTCGTCCGCGTTAAAAAAGATAAAAAGTAGCCTATCACGTGTACTTCTAAATGTTTATCTACCAAGTTTCATGAAAATCAGATAATTCGTTTAAGAGTGATGGAGGAACATACTGAAAGTAATCCATACATACATACACGATATCTCTGAAAACGAAGTTACTTACTCCATGACCAACCCTTACATATTTATTATTAGTATTGATAAACATACAAATCATCTCTCCTTATATTATCAGTATAGAAGTGTAGACATATTTTACAATATGATATCTTTACATCATACTTAATTAAAAAGAAATCTTCAAACAATACCTCCGCCCCGCGTAACTTCAAACATTGCCAATTTAATTCTAGACGGTGCCATAGCACCTAATTCAAGTTTGCCGAGTCGAGATAAATTCTTGAACTTTTCGTATATATCGTCAGTTCCAATCGTCTCACGAAAGCGGGGTTAATTTGAAACGTTTGGCTCCATTCGACTAAAGTTTAGCCCCGCGTTGGTTTTGTCTGAAGAAGTTTCTGTCTTCTTTATGGTACTCCCCAAATTACTGTCTCGCATAGGCATGTGATGTCAAAGATTTTTAGGTAACAAAGTCGGCTTCAGTTAGGTGAATATTAGCATTTTTCAGTTTATTGTATACTAGCTGGTGCTCGTGACTTCGTCCGCGTTGAAAGTCACCAAGCAGTTGTCATGTTAGTCGCTTCACCTGATTCTGGATAGATGGCGCTGTCAAGTGTATTCCGGGTCAAGTCGCTAGTATTTATTTTTATTTTAGATTTCCCGTAGGATCGAAGCATTTTCCCGCAGTAAAAAGTAGCCTATGTTCATCACGGATAATGTTGGCTTCTAATGGTAAAAGAATTTTTCAAATCGGTCCAGTAGTTTCGGAGCCTATTCAATACAAACAAACAATCAAATCTTTCCTCTTTATAATATTAGTATAGATTAGTATAGATGTACGCTCTTAATCTATAAAATGATCGGGGATATCAGTAAATACCTCACGGTATCTTAAATATTTTCGTCCACGTAAAAAAAAGATGATAGGTTAACCAAAAATATGCTAACATGCTTAAAAAAATAAGCTTTTAGGAACTTAAATTTATTTTAGTATACATGTCAACTATAAGCATACACAACTTTTACTAAAGAATGTTGTGTATGCTTATAATTGATACTAAAGTCTATGGAATGTTAATAATCTATACCAATATATAAAACTGAAGAGTTTGTTTGTATCTCTCAGGATACAAACAAACTCTTTCTGTTTGTAATCTCAGGAACTACTGGTTCGAATAGAAAAAAAAAAAAAAATTTTGTTGAATAGTCCATTTACCGAGGAAGGCTTTAGGCTATTTAGTGTGACCTAAAAAGCTAAAAAAATAAAATATCGTATATATGTATTATCCTTATTGAGATTAACGCCATCTATTGTTCAGTGACAGAACTATTAAGACAAACAGCTTTGACTCAACAAGTCGGCTACTCACCGATAGAGGGCGCAATAAGCAAACTTATTCGAATTGAAAAAATATTTTTGTATTGTATAGTCCATTTATCGAGGAAGGCTTTTTAGGCTATATAACATTTTGAACGCGGACGAAGTCGCGGGCACCAGCTAGTGTAATATGTTTTCAATGGAAGTACTGCACTGGCACTGCAACTAAATAGATTTGAAATCTTGAAAAATACGTCTGAACATTCACCCTCAAGCACTAAGCTTAATCTTCTGCACTACATTATAAAGGAGGAAAGAAGGGGGCAGCTTACCACTTTAACGCTTAATAACAAGAGGGATGTCGGAGCTTTAGTTCTGTCCGATGGAGTGCAAAAAGCCAGCGAGTGGGTGAAAAGTAAATACAATGAAGTATTCATGGAATATTTTATTTCCTATGCGATTGCGACCAACTCGCTGCTTACCAATTCCATACTACGTAATTCTACGATTACTCATTAGTTATTGGTCGTAGTAATACAAGAAAAAACATGACTTTTCTGAGACATAATATGAAGGTTTGCGTCGAAACAAAAAACTGAAATTTATTTTTATTTCTTGTATAATTAATTTCTAAAATGTGCACAATTTGTCACATTTTCGCTGGTTGACATCTCGTAATTATTGACTGAAACAAAATAATGTTTTCCAATGAAAACATCCTAGCTATAGTGTACATTAAAAATTGGAATGTCAATAGTTACTACCTATAAAGGTTTTTCTAAAATATTGGAATTGCTGGCGTATGTTTCGCTAGTTGAATAAGTGCGCGAATGTGTTGCTTCGCATTCTGTCTTAGGTTATTAGCATTATAGTAAGTTGAGACAACAAATTCTCCCAAATACCTATTACCGAGTTTCCATGCTCGTCCAACACCACCTTAAGGAAATTCTATTGAGATACACAAATCGTTATGCATCAGGCATTAAAAAGTTAGTAGGTGGCTAGTGGTTACCGTCACCTATAAAATCAAAATCAAAATCGAAATATTTATTTATCAATTAGATTTCTACAAGAAACTCTTATGATCGTCATTATAAATTTAAATTTACCAGGGTTTCGTAAAAAAAGCTAAGATGACGATCACTAGCAACTGTTGGCTCTATCAGTATTTAATTTTTTTTAAAATTGTAAGCTTTTTCAAAAACCACCCACAAAGTATTTATTATCTTGCAAAGCGTCTTAAGTTGTTAATTTAAAAAATTCTGCTCCTGTCTCGATATCTCCAACCTAAATGGGTATTTAGGATTCCCCCACAAAATGTTCGTATAATGCTAATAAAATCAGAATCACGAGAACAGGATCGCCCATTATCGTTGCAGTGCTACGCTCCCAGGCTGATTTATTGCCATCCAACTCGGAATATATTAGACCAAAGTTGGGGCAAAGAAAACGCACTGATTTCGCTCCCCGAAAACTTATTGATGTGGTCCCTGGAACGGTTTCGTTACGGGATTCGGGTGCTGTTTTGTGTTCAGATTTTGTTGGAATTGAGAAGATGTATTTGGCAAGTTGAAACGAAGTTTAGATTTAAGGCTCGATTGCATAATTTGGATTAAAATTTTTCGTTTTAATTGTTGGTGTAGTTGTAGTAGTTTCAAGGAGACTATAAGGATCTCGACTCCGATCTGACTTTAATTACCTTTTGCGTTTCGCAGTTGTCTTGCTGCAGTAACTTCTTCCTTACAGGAGACCGTCGCAGTCTGTCTAAATTATCCTTTACAGGAGATCACTGCGACATACAGTACATACATGAGTAAGGGATGCCAGAGCCTTTTCCACCTAAACTTTCCTATCATCTCATCCTCATCCTACTATGCTTGGCCTGTGGCGTTGCTTATGTTACAGGCGTTGCTTTTGATGGTAATAATCTACCATCAACCATTATCCTGTTGACGACCTTAACATTAAGAAAAATATGACAAAAATGGTCCTTACATTAAAATTTCGTGTTCACTTCAAAGGGTTTCCCAATAAATTTCAGGAAATAAGCATTTTTATAATTTCGTGTGTTGTTCACGAAATGTGTGGATGCGACTGACATTTCTTTTGATTGGAGAACCCATCTGTCCGAAAAGATTTTTCAAAAGATACCTTATTTTGATGTTTTATGGGATGAAAAATACATTATGAACATGAATTATTAATGTCACGATTTGACTGTACTTACCACTTATATCATTCATCGAAATCTACATTTTATTCCACAGGCAATTTAATTAAAAATTAATCTATACTTATACCTCTAACCGAATTTACTAATAATAAAGTCTAAAAAAAACTACAACTTGTAATAGGTAATGTCTTATCTCCCTGAAAATTTTCCCGAGACCGTGTGGTCCGACTGCTTCGTCCGACTGTTCGTCATTAATTTATTTTAAATTCGCAAAATAATAATTATAAATTTAACCTCAGTGTAAATTTATACACGTTAATTAATTTCAACAACAACGTTGTTTAAATTTTCAAAAAAACAATGAAACATTTCGAAATCTCTTTTTTCATTGACAATTTTAATACTCAAACAGTGTAATCGTTATCACGCCAATTTATAAGCGAATACAATTTATATTGGTTTCCAATTAATATTAAAAGATTATTTATTGAATGGTCCATTGTGATGTCACGGTATCGCGAATGAGGAGTGTGGCAACTGTTTTCCTATAGCCTATCGACTTCGTCGACGTTGAAAGAGGAAATATATGAGTGAAAACGCCTGACATCGTTATCGCTGTGACGGCGGCGCCGCCACGTGACAGTGGCGCCCAATTCTTTATATTTTTAGACGATCACTTGGTGATAGTACTTTTATTCTGGATGAAAAATACCCTATGTCCTTTCTTGTATCCCTGACCACGTGTATGCAAAATTTTATGACGATCGTTGAGTATTTGAGGCGTGAAAAGGTAGCAGACAGGCAGATAAGAGTTAATTTCGCATTCATAGTTTAATATGGATAGCTATTAAGACTGTTTTGAAATGGACTCACATAATTATACGCTCCAAGCATTCGGTATGCTTATATCCCTAAGTTGCATGCCCAACAGGGTCCATAATATTGTGGTCTTTATTTTTATATAGTAACACATTATGGTTTCGCAATAAATATTTGAATTTGAAAAAAAAACCTTTACTAGACTTTAGTCATTGATTTCCTAATAATACGAATTCCAAATAAGTTTCCCTACTGATTTATTTATTATAGTGTGTTCTGTATTGCAAACGTGAGCATAAAAGGGATATGCTTATTGTTTTCAATTTGGTTACAGTTATTTGTAAGGATTTTTCCATTATAATTTTCTTTATTGTAAGCAAATTATTTATTCCGGATATGTCCGTACATTCCGTGATGGTGAAAATTGTATGAAAATCTACTTGTTACTCGTACATTACCCAGTTACTTCTTCGCACAGAACCGGGTAATGTATAAAAAAAAATTTGTTCTTGGCATTACCCATTACATTTCCAGTTTTGTATGAGAATGTAAATATTCTTTCTACATTTCGTACAGTTGCCATACAGAGACAACACGGAAAGCGACTTCAAATTATACTATTACCTGATTATGTATGTACACATTATACTATATGATTTACTTGAAAAACTATAGATAAAAATAAAATTCTTTTTAAAAATATATTTTTTCAGTCACCAGTATTAAGGAGACGAAAAAAGCTCTTAAGCTCTGACACAGACTTCTTTGAATTTTTAATTTTTACCCGAACTAAGTCGTAGGTAACCACTAGTCTATCTATGCATTATTTCACAAAAAAAGCCTTAGTGCTCTTAACATACCTATTATGTTGAAGAACACTACAGAAACACTACCACTAACTATAGACTTTGTCTATACTAATATTATAAAGAGGAAAGATTTTATTGTTTGTTTGTATAGAACAGGCTCCGAAACTACTGGACCTATTTGAAAAATTCTTTTACCATTAGAAGCCGACATTATCCGTGATGAACATAGGATACTTTTTACAGCGGGAAAATGCTTCATACCTACGGGAAAACGGGTAATAGGACAACGAGTAGTAAGAGTTATCCTTCCGTACTTATGCCATTATAAAATAACATTTTTCTACTTTGAATAAAGGCTAGTTTACATTTAGAAATTTCGATACTCTCATTACTGAGATCTAGGTAATATTTCCGTAAACCTATATGTATATATAAAACTTATAGAGAGAATATTATAATGAGGTACACCGCCCTCATTAACGCCAATTGGTTCGTGGAAACGTCTGGCTACTGGAATGTTTGAATTAATGAAAATCTCTATCGAATGGTTTCAATGAAAATCTAAGTTACAGTATCTATAAAATATCAATAGTTGATTTAAAATAGACTGTCAGCTTGCAGGTCACTCTTTATAATTAAAAAAAAATGTATCCCAAAAAATGAGTTTTTCTCTGTGCTTTGGGAAGTTTCGGCACCTTAGTTTTTTTTTTATTTTATATTAGAGACTAGCTGGTGTTCCCGACTTCGTCCGTGTAGAAAAGTATAAAACCCCATCTACCGTATTTTGGATAGATGGCGCTATCTCCCGGGCCAAGCCGCTAGTATTTACTTTTATTTTAGATTTCCCGTAGGAATGAAGCATTTTCCCGCGGTAAAAAGTAGCCTATGTTCATCACGGATAATGTCGGCTTCTAATGGTAAAAGAATTTTTGAAATCGGTCCAGTAGTTTCGGAGCCTATTCTATACAAACAAACAAACAATCAAATCTTTCCTCTTTATAATATTAGTATAGATGGGTTTGCTCTTGGCCAACAACCAGCTGAGTAGCTAAGATGAGGCATATGATGGAGCGAGAAAAGAAAAAATTAAAAAAATATCTGAAAAAGATTTGGGTTATATGAACTCGGATATTCGGGATATTCGGATACCACAGGGATTTCCAAACCTTGGCAGTGCGTTAAATAATGCATGCATGCAGCTCCTGAGCATACTCTCCGAAGTATATCTTATAATAATATTAAAAAGAGGGAAGACTTGATTGTTTGTTTGTATAGAATAGGCTCCGAAACTACTGGACCTATTTGAAAAATTATTTTACCATTAGAAGCCGTCATTATCCGTGATGAACATAGGCTACTTTTTACCGCGGGAAAATGCTTCATTCCTATGGGAAATCTAAAATAGAAGTAAATACTAGCGGCTTGGCCCGGAAGAGAGCGCCATCTATCCAAAATACGGTAGATGGCGTTGTAATACTTTTCTACGCGGACGAAGTCGCGAGCACCATATCTTATAACACATAGACAAGACACATAGACTGGCAATTTTGCGTCTATGTGCCAGACTCCGCATCTAGATTATTGTATTATTGTTTTTTATTTTTACAAATTGACCTCAAAACAAAAACAAAAAAAAATCAATCACCAACTGAATTAAGATAACAAATGTAGTTAATATGAGTCGGCAAACCGACTTAATCTTGTCTAAGAAACTGATGTCTCGTGAAAAATATTAAATATTTTCCGTGGAGAAATGTCCCAACTTAAGAAGTCACTTTTGTGCTCGAGATAAGTGTATCTGGGTGTTGGAGAAAACCTCGTAGATTAAAAGGCCGGTTCGTATCTCGACGTGCGCTCTTCGTACAAAGTTTTCGCTTTTTGTAAACACCGCAAAGAAAATTAATAGTCTCACGAGTCAACTGATGATGGGGCCTAAAAGTGGGACACAAAATTATTTCAAGCTATTCTCTTCTGCATGATTTTATCTGTAGTCTTTTCAATTAATTTCTCTATCTTTTTTTTGTCTGCCTTTGTGTATGTTTACTCTCAGCTTTCAATATTATGTACAGTCGGCCGCATAAGTCGATTAACACATTCATAAGTGCAAAACAACTGAACACTCAACTTACTTACTTACTGATGCTTTTTACGATCGTTTGTACGTCAAGTTTATTTTGTCCTCTAGTCGTAATGACGACTTATGGAGCGTTGAGTGTTCAGTTGTTTTGCGGCCGACTGTACTATGTACTCTGTAGTCTTGTAACTTATTATATGTTTTAGTAATTTAGTGGAAACTTTGTTGATTTATGTTTTACTTATATGTATGTGTATATTGTGTATCGAGATATTGTATGTTTCCCAAATATAATTAATGTTGGAACCAGTGTACTTTAATACTCATTCTACTAATATTATTTTAAGCTAGCTGTTGCACGCGACTTTATAGAAAGAAAATAAGAAAAGAAAGAAAGAACCATATAAAATTTCAAGCCAATCGGTTCAGAAGTTTAGAAGTTATGTGAAAAAGATAAGTATGGAAGGATAATTCTTACTACCCGTTGTCCTTTTACCCGTTTTCCCGTAGGAATGAAGCATTTTCCCGCGGTAAAAAGTAGCCTATGTTCATCACGGATAATGTCGGCTTCTAATGGTAAAAGAATTTTTCAAATCGGTCCAGTAGTTTCGGAGCCTATTCTATACAAACAAACACACAAACAAACAAACAAAGAAACAAATCTTTCCTCTTTATAATATTATAGTATATAGTGTATATATAATATATATAGTATTTTCAATTTTATCCATCCAAAAAAATAAAAAGGCTTACCTAATTTAGACTCAAATTTAAAAATCTCGTTTGCCTATTTTGAAAACGGAAGCACCTATATTTTCCCGGTTACTTAAGGTTGTTTTAATAAGCCAAGTTTCGCCATTACTGCCCGATTCATATCGTGAACTCTGTTCGTATCAGACTCGAGTTAGCGGAATGAGATGTAGAAAAATAAAAGCGGTATTTTCAAACGACTTCCAATAACTCTTTTTGACAAAAAATAAACCGTCTCATGGTCTCTTCTCATGGATGCCATTGTCAGAACAGGTTATGTTTGTTACCTTATAACTTTCGACTGGGTGAAACGATTTTGATGATTCTTTTTTTATTTGAAAACTGGAGCTTCCCGTGTGGTCCCATTTCAATTTGGTCCAGTTCTGACAATGGCATCCATGAAAAAAGACCATAAGACGGTTTAAAGTCGGTTTTAAGAGTTATATTCTAACTAATCTAACTCAGTGTAACTGCGGTTTATGCTACTGAATACTTTTTTTCACATCAATCAATATACTAATAATAAATGTGTAGGGGTCGGTCATGGAGTAATTTACTTTGTTTTCAGAGATATCGTGTATATAAGCTCTATACATGATACTGAAACTAAATTTACCATTTTTAGAATTTTTTTCTGTATGTATGTATGTATGTTCCTCCATAACTCTTAAACGAATTGACTGATTTTCATGAAACTTGGTACATAAACATTTAAAGGTACAGGACACATGATAGACTACTTTTTTCTTTTTCAACGCGGACGAAGTCGCGGGCACCAGCTAGTTTATAATATTAGTATGGATATGGATTTCTGAACGGGTAACTAACCAATCATATTTATTTATTTTATTCTAGGGAAAACAGGTATAAGTAATTACATAACTTAATAAACTTAATAAAAAAAATCCACTTATAGATAGCAAACTAGTCTAATAACAACGATAATAAGAGTGTTAAAGTGGGCCATTGAAATATATTACGTTGGTAATAGTTTCTACTATTTTTTTCTACGTAAAAGTCACTATGGATCTAAAAAGCCATATCCAAAGTTCTAAGCTCGATAACGGAAACATCTTGCTTTTATCTCGAACCTCCATCTCTGCCCGCAGGGGTATCTTTATAAATCATTTTTACATCTACCCCCAGTGGGAAAGTTCCCGATCTTTTCTTACCCCTCGTCACAGTATAACTCAACAGACAGTAAGTGGTTACCTATTAAGCTGAAACAATAAATTTGTAAGTGTAGGTATTGTATGTATGTATGTATGTATGTTCAAGTTTACTGCTATAGATACACTTTTCTCCGTCGCCCGTCTACATTGTTTTTGCAAGGTATTGTTAAGTCATGACTTTATGTGAGCATTATAATTAATCAATACAAAATTCATTGTTGCCTTTTCGTGTTTGAAATATTAAATATCTTAATACTATAATAATCTATCTATACTAATATTATAAAGAGGAAAGATCTGATTGTTTGTTTGTTTGTATAGAATAGGCTCCGAAACTACTGGACCGTTTTGAAAAATTCTTTTACCATTAGAAGCCGACATTATCCGTGATGAACATAGGCTACTTTTTACCGCGGGAAGATCTAAAAAGCCATATCCAAAGTTCTAAGCTCGATAACGGAAACATCTTGCTTTTATCTCGAACCTCCATCTCTGCCCGCAGGGGTATCTTTATAAATCATTTTTACATCTACCCCCAGTGGGAAAGTTCCCGATCTTTTCTTACCCCTCGTCACAGTATAACTCAACAGACAGTAAGTGGTTACCTATTAAGCTGAAACAATAAATTTGTAAGTGTAGGTATTGTATGTATGTATGTATGTATGTATGTGCCTCCATAAAACTTCAAACCGTCTCATGGTCATGGTTTTCTCATGGAGGCTCATTACTTTGAACTGTGTTTTATAGTTAGATGCCTGCCTCGTTGGGGGCCCGCGACTTCGTCCGCGTAGACAAGTATAAAACGCCATTTACCGTATTTTGGATAGATGACGCTATCTCCCGGGCCAAGCCGCTATTATTTACTTTTATTTTAGATTTCCCGTAGGAATGAAGCATTATCCCGCGGTAAAAAGTATCCTATGTTCATCACGGATAATGTCGGCTTCTAATGGTAAAAGAATTTTTGAAATCGGTCCAGTAGTTTCGGAGCCTATTCTATACAAACAAACAAATATTTCCTCTTTATAATATTAGTATAGATTAATAAATAAATGCCATTGTCAGAACTGTACCATATTGAAATGGGACCACACGGGAAGTACCACCTTTCAAATAAAAAATAATAATAATCAAAATCGAACTCACCCAGTTGAATGTTATGAGGTAACAAACATTTAAAAAAATACAGTCGAATTGAGAACTCCTTTTTTGGAAGTCGGTTGATAAAGTGTCCATACTGCCGTTCAAGTTTACTGCTATAGATACACTTTTCTCCGTCGCCCGTCTACATTGTTTTTGCAAGGTATTGTTAAGTCATGACTTTATGTGAGCATTATAATTAATCAATACAAAATTCATTGTTGCCTTTTCGTGTTTGAAATATTAAATATCTTAATACTATAATAATCTATCTATACTAATATTATAAAGAGGAAAGATCTGATTGTTTGTTTGTTTGTATAGAATAGGCTCCGAAACTACTGGACCGTTTTGAAAAATTCTTTTACCATTAGAAGCCGACATTATCCGTGATGAACATAGGCTACTTTTTACCGCGGGAAAATGCTTCATTCCTACGGGAAATCTAAAATAAAAGTAAACACTAGCGGCTTGGCCCGGGAGATAGCGCCATCTATGCAAATCAGGTGAAACCTCGCAGAGATATATTATTTCGATGTGTCAAGCAACAAACATGACAACTGCTTGGTGATATTCCACGGTAGATGGCGTTTTATACTTTTCAACGCGGACGAAGTCGCGGGCACCAGCTAGTAATATGTTGTAGTTGACTCACATGCGAGTTATCCTGTTTGTATTATTATACCTTTTGTTTCGTTTGTCAACTCGCGCACAATAGGTATGAGGACGCGGCCTTGGGAACAGTACTTTTTCTGGACTAGCTGGTGCCCGCGACTTGGTCCGCGTTCTCTATAGCCTTCCTCGATAAATGGACTATCAAACACAAAAATATTTTTTTAATTCGAACCAGTAGTTCCTGAGATTAGCGCGTACAAACAAACAACCTCTTCACCTTTATATATTGGTATAGATATGTCCTTTTCTGTACTGACAATGTGTATGCAAAATTACATAATGATCGGTTTAGCTGTTAGGCTTGAATCCGTTACAAACTGTCAAACTCACATTAGCCTATTATAATTTCTAATACTAGCTGTTGCCCGCGACTTCGCCCGCGTAACTTTGTAAATTACGTACTAAAACCTTCCTCGAGAAACACTCTATCCATTGGTGAAAACAGAATGAAAATCGGTTAAGTAGTTTTTGAGTTTATGTCCTATACGTCTAAACGTTTATCTACCAAGTTTCATGAAAATCACCTAAGTAATTCGTTTAAGAGTTATGGACGAACATACACTCATACAATGCCTACACTTACAGATTTATTATTAGTATAGATTGATGATAAACAAAACTCATATAAGATGTAAAAACCGCTATTTTGGATACAATAATAACCGTACAATGGGTTAGATGTTTTCCACGTTTGCTTACGTAAAGCAGAAGAAACGGTTTCCGAGGAAAAACAATTATTTATGTTATGTGCTTTGCCCACTTTCGGCCTGGGAATTGTCCGAAAATATTCGCCAGCGCAATGATGGCACAAATAAAATACATAAGTAGAAAATGCACTGCCGAACTAACTTAAGTAATGTAACTTTATTTTTTTTTTCTTAAAAAAAAATAATTTTTTTTAATTCCACATTTTGACGAGCCCGTTGGACGAGTGGCAAGGGTTGCTTGCCTAACGTTTCAGTACCCCGTGTTCGATTACCGGCGGGGTCAACTTTTGAAATTTTAATATAATTTTCAAAAAATGACTCTGGTCTGGATTTGAAAAGTAGTGGTAGGGCACACTCCGTTTCGCAGTCATTTGGGCAGCCCGTCTGGCGGCAGTAACCACCACCTTACAGAATACCACCGTGAAATAACAGCATTATGTGCTGTTGTGTTTCGGTTAGTGAGTAAGGGATGTCAGAGCCCATTACCCCTTCCCTTCCTTATCCTTAATCCTTCTATGGTCGGCAGCGCACTTGTAGCATTTATGGCGTTGCTTGTGTTATAGGCGACGGTAGCCACTCTACCATCAAGTGGACCGTCAGCCTGTCAGCCGTATAGTTTAACTATACTTACTGAATTCTTTTTATATTGTGTAAGCTATAAGCAAGCGACACAGGGCCGACCGCGTAGATAAATATGACGTATTATTATGTTTTCCAGAACGGGGTAACTGTAGCATAGATGCTTCAATAAAGCGGAGCGGAAAGCGTATGTGGGATAAGTTTATACTTATTGAAGTATAAACAATACACTACGCCTCAGAATCAGTAATAGTGTGACATAGATGCACACATTTTCAATCATAAAAACATAAAAGAATAAATTTAAAATAAAAGAAATACTTAAATGATCAAATTATAAAGAACTAGCTTGCGACTTCGTCCGCTTTGAAAAGTATAAAACGCCATCTACCGTGGAGTGGATCGCTAAAAATATCACCAAGCAGTTGTCATGTTAGTTGCTTCACCTGATTCTGGATAGATGGCGCCGTCAAGTGTATCCCGGGCCAAGCCGTTGTCCTATTACCCATTTTCCCGTAGGAATGAAACATTTTCCTGCGGTAAAAAGTAGCCCATGTTCATCAGGGATAATGTCGGCTTCTAATGCTAAAATAATTTTTCAAATCGGTCCAGTAGTTTCCGAGCCTATTTAATACAAACAAACTAATCTTTATAATATTTATACTTTTTATAATATTAGTATAGATAAACATAAATGCATAAAAGAAAACTGAAAAGTTGATAATTATGTAACAACTTTGATTGGTCAAGAGCCCATAAAATTTATATACAGTATAGTGCCTGCATTGCATTAGTTATTATAAATATTTTAAATAATTATGCATGTAGTGTACCAGACGGAAAAATAAATCATACGTGGTATACTACCAGACAGATTAGTATTAGTAATGACCTTTCACTATATAGTTTTGGACCTGCCCAGTAGACCCCACTTTTACCACGGGTAAGTACAAGTAGATACCGGAAGAGATACATATCTCTTTAATACGTTATTTTACTGCAAAATTACATCTGTTATTTTAATTCCTAATACATTAATTAAGGAAGTTAATTCCTAATACAACATTGTATAAAGACTGAAAACATTAGGGAAAATGGCGAGTTTTGAAATTCTATTACGTGTTCAGAAATTAGAAACATGTTAATTGCTTCCTGAAGTTTAATACTTCCCGCTCGCCCAACCGCTCCGCTCATCACTGTGCTGTGGGATTTTATGATAGAATTTCGTGTATTTATATGTGAAGGCGAATATTTTCTAGGAAAGTGACATTTCATGTAACGTCCTTAGGTTTGTTTTTCCTGAATATACATTCACGAGTGTTAGTTCTGTTTCATCTCGAGTGCTTTGAAATCTTTATCTACTAATTAGATAGATAGCATTTATCTATTAATTAGATAATTTTTTCGGAAATTTTAGTGTTTTTTCAAAATGCTTTATCTCAGTGAAAAATGCTCGTATCGAGGTCTAAAGAAAGCATTTTAATGCTTCAAGTTTCTAGTTTTGAAATCTTTAAAAAAAATATTTCTGCACTACATGTGCCATGCAATTTCCGATTTTTTTTTATCCTTTATTTTTTTCCATTAGTATATTACATCAGTTTATTCTAAAACTAGCTGGTGTCCGCGACTTCGCCCGCTTTAAAAGTGAGGAACGTGTAGCGCCTGACTAAACGTGTAAAGCAATATAACGCCTGACGTTGCTGTTATAAAATTTTCGGAGGTTGTATCTTTACTTTTAGTAGATAGCTGGTGCCCGCGACTTCGCCTTCGTTGAAATTATATATTAAAACCTTCCTCTTGAATCACTCTATCTATTAAAAAAAACCACATCAAAATCCGTTTTGTAATTAAAGATCTATAAGCATACATAGGGACTGCAACTTTGTTTAAGCTGTATGTAGGCAAGTACTGAGAATCGAACTTGATTGAGGTGACACAGAAAGTTCGCCACGAACTGGCTCTTCAATTCCCAATTGCAATAACTATTTGTGAAAAGAAGCCATAACGAGTAGCTACACAAAAAAATACAATGAACAATAAATTTATACTACAGTTTCATACTTCGCGCAAACCACTGGGGTGCAATTTCAATAAAAGTGGGATAAAATTGAATGGGGATGAAAGTTCTGTAATTTACTGCTATCCCTTGTGAGTATGACACTGGACGAAATGTATTCAAGTTTGCATTATTGTAATACATTACCATAATTTTACTACAATACAAGTCGTCTTTAATGATCTTTGCAATATTTAACTGCCTATTAGGGACCTAAAAAGTATTAATATTTTTAGAAATAAACTAGGTGACCCAGCAAACGTTTTGCCATATAAAAAAAATTTTGAGTTGGCCACCCTTATCACTTAGGGGTATAAAAATTTGTTTACGACCTATTATCTAACCTACCGAATATACACAAAAAATTTCATAAACCGACACAACATTTCAGAATACCATTTTTAATCAAACACCAATTCACTAATCTATGGTTTTTCAAACACAATAAAACAATTAATTTGATTACACTCAATTAAAATGGGACTCTATTTACAAAGACCACCGTCACTTGCCATCAAAACAATACAACTTGTCGTCAAACAAACGCCTGTGATTATTTTAGAATCGTGGCGATATCATTCCCACCCCATTTCAGCTTCAAATCTATACTAATTGTTCCTGACATTGCTTGACAAAAGACTCGTCATGGACGGCTTGCTAGATGAAATGTGGACCTCATGATGGCTGCAATAAAGGCGAGCAAGCTAGCAAAATTATGTTGGTGAGGTCGTCGCACCGTTGATTGTTGATTGGATGGTCCAATTGTGGAGATTCTAGCGACTTCTTAAATATTTTTTTTTTAAATATTTTTTCGTCCAACTCCACTCTATATATCAATACAAATACTACTGACCCGCTCCCGGCTTCGCCCGAGGTGCAATTTATATATCCTATCTTTTAAGTTGGACCAAATTTACACATAGTTACGAAATTTTATCAAAATGAGTTCAGTAGTTTCGGTGCTCATCGAGAACAAACATTATGTGACACGAAAATTTTATATACATAGGGTTATAAATAGAGAAGTATTGTATGTTTGTATAATAATGAATAGACCCTAAAACTACTCTACCACCCAGAGAAAGTTACATTATCAGCGAAAAACATCGGCTATGTTTTATAAAGTTACACGGGTGAATTCGCGTGCAGTAGCTACTTATTTATAAAAATAAATATACATATAAATTTTCTGTAAATTAATAACAATGAAATCCCTATAACAATTTCTAAGAAGCATAGGAAAATAAAGTTTACTCTGCTTCTCCGTATTATCTAGAGAAAACCCGCTGAAAGCTTATGAATTGTTAACGACAAGACTGCAGCATTCAATGAAGCGACATTTGGCACGTTCTCGCTAATTGCACAGTGTGTGGCGGCCTTTATTTCGTCTCGCTTTTATTTTTAATTGCTTAATGTCCGTCGCTCCTTTTAATTATTTCAAGGGTCGATATCGTTGTAAGGGATGGTTATTTGAAGTGTTTTGTGAACATTTTTTAATGAAATCGGTCAACAGTTATCGCGAATGAAAAATATATCTATAATATGTATAATATCTAGAATATGTATTTTCTTCAGTGTAAGTTAACTTTGCAAAGCAAGAAATTATTTTGTCACCAATGAACTTACTTTTTGTATTGTTGTGCTTTAGACGAGTTAATGGACAACTCGCCCGAATTCTTCTCGCCCGAACGGGCGAGTTGTCATGTTTGTTTTTTACCTATTATTTCAATAGACAACTCGCTCACAATCGGTGAATTCTGTACCGTTGAACATAAAAACCTAATAAAGTATTAAAACTAAGTAGATATTGCAATAGCAGTCATATTGCAATATCAGTATATATCAGTATATACATAATTATAGACAATAGTACAATAGGATAACAGATAATAAGAAAATGAGTTTGTTTGTTACGCTTTCACGTGTCAGAGTAGAATGTTTATTTATTGTATTGTTATCTATCATCAAGTGGACCTTCATCCTTTCTGGGATACTTTTATCTACTTATGCTAATATTACATTTGTATTTTTGTTTGTAATGAATAAATTCAAAAATTACTAGGCAGGTTCAGCATTAACAGAACGTTATCAGCTAATAACATTTATTTTATTTAGGACTAACTGCTGTCTGCGACTTCGTCCGCGTTGTAAAAAGAAAAAAAAAATGCCTATCGTGTGTCCTGTACGTCTAAATGTTTATCAACCAAGTTCACTTCATGAATTAATTCGTTTAAGAGTTATGGAGGAACATACATACATACATACATATTACGTACACTTACAGATTTATTATTAGTATTGATAATAAACAATTGTACAATATGTTTTAGGGAACTACATTTCAGTAGTAAAATGTGTGTGTGTGAGTGTGTTTGTGTGTGTGAGAGAGAGAGAGAGAGAGAGTAAGTGTGCGTGTTTGAGTGCGTGCGTTCTATTTATTTCTCCTTCAGTGTATTCACGATGCTTCGCTTGAAAGATATTTTGGGGAGGTGGAAAATGTCCAAATGCGAGAACTTATCATTGTAAATTGTGGGTAGTCTATGCCTTAGAAGGAGACTAGAACATTCCAGAAAATGTTCGCAAATATACCCTGTGATTATTTGTAGAGCGCCACGGGAGTGAAGTTAATAATTCTTCCGATGTCGCACTATTAAACATCGCCGCGACTGCTGTGGACGGGCTAGATCTACCGCGTGTATAAATTACAGACCTTTCTCTAGATTGGTACAAGCTAAAGGATATCATTCAAAACAAGGGCCAGCCATTTCCTAGTTTGCGAACGCATTTCATTTAATTCTTCCACATCCTTTTTTGTCTATTTTTTTTTTATTAGATATACCTACATCAAATAAATGCATACTAACTGGTGCCCGTGACTTCGTACGCGAGGATAAATTAAAAATATAAAAGCAATTACAACGCTTGACAACTTGTTTCTATAACACATTGGCCAGGCGTTAGTTACAGTTTTATATTTTAGATAATCCCTCGGGAACATTACTTTTGTCTTGGAGGAAAGGTATCCTATGTCCTTTCTGTTCGGTTCAGTAATTTTGGTGTTAAAGCGAGACAGACAGAGTTACTTTCGCATTTATAATATTAGTAAGGATTAGTAAGGATAAGGAAGTAAGGATTATACAACCCCTGAAAATTTTAACACAACAGCATTGACTACCTGTTTCTTTTTCAACGCGGACGAAGTCGCGGCCGTCAGCTAGTTTATAATATTAAAAGTTTGAATGTATAGTTTCTAAATCAGATATAAAAAATACGTGTAGTTTACCCCTATATAAAGTTCATAGCCAATTCTGAGGACTAAGCCTATAACTGCGGGCGAACCCAATAATAATATGGAATCTAGTTAGTTTGAAAGTAGTAATAATCTCGTTGCTTGGACTCCATACAAATGCAGTCACAATGCGTTCGTTACGAGCAGTTTTGGAGATATGCCAACTAAATATAGATACGGCTAGGACGTATTGCGAATACTGAATTTTCTCCGATTGCTCCTTATTAGTAATTTTTTTTAATCATGTCTATGCCAATATATAAAGTTGTTTGTTTGGTTGTACGCGCTAAATCTCAGGAACTACTGTTCGAATTTAAAAATTCTTTTTGTGTTCGATAGTTCATTTATTGAGGAAGGCATTAGGCTATTTAGTTTCAAATCAAATCAAAATATTTATTTATCAATTAGGTTTCTACAAGAAACTTTTATGACCGTCATTATAAATTTAAATTTATCAGGGTTTCGGAAAAAAGCCAAGATGACGATCCTGAGAAGAAACTCTAAAAGTGTGACCTAAAAGGCTAAAAAAAAATAAAAAAATAGACAAAAAATCAGGTGGTTAGTAATCCCATTCCTATCAAAAGAACGAGTTCATAAAAATTATTACTAACCATCTGATTTTTCGTCTGCAGCTTAGTAAACATTTGTATAATAAAATGGCCGCATAGTCCTACAAATTGAGTGGTACGTTTTCCCAGTCCTACGCTTGGAAGTTTTTTACGTCTGCTAACTCCTTTAGCTCTAACCTCTATCGAGAATTTTCGCAGAGGAAAAATGTGGACGTCTCGGCAAACCGAAGCTACTCACGAAGATTCAGCCTGTTGGTAATCAATCAATCCAGGTGAGGGATACTGGACTAAAAAAATTAAGAGAGATTCGACAACCGACTTCCAAAAAATGAGAAGGTTCTCATTTGGACTGTTTTTTTTATTTATGTTTGTTACCACATAACTTTCGACTGGGTGAAACGATTTTGATGATTTTTTTTTTATTTGAAAACTGGTCCTTCCCGTGTGGTCCCATTTCAATTTGGTCCAGTTCTGACAACGGAATCCATGAGAAAAGACCATAATGAGACGGTTTGAAGTCGGCCTATTTTTTGTTAAAATATTTATTTACGCTTCTTTAATATTATAAAGAGGAAAGATTTGATTGTTTGTTTGTTTGTATAGAATAGGCTCCGAAACTACTGGACCGATTTGAAAAATTTTTTTACCATTAGAAGCCGACATTATCCGTGATGAACATAGATTACTTTTTACCGCGGGAAAATGCTTCATTCCTACAGGAAATCTAAAATAAAAGTAAATACTAGCGGTTTGGCCCCGGAGATAACGCCATCTATCCAAAATACGGTAGATGGCGTTTTATACTTTTCGCGCGAGCCCTAGCTAGTTGTTTATAAACATGAAATATACAGAAATTCGTGAACAATTCTGCTTCGAACTATGGACACGTTTTATTGTCCGAACATAAAAAGTGCCAATTTGGACCTGTCACTTGCCACCAAAGCAAAGGGACCTTGTATAAAAAATTCACAGCCATCACTCTAAAATTTCAATATTCAATGTATTTTTTATAAAATATTTTCCAGTACATTTTTTTAAACCTACTTTTCAAGATTTCAATGGAAATGTAAAACGAGTATCCGTTAGATAGTTATTTGAAATTCTTATTTCCAGTTGCTTGTTATCCAAGCCTCATTAGGTTTATTTTCTGCTGCAATAGGATAGATACTGTAACAATAGCATTGAATCTTGATTTATTTTATTTATGTACTAGCTGTGCCCGCAACTTCGTCCACAAAAAGCAATAAACGGTTGACCTCTTGTTTCTATAACACTTTGGCCAGGGGTTAGATTTTTTATTTTATTTTAAACTAGCTGGTGCTCGCGACTTCGTCCGCGTAGAAAAGTATAAAATCGTATTTTGGATAGATGGCGCTATCTCCCGGGCCAAGCCGCTAGTATTTATTTTTATTTTAGATTTCTTGTAGGAATGAAGCATTTTCCCGCGGTAAAAAGTAGCCTATGTTCATCACGGATAATGTCGGCTTCTAATGGTAAAAGAATTTTTCAAATCAGTCCAGTAGTTTCGGAGCCTATTCTATACAAACAAACAATCAAATCATTCCTCTTTATAAGATTAGTATATATGATCCCTCGGAAACAGTAATTTTTTTTTGATAAAAGGTATCCTATGTGCAGTAGTTTTTGAGTTTATCGCGAAAGACAAATACAGACATTCACGGCGGAGGACTATTTGTTTTATAATATGTAAGGATCGATTTTTTTCCCCAATCAATTATTGAAATAATAACATCGTATTATTGGGCTGTGCTTCCCAAAAAGGTTTCAATAAAAATCCAAATACATCCAGTCTTGGAGTGTTAGTTTAGAATTTTTTTGGTTGGCCGATTGAGTTATTTTCTACGAAGCCCACGGGAGGCTGGGGTCAAGCGGACTTTGTATGAAAAAAATGTCAAAATGGAAAACATGTTGTCGAATACAAAGGAACGGGGTGACGGGGGAGATTTGGCAACTAGCAAAAAATATTGCCTCCTTGTTGTCTGAAAAAGAGATGCTATATTTCTGAATTTTAACAGATAGATGTGAAATGTGAATGCAATGTTTTCAGAACTTTTAGGTTTACGTTTAAAAATATATATTTTATTCTCACAAAGAATTACAAATTCACTTACGTGAGAACTTAAATTAATGTTTAGTTAAAAACAACATAATTATTCACTTTTATTAATTAAACTTTTAAAAGTTGGGCAAATTGTTTTTTCTTTTATTTACCTTTTTATTTACTAAATCTGCTGTTGTTGTTTCATTGGCCTTTCTATTTTATGCACAACGAGGCTATATTATCTATTGCTAAACTATCCCCAGTAGCACTACCATGAGTTGCTATCGAAATCTTACGTTAGTTTACTTATGTCGATAACGAACCTTTCAGCCTTCAATGTGCTAGTGAATAATTTAACTACTAACGTTACGGTATTTCTCGAGAGCATCAGTCAAATTTGTAACTCATGGTACCGATTTTGTATAGAAATGTCAAGTTAAACGTTAGTCGCTAATGGTCGCTAGCGACTACATTCGATAGGTTTTTCACTTACGCAACTCATGTTACCGGTTTTAGTTCTTTGAGCGACCGCTAGAGGCGCTGTACAATTTTTCATACAAATATTTTACGTTCTCGCTCATCTCTCGCTAGCGATTTCGGTCGTCATAAACTCATGGTAGTGCTACTGATAACAATAATCGATCGAGTAGTTAAGGAGTGAAAGAGTAATACAAGCAAATTCGTTTTTTCTTTTAAAATAAAATTAGTATGTATAAGTAAGTCATAAAAAATTATAAATAAACCAACTTAGGGAAGATCTATAAAACGATCGGCCGCATCTGTCATTGGATTTTAAAATGCATTTTATTATGACCAAATGCATTAGTCATAAATCTTTTTCATTATACCATTTAAACGCTTTTATAGCGCCTTAAATCAATTGCACGCTATCATTTAAAATGTCCATAAAAATAAAATTTTAAATAATAATAAAATATTTATCCGTTTAAAGACCAATAAATTATTTTTTAACTCAATAATAAGTTACATTATTTTTAACGTTTGGAAATCTTCTTGAATACCCGGCTAAGGGACACTGCAGGGTTATGTCGGTCTAGCTGGTGCACGCGACTTCGTCCGCGTTCTCTATAGCCTTAAGCCTGTCTCGATAAATGGACTATCGAACACAAAAATAATTTTTCAATTCGAACCAGTAGTTCCTGAGATTAGCGCGTACAACCGTGGCAGGCCGTTGATGACCTGCCACGGCTATCTAGTGCGGGGAGGGTTACGTACACTGTCAGAACATCAGCCGGTGCCTCAGCGTACCCTAAAGTGGAGGTACGCCGGTGGGACCTTACGACGGACGGCACCCGAGTCACGGTCAGGGGGCAGGGGGCAGTGACCTAAATGTCTCTGCTAAGCGACAGGCGAAAAATGCGAAATATTTGTGCAATATCACACTAAATCGTTAATTTTTACGCAAACCACACTAGTGTTATGAGCTACGTGATACGATTTAGTGTGATATTGCACAGATTTTTCGCTCAGCAGAGGCATTTAGATAATAAAGCCTGCCGGGTGGCTGCGGACAGTCACTCTCCTGTTAAATAAGGTGTATAGAGCGTACACACATGAGCGTGAGCGTATACAGTTCTCTGGTAGGTGGAATCTGATAGATACGTAATACATCCTAATATTATAAATGTGAATGTGAGTTTGTTTGTTTATTGCGATTTCACGCAAAAACTACTAAACCGATCATTATGAAATTTTGCATACACATTGTCTGGGACACCAGAAAGGACATAGGGTATCTTTCAGCGTTCAATGCGGACGAAGTCGCGAGCAACAGCTAGTATTTTTATATAGCCGAACCCGGCCTCACTTCGCTGCAGCGTGTGCTTGGGGCGAGCACGGTAGTTTATACTGCTTTTTTTTATAAAATAAAAGTAGCCTAAGTTTTTCTTTATAACATCAGCTATCGGTCAGTGAAAGTTCCATCAAAATCGGTCCAGCCGTTTCGGAGATTAGACGCAACAAACAGACACATAAATTTTGCATTTTTTTTTAAAGTGGATGCCCGTATCCGTATATATAATACTTTGATATACATTGAGTAAAAAGCAGTTTTTTTGAAGTCACAAATGGACACTTCAATTTTATTTATTAGTATAGATAAGTAAGAGCATAATAGGCATCCCATTATACTTTAAAATGGTCGCCATGACAACTGTGTCACGAACACATACCGTTTCGGCCATAAACTGTGCGGCAATAAGACAAAAATTAAACAATACGAACCCAATCGTTGCCAAATGTCTGCGCTATTTCATTTGATGCATATCTACAGTGTTTTGGCAAGGGACTCTGCAGGAATGCGTCCTTGTTACACAACATTGTATATTCTGTTGTAACCAATTTACGTGAGTTTGCTTAGTGCGAACTGCGAAGCCAATCACGGTGTACCAATCAGGTATGTACATCTATGTACAGTCGGGTTAAAAAAATAAATAAATTGAGTAGAATTTTATTTGCAACTAGCTGGTGCTCGCGAATTCG
Source organism: Synanthedon vespiformis (assembly GCA_918317495.1). Classification (NCBI taxonomy): domain Eukaryota; kingdom Metazoa; phylum Arthropoda; class Insecta; order Lepidoptera; family Sesiidae; genus Synanthedon; species Synanthedon vespiformis. The sequence goes on along the minus strand of OU906971.1, from coordinate 1,121,252 downwards.
TCCGCGTTGAAAATTATAAAACGCCATCTACCGTGGAATATCACCAAGCAGTTGTCATATCGCTATGGAATATCGCTTCACCGATTCTGGATAGATGACGCTGTCGAGTGTATACCGGGCCAAGCCACTAGTATTTACTTTTATTTTAGATTTCCCGTAGGAATGAAGCATTTTCCCGCGATAAAAAGTAGCCTATGTTCATCACGGATAATGTCGGCTTCTAATGGTAAAAGAATTTTTCAAATCGGTCCAGTAGTTTCGGAGCCTATTCAATACAAACAAACAATCAAATCTTTTCTCTTTATTTTATATATACAAAGGACATAGTTACATATAAAAATTATAAAGACACACACAAACACTAAGCAACTATTACGGATACCAGACAGTTGATATACTAACATAGATTACTTTTTTTGTAAATACATACTGGTACATATTTCTGTAAATACATAAAGTCAATTTAACATAAAAAAAATATATGAAAAAAGTTGGTGATCTTAAAAAAAAAATCTCTGTAGTACAGGCCTGAGCGGGATACGAACCTGCGCCAGCCAATTATTATTTATTAGTATTTGGTTATCCTAACAAGCGGATTCCAAGCACACACTTTTCGAAGTCAAAACAGAACAGCGCCACACATCTCAGCGTCGCCTTATATTGTGATAAGTTGGCAACATTACAAAGACTTCCGTTGACTTCGCTCGAGCTGTATCAATATCAGATTTTATCTTAGCTTCCGGTTTCAGTTTAAACAAAAGATAACTTTTATCTTTTCCTTTCTTTTGCTTCTCTGTTTATCTGTGTCCCCGCGGTCGTTAGCGGATCTTTGTTTGCCCGGTAGCGTTTGTAAATCTGGATTTAATCTCGCTCATTTCACCAAGCGATTTCGAACAATAACACTGTTGTGTAACGTTGTTTTTTGTGTTTTCACTTTAAGTGTGCGTTAAGACTGTTTGGTTGTGATGTATTTTTTTTTAATCAATATTTAGTTAGATTAAGTAGTGACGGAGCAATTGCTTTTTCATGACTTAACTATTAAGTAGGTTATACTGATCATCATAAAATTTTACATACACGTTGTCAGGGGTATAGAAAAGGATTTTAGTCCAGTATTTTAGTCCCTCACCTGGATTTTTTCAGGTTGAAACTCCGTGAGTAACTTCGGTTTGCCGAAACATCCAACTTTTTCCCGAAAATTCTCGTTAGAGGTATCTAAAGGAGTTAGCAACCGTAAAAAACTTCCAAGCGTAGGACTGGGAAAACTTACCACTCAATTTGTAGGACTATGCGGTCATTTTATTATACAAATGTTTACTAAGCTGCAGACAAAAAATCAGCTGGTTAGTAATCCCATCCCTCCCGAAAAACCACTCCCAATATACCACAACAAATAGGTCATAAAAATTATTAATAACCGTGGAAAAATAAATTTTTAGACGCATTTCTTGAATAAAATTTAGGTTTACTAGACACCTGTGTTACATTTTTCTCCCTGTGCTTAAAGTCGACACCGCACTTTAAGCACATGTGACGTTGCTAATCTTATAGGCAGCGATAGCCATCAAGTAAAAATACCCATTAGACAAATAATACATAGTCACTGCGAGGGATATATAAAAAAAGAAAGAGAGAAATCGCTCTGCGAAAATAAAATGCTAACAAAAGCAGGAAAATTAATCAATATAAAAGTAGAATAAACAACAAAGAATCGGAAGTAATCTTTTAAAAGATCAAATGTATTTTTTTTAAATCCCCCTTTCAATGTCCCACCCTCTTACCGAGCTACTTTCAACATTTAAAAATCAAACAACTCATTTTGCCCTCACCTTTGTCGTTGTCAATATAAAGCCATGTTTTATTTGTTAAACCCTGTCTGATACGAAAAGCGTGTAAGTAAAATGAATAATAAAATTATGTAAAAGTACAAAAACAAATCCAAAAATTATCTGCCTGTACAGTTAAATATTTAGGTTTAGAAATAAATTTATTCTCACAAAGAATTACATATTCACTTTAGTGAGAACTTTAATTTAACTAATTTACAACGACCAAACAGACATCGTCAATAGTTTTTGTTGAACTATCGAGTTATATGATGACTTTAAAATATCCCGCGTCAATTAAGACCAAATTACCCTCACTAGCTTTTGTAAGCAAACTAGAGGAGTATTTTTTTTCGAAATTAGGTCTGAGATGATTTGGGATCTTTGTTCATCTTTTGAAAATCTGACCATTTGAAAGTCTGACGATTTGAAAAACTGACCATTTGAAAGTCTGACCTTTTGAAAGTAAAGGAAAAATTTATATGAAATAAAGGGGACAAACAAGAGAAATAATAGGATTAAATAGACTCTTGCTTCCCTTGCTCACGCACTATCGTCTCGGTTATTATGACTCAGTTAAGCGTTGATGGAATAAATACATAGATACGATATATTCTTACGTTATGTAATCGAAAAATGGGCTTCAGTAAACTATCATTATGTGTATTTGTGTAAATACTCAACCACACTACTAAAATTCCAAAATGAAACACGTGTAATAATTGAGAGAGTCGACAAATTTATATACAAATAGTAGAGGGAATTAGACGACTCCTACGCAGCTACGAATAACATGAGCCACTGCTACGCATCTACACCACATTCAAACAAAAGCGGTTATTCCCCTGTAACAGTATCTACGTGTGTGCAAGAAAGTGTCCTTGTGCTACTAAATGATAGTGTGTCCATTGGACACGGTATTTATGGAATCCATTAATAGTCTCAATTATTAAGGACTAGGGAATGAGAAGGAATGAGGCTGACTCTGGCGTCTCTTAGGGTTTCTATACATACAGTCGGGTGTGCATAGCCGTGCAGTTGAATCGAATATGATTGTGTCCGTTCGACAAATTGCTATACTTACATCCGTGTCGGGAAAGCCGGGCGGTAGATATTACCGATTGAAATGTGCAGCCCCAACTATATATGCATAGCAACCTAATAGCAACCCTTACTAGCTCATCGAAACACAACAGCATACAGTGCAGTGGTCTTCTGTAAGGGTGTGGTTAACCGTAAGACGGGATGCCAAAGTGACTTCGAAACCTGTGCCCTATTAAAGTTAATCATAAGTTGATCAAGTTAAAGCACCTGGCGCGTATGACGTCATTTCTTTGTTCTCAAATAGGAACGGAAAAGCGCGGAGAGGTAAGCGGGGTTCTGGGGGAGGTAAGCATTCCAAATGTTTCAAATTGTCTGCCTTTAAAATTCTAAGTACAAATTGAAATGGGTATTTGAATACATTTGAAATTAATTTACGGTAAAATACCTCTCATCGTGTTTACGACCAACGAATTTAATTGGTTGTCTACTTGTTCCGTTAAACTAATGTGTGAAATGGTTTTTTTTTTGATGTTGTAACTTGAAAACAGAAATAATTATAAAATAAACCAAAATTTTAACCGCACTATAGAACTACTAGAACTTATTTTACTAAGAAATTTTCCTTCTTCTCTATTACTGTATCTAAAGTTTTTTAATTTTCCAAGACACCACACCTCACCGTTGTACTGACTCAGTACAACGTTTTCTGACGCAATTTCATTTCGTTTAAGAAACCTTAGAGACAAAACGAAACATGAAATCTCATGTGGCTACGTCAAAGCTTTGTCAGTGAAAATTTGACCAGACTTGTGTCACGTGTTTTTATTTCACAGTTAGCTCATTTCGCCATTCGGCCGCTTCATTTCTGGCCTGGACATGTTTACACTCACCGGCCTGTATTTACCTTGGCCCCCTATTGTATCGCTTGATTGCGAGCCTGGAAGCCTCTCGTTGCACTGTTTTGATATTTTATTACGACGAGTGTCAAGTATTCGCTTTCTTTTCACTCCACTCAACTGCTCTCGACTCGTACGGTAAAAATTCAACTATATAAAAAAGTACTTGGCGTAAACTGTATTGAGTAGCGTAACAGTTTTGAGAACTGTGAATGAAATGTATGTATGTGCTTGAATTATTGCCATAGAAACGCTTACTGTCGAATAATTAAAAGTTTATCAAAATACTAGGTTTAACTCGCGACTTCATATGCGTATCTACGAGCTATTTGCTATCTTTCAAGTCGGATGCAATTTTTCTGCAAATTTTCTCGATTATTAAAAAGTATATCAAAATAATTTCGGACTTTTTTTCAGCATAAATAGTTATAAATGTGAACCTAGATAATAATAATAAAATGCATGCAGCCATTTTTAGTAACAATACAAACTTTCGCCTTAATAATAATATTATTAGTTTAAAGAAAATACTATAATTAATATTTGGTCCGTGAGCCAGCGACAGATTTTCATGACCAATTTCCTCTCAGTCGATAACTCGTAAAATGACTGAGAGAGTTGTATCATGAAGCGTTGTGAACGTCAGCTGCGGCTCCGGTGGTGGGTTGAGCAGTAGAGTGGTAGCCGCCCACGCACATAATAAAAAATTTTTAATCATTTATTCCCGATTAAAAATTCATCAAATTATAGTTAGCCTAATATTTTGAAGAAACAAAATTGTCAGCTATTTATAAAATGGTGGATTATATGTCAGCAGGTCACACGAATATATACGTGTTCAGTGATTAACTCCCAATAGAAAATTTATCAGATGATAGTTTATGTATTACTGTTAATAAATAAAAAAAGTCAGCTGGCTATATCTTGGTGGAATGCTTGTCAGCTGATGCCCTGAAAGTGTAACGGGCTACCACTGCTCAAACCACCATCGGAGCCGCAGCTGACGTTCACAACGCATCATGATACAACTCCCTCAGGCATTTTACAAATTATCGACTGAGAGGAAATCATTGACGAAATTAGTGCCTGGCTTACGGACCTATGGATTCAACCCTATGCCACAAAGGAAAACCTTCATTATTTTTTTTCTAAGAGCCCATAGCCTTCAAAGTTCTAATATTTAATTAAGATCAACAGTTTAGGAAGTCCATTGCCTCTAGGAATGATAAAAAAAAAACAATTGTTTCTTAACCGTTTAACCCTTAAATGGATTGAGATCCCATTAAGGCCAGTCCGTAAGTCCGTCACGTGCCAACAGTTTCCCATTGAGTTAGCCCTCCATCAGCCGCATCAAATAAAAACTTGCAAACTAACACAGGCTCTGTTTTAATTAGACCGTTGTCTTATCTACTTTCCACAGGCCTTGCGGGTAAGAAAGTACAACATTGGGAGAACACTTAGATACACAGTAGTAACACTGGCAGTAGATATACTTTTTCAGGGATAATATTTTTTTAAATTTTATTTTATGTTAAGGTCGACAGACAGGCTGACGGTCCACTTGATGGTAGGTGCCTACCGTCGCCTATAACACAAGCAACGCCATAAGTACTACAAGTACGCTGCTAACCATAGAAGGATTAAGGATAAGGGATAAGGAAAGGATGGGGTAATGGGCTCTGGCACCCCTTACTCACTCACCGAAACACAACAACACATAATGCTGTTATGTCACGGTGGTATTCTGTAAGGTGGTGGTTACTGCCGCCAGACGGGCTGCCCAAATGACTGCGAAACGCAGTGTGCCCTACCACTACTGAATCATTATTTTTAGCAGATAGCTGCTGCCTTTGGCTATACTAATATTAGAAAGAGGAAAGATTTGATTGTTTTTTTGTTTGTTTGTATAGAATAGGCTCCGAAACTAGTGGACTGATTTGAAAAATTCTTTTACCATTAGAAGCCGACATTATCCGTGATGAACATAGGCTACTTTTCACCCGGGAAATGCTTGATTCTTACGGGAAATCTAAAATAAAAGTAAATACTAGCGGCTTTGCCCGGGAGATAGCGCCATCTATCCAAAATACGGTAGATAGCGTTTAATACTTTTCTACGCGGACGAAGTCGCGATCACCAGCTAGTAAATTATATACAACCTTCCTCTTGAATCACTCAATCTATTAAAAAACCGCATCAAAATCCGTTGCGTAGTTAAGATCTAATAAGCATACATAGGGACAGACAAACAGTGGGAAGCGACTTTGTTTTATACCTACTATGTAGTGAAGCACTCTGGAGATTATGCTCAAGGGTTGCATGAGCTCATACCGTCTTCACCTTTCTTCCATCGGACATTCAGACGTACGGCTGGTTACCATCCTCATATTGTAGAAATCTCTCTTTTGACCAAGTGCTCTAAAGCGTCCTTTATAATGCCAAGCCTTGGAGCTGTCTGTATTTCCGAGCTCATATAACCCAAATCTATTCAAAATTCGAGTGAATAGACATATTCTGGGTGAGCTCGCTCCATCATAAGCCTCATCTTCGCTACACGCCTGAATGTACTGTGGTATAGAGATTGACTACTGCTAGCTAATGATACTATGAAAGAGGGGAGGTGATAGAGTTGAAAAAGTCAATAATTACCTTTTTCTCAGGCCTGAAGTGGCTTTCGCCACTTCGCAGATGAAACACTGAGTTTTGATCAGCAAATTTTTTCAGTCTTGATTTAATACTTTATTCTTTTGAATTTTGATTTTTTTCTTCTTTGTACACTTGCTGACCTATAATAAATTGCTGAATAGATATTACCCTGTCGGAATCCGAAATATATCTTTTAAAGTTTTAAGTATAAGATGTGTTTTTCTTTTTCCCAAAAGGGAGGCATGACTTTGAGAGACGATCAAAAATGTAGAAATGTATCACTGACAACGTGTATGGGTCGGCGGCCGATCGTGTAATCCGGCAGTTTGTAATGTGCCTAGGCAGATCAAATTACATTTAATCAAAAACTAATCACAATCTCACATCTCAATGGGCAGACAAATCGTCGAACGATATACTTCGATGTTTTGACAGATATTATTTAGAAATAGTTTGGGAATATCACGATCTGCCTAGGCACACCACGAACTGCCGGTTTATACGATAGGTCGCCGACATGTTCAAATTTTTTGATTACTAATGGACTCAATCAGATGTAAATAAGTTAGCGTTTTGATTTTTTGTTTTAGAGTTACTGCCACGCAAAGTAGCGATTGACAAAGGTCCGAGTATTTACAATTTCACCGGTCATTTTACAATATAACGGCTTTCACAAAAACCCCTATTATTCTGAGCTAAGTAGTAAGACAAATTATAGGAGAAATACATTCATGTCTCGCTCGTGTAAACTTTTTAAAGAAATTTTATTAGAGGATACAGATATCGCCCTGTTCTACAGTTCCATAGTAAAACAAAAATATTAGTAGCCGATAAATTTTTCAATGGCCTACTTTAACACTCATATTAACTTTGTTATTAGACTAGTTTGCTATCTAGTGGAAGTGGAAATTATTTTATTAGGTTTAAGGATTTGTGCAACATATCACAAAAGCATTTTTTCATAGTATCTAATTTTCACATCGCGTTCTTTCATGATCGCAAATTTAATTATTCGTCTTTTTTCATGAAGCGTTTAAGCTATTTACTCACCACTGTTATTATGTAATTATACCTGTAAATTTCCCTATAATAAAATAAATAAATAAATAACCCTGCGATGCATGCATAGGTAATAAATATAAAAGTTACGTACTCGTAAATATTGCATTCTCTGAAGTTTCCGCGTTACCGCTCGAAGAATTACACGGCTTTTAATGAAATTTTTTAAAGCGGTATTTAACAGGCACTTCAAAAATCATTCAACTTTATTTGATCCGAGCTAATTTGAACGAAAAACTTTTAGCGCCCCGCACACTTTTTTCCCCTTTTAATCCTCAATCCAGAATCCAACTTTCCAACTATACGCGGAAGCCTTTAAACTCGTTGCAATTCTTTTTCTATTTTCAACTTCGTCGGGAATAAGTAATTCGGCAAATGGACGCCCAGAATTTCTCACTTCAATTATAGAACTACATATATACTTGTCTGTTTAAAACCAATGTGTGTTTGTTTGTATGGATTTAATTAAGCGCTGTTTGCCACGGACCAACGCAACGCGTCGCGTGGATTCGGAATCGCGCGCGATACGATTGTTCTTAATGGCGACATATAACTCTATGGAAACAATTTAAAATAAATTAATGGTAAAAAAAACTTTTTAAAAACAAGCTTTTATAGTGCGCTAAAAAAGAAGAAAATAAACTTTAAATTAAATATAAAAGCTTGTCGCGAGATTTACCTATGTACTATAACTACGTCTAGGTTGACATACTTAATATAAGTACCTAATTCTATGAAAGAACATACATATTTAATTACATACATACGGTTTTTTTGTTTAGAATTTGTAGATAATGTAAACAATCCGCCAAATTAGTTTTGTCAATGGTTAGATCAAAAAACTAGTCAATTAAGTAATTCATAAATTTGCTTGTTTGGCGCCGACTCAAAATTACTTCAGTTTAAGAAGTTAGTTATTATAAGGTTATGAACTAAAAAAAATAGTGAAGCGATATGCACTTTTTAGCGTCTAAATAGGTTCAAACAATTTTAAAAATTTAGACTACTTCCCGCTAACAAGAAGTTAACGAACTTGATTAACCCTTCTCCGAAGTCAATATGCCCCGGGTACATTGTTTGCGTTGTACCCAAAAGAATCTTTTATAAGGGACATGTTTGTTTTGCTTGCGGTGAATTGAGAACATTCTCAACACATGGCTTGACGTTCTTTTTATGAAAAAGGCAAGCAAACTACTAGTGGAAGTTAGTGAAAACGCCTGAAGAAATCTTCATAAGTTTCTAGCTAAGAACAATCAAAAATGGGTCGCGTGTCAAATTTATAACACACCGTTTTTGCTTCGGATGTCGGGGCTTAAAAATGTAAATCTCTAAAGCCCAATTCAATAGCTTTAAGAAAATATCGGCTTAGTAAATAATTTATTTAAAAGTTCATCTAAAATACGCCTTCATTAGAGGACAAAGAAGTTGACAAAAAAAAAAACATCAAAACGCGAACCGAAAGTAGACAACCGCTGGCCGCAACAAAGCCGAGTTCCCACCTTTGTGCGCCGTCAGGGGAGCGGAACCGTTGGTCGCTAGACGGCAATATCCTGTTACTAGTCGAAACGAGGCATAAACTGAAAGAGATTTTGCAAATAAGCTACTATAGCTACTAGCGACTTCGTCCGCGTTTGTTCAAGCAATAACCAAACGTCGACGAGATTACCAGCCAAAAGCAAACGAATTCAAATTTTCTATCTTCCACCGTCATTATTATTACTTTTACTTACAATACGATTATGAACGTTGCAATGTCTTCTATACGAACTATACTTTTTCTTACAAAATAATTTTTAAAAAATAATTATACGAAACAAAACGATCTACGTTTTTTATTTACATTATACGAATGAAGAAGTCAAAAAAAAAAATATATACAAGCAATAAGGCCGGGCGTTAGATTTTTTATTTTATTTTAGGATTAGTAAGGATTGCAATTATTTGTATAAACACTATAGCAAAAATGTGAATTTTAAATCGTACTAAGGTCAAAATCGCTTCGTCTTTTGACTTAGGACTGTACCAATTAATTTCGTGAACGGACAAATTTGTTTTTCATAGAAGCCTGGATGTTTTAGGGTACTTAATTGTAAATTTCTGTACCTATTAGTGCTATATTTACCCGTCCCTTTGTTCAGGTGGTTAAGTTGTAAATGCTTAGCAGATTCTTAGCAAATTCAAGTATACAATTTAATTTGTTGAAGATGACTTATAGGTCCTGTTTTACAAACCAGATCCAGATTAGCCCAAAATTCGTGGTTTGGTGCCCTTTGATTAAAAAATAAATAAATATTTTTTCGTATTATTTCATTTAAAAAATATCCCGAAACCTATTTAAAGGTTGAACAAAAACTAAAATGAAAAAATAAAAATAAATTTACTCTTACTCTTTACGAAGATATTCGAAATATTTTAATGAATATTAACCAGTAACCCGCTCTTCCCTCCGTTAGTATTCCCCGTTTATCCCTTTTTCCATAAGTGAAAACTTCTTGAGTTTTCTGACTAATGAAACAATTTTATTCCTAGGTAGCTACGATTCCAGAGACAGATAGATACACAGACACAGGCATGAAACTTATAACACCCCGTTATTGCGTCTGGCGTCGGAGTCTCAAAAAAAAAAAAATTATATATTTTTATTTACTGTCAGAAAATTCGTTTTTACAATAAATCTATGACTGAAGACTCCTTTTTAGTGGGAGCCTTCGGTCTTCCATAAAAGCTAGTTTTCCTTTGAATTTTCTCACATTTTGTTTATCTATTTATTTATCAATATTTTAAGGTCAAAGAACCCGTTCAAGATGAAAGGGATTTCGACTAAACTTTGTATCGCGAGCGTCCAATAAATCATCCCCAGTTAAAGGCAGGCCTGCTGAACATTTTATTTGTGATCAGTTTTGAGGGACAATCTTTTGAAAGTTGTTTTTGTGAAGTTTTCGGTTTTCCCGCGGGGGAATTATTAATCGATCAACCGTCGCTTGTGTCCCGTTAAATACTTTATGATTTGCACTGACTGTGTTTGTCATTTACAAGTTTTCTAAGATTTATTTGATCGAATATTTGTTAGGAGTTAATTCAGTTTTGTAAGTTTTTACTCAGTATAAAAGTTATTCGAATGTTTGATTTGATGCCCTTCATCAGCCTATAATACATTAAATACCAATTACTTGGTGGGTCCCGCGGTTATTGTGTCTTTTAGTATTTACCTATTATTACTTAGATATTACCTTAGATTTGATTTTTTTACAATTTAAATTAAAAAAAAACTTAATCCTAGAGTGCTGCAAGTAGCGGGGAACCTTCTGACAATAATTCGTGTCGTGTCAACAAGTACTGTCTTCTGTATCTATCCCTTGAACTGTAGCCCGTCGCAAGGTTCATCGTGATAGCCGTGGCGCGTCCCCGCGACCCCGCCCATCAACGGCCGCGCTACAAAGTTGTTGGGTTTTACCCGATAAGAAACCCACATAACCCCGCATTGTCCCCTGCACTGTTGGGTATTTAAGAGGATTTTCCAACGTTAAAAAAAATTGAGTTACCAATTACCAAATCAGTCAGAACCGTTACCAAATCAATAAAAATCAATGTTATCAAATAAAAAAAATATGTAAAGATTAAAAAAATAAACTCATATATGTATTTATATCGGCTTTACAAAATCCAATTAGTTTTTCGAAGCGTACATGTAGATAGTGATTTTGTTTCACTTTATTTTTCAAGTGTTTTTCCACAAATTCCGAAACGTATCCGCCGTGACCGAATGTCAAATTTAATTTGATATTTCGATGAGTTTGTTAAAAACTGCCCCGGACCCCGGAGACCAGTAATTTGATTATTGAGGGGGATATTTTCATACACAAAGGGACCGAGAATTTTCAGTTTTTATTATTCTCCTAATAGACTCGCTCTCACTAATTGACATTAGAACAAAATGTTTGAGTAACCATTTTATGTATTTAAATTCCATCCATGATTGGAATTTTTTATGCAGCGTAACCCACGTATTACGCCTTTCAAGTAACACAATTTTTGAAAATTTTTGATCATGAAATCTTACATTGTCAGGGATACAGGAGAGGACATAGGATACCTTTCATCCAGAAATTCATACCTATTCATCTCAAATAAAAATAAAAACACGCCTGACACAAATGTAATAGCAATGCAGATGTCAGTCATATTATGTATATTTATATTATTTTTCAACTCTAACAAAGTCGCGGGCGCCAGCTAGTATATGGAAATAAGTATTGACGCGAACTTACCTGAAATGGTTTCCGTAAAGGCACTTGAAAAGCGGCCTTTTCAAGTACAATATATTTACTTACCTCTTTGACAAAAAAGCGGTAATAACTCGGCAAATATAAATAAGGTATTTCATGAATTATACACCATAATAAGCCATTCTCAGAAATCTCTCTTTCCATCGATACAAACAAGGCCGAATTGGTAACAATTTTCCTAGAATGGCTCATTCGTACACACAGAATTTTTTTAATTTAACTTAATTTATATTAGGGAAACATGCAATGTGTACACACACATTTGATACACATTTTTATACACATACATACAAAAAAAACATGAATCAGCAAAGATATTACTAAAACATATTATAAGTTATTACAAGACCACAGAAAATGGAGAAAACAGAAACAGAGCTTTTTTTTTGATATGTTAAGGTTGATAGACAGGCTAATGGTCGACTTGATGGTAAGTGGCAACCGTCACCTATAACACATGCAACGCCACAAACTTTGTTACTTTAGAAGAGCCTAGCCAAAAGCAAATGTATGTACAGTCGTAAACGCTACGCTCAGGCTACGCTACGGTGGAAGAAAACTTGTGTTTCGGACTCTTTGGATATGTTTTAAGCTTTTTAGTATAGCCATAAACGAGGAGTATTCACTTTTTAATGTATGGAAAACATTACTATCAATTTTGGATAAATAATAATAATAATAATAATAATAAAAGGCGTAGGGATGTGACGACCCCATCGCCCAACGGTGAGGCAGCTAATGTGACATAGGTGCCTCACAGTTGCAATTAGTCATCCCTACTCATCCTAGGGTTAGGGACTCCTCCGCTCACAGATGTTGGAACCGTGTCTGTGGGTTTCCAACTAGACAGTTTCAAACGGTCCCATCGGGGAAATGGGCGCCCCCCGATGTACACAGCCCAACAAATATGATGACGAATGAAAGAGATACACGTATAGGGTCGCTACCCGGGGGTCGCCGGGGCACGTCCAGGACAAACACTGGCACTGGACGTGGCAGAGGGCGAGCCAGTGTGATAAGAGGTATAGGCAGTCCACCCAGCCTGCCCTCAAATTCGTCATCACCACCAGACGGCTTGGTGCCGACAGAGCCATCTTCGGCTCAGAATTCGGCACCCGCCGCTGGTGGCCAAAGAAGGCGTATGGCGTGGACAAGTACCATGAATAGTAACGCCATACGCGCCTTTTATAGGGCGACAGTGGGCGAAGCTGGCGGAACGGGCTATCGAGCACGTATGCTCCGTGAATTTCTGCATTTGGAACCGGAGGTGACCGTCACGGAACAGAACCTGTCGGACAGGGTTCGGTACATACAGCGCTCAGGACTTTTTAGTGCTACCGAACTAGAGCAACTAAGACAAGAGGTTGTTCCTGACCCGAATGCTGCATCTGGTGTGGGGGCCTCCGCGCCGTTGCGCGGTGGCGCGGACGTCCTCGTGCAGCCGCGTGATGGTGCGGAGACCAGTGACCGAGCGCATCATATGCAGGATGACGGCGAAGGAATAACCCCCCAGGAAATAGAGCATATGGGAAGCATACTGGAAGAGGCGATTTTGGAGTACCGCCAAACTCCACTTGAACTGAGACCACGCTTGCCCCGAGTTCCTCTCAGCGTCAAGGTTAGGGATGTCGTTGGGGCCATAAACAACATGCTGCCTTCTTACTTGGAGAGCAGCGCGGGCCTCTGTGATACGGATTCGGTCCTATTTGGTGCAGCTATAGCTGTGTGCCGAATAGTGGGCGCCAAAATACGTTTGCCGGGTCGTGCCACTCATTACAATGAGGTGCCGGCCTGGCAGAGAAGGATCGAAAGCCGTATCACTGCGGCCCGTGTCCTCATCGGCAAACTGACCAGCTTCAGGTCGGGTAACACTAGACCTAGATTAATGCGCTTCGTGAGGGAGGCGTTTTCGGGTGAGAGAGTGAATCTTTCTCACCCGGATGCGTACCGAAAACTCACGGAGCGCATTGATGACCTGAAGCAGAAGATCGCTGCTTGGGGTAAGCGTATCCGGCGGTACTCGGAAAGGGTGAAGAGGCACCGTCAAAATCGCCTCTTCATGAGTGACCAAAAGAAGTTTTATAAAAACTTAGGGCGTCCTGACAGTAGAGTAGCTGGTCCCAGACCTAATTGGGCCGAAACTGTTGCCTTCTGGCGAAATCTATGGTCGGAACCAGTTGCTCACGAAGAGGGCCCTTGGATGAGAGCAGTGGAAGAGGCATGCGCTGTAATAACGCCGATGAGCCCCATTGCAATAAGTGAAGACGATGTGGTCGCTGCGGTCCGTAAGGCCCCGAACTGGAAAAGTCCGGGACCGGACGGGCTGCACGGCTACTGGTTGAAGGGGTTCTGGCGCAGCCATGCCACTCTCGCTGTTCAATTTCAAGAGGCTCTTGAAAACGGGGCGCTACCAAACTTCTTGACTACAGGGGTCACTCATTTAGCTCCTAAAGACATTGCTACCGCAGATCCATCTAAATACCGCCCAATAACGTGTCTCTGTACCATATACAAGACACTCACATCCATTCTGAGCTCAAAAATATATCGTCACGTTACCGTTAACAACATCTTATCGGAGGCTCAGAATGGATGTAAGGGCGGTAGTCGCGGTAGCAAGGAGCTGCTTCTCATTGACACGGCTGTTTGCAGACTGGTTAAACGCAACCGTCGAAACTTCTCCGCTGCCTGGATCGACTATAAAAAAGCATTTGACTCGGTTCCCCATACATGGCTTTTGAGGGTCCTCGAGTTGTATAAAGTGGATAGTACGACTCGACACTTCCTTGAGACATGTATGGGGCAATGGAGTACGATGCTTAGTCTTTCCGGTGAGCGGATGACGGAAGCGGCTGATCGGATAAGGATCTGTAGGGGTATTTTCCAGGGTGATTGTCTGAGCCCACTTTGGTTTTGCCTGGCGTTGAATCCTCTGAGTACTGTCTTGGAGGATTCGGCGATGGGATTTCAGTTTCGGAGGGGAGGCCATCAGATGTCACACCTTCTTTACATGGATGACCTGAAGTTATTCGCCCCGAACGCTCATCGTCTGGAGGGTCTGCTGAAATTAACTGAAGATTTCAGCAGATCTATCAGGATGGAGTTCGGGCTCGACAAATGCGCGGTAATCCATGCGGAGAGGGGTCGGGTCATTCGTTCGACAAGTGTCGAAGTTGGCCCGGGACAGATGAGGTCACTCTCCGGGACTGAAACGTACCGATATCTGGGCATGTCGGAATCATTAGGTGTGAGGGAGACGGTTGTGAAACAGTCGGTCTGCGAGGAATTTTGGGAGCGCCTGACAAAAGTTCTTAGGAGCTATTTGTCCGGGGCTAACAAGATCCGAGCTTTCAACGGCTGGGTCATGCCCGTCCTACTTTATACGTTCGGCGTGCTCAGATGGTCTCAGACAGAACTAGGCGCCCTGGATAGAAGGGTCCGCACAACTATGGTCGCTCACAGAATGCGTCACCCGAAGTCATCGGTTGAAAGGATGTACATCCCGCGGAAGTGTGGTGGTCGAGGCCTACTAAGTGCCAAGACCATGCACAACCGCGAGATGTGCAATCTAAGAAATTTTTTCTTGACTGGCTCGGGTGGCGGGCTCTGTAGGGCGATCGTAGAATGTGATAATGGACTCACCCCTCTGTCCCTATCCGATCAGCAATGGCGGGATCCAGTAATACTGAGCGCCTCTGACAGGGGGGCCGTATGGAAGGAGAAAGAGTTGCACGGGCGGTTTTACAAGGCTCTCCATGAGCCTCATATTGACCGTAAAGCCTCCGTGCACTGGCTGCGCTTCGGGGATCTCTTCGGAGAGACCGAGGGTTTTGTCTGTGCGATACAGGATCAGGTGGTCAAGACGCGGAATTATCGGAGGTACATCATAAAGGATGGCACAGAGGACATATGTCGAGCCTGTCGCCATCCGGGAGAGACTCTTCGACATGTCACCTCCGGTTGTTCGGCGCTTGCCAACACTGAGTACTTGCACAGGCACAACCAAGCAGCCAGGATCCTACATCAGGAGCTCGCTCTGAAATACGGCTTCCTTGAGCAGAGGATGCCTTATTATCGGTACTCGCCAGAGCCAGTCCTCGAGAACAGCCGTGTCAAGCTCTACTGGGACCGGCCCATCATCACAGACAGGACTATTCTAGCGAATAGACCTGATATTGTGTTGATGGACCGGGAGCAGTCGCGGGTGTTTTTGGTGGATGTCACTATCCCGCATGACGATGGTCTCGTGAAGGCTGAAACTGAGAAGAAGAGGAAGTACCTCGACTTGGCCCACGAGATTGTCGACATGTGGGCTGTGGCCTCTGCTGAAATCATCCCAGTTGTTCTGTCCGTCAATGGTTTGATCCCAACCAGCCTCAGTGACAACCTGAAGCGGTTGGGATTCCGTGGCGGCTCCCTCCCGGCCCAGATGCAGAGAGCGGTGCTGCTCGATACAGCCAGGATCGTGCGTCGGTTTCTCTCATTGTCGCCCTGAACCCCGACCGACTTGTGTCTGTTGGGGGTGATACCGCCTCCTCCTCATTTTGGCCTTCAGAGGGGGAGGCGAGGTAAAGAGATAAATGGAAAATAATAATAAAGTTTTTTATTCAGGTTACTTGGACCCAAAGTGTTAGTAGATCTTACAAAACCTATAGTTAGTACACATAAAATTTATACACAAACACAGACAACTTATTCCCTTATTTTATTATCACCTAAGACTTGCATGTCTCCACATGCACAAATGAAAATTAATTATTTTTTTGTTTACAGCACCACCAACGTCTGTGGAAATCACGAACCATCCGCACAACTCCAAGTTGGAGGTGAAAGAAGGCGAGGACGTCTCCCTGGAGTGTCAAGTGAAAAATTCAAAACCTGCCGCAAGAATTATTTGGTACAGAGGGAACGTTGAGCTGAAAGGAGACAAGGGTAAGTTCAACATATTTTTCTCAAAGATATGTATATGTATACCGTTCACTTGACGGTAGACGGTTACCATCGTCTGTAAATGCGAGCAACACAAAAAATTGCAAATTGAAATAATTGCACCGATGACGCAATTATTTCTATATTCAATAATATATTAAAAAGAGAGAAGATTTGTACTTTCGTCTATATTAATATTATAAAGGGGAAAGATTTGTTTGCTTGTTTGTTTGTATAGAATAGGCTCCGAAATTACTGGACCGATTTGAAAAATTCTTTTACCATTAAAAGCCGACATTATCCGTGATGAACATAGGATACTTTTTACCGCGGGAAAATGCTTCATTCCTACGGGAAATCTAAAATAAAAGTAAATACTAGCGGCTTGGCCCGGGAGATAGCGGCGTCTATCCAAAATACGGTAGATGTCGTTTTATACTTTTCTACGCGGACGAAGTCGCGAGCACCAGCTAGTATTTTATAAAATTACACGGACGAAATCGTGTGCAATTACTCTCTTTATAGATAGATATATAACTCAATAAATAATAGCTATTTATAAAAATATCTTTATACATAATTTTATCTTAATCATAAACTATGTTACTGAAAAGTTTCATCAAAATACGTTCAGTAGTTTTTGCTTGAGAGAGTAATAAACATCCATAGAAATATTCACCATACATTCATTTTTACGTTTCATCATCAAAAAATATACATTTTAATATTTTATATAAAATCATTTTTAATTGAGCGTGTCATGTGTTTCTGACTCGTCAAATCCGAAGCTAAAAATCAAATCCAATAGAAAATATATGTATCAAAAATTTATCCTTTTTCATAACTCTCTACACTCCAATACACCAGATTAATGTTTGATACTAGAGCACCGATATTAAATATTCAAACCTATTTTTTAATGCCGGAACTATTCTGAACTAAAAAAGCGGGCTTGCTTCCGTCTCGTTAACCACTGTAATGAAAATACCATTTCCGATTCAATTTGTGCCTAGATTTTCTTTTTGCAATGCCGCTTACGAGAGTTATAGTGGCTTTTATTACAACCTTTCTATAGGTAGGTACTAATAGTTCAAAAAGGTATGTACATTTTGAAGAGGTCATTGGTTGAATGGTTGAAGTTATGACTCAGAATTACCTACTCAGAGCTCTATGACATCTTTAAATTTAAATTTAGAAACTAAATTATATTATCTTGAAAACTAAATTTGAATGAAGTGTGCAATACAGATAAATGGAAATGGAAAATGGGCAGGACATATGATGAAAAGAACGGAGAGAAATTGTCTAGAATAATCCGAAATCTGTGGATGGCAATTGATGTGTTGCTAAATGCAAAACTCCCTATTCACCTTTTTTTATTTTAGTTGAAGGCAGAAAAGGTTCCTATGAATAGAAAAAAATAGTTAAAATGCCTAGAAAAACGTTTTACAAGACATGCATGCAAAGTTCCTAGCTGAACATTTCCATGATATATTTACGTCAAACACAAATCAAACATTAGAAGCGTCATTTATTTTTGTTAAAATGACTCATCAACTACCACAGCCCGATAAAACTTTTGACAAAACTACGTAATATGTAAGAGGGCCTAGTGCGTATTTTACTCGATCAAACGCGTCGAACGCGCCATCTCTACTAGGTGGCGCTGCTTCATTCCCATACAAATTACAAATTGACATTTAATTTTACGCGTTAGACGCCTTTGATCGAGTAAAACTCGCACTAGCGCCCCCTCCGTTCCAAAGATTTAAATCACAGATGCGCCCTTGCCATACTTCAGGCGGCCGAAAATGTCTCATCGTTGGGAAGAGTGAGCTCACTCTTCCCGCCTGTCGCTTGTAGAAAGCAATGAGCGTTGCATACAGACATAATTATTAGGTGGACAGTTTTCAGAAGTACAGGGCGCATCTGTAATTTAAATCTTTGCTCCGTACTATCATAATAAATTAAAACGTTCATTTAGAATCAGAAAATTCGATAAACCGGCTACATCACTAATTGGCTCGCCGTCGAATGACAATTTCATGCTGTCTATGCCCCTCATACAGTAATTAATTAAGCAAGTTTTCGATTTCAATTTGCAAACAATTGTTGTGCGATTTAACGAGACTCGTCTAGTGACGGGCGCGTTGTTTATCGATGCTCGGTCAGTTCATTCGGCAACTGGCAGTGATCATTCAAATTGTTATTGGCGGTCATGTTAAAACTGAATATTGGATTTGCAAAATGTGAAAAATGTTAAGTGAATTAAGCGTTGGAAGTATTGGAATTTAATACTAGTTAGTTTTAGAAAAATAAAATAGTCTAAAAATAGAATTAGGATTTTTTTATGAGAGAATTAGAAAAAGATGTCAGATGAAAAAGTCAATGTTCAGATTTATGTAAATATAGATTGTGAGATGTATATTGATTTAGTTTTACAGATGTTTATGTTTATTAATTGATTTTATAAGTTTTCTAAAATGGATGTGAAGATGTACATACTGTAAATGAATTTATTTACAATACATCTTTACATTATTTATTGTAAATGAACTTTGAAATATAGAAGGATATACTGTGCGCACTGAAGATCGAATTTTACTAATAGTTAATGGATCTCATATAGTGATGAGTAATAAGCAGCGAATGAAATTGACCGAAAGAAAACACGAGAATTTACTCAAATAACATTTTGTAGGTTTTTTTAATTTCAAATGTTTCGAATGTTGAAATAATAATTTTAAATCGCATTTTTCTGTGGATCTGCCTAAACCCTATTACGTACAAATATTTTCCATCATGAAAAAGGACTTAAATGTGCTAACTTCAGACGCTGTCGTTGTTTATCGATATAAGTGTTACATATATTAAATTTGTAAACATATTACTTGAAACTCTTATGTCTGTCCATCACTGTCTATTTATCTGCTAACTTCTTCTGTATGCAATGGATTTTGATACAATATTCACTAATGGAAAAAGCGATAAACTCGGAAAGTTTGTGTATAGAAAAAAAATACATCTGTGTGAATCCGGGAGCTAGTTGCTTGTATTTTTATTAAAAGCAACGATTGTGGACATTTTCTAATATTTCGATTTTCAAACTTTAAAACGGTCTACTGGTGAAGAAATGTGTAATCTAGATAGAAATTACGTTTACAATTTACTAATATTTTTTCCAATGTCTATTTTCTTTCTACTTTTTTTATATTATAAAGAGTGGCAAACATGTTGACTGTCCAAGTTACCGTCGCCAAAGGATACAAAAGCACTCTGCTAACCGTGATAACTTAAATAACTACTACATAAACAACATTAGTATTGTAGAGTTTCTTTTTTTTCTTTTACAACTTATTTAAAAACTATCTTAATGTACCTAAGTAATTTAAATGTGGGTAAAACTTGACTGAAAATTGTTCTCCTTTAAACTGAAGATGTGTCACTGGATAATATTGATAGAGAACGCCATCTCGCGTAAAATTCGAATCCGCGAGATTCAGAATTTGGTTTCATGAAATATTACACGTCAATATTCGTTAGTCGCATCACTAGCGCGTTGCAGATGTAAAGTTACTGGAAATGTTTGGCGAGGGTTTTTCTTTTTTTTTTTTTCAATATAAAGACTTTTTATTGAAAAAAAAAAACTTATAAACTTTTAAATATATCAAGAAAAAGATTTTTGGTGTTTAAAACATTTTTATGTCTTACAAGTTGTATCACACTGTTTAATCTGCCTGTTAATTTAAGGCATTCACATTTCGGTTCTTCTCGGTGATTCTCATTTCTCATTTTAATTTTAATTAGGTAAGATTATTTTACAATTTTCAACCTTAAAATAAAGAGTCTAAGCGTTGTTTAGCCAAAAAAAATAAAAAAATAGAGTATAAAAATTAGTTTACAACCTATTCTCAGACCTACCGAATATACACAATAAAAAAATCATAAAAATCTTTGGGACTATATTAATGTTATAAACAAAACGTATTTAATAACTCTTTTATCGCCACTTCCAGCAAATTAATGTCATTGTATGTCTTTGACGCGTCCGTTTCCAATAACGCTGAGTGACACTGACACGACCCCTCGATCATGTGCGCAAAAATTTTCAAATTACCCTCCTTGGCGGTGTAATCCTGACGTTAAATTATACTATTCCATTTTTAATACAGTTATCCGTGTTCCGTTTAAAAAAAAATCGTTCGTATTGTGAATTTTTTTTTTTTACAAACGATTTCAATTTTTTTTTCTCAAAAGTTCTCTTTTACATTATACCAGCCTACATCCAGCCCTTAATAATAATAATATCAAAGATATTTATTTGATTGGACTCGCTTACTCGACTAGATACAGCCGCCGTACCGTATATGTATGTATGTTCCTCCATAACTCTTAAACAAATTGACTGATTTTCATGAAACTTGGTTGATAAACATTTAGACGTACGGGACACAGAATAGACAGACACTTTTTTCATTTTCAACGCAGACGAAGTCGCGTGCAACAGCTAGTAACATTACATTAGGATTAACTCGCACATTTCCTTGGACATAGTGGAAATATTTATGAAAAATCGGTCATTCCCTCTGCTAAACGATCCGCCAACTTTGTTTTCCGATGAATTATTCCCATTACTCTAGTAATTACTCGAGCTACCGTTTGAAGGGCACTCGAGTGCGCTCCGCTGTTTATGGAACAGTACTTGTAAATGGGGTTCCGTATGTAAAAAAATATCTTTTGCCTCGTTAGTTCATTCTACGAGTTGTTGTTGCACGGTCTGATTTCAATGTTCAAAGCTAATAGGAATGTATTTATTATTCGTAGAAAAAAATATATCATAGAGAATGCCATAATTGGTATACACACATATACATAATAATATATTATTATGCCTTTATAGGTACACAAACACATATAAAGGCACATTTATAGATATATAATTATGTCGGCGGCCGATCGTATAATCCGGCAATTCGTGATGTGCCTAGCTAGGCAGATCGTGAATAGCGCCGTTTCATTAGGTTCCTAACTAATATCAATCAGATCGTTCGTAATATTGTTCTGCGTTTGGCTGCCCATTGAATGTGAGATTGTGATTAGTTTTTGATTAAATGTAATTTGATAATCACTTTGCAACTTCATGAATCACCTCCATATCACGATCTGCTTAGGCACATCATGAACTGCCGGATTATACGATCGGCCGCCGACATATATATACACAAAAATGTACAGTGATACAGAATGCAATTGTATAATGTACAATTGCATTTGTACATATATTACGGTTAGTGATTAAGTTTAAAAATACTTTTAATATTTTAAAATTTTATTTGAAATCAATGCTATGGTATATAATAAAAAATCTGTAAGAGTTGGTCATGGAGTAAGTTAGGTACTATTATCATATTATGTATGTTACTCCATAACTCTTAAATGAATTAATTGATTTTCATGAAACTTGGTAGATAAACATTTAGACGTACAGGACACAGGATAGGCTATTTTTTTTCTTTTTCAACGCGGACGAAGTCGCGTGCAACAGCTAGTACACAATAATTTTCTACTGAACCCAATATAATATTTTAACTGCCTCGCATGCTCGTTTTAATCACATTAATAGCCTTTCATTTTGTAAGTCCTTGTACAAAAGTTTAACCGTTTCAAAGCTGTGTTTGTATGCATAATATTATGCTGCGTTTGCTATGATTCAAAATTATTGTGGCCCTGCATTTATATGGGAACCGAACAAGTTTATGTTTAGATGTGAACATAAAGCCAACCAACGACCTTTCCGTTTCGTTAATTGTGCACAGGATAAAATGTGGTACTAGACTACTCGCCGGAATTTATCTCGCTCGAACCGGCGAGTTTCATGTTTGAATTTTACACATTAGTTACCATATGGAAAATTGCAAAGTCCTGATATAAAAAGCCTAGAAAAGTTCTGAGATTTCGTCGTAAACGTAATTTTCAACTCTAAAAAAATGATTAGTTTCTATTATTTCTGCAAATCACTTAATACGAAAGCCATTTTAAAAGCCAAAGAATTATTTTTTGTTTTTAAATTATGTTTTATGTTATTAAAAATTGCCTACTGTATTTTAGGTATTAAAAATCGAAATATCCTGAGATTTCCGCAATCCGGCCGCAATCCTGTCAGTACCCTAAAAATACTGAAATCTCAAAACAAATCCGGAGATATGGTAACCCTATATAGACAACTCGCTCGCTAGCATAATGTACAGTCTTATTTATTACTACATGTACCTACTTTAACCGGTCACCATGAAATTTTGCATACACGTTGTCTGGGACACCACAAAGGACATAGGGTACCTTCATCCAAGAAAAAAGTATTGTCCCGAGGGATTTATCTAAAATATAAAACTGCAACTAACGCCTGGCCAATGTGTTATAGCAACAAGTTGTCAAGCGTTATAATTGCTTATATTTATAATTAATCATCGTATACGAAATCGCGTGTTATATTAAAAAAAAAATACCAAAAAAATCAAACTCTAGAATGGCTGTAGTATTTGAAAAAAAATTCGACTATTTTTTTTTTTTTTTTTTTTTTTTCAAATATTCCTAGAAATCCGAGCAAGGTTCTTATGAATAGAAAAATTTGAAAAATTGCATCATTGCGAAACCGGAGCCAGGTCGCTAGTGTGTAATAGATTCTTTTTAAATAAAAAAAAGCAATAACTTCATTAAAAATACATAATAATATAATACATAATAATAAATGGTAGTATAAATAAAAATAAATAAATAAATATCGTTGCCATTGTTAAAATGCAAAATGAACATACCATTTTTTATTGCAATATCTGTCGTCGCGATTTATTTCTCTGAATCCTTTTATTCGATAAAATAAAATTCATAAAACATAGTTTGCTAACACGAGAAAGATGACGAACCAATCTCTCGTATAATCAGATTAGAGATTTTCAATATGAAAACCTCTTTGTAAGCCATAACAATAACAAACAAAGCGAAATAACTTCAAACGAAGCATTTTGTTTGCAACGACTTATTTATGAACTTAGTATACTTAGGGCCTCTTTCACCATCTGCCAAGTAGGCTAACCGTAATTTAAAGTCACCTGTCACGGGGAATACGTCCACGTAACTTTATAAAATATAATCCGTGTCTGTGAAACCATGGAAATACACATACAAAATTTCAACCCAATCGGTCAAGCCGTTTAGTAGTTGATATACTGACAGCAGCGCCACCTACCGGGTCCAATTGTATTTTTAAATCATCCAGGAAACCATCGAAATAGCCATATAAAATTTCAACCCAATCGGTTCAGCCGTTTAGAAATTATGTGAAAAAGATAAGTATGGAAGGTCTTACTACCCGTTGTCCTATTACCCGTTTTCCCGTATTAATGAAGCATTTTACCGCGGTAAAAAGTAGCCTATGTTCATCACGGATAATGTGGGCTTCTAATGGTAAAAGAATTTTTCAAATCGGTCCAGTAGTTTCGGAGCCTATTCAATACAAACAAACAATCAAATCTTTCCTCTTTATAATTTATAGTATAGATATAGACTAGCTGTGCTTTATTCCAATACAAATTGAGGTTTACGCGTTCGACGCGTTTGATGGAGTAAAACTCGCACTAGGCTGGCTGGCTCAGATTACTAACTAGTAACTTCTACTGGTAACATAATGAAATCACATGGTCGCATAATGAGTACAGGTCACATAAAATATATAATAGATACTCAAACTTATATACTGGTGGAGGATACGCGAATAAAATGAACCCACAAAATTAGTGTAATAGGTACCTTAAAGTTGTGAACACAAGGCAGAGAAGCCGCGACTTTTGGTTCGTGCAAACAATCCTTCGACGTCGGAGTTCAATGAAAATGAATAAACAGTCTCTCTAACAAGTTCCAAGGCAATATTTACACTGGCCAATTGTGATTCAATTTGAATATTTACATTTAAATTGAGATGAAAATTCTTATTTATCTATTTAATGACCTTTAAGACGTCCTATAAATGATTTGATGACGCGAAGGGTTAAATGGACAAAGTTGTTAACTGGCTGTACTTTTGAAAACGAGTAATGAAAATAATAATTAATTTATACTTACGAATATTATAAAGACAGAAGATTTGTAATTTTTTATTTTTGTAATAAACTCGTTTATAGGAAACTACATTATCAGCGAGTAACAATAGGCTATAAATAATGAGTCTAGAAACTTTAGTGGTAGTATAAAAGATTTTTCATTTGGCATTTAAAAGTTAAAAATTCGCCAAATTCGTCAAAACAGTAATTACACAGATGAATTGTTAGCAATTAAAATATTATGTTAACTTACAGTTTCAAATGAAACCAGTATTTTTAGAAAATAATAAAATTGCCTGTCAATGTGTCTTTTATAAGATGTACTTCGGAGAGTGTGCACAGGAGCTGCATGAGCTCATACCGCCTTCTCCTTTCTTCCATCGGACATACAGACGTACGGCTGGTTACCATCCGCATCTTGTCGAAATCCCTCCTTTTCGGACTAAGCGCTTTGAAACATCCTTTATAATGCGCACTGCCAAGGTTTGGAACTCCCTGCCGGCGTCTGTGTTTCCGAGCTCATATAACCCTAATCTTTTCGAGTTCGAGTGAATAGGCATATTCTGGGTGAGCTCGCTCCATGATAGGCCTTATCCTTGCTACTCAGCTGGTTGTTGGCCAAGAGCAAACCCATCTCTAATAAAAAAAAAAATCAGTCTGGAAAATTTAGTGTTGGTATAAAAGATTTCTCATTTGGAACTTACAAGTCAAAAATTCCCTTCGCCCAATTCGTCAAAACAGTAATTACACAGCTGGATTATTAGGTAACTTACCTATAGTTTCTTTTTAATAAATTAAGCCAGTATTTAAAAAAAAA
Organism: Synanthedon vespiformis; assembly: GCA_918317495.1. Taxonomy (NCBI): domain Eukaryota; kingdom Metazoa; phylum Arthropoda; class Insecta; order Lepidoptera; family Sesiidae; genus Synanthedon; species Synanthedon vespiformis. The sequence goes on along the minus strand of OU906971.1, from coordinate 1,095,653 downwards.
ATAGTCTAGAAACTTTATTTATAAAAGATTTTTCATTTGGAACTTTAAAGTCAAAAATTCGCCCAATTCGTCAAAACAGTAATTACACAGCTGGATTATTAAGTAACTTACTTATAGCTTTTTTTTTTCAATAAATGAAGCCAGTATTAAAAAAATGAGTCTAGAAACTTTATTTATAAAAGATTTTTCATTTGGAACTTACAAGTGTACAGATTTTCTGTAAATCCGATCACGCTAAAGCCCCAACGTCCCCGAACCGCTGAACTACGAACTCCTGCGTCGGACGGATGAATGGAAAATTTTAATAAGTTCTCGAAAATTTTCATTACATCCAATGTTCGGTGACAGACATCGAATGATTCAGATTAATTGGTTGTTGAGATTGGCCCACTCTCCCCGCAGAGCTGAATGAGATCGGGCCGACTTTTAATTTCGTTAGATTTGCGAGATTACTTTGAACTCGAGATAATTTGGAAAGTTCATAAATTATATGTAAACAGGCGTCCCGCTCCCGGCTTCGTACGTAAAATCCTTAATCGTCTAACGCTCTTTTCAGTAATCGAAACCGCATTAAAATCCGTTGGGTATTAAAAGATAAAAGAGCGCACGTACATCGACTTTTACTAGCTGGCGCCCGCGACTTCGTCCGCGTTGAAAAAAGAAAAAAGTAGCCTATATTGTGTCCTGTATGTCTAAATGTTTATGTACCAAGTTTGATGAAAATCAGTTAATTCGTTTAAGGTTATGGAGGAACATACATACATACGGAAAAAATTCTTAAAATGGTCATTATTAGTATTGATAGCCTATGTTAATCTTTCCTCTTTATAATATTAGTATAGACTAGCTGATTGACCAACCAGAACAGAGAAGCTATACATCATGCACCAATCAGTGTTTCATTTTCTTAGTTTCCTATTATCCAGTCCTTTGCAATCGTACTAGGATTACTGGGAAAATCCTATTTCTCCGAAAATCCTACTACATATTATACATTGACGCCTGACATTATAATTTAGCGTTTGATCATTATTTTTATATAGCTAAAGCGACCAAAAATTCTCATATACTTATTGTGAATTCTACAAAGTAATCACTGTAGATTTTCAACTAGAACTGTAAGTTTCCATCGAATTTATACATCATATTCATATCTTAATTTACGTCAAGAACATTGTTGCCTTAGCCAGGCAAATACCACACTTGTGTCTATGGGAATAGGTCTGAAATTCACTCGCCTTCTTACCTTGAAAGGTATGGCAATATTCACTATGGTACGCTGAAGACTAAATCGCTATAATAAAACATAAACGCACCCCTGAGCGTACTCGATGCTCGCGTAAAACGCATAACCATGCATTTTAAATAGTGCTTGTATGCAAATTTAATATGAACATGGATTTGTATGGAGGGTATGAAACATTGTGATTGGTAAACTGGTTCTTAAAGAGCAGAGTAAGAGCCTTTTTCACCATTTGTCAAGTAGAGCAATTTTAAGCAAATGCTAAAAAAATGAACGAAAAAAGGTGCCTATGTTCTTTCTGGTGTCCCAGAAAACGTGTATGCAAAATTTCATGGTGATCGATTCAGTAGTTTTTGCTTGAAAGCGTAACAAACAAACAAAAAAACACATTCACATTTATAATATTAGTAAGGATTAGTACTGATTAATATCAGCTACATCAATGGTTACATTACAGTGTCGCGAGTTCAATTGTTTTATCACATCTAAAAAAATTTTCACTTCCTTTTAGCTGACATATAAGTAGTGGTTTCGCACAATTATGTTTTGTACGAATTGTGCGAAGAAGTGACTTTAAAATTAAATATAATTTGAGTCGTTGTTTCGCGCAAATATTATTTTCATAAAGAAACTTGAACCACAAGTACAGTACTGTACAAAAGTGGTATATATATCTATGGGGGAACATTTTTAATGGAGTAAAGGCACACAAATGAATCAAAAATACATATTTTTATTAAAAAAAATCCAACTGTAATAAAAAAAATCCTTAATCAACCTAATTTTATTTCAAGTTCTTGATTTTGCTCGGAAAAAATGTATGTTATATTTACTTTTTTTTTGTTTCAGTTTCCAAAGAAGAAATAAAAGAGATTGAAAACCAAAACGGAAATCCAAAGTCGACGAGGTACACCACTGTGTCAAGGTGAGCAAGTATAATATTAATATTTAATTTCTTCGTAATAAAAAGTCATGTAAAATAATTGGTATATGTCGTCGGCACATCGTACAATTGGGCATATCATGATATTCCTGGGCAGATCATATTTCTGTTAAAACTGAGAAGGTCGCCTCACTCCGCTCCGCTTCGCTTGGCTCCCCATATTTATTTCCACGTAAACCTAACACGCTCCTCCTCGCTTTGCTTCGCTTCGCTCCTCGTTGCACCTATTTTTGACTTTTGGTGAAAGATTTTCGATTTCATACTTTACGATCTGCCCACGACATATGTATGAGGAAATGTAAGACCGAATTTCACTTGAAATTTTTATTTTTTCAACGAATTGAATCTTTTGAAGTGATGAGAGTAAAATTCCTCAAAGTCGAATTATGTGTGACGCTTCTTGTAACGTTACTGCCAAAGTTATTGCTATTATTCAATTTAAAATATTTATTTTATTTTAGTTCTTTTTCTCTCTATCTCTATCGCTAAAGAAGTTTCGCTTCTCATTTTCTGACACGCGCATTTTATTATTCAAAAAGTTTGTTTAAAGTATGTGTTTAATGTCTACCAGACAGTTTACTAGTAAAATCGGCTATTTGACTAATTTTAGAAAATCGTTTTAAATTATTCTATATTACATAATAAACACACTACATTGACATTTCAGAGAGATCTACAGTATTATTAATAAAAATCAATGTTATAAAGTTTGAATTTCCAAAACTTCAAAAACGCTGCTTCTGTAATGGCGCTGGTCTTTGATACGTGTGACGTCACACGCTAGTAAACAACAGAATGAATGATGACACAGAGAACTAATATTAAGTGAATAAACACTATTTATTATTCAATGTCTGATATGTTTACTAGCGTATGACGTCATCAGAGTTGCAGGCAGTCACAGGGCGCCAAGATAAAATTTCAAAAATTACGATTTTTATATAATTCATATAATTTTCTCAAAATATACATAATTTAGCTTAAAATAAAGTGACATGTGTTTTTTTACGCTATATTCTTATAGGATAACCACAATTTGTAGTATATTTTAAATCTTGTCAAATAGCCAATTGAAACTTCTATATCCCTGTGCGCGCAATACAGTCACAACTCGAACGTCACACTCGATCGGAGTTGTTTTGAAACATTTACCAAAAACCGCAAGTGGAACTTACTTTTTTTTTATCCGATATAGCCCATCGGTTTACCATTGGGCTGTCAAGTGCTACAGGAATAAGTTGCCGCCTTTCCCGGGAAACGGTGCGCCATTTTTCAACGTTGATCTTTTCAAATCTGTTCAATAGTTGCCGGGTCGAGTTTCGTGTTGAACTATGCGGATAAATAAATTTAAAAGTTTCCATGAAAAATTTTGATGTTATTGTATATGCCAAGTTTGGCGTTTCGAGCGCCGTACGGTTGTGGCTTTTGGCCTCGTCCAATATTTAGGGAATCAGACCGAAACGGGGCTCAAACTTGATTTCAATACTTTATTATGCTCTGTAGGCACTCAAGGTGGAAGCGAGTGCTGTAGTTTTAGAAGTTTATAAACAATGAGAACCACTTACACATACAATACTCCTATGTGGTACTAGAAAATCATGTTTAAAAAGATATTATAGTAGATTTTAAAAATAAACTAAAGACAGTGTTGATCGAAAAGGTTTACTACACCATTCATGACTTCTTTAATGGCATTTAGTATTAAACATTGATGCTGACATTCAATACTATAACATAATAATACTCATTTAAGATAAAGATTTTTGTATGACAGCAATGGTAAGTCACATGGATCCAATATATTATGTAATCAAAGTACCTTTTCTGTACTATGCGTTTCAAATGAGAATAGGATCGCGCTTGCTGCAAACTTCACATGATCCGAGTCATCATAGTAATGTCGTCAAAAAAATCCGAATAACAAAAATATAAATACTTTTATTTATTTATTATCTAATAAAATTATATATGTATAAATATATAATATCTTTACTAATATTATAAATGTGAATGTGAGTTGGTTTGTTTGTTTGTTTATTACGCTTTCATCGTTCAACGCGGACGAAGTCGCGGGCATCAGCTATTTTTTTTTATTTTTTTTTATTAGGTTTGCTCTTGGCCAACAACCAGCTGGGTAGCAAGGGAGAGGCCTAAGATGGAGCGAGCTCACCCAGAAGATGCCTATTCACTCGAACTTTGAAAAGATTAGGGTTATATGAACTCGGAAACACAGACGCAGGCAGGGAGTTCCAAACCTTGGCGGTGCGCATTATAAAGGATGTTTTAAAGCGCTTGGTTCGAAAAGGGGGGATTTCGACAAGATGAGGATGGTAACCAGCCGTACGTCTGTATGTCCGATGGAAGAAAGGGGAAGGTGGTATGAGCTCATGGAGCCCCTGAGCACACTCACCGAAGTACATCTTATAAAAGACACATAGACTGGAAATTTTGCGTCTATGTGCCAGGCTCTGCATCTTAGTTATTATATATAATAACTACTAAGTAATTAAACTATAAGTGTAGATTACATTACGATTTAAATCGTATTTATTCGATCTTTTCGGCTTTGGTTTTATGTAGCAAAGCCCTTAAGTTTGCTAACGCGTCTCCACGAGATAAGTAATTCTTTTATGCGCCAATGTATATGATTTTATAATAAACTACCTGAATAAATAAATCACATTACAAAAATAATAAAAATTATAATTAATTCTTGGCTTGTTTTTTTTTTGCACTCCGTACACATCACTAATGAAGTTCGTGAGAAATGCGGAGCAAAATGCGAATTTCCAGTCCTATTCTCATTTGACACGCATAGTACATAATTATGATAAAAAAATAAATCATCAATTAATACTAATAATAAATGTGTAAGTGTAGGTATTGTTTGTGTGTATATGTATGGACAAACTTGGTAAGATAAAAAAAGAAAAAAGTAGCCTATATTGTGTCCTGTACGTCTAAATGTTTATCTACCAAGTTCCATGAAAATCAGGTAATACGTTTAAGAGTTATGGAGGAACATACATACATACAATACCTACACTTACAGATATATTATTAGTATTTTTTTTTTAGAAAACAACTAAAAACATATCAATTGTCTAAGTTTGCACTGGGACAGAAGTTGAATATAAAGACTTGGACAGTAAATAACAGAGGACAATAGGGAAACTTAGAGAAAGCGTTTATTGCTAAAGTTAACAACATTCAGGTGAAGCGCTTATACATATATTATAGTGCAGTCTAGTTAGTCTAAAAGCATCCGACGACGGTTGAATGAAGAAGTTTGTCTAACGAATCTAGCAAAACAAATAAAATAAATTAAAACACATTCTTATCATTGCAGTTTACTCCTTTTAAGAATCGATTTGCATATACAGACAGGGCGTGCCAAAACTATGCGACATGAAGGGAAAGTATCTTAAATATCGTAGATAGGAAATTTTGCTGAAACAAGACTTTATGTTATTTTTAAAAGTTAGTCAAACTGCATTCAAAGATTTTCCAAAAATTACTTACTTCGTCTAGGAATCGAACCGACTTAAATGTGAAAAAAAATCACCCCCATTTTTAGGATGCCAATCAAAAGAATGGACAAAAAATAATAGTCCTTCTTAAGTAACATTGCATCTTAAAAGAAAGGAATAACGTAAAATGTTTGATTCAAATTTCAAGATTATTATTTATTGCCGATGACGACGTATTTTTTAGAAAATCTTTAAGACTTTTTTTTAAATCATTGCTTTGCTTTCACGTAATAAATATCGGTTTACGAGTCAACTGGGGGCTGGGGGATATGACAACTAAAAAACCAAATAGTTAAATGGTTAGACATAAATACAGTTAGGATATACTCGTACTAATGTCTGATCCAACTCTTTGTTTATTTATTGAGCCATCACCTATATGGCTATGTATCCTTTCGATACCGGTCCATTAGAAATACAAAACAGACCATTAACAACGTGTCAATAATACGTCAAATCCCCACTATTAGCGAAGTAAATCCGTCATAGATTATTTCGCAGAAGACACAAAGACATTCTGCGTATACAATGGACGGATGTTCCGATCCCTTGGTCTCACCCATATCAGAGTTTTGACGTACAATGTAATATGAGGAATTATTTATGTTTGCGACCTTTACATTCGAGGAATAATGTCTCAATATCGAATAAGGGAACGAGCTTTTTAACCTAAACTTTGACTGTAGCTTTATATGTATAGCTTTGTCCTTAATATGCCTTATATTTGTCAGAATATAAATGTACCAGGTTAGATTCATATAGCTGATTAATTTCTTTTGGTTGAAATCAGGGATATTCAATATAAATGCAGTCAGTATATTCAGAATGATATGAGACTATTCTAACTTACATTTTAAATGCAAAAGTGCCTTAACTCGTCGTCATAATATTGCGTACATGTAGCTAGGAGGCACATTGACGGCAATACGGTTTTAAAAACTAAGATGCAGAACCTGGAACATATAGACATAGTCTATGTGTCTTTTATAAGATGTACGTTTACGAGAGTATGCTCAGGAGTTGCAAAAGCTCATACCGCCTTCTCCTAATCTTTTCAAAGTAATAGTAGGGCACACTGCGTTTCGCAGTCATTTGGGCAGCCCGCCCAAGCAACACAGAATGGCTGAATATTCTTTGAATAAATGCATTTATACAGCTGTTATTCAAGCAATTTGGGTACAAAATAAATTGCTTTAAGCTGTATATTAGCAACATAATAGCTGAATAGTAGCTGAATAAGCAACAAGAAGCCCATAATAGCCCATAGTGTTATAATAGCCCAAAAATCATTCAATACAGCATTTGCCTATCTTGTCAGCTCTAATACCCTTATAACAAAGCTTTAAACAGAATAATTTGTGAATTTCATACTGTTATCTGGCCTATGTGTTGCCTGATAACAGTATGAAATTACCACCTTACAGTAACAACCACCTTACAGAATACCACCGTGAAATTATGTGTTGTTGTGTTTCGGTGAGTGAGTAAGGGATGCCAGAGCCCATTACCCCATCCCTCCCTTATCCTTTATCCTTAATCCTTGTATGGTCGGCAGCGCACTTGTAGCACTTATGGCGTTGCTTGTGTTATAGGCGACGGTAGCCACCTACCATCAAGTGGACCGTCAGCCTGTCTGTCGACCTTAACATAAAGAAAAAGTTGGAGTGAATAGGCATAATATTCTGGGTGAGCTCGTTCCATCATAGGCCTTAACATAAAAAAGGGGGCGCGAATGAAGTCGCCAGCAAAAGTGACGAAATTTACGCCAATTTTTATATTTAATGCTAGGTTAGGTACTGACGAAGGTATCTTGTCTCCCAACTTTATTATTGTTTTCATACAGCACAAGACAACTCCAAACTTATACGCCACTTTTGAATGTTTGACAGCGTTACGTGGCGCGCTCAAATTTATTTATTCAGTTCCATGTGTCTCTTTATTTTGTTTAGAAACTTCTGCGCGTCAATTTGGCACAAGTACAGGCGCTGTCACTATGACATCTGTCAGACTTTATACAAATTTATTCAAGTGTGTTTTCGCCAGTAATGTGATATTGGAAGGAATAATAGAACGTGTTTTTTTAACTTATGTGTGTAAGGTAATTTAATAGGTAAAACATCTTACAATAATCCATATACTTAAATATATGTCTGTTTGTTAATAGGCGACCTGCTATAAAATGGACCGTCAGCTTGTCTGATGATTTTTATATTAAAAAAAAAATACCCATAAGCAGAGTCTAAGTTTGATGGGCCGAGTGATAAATTCATAATGTTCAGACAGAAACGCAAATAAAGATTTAGGATATTTTAAAATTTAGGTTTGTATCGTGAAACACTTTTTGTGACAAAAACTGGAAAACTGTCAGTTTGTCATTGACAATTGTCAATTTTCCATATAAATATTTTACGCTCTCGCTAGCGAGTGCGGTCATTGTAAACTCGTGGTAAAGGTACTGATTAATCAATCGGTCACTATACGGTCCATACAAAGTATACACAGGATGATTATAAAAGCGCGCAGCCATTTGATTTTCACACGGTACTAATATAATTAAAAACGGAAACCAGAAGAATCCATAAATCACTGCCCGGTTGAGATTAGTTTGAACCGGTACGGACCGGATTAAACTTGTTTAAATGCAGTTTTATACGAGAAACTGTCAATTAGATTATCGGTTTTTATCGTATGCGATATCGTTGGGCAGATAGTAAAATGTTCACTTCAATATTTTTTAATACGAGCGCTCTTTTTACAGTGGAAGTTGTAAAATAATTATATTTCATTCTAGATAAATGCAATGGCTTGCGAGTTACTTAATTTCATGTGTGAAGATAGAAAGACTGGCTAACAAGCTAGTTGATAGTAGATATAATAGTACTTAAGCTATAAACAGGTGCCAAAGATACGAATTCATAAAATTAATTATTTCAAGAAAAATTTTCATCAAAGTTGAAACGAGAATAAATTAAAATTTAAAATAATTATAATACTGAATGGTGTTCAATAAGCACTAATTTTATTAAAATATTTAATTAGTTATTTGTAATTTTTCTTTGACTATGCTGGTTTGAGATATTCTAATTGTAAAATTTATCTAAACAAAAACCATTATTACAAGGCTCTCGAAAGAACTTTCAAAGAAATAACTAATGCATAAGTACAATATACAATTTCTTAAAGTTACAAAAGAAAAGGCCATAAAAAAGAGTAATAAAAATTGATTTTCGTATTGTGATATTAAAAATGGTTTAATTTTTATCCTTCAGCTTGCTCTTCAGCAAAAAAAACTGAAGAGGATGATTGCTGATTCTTCTAAGTCAAATCATATAAGTGAAATGTGGTTTTCTCTTACTTATCTTAAAAAAAATTTGACGGATGAATAAGATACTTTTCACGTACCTTCTGACCTGGGTGTCTGATTCATGAATTTCAAACTCAGTCGCTTCCATTACGGTGAAATAAATTCAAGATATGTGAAGCTTGTTAATCCATAGAAATGTAGTTTAGAAATATATAATACTAAGTCCGCGTTGAAAAATAAAAATATTACATCTAAGAAAATATTGGACATTTTTATCTGTCCGACGATGACGCCTCCACGGCGACATTGGCTCCCTTTTTTTTTTCAGGATAAAAATTATCCTAAATGTTAATTCAGGGAATAAACTATCTGTGTGCCAAATTTGATCCAATAAAGATTTTTTTTTTTTTTTTTTTTATAAGAGATGGGTTTGCTCTTGGCCAACAACCAGCTTGGTAGCAAGGGAGAGGCCTAAGATGGAGCGAGCTCACCCAGAAGATGCCTATTCACTCGAACTTTGAAAAGATTAGGGTTATATGAACTCGGAAATACAGACGCAGGCAGAGAGTTCCAAACCTTGGCGGTGCGCATTATAAAAGATGTTTTAAAGCGCTTGGTTCGAAAAGGGGGGATTTCGACAAGATGAGGATGGTAACCAGCCGTACGTCTGTATGTCCGATGGAAGAAAGGGGAAGGCGGTATGAGCTCATGGAGCCCCTGAGCACACTCACCGAAGTACATCTTATAAAAGACACATAGACTGGCAATTTTGCGTCTATGTGCCAGGCTCTGCATCTTAGATTTTAAAAAAGTACCGTCGCCTATGAGTCTCTTAGCTCTGCGTTCTACCGAGTCGAGTGCGGCAAGTTGGTATTTGGCCGAGCCATCCCAGAGGTAGGAGCAATACTCCATGCAAGAACGGACTTGCGCCTTATACAAAGATAAGAGCTGTCCAGGCGTAAAGTATCGCTTCACCCTGTTTAGGATGCCTAGCTTTTTGGCTGCTGTTTGGGCTTTGGACTCAATAGATGTGCCGAAGTTGAGATTAGAGCTCAACCTCACGCCAAGAAGTTCGAGATCATTGGCGACAGGTACAGATACACCACGGAAGGTTGGAGTTAGGTCAAAAGGGCTCCTTTTAGCAGAAAACAGACACGCTTGCGTTTTGGTGGCGTTGAAACTAACCAGGTTCCTGTCACCCCACTGGGATACAAGACCCAAGGTAGAATCAATTCGCTCAACCATTGCCTCCCTCTCGGAATTAATTTCATCGCGACCGGCCCCTGCAGTGGACAGGTATCTCTCTGTGACTGTGCTGTCATCTGCGTACGCATGAGTGCGTGCGTACTCCAGGAAGAAGCAAATCATTTATGTGTAGCAGGAAAAGAGTCGCAGAGAGAACAGATCCCTGAGGAACACCGGCATTGATAGCCATGAGATCTGAGGAGCAGCCATCAATGACTACTCGAATCGACCTTTCACTCAGGAAGTCAGAAATCCATCTACAGAGGCCAGGCGGGATGCCGTATGCTGGAAGCTTGCTTAGCAAACTTGCATGCCAAACCCTGTCAAAAGCCTTTGATATATCAAGAGACACGGCGAGAGCCTCGCCATGTCTCTCGATGGCTTCACCCCAGTAGTGCGTGACATACACAAGAAGGTCCCCAGTTGAACGTCCTTGGCGAAAGCCATATTGACGGTCACTGAGTAAGTCATTAGCTTCAAGAAACGCCAGCAGCTTACTGTTCAGTACTTTCTCCATAACCTTGCAGAGTATGGAAGTGATGGCGATTGGTCGATAATTGCAGGGGTCGGCACGACCACCCTTTTTGGGCACTGGTTGTACATTGGCAAGCTTCCAGGATGTCGGTACGGTATTTGTTTTGAGAGAGAGACGGTACAAGCGAGTAAGCACAGGAGACAATTCAGGACTACAGTGCTTTAAGACCCTTGCAGGGATGCCATCAGGCCCACTGGCTTTGTTTACATCAAGGCTCTGTAGCGCTCTTCGAACCTCTTTGTTGTGAATCGAGATCTCTGGCATTGAAAATTCACAACGAGGTAATGGTGGTGGTGGCTGAGAGCTTGTGACGAGGCTTGTGAGATTAGTAGTTTTTAAATGTAAGGGTAACAAACATCCATCCTTACAGCCATCTATTAATCCTTACGAAGTTTCGCAATTATCATATTAGTAAGATCTGCAGTTAATAATGTACTTTTACTATAATTTATATGCCTATCTCATATGTTTCTAAATGAACTAGAGTTTTCCCCTGAAATTATCCAAACCTTATGTGAATTTTATTGCGAAAATTAAGCCCGAAAACCGCTCTATTTTTAACAACATTAACACAACTTGATATTGTAACTTTCATCCGTTATTGTGGGCAACACTTCAGTGAACGTTTTAAAGCGCGCATTTACAAAGTTGGCATCGAAATAAATTCAGCATTACACCGGATTTAGCTGGATTAAACTGAATACGAGATGTCGGGCGAGTGACAGCGCGCGAATTAAGGAGCGACGCATTTTAAATTAAATATGGCCCTCCGGTGGCCAAGCGGGACGGATATTTTGTGGAATTTTATCATCATACTGTATATATGTTAACTTTAATATTTTTGTAAGCATATTGGTTATTCTAATAATTAATATCATCAATTAATATCACCGTGCGTTTGTCTCGCAAATGGTGAAGAATGGCTAGACCGATCTTAATTTCGTTTTCTGGTAAACAGGGAGGGTTTGTATGTATAAAAATTGCACCTCGGGCGAAGCCGGAAGTGGTCACCAGTAAATGATGTAATTCTACAAAGATCATTCGACACTTCTAGTTCTAAGTGGTTAAATCTCAACAATAAGATTTAACCAAAACACCAAGATTTTGTATGCATGAATATGTCTGCTTATCTTGGACCGGGTGTTTTCTGTAAAAATGAAAAAAATAATTTTATAAACATAAAAAAAATGTCTAGCAAGCAAAATTTTTATGTATAAAAAATTGCACCCCGGGCGAAGCCGGAAACTAGTCGCTAGTTATTTATAATTTTGCTTTTCGAATACACTCGGCGTAATATTTTTAATAATTTCCAAAATTTATGATAACATACCATATTAAATATTATTAATGCATTTTAAGACCACAAACAAACAAAATAATAAGACTCTGTTTTAACTTCGTGTAACTTCGGAGTTAGCTGTAACAAACAAAAACATAAGTAGCCACGAATTGTTTGAGCAGAGCGAGTGTGCTGCGAGCTAATTTGAAAATTTTAACTTAATTCCCAACAATGGAATTAATGTGTGGCCACTCTAGCGTGTATGGACGTTATCTTTATGACGTTTGCTCGCATTGCGGATATTTGTATACAGGATGTTATAAAACTACACATTTATTATAATTATAAACGTTACTATGTTTATTATTACTATACATATCACTATGTGTTTTAATGTGAAAGGTATTATTTAATACTAGGAAAGGATAATATTTCATAACATTCCTAGACTTCCTTGATTAATATTCCTATATGATAATATTCCTCGACGTTAATGAATATTTGAAAAGAAAAATACAACTCAAAAATAGAAAATATGAATAGAAAAAAGATGATAGACGGACTAACAGGTCACTCACTTACTATCACAAAGAGGCCTTCGTCGCCTATGATAACGAGCTACCAGTAGAACTTTGATTAGGTTAAAGACCTTGATAGGAATAATAATTTGTGGAAGTAGAAATCAGTGTCCCATATATAACTTCAGCAAACATGACCACTATAAAAAGATTCAACAGGACACTAATGGATTGTTTCAGAGTTCACTTCAAAGCGACCTCCGACGATGACTACGCCGACTTCACATGTGAAGCAAGGCATGAAGCCTTGCAAAGAGACTCTCCTATGAGAACTACTGTGCAGCTCAGTGTACTATGTAAGTGAACCATTGTTTTTTATTTATTTTATTTATTTTTATATATTTTTATTTTATTTTAAGGCCGACAGACAGGCTGACGGTCCACTTGATGGTAGGTGGCTACCGTCGCCTATAACACAAGCAACGCCATAAGTGCTACAAGTGCGCTGCCGACCATACAAGGATTAAGGATAAGGGAGGGATGGGGTAATGGGCTCTGGCATCCCTTACTCACTCACCGAAACACAACAGCACATAATGCTGTTATTTCACGGTGGTATTCTGTAAGGTGGTGGTTACTGCCGCCAGACGGGCTGCCCAAATGACTGCGAAACGCAGTGTGCCCTACCACTTCTACATAATGGCGGATCACAAAATGACAAATATTGTTACGTGTTCTGTCGACTTGTTTGACGTCAATATTTGAATGAAATGTTTGTATAGTCAGCTAGAAACTGAATGGGCAAAAAATAAATAACGCTTTTACATTTTTTCGGACAATTTTTCTAATCTTTCCTAATCTAAGAACCTTAGCCTAATAAGACTAGCCGAATTGGTCCAGCAGATACCTACAAGTGATCTTGATACTTTTTCGCACATACAAATCAAAAATATCCATTCACTTTTATCATTGCACTCAGTGTTTGAAGAAAATTCATTCTGAAAAAGATGAATATCAAAAGAAAAAAAAACGCAATGGACAATCGGACTTCAGACATCAAAATCGTTTCACCCAGTCGAAAGTTCTGAGGTGACAAACATAAAAAAACCAGTCAAATTGAGAACCCCCTCCTTTTTTGGAAATCGGTTGAAAATTGTTGTATTTTATCGCCTAGAATATCGCTACTTCATGAGCGGGGACATACTGTATAAATAAGTACCCATATTATATTAATTTACCTAGTTTCAGTATTGCGTAATAGACTAAACAACACACAATATGAAGCCGTAAATAAAATGAAATGTAATATAACATAATAACAGCTTGTTATAATTTACAAATAAAACAGTCGTCCCCCACGTTGTTGATGAATTAGGAATAGTTTCATCAAAATAGGTCGCGACCCCACTCTGTGAGCACACAGTGTATGTAACATAACAGTAGTTATAGTGTATGATGTACAAATAAGTTTCCGCCCTTGACAAAAGTTGGCGCCACCAGTAAATTATGGTTAAAATGTCAGATCGCACCTTCGGTAAGACAAGGGCATGACTTACAATTTTTTTTTCAAATGAGTTAAACTTAAAATATATGCAGAAATCTCTTAAAAACATTATTAAAACCCTCCCTTATCCCTTATCCTTAATTCTTCTATGGTCGGCAGCACTTATGGCGTTGCTTGTGTTATAGGCGACGGTAGCCACCTACCATCAAGTGGACCGTCAGCCTGTCTGTCGAACTTAACATAATAAAAAATATTTAAAATACTACGGAGCTTATGATGAAGAATTGTTTAAAAGCAATATAAGCAGAAGAATACAATATTGAATGCAAAAAAAATTAACTTTAAATGGCTCCCCTGTAAAATTACAAAAAGTGCAGTTATGCCCTTGTCTTGCCGAAGATGCGAGATGTAAACCGTATAACTGATTTATTATTAATAGGTATAAGTATCAATAATTTCGTTGATTGTCCTTTAATGCTGTATGCTTTGAAGTAATTTTATTTAATGAAAAGATTGTTAGACAATCTGACGGTCCACTTGATGGTAAGTGGTTACCATCTTTTTCTATCCACGTAAATAACCTAGAACATGGAATTTTTTTTAAATAATAAAACTAAAGGAATTTAATTCAGATTTAAATAACATTTTATAAGTATATATTCTGTTTTTTTTTTTTTATAATGTATACTGTGCACGCGTATGTAACTGTTATCAAATTAGATCAGTTTATTACTAGGGAGGTAATGTTGCCATATTTAATTTTATTGTCTTATTGTTATTACTATATTAAAATTATACACGTGATACTACTTAGAACCAGTCACATGGTATTTCTTTCGTTTTATTTATTTATTTTTTTCATATAAAACTGTAAGGTTTTGTCATGGAGTAAGTTACTTTGTTTTCAGAGATATCGTGTTTATAAGCTCTATACATGATACAGAAAATAAATTGACCATTTTTAGATTTTTTTTCTGTGTTACGTATTTATGTTCCTCCATAACTCTTAAAAGTATTAATTGATTTTCATGAACCTTCGTAGATAAACATTTAGACGTACAGGACATAGGGTAGGCTACTTTTTTCTTTTTCAACGCGGACGAAGTCGCGAGCACCATAGTATTTTATAAATTTCTTAGATAATATGGAAATCATGCCTAAATAATAATGAACTGAACACAACACACATGTTATTTAATTATATTTATGTACAAAATAAAAAGATATATCAATAACCAACTATTTTCTAAGAAAATGTATGGTGAAAAGACAACATGGATTTTAAGTCAAAATCGCACGTAACGTACATTTTATTTATATTTATACATGTTATAGATAAGGGTAGGTTATTCATTTTTATTTATACACATACACAGTTAAACTAACATAATAAAGGAATAGAGATTTTTATTTAGTTTAAACATTTTATAACATTAAATTTGAAAAATCTGTTGCCATAACAATAAAAAGTGCTCGCTGCCTATGAAAAGCTTGCCAAAATACCAAGCGTATGAAAGGTCATCCAAAGTTTTAAGGGCCATGAATTATTAATTTCCCATTTTAGCTGGGGAAACGTCAATGTTTGGATAGTCGCGTCTATTGACTTTATCGCGACTCGAATCGGTCCGTTAAAATGCACGACAGTGTACGCCACAGTTTCGCTACTTTTTAATGGAGGAGGCCCGCAAACGTTCGTCTGGAACTCGATCAAGTTTATTTTTTATTTTTATTAAATCACCTAAACCTAAGTGCCGTTTCACACACACACGGTTTCCTTATATACGGTACCGTGGCGGTTCTGTAATGTAGACATTATTATACAAGATTTCACACGATACAGTGACCGTGCCGTGTTCGTGATGTAGCCGTTCAAATACACACGGACACGATTCCGTCACGTCTACCGTGTGGTAGTGGTCTATGGCCTTTTTTTTTTCGAGGAGAAATCCGTTTACAGATTCCCTACCGCTGGCTAGACGGTAGGGGTTTGTGGGGGTCAGCCTAGTCATAGCGGGCCCGGCCATACACACTAAAACTCCCCGATGCCTCCTTGCCCTTTTTGAAGGGGTGGACCGGGCTCTGCCGAGGCAACAACTCCGATCCACCCCCAGGGCGGCCTAACCAGACGGGAAAACCTTGTGCTTTGAAGACGTGCTAAATATGCCCGCCTTCTCCTGCCCAACCGCCTGCGTGGTCTATGGCCTAGTATGAAAACCGTTCACACTTAAACGAACACGATTCCGTCTCTTCAGTAGTTATGTAAAACTGTATGGCGGTTGTACTATTTTTCAGATATCATTGGTGACGGGTGACGTTTATTTGGTAAAGTCGGGGTACGAAAACCTTTGTCAGTTTTCAAATTCATTGCTTTATCAAAATCGTAGACTCTTAGTACTTTTTAAAACTAAAGCGTTAGGCAGACAACTGACAGACGTTTGAAATGAAATTTTAGCCGACTGTACCACCATTTGAAGTTACTATAGAGACGTGATACAATTTATATTTAAAATAAATAAATAACACGCGTGAAACGAATGAAATCAAAAGACAACCGTATCCACGCTATGAATAAATAAATAAATAATATCTTCACAGATTCCACACAGAACTATCTACACACTAAGTAACTAATGCTTGTATTATGGATACCAGACAGTTGATACGAGTATGATACATAGATTACGTAAATACATACATATTATAAACCAGCTGCTGCCCGCAACTTCGCCCGAGTAACTTTGTGAATGATATACTAAAATCTTCCTCGAGAACCACTCTATCTATTGGTGAAAACAACATGAAAATCGGTGCAGTAGTTTTTGAGTTTATCGCCAACAAACAGACAGACGCGGCGGAGGATCCGACTTGGAGGTACTCAATTCGACCTTTTTTTATGTGTTCGCGGATAACTTCGTTGATTCTTTTTTTGTTGGAAAGAAGATATCCCAAGGGTGGTACCATGATAAGGAAACCAGGATCTGATGGTGGCATCCCAGAGAAATCGAGGGGAACCTTCGAAAATCGTAGTTTCGACTAGTGTGTTTTGCTTTTTGATTTTGATCATTCTTTTTTATTTGAAACCTGGTGCTGCCCGTGTGGTCCCATTTCAATTTGGTCCATTTCTGACAATGGCATCCATGAGAAAACGATTTGAAGTCGGTGTTTTATTTGTTAAAAAGAGTTACATAATATGTATTGATTAGTATACAGTCTAGTGTATACAGATTTTGACTTCAACCGAAAGATTAAACGTAGAGACGAGAGATTACCGAATAGAATGAAAACGGCCTCTATCAGAGTTTGTAAGTATCATTTTCGTTTGCAGACCCCAAAAAGGAACTAGTACTCATTATGCAATTCACACAGAGCCCCGCCTGGCCGAGCTTTCAGTCGAGTCCCTTCTATAAACAAATTCGAAATTCTAAAATGGCGGACGTTCTAACGCTTGCAACCAAAAATAAGTGGCAGGTCTTTTTTTTTAATTAACTTTTTTTACTCTATTAGTACTCTGTGAGCACTAATAAACATAGACTGTGTGTCCTATACGTCTAAATGTTTATCTACAAAGTCTCATGAAAATCAGTTAATTCGTTTGAGTTATGGAGTTAATTGTTTAATCAATTACAGATTTATTATTAGTATGGATGATAACGCCTGACGTCGTTATCGCTGTGAAGACGGTGGCGCCGCCACGTGCCATGATGGAGCCCAATTCTTTATATTTTTAGACGATCACTAGGGAACAGTACTTTTTTTTAAATGAAAAGTACCCTATGTCATTTCTTGTATCACTGGCAACGTGTATGCAAAATTTCACGATGACCCGTTGAGTAGTTAAGGCGTGAAAATGTAACAGACAGACGGAGAGTGTTACTTTGAAATTTATAAATTAGTATGGATGAAGATTTTTACATGAAACTACAATTTTTTCTGTAGACAGATTTGATTGTAGTGTCTAAGATGACAACTTGTCAATATCATCTTTGACATTGACAAGTCAATGACGTCTTCTTATGCCAGATTCACGTTAATTGGTAATTGCGCGTGAGAAACTAGGGGAAAAGAAGATTAGTGTACCGTTTCCTGAAGATAGCCATTCATTTAATGCGGCCATCAAACGAACGAGACACGCGGCTTTGAGGACATGAATTATTAATTGCAAATTGTAATTTACTGTGTTCGATAGACGGCCGGTTCTCTCTTGTGCCGTTGTCTATTTGATGGCTAATTTGTACAGAATACGAATTTAATGTGCCTCTGAACGCCATTAGTCCGACGGTATGTCTACATTGGGGGGACAAGCGATTTGAATAGTACGGAGTTTCGTCCGACTTTGTATTGTACAGTCGAAAGCGAAGAAACCCTTACAATACCAACCAGTCTTTGTAGTCATACAGACTACCTCTAAACTATATACTATCATATTATAAAGAGGAAAGATTTGATTGTTTGTATTGAATAGGCTCCGAAACTACTGGACCGATTTGAAAAATTCTTTTACTATTAGAAGCCGACTTTATCCAGGATGAACATAGGCTACTTTTTACCGCTTGAAAATGCTTAATTCCTACGGGAAAACGGGTAATAGGACAACGGGTAGTAAGAATTATCCTTCCGTACTTATCTTTTTCACATAACTTCTAAACGGCTGAACCGATTGGGTTGAATTTTTATATGGCTATTTCGATGGTTTCCTGGATGATTTAAAAATACAATTGGACCCGGTAGGTGGCGCTGCTGTCGGTATGTCAACTACTAAACGGCTTGACCAAAACAATTATATCAATATCAATACCCATATATTAAAAGTCAGTATAATATTCATGACAGGTATTAAATTTTACAAATCATTACACTGAATGTTGTGTTAATCATACAGGATGTGTGCGTGTGTGTGGCGCGAACGCCAAATTCCATCAACCTGTATAATTACATCGCTACTTGTTTGCTTTGCCCCTATGCTCGGTTTACATGCTAGTGTTGGACATTTATTACTTTTATCGATATAATTAAAGCACACTTTTATATAATAATTACTTATGAGAAATTACGATTGCGAAGAATATAATCATTCCTTTTTTTTATTAATAACTAGCTGTTACACGCGACTTTATAAAATATAGCCTATTTTACTCGCTTATAGAAAGCTTTCTATCGTGTAAATAAAATGTTATTTTACATAAATATAATTAATTACCATTCTTTTATTTTTTGTTTTTTTCACGGGTTCTTTTCTATACTAATATTATAAAGAGGAAAGATTTGATTGTTTGTTTGTATAGAATAGGCTCCGAAACAACTGGACCGATTTGAAAAATTATTTTACCATTAGAAGCCGACATTATCCGCGATGAACATAGTATACTTTTTACCGCGGGAAAAAGCTTCAATCCTACGGGAAATCTAAAATAAAAGTAAATACTAGCGGCTTGGCCCGGGAGATAGCGCCATCTATCCAAAATACGGTACATGGCGTTTTATACTTTTCTACGCGGACGAAGTCGCGAGCACCAGCTAGTATAATATATTTTTTAATAAACTATATATTAACTAAGCCAATAATTAGTCGAATTAAGGTTATTTTAAACCTTTTAAATTGAGATTTCAAATTAACCTTAAAATTATAAGCGCTCATTAAATGCTACAAAAAAATACTTAAAAAAAGCATCGATATGAAATTAATTTTTATCGTATCCACCCCATCACTAGGTAACAACTGTTGAAATTTTGCAGAAGGGCACGACTTAGCATTTTCAATATATTATTAACACATGCAAAAACAAAAGCTCGTAGGTTGGGCTTTTAAAGAATAGAGGGCCAAGGAAAATGGCCCCAAGGCAAGCGGCAACCCTAGCATACTGCGATACAATATTTTGTTCAACATTTGCTTTTATATTAGGGTTGCCAGTGTGATGTTTTTTTTTAAACTCTATTCGATGCTTTGTTCTCATAATTAATTTTTCAAATGAGATTTTTAAAAACCTTTTGCGACTTTTCATTTTTGTTCGTACACGGATTTAAACCGAAATTCGCTTTTATACATTCCGCCAAATCTCGTTCAAAAGGATTTTTTTCTAAGTTTCGACATTAGGTGTACGTACGTATAGAGAATTCTGCAATGCGGTAATTTTTAAAACTGTATAAAATAGAATTTCTCATGTATTTGGTTTACAAGTGATAATGACCTGCATTACAACATTACATCTAGTCGAATTCATGTTATAAAAAATGCTAGTTACCCGCTCCTGGGTTCGCCTGAAATGAATTTTTTATATGTGCAAACCTTCCCCGTTTATCCCTCTTACCATAAGTGAAAACCAAATTAAAATCGACCTCCCCTTCCTAAGTTTTTGCCAGAATAACGGTTACTCTCCTCATTAATTTATATACAAAATGCTATAGCTGGTGCCCGAGACTTCGTCCATGTTTTAAAAATTAAAAATTCTGGAGCTCTTTACGCCGCGCCTGCACAGTTTTGAAGACCTCGTCATTGGTTCGATTCTTTCCAAGTTTCACTAAAAATATCATAAATAATCAAAATTTTAACAAAAAAAAAAAACGACTGCAAACCGCTTTAAAAAATTTACAAATAAAAAAAGAACCATCAGAATCGTTTCAACTTATTCCTTATCCTAAAGCGGTTATCACACTATTAAATTTTAAGGAAACCAATTTAGCAACCTAACTAGTGAACTAGCTGATCACACCATTTGGGATTGTTTTCTAAATCGAAGATATACAGTTGAAAATATATAATAGATTCTAAAATCTAAATTGGATCCAAATATCCAATCTGTTCTTACTGCGATTACACCTTCCGATTTCCTAAATTGATTTCCTTCAAATTGAATAGTGTGATAGCTGTTTAACTCCTTCTGTGGCGCACTTGCAGCATCTATGGCGTTGCTTGTGTTATTTAAGGCGACGGTAGTAACTTGCCATTTGCCATCAAGTGGACCGTCTTAAGCTTGTCTTAAGATGAAACAAGTTGGCGGCCCGGACTCATCGGTCTCATGGCTAAAATGCGTCCTGTCTCACACAGCACAAAGCGCGGGAAGAGCACTCGACTGAGATGCACAATCATTCATACCAAAAATAAAATCACAAACAGACCCTTGGGCGTATACTCTTTCTGACAAAACTACTGCATATATCTATTTCGTGTAAAGTTATTTGAACTCTTGAATAACTAAGCAATGTTTATATGTAAAGTATTTTTGAGTTTTTGTACACTAGAGTAACATTCAAATTTCAAATTTCAAAACCTTTATTTACTAAAAGAGTACAAATTATATATATATAAGAAAAAGTTAAAAAAATAAATAAATTCGTTCGTGCACAGCAGTCCTCTATTTAGCTTGTCCTTTTGACACAAAGGTCTCCTCCAGTCCTTTCCAAGCCTGTCTATCCCGTGCTATTGTGGGCCACTGAGGGCCGGCTATTTTCATGAGATCATCTGACCATCTCCTGTATTGTCTTCCTTTTTTTCTCTTTGTATTGTAGCGGGGTGTCCACTCTGTTACTGTTTTAATCCACTTCACTCTCTTATCTCTGAATGTGTGTCCTGTCCATCTCCATTTCATTGTCCCTCCAGTTACTAGAGTAACATATTCACCGTCAAAGTTGCATTAAAACTTGTGTTAAAATATGGATTTTTCAAGGATCATATCTTTTAAATTAATACTTTTTTTTTAAGTTGTACTTTGCAGGAACCTAGTTAACGACAAGATAAATCGGTATCATGCTTACTTTTGTAAATTAAACATAAAATAGCGGAGTAATTAGGGTTCTACGTTTGTATGAAGGAAAACTGACTTGTATAACCTTAAGATGAAAAGTGAAAATAAAAGAAAATGAAGAAATATTTTATTACGCTACGGTGTGAATGAATCCACAACATATTCGTTAGAAAACAATGTTGACCTAATAGTAGGTCAACTTGATGAACTGTGGCTACCCAACATTACATTGTGCATGTGATTCGTCTACACGCCAAGCATCCAATTTAATTACTTTAACTTGAAGCACACTTCAGACTCCCCTAAGTTATTGCGCTGAAACTATGTACCTACTTAGGTACACTTCTGAAACTTCTGAAATACTTAGCAGTATATATATATATATATATATATATATATATATATATATATATATATATTTTTTTTTTTCATTAAAATATATTTCTTATTAGTTAAGCCTCTTAACATATTGCTGCACTTTAAGGAAAAAAACATAATATACCAATAGTTTCCAATAATTGTCTTTTTTCCCAAACAACAAGTATTTAAAATTTTGGCTTCAAATACAAAAACAAATATCACAGTCATCAATCATCAATCAATCAATCAATACTAATAAAATAAATCTGTAATTGTAGGTATTAACGACACGTTCGGTCTAGTGGCTAGTAACACTAGTTGTTAACCAAACGGTCGCGGGTTCGATTCCCGCTAGGGGCAGATGTTTATGTGTTAACATTTTACCTTTGTACCTGAGTCATGGATGTTTGTATTTACAATATGTATGTATTTATAAAAAAAGAGTAATCTATGTATAGTATATCAACTGTTTGACATTCATAATACAAGTTGCTAATTAGTTGCTTAGTGTGAAACTAGATGGTGCTGTGTGGAATGTTATGTGAAGATATTTATTTATTTACTAGCTGTTGCCCGCGACTTCGTCCGCCTATCACGTGTCCCGTACTTCTAAATGTTTATCTACCAAATTTCATGAAAATCAGTTAATTCGTTTAAGAGTTATGGAGGAACATACATACATACATACATACATACATACATACATACATACATACATACATACATACATACAGAAAAAAATTCTAAAAATGGTCAATTTAGTTTCAGTATCACGTATAGAGCCTATATACACGATATTTCTGAAAACAAAGTAAATTACTCCATGACCGACCCCTACACATTTATTATTAGTATTGATTTATATATATTTGTATGTTATGTTGTATGTTCCTCCATAACTCTTAAACGAAATAACTAATTTTCATGAAACTTGGTAGATAAACATTTAGACGTACAGGGCACCAGGATATAGGCTACATTTATCTTTTTCAACACGGACAAAGTCGCGGGCGTAAGCTATTTTTTTTATGTTAAGGTCGACAGACAGGCTAATGGTCCACTTGATGGTAGGTGGCTACCGTCGCCTATAACACAAGCAACGCCATAAGTGCTACAAGTGCGCTGCTGACCATAGAAAGATTATGGATAAGGGATAAGGGAGGGATGGGGTAATGGGCTCTGGCATCCCTTACTCACTCACCGAAACACAACAGCACATTATGCTGTTATTTCACGGTGGTATTCTGTAATGGGGTGGTTACTGCCGCCAGACGGGCTGCCCAAATGACTGAGAAACGCAGTGTGCCCTACCACTACTTTAATGTAATTTACTTTAGTTGTAGTTATAAGATCACATGGTAAGATCCCATTCAGTTATCAGAATTTGTAGTCGGTAGAAATTTGTGCCAAGTTACTTCTATGCCTTGACCTAATATTTCAAAGTTTTATACTATTTCCCAAGGTATCGAGAAAACCTTTCAATAAATGCTTGGACTGAATTTCCGCATCGTATACTGCAACCTTGCAAGCGTATTGACGTTTCAATTATACATTATTTCATATTTTGTCGTATAAAAGGAGTAAATGTATCCATATCCATACTAACATTATAAACTAGCTGGCGCCCGCGACTTTGTACGCGTTGAAAAAGAAAAAAGTAGCCCAACCTGTGTCCTGTACGTCTAAATGTTTATCTACCAAGTTTCATGAAAATCAATTAGTACGTTTGATTGATTGATTGATTATTGATTGATTGATGATGATATTTAATCAACGGCCTAAAAAATAAGTTTCAATCTTCTAGCTTTAAAAATGACGATACTTCTATACAACCATTTTTCTCCAATTTCAACCCCTTACAACCCTTTTGTCTTAAATGAAATAAAATGTATATGTATATATGTATTCTATATATGTATAAATTATGTGAGCAGAAAAAAAAAATAACATAGAAGTGTGTATTATTAAATTTTCAGGAGAAAAAAAAATGGCCGATTAGTACTCTGTACCATTGTACAGCTGTACCAAACTCTATAGAGCAAGTGAACTTAGTTCGTTTACTCTACTACCTACATAAGGTCTCTGATCCATGTCAGAGGAACCCTAGCCGGTAGGACAAAATAAAAATAAATAAAAAAAAACCCTTTTGTCGCATTAAAAAGTAGCCTATGTCCTTTCTCGTGCACTAGACTACCTGTGTACCAAATTTCATTTAAATCGGTTCAGTAGTTTTGGCGTGAAAGCGCGACAGACAGAGTTACTTTCGCATTTATAATATCAATCAAGTAAGAGTTATGGAGGAACATACATTTATACAATACCTACACTTACAAATTTATTTATAGTATTGATTGATTGATTGATGATCCTTTGGGAATAGTAGGTATATTACTTTTTTCTGAATGAAAGATACCCTATATCCCATTCCTGTATCCCTGACAACTAAATTTCATGCTGATAGGTACCAAAATCAAAATCAAAATATTTATTTACTAGCTGGTGCTCGCGACTTCGTCCGCGTAGAAAAATATAAAACGCCATCTACCGTATTTTGGATAGATGGCGCTATCTCCCGGCCCCCATTACTTTTATTTTAGATTTCCCGTAGGAATGAAGCATTTTCCTGCGGTAAAAAGTATCCTATGTTCATCACGGATAATGTCGGCTTCTAATGGTAAAAGAATTATTCAAATCGGTCCAGTACTTTCGGAGCCTATTCTATACAAACAAACAAACAAACAAACAATCAAATCTTTCCTCTTTATAGATTAGTATAGATATATTAGTATAGATATAGATAAATTAGGTTTATACAAGAAACTCTTATGATCGTCATTATAAATTTAAATTTACCAGGGTTTCGGAAAAAAGCCAACATGACGATCCTGAGAAGAAACCCCGAAAGAAACTCAGGATACTATTCTTTTTGTCATCTTTAAAATATAAAATTAAAAATATAAAATACATAGTTTTTTTAATACTAAATATATAATGAGCTCCGAATCGCTTAAATCCGCTTCATTGTCGCTTAAATAAAATCAGTCATTTTATAATAGCTTAAATAACAGACAGAGAAATGGAGTAAAATTTATAATATTAGTATTAGTATGGATTCAGGCGTTATTTTTAACGCAGACGAAGTCGCGGGATGTTGAATGATATTTTATACAGCAGGGTAACTACGTTAGTCCTAGAAGAACTGAACCATCATGTTACTCGCAATCTATTTCATAAAAAATAATGGTTACAAATATGGTACGCTCAGTCAGTGGATCCAATACCATGTTAGTAGGTCAACAGTGACGTAAAATATACATCTATACTTTGCAAACAGTAACCAAACTCAACAGATTAATTTTAATAGAACATTTTGTAAGGCTTGTTTTCGTCTCACGCCGACCGTCGCGTCGGCGCGTAGCTGTCATCGCGTCACCGCGAGACGCTCGTTTTCGTATCCCTTTGTAAGTTATATACTAAAACCTTTCTCGAGAACCATTGGTGAAAACAGCATGAAAATCGGTACAGTCATTTTTGAGATTATCGCGAACAGACAAACAGACAGACGCGGCGGTGGAAGTGAAGATCTTGCATCTGCATCTTGCATCTAGTGAAGATCTTACCATACAGTTTACAGAGGCACAGACGACCGGAAGCGACTTTATTTTTAAACTATTTATAACTAGCTGGTGCCAGCGACTTCACCTGCGTTGAAAATTATATACTAAAAGCTTCCTCTTGAATCACTCTATCTTTTAAAAAAAAACGCATTAAAATCCGTGGCGTAGTTTTAAAGATATAGGGACAGACAGACGGGAAGCGACTGTGTTTTATACTATATAGTGGAGATGACGTACTGAAATATATTTGTACGTTATAGATGACCAAGTATATAACCCCATAACGCATCCGAGACCCCTATGACAGAAGTAATGGATAATAAAAATAAAATCGGCCAACCGTGACAATATTTAGTGCTCGGTGGTTCCGTTACATTAATTTTACTAACCTTCAAGGGTGGCTAAGTAATTTTAGGGGTATGTTTTGATTTCATATATTACTGTTTTATTATTATTAATGATATTTTAGTGGAATTTAATGCATTCATTCTTCGCAACCTTATTATGTCTTAGTTCGATTTTTATTTGTTGGATTTGTTTTGACACATTTTTTTTAAATTCTTGTAATAATTTTGGAGCTCATTATTTTCATAACCCCTTTATTTTATTAATCCTACTATGTGAAAACACCAAAAAAGCGAGGAGTAACTGTGGAATGCCACCTTCTGAATGTATTTTTTTTTCTAGTATTAATTTTTTTCTTGTCAGTATAAGTAAATATATGTGCTTTTTTGTATTATTTTTATAGGTTGTAATTTAATTTTAACTGTCTTAATATATATTACACATTCCACACAGCACCATCTAGTTGAAAGTAAGCAACTAATGCTTGTATTATAGACTAGCTGTTGCCCGCGACTTCGTCCGCGTTAATAAAGATAAAAAGTGCCTATCACGTGTCCCGTACTTCTAAATGTTTGTCTACCAAGTTTCATAAAAATTAGTTAATTCGTTTAAGAGTTATGGACGAACATATATACATACATACAGAAAAATATTGTAAAAATGGTCAATTTAATTTCAGTATCATGTATAGAGCCTATATACACGATATTTCTGAAAACAAAGTAAATTACTCCATGACCGACCACTTACAGCACTCGATGCGTTGCTTGTGTTACAGGCGACGGTAGCCACCTACCATCAATTGAAACGTCACCCTGTCTGTCTCTATCTTAACATAAAAAAAATCTTAATCACTATTATTAAAAAAAAACAGTCGAATTGAGAACCTCCTCCTTTTTGGAAGTCGGTTGAAAATCGGTAAAAGGGGCGAAGCTCATGTGTGTCATTTTGCGTAAGAGAATTAATTCGCGTAAGTCATTTCGCGTAGTCGTTCACGATGTGTCATTTTGCGAATAAGAATATGTGTCATTTTGCGTAAGAGAATTAATTCGCGTTAGTCATTTCGCGTAGTCGTTCACGATGTGTCATTTTGCGAATAAGAATATGTGTCATTTTGCGTAAGAGAATTAATTCGCGTAAGTCATTTCGCGTAGTCGTTCACGATGTGTCATTTTGCGAATAAGAATATGTGTCATTTTGCGTAAGAGAATTAATTCGCGTTAGTCATTTCGCGTAGTCGTTCACGATGTGTCATTTTGCGAATAAGAATATGTGTCATTTTGCGTAAGAGAATTAATTCGCGTAAGTCATTTCGCGTAGTCGTTCACGATGTGTCATTTTGCGAATAAGAATATGTGTCATTTTCCGTAAGAGAATTAATTCGCGTTAGTCATTTCGCGTAGTCGTTCACGATGTGTCATTTTGCGAATAAGAATATGTGTCATTTTGCGTAAGAGAATTAATTCGCGTAAGTCATTTCGCGTAATCGTTCACGATATGTCATTTTGCGAATAAGAATATGTGTCATTTTGCGTAAGAGAATTAATTCGCGTAAGTCATTTCGCGTAGTCGTTCACGATGTGTCATTTTGCGAATAAGAATATGTGTCATTTTGCGTAAGAGAATTAATTCGCGTAAGTCATTTCGCGTAGTCGTTCACGATGTGTCATTTTGCGAATAAGAATATGTGTCATTTTGCGTAAGAGAATTAATTCGCGTTAGTCATTTCGCGTAGTCGTTCACGATGTGTCATTTTGCGAATAAGAATATGTGTCATTTTGCGTAAGAGAATTAATTCGCGTAAGTCATTTCGCGTAATCGTTCACGATGTGTCATTTTGCGAATAAGAATATGTGTCATTTTGCGTAAGAGAATTAATTCGCGTTAGTCATTTCGCGTAGTCGTTCACGATGTGTCATTTTGCGAATAAGAATATGTGTCATTTTGCGTAAGAGAATTAATTCGCGTAAGTCATTTCGCGTAATCGTTCACGATGTGTCATTTTGCGAATAAGAATATGTGTCATTTTGCGTAAGAGAATTAATTCGCGTAAGTCATTTCGCGTAGTCGTTCACGATGTGTCATTTTGCGAATAAGAATATGTGTCATTTTGCGTAAGAGAATTAATTCGCGTAAGTCATTTCGCGTAACTAGTCGTTCACGATGTGTCATTTTGCGAATAAGAATATGTGTCATTTTGCGTAAGAGAATTAATTCGCGTAAGTTATTTCGCGTAGTCGTTCACGATGTGTCATTTTGCGAATAAGAATATGTGTCATTTTGCGTAAGAGAATTAATTCGCGTAAGTCATTTCGCGTAACTAGTCGTTCACGATGTGT
This sequence comes from Synanthedon vespiformis, assembly GCA_918317495.1. Classification (NCBI taxonomy): domain Eukaryota; kingdom Metazoa; phylum Arthropoda; class Insecta; order Lepidoptera; family Sesiidae; genus Synanthedon; species Synanthedon vespiformis. The sequence continues at coordinate 1,067,152 of OU906971.1, read as the reverse complement.
CATTTTGCGAATAAGAATATGTGTCATTTTGCGTAAGAGAATTAATTCGCGTAAGTCATTTCGCGTAGTCGTTCACGATGTGTCATTTTGCGAAAAGAATATGTGTCAATTTGCGTAAGATAATTAATTCGCGTAAGTCATTTCGCGTAGTCGTTCACGATGTGTCATTTTGCGAATAAGAATATGTGTCAATTTGCGTAAGTCGTTTTGCGTAGTCAGCACGTGTCATTGTGCGTTTGGCTACATAATGTGTCATTATGTGAGTAACCCCTATGCTATTTATGAATCCAATATAGTTAAATTAAATTAAAAAGAATTAATAACGCTTCTATTAAAACACGTTGGTCAACCAATCATCAAACTTCAAAAGACAATCAGGGCACACAGTCTCAGTCTCATTCATCACAAACTAATTATTTATTAAACCACTTTGTCTATCTAGTTTTGAAAGCTTTTTGAAGGCTTTCTTGTTCTTAGATAGACAAAGTGAACAGAAAAATGCAAGTCTTATCTAATTTTAGATCTATTGTCTTGTGGGGTAACCTATTTTCTAAGCTAATAGGCCAAGTGTCTACTTAATAAGCTGTCTAAAAATGTATACGGTGAGGTTTGTATGTACAGCTTTTAAATTCATTTTTAAATGTCCGACGCAAAAACGGAGTGTTATAAGTATTTAGGGTATCTATGTGTCTGTTTGTAGTATTGCAGCTCCCAAGGTCTATACTTAAAGTATACTAATATGGCAAAGAGAGAAGATTGGTATGTTGTAATGGATACTCAAAAACTGTCGTCCAATTTTGAAAATTCTTTCACCTATAGAAAGCTATGTTATCGGCAAGTAACATAGGCTATATTTTATAAATTTACGCGGACGAAGTCGCGAGCAACAGCTAGTCTATGGGATGGTTCTGTCCGTTATCAATTGGCTGCACTGGACTCGATTGAAAGGCGAGCTAAAAAACTTATTGGCAACGACACTCTTGTGGAGTCTCAGCTTCAAAGCCTGCAGCATCGTCGTAAAGTAGCATGCCTATCGGTTTTCTATCGTCTACACCACGGAGAATGTGCGTCCATCCTATGGGACCTGATCCGGCCAGAGCCGTTCCACTTGCGGAACACGAGGCGCGGGCGGGGGTTTCCCCGGTCACGCACGAAGCGTTATAGTTCTACCTTCCTTGTCCGAACTGCTAAGGAGTGGAACTCATTGCCTGCGTCCGTGTTTCCCCAAAATTACAACCTCGGGGTCTTCAAGTCTAGGGTAAATGGGCACTTACTAGGTAAGCGTCGTCCATCTTTGGCCGCATCTGCACCTAACATCAAGTGAGATCGCGGCCAAGCGCTGCCTTGATTACATAAAAAAAAAAAAATTGTAAAGAGGAAAGATTTGATTGTTTGTTTGTTTGTTTGTATAGAATAGGCTCCGAAACTGCTGGACCGATTTGAAAAATTCTTTTACCATTAGAAGCCGACATTATCCGTGATGAACATAGGATACTTTTTACCGCGGGAAAATGCTTCATTCCTACGGGAAATCTAAAATAAAAGTAAATACTAGCGGCTTGGCCCGGGAGATAGCGCCACCTATCCAAAATACGAAAGATGGCGTTTTATACTTTTCTACGCGGACGAAGTCGCGTGCAACAACAAGTTCAATATAAAAAGAAAATTGTGAAAATTAGATCCAATTATTATTCTCATTATTTATCCCATTACATTTATCGCAATACTCTAGTAAAAAAATGTCGTTACTGACGTATTTGCCAATAGCACCTGCCAACGTCAGACGCGTTCGTCGTCGTCACTTTACATAGTGCATTTTAAAATCACTTTTCAAAGCCATTCTTATAAAGCTTATAAGATTACTAGACTTAGCTCGCGACTTTTAGACTTTTAGCTCTTTTTAGACGTTGAAATGTTTATTTACTTATTTAAATGTTTGGCTAAAAACAGTCATAACGCCACAAAAAAATCAATAGCTCTTTTTAACAAAAAAAAAAACGACTTCGAACCGTTTTCTCGTGGATGCCTTTGTCAGAACTGGACCAAATTGAAATGGGACCACACGGGAAGCACTATCTTTCAAATAAAAAAAGAGTCATAGAAATCGTTTCACCCAGTTGAAAGTTCTGAGGTAACAAACATTAAAAAAAATACAGTCTATTTGAGACTCTTTTTTGTTAGTCGGTTGAAAATCGAATATACGTAACCCCGGAAATTCAAAATTCGCGATACTTTTCGAACAGACCTCGTAAGTGTTGTTTGACTGTATCAATACTAATAATAAATGTGTAGGGGTCGGTCATGGAGTAATTTACTTTGTTTTCAGTAATATCGTGTATATAGACTCTATACATGATACTGAAACTAAATTGACGATTTTTAGGATTTTTTTCTGTATGTATATATGTATGTTCCTCCATCACTCTTAAACGAATTAACTGATTTTCACGAAATTTGGTAGATAAACATTTAGAAGTACGGGACACGTGATAGGCTACCCAGGCAACACATAGGCCAGATAACAGTATGAAATTCACAAATTATTCAGTTTAAAGCTTTGTTATAAGGGTATTAGAGCTGACAAGATAGGCAAATGCTGTATTGAATGATTTTTGGGCTATTATAACACTATGGGCTATTATGGGCTTCTTGTTGCTTATTCAGCTACTATTCAGTTATTATGTTGCTACTATACAGCTTAAAGCAATTTATTTTGTGCCCAAATTGCTTGGATAACGGCTGATAACGGCAAAGAATATTCAGCCATTCTGTGTTGCTTGGGTACTTTTTACCTTTTTTACGCAGACGAAGTCGCGGGCAACAGCTAGTTTCCATTGTGCTTCTAAAGACCACGGAGACATAATTATATGATTACATCAATTTCCCTATATTACAACCGCGAGGCCGTATAAATGGGGAGTCTCTTTGACAGATCGCCCATAAAAACATCATAGAGCGTCTTAATGTCTTAATATTTTACTAAGGAACCCCAATAATATCTTAAGAAGAGGTGGAGGGGGGGGGGGGGGAGGTTAATGAACTTTAGAAGGCAATTTTCCCGTACAGTCACTCGGAAAAGTATTTAACATTTTCCTTTGTAGGGGAAAATCTTATGAGTTCTTTTTTTCTGCTTTGTGAAAAAAAAAGACGTCTTAATAAATAGACGGGGCAATTTGAAGAATTAAATCCGTCCTCCAAGTTGTTCCTTTATAGTGTAGCCGCCGGCTGTTTTGCTACAAAAAGGATTTTTATTTAACTTTTGTTATCGAATGTACTCAGTACGAGTTGGAGTGAAACATTTTCTTTGTGAGCGTACAGCATTGAACGGGAAATAGGTTGGGTTTTTAGCTAAAAAGGAATGGAATAGATAGACAAAGAATGAATAGTTTTGTATCAAGTGGAAAATTGTATGGGTCTATTTTCGTTTCGCGTTCCGGAAAATTTCTTCCGCCTCGGTGTGGCTGAAAATCCGCTTTTCCCGGTTGAAAATTTGACCATAGTTTATCCTGTACGTAATACGTATAATGGAGTCGAGAGTCCAACCTCATCTTGTCCTATCCCAAGATTCGTTTCAATCACAAGATACACACCTAGTCATGATATTTATATTATATAGCTGTTGCACGCGACTTTGTCCGCTCTGAAAAGGTAAAAAAGTCGTCTATCCCGTGTCCTGTACGTCTAAATGTTTATCTACCAAGTTTCATGACAATCATTCATGAAATTCGTTTAAGAGTTATGGAGGAACATACATACATACAAATATAAATAAATAAATAAATATATTCACACAACATTCCACACAGCGCCATCTAGTACCACAGTAAGCAACTAATGCTTGTATTATCGATTCCAGACAGTTGATATACTACATATCTACATTACTTTTTTGCATAATTATTACAAACTAGTGGGTGCCCGCGACTTCGTTCGCTTTGAAAAAGAAAATATATGCTAGCTTGACCCGGGCAAACGTTATTTTGCAACTATAACTTACCTACCGAAAAAAAATTCTTAAAAATCGGTCTTAGAGATCGGACCTCATACTAAAACAAAATTCTGAACGCACCTATAAATATTTGACAACCAAGTGACAATTTTAGACAAAATACATCAATAATGTTTCACAGCTATATCGTCATGTCATGTCATGTCATCTTATATCGCTGTGACGACGATGGCGCCGCCATGCGACAGTAGCGCCCAATTATTTATGTTTTCATATGATCCCTCGGGAATACTTAGTCCTTTTTTCTGGATGAAAGGTACCCTATGTCCTTTCTGATGTCCCAGATAACGTGTATGCAAAATTTCATGGTGATCGGTTCAGTAGCTTTTGCGTGAAAGCGAGACAGACAGAGTTACTTTCGCATTTATAATATTAGTATGGATACAAAACATTCATGACGCAGGTACAAAGGTAAAATGTTAACACACAAACAAAAACATTTGCCCCTAGCGGGATTCGAACCCGCCACCGTTTGGTTAACAGCTAGCTTTACTAGCCACTAGACTAAACGTGTAATGTGTGTGTCCTCCTTATAATATTGGTATAGATAAAAATTGAATAAATTCACCTACTGCCTATTTAGAGCCTGAACTTCGTCGCACGTTTCAAAGAAGCGTTCAGATTTTGTAAACAACTTAGCTTCAACGGCGTGAGCCTTTATTTATTTATTTTGTTGATCCTGTAAAAGGAAAGGCCGTGTAAAAGGTGTGGTACTTATATATCTATAATGTGATAATTAAACTATTGTGTTGCTTTGTAATTTTATTTAAAGAAACGACAATATAAGTTTATTATTATCACTTTGACATTTTGATTTTTCTATTTACATATCCGTTCGCCGTTGTCATAGCAATTGTAGCTTGACACCTAATTTAAATCAAAACATAACTTAAAATAGTATATAGTAAAAAGTATTTTATCTACATGATAAAATATTAAATTAAGTAATAAATTATAATTATTTACATCATATTCACACACAATATTCACACACACAATTAACTTTACATCTCCCCCCGTTGAGAAGAAAATTTGTAAGAAAATTTTCAATAAATTATTAATCATTCTTCTATTTCATCTTCCTCTAATGCAGGAACTGGAATAAGCTTTGTGATATGGAAAAGATTTGATTCTGTTTTCTTATGACCTATTCCTATTCTGTATATCGATTTTGAAATTTTTTCAACAATCCTGTATGGTCCAATCTTCAATTCATCTAACTTCTTCCTGTTTAGCTTGTTTCCATTTTCCACATACACCATATCTCCTACATTAAATTCATAATCTTTTCGATTTCTATCAAACAATATTTTATTGTATCTATGTGACTTTATTGTATTTTCCATTGCTATTTTCCTGTCTCTAACCCAGTCGCTATTTGATCTTTCTTCCCTCAGTTCTTTTGGTAAAATTGTAGACTCTGTACCATATAAAAGATAACTCGGTGTAAAACCCGTGACTGAGTGATTGGTATTATTGTATTTATTGACACATTCATGCGCTATTGTTGTCCAGGCTCTTCTTCTACCTTTTTCATTTATTTTGCATCTGATTTTGTTCACCAATGTTTGATTCAGTCTTTCATTTAGACCATTTGAAAATGGTGCATTTACTGCTGTGAAAACTATTGGCACTTGTTTTACCCTTAAAAATTCTTTAAATTCTTTTGAATTGATTCCTGGGTACTGATCCGTAAGAAGCATGCCAATGTCTTCTGTTTCTGTTATGTTCATTAATAATTTTATAAAATCATTTGCATTTTGTGTTTTTGAAGTCAAAATAAATGCATATCTTGTAAAATGATCTACTAAAAGATGAAGATATTTTTTGGTTGATCTGGAACTTCCAAAGCCACCAATTGTATCAATAGATATTATGTCATAAGGCTTTGTGGCCGGACCTAAGTGAGACATTAATCCAACCTTATCTTGACCTCTTGATTTATTTTTAATACAAACTTCACAGCTTCTACAGATTCTCTGAATATTTTTTGTCAAATGTTTTGCCATGTAGAACGGACTAATTGTTCTCTGCATCTGACGGACTCCAATATGGCACAGATGTTCATGTATATCTCTTAAAACTTTGATACTAAACTCTTTTGACAGTATTATTTTTTCTCGTCCCCAAACCTTTTTAAAGTATATGTTATGTCTTTCAATCAATTGGTGCTTATTACTCTGTACATCTTCATTTTTGTTCTGATCTGCAACTATATCTGTTAGTTTAATCAAATTAACAATTTTCAATTGCTCATCTGTATTCTTATCAGATTCTAATACCGGATTTCTACTTAGACAGTCAGCTTCCAAATTCTTCTTTCCTGGAGAATATTTTATTTTAAATTCATACTGTGACAGATAATACGCCAACTCACCCAGGTCTTCATCAGTTCTAGACTTAAAATTCATGTTCTCTAGTGGTTTATGATCCGAATAAACTGTAAATGATTTACCTATTAACCAATATTGCCAGTATTGCACTGCTTCTTTAATAGCTAAACATTCTAAGTATATGGCTTTCTTTTTCTTTTGAGCTTCATTTAGTTTCTTAGAGAAGTATGCTACAGGTTTTTCTTTTCCATCAGGCTGTATCTGTTTCAAAATAGCTCCAACACCTTTCAAAGAAGCATCTGTATAAATATTAATGGGTAAATCCTGATCAAAAATTGCCAGAACAGGTTGGGTACATAGCAGGCTTTTTATTGTTTCAAATACTTTTTGGCATTCCTCAGACCAAACAAATTTTTGATTTTTCCTTAGTAGGTTATGTAATGGATCTAATATTACTGCACTATTCGGTATATATTCATGATAAAAGTTGATCTTTCCTAGAAATTGTCTAACATTTTTCTGTGTCTTTGGAACAGGAAAATCCTTTATTGAAATCAAATTATCGTTTACTGGCCGAACAGAATTATTTTGTATAATATGACCCAAATATTTTACTGAATCTGATGCAAATTTACATTTAGTGAATTTTAATCTGAAACCTTCTGTTTTGATTGCTTCCAATAACCGTGTGAGATGGTTAACGTGTTCAGAAAATGTTTTAGAAAATATAAGTATGTCATCTATATAATTAACTGCAAAATTTGTAAGTTTATGCTTCCTCAATATATTAGACAATATCCTCTGGAAAATTGCTGGTGAAGTTTTTAATCCAAAAGGTAGACAGGTCCATTGGAAATGTCCTTCTTGTGTTACGAATCCTGTCTTTTTTCTATCTTCAATGCGTAGAGGAATTGACCAAAATGCAGAGTTTATATCCAGGGTTGAGAAGAATTTGCAGTTTCTAGTCTTTATAATCAGGTCATCAATTAACGGAAACGGTTGAGCTTGAGGTACTACTATTTTATTTAAGTCTCTAAAGTCTATGCATAGTCGTGACCTTTTATTTTCTTCCTTTTTAAATACCAAAGTAACAGGTGCAGCAAATGGACTGTAAATTGTCATCCTCATCAATATAACATTTCCTTAGTTCTTCCGTCATTGTTATCCAAACTCGTCTAATCTGATACCTTTTTATTAAACTATTTCTGACCTTATTATATGCAGCCATTTTCATTATTTCCTTATGATTATTAATTGGTTGTAGTTGTTCTGGTATAGCATATACCCTATTATCAGGTGTGGTTATTGACGTTATACAATAGATGCTTGACTTTCCATCACTTCCAGGCAATAATGTAAACTCAAATCGAAGTTTCTCCATTTTATATTTTTGTACTCGTTAAACAAAATTGTCGTTTTATAATGTGATAATTAAACTATTGTGTTGCTTTGTAATTTTATTTAAAGAAACGACAATATAAGTTTATTATTATCACTTTGACATTTTGATTTTTCTATTTACATATCCGTTCGCCGTTGTCATAGCAATTGTAGCTTGACACCTAATTTAAATCAAAACATAACTTAAAATAGTATATAGTAAAAAGTATTTTATCTACATGATAAAATATTAAATTAAGTAATAAATTATAATTATTTACATCATATTCACACACAATATTCACACACACAATTAACTTTACATATCTATAAACGGGATTTCCTTTTTGAACTCGAAAATCTCCGAAACTGTGAGATATTTAATTAGAGTGCGGGCGAAAAGATTGGAATTCTGCCAGTTCTAATATATACCAATAAGAAATTGGATTATAACCACCACAGTGGGTGTATTTAAAAGGCTCTAACGCCTTTTTAATATTTCATTTGATATTTATTCGATACTAGCTGCTGTCCGCGACTTCGCCCGCGTAACTTTGTAAATCACTGCATGATATAAAACATAGTCGCTTCTCGTCTGTCTGTCCTACTATGTTTGCTTAGATCTTTAAAAGTACGCAACGGATTTTGATGCGGTTTTTTTAATAGATAGAGTGATTCAAGAGGAAGGTATTAATTATAATTTTAATATGTAATTTTCAAGGCGGGCGAAGTCGCGGTAACAAGCTGTCTACTAAAAATAAAGATACAACCCTTGAAAATTTTATAACAGCAAAGATGGCATACGTTATATTGCTTTACACATTTAGTCAGGCGCTTTATATTCCCTTACTTTTTATAACAGCAAAGATGTCAGGCTCGTTTTACTTTTAACGCGAGCGAAGTCGCGGGCACCAACTAGTTAAGTGATCTATACTAATATTATAAAGAGGAAGGATTTGTTTGTTTGTTTGTATAGAATAAGCTCCGATACTACTGGAGAGATTTGAAAAATTCTTTTACCATTAGAAGCCGACATTATCCCTGATGAACATAGGCTACTTTTTACAGCGGGAAAATGCTTCATTACTACGGGAAAACGGGTAATAGGACAACGGGTAGTAAGAATTACATAACTTCTCAACGGCTGAACCAATTGGGTTGAAATTTTATATGGCTATTTCGATGGTTTCCAGCATGATATAAAAATACAATTGGACCCGGTAGGTGGCGCTGCTGTCGGTATATCAACTACTAAACGGCTTGACCGATTGGGTTGAAATTTTGTATGTGTATTTCCATGCTTTCACAGACACGAATGTATTATATTTGATAAAGTTACGCGGACTAAATCGCGTGCAACAGCTAGTAAAATATATATTGGTCAGTCTTTAACCGAGTTCTTTTTTAATTGCAGATCCTCCCGGAGCTCCGTATATAGAGGGTTATGCTGAAGGGGAGACAGTCCGAAGAGGGCAAAGCCTCGAGCTGGTCTGCAGAAGCCGTGGAGGCAACCCCCCAGCTCAACTTATCTGGTATAAGAACGGCGAACAAATCCGCATGGCGTACAGGTTAGTGATTAGTAAGACTTTACTACAATAACTAGCTGGCGCCCGCGACTTCGTACGCGTTGAAAAAGAAAAAAGTGGTCTATCCTGTGTCCCGTACATCTAAATGTTTATCTACCAAGTTTGATGAAAATCAGTTAATTCGTTTCAAGAGTTATGGAGGAACATACATATTATTATATACATACATACATACATACATACATACATACATACATACATACATACAATACCTACACTTGCAGATTTATTATTATTATTATTATTATATTGAAGTCCTGTCTCAAACAATAACAACAACTCTTCGCAAAATATGTATAATAAAATCGTACACGAACCCTGTGTGAAAATTCAATATTTAAAACAAAACATGCTAAAGAGGAAAAAAATGGTTTTAAAATTCTTCGTCTGTCTGTGGGTTTGTGCACGCTAATCTTAAAACAGTTTAACCGATTTTAATGCAGTTTTCACTGATGTATTGACTTCAAAGTGATTCTAAAGTCATACATACAATATTATTATTATAAGTAAAACATTTCACATGTAATAGTTTGTACATTTTAATTTTTAATCCATTTAATTAAACAAAAAAATATTCCTTATATTATTAATTCCCTATAGCCATCGAAGTACTACAATTATGGAATTTGCGTCACAAATGCCAAAGGGGCACATAAAAAGTACACCTAAAACGGAATGAAGGCGGAGTCTTGCCTTGGCGCGTCAATGGTAAAATATAGTAACGACCAAGTTCTAGAGGTACTATTGATTTTAAACTCCAATGTGTTGACGTAAAGTCACATTTTCTTTAAATGGCAGATGTTCGCTTGGTCTTCAATTATAGATGGACAGAGTTCATGCCGACAGACAGGCTGACGGTCCACTTGACAGTAGGTGGCTACCGTCGCCTATAACACAAGCAACGCCATAAGTGCTACAAGTGCGCTGCTGACCATAGAAGGATTATGGATAAGGGATAAGGAAGGGATGGGGTAATGGGCTCTGGCATCCCTTACTCACTCACCGAAACACAACAGCACATATGCTGTTATTTCACTGTGGTATCCTGTAAGGTGGTGGTGGTGGTGGTCACTTTTAAATGTTCCATAAAGTTCGTAGTGTTTTGTATGGCGTGCGAAATCCATAGTAATGATATATCAATGGTTGCCATGCAATTTCGGAATGAACATAATGCATGATAGACTCTGTTTGATGGCCTTTGAACTTTGTAGTTCATCCCGATAGTGTTAAAGGGGTTTGACCAAACATTTGCGTTGGACGACAATCATTGGTCCCAATACCGCCCGAAGCGATTCGCCACTTGAACAGACGAAACGTATGTCAATACAATATAAATGAAATTGATCCCTTTAAATCGACTTTAGTATATTTTGTGGTCTCCTAGTTTTATTGAACTTTTGAAAATGTAAATTAAATAATATTATGTCATTTACTTTAAATGCTATCAACATCAATCAATCAATCAATACTAATAATAGTAATAATAATTATGTATAATGAAACTATATGTATATATATTTATTTATTACTAACTTTAATAAATATTATAATATATAATAACTAATTATATATTTTCAAAATTAATATAAAAAAATTAGTACCTTCCTTAAAATATTAACTGTGATTATTTTCTTACTTGTTCAATAAATCGTCTACTTATTATCCGAAGTTAAAAATTAATTGCAATTACAATATCAGGCATTATTGTTGAAGTTTAATAATAATAGTACTGAATAAAAAAAAAATCCAAATATCGATACTTTTAACATAAAATAAAACGCCAAAGCCAACAATAATTCCTATTTACAAGCAGGATTTCAAAACACTATATTATGGGAATACGTATATTGGCTTCTCCCCTACAAAGAGGTTGTGAAAAAAACATCTACCGTGCCTCCCCTCGCCCCCCCCCCACTGTTACCCCTCCAGACGTTTCACGGGATCGTATTAAGCTGGCAACAGATAGGGCGTATGTCTCCATGATTTATGTAGGCTCGCGACTAATGATGGGATTTTGTCGATATATTCTTGTCGATATAGTGCAGGAAATGTTTAATTTTATTCTTACATACTAGCTGTTGCCCGCGACTTCGTCCGCGTTAAAAAATAGCCTATCACGTGTCCCGTGCTTCTAAATGTTTATCTACCAAGTTTCATGAAAATCAGTTAATTCGTTTAAGAGTGATTGAGGAACATACATACAGAAAAAAAGCCTAGAGCCTATATACACGATATTTCTGAAAACAAAGTAAATTACTCCATGACCGACCCTTACAGATTTATTATTAGTATACATATTACAGACACCACAGACTTAGTCTGTGTGTTTGTTCGCGATAAACTCATACTGCACCGATTTTCATGCTGTTTTCACCAATGGATAGAGTGGTTCTCGAGGAAGGTTTTTTTGAAAGTCGCGGGCAGCAGCTAGTATTTTTTATAAATTAGTCGCTTTTCGTAAGTTTGCGTGACACAAGCTTATATCGTTTATCATTTTTTTCATTAGTGAAAATCGTATCAAAAGTTAACGGAAAATCAGATAGAGGCGGACAGTGACCTTATTTTATGTTATTTATAAGCAAAGCAATTAATTTTGCTTTTTTTCCTTTTTATATTGCTTGTCCTCCTTGGCTAAATTATATATAATATAGCTTAGGACAATATATATAATAAACAATAAGTGTATATACTTACCATCAAGCTGGCAGTAACCTGACTGCTGCTCTTTATTATAATAAAAAAAAAAAATATTTTGTTAAATACGTAAGACATAAATATTATTAATATATTACAACGCAAATCGTTTGAGTGACACATATGGACTTATCGATAGACTGTATGTTTGTCTCTACGTCACTTTGTAAAATTGTATTAAGACGTGCCTACGGGCGACGGAAGCTGATTTATGAGCACCACTAACTGCACTCCGCGTTAGAGATGTGACATCTAAGTATCGATATAAAAATTTAAACATAACATTTTACTTTTTTGTACTATTTTGCATAAATTAAAAATACATTTAAATATAAATAATCTATAAATATTTAATTATTAAAGAATTAAACAATTGTTTAATATAACAATTATTTTTTCTCTAACAGCAGTTTTATCTCCATTTTAACTCATATATTTTTTTCTTACCACTGTTTTTCTTTTCTGTTTCCTTGTCTTTGTTGTGTTATAAGTTGCAAATAAATGTTTGATTGATTGATTTTAGAGGTCAGATCGATTATTATGAACATACATCTCAAATGTTTTTTTTATTTACAATTAAATAAAGAAAAAATATCAAAAAGTTTAACTTAACAAGATTTTATGAAATACTAAATGCTAGCCAAAAAGCAAACCTAAAAAATTAAAATAAACAAAAAAAAATATTAAGATTTTATACAGAAACTTTAAAGCCAATTGTGCTATTATTGCATGACGATCTTATCTTTATCCCTTATCTTAATCCTATTAAGAAGGAAGGGATAAGGAAAATCCATTTCCTTATCCCTCCCTATTCTATATCAACGCCTTAACTTATAATATGATCTTGCACTTGCAGCACTTGTATCGTTGCTTGTATTTTAGAAGCGACAATAGCCACCTTACCTTACCTTACCTTTAGACAAATTTACCTTCGGTCTGTCTGACTATATTTTTTACTTAAAAAAAGATACAGCAGCAACACGGATTGGCTAGTTCACAACTACGGAAAGCACCTAATGTGGCGCAACTAAACCCCTCTCCTTTAAAATTTTAAACTTTTCGGAATATTGTGGCGTGATATTTGTAGCCGGGCGTTGCTTTATTCCCGACATTCGACTGGAAAATGCAATACTTCTGTTAGATGAAGCTGAATAAATATTCGGTATCAATGATATCCATTTCAACGTGCCCGTTTTGTATTCGAACGAAATCTGGACGATAATGGCGTTCGCCGATACTACAAACGTAGCGGAAAACAGTTGTATCGATAATCGATAACATACACCTTCGCAACTCTATCGACTTATGAAATAAAAATGGGCCCCAATAGTAATTTATTATTTTCCCCATTCCTCTAAACCTGACTTTTGTTAAAATCTTCTGGTTTTTTTTATCTTTTATTATTTATTTCATTTGAAATTATATTGACAAAAGTGTCTGCTTCAACTGACTTGACATTGACGTTTTTAGTCTCTTCAGTATGTGCTGACTTTATTAAAGCACTAGGCTGTTGCACGCGACTTCGTCTGCGTAACTTTATAAAATATATTACATTCGTGTCTGTGAAACCCAATGGAAATACACATACAAAATTTCAACCCAATCGATCAAGCCATTTAGTACTCGACATACCGACAGCAGCGCCACCTACCGGGTCCAATTGTATTTTTAAATCATCCAGGAAATCATCGAAATACCCATATAAAATTTCAACCCAATCGGTTCAGCCGTTTAGAAGTTATGTGAAAAAGATAAGTACGGAGGGATAATTCTTACTACCCGTTGTCCTATTACCCGTTTTCCCGTAGGAATGAACCATTTTCCCGCGGTAAAAAGTAGCCTATGTTCATCACGGATAATGTCGGCTTCTAATGATAAAAGAATTTTTCAAATCGGTCCAGTAGTTTCGGAGCCTATTCTATACAAACAAACAAATCTGTCCTCTTTATAATATTAGTATAGATCTACTTTTCTTTACTATTCAAGAAATTATCACTTTCGCAGTTCTTGTTACCATAGAAGGTAAAGAACACGTGTTTATTATGAAGATAATATACATGGGCTACAAATTCTCGATGGAAATATTACACAAGTAAAATCTGTTATGCAGTCATCGTCGCTTCGAAAACAACAAAAACCAAATACTGCCTCAAAAGCGTTCAGAAATCTCCGAAATAACTATACATAAGTACCTACAACGTATAAAATATTCATTTTAATTACTTTAAAGTTGAAGCCATGTAGGGTATTTATATGAGAAAATCATAAAGTTCGCATTCCAGTGCAAAGGAGAAGCGATGCGCGCGCTATGTAGTAACTATCTTAAATATTATTAACTAGCTGGCGCCCGCGACCTCGTTCCGCATTAAAAAAGAAAAAAGTAGTCTATCCTGTGTCCCGTACGTCTAAATGTTTATCTACCAAGTTTCATGAAAATCAGTTCATTCGTTTAAGAGTTATGGAGGAACATACATACATACATACAGAAAAAAATTCCAAAAATGGTCAATTTAGCTTCATTATCATGTATAGAGCCTATATACACGATATTTCTGAAAACAAAGTAAATTACTCCATGACCGACCCCTACACATTTGTTATTAGTATTGATTGATTGATTGATTGATTGATAACCAATGGACCCAGCAAGCATGTTATCCTGACCGAAAAAAGCATTGTTCCCTTCATACATATTTCGTAAAACTGAAATTAAATAAACAGTTTGAAACAATCTATATTTGCTTTTAACTTCGCCGCGTTCAAAATCCAACACAAAAATATTTTTTCAATCCGAACCACTAGTTAATGAGATTAGCGCCTACAACCAAACAAACAAACTCTTTAGCTTTATATATTGGTATAGATGAGAAGACATTGTCAATCTTGGAAAACTTCAGTGACCTCCAAGCAGACGTTATCCAAGGAATTCATCTGTTATCAAAAAAATTAATTAGAAGTTCTCACAGCATCGTTCAGCCCCAAAACATTCAAAGCTTAATAATAATATATTTAATATGAGTTATAGATTTTTTTTGTATGTAAAACACTCAGTCCATGAGAAATATGCACACAAATGCTTGTCTTGAGCGAGGATCGAACCTATGACTCTTTAGGCAGAACAACGAAGGTTACGTGATCAGCAAAGTGTTCATTATTTATGGAAGATTACTTACTCTTAAAAGGGATTTAAGTTGTTTCAAAAAGTTTAAAACGCCTTATAAGTGCTATAGCACTCTTTTCTTAATCTCCTCGCTCGTCTTTCGCTTGCGGTGTGACGCGGGCTTAAAACTTAATCTTAATTACTCACTCCCTCTGGCAAAGTTTCTAACGCATTCACATGTTCTTTTGCTTTGAGCGGGAATTACTTTTATGAAAACATTTTGTACCTATTTATGTACTGACTTCGGTCATGTTTTTAACTTTAACTTGAAATGAGATTTCAAGTAGTACCTATTCGTTTATTTTCAACTAACGGTTTGCCCTGGTATCGTTTGCTTCGGGAGGCTTAGTTTTTGTGTTATGTGAATCAGAGTTAGCAAGTTGACGAATCGCGTTATCACGACCCCGACGCTCGACGCAAAAACGGGGTGTTATAAGTTGGACGTGTTTGTCTGCTTTTCTGAGGAATAGCATCCTTCTGAGGGATTAGGTTAGCAATTAAAACCCTTATTCCTGAAATAAAGGAACCAGGCATCCCTTATTTTAATTTTTTTATGTTAAGGTCTACAGACAGGCTGACGGTCCACTTGATGGTAGCTGGCTACCGTCACCTATAACACAAGCAACGCCATAAGTGCTACAAGTGCGTTGCTGACCATAGAAGGATTAAGGATGAGGGATAAGGGAGGGATGGGGTAATGGGCTCTGGCATCCCTTACTCAATCACCGAAACACAACAGCACATAATGCTGTTATTTCACTGTGGTATTTTGTAAGGTGGTGGTTACTGCCGCCAGACGGGATGCCCAAATGACTGCAAAACGTAGTGTGCCCCTACCACTACTATTATAATATTAACACAATATGAATCCCCAAAAAAATTGTTCAAACACAGGAAATTTGTAAATACATGTGAAGTCGTACAACAAAACTCGCGAGATTAATCGCTGTGAAAAGTTTTAGGAAACACTACAATGTATTCAATAAAAAAAAGTTACCGAAACTCGGCCATTTTACAGAATCCGCCAAAAACTTCGCTTCGTATATTATTCCGCCCCTTTAAACTTGATACGGTTAGTATTTGGGAACTTTGAAATTCACTATTTCGTTGCAAAATTGTCAAACTCAAATAGAATGGGTTAAGTTAACCTAAGTTTGATCATTTTGAGAGCTACCAAATTTAAATATTGAAATGTCATCTTCTAAAAAGATTTTTTATATCCTTATCCTTACTAATAATATAAATGAGAATGTGAGTTTGTTTGTTTGTTACGCTTTCAAGCAAAAACTACTGAACCGATCACCATGAAATTTTGCATACACGTCGTCTGGGACACCAGAAAGGACATAGGGTACCTGTCATCGTTCAACGCGGACGAACTCGCGTGCAACAGCTAGTAAAATATATTTCTTTTCAACCGACTTCCAATAATTCTTTTTAACACAAAAAAACCGACTTCAAACCGTTTTCTCATGAATGCCATTGTCAGAACTGGACCAAATTGAAATGGGACCACACGTTTCACCCAGTCGATAGTTATGAGGTAGCAAACATAAAAACAAAAAAAAAAAAATATATACAGTCGAATTCAGAACCTCCTTTTTCATTTAAATTGAAATTTGAAGCTTGTGCTTCCCGTGTGGTCCCATTTCAATTTGGTCCTGTTCTGACAATGGCATCCATGAGAAAACGGTTTGAAGTCGTTTTTTGTTTTTTTGTTAAAAGGAGTTATGTAAAGTTGTGCTTACGAAGTCGCGTGCAACTGCTAGTCAATACTAATATAATAATAAATCTGTAAGGGTCGGTCATGGAGTAATTTACTTTGTTTTCAGAAATATCGTGTATCTATATACAATTATATTCAATTTAATTATTTATTTCAATTATCTATATTCAATTTAGTTTCAGTATTATGTATAGAGCATAGGCTCTTTATAGAATTTTTTTGACCATGTTTACAATTTTTTTTCTATATGTATGTATGTTGCTCCATAACTCTTAAACGAATTAACTCATTTTCATGAAACTTGGTAGATAAACATTTAGAAGTACGGGACACGTGATAGGCTACTTTTTATCTTTTTTAACGTGGACGAAGTCGCCTGCAACTGCTAGTAAATAAATAATACTACAGGTACACTGAGATTGGTTCATCGATTTCAATATTATGTTAATTTTTAAAACAAATATTATCCACTTGTGTTTTACGAACGCACAAAATAAATAGTCCATTTGAAAAACATTCAATGGGAATTATCAAAGAACTGACACATTGGGAATTCAAAGGGTCCAGAATCGAACCACGACCCGAGGCTGCCCTAATCCAACAGATATAATTTATCATTCTGTCGGTGGAGAGCTTTTTGCGTGACCATCTCTAAGACATGATAACGCTTTGGCCGGTACCAAGTTTTGAGGGCTTGATACCAAAAATAATAGAGAAATCGCCTCCATGTTTCGGTAGATATTCTACACTATAGCTGTTGCCTGCGACTTCGTTCGCGTTCATAATGTTATATAGCCTTTCTCGATAAATAAATGAACCATCTATAGTTTTACACTAAGCAACTAACGCTTGTATTATGAATACCAGACAGTTGATATACTACATAGATTACTTTTTTGTGTATATGTACATATAATATTACTAGCTGGTGCTCGCGACTTCGTCCGCGAAAAAAAGTATAAAACGCTATCTGCCGTATTTTGGATAGATGGCGCTATCTCTCGGCCCCCTTTTCTTTTATTTTAGATTTCCCGTAGGAATGAAGCATTTTCCTGCGGTAAAAAGTAGCCTATGTTCATCACGGATAATGTCGGCTTCTAATGGTAAAAGAATTTTTCAAATCGGTCCAATAGTTTCGGAGCCTATTCAATACAAACAAACAAAGAAATAATCAAATCTTTCCTCTTTATAATATTCAACGCACGGCCAAAATTATTAATTTTAGAAAGCCGAAATTTGGAAAATAGCTTTATTTTATAACGTAAGAATCCTATTTTTGATAAAAAAAAAATCCCTTGTGGTCCCATTTGAATTTGATTTTTTTATTTTCATTTTTAGTTGATCCCCCAGAAACTTCAAAACTTTTTTTACAATATCTAACTGAGACACGTCGTACATACAAAAACGTATAAAAAGGAGGTCGTAAGGACGAATTGATAAATGGACGAGCCGTACGAAACTAGAATGAAATGCGACGTGACCTTGTACCGGCGGCTATCTTTCACAGTTCTACCTCATTTGAAAACAGTGTCGGGTGACAGTGACCTTGTTACGTCGGAAATTACTTTTTTAATGGGCCCAGGATATCGAATTATTTTTATTTTTATAATGAAACAATTATATTGTGAATTTAAAAAAAAATCACAATATAATTGTTTCATTTAATTCTAAGTTATATAATATATTTACATATTTTTAGCACTAGGAACAAAATCGAAAAAAAAAAAAAAAACTTTATATAAAGGAAATTCATTCAGTAGTATTTGAGATTATCGCAAACATACATACATACAGACATACAATAAAATTAATCAGCCATCAGTTAAGCCATGTTAAGCCATCACCTTTAAAAAAATATTACAAACGATGAAATTAAGACACTAAAGAATATTAAATAAGTTAAAGAAGATTAATCCAACATTTAAGACCCTTTTAAATTAACTTAATGCAAAAGTTTTAGTATTAAAAGCTTAAGTTAAATGTATGAAAAAAAAGTTAGTCAAACTTCAACAAAAGACACGAGATACCTCAATTAAGTTCACGTAAATTACTTAACTTTCTCAGACTCAAAAAGAAGTTCGCTTCAAGTGTTTTCAAAAGAATTATATCACTGTTACAGCAGTTTACTTTTAAAAACATTTACCAGGCTTCGAGATTAAGTAATAAATAACGCCCCAGAAATTTACAGAGAAATTTATTATAAAGCGGTCTAGCGCACAAGCGGCAGCGGTCTAGCTCACAAGCGAAAGCGGGCTGGTTTATATTTCGTCGATTGTTCAAATTGTAGTAATTATTTTTTAACTTCATCCCTCACTATTTGAATCAGTAGACACTGGACTGTGTGGAAAAATATTTTCATTAACATTTTCACTTTCATTCCTGCTGTAATGCTCATGGCATTAGACAAGAAAAACTACCACCTACTGGACCTTACCTTCTGTAATTTTTACATTAAAAAAATAATCATAATTTTATAAAAAAAACACGTAATATATATGTAAAATTACTTTTCACTGAAAATTAATACATGCGTCCAAAGACTGTCGTGTTATAATTTATTAAACCTGACACCTGACCGTTTATCGTTGACATTCTATAACTTGTACCAAACTTCATTCCGCCTGCTACATCTTTTGCTCGTCCTTTTCGTATATTTTATGGGCATACATATTTACTATGAAAGAAAAATGAGATAAAATGGACCGAATTTTACAATGAGAAACTGCTTTTGGCTACTGTTGAGATATTAATGTATCTATTTGCATATTCTTGCGGAAGCATTTACGTGATGCTATTTAAAGGCTGTGGTGATATCAATTGACATTAAATTTTTGAAAATTGATTTTTGTTTTTTGAACTCCTCGTCATCATTGGTTCTATTCCTCATCATCGGTTCTAACGGAAGACCAGCGCAGATTTTTACAAAATACATTATGCCGAATTGGAGCCAGTTTGTAGCAGAAGACGTTTGTCTTTCTATATGTTGTTTATGTATGTTTTAAATGTCCTTTGTTGTTGGTGGAAACACAACGGTGGCAGTCATAAATTGAGTAGCCCATCTAATGGCATTAACAATCACCCCTTAACAAAAGACCACTGCGAAATAACAGCATTAATGCTGTTGCGTTTTGGATAAGTGACTAATGGATGCCAGAGCCCATTTCTTTATCTTTTATTTTACTAAGATCGGCAACGCACTTGTAGAACGTATGCCTTTATACTTTACACCTTCTAATACTGAATTACTGAAACAACATTTGTAACCCTAACCTATAATCGAATTTTTAATTAGATGGACTAAAATGACAGCTGAAATCGGCCTTTTATTTTATTAATGTTGCAAGCATGAAGCGTAGTGTTGTAGTATGACTCATTTATGACCGAATCAGATCATTATGGTCAAGTTGTAAGTATCGATCACGTTATAGAAGAGAACAAAATAATGGAACTCAGCCGCCTTATTAATGGACTAAAATGACAGCTAGCAACAACTAAAAAACTTATTAAAATAATAAGTTCAACTAACAAACTTATTATAAAATAAAAAAGATTGAATCACGATTCTTACCTAATACTCGATTACTCAGGATACAACACTATTTTTACATTACAATAAAATGGTAACCAACCAAATGTCATTTTAGTTCATCTAATTAAAAATCCGACTATAATAGAGACGCACCGAACATTACCTATATCTATATCTATATAATTATACACATTATTAAATAAAGTCTGTCCACTTCTGCCAGTTTCTTCCCTAACTTCTTCTAAACCACCCAATCGATTTTGATTTTGGCATATGGAAAGAGCGATGGATGAGAAATGCTTGCGTATGTAATTTGCAGAAAAAAATCGCATCCGTGCGAAGCCGAGAGCGGTTCGCTAGTGCTGCACATTGTAAGCATACGATACGTATTTGTACTTTGAATTTAGACGTATAAATTAATTCGGTTTGCGTATACTTTGATCCCAGACGATTCGGTGGCTGATAAACAAAGTTTGTTTAGATAATGCCGATGTAACAACTATTGATTTTATTAGTACGAACGGTTTGAAATTTGTTTAAGACTGAGTTTATTGACATAGGGTCCATGCATTTAGTGGCAAATTAATGTTCTTTATCTTTTTCTCGTCGTCATTTTGTTGAAAGTGAATTTTATTAAGAGCACTTTTTTATACAAAATTCAGGAGAACATATTTAATATGGTTAGACCTCTCTGTCATTCGACATCAAAACAACTTTAAAAAGGGGTCCAACAAGCGATAAGATCTTCCGCCATGGGATCTCTTTTCGAGAGCCGGAAATAAGAATTTTAACAAGGGTTCCACAACTCGCGTTACAGAAAATATTACAAACATTATCCCACCACTAAGCTCTTTATAATAATATATCTTGCCTTCGCCCATGCACGAACTAAATTATTATCAAAATTACAAACTCAAAGTAATTATTTTGACTGTCTGTCTGTTCACTTTTGGGATATATAAAAATAAAATATATGGTTAAATTTTTATTTGGTATTTTGTTTAAAGATTCACTTACGCTAACAACAATTATACATATTTTTAATAGGTACTTAAATGAAATAGATAATTTAAATTAAAAGTAACTAAAATCTGAAGTTTTTAAATAAATCTATAGATATCCCAAATTTCAGCCTTCTAGATTTTATTTCAGGACACACACAATTTTATATAAGTTTACATAATTAATGTCAAATGTATAAAAAAATTCTAAACTTATTTATTGGTGTTTCCAATGTGAGATAGAACGACGATTTTTTTATCAAACAATATGACCGAGTCCAACTCTTTTATAGAATTGCCCTTTTATTTATATAACAAAACATAAAAGAAAAATAAATAATAATTGTTTTATTTTCATGTTGCTCGCAACTAAATTGTACAAAGTATATCATCTATTTGTGTCGAGGCACAGTTCTTTACGGTTGGAAGGGTTTCTTCCTCACTCGGGAGCGCACCGTGGGAAGATAATTATCATTATAAATAATGCACTTTCTTTTTGATTTGTTACCGTTGACAAGTGGTCCATGTTATATGAGAAAAGCGGGTTGCTGAATATATGTATATACTAGTAACCCTCCCCCGGTTCGGACTTATGCAATAATTTTCTGAAAATTATATACCCAAACCTTCCTTCTTTTTCGCTCTATCCATTAGTGAAAACCGTATCAAAATCCGTTGGGTAGTTTAGAAAATATTACAGAAGAAACAGGCAGAGGCGGTCAGCTGCTTTTATTTATATACAAAAGCACATTTGCAGTTATTTTACGCTCTTCTGTAAAAGGTGGTGTGTGTCACACACATATATGTTTACACACTTACACATACATTAATTTTGAATATATACGTATGTTTTAAAATTTTAAGACAGCCGAAGGCACAGAGCTATTTGTGAAAATGGCTTAGTAGGTACCTTAATCTGTAATAATTATTATATAAAGAAATTTAATATAATATAACGTATTAAAAAGTATTTTCATTCGTCCTTTGCATTAAGAAATATTCGCCGCTACCGCTTGTGTTTTTGGACCACGCGTATCTAATTAGCTTCCATGTATGTATACTCGTTTGATACATGGACAATTAGAATCGCTCAGTGGCTCATGCCCTTTGAACTGGCTAATTAAATATGCCCACCAGTAGCTAGTTCCGTGTTAACATATTTGTCAGTTCGTTACCTCTTATCACAACATTTCCAGCTCTTTTTTTAGGTCTTTTGTTACAGAGATCTTTTTTAAATGTCTACTCTAACATGTCTTGTCATAATTTGAGTATATTTTGTCGTGTTCTTTGAGTGATCTAATTAAAAAGTGTACATACTGAATTTTACCGTAACACAGGTCCTAGGGCCTAGGGAGGAAAATTCTATAAAAGCAAAAAAAGTCTTAATGTTTAAGACATTAAGTTTCAAGTCTTAAAAAGTTTTAAGTGTTTGTTAAGTCTTAACAAAAAAAAGAATGGATTTAACAATGATCCGAAGGTATCTCAAAGTGGAAAACTTGGATTTGTCTTTACCATTTCATCACCGTCTATCTTCTATATAAAACTAGTTGGTGCCCGCGACTTCGTCCGCGTTGTACGATGAAAGGTACCCTATGCCCTTTCTGGTGTCCCAGACAACGTGTATGCAAAATTTCATGGTAATCGCTTCAGTAGTTATTGCGTGAAAGCATAACAAACAAACTCATATTCACATTTATAATATCAGTAAGGACACCCCTAAGTGATAAGGGTGGCCTGCCACAAAATTTTTATTTTTATTTTTTGGCAAAACAACGTTTACTCGGTCTGTATGTAATGCGGCATTAATTCCACTCGCTTACATAGTCTATTGAAATCGTACCAAAGAAGAAGTGTTGCCTTAAGTATAACATCAATTATCAATTAAATATATTAAATCTAAGTTAAAGCAATATTTTTAAAATTGTAATTAAAAGTATCTATACAGTTGATTTATTAATAATTACAAATGATAACACGAAACTAAACTTCAGTGGTTTACATGTTATTTTATATATTAGCCCTTGTTGCGGCTTCACGTCACATTCTGCTATTAAAAATATATCAGGCGCTTGTAAATAATGAAGACGGTCAAACGACTCAACCGGCACACTCATTCATTTAATTTCACTCCATTCTTGCACTTGCATTCGCTCACAACGCAAAACGGCCAAGGCGGCATTGTAATTCATTAAATACTAAAACTTCGATATTTGGATTTTATTAATAATTAATAAGGCTCCGTTATGTACAAAACAGCCCTTAAAATTGTAAATAAATAAATAAAATAGATAATAAGCATGCCAGGGCCCTTAGCCAAGAGCATCCAGTGCAAACGGGAGCGTTGTAGATTGACGAAACGACAGAAAATAAAGCCCGGTGATTGGTTGTTGTAACGCCCACATAAAATTTTGACTAATCATCGGGCTTTATTTTCTATCGTTTCGTTAATAAGCGCAACGCTCCCGTTTGCATTGTGCTCCTGGCTAGGGACCCAGGCATGCCTGAATCTTGCGATAAGTCGCATGACTTGACACATGACATGACGATAAGCCACATCTTACGATATCAATCCACACACTCCCGATTTCAAGCATGTCACTAAATATACTTGATTTTAAGTTAAGTACATTGTTGACCCACCAGACCAACCAAAACCATATTTTTTTTTTTCAAATTCAAAACCATAATGTACAAAGATGTTATATATAAAAATAAAGACCAATATTATGGACCCTGTTGGGCATGCAACTTAGAGACTTGGAAAGAGCAAGCGTATATATAAACGCATAAATATTTATATAAATATATAAAATAATTATACGTTATTTAAATTAAAATTTTACATTTATATTATTTATACATTTATGACCCTGATAATTAATTCTCTTTAATAGCTGATAATACTAGCTGGGGGTCTTTAACAACAATTTTAGCAATAGTCAAATAAATATTTGTGTAATAGTGTAATAAATATTAAAATAATAACGAAAACGTCATAAAATATAGCCTATGTTACTCGCTGATAATGCAGCTTTTTATATGTGAAAGAATTTTTAAAATCGACCCAGTAGTTTTTGAGTTTATTCATTAGAAACATACAATAACTATATTTTTAACCAAAAAAACGACTTCAACCCTCTTTCTCATGGATGCCATTGTAAGAACTGGACCAAATTGAAATAGGACCACACGAGATGCTTCCCGTGTTCCAAAAAAAAATTCTCAATTCGACGCGTATGTTTTTTTTTTATGTTACCTCATTACTTTCGACTGGGTGAAACGATTTTAATGTTTATTTTTTTATTTGAAAGCCTGTTCTTCCAGTGTGGTCCCATTTCAATTTGGTCCAGTTCTGACGGTGGGATCCATGAGAAAAGACCATGAGACTGTTTGAAGTCTGTTTATTTTTTGTCAAAAAGAGTTACTTATTGGAAGTCGTTTGAAAATACAAATGTTCTCACTTTATAATATTAGTAAAGTATAGTAGACTAGCTGGTGCTCGCGACTTCGTCCGCGTAGAAAAGTATAAAACGCCATCTACCGTATTTTGGATAGATGGCGCTATCTCCCGGGCCAAGCCGCTAGTATTTACTTTTATTTTAGATTTCCCGTAGGAATGAAGCATTTTTCCGCGGTAAAAAGTAGCCTATGTTCATCACGGATAATGTCGGCTTCTAATGGTAAAAGAATTTTTCAAATCGGTCCAGTAGTTTCGGAGCTTATTCTATATAAACAAACAATCAAATCTTTCCTCTTTATAATATTAGTATATAGATTATGCTATTATGTTTGCAATAATCGACTAATTTGCTTACCGCTCAGCGTGCACACCTCAAACTCCCACGATGATCAACGGAGTGTCACTTGAAAGAAAATATTATTAGCGGTTGATTTCAATCCCACGGGATTAAGTTACGCCTTTCAATGTCTGTGGGAATTGGTCTATGGAATTTGATGGGACTTTATATCGTTTATTCAAGATTCAAAATTGAAAATCTTGTCATATTATCTACTAGCTTTTGCCTGCGACTTCGTCCGCGTTGAAAAAGAAAAAAGTAGCCCATCCTGTGTCCTGTACGTCTAAATGTTTATCTACCAAGTTTCATGCAAATCAGTCAATTCGTTTAAGAGTTATGGAGGAACATACATACAATACCTACACTTACATATTTATTATTAGTATTGATCTACGTTTGTTATGAATAAACTCAAACGATTTTGAAAATTCTTTCACTTATAGAAAGCTACGTTATCAGCAAGTAACATACTCGTATTTATGCTATCCTTACTAATATTATAAATGTGAATGTGAGTTTGTTTGTTTGTTACGCTTTCACGCAAAAACTACTGAAAAGGTCACCATGAAATTTTACATACACGTTGTCTGGGACACCAGAAAGGACATAGGGTACCTTTCATCCAGGAAAAAAACACTGTTCCTGAGGGATTATCTAAAATATAATTCTATAACTAACGCCTGACCAATGTGTAATAGCAACAGAGCGTCAAGCGTTATAATTGCTTTTATATTTTTAATTTATCATCGCGTACGAATTCGCGGGCACCAGCTAGTATTTTATAAAGTTACGCGGGCAAAATCGCATGCAACAGTTAGTCTATACTATACTAATATTATAAATAGGAAAGATTTTATGGTTTGTTTACTATTTTGCATTGAATAGGCTCAAAACTAGTGGGCCGATTTGAAAATTCTTTCACATATAGAAAGCTACATTATCAGTGAGTAACATAGGCTATATTTTATAAAGTTAAGCGGGCGAAGTCGCGTGCAACAGCTAGTATCCTAATACAGAGCATTCGCCTCGCCACGCGAACTTCAAAACTACGCGCCATTCACTTAGCAAGCAAGTGTAGGGATTGTGAAATATTTTAAGAAAATTTAAGTTACCCGAGGTTAAGTACTCCTTTGTTCAACTTGCCAAGTTTTTAATACCTGGCCAACTGTACTTTAGTGTTACGCTTTATTTTCTAGTTTAATATTTCATGACTGAGACTCAAGAAGTTTGTAATGTCTGAGTCCCGTCTCAGTAGAGGGAAGACAAAACTGTCGGTTGCTTAAAGTAATAAAAGTGGTTTTCAAACAAATTTACATCTACAAAAAAATCATATTAGTCAAAACTCTTTTTAACTGACATAACTCCTTTTAACAAAAACATAACCGACTTCAAAACGTCTCATGGTCTTTTCTCATGGATGCCATTGTCAGAACTGCGGGCCTATTCTCTATCTGTGGTTTTTAAAAACGTGTCGACTTCAAAGTCGACATTAAATAAGAAATAGTACTTTGTCGAACTAAAAACCACACAATAACGCGCCAATAACTTCATCGACATGTATAACTATGGAAAAAAGTAGTAGACATTTTGACATGTGCCTAGTGAATACCAAAGTAGACAATTGTCGAGTCTATAACCGCATCGAGTCGATAACCACAGCAAAACCACACTTAGAGAATACGGGCCCTGAACCAAATTGAAACGGGACCACACGGAAAGGACCACCTTTCAAATAAAAAAAGAATCATCAAAATCATTTCACCCAGTCGAAAGTTATGAGGTAACAAACATTAAAAAAAAAGTGAAAAAATATATTAGTCTAAAGATACTGACAAAATGCTTGGTTTCTCTCAGCAACCAAAATTAACTTAGCAAGATTTTGTTATAACACTAAGGGCCTCTTTCACCGTCTAAAAGTAAAGTTTTTATTTAGTTATTTTTAGATATAATTTTATGTTTTATTAAATTATGCACTCGCTTTTCGCATCTTTTTTTTTTATTTTCTATTTAATTTTGGGACCAAACAAAGGTATATGAGCACCATCATCTCCGGATTCTACATAAAATTTGAAAGTAGTCACTTAATTAATTAAAACACAAATATGTTTGTATAATTAGGCATACCGGAACGAGAGCCCTTAAGTGCCGTTGTTAAAGCACTAAAATAATTGACTAACAAATCAATAAAGCCAATTATAATAATGGCGACGCCAAACAGAATTATAAGCCAAACATAACGAGCTATTGTAACTCGAACAGCGATGTTGTCATTGTGCAGAAAAGCAAAAAGTTTCACAAAATTATTAGGTAATATTTAAAATAATTGGCTTGGTATTGCCATTCTGAAAAATAAACTTCATATTATTTATTTTTGTTTAAATATATCCTCTAGAAATAACTTCTAGTAAAGACTTTTTCTAGTTCATTTGAGGCTTGAAACGTATTGGGAAAATATAAAGTCGTATTGGATGAGTCTTTACAGTGTTCGGGGGTACCGGGTTCGATTCCCGGCTTGGCTTGGTGTTGCCATTCTAAAAAAAAAATTAAAATTATTATTATTATTTTTAAAAAACATATCCTCTATAGAAATAACTTCTAGTAAAGACTTTTTGTATTTCATTTGAGATTTTAAACGTATTGGGAAAATTTAAAGTCGTATTGGATGAGTCTTTAGAGTGTTCGGGGGTACCAGGTTCGATTCCCGGCTTGGCTTGGTGTTGCCATTCTGAAAAAAATTAACTTCATATATATTTTTTTTGTTTAAATATATCCTCTAGAAATAACTTCTAGTAAAGACTTTTTCTAGTTCATTTGAGGCTTGAAACGTATTGGGAAAATATAAAGTCGTATTGGATGAGTCTTTACAGTGTTCGGGGGTACCGGGTTCGATTCCCGGCTTGGCTTGGTGTTGCCATTCTGAAAAAAATTAACTTCATATATATTTTTTTTGTTTAAATATATCCTCTAGAAATAACTTCTAGTAAAGACTTTTTCTAGTTCATTTGAGGCTTGAAACGTATTGGGAAAATATAAAGTCGTATTGGATGAGTCTTTACAGTGTTCGGGGGTACCGGGTTCGATTCCCGGCTTGGCTTGGTGTTGCCATTCTGAAAAAAATTAACTTCATATATATTTTTTTTGTTTAAATATATCCTCTAGAAATAACTTCTAGTAAAGACTTTTTCTAGTTCATTTGAGGCTTGAAACGTATTGGGAAAATATAAAGTCGTATTGGATGAGTCTTTACAGTGTTCGGGGGTACCGGGTTCGATTCCCGGCTTGGCTTGGTGTTGCCATTCTAAAAAAAAATTAAAATTATTATTATTATTTTTAAAAAACATATCCTCTATAGAAATAACTTCTAGTAAAGACTATCGTTGGGAAAATTTGAAGTCGTATTTGACGAGACCGTTGGATGAGTCCTTAGAGTGCTCGGGGGTACCGGGTTCGATTCCCAGCGAGCTCAATTTTGCAAATGAACTTTTCAAAAGTTCTATGGAAACTAGTGGCAGGGTACACTGCGTTTCTCACTCAATTGGGATTAATATCATATGTACTGTTGTTTCTGTGAATGTCTCTTCTTAAAGATTAGTCCTTAGGATAGACCTATAGAAATACTAATCTGTAAGGGTTGGTCATGGAGTAAGTTATTCTGTTTTCAGAGATAACGTTATAAGCTCTATACATGATACTGAAACTAAATTGACCATTCTTAGAATTTTTTTCTGTATGTATGTATTCCTCCATAACTCTTAAACGAATTAACTCATTTTCATGAAACTTGGTAGATAAACATTTAGACGTACAGGACACAGGATAGGCTACTTTCTTCTTTTTCAACGCGGACGAAGTCGCGGCACCAGCTAGTATTAGTATAGATTGATGGTAATAATGCCAAAGTAGAATCCAACGCATACATCTACTTAGAGCTTTTGGAGTTTGTCGCTAAAGCAACCCTAATAAGACAAAGCGTCGAGGAATTCGCAACATTCCAAGAATGTGATTAAAATTTAAGCGCCATTTTCCTTTCAAGCCAGTCTCTAATATCGGAGTAAAAACGCAATTATTAATTCAGGAGCGTTAAACCAAACTTCAGTCGCTGGGGAGTATCCTGTTGTTCACTTGGAAAGCGTTCGTTTGAGAAATTCAATTTTCATTAAGTAATCCCCCTCTTTTTTTTGTACATAATTACTTATTTATTATTATATAAACTTATGTATAATTACTTATTTGTGTTTTCAAAGGAAATACTTTGGTACAGTCAAATGAAGCCGAATACTCGTACGAGCAATCGGGGGAAATAATTCGCGTATTTTTAAAAATTGGTACAATTTTACAGTAAAAACTGATATATTAAAATTTGTAGAATATTTTATATAGAAACTATTTTCATTAAGTAATCCCGCTTTTTTTGTACATAACAACTTATGTATAATTTACTTATTTGTATTTTCAAAGGAAATACTTTGGTACAGTCGAATGAAGCCTAATACTCGTACGATCAGTCGAGGGAAATAACTATTATCATTCCTGTATTTTCGAAAATGGTACAATTTTACAGTAAAATTGAATTATCAAAATTTATAGAAAATTTCATATAGAAACTTTTATCACAATTAATAATAGGAGTAATGCTATTCGTACAGATATTGGCAATTTATGAGCAAAAACCTTAAAAAAGGTACCTTCAAGGTTTAGCCACAAAACATTCTTGGTACTGTTTAATTATTTTTTCTAAACATCATGCCAACCTGACATGTTCTTTGGTCTGTGTTATCTTAAATATCATTTCTTTTCACAGAACCAGTGGCCGGATGTCCGAAAATGTCCTCTCTTTCAAAGCGGACGCTTCAGACAACAAAGCAAGATACACCTGTGAGGCAAAAAACGTTATGATCAGCAACACATTGAAGGCTGAAATCGATCTCACTGTTTTATGTAAGTACAACTTTTACTGCAAGAAATTATTTACAGTCACTTTAGAGCTTATAACATAAAGCCTCGTATACACTAGGGGACAAATGTCCCGCGACACGTGTCGCTAGAGCTGTCGGGCGATAAGTCTGGCAACATCGACCTTCCACCCAAATAGACGCCTAATGCAAGACGAACACTGTCGGGCAACACGTGGGAAGGTCGATGTCTGGCAACGTTGCATGACTTGTTCCTTATCACCGCGTTTCTTCAGTTGAAGTACAAAAGTTACCGAGTATAGACGTGTGTTGAGCAACAATGTGGACGAACTATGTACAGTGCTACAACTTATAGAACTTTATCGGTCCAACGAGTGTTTATGAAGGAAGTAAGAATAAAAATAAGAAACAAGACTCATAGGAAGAAACACCCACCACCTTTTCTTCTTCGTATGATTTAAATGCACGTATAATAAGACGTATGATTCTTCGTATTTTAAGACACAGCTAGCAACGCTACTTCTTTGGGAGATATGGTTGAATCAACTTATAAATTTAAATAAATTTTAAAGGGTGATTCCCCATATGGCCTGCCCAAACACCTGCGAAACGCAGGGTGCCCTTTTTTAACATTGAGAAATCCCCTTGGAAACCCGGCAGTGTAGGGGACACTGCCAGGAGTCCGACATAACCCACCGGTCTGTCCCCAGGCCTGTGGGTATCCATGATGGATTCCTCTTGTAAAAAAAAGGGTTATGCGTACCGATTTAAACCCAACTATTTATTTTTTATGTTAAGGTCGACGGACAGGCTGACGGTCCACTTGATGGTAGGTGGCTACCGTCGCCTATAACACAAGCAACGCCATAAGTGCTACTGCGCTGCTGACCATAGAAGGATTAAGGATAAGGGATAAGGGAAGGATGGGGTAATGGGCTCTGGCATCCCTTACTCAACATATGCTGTTGGGTAAGGGGGTGGTTACTGCCGCCAAACGTGCTGCCCAAATGACTGAGAAACGCAGTATCCCTTACCACTACTTTTCAAATCCAGACCAGAGTCAATTGTGAAAATTATGTTAAAATTTCCAAAGTTGACCCCGCCAGGAATCGAACCCGGGGCCCCTGAAACGTTAGGCAAGTACCACTCGTCCAATGGGCTCGTCAAAACGACTTTGTAGCGCGGCCGTTGATGGACGAGGTTGCGAGGGCCTTATGACACGACATCGGTGCCCCGCCAAAACGCCACTACTAAAATTAATTAAAATTAACTTAATCAAGAACAGTAGTGGCTGGATTCATAAATTGTTGAGCGAGTCCTAGCGGCAGTGATCTTGCAAAAAATCACCATAAAATATAAGCGATTTAGTTAGTAAGAGTATTTTATTTGCAACATTGGACATAACAAGAATACAAATACTTATAGTCCAATTAAATAAGCCTTTAAATCAAAATGTGAGGTAAATACTTGAATTTTTGATATAAGTTTCTTTGAAAGATTAGAAAAGACCTATAGTGATATAGTGAGTAAGGAACGTCAGATCCGTTCCAAATTCCCTTTGTTACGAGTGTTTAAAGATACCGTTGCAGAGATGAACACAGCAGCACTTTGGACTGCATATATATATATATACGCACGGGAACTTTTATCGCACTAAAAACCCCTCTCTTGTTTTGCTTTTTGATCTTCTCCCTTTTCATTTATCCTCTCAT
Organism: Synanthedon vespiformis; assembly: GCA_918317495.1. Taxonomy (NCBI): domain Eukaryota; kingdom Metazoa; phylum Arthropoda; class Insecta; order Lepidoptera; family Sesiidae; genus Synanthedon; species Synanthedon vespiformis. The sequence goes on along the minus strand of OU906971.1, from coordinate 1,035,312 downwards.
TTACTTGTAGTACTTGTGGTGTTGCTTTCTCTCATCGCGTTCAGGCCTTCGTTTTTCGTGATAGTTATTAGAATTTCTTGTTAAAAAATTCACAGATTTCGTGCCTCACACGACTATCGAGCACATTGGAAATGAATCTACAGAATTCGAAATTATGTTGTTCTGACTTGTTGACTGCTTTCAAAAAGGTTAAGCTACAGGGAAAACCCTTAACCCAATCGTCTTTATTTTAGGCTCAAATTGTAGCTGACTAAATTTTCCAGAGGATTTTTTCTCAAATTTTTGATATCATTCTTCGTTTGCAAAATATCGAGCGCCAAAATCAATAATTCGGAAAAAAATCAAATTCTTTTCACTATTTCGGGCATAACTTTTTTCGTTTTTGACTTTTTCGAAAAATTCTTTTTGCACTTTACAGCTTTCATGAATACGCGATTTTTTTATATCTTTTTGAATTTCATATCTTCACAACTCTCCGAGATATAAGGGGATCGCTCTTTTCCGTGAAATCGGAGCGAACTGAAGCGAACGAAAAGACATTTCCAATGTCAAAATCGCTTTCTCTCGTCAATTGAAAGTCGCTGGAAAGTTCATTCGCAGCTTATTGTTTATTTAGAAGGTTACTACGAGGCAGGTAACTTTTACGGGTAGCGGGTACTTAGGTAGTAGCGAGCCGCGCTGAGAGATTTCTCATACCTTTTTCAAATGAGCCACATATACTTACTTACGGTTCGGTAGTCAAAGGCGAATGTTTAATATGTCCCGCAATTGAACGCATAACATAAAATAGGGGTTGGTTTTTTTAAAATATTATATTATACTGGCTGCTGCCCGCGACTTTGTCTGCGTCGAAAAAGAAAATATATGAGTAACTAACTTTTGCACGCGATTAGGCCGCGTGACTTTTGACATTGGAAATGTATTTTCGTTCGCTTCAGTATAGGCCCTGATTTCACGAAAAAGTGCGATCCCCTTATATCGGAGAGTTGTAAAGGTATGATATTCAAGAAGGGCTCAAAAGACGCGTATTCACAAAAGTTGTAAGGTGCAAAAAGATTTTTTCGAAAAAATCAAAAACGAAAAAAATTATAGCCGAAATAGTGAAAAAAATTTGAATTATTTTCCCAATTTTTTATTTTGGCGCTTGAAATTTTAGAAACGAAGAATGATTTCAAAAATTTGAGGAAAGCTCCTCTGGACAATTTAGTCAGCTAAAATTTGAGCCTAAAATAAAAACGATCAGATTAAGAATTTGCCCTGTAGCTTAACCTTTTTGAAAGAAGTCAACAAGTCAGAACAACATAATTTCGAATTCCGTAGATTTCCAATGTGCTCGATAGTCGTGTGAGGCACGAAATCTGTGAATTTTTATTTATAAAATATTGCCCATGTTACTCGCTGATAATGTAGCTTTCTATATGTGAAAGAATTTTTAAAATCGTTCTAGTAACCTTTGAGTTTATTAATTACAAAGAAAAGTACAAACATTCTCTCTTTATAAACTGAATCTTCAATTAATTAATTCGTTTTTTAATTGAATACTTCAAGTAGGTTCAAAGTGGGAGATAATCGTCCTATTACACCACTTTTTTCTAAGTAACACGAAAATTACTCTAGACAGAAATCCCCTTGTAAAAGCGAATGGGATTTGAAAATACAAGGATTTGGGAGGACATTTTAAATGTCACGGAAAATATTAAAACCAATTGTTCGTGAAACTTTTGTACTTCTTTCCGATCGGACATTTTTATTTTGTTTGCCGAAGTCAAATGGTGAACTTTTTAATTTCATCCACATCGTAAAATCAAATTTTATTAGTCAAATTTTAAAAGTGTAAAAATTGAATTAGGAATGTTAGATTACTCTCATCATCAATCTAAAACTATTTCCATACAAACTCTACGAACTTTATGGAACACTAGCTGGTGCCCGCGACTTCTTACGCGATGTTAAATTAAAAATATAAAAGCAATTACAGCGCTTAACAACTTGTTGCTATAACACATTGGCCAGGCGTTAGTTACAGTTTTATATTTTAGATAATCCCTCGGGAACATTACCTTTTTCTTGGATGAAAGGTATCCTATGTCCTTTCTGATGTCCCAGACAACGTGTATGCAATATTTAATGGTGATCGGTTCAGTAGTTTTTGCGTGAAAATTCAACCGACTTCCAAAAAATAAGGTTTTCAATTCGACTGTATTTTTTTAAATGTTTGTTACCTCATAATTTTCGACTGGGTCAAACGATTTTGATGATTATTTTTTTATTAGAAAACTGGTGCTTCCCGTGTGGTCCCATTTAAATTTGGTCCAGTTCTGACAGTGGCATCCATGAGAAAACGATTTGAAGTCGTTTTTATTTTTTTGTTAAAAAGAATTGTTATTATGTGTCTCTTTGGCATTTGTGACGCAAAATCCATAGTCTTAGTAGACTGATGACTCATCATCATCATGTGAATGCCTTTGGTAATAAATTAAAAGGCAGGTAAAACCGCGTGGCAAGTCATGGCTATAGTAACTAACAATATCACATTTCAATTCTTTTGAAGCCTTCTCTTATAAAGGCTTACGTACTTAAAGCGAGACATTTCTTTAGTTAAAATCAAATCCGATTTAAGATTTAGCTGAATTTTTATTCGGGTCCGAAGTGTATTTAATCCAATAATACCTACTGTGGTCAATTATATATTAGGCTTTTAGTATTACGACCTCGAAGGCACCTCTAGACGAGATAACCTTATCTACACTCGGTACATTTAAAACGAACCATTTCTGATTTTAATATAATATTTGTGTGAGACAAATTTGTGTTTGCTGTTTGTTCTTTGAAGTTTATTAATTAACAAAGGTTATAAGGGCCGATAAAGATAATTTTGACGAGCCTGTTGGACGAGTGACAAGGGTGCTTGCCTAACGTTTCAGGGGCCCCGGGTTCGATTCCCGGCTGGGTCAACTTTGGAAATTTTAATATAATCAGCCTGTCTGTCGACCTTAACATATGAAAAAATGTATTTTAAATTTTAGTGAACAACCCGGTATTTATAGACTCAAAATAAAGCCTAATCAATGGAATGGGAATTCAATTTTTTGAGTATTTCAACCCGCGACCCTCAGCGCAAAAACGTGTTGTTACAAGCTTCACGTGTGTATCTTTGTATCTGTCTGTGGCATATTAGTTACCAAATGCATGTCGTTTACGCCACGCTACGCTAAGAGAAAACTTTATGATTGGTAAAAATTTTAACAACCCATCTCTTACAAAAAAAATAATCACCAAGCTTTCCCTTACCGTTCACTCTTCGTTTCCGAAGTACACAACGAAGCGAAGTACGAACGAACGTAAACGCTACGCTCAGGCTACGCTACGCTAGGAGAAAAGCTTTGTGATTGGTCAAAATTTTATGTGGGCGTCACAACAACCAATCACCGGGCTTTATTTCTTTCGAAGCGTAGCCTGAGCGTAGCGTTTACAAATGTACATTTGCTCTTGGATAGGGCTTGGCTCTTGGCTTGGCTGGGGTTTAAATGTGTAAAAATTTCAAGTCCATCCATCGCGTCGCCTAGTTTTCGAATTTTTGAAGCATACACAAACCAACATGACACTTTTTCACAATTGTATTATATCGATTTGAATTTGTTAACAGTTGCCCCATCGCATGTGACTATATCCGGTCCATCGGAAGCGAGGGTCGGCGATCCAGTACCCCTGACATGCAGCACAGCACCATCAAACCCTGCTGCCGATATCAAGTGGTTGGTACTGGGTAAACATCACAAGGAAGCCAGTAACAGGACTGTTATCTCTCCTGAAGGTAATTTATATGTTTTTCTTTTCACGATATAAATGAAGACGTAAGTGGATGAAGGTGATATGTCGCATAATTCCAATTTTGAATAAATCGAGGTTAAAGTTTTACTTTTAATTCTTGAGATAAGTTGCCACGTAACTGATTTTTGTACTAAATCATGATGCAAAGTTGTATAAACAACCTAAAATATTAATGGTATGATATTATTTAATTTTAAAAAAAGTGAACATAGCTGCCTCTTCCATTAAAAAAATTAAACTTTTCTACACTTTTTGCTTTTTAAAATTAACTGTACATAACACCTTTTTCAACTTTTTATTTTCGAAAAATATCTTAAATCGACGATCTTAAGGTCTGTAATCATTCATAAGGACATTACTTTCATTGACGCAAAAAAATACGAAAAAACCCAAAAATGCGACATATATCACCTTCATCCACTCACGTCTTCAAATGTCTTGACAATACAAATATATAAATATTCACATTAAAGGTTGAACTATGAAGCTTTGCCAGTAAGGCAGTGTCTCTAGCAAGTATACCTTTTCTTCTAGGTGGTTGGATAACTACATCAAACATAACTGTAGTTGTGGAACCGAACCGTCGCTCCATAGTTGTCGTATGCCATGGGATCAACGCACAGCTCACTGAAAACGTCGTAGCCACGCACACCATCAACGTCCTATGTAAGTTTTAGATGTTAGTAAGAATTTTATGTTTGATTGAGGAGCCTAAGAGGGGATTTTTGGGTTTACTCGAGCGCGTCAGATATTGCCAGTGCATATTCCTCACGTGTCCTCTAACGGATCTGCCGGTTTGGTTGGTGGGGTTGGCAGGGGTTGGGGTAAAATTTTAAATACAACTCGAACGCGTCAGATTTTCAGATGGGATGTTAAGTGAACTTAAACTAAGCTCCCATTTAAAATTCAGACGATTCGATTGTAACGCAAGCTCGTGGCAGCATTTTGAAATTGCAAATTGCCATTTTGTAACACTCGAGCACGTCAGATTTTCTTACAGGCGGTTCAGCCTGAATTCCAGATCGTGCTGATTCTTAATCTGACGATTATATGGAGGATTTTTTAAAATACAGCACTTACACAATTTTAAACGCCTGTAGACGCTCACCCCACCGCTGAAATGAAAAACTTCATATGTCATTTTTTTCTTCTTACCATCCAATCTTCAAAGTCCAATAGGTCCCACGACGCTCGAGTGACTCCACATTTAGCATCGTGGGCTCTCCTATCATATCTGATGATGGTATATAGGATCAAAAATCATAGTACATTACAGGACATGGGTCTCCCTTAGAACTTTTAATTATTTTTTTCCGTTTTCATTAATGGAAAGAGCGATAAACGAGGATAATAAATGTCCAGTAAAAAATACAAGTCGCTATTCCTATACAGGTAAAAAAAATACAGGTAAATATTCCAATATTTAACTAAATGTATGTGTGTAGGTATGTAAATGCATAAAATTCTGTCAACAACCTGCATTATATAGGAGTCCATTTCTACTTCCACAATTTTATTGTTAACCCGTCCATATTTTTCCGACGAACATTTCTTTAATTTTTCAATATTCCTAGTCTCCATTGAGCACTGACTGGAACGTTGGATTTCACTGAAAATGTTTTCCTATCACGTAACGAACAACCCTTCACGTGCAGAGACCTGGACCGTTCACAATATATATCGGTGGGAAATATACCAAATATCTCCATCGATTTCAGTTAAATTGCTGGTTTTTTTAGGCGTCGCCCTAATTCGATAAAATGCTAAGTCCATTTTGGGCCAATTTCACTTTTTTTTACTAGTTTCGATCATTATCTACCATTTGGTGAAGGAATAATTACGATTATCAAACTAAAAAGATGAGAAAATTCATAAATAAAAAAGTGCTTTACTGACTAATTCACAAAGAAAACCTGCTAAATCCTAAGGTTTGTACTGATAATATCTCTTTCGCTCATTTCTCATGCCTGATGGGACGCGTCATTTCATTTTATTTTTTCTTCCTCCTGAAAACTATGCAAAATGTGACTTAGCAGGTTAACGAGTTAGGCCGACGCGACGAAACCGGAAATAGTGAAACAGTAATTCATTTATTATCAAAGGAATATTTTAAATTTTAATTATTTTCGTTTAAATCGCGCAAAAATTTAACATAGATATATTCTACTTTCGTACTGGTTTAACGAGTGCCATTGTTACTGCATGTTTTCATGCATATTTTTGTTGATAAATATTTGTAAAAGATTTTTTATTTTATTTTATTATTTTCATTTCTCTTTGATATTTTCATTGATAAATATTCCTAAAAGATTTTTCTTTTTTTTAAATGAAAATTTCTCCTAGGCGCGGTGGGCACTTTCAGTATAGTGGGAAAACAGTTTAGGTACTCGCGCCATCACGCTCTATGAGCGACACACTCTGAGACGTTTAATTGTATGAAATAAGCGCCATCTACCCGAGTCAGTGCGTATTTCTTCGTTCATAACAAGTTTAACTTCGTCAATTAGTTAAGATTTTAACAGATAGTTTTACATCCTTTTGTTTGTTATTACATTTAGTCATGAACATGTAAACAGACATTCAAATACATGGTTATAATATTAGTAAGGTTTTTTTCATACCATATAACCCTTCTTGTAGGTGATAGAACATAGCGATTTAAAATGTTTTTTCAATAGGAGATAGGCTCTAAAATATTTTACTCAGTTGCTAAGTTTACAACAGCACATTTGCTGTTATTTAACGCTTAGAAGCTGGAAACTGAGAATCTAAACTCTTGATTGGTGAACTAAAGACCAGATGTCAAGTCAGCCTATAGTGGTAAATCTCTGGACATGGTAAAACAAGTTATGTATAAAAACTAAAGTCAGTATATATGCAAGCAATCCCAACTTATCCTATCAACTTGCATATGAGCGTAAAATGGCTTATGATATAATACGGAACGGGTGACGGTTATCCGAATCAATGCGGGCTATTCTGAAAATTTACACAGACTTATGTTTTGACATTAATTGCTCAGATAGTAAACAGAAATACGCCACTTTGTTTTTTTACTTTTTTTTAATTTGCTTGTATTCTACATATAAGGAAGATTTGACAGGAACCCTAATAGAAGCTCTTTTTAAAATCAATTTACTATACAAGTACATCAGCCATCAATCCAAGCAGCTCCGTCAGTCAAATAACCTCTTGTACTTACATAATTTCTGATTTACTTTTAAATGTGTATTGGCTTAATATATGACGAGATCTTACTATAAAAGTTACCAAGTGGAATGCCCCAAATAACTGTGCAACGCAGTGTGCCCTTTTTTTAACGTTGGGTAATTCTAAGGACAAGTAACATAGGGGACTTTTCGGCGTTATGGAGGTTTTAGATAGGCGGGGTCGCGGGAACGTTATAACACGGTTTTCCAGCGCGGGAATTGCTACGCTCTCTGTCGTAACCACGGCGTACCCGGAAGTGGAGGTACGCCAGACATCCGGGTCATGAACGCAGTGTACCCTTTTTTACATTAGGAAATCCTCTTGGATACCCCGCAGTAGGAGGAGACCCAACGACTTTTAGATAGGCGGGGTTGCGGAGACGTTATGTCACGACTTCGGTGCCCCGCCACGGCTATCCAGCCCTGTCAGAACATCGGCGTACCACTACTTAACTTCCTTGCGTAATTAATGGTTTCTGAGCAGCAAATTAACCTAAAGTCATGAGTCAATTAGCCAAATAATTTAAGCATCCAACGCACGGCTCACTCGAGAACGTCCCGCACAAAATGTTGAGCAGAATAGCCCTCGGGATGTGTTGAATTTGATCCATGTATTCGCATCACGTACTGGAAGGGTACGCCAACAGTTACTAACCGGTGAAAGCGTGCAAAGTTTAATGCAGTCCGCTCAAAACGTTATTACAATGTGGAAGCTCTATTAAAATAGCTATCCTAAAAGTTTGAATGTTTTACGTAAAATTCCCCGACCCGCTATGTATTTTATAATTTTTAAATAGCAAAAAATGCCTTTCTGCGTTATAGATTAGATAATATTTTATAGTAACTTTATAAACTATAGCCTTTGTTACTCGCTGATAATCTAGCTTACTATAGGTAAAAGGATTTTCAAAATCGGTCCACTTGTTTTTGAGTTTATTCAATATAAACATACAAAAATACAAATATATATAGATAGATTATGCAAAGAAGCAAAGGGTGTTAAACATCTAATGGATTTTGATACCGTTTTCACTAATGCAAAGGTATGAAATATACAAAAGATCACAGTACCTACTAAATACTACATCATTCCAGTTTTGTTAATAATAAATTAGACTACATTTTGTGGTACGACATGTAAAGTAAAACGAATCAGGACGTGTGAATAATGTTACAAAAATTTATTGAAGTGAAAACGTTCGTTGCTTCGAAATAAAATTAAAGTTTCGCGAATATACTGAGGACCTACGTACAGTGTTACATAAAGTCTCATAAAACGTTACAGGCCAAAAGACCAAAATGTGAGTAAAAATATTCTACTTTTTGACATGAATAAGTCTTCAAATTTTCTTCTATAGTGGGATGAAATTCAGAAAAATGAATATATAACAAAATCGACGCAGATTTTTGGCGGCAGTACGCTTTTAAAAACTAAGAAGGACAGCCTGGCACATAGACGCAAAATCACCTGTCTAAGTGTCTTTTATAAGATGTATTTTGGAGAGTGTGCTCAGGACCTGCAAGAGCTGATACCGCCTTCTCCTTTCTTCCATCGGACATTCAGACGTATGGCTGGTTACCATCCTCATCTTGTAGAAATCCCTCTTTTTCAGACCAAGTGCTCTAAAGCGTCCTTCATAATGCCAAGGCTTGGAACTCCCTGCCGTCTGTATTTCCGAGCTCATATAACCCAAATCTTTTCAAAGTTCGAATGAATAGGCTGAGTTCTGGGTGAGCGCGCTCCATCATAGACCTCGTTTTCGCTACACGGGTAGATGCTGACCAAGAGCAACTTAACGTTTCTGTTTTTTGGCTTTTTTCCGCTCGAATGGCGCAAACCGCATTTTGAAATTCGCAATAGTTTTCGAGATATTCGCGAAAAACCAATTTTTGGTGCAATTTCTCCCAATGTTGGGCCACTTTGATGCGGATTTCAAGGGAGCGATCACGGTTTTAGGATTTCTCCAACAAGCCAACAGACTACAAAATCAAATCAAATCTAAAAAAATAAAAATATTTAATTTATCAATAAGGTTTCTCCAAGAAACTCCAAGACATTATAAATTTAAATTTACCAGGGTTTCAGAACAACAGCCAAAATGACGATCCTGAGAAGAAACCGGGGACGGGTCGCTAGTGTATAATTTGTATTTATATTTATGTTGCAAAAGAAGTGTACGTATGTACCTACATATAGGTATAATTTTAATTAAAATGAACCAGCAAAACTATCTGTGTGCGGGTATAAACAGGACGCCACCGGATATCCGGGTGTGCGCGAATTATCATATTTACGGAAACGGAAGCGCTATCCAACATGGCCGCCAGCCGTCAAGGGCCCCGCTCGGTTTTGGCGGAAAAATTTCACGTTTATCATCCCTGTCACATTGAAGTTGTTTAAAACTGTATATTTTTTCTTTATAAAGAATGAAATATTCACATTTTTGTGATAACTATATTATTATGCAAATCACTTGATTTATTTATCTATCTATACAAATATTATAGAGAGGAAAGATTTGATTGTTTGTTTTTTTGTTTGAATAGAATAGGCTCCGAAACTACTGGACCGATTTGAAAAATTCTTTTACCATTAGAAGCCGACATTATCCGTGATGAACATAGGATACTTTTTACCGCGGGAAAATGCTTCATTCTTACGGGAAATCTAAAATAAAAGTAAATACCAGCGGCTTGGTTCAGGATACACTTGACAGCGCCATCTATCCAGAATCGGTGAAGCGACTAACATGACAACAGCTTGGTGATATTTTTAGCGATCCATTCCACGGTAGATGGCGTTTTGTACTTTTCAACGCGGACGAAGTCGCGAGCACCAGCTAGTATTATTATAAAGAGAGATGATTTGTATTTTTGTATATAATATTTGTAATGAATCAACTCAAAAACTAACTACTGGAGCAATTTTAAAAATTCTTTCACATATAGAAAGCTAAATTGTGAGCGTGTAACAAGGCTATCCGTATTAGTAATAATATTACAGATGTGAATGTGAGTTTGTTTGTTTGTTTGTTTGTTACGTTTTCACGCAAAAACTACTAAGCCGATCGTCATGAAATTTTGCATACACGTTGTCTGGGACACCAGAAAGGACCAGCCATAGCCATAGCCAAGCCTCGATAATTGGACTATTAAACACAAATAGAATTTTCCAATTCTAACCAGTAGTTTCTGAGATTGGCGTGTACAACCAAACAAACAAACGAACAAACTGTTCAACTTTATATATTATTATATAGATAAAAAGCCTCTATATAGAACCTTCGTCATACGGAACCAATCTATTATCCCAGCTCTCGCTTCACCTTGTATTTTTTCGCTTAACGTGATAAAACCTCCCTCCAGCCTAAGCTACTTTTAAGTACGTACTCGCATATTGCGTCTCTCTCGCACGCGCACATCGAATAGTATACGCCTATCTCCATCTCTCTCTAAGACCCAACCTGAAAGCCTCAGATTTGTATCAACAATAGGAATTAATTTCGCGGAAACACTGCGATTTTGTTAGATAAAAACTTATCTTGCGTATCCTTCCTCTAAATGGTCATGTTTTCCATAACATGTGAGTATATTTTTGTTCTGCTTCGTAAGGCATGTAAATTTGAAATTACATGGGAAGCGATTACGTTTAAAGCTATTTAAAAAATAAAAAAATAATATTTAATAACAAAATCTAAAATCGTACTTCCGTACTAATATTATAATTGCAAAAGTTTGTATGGATGTATGGATGTTTGTTACATTTTCACGCAAAAATTCTTGCCCGGGACACCATTAAGGGTATATTTTATAAAGTATACGCGGGCCAAGTCGCGTGCAGCAGCTAGTATAATAAAAAGCATAGTTATACCCTCGGTATACAGTTATTAAAAGGGACATATCGACATGAGCTCGGTCTAATAGACTCTTTCGACATAAGTATAGCCTAAAGATAACCTAAGTATAACCTTGTCAAAACTTTTCCAACAAACGAACAGACAGCCAAACCAATTATAAATTTCCAAACTAATATTTTTTCCCACCCAATATTCGTATATTTCAAATGGACCCCTGAATTGCTTTTCGCCGCATATGCTTTAGCCCGTTAGGAAGGGAACAGACTTGTTATCTACCATGCATTAATCATGTCTGCGTACAAGTTGTGGTACAAGCGAGGAAATATGAGCGTATGGTTTAGAGAATATATTTTTCTTATGGCAACCTAAGACAAAGACATTGGAAAAATAAATCAACACAGACTTAAAAACTTTTAAATCTTTTTGTTAATCTGGTGTCCGCAACTTCGTACGCGTTGAAAATTGCAAATTTACGATTTAGTTACGTCTGCTGACATCTTTATCGTTGTGACGACGGTGGCGCCAAATGTTTTATACTTTTAGACGATCGGACATGTAATGACCGGAAAAAGATATGGTCCAGTATATCAAATGAATCTTTTTCTGATTACTAAGAGGCTGAATCTTCGTGAGTAGCTTCAGTTTGCCGAGATAAACAACTTTTTCCTCTGCGAAAATTCTCGATAGAGGTAGCTAAAGGAGTTAGCAGCCGTAAAAAACTTCCAAGCGTAGGACTGGAAAAACGTGCCACTCAATTTGTAGGACTATGCGTCCATTTTATTACCTCATTATTATGATTCATTGGGAGTGGTTTTTTGGGAGGGATGGGTATACTGGATCCTTTGAGGGATACTAGACTAATACCTTATGCTTGAATTAGTGATGCAAGGAAAAATACAGAGCAAAGACAGAAGAAATATATCCTGGTTGTAGAATTTAGGAGAATGATGGCTTAGTAAGAGTTATAGCTTCCTCTTTCATGCAGCAGTTTCCAAAGTTATCTTAACTTTGGATCTTAACCATGAATGTCTTTTCGCTCATGCACTTGTACCATACACGTTGTTTTATCGAGGTGACTTGACGGTATACCCTATTCAAACGTGTATAAAAGCTGTACACATCACTTTATAGATTTATTCATTTTAAGCTTTTTATGCTAGACACTACTCGTGCTAAGCCATTAATGTTATTAAGAAATGATAACTAATTATATGGTTAAAGTACACACGTATTTTTCATGAGGAAATTGGCTTCGTGGTTGCCATCGCCTATAAAATTATTATGCCTATTATGTCGCCTATAAGGTATATGTATTTAACTCCGTTAATTTCAACCAGGCGATGTAGGGGCGACTCGGTTAGTAAGATATCCATACTAATATTATAGAGAATATTTGTATTGTAGGTGGCTAGTGGCTACCGTCGCCAATAACATAAGCAACACCATGCCCATATATGCTGCAATAGAACGCTTAAGGATAACTGATAAAGAAGGTAGTTAATGGGCTCTGGCTTTTTTTATATTTTTAAATTTTTTTGGCTTTATTTTTTGTTTGTAATGTATTAAACTCAAAAACTACTTTTCCGATTTTAAAAATTCTTTTACCCATAGATAGCTACATTATCAGCGATTAACATAGGCTATATTTTATAAAGTTATGCGGACGAAGTCGCGTGCAACAGCTAGTATAATATGGGCTTGTTTAAAGCAACTACATAACGATAACAGTACACCTCATTATATGCCTATCAGAGAAACACTTGCAGATGGATATCGAATATACGACAAAAACTAATGACATAAGATATTATCATAATGTTTTTCGTGATAAACGGTACTGGACATACCGACTGACAGACATTTCTACGTTTTTGTGTACACACTAAGTACTTCCTATAGTTGCTAAGAATTCACTTGAAATTATCGAGAGAAAATGGACGGTATAGATAGATCATTAGGGACAAATCGATTGTAACATTTCCAAATTGTTTTGTCTGTATGTCATAGCGTGATGATAAACCTATAAGCCTATAACCTATAACATATTCATGGGACATGCCAATGCTCATTGGTAAGCTATGACGTCACACGTTGGCGCGATCGCTTAGTCGGATTTTGCCGCGGAAGCCGTCTTTAACATTTAAGATGAAACAAGTCGGCGGCCCGAACTCATCGGTCTCATGGCTAAAATGCGTCCTGTCTCACACAGCACAAAGCGCGGGAAGAGCACTCGACTGAGATGCACAATCATTCATACCAAAAATAAAATCACAAAGAGACCCTTGGGCGTATACTCTTTTTGACAAAACTACTGCATATATCTATTTCGTGTAAAATTATTTGAACTCTTGAATAACTAATCAATGTTTATATGTAAAGTATTTTGGAGTTTTTGTAAACTAGAGTGACCTATTCAACCTCAAAGTTGCATTAAAACTTGTGTTAAAATATTAATTTTTCAAGGATCATATCTTTTAAATTAATCCTTTTTTTAAAAGTTTGTTTAACAAGGAACCTAGTTAACGACAAGATAAATCGGTATCATGCTTACTTTTGTAAATAAAACATAAAACAGCGGAGTAATTAGGGTTCTACGTTTGTATGGAGGAAAATTGACTTGTATTACCTTAATATCTCAGTCATTTTTGAAGATAGGAAAAAAATAAAAACAGATTATTTTTTCTCGAGTTACCTATTTTGTAGATATGCTGAAAAAAAAACATTTCTCCATTATATTTTTCTTTAAAATAAAATGCTTATTTTTGTAAGAATCTGCAATGGAGCTTAGACGACGCGATTTTCGCGCTACGATTTATTATGATTCCAAAAAAGCTCTAAAGTCTGACTGACTGACGTAAAAAATAAGTGATTCTCTTGTAATACTCAAATATTAACTTATTATAATTATTATGACAGTTTCTACCGGTAGTACAAATTCACTCTGCAAACATTGAAACCAGCCATCGATGTGGAAATTTTTTCAATAAATAATATATTAAATCTTATATATTTGTATGGCAAAACGCCAAAATATGTATAAGGAATATCCATACGAATTTTCAGCTTTAAAATGTAGCAGATTTAGAAGATATACTCGTTTCTAGGTCAGTACGGGTCGTTCGTACTTAGTCTAAACGGCCCAGCTCTAGATTACTTATATGCACCAGTTCTGACGGTGACATTATCCACATGCTTGAGGTTGGAAAAGTTTTATAAATTTACTAGCTGCTGCCCGCGACTTCGTCCGCATTGAAAAAGAAAAAAGTGGTCTATCCTGTGTCCCGTACGTCTAAATGTTTATCTACCTAGTTTTATGAAAATCAGTTAATTCGTTTAAGAGTTATAGGAGCTACAATACCTAGACTTAGATTTAGTATTGATGACAGAGAAGAGATATTACACAATAACTTTACAAGAATATTCTTACGTACAGTTAACATATCGCTCCTTAAAAATTAAAGGGCCATAAAACAAAATATAATCACAATCCTTCATATTATTGTATTTTGCAAAAAGACTTATGGTTGTTTTATTCCATATTTAGTATATTTTGATCATTTTTGATATATTCAAAAGTAACTTATATATTATATGCTTATATCTCTTCTAGTATTCCGTTTATTATAAAGGTACTTAAAACATTTAATGCTACTTAAAAATACGCTTCTAACGATTCATAATAGGCATATATTTGATATTTTAGTTTTAAGGAGCGATTTGTTAACTTATGTTAGGTAAAAGTAAAAAATATTTTAAAAAATATAGTTAAAAGTAATATAAAAAATAGTAAATATTTAATCCTCTGCCCATATGTAGAGAATTTGAAATTTGTCATTTTTTTCCTCCAAAGAGACAAATTCGTATATATAAATAAATACACAATAAGGAAACAGCAAACGTAAATCCAAAAACAGGATCAAAACTACAACCGTGTTTGATCCCCTTGAAGATCGCATTACTTTTACCGAACTTAAGACTCCTGTTGGTGCGACAACAAATCGCCCTTAATTCCGGTACAATCGTAAAAGAAAAAAGAAAAAGAAAGCAAACATTAAATTTGCATAGAAAGTTGCCACTCCCCGGATTAACTCGGCAATTAGCCTTTTTTTAAAAGTATCGTTACCTGAATATTTAAATCTAGCTGTTGCACGCCACTTCGTCCGCGTAGAAAAGTATAAAACACCATCTACCGTATTTTGGATAGATGGCGCTATCTCCCGGGCCAAGCCGCTAGTATTTACTTTTATTTTAGATTTCCCGGAGGAATGAAGCATTTTCCCGCGGTAAAAAGTATCCCATGTTCATCACGGATAATGTCGGCTTCTAATGGTAAAAGAATTTTTCAAATCGGTCCACTAGTTTCGGAGCCTATTTATAATATTATTAAATCTTTCCTCTTTATAATATTAGTATAGATAAGCAATCAATTTCTTAAATTACTCAAATCTTTTGCGGTAGAAAAAAAAAATTCACCATTTTAATAAAGTTTTTTTTAATTGATAATAATAATAATAATTTATTTGTTGATCATATGTACAGAAATATATAAATTATTGGATCTGTATGACCTACCATTGCTGGCATACAAAAATCTTAAAAGAAGTCATGAATGGTATAGTAAAACCTTTTCGACCAACACTGTTTTCAATTTAATTTTAAAATCTTTGTTCCTTAAACCTATTGACAAATTATTATATTTAATAAACCTATATTATTTTTATTATTAACCTATAATTATAATTATCAATATTCCTATCAATCAATCAATACTATAATAATAAATCTGTAAGGGTCGGTCATGGAGTAATTTACTTTGTTTTCAGAAATATAGTGTATATAGGCTCTATATACATGACACTGAAACTAAATTTACCATTTTTTGATTTTTTTTTCTGTATGTATGTATGTTCCTCCATCACTCTTAAACGAATTAAGTGATTTTCATGAAACTTGGTAGATAAACATTTAGAAGTACGGGACACGTGATAGGCTACTTTTTATTTTTTTAATATTCCCAATAGCTAATAAAAACATCACTCGAATACTTAGTGAGGCTATCTTCATTGTCAAGATTTTCTATTAAAGAAGTGATTGTGTTTTCATCCTTAGCGGTAGGGCTGGTGGCCGGCACGCGCCCCTCATTAAACTAATGAGCCTGTGGACGTCGGACGAATTAATTGCTCCACTATTGTTACGTAGTGGACTCTCTGCGGCAACCCTAAAGTTAGGGTTGTCGAAAACGTGCAATTTGCTATTATAAAAGTTTGCCTTACCTGTTTTCAATTAATTCGGTGACCTGTTTTGCGGTGAATCCGTACAGTTAGTGGCCAAATTGAATATTCGTATTTTCTACTAGTAAATGCCTAACTAAAAACACTAGCCTCTTGTTTAAGAATGCTTATGATAATGCTTATGCTTAGGATTTTTAAGGCATTGACTCTTGCTGCCTTCTCATCCCTAATGAATAGGACAAAATATGAGAAATTTTATTAGTTTATTTTCGACCGACGAAAACGAAAAAACAAAAACGGAGGAGGTACTCAATTCGACGCGTATATATATTTTTTTTATGTATGATCACGCATAACTTTTGACAGGGTGGTCCGATTTTGATAATCCTTTTTTTATTTGAAAGAGTGCACCCCCAAGGGGTCCCATTTTCCAACCCTAAGGGTAGGAAAACAGGGGATGGTTCACTCACCGATTGTAGTGTATAACCACGCATAACTTTTTACAGAGTAGTCCGATTTTGATAATTCTTTTTTTAATGGATAGGGTATACCTCAAAGTGGGTCTCGTATAAATTTGGAAAAAAAAATTCCTACCCTAAGGTGGGAAAATTAAAAATTAAGCATGTAGTAAATATTAGATTATAGCTACAAAAAAATATAAAATAAAACTTTTTAACAAAAAATAAAATCGCCGAAAAAAACTGAAAAGCATAAAATAATCTTATTATCATTTTACCTAAGTAATTTTGAGTCGGCGCCAAACAAGCAAAAATTACGTAAAGAGTGATGCGCGGCGGCGACTCAAAATTACTTAGGTAAAATAATAAGATTATTTTATGATTTTCAGTTTTTTCGGCGGTTTTATTTTTTGTTATATTACTTAGATATATATACTGCCTAGTTTGGATAGCTAGTCGTCTATCCGTGATAGTGAATGAAGTATAACTAAATCTGATTATTAATTTTCTATATAATCTGTCAATCGCGTATAAGCTATATATAAGCTACACCCCGAGGGGTGATTACAGCGGGAATTTTGATTAATTACTTTAACAACATGGCAGCTCAGAAGCGAACACATCACATGCTCAGGTTACTAGTAATTAACGTGGATGTTTAGTTTCGATTATTGATTTCGATACATCCTATATTAATGATTTTATAGAGCCAATACGGTTTCGGTGAGCTAATCTCGATTACATCAGAGGCTAAAGAAGTTTCTTACGTTACTTATGAATATTTCAGGCATCTTATGATTATTTAGTTACTTATTGATAGTTTGCAAATAGAAATAATCCTTACTAATGTTATAAATGCGAAAGTAACTCTGCCTGTCTGTCTCGCTTTCACGCAAAAACTACTGAACCGATCACCATGAAATTTTGCATACACGTTGTCTGGGACACCAGAAAGGACATAGGATACATTTCATCCAAGAAAAAAGTAATGTTCCCGAGGGATTATCTAAAATATAAAACTGTAACTAACGCCTGGCCAATGTGTTATAGCAACAAGTTGTCAAGTGTTGTAATTGCTTTTATATTTTTAATTTATCATCGCGTACGAAGTCGCGGGCACCAACTAGTATAAAATAAATCTAAAATTGGTCTAGATTAAAACGCTAATACAATTTACTACAAGTTGCGATAATCACGGATTCTATCAATCGAATTGCATGCCTGCCCACTAATTAATTTAAAATCTACATTAAAAAATTTATATGCTAACGAAGTTCAACAAAATGTGTCACGAAAACACCGCATAGTGCTGTAAAATAATTTCAGGTTCGCAACATATTATTATTGAAGGGAACACGGCGCTACTATAAGTCCGATAAATACTATTTACGGTGTGGAACGCGCCCATTATTATATATTCATTTCGCGTCCAGCACTGAAATCAGAGTTCGTCTAGCATATCTCACAATTCAAATATATTATTAACCAGCTGGTGCTCGCAACTTCGTCCGCGTAGTAAAGTATAAAACGCCATCTACCGTATTTTGGATAAATGGCGCTATCTCCCGGGCCAAGCCGCTAGTATTTACATTTATTTTAGATTTCCCGTAGGAATTAAGCATTTTCCCGCGGTAAAAAGTAGCCTACGTTCATCACGGATAATGTCGGCTTCTAATGGTAAAAGAATTTTTCAAATCGGTCCAGTACTTTCGGAGCCTATTCTATACAAACAAACAAACAATCAAATCTTTCCTCTTTATAATATTAGTATATAGATATAGACTAGCAACATAATATGTATATTAATATGTCTATTTTGTATAAATAGCAGAGAATGTCAAAAAAGTTAATAAGTAATAACAAATGTTGACGCAAACGCCATCTATTGAATAATTTCGGAACTAAATTGTTGAACAATTTTAATTTGAATTGAAACGCATTGGAAACAAGATTTTTATGGTCCTCTTGAATGAATTATGTTATGTTCTATGGATTTGACCCATCTTTGTGCCAATTTTTACTCAAAATCTGTACACAAATATGAAAGTAATATAATTATACCTACTACACATAATTACATATAAAATCTGAGTACAAATTATTATATGCTATCAAGAATATCTTGCATAAAGCTTTTCAGTAATATCTAGTTTACCAAACAGTGGCACAGTAAATGTCATTAGTGCAGTAGGTAATATGTATTACCTACTGCATATGTAATATGTAATTACTACTTAATTATTTTCAATCTTTTTGAATTCTCGATAAAGCCAATTTTACAATGAAATTGTTTATACAGCATTATCAATGATGACGCAATTATGATTTATTGTTTTTACTATTAGATGAATATAAAAAATACAATTTTTTATACTGACTTATTAATTAATGCAGAATTCATATACAGCAATAAGCCGTTTTCGAATATTTTTCAATAAAAGTCTAATTTTTCTAATTTTTTTCTTTGAGGAGTTTCACATTTATTTTTCACATTTAATCACTTTGTCTATTTCTTGTACTTTTTTTTTTTATTAAACAATGCATATTTTTTAGTACTTTTGTTTCCACCTTAATTACTGTTTTCTCGCTACTGTTATCGGTAGTAGTTAGTGGTTGTGTGAATATCATACCTACCTATCTGTGGAAAATCGGGGATGTTTCCCCATTATTTTAATTACACGCTGTGACATGATCCTTGTTAAAGGAAGACGCTATAGTGTTGTTAAATTATCGCTCTATACTCAACTCGTGTACTCGATTATAATCTATGCAGACACAGTAATGATTATTATTGCGTTCGATGCACAAATAAATTATTAAGTATTCTTCTCGTCTTGTTCTCAGATCCGCCATCGGCTCCGATGATAACAGGATACATTCCGGGAACAACACTCGCCGCTGGGACTGTCCAGAAACTGTCATGCATCTCGACCGGAGGCAACCCACTAGCCACTTTGACTTGGTTCAAGAACGACAAAAAGGTACTATTAACCATAAAGATTTTTGGTGTAATCATTTAGGGGAGAAGTAATGTGTAATAATGTGTCGCATTTTGTTCTCAGAATTAGGAAGAATTCATTTTTTTTCCAACTATTCCTGCTTGAAATAGTTGGACGCTAAAATTTGCGGTAGGTATGCGCGAGCGACCAGAGTGAGAACCCTTATCCTTAATCCTTGTATGGTCGGCAGCGCACTTGTAGCACTTATGGCGTTGCTTGTGTTATAGGCGACGGTAGCCACCTATCATCAAGTGGACCGTCAGCCTGTCTGGCGACCTTAACATGGAAAAAACCGCCGCCTGCGCCTGCGCCCTCCTGTACATGTCTTCGCGCCTCCCCACTTTGAAAATCGCTGTCCTAGATGGTCCGTAGATGGCCGGGGTGTACCTCCACTTTCGGTTATGCCGAGGTTCTGACGAGGTTCTAGCGCCATGTCTCCTATACTGCAGGATATCTAAGAGGATTTCCCAACGTTAAAAAAAGAGAAAAGACTTATGCCAATTTATATACTCTATAGCTAATGCACAGTTTCCTTCACAGATCCATTCTGTAACGAAGACAACGGAGAAGTCTGTGGCAGCAGAGATCTCCATACTGACCAACGTCACCGACAACCAAGCCCAGTACAGATGCGAGGCTACAAACAGCGCCACGGAAATACCACTCTTCGAAACGGTCACTTTGAACGTTCACTGTAAGTTTCCTTTGATTAATAAATTTTAAAAAATAACCACCTGCTACGTGCTCATCTTCTTCACTTGATTCCGACATAAATAATTGTTTAAAATTTTATATTGTATACTGTTCTGTTTTCACACAGTCGCCCCAGAAGCTGTAAAAGTACGAGCCGAACCAGAAGAACTGAAGCCGAACAGTGAAGGGACTTTGTTCTGCGATGCTGCATCAAGTAATCCTCCAGCCACACTTTCTTGGTGGCGTGACGGAATACCTGTCCAAGGTTGGTTCTCTGGAATTAGTGATTTCTTTATGTCAATTAATAATATACCGTAATAAATTATCAAAATTGACTCTGGTCTGGATTTGAAAAGTAGTGGTAAACATTGCGTTTCGCAGCCATATTTGGGCAGCCCGTCTGGCGGCAGTAACCACCACTTTACAGAATACCACCGTGAAATAACAGCATTATGTGCTGTTGTGTTTCGGGGAGTGAGTAAAGGGATGCCAGAGCCCATTACCCCATCCCTCCCTTATCCCTTATCCTTAATCCTTCTATGGTCGGCAGCGCACTTGTAGCATTTGTGGCGTTGCTTGTGTTATAGGCGACGGTAGCCAACTACCATCAAGTGGACCGTCAGCCTGTCTGTCGACATTAACATTAAATAAAATGTCATTGTTGGCAGACAGGCACACATAGTAGTCGCCACAGTTGCCACCTACCATCAAGTGTGACAATCCACTTGATGGTAGGTGGCTACAGTTGCCTCTACAAGCAGCGCTGCCGAATTATTTATAATTAAGAACTATGAAAAATGCATTTCCCAAAGTTAACACTGCCTGGAATAGAACCCTTTAGGTAGATAGTCAAAGCAAGCACATTGGCTACTCGACCAAGGGTGGGTCGTCGTACGGATTTAACTCACAATGATTTTTATTATAATACTAGGCTGTTGCCCGCGACTTCGTCCGCATTCAAAATGCCTTTCTCGATAAATGTAGAAAAATATTTTTTTCGATTCGAACCAGTAGTTCCTGAGACTAAGTAAACTTACTAATATATAAAGCTAGAGAGTTTGTTTGTTTGGTTGTACACGCTAATCTCAGGAACTACTGATTCGAATTAAAAATTATTTTAGTGTTTCATAGTCCATTTATCGAGGAAGGCTATAGATAGGCTAAGTATAGAGAACGCGGACGAAGTCGCAGGCACCAGCTAGTAGATTTATAAAGAGTATTAATTGTTTCGCAGGTCTCCCAATGCAACTGAAGAAAGGTCTTCACGGAGGAACTGTATCCACAATAGAACTCAAGTTGAACATCACAAAGGAACTTAACGGCGCCGTATACACTTGCCAAGCAATGAACGAGGCCTTACAACGCAGTGTGCACGACGCCTTAGCTCTGAAGGTCCTTTGTAAGTATTATTCAACTAACTCGCAGCATACGTCAAATAATGACTTCCATGGGCAAATTTTTGATACATTAAGATGTTACATTATTGTAATTTTTTCATTTTATGTTATTGGTTTAAATATATTATTTAATTTTAAGCCCTTAGCCCCCAGAGTCGGATTTATCCGACAATTATTTTTCACCAGAGCCTGATATAATGTTTATTTTTAAATCATTGAGTTGCTTTCTCTTAAAAAAAATGCGAGTCAGGCGCTTGAGGCACAACTCCTGTAAAACCAACCGCTTAAAGGTATACGAGACGAGACTAACTATTAGCTGGTGCTCGCGACTTCGTTCGCGTTGGACGATGAAAGGTACCCTATGTCCTTCCTCGTGTCCCAGACAACGTGTATGCAAAATTTCATGGTGATCGGTGCAGTAGTTTTTGCGCGAAAGCGTAACAAACAAACAAACAAACTCGCATTCTCATTTATAGTAAGGATTTAGTTTAATAATAACGATAATAATTCATAACAGGTGTGATTACAATTTATCACAACAATTTATACTTCAGTTATACATGGTATTGAAGAATTTATCTAATATATACTAATATTATAAAGAGGAAAGATTTGATTGTTTGTTTGTATAGACTAGGCTCCGAAAGTACTGGACCGATTTGAAAAATTCTTTTACCATTAGAAGCCGACATTATCCGTGATGAACATAGGATACTTTTTACCGCGGGAAAATGCTTCATTCCTACGGGAAATCTAAAATAAAAGTAAAAACTAGCGGCTTGGCCCAGGAGATAGCGCCATCTATCCAAAAAATACGGTAGATGGCGTTTTATACTTTTCTACGCGGACGAAGTCGCGAGCACCATTGGCTATAATATTTTTAGCTTTATTTATGGTACCTACTTTGGAACAAATCGACATATGTATCCTCTAGTAAAAATTGCGCAAAGACTGATACTTTTTGAGTTCTATTAATTCATGAATTATTGTTTCCACCACCAGATCCGCCGATCTTCGACGAGACTACGCCGACAACAGCAGTAGGCGTAGAAAACGAACCGCTAATAGTTGTCCTCCGAGCTGATGGTAACCCCTCGAGCATCACATACACCTGGACCAAGGACGGGTTGCCTATCACGCAGTCTTCGTATAGCACGACCAGTAAGTAACACGTATTATTATGTTGTTTTTAATATTTACACTTTATTATGTACTAGCTGTTGCACGCTACTTCGTCCGCGTAACTTTATAAAATATAATACATTCGTGTCTGTGAAACCATTATGGAAATACACATACAAAATTTCAACTCAATCGGTCAAGCCGTTTAGTAGTTGACATACCGACAGCAGCGCCACCTACCGGGTCCAATTGTATTTTTAAATAATCCAGGAAACCATCGAAATACCCATATAAAATTTCAACCCAATCGGTTCAGCCGTTTAGAAGTTATGTGAAAAAGAAATTAAGTACGGAAGGATAATTATTCTTACTACCCGTTGTCCTATTACCCGTTTTCCCGTAGGAATGAAGCATTTTTCCGCGGTAAAAAGTATTCTATGTTCATCACGGATAATGTCGGCTTCTAATGGTAAAAGAAACTTTCAAATCGGTCTAGTAGTTTCGGAGCTCTATACAAACAAACAAACAAACAAACAAATCTTTCCTTAAAATTAAAATTTATGATTTTTAGTAGTTTCAGATGTTTAGTTTGCAGACAAGATGTTAACGTCATATTATTTGTAGTTTTTTAGTCTATAGTACATGGCTGAAAAATATTTTAAAATGAATTCTCATTAGAACTTCCTTTTTCAACTAACGGTCGATGGCCTACGCAGATAAATATACAAAATATTAAAACAATAATTATGAGACAATGTTTTAGAACATAAATGACTTCACATACTAGATCGAAGAAAAAACAGAAATATCTCAAATTTGATCAAGTAAGGGTTGGTCATGGAGTAAGTTATTTTGTTATCAGAGATATCGTGTTTATAAGCTCTATACATGATACTGAAACTAAATTGACCATTTTTAGATTTTTTTCTGTATTATGTATGTTCCTCTATAACTATTAAACGAATTAACTGATTTTCATGAAACTTCGTAGATAAACATTTAGACGTACTCGTACATACAGGACACAAGATTGGCTACTTTTTTCTTTTTCAACGCGGACGAAGTCGCGGGCGCGAGCTAGTTTATAAATAAATTAGGCTTCCATATATTTTTTCCTTACCTTTTTTTACCCTTATTCTTTACATGTTTCGTTTGTTTCAGACGATAGAATAATATCAGAAGGCAGCATGTTAAATATGACCCGACTGACGCGTCACGACGCCGGGGTTTATCGCTGCGAGGCAGTCAACTCTCAGGGGGCGGTCACCATTAACATAACCATCTCGGTACACTGTAAGTATACCTAATGTACTTTCTACTGCTAATCTTAAGGTTGAACTAGTCGGTGTCTCGAACTCATCGGTAGGTGTGCCAAAAATACGTCCTGTCTAGTGATGTGCCGGATATCCGTATCCACGGATATCCCAGGGAAAAGAAAGATCCGTATCGTTTCATTTTGGCTGATATTTCTACGTATCTTTTACCTTATTAATTTTTAATTCATTGCTGAAATTCTACATTTATGGGTAGCAATGAAAAAGTACTAAATTCCATTCAGATTATTTTTTATTTCTTAAAATAAAACATTTGACACCTTTGTGTTGCAAGCGTCAAGTGTATTCAAGTATCGTTTCAAGGTCACGCGCATCGACACCGATTGAGTAAGAAAGTTAAGATCCGTATCCGTATCCGCGGATCTTGACACAAAATATCCGTATCTGTATCCGCGGATCTACATATTTAACAATCCAGCACATTACTAGTCCTGTCACACACAGCACATAGCGCGGGGAGAGCAGTCGAGTGAAATGCACAATGATTCATACCAAAAACGATATAAACAGACCATTGGGAAAATGCTTTTTTTGACAAAACTGCTGCATGTATCTATTTCGTGTAAAGTTATTTGAATTATTTTAGAATTTTTGTACATTGGAGTGACCTATTCACCCTTAAATGTCTTTCTTTCTTTCTTTCTTTCTTCTTTCTTAAAAGTTGTATTAAAATTTGTGTTAAAATACAGATTTTTCAAGGACCAATCTTTTAAATTTTTTACTAATTTGTATAGAAACGAACCTAGTTGACGACAAGATAAATCGATATCATGCTTATTTTTGTAAATTAAACATAAAACAGCGGAGTAATAATCATTCTATACTTGTATGGAAGAAAATCTGACTAGTTTGACCTTAAGTGATGGTGTGGAAACAGTGATGACAATGAGTAAGCTAGCAGATTTTTTTTGGCAGTATAACTACTTCCATAAATACCACTTTGGGTACCTGAAATGTGGGTACAACATTCCCAATTTCGACGATTCCATCGAGGTCCTCCTTTGCTTAGGTCTAAGGATATTCTACTTCAGCCTTCTGTTTATGCAGAGGTGCTAAACATTTAATTAATAATTGACAAATATTACAGATGCCGCTGGAATCAAGTCGGTTACCCAATTAAACGGAGTCGCCAACCCCAACGAAGCAGCCACTTTGGCTTGTGTTGTTACAGGTGAATATTTTTAAGATTGATCATTTTTCATGTTATTATATCATAATAATAATTATTATGGTCCATTATGGAAATTGATCTATAGGTACTAATATTATACTAGCTACTAATACGAGTATATGCTAATATTAATTATAGTAATATTATATTATTTGACGACACGTTTGGTCTGGTGGCTAGTAACTCTAGCTGTCAACCAAGCGGTCGCGGGTTCGAATCCCGCTAGAGGCAGATGTTTATGTGTTAAAATACCTTTTTACCTTAGTCATGGGTGTTTTGTATTTATAATATGTATGTATTTACAAAAAAAAAGTAATCTATGTAGTATATCAACTGTCTGGTATCCATAATACTGTGGTACTAGATGGTGTTGTGTAGAATGTGTGGAGATATTTATTTATGCATTCAATTGTATTCTCGCATAGGAAACCCAATGACTGCCGAACACATAAGGTGGGAGCGAAAAGGTTACAACATGGAGTCCAGGTCGGTAATCTTCGAGCCAAAAAACCACACCAGTCTCCTGACAATCGATAAAGTTACCAGGGAAGATGTGGGAAGCTTCCAATGCGTGGTGGGCAACGGTATAGGTGGGGAGTCCAGAATGGATGTCATGTTGGTCGTCAAGTTCAAACCGGAAATGGACGAAGCTCCTAATTTGGTGAAGAGTGCTTCCAATGTTGGACAAGTGGGCAGATTGACTTGCAAGTGAGTTCTCATTATGGAAATTGTTTTGAAATTCTATTGATAAATACGCTTATTCCCACTAGTTTTGTGCTGTAGTTCTGTACACAGAACTAGTGAGACTTTTTGTTCCATTAGTTCTGTACATTAAAACACTACTGGCGCTACTCGTTTTTGTTGTTTCTGATTCTTATGTAATGTCATGTTAATGTCCTATGTCCTTCGTGCAGTGAATAAATGTCTTTCTTTCTATCTTTCTTTCTTTCTAAAATTATGTTTAGTTATGTATAAATATATGTATGTTTAAAAAAAAAACATTATTGGTCATATTTTCCCCGCGCAGCATTGAGCTTGAAAGTAGATATCAAACGACCTATTCATTTACATTGGTACTTATTTTATTGGTTCTTTTAATTTTATTTTAATTTAGTCGTTTATTCGTGGGAATACAAAACTATACAAAATATGATTAGTTTTTTTTTTTTTTAATTAAATTGAACTTTTTATGAAACTTTTACCTCTTTAGGTATAAAAATGAATGTTAATGTTTACTCAAAAGTGAGTATAATCTTTTCGAATTAATAAATGACAGTAGCCGTCAGCAAATGACAGCAATGAAAGTGGACCCTCAGATCTTATGGACGTTTATTTACATGATGTTTACAAAAAAAAAAATTGGATTAGTCTCATTGACTTGCCCATCCCTTGACCGATGATATCTATGCTTGCTAAGATTTGTTTGAATTGAATAGGCTCCGAAACTACTGGACCTATTTAAAAAATTCTTTCACTGTCTGAAAGCTATATTATCAGTGAATAACATAGGCTATATTTTATAAAGTTACGCGAACAAAGTCGCGTGTAACAGCTAGTGTAATATGACTATCCTCTCTCCCTAGATGCAAAGCTGCTCCTGCCCCAAACTTCACCTGGTCTAAGAACGGCGCGAAACTACCCGTCAACACTTCCACGAAATATTTCGCCGAGTATCACAAACTCGATGGCATCACTTACACTTCGGTTTTACTCATCAATGACGTCACCAGCTCAGACTACGGCTCGTACGAGTGCGGCGCCAGAAACGATCTCGGATTCAGCACAATGTCAGTCAAGTTGGATGTGACTAGCGCCCCTGGTGAGTTTTATCAATGTACCTTTGTTTTTAACGCTGGTAAATCGTCATGGATACCCTACAGTGTATGTGTGACGTTATGCCGGACTCCTACCGGCTAAAACCCAACGACTTTCTAATATAAAAAGACCATTAATTCTATTCAATGTTCGAGAGAATAAATTTAAATGTGTCATTAAAACTGAACTCCTCTCAAAAGGCCATTATAAAATCACTGATTATTTAAGCGACAAAGAAGCCTGGATTTAAGCGATTCGGAGATATAATTGTACAAAATATAAATATACTTTAATTTTGTTAAAATTAAGTGAATCGTGCTATTTTATATTTTAATGGTGACAAAAAGAATAGTATCCTGAGTTTCTTTCGGGGTTTCTTCTCAGGATCGTCATCTTGGCTTTTTTCCGAAACCCTGGTAGGTTTAGATTTGTAATGACGATCATAAGAGTTTCTTGTAGAAACCTACATTATAAAAAAAAAGAAAAAAACAAATAGGCACCTTCTGGGTACTAATATTATAAACTTCTCATTTATAATATTAGTACGGATTTTAACTAATAAATTGAATATTGTTACAGATTTAATCATCTCAATGCTGGTAACGAATATTACGCACAACTCTGTTACACTGGAATGGTCGCCGGGCTTCGATGGCGGGTTGCCATCTTGGTATAGGATCCGATATAGGTAAGGTTCTAAATTTTTATGTAAATGTTGTCAGACAGGCATACGGTCCACTTGACGGTAGGTGTATACCGTCGCCTAAAACACAAGCAACGCCATAGAAGAATTAAGGGTAAGGGACAATGACGGGATGGGGTAATAGGCTCTGATATCCTGTACCGAAACACGACAGCACATGTGCTCTTATTTCACGGTGGTCTTCTGTAAGGGGCTGCTCAAATGATTGCGAACAGCAGTGTGCCCTGCCACTATTAAGAAGAGTAAAAGAGAGGAAACTGAAATATTTCGCCCACGTAATGATTCTTCGTAACGTAACGTCGCGTAGCGTTGCGTACTGCGTAGCCCTCGTAGCGCTGCGTAGCGTGGCGTAGCCCTCGTACTCGTAGCGCTGCGTAGCGTTGCGTAGCGTAAACGACTGTGGAAAGCACACTGTGCTAGGCCCCTAGTTGAAGAATTTAAGAGAGTGGCTTAGAATGAGCTCGCTCTTTCGTGCAGCAGCCCCCATGATTACGGTAGCCACTATGGTCGCCAACTTCTTAGTGAAGCGGCACTTTAAGAACTTTGATTATTATTTATTTATGAAAATATTAATGTAGACAAATCAAACAACGTCCCCAAGCTGTCTATTGTAGTGACAACTAATTTACAATATGACCCCTACATCCGTCAGTATAAGGTTGAAAATGCCTCAAATTGCGTCCGTGATGGTGAAATTATAAATTAACCACTATAAATTCAGAGGTGTGTCAAACCGGTGTCTTGACGAAGGCTGACCTTGATCCCCGCAAGGGATACCTGACACGCCTACCCTGTCTTAACAATGCCCGAATTCTGTTACAAGTGTCTCCCCTTCATCCGTTGAAGGCTGTAAGACGTCGAGCCCGGTACGGTCAGCAAAATGATAAATTATTTACTTATCGCTAACGATCTAAGCGCCACTTTTTTTTATTTTATCTTATCTTATCCTGGAGAGTGAAAAGTAATACAGTAAAAATTTAAATAGCAAAGATTTCGAGTTAGCTAAATTAATTTGTCAGTAAATTTAAGACCCATTTAATTTCTTAGTCCAGTTACAACATAATAACAAAAACACAAGCAACACAATAGGTTACATACAGATCGCTTTAAGAAACATTAATGTTTTAAATGTTAAATTCTGGGACCCGTCCCAATACATAGAGTCCGTCCTCCTTACCTCTACCCTCCATAGTTTCAGGTTAAATCTTATTTTAAGTTTAAATCTAAAGGGTTTTTGCTATCTCTACATTTTTGTGCTTGAAAGATTATCGGTGCCTTGGTTACTGTGTTTTGCGTTGCGACGAACAGGCTGCCTACAGATCATTAGTGACATTTAAAAATAGAAAAATCAGACTTGAATTGGTCTCGATTTATTTGAATTTTTTAAAAATATTTTATTAACCGAATAATAGTCTTAAGAAAAGTTAATATAGGTGTTGTTTATTCTTATAGATAACTAGCGGGCCGCCCCCGGCTTTGCACACGGATTTTTTTCTGCTAAAATATAAAAAAAAATCTGAAATCCAAAGATTTAAATCACAGATGCGCCTTTGCCATACTTCAGGCGGTCGAAAATGTGTCATCGTTGGGAAGAGTGAGCTCACTCTTCTCGCCTTAGTCGCGTGCAGAAAGCAGTGAGCTGTTCACGTCGCATACAGATATATTACGTGGACAGTTTTAAGAAGCACAGGGCGCATCTGTGATTTAAATCTTTGCATATATCGATATCGGCAAATTTCTAACATTTAAATATAACTAAAAATATTATGCAAATTTATAAAATATTATAAAAGTATTTTATGTAGGTATTTAATCTAGAAATTGTGTGATAAGTTTCATCTAGATTTATTAATAAAATCCATACGTCTCAACGAATTGTACTCCGGTCTGGATTTGAAAAGTAGTGGTAGGGCACACTGCGTTTCGCAGTCATTTGGGCAGCCCGTCTGGCGACAGTAACCACCACCTTACAGAATACCACCGTGAAATAACAGCATTATGTGCTGTTGTGTTTCGGTGAGTGAGTAAGAGATGCCAGAGCCCATTACCCCCCATCCCTCCCTTATCCCTTATCCTTAATCCTTCTATGGTCGGCAGCGCACTTGTAGCACTTATGGCGTTGCTTGTGTTATAGGCGACGGTAGCCACCTACCATCAAGTGGACCCTCAGCCTGTCTGTCGACCTTAACATAAAAAAAATTGTAATATTTAATTAACATTAAAAATGTACGATAATGATGACTTCTTACAACATTATTGATTGACATTACAACCTTATTTTATTTTGTTTCAGGAAAATTTACGACGATTCGTACAAATATGAGGATGTGATGCCAAAGAACGCAACCACCTACACTATTGGAGGCTTGGAAAGAAATACAGATTACGTGTTTTCTGTTATGGCAATCAATCGTATAGGGCAGAGTAAATATAGACCCGATGACACCAGAGCAACAACATTGAGTAAGTGTCACAGATTAAAATAATTGTTTTTTGACAATTGCAATAGACTGACTAAAATATATTTTTGATATCTAAATTAAATGTAAAAAATAAGTCTTAGGTATTGTAAGCCATGACAGCGCTTTAAGGTGACACAAGTCGGCGGCTCGAACACATCGGTGCGTGTAACTAAAATTCATTCTGTCTCACACAGCACAAAGCGCGGGAAGAGCACTCGACTTAGATACGCAATCATTCATACCAAAAATAAAATCACAAACAGACCCTTGGACGTATACTCTTTTTGACAAAACTACTGCATGTATCTATTTCGTGTAAAGTTATTTGAACTCTTGAATAACTAATCAATGTTTGTATGCAAAGTATTTTGGAGTTTTTATACTTACCTATTCACCCTTAAAGTTGCATTAAAACTTGTGTTAAAATGTGGTTTTTTTCAATGATCATATCTTTTAAATTAATACTTTTTCTTGAAGTTTGTTTAATAAGGAACCTAGTCAACGACAAGATAAATCGGTATCATGCTTACTTTTGTAAATTAACATAAAACAGCGTAGTAATAATAATTCCACGTTTGTACGGAGGAAAACTGACTTGTATCACCTTAAAACGTTGGTCACGACGCCATTGAACTCCTACTACTGAACCGATTTCGTTACTATGTGTAATTTGGTCCAACTTAAAAGATAGGATAGTTTTTATTTTGAACCCGGTTTTGACATGTACAAAGTCTTAGAAGAAAACCAACTGCGCTATTGTATGGAGAATAGTTTCATATGATATACTGACGTGTTTTTCACTCGAGTTTATTATTTATAACATTGTTATTTTCGTCTGTCTGTTCGCGATAAACTCAAAAACTACTGCACCGATTTTCATGCTGTTTTCACCAATGGATAGAGTGGTTCTCGAGGAAGGTTTTAGTACATCAATTACAATGTTACGCTGTCGAAGTCGCGGGCTGCTGCTAGTTATTTATATAATATGGAGTCATGGATGTTTTGTATTTATAATATGTATGTATTTACAAAAAAGAAATCTATCTATGTATTTATCAACTTTGGAACTAGATGGTGTTGTGTGGAATGTGTCAAGATATTTATTTATTTATTAATATGTAATTAAAATAGTATAGTACAAATTTAAGTTTCTATAAACACCTACACTTATTTGGATTTATATACACTTATTTCAAAGAAAAAAATTCTGTAATTTTATTTTATTTATTTAGGTATATAATAATTGTATTTCTCTTGAACATTTTGAACGTGAAACCTATAACTGCAATGTATCTTTCCCCAAGACGTAATCCCATCTTCAGTACAATCGAGCTCGGAGGAATACAGCTCCAACGTGCCCGGCGTTTTTATAATAACCGGGACCATTGTTGGAACAGCGCTTATATTGCTCAATGTACTCCTCATAGGATTCTGTCTACATAGGAGGACAAATAAGAGGATCAGAGGTTTGAAATAGTGGCCTCTTGGTTTAAGATTATGTGTTTGTCTTGTGTATTAGATAGGAGATCTATGGTTGTCCTCTCTCTTTTGTTGTTTTAAGACGCTTATTTCATTTTATTTCAAGCTTAAACGTGTCAGTCTACTACTAATCAAAGATCAATAAAATTGTCAAATATATGTATATAAATGTCGTGTTGGTTTGAGTATTAGTCAAAATTAATTTGAAATTTTTACACAATATTTATCGTAATAATATTACGCGAATGCGAGAAAAAAAAGCCTTTTTTTTACGTCGCCATCTGCCCAAAGCAAGGTGAACTAACTCGCCAGCGAGAACCGCTGTCACATTCAAAGTGGAAGTTAGCCGTTGTCATAACAGCCGAGTTACATGATATCGTAATATAATAAGCGTGCAAGGGTTCAGTTAATTGTCAATAATTTCTTAGATGAGAATAACCATAAAAGACGCTTTCGATGTCGCCGCCCGTTTATAGATTTAGTCAATTTGTGATATGCCTAGAAAAGTCACAGTCCTGTTGATAATATTTCTACATGCCTGTAGTTATTTGGTGTCCAATTTTTTTTATTTTTTTAAGAAAAAATGTGATCTTCAATTGGTAGTAGTATCATTGCCTAATAGACAGGTATACGTTGGAAACTATGATTTAATATGTTACAAACATATTTTCAAGCGTCAATTTTTTACGCAAAAAATAATTTCATTTCGCTTTCTTAAAACAACAAGTGTATTATTTTAGAACATGTTTTTTTTTATAATTTGCAAATTTTTTATTTTTTTATTTTTCTCTCTTCACCAGCCTCTTCTGAAGTTGGAGAGTTGAATGTTATCTCCACTGAGTATGTAGAGACGGCTGACGTGTCGAAGTCGGTCGTTATTTATGTATCAGTAGCTGGCGCTATATTGGTGTTGATAAATGCTGGCTTAGTGGCATGCTTTCTTTTAAAGAGACGTTCTAGACGTCTCAAAGGTGAGTTGAGTTGATGTTTTTAATTTGCTTCTTTACTGCCTCAATAAATAATACATACATAAATTAAACTTAAGGTAGGTACTGACACATATGCTCATTACTAGCATGCTCATTACAACGGCCACAGACTCACGCGAGAAGTCTCGCCGAGCATATTATATTAGCATATTATATGCTATACAGCATATATCTATAATATGCCATATTATTGCTACATGTCATATGCTTTTTTTACTAGAAACTTAAGTACCTACACGACAACATATACAAATAATGCCACAGTCGTACTGAGACCCAACAAGAATGTGAGACCGTTCTCTTTTCTCACCCGAGAAATCCTTTAAAGCAGGCAAAAAAACCGCTAACGAAGCGAGAACAGGCGAGCGCGAGAACGAGACAGCGAGAAACCATTCATATTCACGCTTCTCGGGTGTTCTCGGGTGTTCTCGGCGTGAGTTTGTAGCCGCATTTAGGATGCTTAAAACTAGCATGCTCAAATCAAACAATTGTACACATCTTAAATCAGATTTTTCATTTTAGTTTTAATCATTTTTATTTTTAAACTTGAAACATTCATATTCTTTTATTAAATCTAATTTAATATTATTAATATTATTTTTTATTAATATTTTATTATTATAAATAAAATCAAAATCAAAGAAAATCAAATGACGTTTGATTTTTGAGTATGCTAATAATAAGCATGTTTTCGTGCTAGTAATGAGCATGTTTGTCTGTAGTTACTATTTCTAAATTAATGTTTGCATTGCCTTTAATAAAAAAGTGAAACAATTTATGTTCTTTTTGTAACTTTTTTGTAACATCATCAGCAATTAATATTTAATAGGCAATTATCTGGATAAAGTTAGTATGTATTATTTAAATAAAATTAATATTTATTTCGTATCTATGTTTTATAATTTTGTAAAGTGTATTTATAATAATAATTTTTTGTGCAAAATAACTAAACAAAATACTGTTATTTTAAAAACTAAACAAAAAACTAACAAAATAGTTATTTTATTTACTTATTTATAAACATTTTTTTGTACTGTCAAAGAAAATAGTTTCACTCAAACCTTATTACATATATTTTGAGATGCTCCGAATATGAAATTTCTTTTTAAAATAATTGCCCGAGAGATATTCTTTGAAGTCGCGCTCACAGGAGATAGTTATCTTGAAGAAAATTATAATAAAAAAGAGATACTTACTGTATATTATTATCGATGTGATAGTTTTTTAGAAAACCTCACATGAACCTAAAGCGATACCTAGACGATCATGCAGCATGACATGCGTTACGTACTGTCATGCATGCATGACCGTTTAACTGTATTGATTAATGTGAATGACATGCAACTACGTGCTGGCAGTTGATTTATAGTGCCTTTTATTTTTCACCTGTAACACATACACCCATAATCGTATAGAGGTCTCTAGACGATCATGCGGCATGACATGCGTTTACGTGATTATCATACTGCATGTCATGCATGTCTGCATGCAACTGCCAGCACGTAGTTGCATGTCATTCACAATACTAATAATAAATCTGTAAGTGTAGGTATTGTATGTATGTAAGTATGTATGTTCCTCCATAACTCTTAAACGAATTAACTGATTTGTATGAAACTTGGTAAATAAAAATTTAGACGTATAGGACACAGGATAGGATACTTTTTTCTATTTCAACGCGGACGAAGTCGCCGGCGCCAGCTATAGTCAATCAATACAATCAAACGGTCATGCATGCACGAACGTGACAGCACGAAACGCATATGATCGTCTAGGGACACCTTAATACTTTTCCAGGCAATAAACAATTAATCCGTTTTTCTGATAGTAAAGATATTTTTTATTGCATTAAGTATATTAACAATTTTTATTTTTCTGTCGTACAGAGCAAGCCGGCCAAGCCTCCAAATCGGCTACAATAGAAATGTACGCGCCGTCGTCATACAACGACACTATGACTGGGGAAACACTCAGTTCTGTGTCGGAGAAATCGGAAACCTACTCTCAGGATGATGGCGTGGATGATAGACAGCCTCCGCCTATTCCCGAGGTGCCATCGATGCCCAACAGACACATACTAAGCCAGGTGAGATTACTAGTTTTTGCAAAAAAATATTAATTATATACCTAGGTATATGAAAAATTAAATTTTGCATAGGTAACTTTTTTTAACATAAAAAAACCGACTTCAAACCGTCTCATGGTCATTTCTCATGGATGCCATTGTCAGAACTGGACCAAATTGAAATGGGACCACACGGGAAGCTCTTCTCCTTTTTTGGAAGTCAGTTGAAAACATAGTTTTATCTTTCAGTTTTCTTATATTACTATCAATATTTTTTTGCATACATTTAAATTATATGTTGCGTTAGCTGTTGCACGCGACTTCGCCCGCGTAACTTTTTATAAAATATAGCATAGGTTACTCGCTAATAATTATAGCCTCCCAACAGTGAAATATTTTGTTCAATTTCATTTATAAAAAAAAAAATTGGCTGAAAATTTCCTAAACAAACTGAATCAATTTTGATGGTTTGATTGGAAAATATCTGCGGCGAATGCGTACGAAATAAGTAGAAGTAATTTTTCTTCACATACCGTTGCAAACATGGTTTTGCAACAAAGATTTAAATCACAGATGCGCCCTTGCCATACTTCAGGCGGCCGAAAATGTGTCATCGTTGGGAAGAGTGAGCTCACTCTTCCCGCCTTAGTCGCTTGTAGAAAGCACTGAACTGTTCACATTGCATACTGACATAATTATACGTGGTCAGTTTTCAGAAGCACAGGACGCATGTGATTTAAAACTTTGGGTTTGTAAGTAGCGTACTGCTTCTAACCTCGAATTTTTTTCGCAGCAAACCGACGCATACCTAATGGATGATCAGGGGTTAGTTATCCCGCCACCTCTCGACTATCCACCACCAAATTATGCAGTCTACGAGACTGACCATTCGAGGACACTGCCGCATCCCCACAGGCATAAAGATATTAGCGGACACAGCACGCTTGGAAGAAGTTCAGGTGAGTTTAAAGTTAAACTATAGTGAAGCCAAGGAGACAACGCAAACACTGTAAACAAATTCAGTCCTCTGTCCTTTTTCCTCACAGGAAGCGGCTGGCGCTATTCGTTTCATGGTATAGGAAGCCATTTTGATAACCCTTTGTTATACTTTGCGTTGTCTCATTGGCCTTGCTTTAGTGAACACGGTTATTGACGGTTTACAACTGAATCAAAAATCAGGTTGACTTTGAATAATCTAGCCTCAATAAATTTGTTTATTGTAAACACAATATAGCAATTCATTTAGAAAGAATTAACACTCCAATTTCCTTTACATATGATCTATTTTTGCATGTCACTATTACAAAGCATTATACGCCTTCATTGAGCTAAAAGTACATTCACTCACATTCACTAATTCCAGCGAACACTAATGCAGAAAAATCACTTTGATATTTGCTCGGCTTACGCGAGGCATTTTCGCGTTAAAATATGGCATTTATTCCCCATGAAATTCCATTGTAATCCCTATTAAACTTTAATTAGTGGAAAGGCGATATTAAATTTTAATCAAACGGACTCTCCGCGCCTCGTAAAAGTCAGATGGAGTAACTAAATTGAATGTACTATGCACGTTTTAAAAGTGAGCTTCGCAAAAAGGTGTACTGCTTTTTAAGTGCTTGGTCACATTGACTCACGGGCGCGGTGGCGGGCGCGGTCACGAAATATCAAACACACAGCATAATATATTATTAGCATAATATCAACACAAGTCTTACTCGTCTTACTTACAACATATACTCGGCGCAAATCCTGATGGGCTCTGGCGATATCACGGGTCAAATAATTATGCGCGGTAACCGATTTTGGGACTGCTTGTGAGATATTGCGATGCGGGGAAGGGGGAGCCGGGGAATGAGCGAGACGCAATTATAACATTTTGTACGAGATTTATCAGCGAATCATCAATACATTATTATAAAACAAGTTCTACGCCGCGTATCTCTGTCTGTTCGCGATAAACTCAATAACCAATGGATAGAGTGGTTCTCGAGGAAGGTTGTAGTATATAATTTACAAAGTTACGCGGGCGAAGCCGCGGGCAGCAGCTAGTTAAAAATGAAAGATCGTCTTCTAATCTTTTCAACATAATGACAACACTTCACAATCGCGCAAACGCCAGACTCACAAGACCGTCAATGTGAACATGAATGAGCTCGCCACATCCACCGCGACCGCACCCGCCACCGTGCCCGCGTTCTACGTGAACAAGCACTAATAGAGGCAGACTAATTATGGAACTGTTGTGTTCACATAGAAAAATGGCTTCAAACAGTCAGTTAAATAGCAAATTTGCGAGAAAAATCTAATTAAAAAGCTCATCTAAGTAAATGAAAGAGTTCAAATATAAAGTTGTGTAAACAAATTTTAAATGGCTCAGATTTTTTTTAATCAAATTTCTTATTACTTTGTTTAAAAAAAATGGAAAGAGTTCCAAGTAAAGAATAATGTTTTTTTCTTCTTTTCTCGAAAAGTCTAAACCGGCACATAGATTTTTTCCATAGATAAATGATTGGTCTCACTACGCTTGACTAGATACGCCCCTACCTAAAAACAATAGCTCCGTAAATGCGACAAATTTTTATTGTAGAGTGTGTAAAACATCCTCACTATTTATCACTTTTTACACAATTTAATTATATTTTTGTATATATATATGCACACTCTGTCGTAATTACGACGTATAAATTTTTTCTTTATTTTGATGTAGGTATTATAACTCATTTTGATGTAGGCATGTACTTACTTAGATGTCAACTTAAATTTTGCCGCATTTGTCAAGTACGGCGGCTGTATCTAGTCGTGCGTAGCGAGACCAATGTTTGTATTTTTGTATTTTTCAACGTAGAAAAGTATAGACGTTATACAATGAAAATAAGATACTTTTTCATTCACTTATTTCCCACTGAGATAATGTTTACCAGTAGCTTGGGAAACAGTTAAAGTGTTGAACCCTGAAATCTGTCACACGTGCTGTTGACCGAGTGTCTGAAGCTCACGGCAGGCGTTACTATTTCGCAGGCAAACAAAACTACGTGCCCGCACCGTCTCCTATGCCGCCTTTAGATGGATCCTATTACAACATGGCTTCAGACAGATACCTCTCTTATCCGCCACTTATCGGGGAATATTTACATCAGCAGGTGAGTATTTTCTAACAAAATCGGCATATATTATTTTGGCTTTATACAAAGATTTATATCACATTATACGAAAACTGTCCTGGGCCCTTAGCCAAGAGCACCCAGTGCAAACGGGAGCGTTGTAGATTGACGAAACGACAGAAAATAAAGCCCGGTGATTTGTCAAAATTTTATGTAGGTTTTACAACAACCATGATTGATTGTTGTAACGCCCACATAAAATTTTGGGCTTATTTTCTATCGTTACGTTAATAAGCGCAACGCTCCCGTTTGCATTGTGCTCATGGCTTACGCCTGTACGCTCTTGGCTAGGGCCCCAGGGGCCCCTAGCCAAGAGCATACAGTCGTAAACGCTACGCTCAGGCTACGCTACGCTGGGAGAAAAGGTTTGTGATTGGTCAAAATTTGATGTGGGCGTAACAACAAGTGCCCGCGACTTCGTCCGCGTTGAAGAAGAAAAAAGTGACCTATCCTGTGTCCCGTACCTCTAAATGTTTATCTACCAAGTTTCATGAAAATCAATTAGTTGTTAAAGTCGAATACAGTGTCACTATACCAAATCCAGCTAGTTTCGAAGGTTTTTATGTATTTGGTCAATTTTGGTCTAATATTCCCGATTTTAGTATTGATTTATTTACAGATTTATTATTAGTATTGATTAACTGGGCCAATTTTGTTTTATTGTTTAGCAATCCGGTCGCACCCCTACACCACCGCAGCAGTATGTAAATAAGTCGCACCTCATGAACGGTGGCTTGACTGGAGGCTCACCGTCACACATCGCATCCCCACCGCACAATTACGGACTTGATGGTATGTTTTCAACATTTCAAATCATTTTTTTTTTAAATTTATGTAAACATAAACACGTTTGGTCTGGTGGCTAGTGACTCTATATGTTAACCAAACGGTCGCGGGTTCGAATCCCACTATAGGGGAAAATGTTTAAGTATGTGGTAACATTTTACCTTTATACCTGAGTCAGTATTTATAATATATAGCTGTTGCACGCGACTTCGTCCGCGTAACTTTATAAAATATAATACATTCGTGTCTGTGAAACCATTATGGAAATACACATACAAAATTTCAACCCAATCGGTCAAGCCGTTTAGTAGTTGACATGCCGACAGCAGCGCCACCTACCGGGTCCAATTGTATTTTTAAATCATCCAGGAAACCATCGAAATAGCCATATAAAATTTCAACCCAATCGGTTCAGCCGTTTAGAAGTTATATGAAAAAGATAAGTACGTAAGGATAATTCTTACTACCCCTTGTCCTATTACCCGTTTTTCCGTAGGAATGAAGCATTTTCCCGCGGTAAAAAGTATCCTATGTTCATCAAGGATAAAGTCGGCTTCTAATAGTAAAAGAATTTTTCAAATCGGTCCTCTAGTTTCGGAGCCTATTCAATACAAACAAACAAACAATCAAATCTTTCCTCTTTATAATATTAGTATAGAAGATGTATTTACAATGCAATAGAAAGTAAGTTTAATTGTAATGTTTGTTGACAGTGTCCCTAGACAGACAGTCGGCCGGTGGTACCCTGAGGAGACAGAGGCTGGAGAAGATGGCACCAGTTCCACCACCAGATGTCACGGTTCTACACCCCGGGAATTGCACGCAGGTGAATTGAGAAACACAAAGTCTTGTTTATCGAAATTTATTGAACCTTACAGAGAAGTGCAGTATGCAATCTGAAATTTATTTATGACTAGCTGTTGCACGCGACTTTGTCCGCGTAACTTTATAAAATATAGCCTATGTTACTCGTTGATAATATATAGTTACCCAACAGTGGAAGAATTTTGAAAATTCTGAATTGAAAATTATTTAAAATAAAATTTGAAATTAAATTTAATAAATTAAAATTAATTTAATTAATTAAATTTGAAACTTTTCGAAACTACTGGTAGTTTCGGAGCCTATTCGATTCGATAATAAACTGGCTGCTGCCCGCGACTTCGCCCGCGTAACTTTGCAAATTATATACTAAACGCTTCCGCAAGAACTACTCTATCCATTGGTGAAAACAGCATGAAATTCGGTGCAATAGTTTTTGAGTTTATCGCGAACAAACAGAATTTATATAAAGCAAAGATGTTCGATTGATCTCGCTGTGCTCTAATCGATACAGCCGCCGTACTTGAAAAATGCGGCAACTTTTAGTACGCCGTTTACGGCGTATCCAAGCTAGTCATACTGCAAACGTATGTGATGTGTACTTGCCGAAGGTTTTATTAAATTTTGGGCATGATAAAATGCCAATTTGAGCA
Source organism: Synanthedon vespiformis (assembly GCA_918317495.1). Classification (NCBI taxonomy): domain Eukaryota; kingdom Metazoa; phylum Arthropoda; class Insecta; order Lepidoptera; family Sesiidae; genus Synanthedon; species Synanthedon vespiformis. The sequence continues at coordinate 995,072 of OU906971.1, read as the reverse complement.
GTGAAACTGTGTAAAAATATAATAATTAAACTGTGTAAAAAGTGATAAAGAGTGACGATGTTTTACACACACTACAATAAAAAGTTGCCGCATTTACGGAACTATTGCTTTTATGTAGGGCCGTATCTAGTCGAGCGCAGCGAGACCAATCATTTATCTAAGATGTAAGGATTAGTTTAGATTAGTGGTAATATTTACTTAGGATAGTGGTGCATTTTCCCTATAAAGATAGCTCTACATATTAATATATAGCTTCATATCTATAAAATAGGCAATACATTTTAATGTTTTGTTCGCAGCATTCTCAAATTCAAACACCGGCCCCAGTAAAACAGCCACAGTCCATACTTAAGGACCCGTCCAGACACAAATACGGGAACCAGTACGGAAGTCCAGTCTCATCGAGCACGCCACAGAACAACTCGAACCAAATACTCACAGTACAAAACCTCACCTCTGACGTGCCACAGTACGGCACTATTAGGAAGGAGAACAAGAAACAGAACGTCACCATAGACGAGTCGTTCAACAAGAGAAGCGAAACCCACGTGGTCTAAGCGCGTTTGACAGTGACAAGTGACGTTGACAGTGACAAGTGACAAGTGAATACTTAGTCTGTGACTAGTGTATAATTAAATAAAGTGAAAACTGTGTAAATAAAGAAGGACATAGTTAAAATTGTAGATAGATTTAAATTTTTTGAATGTGATACGTGAAAAACAATGCAGTGTCGTTTGTCCATACTTAGATAGGGTACAAGATTTATTGAATAATAATTGAATGAATAAAGTTCGCGTGCGTTCATCGGCTTTCGGGTGAGTTCGGAAACGTTAGTCTAAACTCGATGTGTGTTCGGATATTTTCACGTGAATCGAGTCAAAGAAAATTGTACTCGTTAAATGTACGCGTTCGAAACACGCTGACAATTCGTCTGGTTGTATTAACTATTGTTCGACTGACTTATCATAATGATTATTATTATTAATTAATATTTCGTCTTTATCAAATCAAAACCTGCTATGCGCAAAAATTATACCTACTTTTTAAATATTGACAAAAAAATTAAAATTTTGCTAAACTTTTAAAAGAGAAAATAAAAAAATTTTACACGATTTTTTTATTTAAAAAAATTATTTTATTTGAAACTTAAGGTTAATTTAATAGTCTTTCAAATATGAAAATTTAATAGTTAATTTATTATTTTGATATTAGAGAAAAATTTTCACATAACATATTTTATTGAGATATATAAAAATGTTCATAAGCACTTAGCAGTTTTTTTTTTCAAACGACATAATTATAAGGAACTTTTCACTGAGCTCACAATTTTTCAAAAAATATCTCAAAAGAAGTGCACATACGAGTAGCAGATTTTGGTTTGACAAAGACGTATTTGTAAAATATTAGGCGAAGCAACGTCCAGAAGTTAAAAGTGTGTTAACGTAACTTCCAAATTTAAAACAAAAATATATATATCATAATGTTTAAAATCGTTTGAAATTAAATTTCATTTTTATTCGTTACACGTCTTTTTGAAAATGGTTTTTTATATGTATAATGAAAAAAAAATTAAAACACGATTCCCGCGACGGATCTCTTTTAACTTTTAAGTTTTATTAAATAATAAATAAATGTTTTATTGTTAATTGGAGAGCTTGGAAATTTATTATTATTAAATTTGATGGGGAAATTATAAATTCACCCCTAGAGCTATTGTTTTAACGATTTCCAAAAGCGTTAAATTGCATTTACATATTATATTGTTATTAATTAATTATAGTGAATATTAAAATATTATAATTTTTTTTTTTTTTTTTTTTTTTCAATTTAACACGGCGTGTTATATAATAATTTTATCAAAAAAAAAATTTTTTTTTTTTTTAAATCATATAGCTGAGAAGCACTGCCCGTAATATTTCTAATTGTTCAGTAGAATTGTTCAAAAATGGTCATTTAAATAAAAAAAAAAAATTAAAAAAATTATTTTCATTTAATTTTCATTAAACATTTTTTTTTTTTCATTTTTTTTTCTAAATGATATTAAATTTTTGTTACTTTTAAATTTATGATGTGTACTTATGTTTATGTAAGTTTTGTATCTCTACATTAAAAATGTTTAAATGGAAAACTATTTTAAAAAAAAATAAAAAAAAAAAGGTTTTTGCTCACAATTAAAAATTAAATGACAATTAAATTTTTTTAGAATAGTTTTCCATTTTTTACGTAATAATGTAAATGCTTACGTTTATGATATATTAAATTAATATTTTTTGTTTCATTTCAACCAAATGTAAATAAAATGTAATACTCAATCGCGAACTGACAATAATATAAGTTTTTCTCTTAATTTAACTTATGTCAGATTAAAAATATAAATGTGTACATATAATTTTGTAATTAATTTTTAATTGCTTTTTTTAATCTCTTACAAACACTAATCGGTTTTAATACAGATACCAAAGTTTTATAAATTCTATTTTAAGTTATTAAGCTATTCTTTTTTTTTTTTTCATTTATTTTTATTTCAATAAGTATATTAATTTAACGATTATGATTTTTACTTTTAATTAAAAAATCGAAATTAAACCCGACTGATTCCAATATTTTATTAATTCCAATATCATAAATAACATTAAAAATGTACTTTTTGTCTTTTAATTTCCATAATTTTTATTTCTGAAATCCATCCAATGAATCTTTTTATATTTACCACAAGAAGAGGTATTGTTACATTTCGAAAATAAAAAAGATTATTAATATTATTTTGTTTCATTTTTATTTTCCTTATCATTTATTTTTATGAGCACAACAATTATTGAAAACATATCAATTAAAAAAAAACAAGTCGAGTTTTTTTTGAAAAAATTTTTCATTTATTTTTCTCTCAAAAAATCAAGTGCCAAACGTAGTTTCATTTAACTTTCCGCATTTACATTTAACTTTAGCTAGTAACGTTGTAGCTGTGTTATACGTCCTTCTTCATTAAAAAGTAAGTACTTAAAATAAATTAGGTATAATATTAAAACCGTGCCTTATATACTATTACGCCATTTTAAAAATAATTAAATATCATTTAAAATATTGCTGCGACATTCTAGACTAAACGTTATGTAACGAATTTTATAGAATTTAGGAACTTATTAGATATTTGTCTCATAAATGAATCTAAACACGCCAAATTATGGTAAATAATGGCTCTAATTTAATTATATAACTAATAAATATTATTGTGGGGAATAATTTTGGGATTTTTTATTTATTTAGGAATAAATAATTGATAATTTCATGAAGTATAATGTGAATAATATTTTATGATTTGTAAGTATTTAAGTGCTTGGGCGATTACGATTACTGTAAGATTAGAAACGAACATGTGGCGCCATCTAACGTGATTTTGAGGCAACAGTTAATTAACAATATATTCACACAGCGCCATCTAGTTTCACACTAAGCAACTAATGTTTGTATTATGGATAACAGACAGTTAGTATGATACTATAGATTTTTTTTTTGTAAATACATTGCATATTTTAAATACAAACATCCATGACTCAGGTACAAAGGTATTAAATGTTAACACATTTACATTTGCCTCTAGCGGGATTCGAATCAGCGACCGTTTGGTTAACAGCTAGGCTTAATAGCCACTAACAAAACGTGTCAAGGTTGCTTTATTATCCATCGGCAACAATACGAGCACCAAAAAGATTGCGCTTTAATAAAAAAAATGGTCATTAAAAAACCTTTTTTTTAAGTGTGTAAAATGGAATTTTTAAAATAAATTATAATAGCCTAGTCAAATTAATAAAATCAGGGGAAACAATAATAATTCATAATGTTTAGAAAGTTGGAACATACTAAAAATCCTCAAAGGTGGAAGTTGTGCTGAAGTTGTGCTGTAGGTGAGGGTTGAAGATACCCTTTCTCAGATTATTGCTCATATCGCGAATATCTGTAGAATTATCACTATGATTACTTCTGACAAAAGTTTCTACCTAAAATTTTCTACAAATTTGGATATATTCATTTTTATTCTATGATCTATACTTTAGGAATTACAGGCTGTCTAAGTTAAGATGTGTATTTAGTAATTCTTCTAATGGCTCTATCACCACCATCAAAATATTCCTTGTCAAGCCAGGAAAAGGGAAAGTGGAAACCAAGATATTTTCGTCACAAGAACTCTTCAAATGTCAGGTAATACTCTGCCAAATTTCAAATGGCAAATTTTGGCATTTGAAAAATATTCGAATTCAATTGAAAAAATTCAAATACTTACAAATATTCATAAAATTGTTAATTTTTTAAACTTCATGAATTTATCACTTTTTCTATCTTTGCCAATGAAGCTAAGTATATATTATTTTTGTTGCCTGACCAAACTCTGTTGTTAAATGGAGAAAGAAGAAAACAAGAGCTTGTGTAGTATTTAAGTGCTGAGTCGAAATGTTCAAAGCTAATTGTCAATATGAAGATTTTAATAAAGCTATTCGATACATACTTAACAGCAAAAATTGACTAATATTTTAACGATTCGCTAAAGAAATAAGTAAATTTAATTTGAAAAAAAAAAAAAAAAATTTTTTTTAATTTATTTATTTAAAAATTTTGCAGTTTAACAAAAATGTTTAAAATTCGTATATTATTTCCAAAGTGTGCTCATGAGCTAATAAAATTGTTAACGAAGTGGCTACCATAGAGTAAATAATTTATACTATAGAGTAAATAATAGGTACTTAACAAGATGAAGTACTATTTACTCTATGTTTGATGAAAAATAACACCCAACAACTATGTTAACTAATGTTTATGTTTAACTACCCAACAATTTTTTTTAGAAAACTGTAAAACCTTCATATGATTTGTTAACTAATAATAATTTTAAAAAAGTGTGTGTGTGTCACTCCGACTTACGACTGGAATTTACTCTTTAAGAACGATTATAAAATACATAATAAAAATTATAAAAACATTCCCCATAACGAATTAATATCAGCGCCATCTCTGTTCTAGTATTCCCAAGGATGTATTGTTACGTAACAGTTTAAAAGATATTGTATAGATCGCGAAACTTCAGATATATATTATAATATTGAAACTAACGCGTAACGCATACCTCACCGCATACGCATCGCTGAAAATCGATTCTTAAGGTGAAACAAGTCGGCGGCCCGAACTCATCGGCCTCATGGCTAAAATGCGTCCTGTCTCACACAGCACAAAGCGCGGGAAGAGCACTCGACTGAGATGCACAATCATTCATACCAAAAATAAAATCACAAACAGACCCTTGGGCGTATACTCTTTCTGACAAAACTACTGCATATATCTATTTCGTGTAAAGTTATTTGAACTCTTGAATAACTAGTCAATGTTTGTAGGCAAAGTATTTTGGAGTTTTTGTACACTAGAGTGACCTATTCACCCTCAAAGTTGTATTAAAACTTGTGTTAATATATGTATTTTTCAAGGGTCATATCTTTTAAATTAAAGTTTTTTTTAAAGTTTGTATGCATACGAACCTAGTTAACGACAAGATAAATCGGTATCATGCTTAGTTTTGTAAATTAAATATAAAACAGATATTACCTTAAATGAGTAAACTCCAAAAATTAATTTTGATTTCATTGAAAATTAATAAATATAAATTTATTAAAACACAATTTGTTTACCTAGCCAATCGTAAAAATTAAGTCAATTTTTGGTAATAAAAATATATAAATTATATATTATATGCTCTCTTTTGATGTTTGTTAAGGTAGCATTGCTGATGATTTGCAAATGAATCAACCTTTGGATGTGTTTACATAATTTTTAGTCGATGCCTTTGATATATAAAAATCACATTTTAGATTCAATATTGAGCCATCCCTCTGACATTTTTACACAAACCTTACATCGTAATAATAATTATATTTACGATTTTTTCATTTCAAAATCTATATCCATACTTAATATTATAAATGTGAAAGTAAGTGTCTGTCTGTCTGTTACCTTTTCACGCCTTAACTACTCAACCGAACATCATGAAATTTTGTACCTTGTATAAACTTCCAAACAATGCTACCTAAACAAGTAATTTTTTTTATTAAATTTAATAAAATACGTCAATATAAAATTAACAGCTTGATAATTGAACTTATGAAGATTGTGGATTCTGTATGTAAGTAGTTAGAATGTGTAAAAACTTTTTTTAATATAAGTTTTTTTAAGTTACACACGTAGATGAAAGCAAAAAGAAAGATAAGTTACCAAATATCCGCGCCTGGACCTCATATACTGAGTCCAATGAACTCACTATCATTCAGTCGCTCAAAGGACACTGTCAAAGGACAATGTGTTACGCATCAATCCACTACAGCTATGTATTTCGCATACCACACAAGACACTACGAACTTACAAATTAAATAAAATAAAATTACAATTTTAGGCGTATTTTTATGTGCCGCTTTGCCATTTGCGACGCAAAATCCATATTTGCAGTTTGATGGTGGTACAGTCGGTGGCAAAAGTCGATTAACACATTCAAAAGTGCAAAACAACTGAACACTCAACGCGCCATAATTCGTTGTCACGACTAGAGAACAAAATACACTTCACGTACAAGCGATCGTAAAAAGCTTCAATAAGTTAGTAAGTAAGTAAGTTGAGTGTTCAGTTGTTTTGCAATTTAAAATGTATTAATCGACTTATGCGGTCGACTGTACATTAAAAATATGGACGGAGTTTTTGTGAAAAATATCAAATACATTTGTCGACTTATTATTACACGTGTTAGTTAGATAAACACGAGTGCCATAAGTTATGTAAGAACATGCGGTATCTTTCTTTGTGCTTCCATCTGCGGTTACACAACAATTTATTGTGAAAAAAGTTTTTAAAAAAATATGAAATTATTAAATATAAAATTCTAACTGTTTTTCTTGTTAATGAATAGTGCATTTGAATTTAAGTTCATCGGCGTTATATCTCAAGTTAATTCAAAAAGCTTAATAGTAATTAATTAATTAGTTAATAAACGCACTTATAACTACTTTCATGGAGGAACTTAACTTAACTAAAGATAACAAAGATAACTAATAGTTAACTGGTAACTAATAAATTGTTGAAAATGTGTCAACATTTTGTTATAAATTTTAAATAAAAAATTAAAGATGAAACAATAACGTATATTTAATTTAAAGAGAAAGGCAAAATTAATTGGCATTTTATTTTTTAATTAAAAAAAAAAATCTAGAATTTTCAATTAAAATATTGAATTTTTTTCATTCATTTAAATTTCTATTTGAAATTAATTTGAGTAGCCTTAAAACTAATTTCGTTTAAAAGCAATTTTATTAGTTAAGTATTGCAAAAAGTGATCGCTGAGAGTTTTCATTAATAATTAAAAAATATATATATATTAGACGCCGATGAAATTAAGTTCTTGAGTTCACCAACATTATTGTCATTGTAAATTGTACCTACATCGTAACTTAATAAGGTTGTAAATTGTTCTATAATCCCGAAAGTGAATTTGATATTAAAGCTCATGATTGTGTAATCATCGTAAAATTGAAATAAAATTATATGTTAAATGTGTCTTTTCATTTTTATTCTAAGTACCCTCAATCATTGAGTTAATGTATAGAGAAGCAAAAGTTTTAGTGCACTTGCAAAATGCAAAAGTGTGTACTTGAAGGTGAAAGGTGATTCCTTGGGCTTTATTTGTATTTCCTGAGTTGTTTGAACAGTTGAGTTCAGCACACATGAAGGCATATTTAATTAAAAAGAACACAGAACACAAGCGTATTTACCTGTAGCGCTAACCAAACTAAAGTAGTTGGAGCCAGCTGGCTCTAACTCGTGTTGCAAAAAATCTGTTTGCCATGTCTTCTCTTGTATGTAGTACATATTATCTCAATGCCCTCAAAAAAAACTATATTATGGTTACTGAGTCAACTAATTCTAATCCTTTTTACTAATATTACCTACTAATATAATAAATGTGAAAGTAACTGTCTGTTTTTTAGGTTTGTTACCTTTCATACCTTAACTACTCCAACCGATCATCATGAAAAATATACTTGACTAGCTGTTGCACGCGACTTCGTCCGCGTAACTTTATAAAATATAATACATTCGTGTTTGTGAAACCATTATGGAAATACAAAATTTCAACCCAATCGGTCAAGCCGTTTAGTAGTAGACATACCGACAGCAGCGCCACCTACCGGGTCCAATTGTATTTTTAAATCATCCAGGAAACCATCGAAATACCCATATAAAATTTCAACCCAATAGGTTCAGCCGTTTAGAAGTTATGTGAAAAAGATAAGCACGGAAAGATAATTCTTACTACCCGTTGTCCTATTACCCTTTTTCCCGTAGGAATGAAGCATTTTTCCGCGGTAAAAAGTAGCCTATGTTCATCACGGATAATGTCGGCTTTTAATTGTAAAAGAATTTTTCAAATCGGTCCAGTAGTTTCGGAGCCTATTCTATACAAACAAACAATCAAATCTTTCCTCTTTATAATATTAGTATAGATAGACTAGAGCAAGTGTTATACACTTTGGGCAGGCGTTAGTTTTTTATTTCATTTTAGATGATCCATCCGGAACAATACTTTTTTTCTGGATGAAAAACATAGGGTACCTATGTTATTTCTGGTGTCCCAGACAATGTGTATACAAAATTTCATGGTGATGGGTTCAGTAATTTTGGCGTGAAATAGTAACAAACATCCTTCCATACAAACTTAGTACGGATTATTATGTAGTACGGATGTACCATAACAAATTAATATCGACTTTCAGTACGCTAATATAAATAAAATAATATCTGAGCTTTTAGTTGCAAGTATAAAGAGGAATAAATTTGCTAAAAGTTAACTCCTAAAACTCCGAAGAGTAAAGCACCAAATTAAACTTTAGCTTAGTAACAATAAGTATATTTTTTGTACGTACACCAAATCTAAGCTCCCATAGCCATGTAAAGTCAGATGAAATGGCAGTTAAGTATGAAGTCAATATACTACTTCCATTTAAATGTAGTTCAGAGACGTCTCTCACCGCACCCATTAACATATCAATATGGAATCGAAACCGTGTGACAGTATGGTACAAGTTATAACATGAAAGCGGAAAATGATTAAATCTCAAAATTTAAGAAGTGATTATTGAAAGCAGTGACAAACAGTCAAAAGGATAAGACCACGCCTGACTCGTCAATATTTTTTTTTTATTTTTTAAGGAGAAACGAACTCAATGATTTAATAACTCTTTTTAACAAAAAAAACAACTTCAAGCCGTTTTCTCATTATGCCATTGTCAGAACTGGACCAAATTGAAATCAGACCACACGGAAAGCACCAGCTACAGTGTGGTCCCATTTATGCAGTCCCAAATAAAAAAAGAATCATCAAAACCGTTTCATCCAGTCGGAAGTTCTGATGTAACAAACTTTAAAAAAAAATACAGTCGAATTGACAACCTCCTCCTTTTTTGGAAGTCGGTTGAAAAATAAACTTTATACAAGTAGAGTAAATTGTCGTATATATCGGGCTCTGGCGAAATGGACACGAAAATAATTGCCGGATAAATCCGACTCTGGCTAAAGGGTTAAAGACATGGCAGTAGTTATGAACATATTATGCTTAATAAATATATCACTGGTAATATGTGTAGTAAAATATAATGAAATAATAATAACAGGAGCAATCCATAGTAATATTATAAAATTAAATGTAAAAGTAAGTCTGTCAGTGTGTCTTTCTGTTACATTCTCACGCCTTAACTACTCAACCGATCGTCATAAAATTTCGAATTCACGTTGTCAGGGATACAGAAAAGAGATACTACACTTAAAAAAAAATCTATTCCCAAGGGATCATCAAAAATTAAGAAAATTAACGCCTTGCAAATGTCTAATATTTATTATTTTGAAGATGGGCGAAGTCGCGGGCACTAGCCATAGTAACAATAGCAAAAAAAAAATCTAGATATGTTTTTATTTTAATAATTAATTTAATAGTAATGGTAGCCGCCACCATCAAGTGGACCGTCAGCCTGTCTGTCGACCTTAACATAAAAAAAAATTACAAAAGTTTACCAAGAAATGTTATATTGCAAAATCGCTATATTTTAGTAACTTGTACCACGCGTCATTGTGAATGTTTGCTCTAGACGTTATATCAGCATTTATAATACTTGCCTCAGATTCGGTTTCTCATCTGAGACTTGGAAATTTATTAACACTGAAAAGCGGAATTCATTGAAAACTATTGAGGCGTGTTGACATTCCATTCCGTTGATTGGAAACGACATATTTTTCGAGTCACTTTAATCTTACATACTAGTTTCGAACAAATTAAGGTTTGAAAAAGACTCATAAGCACATCCATACTATATATATATCTATACTAATATTATAAAGAGGAAATATTTGATTGTTTGTTTGTTTGTATTGAATAGGCTCCGAAACTACTGGACCGATTAGAAAAATTATTTTACCATTAGAAGCCGACATTATCCCTCATGAACATAGGCTACTTTTTACAGCGGGAAAATGCTTCATTCCTACGGGAAATCTAAAATAAAAGTAAATACTAGCGGCTTGGCCCGTGAGATAGCGCCATCTATCCCAAATACGGTAGATGGCGTTTTATACTTTTCTACGCGGACGAAGTCGCGAGCACCAGCTAGTATATAATATAAAAATAGTGAAAGAAGTAAAATTAATTTGATTTTGTATAAAAATCACTTATTTATACAATAAAATGTCACAAATGTCAAAGAGGGTTGGTTCGTTTATGGCCTCAGAAAGCAGTGTAACTCTGCGAGTACTATTCGTGTAACTTATGAATACAAAAAGCACAAATGTCTAAAACATAAGCTCGTATGATATTTCGTTTATTCGCAAATATTGGAAACGTAAAAAGCTGACCTTTGAAACGCGATGGGTCCTTCCCTTTCATATTGTTTCTCATAAAGAACTTGTGGACGTATCTAAACTAAGCTCCGTGTGTACTAACAGCAAAAAAAATACAGAATAAGTCCGAATTAATAAATACACTTTGAGAAACTATTTTAAAAGTATTGTATTTACAAAACTCAGTGATATTTTTTTTTGGAAAATGATACCTTTATTGAAATAATTTTTCATCGCACAAAATGAAAAACGAGGCGAAAACGTTTTAAGATTTACTATTTTGTAAAAAGCTCTAATTATTATTTTATTATTTATTTTATACAGTTAAATTAAAATGTCATAAATTAATATTAAATAATGAATATTAATTAATATTAATATGAACTCTCATTCAAAACCAACTTGATGATGTCTCACATTTATTCTAAAATATGTACTGTGATATTTTCATCTTAATGCACTAAAAGAAATATTTATAATCAATACTAATGATAAATCTGTAAGTATGTATGTATATTCCTCCATATACTCCGTGCAGCGAATAAAGACTTCAGAATTCTATTTTTAGGTGTTTGAGGGGGCAGAGGAGCGTGAGCGGCTGAGTCTACCAATAACGTGTGCCGACACGTTATTAGTAGACTTAGTCGCTCTTCCCCTGCCGCACTTCGCGACACGTTATTGGTAGACTCAGTCGCTCTTCCCCTGCCGCACTTCGCAACACGTTATTGGTAGACTCAGTCGCTCTTCCCCTGCCGCACTTCGCGACACGTTATTGGTAGACTCAGTCGCTCTTCCCCTGCCGCACTTCGCGACACGTTATTGGTAGACTCAGTCGCTCTTCCCCTGCCGCACTTCGCGACACGTTATTGGTAGACTCAGTCGCTCTTCCCCTGCCGCACTTCGCGACACGTTATTGGTAGACTCAGTCGCTCTTCCCCTGCCGCACTTCGCGACACGTTATTGGTAGACTCAGTCGCTCTTCCCCTGCCGCACTTCGCGACACGTTATTGGTAGACTCAGTCGCTCTTCCCCTGCCGCACTTCGCAACACGTTATTGGTAGACTCAGTCGCTCTTCCCCTGCCGCACTTCGCGACACGTTATTGGTAGACTCAGTCGCTCTTCCCCTGCCGCACTTCGCGACACGTTATTGGTAGACTCAGTCGCTCTTCCCCTGCCGCACTTCGCGACACGTTATTGGTAGACTCAGTCGCTCTTCCCCTGCCGCACTTCGCGACACGTTATTGGTAGACTCAGTCGCTCTTCCCCTGCCGCACTTCGCGACACGTTATTGGTAGACTCAGTCGCTCTTCCCCTGCCGCACTTCGCGACACGTTATTGGTAGACTCAGTCGCTCTTCCCCTGCCGCACTTCGCGACACGTTATTGGTAGACTCAGTCGCTCTTCCCCTGCCGCACTTCGCGACACGTTATTGGTAGACTCAGTCGCTCTTCCCCTGCCGCACTTCGCGACACGTTATTGGTAGACTCAGTCGCTCTTCCCCTGCCGCACTTCGCAACACGTTATTGGTAGACTCAGTCGCTCTTCCCCTGCCGCACTTCGCGACACGTTATTGGTAGACTCAGTCGCTCTTCCCCTGCCGCACTTCGCGACACGTTATTGGTAGACTCAGTCGCTCTTCCCCTGCCGCACTTCGCGACACGTTATTGGTAGACTCAGTCGCTCTTCCCCTGCCGCACTTCGCGACACGTTATTGGTAGACTCAGTCGCTCTTCCCCTGCCGCACTTCGCGACACGTTATTGGTAGACTCAGTCGCTCTTCCCCTGCCGCACTTCGCGACACGTTATTGGTAGACTCAGTCGCTCTTCCCCTGCCGCACTTCGCGACACGTTATTGGTAGACTCAGTCGCTCTTCCCCTGCCGCACTTCGCGACACGTTATTGGTAGACTCAGTCGCTCTTCCCCTGCCGCACTTCGCAACACGTTATTGGTAGACTCAGTCGCTCTTTCCCTGCCGCACTTCGCGACACGTTATTGGTAGACGCAGTCGCTCTTCCCCTGCCGCACTTCGCGACACGTTATTGGTAGACTCAGTCGCTCTTCCCCTGCCGCACTTCGCGACACGTTATTGGTAGACTCAGTCGCTCTTCCCCTGCCGCACTTCGCGACACGTTATTGGTAGACTCAGTCGCTCTTCCCCTGCCGCACTTCGCGACACGTTATTGGTAGACTCAGTCGCTCTTCCCCTGCCGCACTTCGCGACACGTTATTGGTAGACTCAGTCGCTCTTCCCCTGCCGCACTTCGCGACACGTTATTGGTAGACTCAGTCGCTCTTCCCCTGCCGCACTTCGCGACACGTTATTGGTAGACTCAGTCGCTCTTCCCCTGCCGCACTTCGCGACACGTTATTGGTAGACTCAGTCGCTCTTCCCCTGCCGCACTTCGCGACACGTTATTGGTAGACTCAGTCGCTCTTCCCCTGCCGCACTTCGCGACACGTTATTGGTAGACTCAGTCGCTCTTCCCCTCCCGCACTTCGCGACACGTTATTGGTAGACTCAGTCGCTCTTCCCCTGCCGCACTTCGCGACACGTTATTGGTAGACTCAGTCGCTCTTCCCCTGCCGCACTTCGCGACACGTTATTGGTAGACTCAGTCGCTCTTCCCCTCCCGCACTTGGTCCGCGCGTTTCAAGTCTCTTGGGCACTGTTGCGTACAGATTGTTTTATCGTATTAGTAATACGTCATGGTGAATAAATGCCTAAAAAAAACGTTCTTCTTCGACATCGCACGATGATTTTATGGAAGGAATATCAACACTGCCTGTAATGTTAAGTTAGTGAGGTGAAAAATTACGAAATATGAAAAAAAAAAATCATTTTCCTTAGCAATTTTGTGCGCAATTGTACACATGCGCCGATTGCCCCCACAAGTATCGCCTTCATACCTTAATATAATAATTCAGGTATAACTCTTAAACGAATTAACTGATTTTCATGAAATTTGGTAGATAAATATTTAGACGTACAGGACACAAAATAGGCCATTTTTCTATTTCAACGCGGACGAAGTCGCGGGCGCCAGTTAGTAACTTTATAAAAGTTTAAATTCTCTTTAAAAAAATGTTATATATACAGTTTTGATATATCGGTCGGGCGATAAAAGTATCAGAACTAAACATGAAGTGGTTTAATTAATGTACCCGAAGTAGATAGAGTGTGCTAACATATTATTATTATCTTACGTAAACAAGTGATTTGGTTGCTGTCGGTACTTTCATTCGAACAAAGACGGGGACCGTGAAATATCGAGAAATCACGATAGCTTATATTGGACAGAAATTCGTTTGAGTGGAAATTTTATTGCCACGAATTATAATATCTATTATTTTTATGTTACCCACTTATCTTGTTTTGTAAGATTTGTAAATATTTATTAAAATTTAGTGTTTAATTTTATTTATATTTGGACCAACTGGGATCATACCGTGTTAGTATCAATTTCATTTTTGTCGTGGTTTTCTACAAATGGAACAGTCATTGCAATATTTTTTTATAAGATTTACAACTTATTATAGAACAAGCTGACGATCCACTTGATGGCTACCGTCGCCTAGGCCTAGGCCATAGGTGCTTTACTAGGATTAGGGTACCTATAGGAGAGCTAAGGTAAGGTAAGGTATAGGAGAAATAGGTAAACGGGCTCTGGTATCCCTTACTCACTGTATAGGGTATTTTTTTTTTCAACCGACTTCCAAAAAAATACCGACTGTATTTTTTTTATTACCTCATAACTTTCGACTGGGTGAAACGATTTTGATGATTCGTTTTTTATTTGAAAGCTCGTGCTTCCCGTTTGGTCCCATTTCAATTTGGTCCAGGTCTGACAAAGGCATCCATGAGAAAACGGTTTGAAGTCGGTTTTTTTTTATAAATTGTCAAAATCGATTCGAAATTTTCTAGAAATGATCTAGAAAGTTTGTTTAAACCGACAACTAAACGACGACCCCTTGTTTGACGAGCCCGTTGGACGAGTGGCTTGCCTAACGTTTCAGGGGCCCCGGGTTCGATTCCCAAAATTTCCAAAGTTGACTCTGGTCTAGATTTGAAAAGTAGTGGTAGGGCACACTGCGTTTTGCAGTCATTTGGGCAGCCCGTCTGGCGGCAGTAACCACCACCTTACAGAATACCACCGTGAAATAACAGCATTATGTGCTGTGGTGTTTCGGTGAGTCAGTAAGGGATTCCAAAGCCCATTACCCCTTCCCTTCCTTATCCCTTATCCTTAATCCTTGTAAGGTCGGCAGCGCACTTGTAGCACTTATGGCGTTGCTTGTGTTATAGGCGACGGTAGCCACCTACCATCAAGTGGACCGTCAGCCTGTCTGTCGACCTTTACATAAAAAAAAATCTATAATTTGATATATATTATTTTGATATACTCTATATACGCCTTATGTTTAATGGTCGAATAAGTCTCTCAATATCTAAGATAATTTTTTATACCATTACATGCGATGCATTTTAACCCGAGCAACGCCGGGTTTCGCTGCTAGTGAGTTATTAAAAGCTTCTTTCATAGAAACCGTTATTAATTTAGTTTAAAAATAACAGTTAAGTCGGAGTTAAATGTAAACTCCACCGCCATAGTGATCTCGAACACTTAGCGACAATGAATAAGTATGAATTTAAAATTTCAAATTGTATAAGATATGCGAAATTTGGATTTTGTGTTACACTCTTATAAAACTTGAGGTGGACTCAGACAGACATACTAAACTATTTATTACTAGCTGTTGCACGCGACTTATAAAATAATAATACATTCGTGTCTGTGAAACCATTATGGAAATACACATAAAAAATTTCAACCCAATCGGTCAAGTAGTTTAGTAGTTGACATACCGACAGCAGCGCCACCTACCGGGTCCAATTGTATTTTTAAATCATCCAGGAAATTATCTAAATACCCATATAAAATTTCAACACAATCGGTTCAGCCGTTTAGAAGTTATGTGAAAAAGATAAGTACGGAAGGATAAATCTTACTACCCGTTGTCCTTTTACCCGTTTTACCGTAGGAATGAAGCATTTTCCCGCGATAAAAAGTAGCCTATGTTCATCACGGATAATGTCGGCTTCTAATGGTAAAAGAATTTTTCAAATCGGTCCAGTAGTTTCGGAGCCTATTCTATACAAACAAACAAACAAACAAACAAACAAACAAATCTTTCCTCTTTATAATACTAAAATAAGTATAGATTGATATAAAATAAATAAATTCCTCCCAGCACGTGTGAGTCGACCACGAAACTACGTTTTAACTACAAACTAAAAGTACGTCTTCCTTTCGACAAAGTTTGCCTGTGAATAATTTTACTTTGAAAATTGTTGGTTATCTTCCGTCTTCGGGCAAGATAACCCCGCCCTCTGTTTAACTATCTACACAGTGTTCGTTATATACGGGATGACTTCCTTACCCCTTCGTTTGATCCTTTCAGTCAAATTATATTTTAGTTTTAGGGTTAAAAGGTTATAACAATTTAAAAGACAGTTAGGCTTCTATGTCCAGACAATTTGAGTTCATGTCAGTATGCTCTATGTAGGAAAAATATGCACTAATAGTCAATTTGTGTCAGTACATTAGAGTGCTCGACTCATTATGTAGTAGTTAATTTAAACTCTACTAGCTGTTGCACGCGACTATGTCCGCGTAACTTTATAAAATATAATACATTCGTGTCTGTGAAACCATTATGGAAATACACATACAAAATTTCAACCCAATCGGTCAAGCCGTTTAGTAGTTGACACTTGACACACCGACAGCAGCGCCACCTACCGGGTCCAATTGTATTTTTAAATCATCCAGGAAATCATCGAAGTACCCACATAAAATTTCAACCCAATCGATTCAGCCGTTTAGAAGTTATGTGAAAAAGAAGTTAAGTACGGAAGGATAATTCTTACTACCCGTTGTCCTATTACCCGTTTTCCCGTAAAAATGAAGCATTTTCCCGCTGTAAAATGTATCCTATGTTCATCACAGATAATGTCGGCTTCTAATGGTAAAAGAATATTTCAAATCGGTCCAGTAGTTTCGGAGCCTATTCAATTTAAACAAACAATAATAAAATCTTTCCTCTTTATAATATTAGTATTAGATTATAAATAATATATTTTTAATTTAATTTCTCATAGTTTTTTTTTATTTAGAAAACAAGACTACAGAGTAATTGCACTTGTTCTGGCTTCACAGGGTGAAACAAAACTGTCCGCCATTTTGTATAGAAGAAGATATTAGCGGATAAAACGAGTATCTGGATTCGACTGTTTATAGTCTAGGAGCTGGAAGCGAAATGTGAAGGTTAATATTTTTATAACATTCATAATTGAATTGATTGTAATTATGAGTTTCAATTCATAATTGAATTGTTAACAGAAGATAATTAAAATTATATTTTATACAAGTTTAATTATTTTTTTAAATATATTATATGTTCAAAGTCTCTTAAAACATTGTCTTATTAGTTTTCTAGTTAATCGGCCGTTGCTTTACAATTTTTACTTTTCTTCCAATTTCCAAATTATCAAATTTTTCCTTAAAATTGTATACACAGATCTTTGTCGTTTATCGCTCTTTCCATTAGTGAAAAACTTTTTAAAATTTATTGCATGCGTTAAATCATCAATCATCAATACTAATAATAAATGTGTAGGGGTCGGTCATGGAGTAATTTACTTTGTTTTCAGAAATATCGTGTATATAGGCTCTATACATTATACTGAAACTAAATTGACCATTTTAGATTTTTTTCTGTGTATACATCTATATATGTTCCTCCATCACTCTTAAACGAATTAACCGATTTTCATGAAACTTGGTAGACAAACATTTAGAAGTACGGGACACGTGATAGGCTACTTTTTATCTTTTTTAACGCGGACAAAGTCGCGGGCAACAGCTAGTATAATATATTAATTTAAAAGCTGCTATAATTATCTACTGAAATTTCAGTTGAAATAGAAATCGTTCAGCTCTTAGACTATTTCGTTCAAAGCGACCGCATCGCATAAATCAGCATACTTTTCTGTGCCTCCCTGTCTAATATATTCGCAATTGGGTCCCAATAAATTTAGGTTAAATTAACACCCCCAAGCAACATTGGATAAGCTTCGTAATAGGCTTTTAGGGCACCATTTCGGTATAACGCGTTTGAATTTATGCCTTTTTTATACTTGAATATTTGCTAATTTCGTTTGTTGATTTTCGAGGTCTCTTTTCATTTAATAATAATTGTAAAACTAATTAACCTATAAGAGAACAGTAGGTGGTGACTGTAATGAGCAGTAAGTAATGTTAATTTGAGTTGAACTTGTATTCAAATGCTGAGTTCTAGACTAGACAGAAATTTCTAGACTTCTGACATTAAAGTGGCACCGGTGTCGATCAGGACGAATAAAAGGGGAGGAAGGAAGGTTTAAGGATAAGGATAATATTCCCGACAGGACTAGAGTCTGGTCTTGTATAAAACTATTCATTTTAGGAGTTTAAAATTTTGTGCAAATAAAAAATATCTCAAGTTAAATAAGTAATGTCAAGCCAATGCAGTTTCTTATTAATATTTATTTATTCACATCATAGGTAATCGATTGACATATGAATATGCCTTTGACGGTGACAAATTCGAGTTCGTAGGAATATCTGAAATGAATTAAAATATTGAATTAAATGTGAAATACAAACATTATTTTACTAATACACATTTTACTGATGTATTAGATGATGCTCGCTTACCTTCCCGATTCGAAAACAGATCTTGTCAATAGCCATTTGAAACTTTCCAGATCTATATTAGAAGCGGCGTATGTGCCCTAAAATGAAAAAAATCCTTAATATTTTCTTCAATTTTTGAAAACTTCTTTAGGCGTGTCGGACACTTTTCGATCTTTTTTTTTAGTTAGAGATGGGTTTGCTCTTGGCCAACAACCAGCTGAGTAGCTAGGATGAGGCCTATGATGGAGCGAGCTCACCCAGAATATGCCTATTCACTCCAACTTTGAACAGATTTGGGTTATATGCGTTTGGAAATACAGACGCCAAACCTTGACAGTGCGCATTATAAAGCGCTTAGTCCGAAAAGGAGGGATCGACAAAAACGAAAAAACAAAAACGGAGGAGGTACTCAATTCGACGCGTATATATATTTTATGTATGATCACGCATAACTTTTGACAGTGTAGTCCGATTTTGATAATTCTTTTTTTATTTGAAAGGGTGCACCCCCAAGGGGGTGCTATTTTAATTTGGAAAAAAAATTCCAACCCTAAGGGTAGGAAAACAGGGGATGATTGATTGATCACTTACCGATTGTAGCGTATAACCACGCATAACTTTTTACAGAGTAGTCCGATTTTGATAATTCTTTTTTTAGTGGATAGGTATACTTCGAAGTTGGTCTCGTATAAATTTTGAAAAAAAATTTCTGCCCTAAGAGTGGGAAAATGGGGATGGGAAAATTAAAAATTAAGCATGTAGTAAATATTAGATTATAGCCACAAACAAGCAAAAATTACGTAAAGAGTGATGCGCGGCGGCGACTCAAAATTACTTAGGTAAAATAATAAGATTATTTTATGCTTTTCAGTTTTTTCGGTGGTTTTATTTTTTGTTAAAAAGTTTTTGTATGTGGAAAAAGGACTGAACTCGTGGCACCGACATCTTTTTTATTAGACGTGTTTAAAATTCTATATAATATGTACCTATATTCCAGAATATATCTCATCATGAAATTTTTCAGCAGTTAAACCGATTGAGTAGTTAAAAAAACGGCTTAGCCGTAAAAGCGCAACTTTTTAAAAAACACATTCGCTATACTTATAATGTCTGATGATATTGTGACATACATAATATGGATATGTGCTTGCAATTTATAAACCTAAAGGTGGTTTAAATTTGCAAGAATCTAAGTTATCGAAGTACTACTACTAGTTTGGTACGTACAGGCAGCATTCTGCAATCTTTCTCCAATTTCATTTTAATTACTTTGAAGATGTAAGACACTATAACTTGGTGACACGAGAGCTTCTCGAATTTCCTCATAAGACCTTTTTCATTGTTGCTATTCACTTGATACCCTCTAAGTGTGAGCTGGAACATAGATGGCGCGTCATATCACAATACTTTTAAACCAGAGGAGACAATACTCTCCTAGCCGATCCGACCTAGAAGGCTCGTGCGCAAGCGGCTGGCCTATGTCCGTCTTCTTCCCCCTGATCGGTACCTCTACCATGAGTTATAATGTTACAATGAATGACCACACTCTCTAGTGAGAGTGTAATCCGCGCGTGATGGCATCAGAGGGAAGGGGAGTCTGACTCTACTGGGTACGCGCCCATGTGGGGATCAGGGGGAACGAGAGGGCCGACCATCTTGCCAAGCTTGCGGAGACCAAATTAAAGGTCGTCAAAAGCTATGACAGGTGCCCCTTAACCTATATTAAGGGGCACCTAAGGAGGGAGACCGTCGCTCTGTGAGGAGAAATGTACAGAGAGGGCGCCACTGCTGCGGGCACCAAGCTGTTTTTACCGGATGCTGAGGCTGCGTACAGGATGATACGTAAACTACTACTGTCACCAACTCTGGTGCAGGTGTTTACGGGACATGGTGGGTTTGCAGATTATCGGCACAGGATCAAAAAGGTTTCCAGCCCGGATTGTTTGTGCGGGCATGGGGTAGCGGAAACCGTTCCGCACCTATTGGTGGACTGCCCCAGGTTTGCGCGAGCAAGGTTCGTGCTGGAAAACGACATTGATTTCAATCTGAGTGCAGATAATCTGCACAAAATCCTAGAAAACAAATATATCGTTAAAAAATTTCTAGACTTCTGCCACAAAGTGGCAACGGTGTCGATCGGAATGAATAAAAAAATAACTGGATAATTTATGAAAGAAATAAAAATAGAATAAAGGTTTTAAATAATGCTGCCGAACAAGGTCCCTTGCTTATGCAAGGGGTAAATGTCAAATTCCCCCAACCATAATGTAACTTAATTATATGTAAAGTATGTAATGTTTTAGGTAATTTAAATATACGGCCCACGGGGGTGGTGTAACCTCCGGGGGAATTTTTATAAAAAAAAAAGCGTAATATGGTAAAATGTCAACTTGACATTGACAGTTGACAGCGTAAAATATATTTTATATGGAAAAATGTCAACTTGATATTGACAGTTTACAGCGTAAATTTATTTGACATTGACAGTTTTTCATATAATAATGTTTTACGCTAGCGACTGCGGTCATTGTAAACTCATAGTCCCTTTCGCCGAGGTTCTGACAGGGTGCGTACTCCTCCCCGCACTGTATAGCCGTGGCGGGGCACCGAAGTCGTGTCATAACATCCGTTGATGGCCGCGACCCCGCCCATCAACGGCCTTGCTAGAAAGTCGTTGGGTTTTAACCGGTACGGATCCGGCATACCCGGTTCACATTATTCCAGTCCAACGCTGGAATGCTACTTGAATAATGTTAACCAGCACTGGAATGTACCATTCCAGTGATCAATCCAGTCCAATTGACTGAAATGAAGCTCTACTTTTCATTCCAGCTCGCCCATTCCAGCGCCACTGGAATTGAGTGAACGGCCAATCCAATGCTTGATTCTTCACACAGTGAACACGCATTCTTGTTGTTTTTCACTGGCTTTTGAATGACTGGAATAATGTGGACGATTGTTCCAGACCAGCACTGGACTAGATTAACTCGCTGGATTACTGGACTGGTATAAAGTGAACCGGTTGTAACCCCGCAGAGGCTTCTCCTAAGATTTTCTAACGTTAAAAGAAAATATCCAGAACTTACGAATATAGGACCCGTTATTTGCGTTAAGGTAATGTTGAAGTTCAATACAGTGGTTGTCCTGTTAATCTTCCTGGACCAGATATAGAAAGTTGAGTTATTGGTCTTATCAACCGCCTGCGTCGTACTACATTTCTCTATCGATACGAGTTGAACTTTTTGCTGAAAAAAATTTAAAATCATGTTAGGTATATTAATTTTTAGAAGATCTTTGAATGCAGTGTTACTTTTAAAAATAACATAAAGTCTTCTTTGAACAAAATATCCTATTATTATTATTATTATCTCTGCTAGTGGCTATTTCTGTCTGCTAGAGACTTCGTCCATTGCTGAAATGTTGTGATCGCCACGTAAACTAGAGTTATCTACTTATGCCTATCACGTTGAGAAACTGTAGTACTTTTTTGATAGAGGCATTCTTCACATCTTTACAAGCCATTGTGTGGCTTCCTAGCATGTGACTGCGCTTGTGCATTAAGGTGCCACACTCGCACATGAGATTGGCATTGGTGTTTCTTCTGCCTCATGGCAGAAGCGACATTTTCCCGTACTAGTGAGACCCATTACTTTAAGGTGCCTATTGAGGTGACAGTGCCCCTTTAGTGCCCTAATGCACAAATTACTCCTACTAAGCTACATAGCCTGGTTTGTCACGTTTCGACTATAGGGTTTAGACTGGCAAGATAGTCCTGCGTTTGTAAGATTTGATAAAACACTGGTTCCATATGGTCCAGTGAGCTAGGCTGTTTGGTAGTCCGCACATAGGTTCAGGACCTATTAGTCTACCTTTTGCGCCTGCTCGAGCCAGTTCGTCGGCAAGTTCCCATATGGCCTTCGATCCCCATATGGCCAGGTATCCATCATAGGACCACTTTATTCTTGCCCACTAAAATATTTAAGTAGTCTACACAGTTTCGCACCAGATTTGCGACAGTAGAGTCCGAGTCCAGTGCTTGAAGTGCAGCCTGACTATCTGAATGAATGTAAATATCCCATCTACGATATTTAAGGTACTTTCCCGTCATATCGCATAGTCTTGAGGCACCCGGTATTATACTGCAGTCTAACACGTGCTTCAATGACACAGTGGTCTTTTTAACCGACTCCAAAAAATGTGTGTTCGCGGATAACTTCGTCGTTTATCAACCAATTCTGATGATTCTTTTTTTGTTGGAAATGAGATATTCCAAGGGTGGTACCATGATAAAGAAACCAGGATCTGATGATGGCATCCCAGAGAAATCGAGGGCAACCTTCGAAAACCGTAGTGGCGACTAGTGTGTTTGCCTTTTGATTTTAATGATTCTTTTATTATTTGAAAACTGGTGCTTCCCGTGTGGTCCCATTTCAATTTAGTCCAGTTCTGACAATGGCATCCATGAGAAACTGGTTTGAAGTCGGTTTTTTTTGTTAAAAAGAGTTATGTAACATAGTGGTTAAGTACTGCCGCTAGACATATAAAACTGCAGTGTGTCCTGTCACTAATAGGCTATGAGTCAGGATGTTCTCATGGTGCCGATGGAACTTCAAAGAGCACTTTAGGAGCCTGGCTCCTAGAGTGACAAAGACGGCATTTGCCCTGAGCAGACTGATGCCCAACGTGGGTGGGCCAAGTGGAGGGTGTCGTCGCCTTTTCGCGGGCGTGGTGCGCTCGATGACCCTGTATGGAGCGCCTATAATGGGTTGACTCCTTGTCCGCCTATAATTTGGCCCTGCTGCATAGACCACAGCGGGTCATGGCGACCAGGATCATCAGAGCGTATCGCACCACCTCGTGGAGGGCGGCATGCGTGGTCGCAGGGACACTTCCCTGGGAGTTGGATGCCGAGGTCCTTGCGGCGGTCTACCATCAGACAACAAATGCAAGAGCCGGCGGCGCGAGTCCATCCCCAGAAGAGGTAGCACGATGGAGAAGAGAGGCTCAGGAGGAGGCACTCGAGAGATGGCGCGACGAGGCAATGTAGCCGGGGTGGGGTTACCGCACCACGTCTGCGATCGCACCGGTGCTGAAGGAGTGGGTAGGCAGGCGGGCCGGCTCGCTCTCCTTCCGGCTTGTGCAGGTGCTTACGGGGCATGGATGCTTCGGAAAGTACCTATGCGACATCGCTAGGAGAGAGCGAACCACCGCCTGCCACGAATGCGGGGAGCCGATTGATACGGCCGACCACACGCTGGCGGAGTGCCCAGGTTGGGGCAATGAGAGGGCGGCTCTGACGGCAGTCGTGGGACAAGACTTGTCTTTACCCGCTGTCGTCAGGGCAATGGTAGAAAGTCTTGTGAAGTGGCCCTGAGTGGAAAAGAGGCCAACGAGCGGGCCCGCGAAGCGGACCCCCAGGCTGATCCACTCAGGCGTCGAAGAGCCGGCCGACGTGCCCGGGCGTATGCCGCGGCGCACGTCGCGTGATAACTTCAGGGCGTCAGAAGGGGACATGTCTGACGCCTTGAAACACCTGACAAGGATGCGTGGAGGCCCATGGTATTCCTGTGGACCGCCACATCTAAAGTGAGGCGAAGCCATCGCCCTGAGCTGGGTTTTAAGAGAACGTAGCGGTGGGTGGGGATCCGAGAATAAGGCCTCGGCTGTTGTCTCGGACCCACACATCACCGCAGATGGTGGCCCGGGGGGTATTCCCGGTGATAAGTCACTTCATCGGGCGAGTCCCACACTCCTCGTCGACTATCCCCATCGACGAGGGTAGTGCGTAAATGTCATTTCCCCTCCTAAAAAAAAAGGATGTTCTCATGGTACTTTACTTACCCCTTTTTTTTTTTTTTTTTTTTTTTTAACGTAGGGAAATCAGCGATCCTGATTCACTGCCAGCAATGGGGTGCTGGCAGGATATGCGGGATTTCTACCCGCTAAAACCCTACGGTGTTCCTTTTCCACGCACGCACGTGCGACGGGAGAGAGGTGTCAGCGCGAGCATTTCGTCCTGCTCTCCCGCCTGCGTTAACCCCAAACCGGGCGCCTCAAGGGTATCATCATCGGTAGGAGGAGGATGGTAGAATCCTTCCTCCCCGGATGGCAAGTGTGGGAAGACGTGCCGGAACACAGACACGTCTTTCCCCAGGGCCGGGTTGGTAGGTGAGCAGATCCCCATATCCGCTCACCCTCCGGCTAATCATGCGGGTGCCTGGAGTCGGCCGTAAAGCCTCCTCCGCCTCCCGGTTCGTTTTCGGCGGATGTCGTTAACGGGGGCGGCATCCTCCCTCGCCCGCTCCGCCGCCTCCTTCAGCGAGAGGACTTCCTCGCTGAAGGAGATCATGGCCTGCCAGGCCTCTTTGCTGCCGACCATGGACAGAACCACGGCCGGCAGCGAGAGGTCTCCTCCGACAGCGGAGAGTAGGTGCCTCCGCTGCTGGTCCCATGCCGGACATTCTGCCAGCGTATGCTGGGAGGTATCCTCCGGGCTACCGCAGTGGTGGCAAGAAGGCGTCGCCTCTCTTCTAGCAATGTTGCACAGATATCTGCCGAAGCAACCATGCCCCGACAGAATCTGTGCAAGTCTGAACGTAATCACGCCCTTCCTGCGTCGGCACCACTGCTCTAGGACGGGCCTAATAGCCCGGATGGTGTGAGCGCCGGCGATAGGTTCAGCGAGCTTCTCAGCCCACCGAGCCATTGCAACTCTTTGCGCCGTGCGGCGCACTTCCTCCGGCAGGGGACCAGCAACGCCCCGACTGCGAGCTGCCGCTCGACTTTCGTAACTTTACTTACCCCTAGTGTATATACAGTGAGTTGAAGCCATAATAAAAAATATATTGATTTTATTAGAATCATTTCGTAAACAGTTATGTAAAAGTTAGTAAGTATGTACTTTAGTAGCAGTGCAATTATTGTGTCGAGAACGTTTTGTGAGTATTGTGTCGAAGCTGAGGTAATGAGGCGTAAATCGTACAGAGAAGCATTTTGACATGACTTTTCAAATAATATTTATTTACTAGCTGGTGCCCGCGACTTCGTCCGCCTCGAAAGAAAAAAATATATGAGTAATATATGGAAAAGAAAATATTAGTTGGCCGGGGTTCAAAATTAAAACTATTCTATCATTTAAGTTGGACCAAATTACACATAGTTACGAAGTTATATCAAAATATAAACAGTATTTGCCTGCGACTTCGTGCGCGTTCGATCGCTACGAAACTTCACATGAACACCCGTTGGACTAATCTGAAGATTGTCTAAAAGTTTCATCAAAATCAGTTCAGCGGTTTTGGAATATACAGGGTGTCCCTTGAAGTATGGATCAAATCAAACACAAGCATCGAGGGATCAATTTTGAACATTTTAGGCCTAAGTAGTTCTAATTCGATTTTGTATGGTTTAAAAATTATAATCATTTATTACTTTTTTTTCTTGTAATCACTAAAGGCGACAAAAAATTTAATAAAAAAAAATTGCAGCCATAGTTTTTTCTTAGTATGCTATGGAAATGTGTGTCTTTCTTAGAATGGCATTGTACTGTAGCAAATAATTTATGTAAAAAATAAATGAAACATTTAATGTAAAAAATGAACTTTGACAAAATTTTGTTCAATATTTAAGCCTTTACTGTAAAAAATATATATTCTGTAGAAAATTGACCACATATCACAAAAACTTGTCTGTTATCTGCAGATTCCGGTGACATAAAAAAAACTCGATTATTGTTATTATTTCAGAAGTTGTGATGGTATTATACCATCACAATACCATCACATTTGTAAAAAGTCACAATCTTGTAATCTTGGTGATTTTTTTTTAAATATGACTGACACACATTCCACACAGCACCATCTAGTTCCACAGTAAGCAACTAATGCTTGTATTGTGGATACCAGACAATTGATATACTACATAGATTACCCCTTTTTTTGTAAATACATACATATTATAAATAAATATAAAACACCCATGACTCAGGTACAAAACAGGTTAACTCATAAACATTGCCTCTAGCTGGATTCGAACCCGCGACCGTTTGGTTAACAGCTAGACCAAACGTGTCGTCAAAATTATAATTATGATCATAATACCATCTCTATATATTTTTCTTAATAAACATGTTTTCCAGAGTTCGTCCACTGTTGCTAATGGCACGATTTTAATCTTTTCAAAAACCTTTTTGAAGTCATCGATATGACATGAATAATGGCACAATAATTGTTAATGCACTTCAAAACAAGGTAATAATAATAGTTAGTTATAACTAACAATGTTACTTTAACGCTGTTTGTATATTTAGATAATGGTCCATAAGCCAGGCACTAATTTCGTCAATGATTTCCTCTCAGTCCATAATTTGTAAAATGCCTGAGAGAGTTGTATCATGATGCGTTGTGAACGTCAGCTGCGGCTCCGATGGTGGGTTAAGCAGTGGTAGCCCGTTACATTTTCAGAGCATCAGCTGACAAGCATTCCACCAAGATATAGCCAGCTGACTTTTTTATTTATTAACAGTAATACATAAACTATCATCTGATAAATTTTCTATTGGGAGGTAATCACTGAACACGTATATATTCGTGTGACCATTTTATAAATAGCTGACAATTTTGTTTCTTCAAAATATTAGGCTAACTATAATTTGATGAATTTTTAATCGGAAATAAATGATTAAAAATTTTTTTTATTATGTGCGTGGGCGGCTACCACTCTATTGCTCAACCCACCATCGGAGCCGCAGCTGACGTTCACAACGCTTCATGATACAACTCTCTCAATCATTTTACGAGTTATCGACTGGGAGGAAATTGGTCATGAAAATCTGTCGCTGGCTCACGGACCATAATAGTCTGATATCGGTACAGCGAACTTAATACCTCTTTGTAGGGCAAAGTTAATTGCTTGTTGCCCGTAAGTCAATCTCTTCTGAGCCTGTATCTGATAAATATTTGTTTAAATCATAATAATTCTCAGTTAGTGATTAGTGATGTGCCGGATATCCGTATCCGCGGAAATCCGACGGTGAAGGAAGATCCGTATCCGCATCCGTTACTTTTTGGCGGATTTTTTGATAGCTGAAATTCTACATATATATGTATAATACTATGCGCGTGACCTTGAAACGATATAGTTGATGCCCGCCACTTGACGCTTGCATTATTAAAATGTGCCAAATGTTTGATTTTAAGAAATAAAAAATTATCCGAATAGAATGTTTAAATACTTTTTCATTGCTAACTAATCAACTAAAAAATAAAACCGCCGAAAAAACTGAAAAGCGTAAAATAATCTTATTATTTTACCTAAGTAATTATGAGTCGCCGCCGCGCATCACTCTTTACGTAATTTTTGCTTGTTTGGCGCCGACTCAGAATTACTTAGGTAAAATAATAAGATTATTTTATGCTTTTCAGTTTTTTCGGCGGTTTTAGTTTTTGTTAAAAAGTTTTATTTTATATTTTTTTGTGGCTATACTTAATCTAATATTTACAACATGCTTAATTTTTAATTTTCCCACCCCCATTTTCCCACCCTTAGGGTAGGAATTTTTTTCCAAATTTATACGTAACCAACTTAGAGGTATACGCTAGCCATTAAAAAAAGAATTATCAAAATCGGACTACTCTGTAAAAAGTTATGCGTGGTTATACGCTACAAACGGTGAGTGAACAATCAATTATCCCCTGTTTTCCTATCCTTAGAGTTGGAATTTTTTTTTCCAAATTAAAATGGGAGCCCCTTGGGGATGCACCCTTTCAAATAAAAAAAGAATTATCTAAATCGGACTACCCTGTCAAAAGTTACGCGTGATCATACATAAATATATATATATATATATATATATATATATATATATATATATACGCGTCGATTTGAGAACCTCCTCCATTGTTGTTTTTTCGTTTTTGTCGGTTGAAAATGTAGAATTACAGCTATGAAATAAAAATTAATAAGGTAAAAGATCCGTAAAAAGATCCGCCAAAAAGTAACGGATACCTTAAGCTTAGACTTAGATATGTAAACATTGTAAAAATAGTTTATAACCAAACTACATTTTCATCACATTTACAATTCTTCCTCCAATAAAATAAAAATTCATGCCACTAGATAGCAATTACGTCACAGCCCCTCCCCCCCCCCCCCCCTCCTCCCACCACCGTCCTCCACCGACCCCCTCTCGCCTTTCGAACAGGTGAGAACTAATATCGCAGGCACCGATTTTAATTACGTACACTTCAAACAATGGAACAGCGGCGTCTGCGGAGACGCAGTTGAGTTATTACAATAAAGTGTAATGACGATAAATACTAAATATGTACCTTAACTTCCAAGCAAATGTGTTTATTTGTGTGTGTGAATTATTGAATTTAGTCTATTGCCAAAATGTCCAAAATGGAAAATTTTGGGTATTTCAAAAATAAATATTTTTATTATTCCCAAAACGTCGCACTTTAATTTCATCTTTGTGGATATTTTGCAACTTTCAATAAACATTTGGTTTACTATACAAAAAATGTCCCATGCATAATTTTAAAGAAAATTTAGCGAAATGTACAGTCGGAGACAATAAAATGTAAAGGATGGTTTTTGCCTTATTTGTTTTGCTCATATATTTTTGCTTTGCTCTTTGTACTTCGATAAAAAATAAACTAATAAAAATAACAATAAATTACTACTTAACTAAAACTGTATGTTTCTCTGTTTTTCTAACTTACTTAAATATGGTGTAATTTTTTTCCCTAAAAACATAAAATAAAATAAAAATAAAAAATAAACTAGGTAAATTTTTTAATACAGTAGATTTATATAAAAAATATATACAAATGTTTCGTCTCCATGACTATGTCCGTCGCGAGATATCTTCTATAGAGAGCGTTCCGCTATAATTCCAGTGGAGCCGTCCCAATAAAATTGAGCCGATTTTATATTGGCCCTATGCCAACATTAACCCTAACTACAAACCATTGTGTGCGACTAATGACTTTTCAACAATGACTCCGTTCTATGCCATATTATATACCTTCTATAGACGTGGATTTATAAGCGGATAGCATTTATTACAGGTACCTCCATATGAGAATAGTGTGCGTTTACAGGTGGAATACGATTTACATTCAGTATGGCGCTATCTCCTAGGCCATGCCGCTAGTATTTACTTTTATTTTAGATTTCCCGTAGGAATGAAGCATTTTCCCGAGGTATAAAGTATCATCACGGATACGGATCATCAGTATAAATGTTCATCACGGATAATGTCTGCTTCTAATGGTAACAGATTTTTTCAAATCGGTCCACTAGTTTCGGAGCCTATTCTGTACAAACAAACAACCAAATCTTTCCTCTTTATAATATTAGTATATAGATAGACTAGCTGGTGCCTGCGACTTCAAAAGCCCATTTCACTATCTCTTCCATCTATTTGCAGGAAAGAAGATTCTCCTCGTGCATTTCGTTCTTTAAAAACAAGCAATAATAGAATAGAAATCACAATAGACCGATCCGTCAAACGAGTAAGGAAAACTTGTAATGTCCGGGGCGAGACTCTTAAACAAATTCCTCGTGCTGACGTCTTATGTTACGGTTAAACTTCGAATTATCAGTCAGACTGACTGTCCACTTGATGGTAGGCGGCAACCATCACCACCACAAATGCTGTATAAATATGCCCTGCCGATCATATTAGGATAAAGGATAAGGTATTAAGAGGATTAAGATGAATCACTCATCAAAACACAACAGTAGTACCAAAATCAGTGGTCTTCTACAGTAGTACCAAAAATTGTACGTGGTAACTTACACCTAGTGGCATAAGATCCGATCACCAGCGACTTGGACATAATTCCCTCGCGGTATAGGGCTAGTAGAATGTATTATATGAGGATATAGAAATAGGATTTCTTATCCTGGCATTGTTGCAGGAGCTTCCGTCACAGGATGCACCAAACTAGTATAACTAGTAAAACTTGTATAGCTGGCACCCGCGACTTCGTCTGCGTTGAAAAAGAAAAAAGTAGCCCATCTTGTGTCCTGTACGTCTAAATGTTTATCTGCCAAGTTTCATGAAAATAAGTTAATTCATTTAAGAGTTATGGAAGAAAATATATACATACATCAATCAATCATCAATACTAATAATAAATCTGTAAGTATAGGTATTGTACGTATACCTATACCGTATACGACACAGGATAAGCTACTTTTTTCTTTTTCAACGCGGACGAAGTCGCAGGCGCCAGCTAGTACATACATACATTTAGTTTCAGTATCATGTATAGCGCCTATAAACACGATATGTCTGAAATCAAACCTATGTATACCTATGTACATATGTGTGCAGACACAGTAGATATAGATCGCCAAGATAATTGCATATTTAAAAAAAAACTAATAGGTTAAATGGTAGGAGTAATGTGAAATATAAGTATTCGCTAATTTCTAACATTGGCAGCAACATGACAATAACTTCGGAACGAGGGAAAAAAAGAAATCCAATTCCTTTCACATCTATGAAGTATAATCAAAAGTTTGTTCGGCAAAAATTATTAGCTTCCTAACTTATAATTTGATATATCTCTTCACTGAGAGGATTAACTATGTTCATGTTGTTTACCTGGTATACTTATTTTGCGAGACGATGTTAAAAAATAAGGTCATATTTTTCAAAAAAAAAAAAGAAAAATTTTTAACAGTCTACAGTCTAAAATATTTACATTTAATTAGGTTAGACCGCAGTAGTACTATAAATTTTCGACGTCTGTGTGTTTTCAGTGATGACATAAGGCGCTAAATTTTGTCCTCGTAAGACTCAACGACAACTCAACGTCTCAATGTTAAAAAAAATAAGATCATATTTTTCCAAAAAAAAGAAAAAAATTTAATTGTCTAAAATAGATAATTAAAAAAAATATCATATCTCTGGATGGGTTATCCCATACAAATTACAGATACTTTCGTGTACCATTTTGAAGCGCCGCCGTACGTAAGTACGGGAATTAATTTTGACGTTTGCGTATTTTTAATCCATCCAAGTAAATAGTGTATTTTTCATTCACGTTTTATTCTATTTGTTGATGTCTTAGGGACTGTTTAAATTTTATTTGTGTCCGCTTGAGTTTTGAAGCATGAAGAAATGTGTAATCATGCGGATATCACTAATTTTAAGTTCCATGCAGAGACTTAAATCTTTGGTTCCATGTACTTACGTACAGGAGCTGCATGAGCTCATACCGCCTTCTCCTTTCTTCCATCGGACATACAGACGTACGGCTGGTTACCATCCGCATCTTGTCGAAATCCCTCCTTTTCGGACTAAGCGCTTTGAAACATCCTTTATAATGCGCATTGCCAAGGTTTGGAACTCCCTGCCGGCTGTGTTTACGAGGTCATATAAGCCAAATCTTTTCAAAGTTGGAGTGAATAGGCATATTCTGGGTGAGCTCGCTCCATCATAGGCCTCATCCTAGCTACTCAGCTGGTTGTTGGCCAAGAGCAAACCCATCTCTAATAAAAAAAATAAAAAAAAACACTCCATAGCCTACAGAACCAAAATAAAATGGCGATTTTCAAATAGACATAAAAATAATTTGACAGCAGGTATATTAGAGATCAAACTCAAAAACCACTGGACCGGTTTTGATAATTCTTTCACCTATAGAAAGCTATCAGCGACTTCATAAAGCTACGTGGACGAAGTCGCACGCAACAGCCAGTACGAGTAGTTTATAAAGCAACAAAATAAATATCAAAATGTGTATTAAATCTTCAAATCCAATATGAAAATTGTAAACAATATTATGAAAAAGAATTTTTATCTGAAAATACAAGCAATATAAGCCCTCAAAGTGATGCGGTGGGCGTCCATTGAGACGATTTCAGGAAACGGGATCAAAACGGATCAATCACAAAAAGGTTTACACGGGGAATATATTTAGTGGATATTAAGTTTGTAAACATGTTGCAGTGAATGTCCGAAAACTGACTAATCTTAAAATATACTGGCGTATGTTAACAATAATTATTTATTATCATTTCAGTCTAGACAATTTTCAGTATTTACTATTTCATTGTGATGCAACCACCGACCATCAAGTGGACCGTCAGCCTGCCGTTCAAACTCTTAGAGGTTAGAGGTCTCCCGAGACGCCTGGCGTACCTCCACTATTGGGTACGCCGATGTTCTGTCAGGGAGCGTAACCCTCCCTACACTGGATAGCCGTGGCGGGGCAACATCGCCATAACCCCTCAGTGTCCCCATCACTGTTGGGCACTTCCCAACGTTAAAAAAAAGACCATTCTCTGACGTCAAAAAGCAATTTTTGTAAATCTTATTTCGAATAAAAATGCTTTGAATTTTGAATTTTTTGATTTTTTTTTTAATGTTAAGGTCGACAGACAGGCTGACGGTCCACTTGATGTTAGGTGACTACCGTCGCCTATAACACAAGCAACGCCATAAGTGCTACAAGTGCGCTGCCGACCATAGAAGGATTAAGGATAAGGGATAAGGAA
Organism: Synanthedon vespiformis; assembly: GCA_918317495.1. Lineage (NCBI taxonomy): Eukaryota > Metazoa > Arthropoda > Insecta > Lepidoptera > Sesiidae > Synanthedon > Synanthedon vespiformis. The sequence continues at coordinate 961,905 of OU906971.1, read as the reverse complement.
GGGAAGGGGTAATGGGCTCTGGCATCCCTTACTCACTCACCGAAACACAACAGCACATATGCTGTTATTTCACGGTGGTATTCTGTAAGGGGGTGGTTACTGCCGCCAGACGGGCTGCCCAAATGACTGCGAAACGCAGTGTGCCCTACCACTACTTTTCAAATGTCAATTTTGAACCAGACCAGAGTCAATTTTGAAAATTATATTAAAATTTCCAAAGTTGACCCCGCCGGGAATCGAACCGGGGGCCCCTGAAACGTTAGGCAAGCACCCTTGCCACTCGTCCAACGGGCTCGTCAAGACGTCAATTTTGACCAGCTAAGAGGCATTTGAACGAATTCTTGAACAATTAAGAAAAGGTTGTTTTCAAATAAATACCGTATAAGCATTCAATATTTCAGTTAAAGCGCAGTTCTGCAAATGGGGTTGAACCGTCAGGGGAAACAAAACGCAAAATTACGTTATAATGTTTGTAATTAATAACTCACAGTCGTCGGCTTATATACAGGGCGTCCCAAAACTATGCGACATGAAGGGAAAGTACCTTAAATATCGTAGATAGGATATTTTGCTGAAACAAGACTTTATGTTAATTTTAAAAGTTAGTCAAACTGCATTCAAAGATTTTCTTAAAATTACTTGCGTCGTCGACAATAAGTAAGTAAATATTCTTGAAATTTGAATCAAACATTTTACGTTATTCCTTTCTTTTAAGATACAATGTTACTTAAGAGGAATTATTATTTTTTGTCCATTCTTTCGATTGGCATCATAAAAATACGGGTGATTTTTTTGCACATTTAAGTCGGTTCGATTCCCAAACGAAGCAAGTAATGTATTCGTTACCTCAGTAACGAGTAGTGAAGTGTTCAAGCCTCAGACCAAATAAGAATTGTAGACAGAATTTTACTGACAACATAGTGAAGGTTCTATAAACATGTGTGCGTAGGCCGATTACTGTATTTTTGTATTGCAAGCTATAATCTCAATTTTTGTTTTTATTTTTATAAAAAAAAACATTGAGTTCAAAGTTTCCTTAAAGTATTTTTCCATCCTACTTTTTACTTAGCACTATTCCGGAAAAAAAGTATTACTCTGGATGAATCATCTAAAATTTAAAAAAATAATAGTAATAGCAATGTAATCTGTACTAATATTATAAAGAGGAAAGATTTAATTGTTTGTTTGTTTGTATAGAATAGGCTTCGAAACTAGTGGACCGATTTGAAAAATTCTTTTACCATTAGAAGCCGACATTATCCGTGATGAACATAGGATACTTTTTACCACGGGAAAATGCTTCATTTCTACGGGAAATTTAAAATAAAAGTAAATAAGGCTTATGCTTGGCCCGGGAGATAGCGTAAAGTATATATTGCTCATAATTATATCTATACTAATATTATAAAGAGGAAAGATTTGTTTTTTTACATTGAATAGGCTCAGAAATTACTGAATCGATTTTTAAAAAATCGCTTTTGGGAAGCTACGAGTATATTATTATCACCGTATTGAAATAAAATTACCATCAACTCCAATATAATTAATTAAATCAATACTAATAATAAATCTGTAATCTATAATTGTATAATGTATTAATGTATGTATGTATGTATGTGTGTATGTGTGTATGAATGTTCCTCCATAATTCTCAAACGAATTAACTGATTTTCACGAAACTTGGTAGAAACATTTAGACGTACAGGACACAGATTAGGCTGTATTTTTCGTTTTCAACGCGGACATAGTCGCGGGCGCCTGCTAGTAATAAACATTTCTGGTTGAATGAACTGTCCATATTTTCGCATTTATCTACAGTCAGCGGCAGGCATCTGCGCTATAACAACCGGCAGTAAAGCCTACATCCTTCTAGCACCCTCACCTCTTTGTTGAACCTTCCCATCCATTGTTCGATCCTTTTGCTTCTAAGTTATTTATGTACCTACTTGCTTAATAGAGGCTGTCTCGAATTTTACTTACTTTGTCTTTTGTCTTTGTTGCGTCGACGGCTTGATGGATGGATTTATCTTATCTTTTGAATTATGCTCGGGTTATATTTTTTGTGAGCGCCCACTTTTTAATTATCTCCAGTTAGCGCGTTTTCGCTTAAGGCGGTACTGTGTACTCCAATTGATTTAAGAGCGTTAGAATCAGAATCACATTGGAGTCGAAATTTACATATGATTCCCGACGGATCAGAATGATTGACGAAATTAGCGCCTGGCTTACGGACTAGAACGGATTTGAATAAAAATTGACACACAGATATTTTATTACCTGGATTAACATATAGGATACTTTTTATCCTAAAAATGTTAGGTTTATGTGGGATTTTCGAAAAACGAACGAAAAATAAAACGTACGAGCTAAGTCGCGGTCGCAGTTAATATAATCATATTGAAAAAAAAACTTGTTACCAAAATTTACCAAAAACAAAATCTCAAGAAATAAAAAAGATTATTTTAATTTGAAGAATAGTAAATTCTATCAAATTTGTATAAAACTTGGTCTAGAATATAAGTTGGGACTATATTATTATACTGGCTGGTGCCCGCGAGATTGTCTGCAATGAAAAATAAAAGACATACCCCCTTGACAAAATAATAATTAAAGCAATATAACAATAAGTATGTGTGTATGTGTGTGTGATAAAAGTAGATGTTTTAATTTCTCTTGTTCTAAAAGCGTTTTTGTAGTTAACCTCGCGTGGATACGAACCTGGCACCAAAGCTGCTACAGATGTTTAGATGTTTTACAGCTAAATGAAAGTCAATTTGAAATTGCCGCAGAAACTGTCTATATACGCACTTCGTTGATAGGGAAGATTAGTGAAATTTTCATATATTCTCACACAAAACGATCGGACAGTGAGCGCTAAATTACCGCTACAATTCATTCGGCCAGGCGACGGCAAAATTTACGGGTTGCGAGCTAACATATACGTCATGGCGTTTTGAGAACACACGGGAAAATAAAACGCGCATAACGCCGCGTCTAAAAGTGAGAAACAGAAATTATCTAGAATTTTGCTACATATTTTATTTTTACAACACAAAACTTTTAAAAAAATCTAGAATCTAGAAAGTTATTATACAACCCATTTGAGACAATGTTTTTATGAATTACTTTATAGTCATAAGGTTGATAGCTAGTCTTATTCAATACCTAACTCAACTTGATACCTTACTTAACTCATTAGGTTAAGTCACTCACAAAAATAGAAATTTATAGCAATCTTTATTTACATGTTTCAAACATTATTTTAAACAAGTGAAACTGATGTTACTCTGCGCTTATTGTACGTCATACTACGTACTGCAGCGTAAACGCTGGACGAGGGGCGAGTGGTCCTCAACAGGCATACTGCAGGTCAAAGTGCACGTAACCAACCCGTGAGGCACCGCCACAGAACCGATGAAACCCTTACGACTCATATATGAGGGTTCGGTGTATGATGCCTTTCGAATACAGTACAATGATTCGTTATGGGTGCTGATGGGGACGAATCAATGTACTGTATAAGCAGTTTACATAAGGTCCTTGTTGTTATTCTTAGATATTTACTTGCACTAACATGCACTACAAATATCTATGTGTCATTAAACGCAGCTTTTTCTCGCGCAATAACGGCCCCTATGCCCACGAGCTTAACCCGGCACGAACTATTTTGCCACATAAGCCGATTTCCGGTTCCTCGTGTGCTTTTCTAATACAGTTGTTGCTGGGCTCTATTATTGCTGCGAATAAAAGTTCCTATGAGGAATTTAAGTTTCGCCTTTTGTAAAACATTTCCTTTTACAACATAACAAAGTTTAGTGACGAACAAGAATTTGCTCAAGTACGAATATATTTGCTGGTTATGAGTACCAGTACATGTCGCAGTATAATCAGAAAATGGACTTTTGAAAAAATCCTAGTAATATTGCAAAACATCGGATACTTAGTAGGAAACTAACAACGATTTTTGTAATCATCCGAGGTACTGAAATGTGGTGGTCAAAATATTAGAGAAAACCTCAAACTGAGCGAAAGGGACAAAAAACTGCCAAAAACATTTTTTTCATCTACTAGAAGAAGAAGAAGAACAAGAAGAAGATGAAGAAGAAGAAGAAGAAGAAGAAGAAGAAGAACAAAACATTTATTTGAATACACATGACACACACGAATACAGCTAAAGTTAACAAAACAGATAAAATACATACATTTTTTTTACACTTAAATGAGAATATATACTTAAATAAAATACTAGTGTGTATAATGTGATCGCCTTCTATTTATTTTCAGGGACCAATAAAATTAAATTTGTAGACATGTCATAGTAGGTGTATCAAAATGGCCATGCCATCTGTCCATCACCAATTAACATAAAAAAAAAACGAAACTAAATTTACTAAACTAATTTACTAAGTAGTCATTTGGGCAGCCCGTCTGGCGGCACTAACCACCACCTTACAGAATACCACCGTGACATAACAGCATAATTATGTGCTGTAGTGTTTCGGTGAGTGAGTAAGGGATGCCAGAGCCCATTACCCCATCCCTCCCTTATCCCTTATCCTTAATCCTTCTATGGTCGGCAGCGCACTTGTAGCACTTATGGCGTTGCTTGTGTTATAGGCGACGGTAGTCACCTACCATCAAGTGGACCGTCAGCCTGTCTGTCGACCTTAACATAAAAAAAAACTTCTAAAACTCAATAACAAAATGTTTTCAATACCTATAACTAAATTACTCGTTTCAAAAGTTTTCGAATGAATAAGTTTTGAGCGGCCAATAAACCGTTTAAAGTCAGTCCAATGCAGAAAATGTTTTTCACAAACTTCAACGATTGAATAATTCACACGAGTAATAGAGGTACGCACTTTTCACGAAGCTTTCATTCGCTTCGGACTTTTTTTACTGGATATACGCGCGCTGACAAATAACTTGTAATACGTTGCACAGTGGTTCGAATAATGAGAATTTTCAGTTTGTTTACACATGTTGATTTATTGGAGTTTACTCCTTAAGTCATCGATTTTCATTGAAAATCGATATATATCTATCTATACTAATATTATAAAGAGGAAAGATTTGATTGTTTGTTTGTTTGTATAGAATAGGCTCCGAAACTACTGGACCGATTTGAAAAATTCTTTTACCATTAGAAGCCGACATTATCCGTGATGAACATAGGCTACTTTTTACCGCGGGAAAATGCTTCATTCCTACGGGAAATCTAAAATAAAAGTAAATACTAGCGCCTTGGCCCGGGAGATAGCGCCATCTATCCAAAATACGGTATATAGCGTTTTATACTTTTCTACGAGGACGAAGTCGCGAGCACCAGCTATAGTTATATTATAAGGCCGTTGTATGAAAATTTATGGGAATAAAATCAAAATTGTTACACGGTATGCGTTATGTATTAGTTTTCATTTTAGAATATCTCTGACGTTTCAGAGATATTGCGCCATCTAATATTGATCTCTGAAACTAGAATATGTGATGTAATAATACACCATTGCGAAAACTAGAAGGCACCAGTAATCATTCGAACAGAGATGGTGATGATATTAATTTGTTATTAATGAAATGTGATAACATGTGGCATTGCTTGTTTTGTAGGCAATGATGGGTAGCTATACCTACTAAAAACTGGAACTGGAACATGATAAACGAAGGTTTATTTAATTAATTAAATTAATTAATTGAAATTATTTTTAGATAATTTTAATTTCTTTAAAAGTATTTTATTTTAAGTATTATTTATTTGGCCCACCCACGACACCGCGCTGAACCACAGTGCGGACAAACAGGTGTATAACAGCGATTTAGTGAGCGTTCATACTTTTTTCAGCGCTATATAAATTCCGCGATTTACTTGATTTAATATAGTGCTGTGTTTTTGCACTGAACACGGAACACATTCGCGTTCAACGCGAGTGACGAATCATCTACATTAGATTTGCATTTCACGTCATGCGTTCACTATGAAATATTGAGAGATGTGGGTTGGCCGACTCTCACACCGTACAATGATAATTATTATAATGATAATGATATTTTTTTTGGAGTTTACTCCTTAAGATTTCATGTATAAGCCCGGGGAATTAAAATTTATGCGAGTAAAATCAAATGTCACATGTATTTTTTTTATTAGAGATGGGTTTGCTCTTGGCCAACAAGCAGCTGTGTAGCAAGGATGAGGCATATGAAGGAGCGAACTCACCCAGAAAATGCCTATTCACTCCATAACTTTATATGAGCTCGGACATACAGACATAAGGGAGTTCCAAACCTTGGCAGTGTGCTAAATAAAAAATGTTTTAAAGCGCTTGGTCCATAAAAGAGTGATTTCGACAAAATGGAGTTTGTAACCAACCGTACTTCTGTATGTCCGATGGAAGAAAGGGGAAGGCGATATGAGCTCATGCAACTCCTGAGCACACTCTCCGAAGTACATCTTATAAAAGACACATAGACTGGCAACTTTGCGTCTATGTGCCAAGTATATAGCATAGCATAGTTTAGTTATAATTCAGTAAAATTCATGTATTTCCCTATGAGACGACATGTCCTTCAGGAAAAAAAATATTTGCTTTAATAAAATAATTATTTAATTTTCCAGAAAGCTAAATTCACAGATAAACTAGATTTCATATAATTTTATTTAGTCCTATGCTACCTACCAAAGGATATCCAGATTCAGTTATAATATTGACGATATTATATCTAATATATACCAAAAATGTTACTTATCGGCAACGACGCGCGACGGTGTAATGTGCGGCTCCCTTGACAGTTTGTTTTTTAAGGGAAAATTCGTGAACGTCTCCAAAAAACCCTTTTTTGTTCAAAGGATTTTGATGACATATGAATGTGGGAACTTTTTCAGTCTTGAAAAAATCGAAATTCAATTTTAGTAACACATAACGTTTTTTTAAAGGCGCCTTTTTTATCTTATTTTATTTTGTTTTATTTGGGAAAACAAACACCTACACCATATAAATTTGAAAAAAAAACATACATAATATAAACAAAGGCAACGACATTTTCCACGAATTGGTACAGTCCTACGTTTGGAATTTTTTACTGCTGCTCTATAAGTAGAGAATTTTCGCAGAGGAATCGCACGAAGATTCAGCCTGTTGGTAATCAGAAAAAAAATCCTTTGATTACTGGACCATTAGATGGAGACTGCGTGTAAGTAATAGAAAATATTGTACCAAAGTTCAAAGTAACGTTTGATGAAGCGTACATACAATCTGAAGTCTCTCTCGAGAATCGTTCTCACTCAATAACCCTGAGTGCACTTTGACATTCACAAACATTTTCATAGATATGTACTTTCATATTTTCATGTTTTCGTCACATTATCAATACCTACATATATGAGTACTACACTTTAAAAACACAAATGGATTTTTTTTGTGTGTTTATGTTTCAAGGTTCTCAATTCGACGCGTATATATTTGTTTTTTTTTTTTTTTTTTTTTTTTTTTTAAATTATGCTATGATCACGCATAACTTTTGAGAGGGTGGTCCGATTTTGATGATTCTTTTTTTATTTGAAAGGGTGCACCCCCAAGGGGTCCCATTTTAATTTTGAAAAAAAATTCCTACCCTAAAGGTAGGAAAATGGGCGTGGGAAAATTAAAAATTAAGCATGTAGTAAATATTAGATTATAGCCACAAAAAAATATAAAATAAAACCGCATGAAAAAACTGAAAAGCATAAAATAATGTGCTTATTTTACCTAAGTAATTTTGAGTCGGCGCCAAACAAGCAAAAATTACGTAAAGAGTGATGCGCGGCGGCGACTCAAATTTACTTAGGTAAAATAATAAGATTATTTTATGCTTTTCAGTTTTTTCGGCGGTTTTATTTTTTTGTTAAGTGATTTCTTAATTAGTGTTCAATGGTTAGTAAGGTAGTTAAAGTTAAAGTTGTAATTGAAAGTTAAATTGAGTTATTTAATTTAAGTTTAGTTAGTATTGCAGTCAGTTAAAACTGTAGTGGAAAATAAAGGATATTTTTTTATATATATTTTTATACTAATGTGTATTAGGTATTAAAGAAAGGAGATTTGTATTTAGTAATGAATAAACTCAAAAACAAGTGGACCGATTTTGAAAAATCTTTCACCTATAGAATATACATTAATACGCTAATGCGTCTAACATTGAGAGCGGGCGAAGTCGCGTGCAACAACTAGTCTATACTAATATTATAAAGAGGAAAGATTTGATTGTTTGTTTGTTTGTTTGTATTGAACAGGCTCCGAAACTAGTGGACCGATTTGAAAAATTCTTTTACCATTAGAAGCCGACATTATCTGTGATGAACATAGTATACATTAACATATATAACATATTAACATATTAACATATTAACATATATACATAAACATTATGATCATAATTTAAAAATAAACTTTTCTAAAACTAAATTAATAACTTTTCATCCTCCTCAAAAAATTGCATTAAATTTAAAACTTGATTACAATGGCACAACTTTAGAAACTGTGAAAGAATTTAGATTGCTTGGTATAGATATAGACACCCATTTAAATTGGAAAACACACGTCCATAGAATGAAGTGTAAACTATCGAGCTTCTCATATGCCTTACGCGAAATTAAAAAGTCTACACGCCTGGCTAGCTTATGGTGTTATTCTGTGGGGTAACAGTACAGATGTAGCCTCTCTATTCACCCTTCAAAAAAAGTTAATCCGAATAATAGCAAATATAGATCAAACTGATAGCTGTAGACCATACTTTCTTGAATATAAAATATTAACCCTGCCCAGCCTATATATTTTGGAAATGTGTAAATTTGTACGAAAATATAAACAATTTTATAAAAAACGTGAAGACTTGCCTTGTAAATATACCCTACGACATAAAAATAATCTAATATTACCATCATCACGATTAAAATTAAATTCTACCTATACCTTCAATTCTTCTATAAAGATATATAATAAATTGCCAGTTAACTTAAAAAAAGAAGAAAATGATATCATATTTATAAAAAAATTAAAAAAAATCCTACATACTAAATGTTATTATAATGTAAATGAATATTTTTTAGATAATATTATTATTTAAATATAAATAATATAAATGTAAATATGTTTAATTTAAATAAAATAAAATTCTTTTATATTTATATAAATATTTATAGGCTTATGTATACTTATATGTATATATATGCTTCCTCTCTCCTAGTCCCTAAGTTGCATGCCCAACAGGGTCCATAACACTGGTCTAAATTTTTATATTGTAACATCGCTTATACATTATGGTTTGCAATAAAATATTTGAATTTGAATTTGAATATACTTTTTACGGCGGGAAAATGCTTCATTCCTACGGGAAATCTAAAATAAAAGTAAATACTAGCGTCTTGGCCCGGGATACACTTGACAGCGCCATCTATCCAGAATGAGGTGAAGCGACTAACATGACAACTGCTTGGCGATATTTTTAGAGATCCACTCCACGGTTGATGGCGTTTTATACTTTTCAACGCGGACGAAGCCGCGTGCAACAGCTAGTGTGTAATAAAATCGTAAACGAGCCGTGAAAAAACAATTCGTAGATGCATTATACCTATTTGTGTTACTGAGGTAGTCGACAATTCGAGAAATTCATATTTAGTTATGCAGTCGCAGCTCTGTCTTAGTTACAAATGCAAACTTCAATGGGATAACCGAAGGACATTTCGTTTGTAACATCAAAATCAGTTAAAACACTGTTATTAAATTACACCAATCCACCGCCGCTTAATTACGAGGGATGAGTATGGTTCGTTTACTAGTTAAAGTGTCTTTAAAATACAAACAAACTCGTGCTCCGCTCGCAAAAGGTAATAACTCGAAAACTTTCCAATGTAGTTGAGAATTCAAGTAACCAAGTCAGCAGTAAAACTCACAACTGTAAGGCCACAGTACACTGACTTAACAGTGAGTATAGTGTTTTGTAATTTTTCTCTTATTATAAACGAAAACTTTCCTCGTTTATAGTTTTCTACATACATACATACAAACAAGTCGGCGGCCCGAACTCAACGGTCTCGTGGCTAAAATGCGTCCTGTCTCACACAGCACAAAGCGCGGGAAGAGCACTCGACTGAGATGCACAATCATTCATACCAAAAATAAAATCACAAACAGACCCTTGGACGTATACTCTTTCTGACAAAACTACTGCATATATCTATTTCGTGTAAAGTTATTTGAACTCTTGAATAACTAATCAATGTTTGTATGCAAAGTATTTTGGAGTTTTTGTACACTAGAGTGACCTATTCACCCTCAAAGTTGCATTAAAACTTGTGTTAAAATATGGATTTTTCAAGGATCATATCTTTTAAATTAATACTTTTTTTTTAAGTTGTACTTTGCAGGAACCTAGTTAACGACAAGATAAATCGGTATCATGCTTACATTTGTAAATTAAACATAAAACAGCAGAGTAATTAACATTATACGTTTGTATGGAGGAAAACTGACTTGTATTAACTTCTTTTTTTGCAACTCTAAGTTACTCTACTGCTGTATTCCTTTGTACTGTGTCCGAGGCAACTTTTAAACGAATATACAACAGTTCTCTTTAACGCGTACAGTTAAACAAATAAAATTGTTAAAAATTGTACTTATTTACGCTTCCGAAATTATTTTTTTACACAAAATTATCAACGACACCAATCTTATTGTTCCAAATAACATTTTTTGTTAGAAGGTACTCATATCAATACTAATAATAAATATGTGAGTGTAGGTATTGTTTGTTTGTTTGTTTGTATGTATGTATGAAATTTGACACACAGGTAAGTTATTACTTACTATACTAGCTGTTGCCCGCGACTTCGTCCGCGTTAAAAAAAGATAAAAAGTAGCCTACCAAATTTCATGAGAATCAGTCAATTCGTTTAAGAGTGATGGAGGAACATACATACAGAAAAAAAATTCTAAAAATGGTCAATTTAGTTTCAGTATCATGTATAGAGTATAGCCTATATACACGATATTTCTGAAAACAAAGTAAATTACTCCATGACCGACCCCTACACATTTATTATTAGTATTGATTGATTGATAGGATACCTCGTATCCTGAAAAATCAGGTTCCCAAAGGGTCGTCTATAAACATAAAAAATTGGACGCCGCCACGGAGAAACCGTGGCGGCGCCACCGTTGTCACAGCGATAACACACAAAAACGAACTAAGGGTCTATTTTACCATCTGTCAAGTAGGCTAACTGCCATTTAGAGTCCCCTTTCACCAGGGATAATGGAGCTGATAATATACCTTTGTTTCTACAAAGTCTACAAACATTAAAAAGAAAATAATAATAAAAAAAATCGCCTATATCGAAGGATGCACTAAAGTGAGTGCATAATTTAATGAAACAAAAAATTATTTCTAAAAAAAAACTAATCAACAAATTACTTATAGTTTGTGAAAGAAGCCCTAAGTGTCGAAACTAAGTTTATTACCAAGCTGAGACGAGAAAGCAATTTTTAGAATATTCTCTTTAGACATTCATTCAGAGTTTTCTAGTGAAAATATGGTTTTCGCGTTCCTACAATGGCGTGTATATGGAATAGTATATTCGAGGTTGTCTTCAGTTCGCATAAAAAGGTGTCTGTGTCAGAGGTACAGTGCGCAAAAACGTCTCTTGCACTGCTACGTTTCAGCGAAGGGAGCGCTCATGCAGATACGGTTAGCAGACGAAGCGTTGTGCATTTAAATTTTACAGATTTTTATTTTTTACTTTTATATATAAACTGAATGAATACTAGAAGAGATAAGTTACTTTTGAATATATAAAAAAATGATCAAAATATGAGAAATCCTTAATATTATAAATGCGAAAGTAACTCTGTCTAAGTCTTTTTGCAACATACAATATGAAGTATTGTGATTGTATTTTTGCAATAAAAACATTTTTGGATTTTTCGTTTTATGTCCCTTTAGCTTTTAAGCAGCGATGTATTTACTTTTGTTTATTTTTATTAGAGCAGTGTTTCAATAATAAATTGGGAGATTGTGACGCAACGAGTCCCAATTATTTATATCAAGGAACATATTACTCTCTAACGTGATTTATATTTTTACTTTTTGTGCGTATAGCACCAAAACCACCTGACATTTGCTTTTTTAAGGACGTGTTTGCGAAATGAATATGAATGTATAGGCTGAGTGAGGGAGTGATCACTGATATATCTTTAGAAATGTTTTGTGTAGACTAAATAAACCCTTATTGTCACCCATTAAGATTCATGCATAATATCAAAACATATGAATATTTTGACGGGACTTTTTAATTTTTTTGTTAGGCAATTTCTAATATTTTTAGAAATTTTTTTTTGACCAATGTTGAGTTGATTATGTCTGCTATCCTTCAGTATTTTTAAACAAACAAAATTTGGAATATGAAAACATAAAAATGATCCTAAACACGACCACTTTTCGTAATTTTTGTGTGAAGAGGCGATCAGAAATTGTATTTACAGTACTAAAAATCATATTTTATTTAATTATTTTTTATAGTATTTACAGATAAAGAAGTAATCTAACTGTTAGTTTTACTTGATTTGGTTTCATTTGGTCGCATAATCTACCGAAAAACAACTAAGTTTTGTCAGATTCGTAAACACGTCCTTAACTGAAAATTCTAAACCATTTTTATTTTCTAACTTTACAACCAAATAAAATGCACTTAATTTAATCCTTATAGTACTTACTTTTACAGACCACCTTAACAGGGTCGACTTTGTATCCAGGCTGCTCCTCACTGGTTCTATTGGAAAACTATGGAGTGGCCTATGTCTAACAGGGGAAGTCCCACGGCTGAGATGATAAATCTGTAAGTGTAGGTATTATATGTATGTATGTTCCTCCATAACTCTTAAATGAATTAACTGATTCTCATGAAACTTGGTAGATAAACAATTAGACGTACAGGACACAGGATAGGAAACTTTTTTTCTTTTTCAACGCGGACGAAGTCGTGGGCGCCAGCTAGTAATTATAATAAATATCTTCCACACATTCCACACAGCATCATCTAGTTTTAAAGTAAGAAATGATATACTTAAGTAATAAGTAATTTAATTAAAATAGTGCTACTACTTACTAGCCACTAAACCAAACGTGTAGTGTGATGATTATTATAATTTGAAATTATGACCGTACACTATTATTTTTCTGTCTGTACGTTTGATAATTTGCGCCAAGCGAAGCGTCACTTTTAATCTCAATATTGAGATGACAATACGAAAGTAGACATGTCACCCGTTTCTCTCGCACATACTGCTGGGCAATAGTGCCGTCTCTTTCGCACTGCAGACGCGTTATTAATGTATCTACTAATGCAGAATGAATGGGCATGAATTTGTCTATCTGTAGATAAAATGTAGATATAGATAGACATATATGTCTTTAAACTATGACATAAATATGATTATATGTTTTAAATATACTGTACTAGCTGTGGCACGTGACTTTATCCGCGTTGAAAAAGAAAAAAGTAGCCTATTATGGTGTATTATGGGGTAGTGGCTAGTGTAATAATAAAACTGTTGGATTTTACTTTTTACTTTACGTTATTATTATGAAACTTGAAGCTTTTATTAGAATTAACAATATCTTATACAGCATGGCGTCGAAAATCAGTACTGGCCAGCAATACATAACGTCCAATGACGAATGGCATCGATAAATTCACATCCCTAGTCGATAATAATGGCGAGTGTATTGTGTAGTCATGTGATATTGGGTTTATGAGGAATAGTGATGGGAATAATGACGAATTATGGCAGTTTTAATTACTGAGTAGTGACGTAAGGCAATCTGTGATGCGTCAAGTTATTTTCTTTTTCATATATATTTTACTAGCTCGTGCTCGCGACTTCGTCTGCGTTGAAAAGTATAAAACGCCATCTACTGTGAGTAGATCAACAAACAAACAATTAAATCTATTTAATTTCATTGAGATATCATCGCCATTAAGAATAATCACGCAATTGGCAAATAAAGTCGCTGGCGAAATACTAGCTAGTCGCTATTGTAAGGAATAGAACAAGACACTAAGTCAGAAGGTGGACGACTAATGTCCATTTTATTGGTGTCCTGTGCGTGCCCCACAACTGGACAGAGAAATGCATGGAGTAGGTTTATGGACGTGTTATTTATTTATTTTTTATATTTTTTTTCATTTGCTTGTCAGTGTTATTACTGTAAATTTTATACCTGCTGTCGCACGCGCGAAACAGAACATTATATTTTAAATTAACCACTGGCCTGACCCGGCAAATCAGATTACACATTTAATTATTAAGGGAGAGAAATAGAATGAAAAAAAATACAATGAAATGAATTGAAATAAATGAGAAATGAGAAGTAAATTGATTAATTATAAAAACTTTTTAACAAAAAAATAAACCGCTGAAAAAACCGAAAAGCAAAAAATAATTTTATTTAACCTTAATAACTAAATTCTTAAACTAATGTAAGTACACCTAAATAATTTTGGCTCGGCGCTAAACAAGCAAATTAATTAATTAATATTAATATTTTCACAAATCGTTCTTTCCGTTATTGAAAACCGTATCAATGTCCGTTAGCTAGTTTAAAAGAACTCAGTACCTTGTCCTATTTTAACTAAAAATAAATACACATTTTAATGGAAATAAGGCGACTCTTTAGCGGCGCTGTTCGTAGAGGCGTGAACTTTACGTGCTAACAGCGTCCCGCAGTGAGTTATTGACAATAACATACATCACTTCGGTAAACTCGCTAACGTTACATAAAACTACAACGAAACACAATAATTCAACCAATAACAAGCACATGTTTTTCAATTTAATACCTAGTGTGTTATTGTTAGTTTATAATCTCACACTAGACTCTTTTTTAACATTGGGAAATTCTCTTGGATATTACACTGACCTGTAATAATTATATACCACTGGACAGGCTGCTGTCAAATTTTTGTGTCTATTCGAAAAACGCCATTTTGGCGTGTAGGCTATAACGAGTGTACAATAAAATTGTACATGGAACTAAAATTAGTGATTACGTACATATCTATGGAATAAAAATATGCAAACATCAAAATTAGTTTTCGGGACAATCGAGGGCGACGTTTCAAAATATCACAAAAAATTAGCTGTCATTAATTTGTATGGGACAGCCTGTCCAGTCCAGTGTTATATTACAAGTCAGTGGGACTTTATGACACGACTTCGGTGCACAGCGCGGGGAGGGCTACGCTCCCTGTCGGAACCTCGGCGTACCCGAAAGTGGAGGTACGCCGGCCATCTCGGGGGTCCTTACGACGTGCGGTAGTCTCCCCAAAGACCACCATAGCGAGCAACATAGTAACATTTGCTTCTCTTTAAAAATCTAAGTATTTAATAGATTTTGTATGAACTTAAAGTTTAAATATTCACATTTATTATTCAGCTGATAAATGTTTTGTGCGTATCTACGTCATAAATGTATACGCAAATATATATGACAACGTATTTTCACATGTAATGTACAGAACTGTGTTTGTATGCCGTTTACAAATGTGCTTGAATACGCAATTTGTTTTGGTACAAACCATAAGAGAGAGCGTTAGTTATTAGTCGAATTAATAAGAGGAATGTGGCTCACATTGATTTTGACATAATACTAACTGACCAGCAGTCGTAGCCTCGTCGTCAATCACTACATCATTACTTTCCTTACTAATATTATAAATGCGAAAGTAACTCTGTCTGTCTGTCTCGCTTTCACGTCAAAACTACTGAACCGATCACCATGAAATTTTGCATGCACATTGGAACACCAGAAAGGACATGGGATACATTTCATCCAAGAAAAAAGTAATGTTCCCGAGGGATTATCCAAAATATAAAACTGTATCTAATTATTATTTATATGTAAATAATAATAATAAGTACCTACATATTATAATGATTTTATAAACTAAACATGGTGTGCGGTGAAACTCTAATGAGTTTGTTTATGTTTACACCATTGTTAATTTAAATGTAAACATTACTGTATAACAAATAGATAAATAAATAAAAAATCTAACGCCTGGCCAATGTGTTATAGCAACAAGTTGACAAGCATTGTAATTGCTTTTATATTTTTAATTTTCATCGCGTACGAAGTTGCGGTCACCAGCTAGTAATCTTATAAATTGGGCCACACGGCGTCTCGTGTTACGCCTTCATTGGAAACGTAACGCACGATTAGACCTCCTTTGTACGACTGGCTGGGTGTTACCCACGGTTCATTTGCGCCTGTATTTATGAACTGCGCGTGTTGAGGTCCTTATTTACACCTGCTCATTAATGGCGACCTTTGATTTTTCCTTCAACAAATTTAAGAGCTCACTTACCAACTCGAGCCGCTTTCCAATTCAATATTAAGTAATTCTGATTTACTCATTTTTAGTTAAATATACGTATATCTTTCCAGATAGCATCGCCTAGTTCTTAGCAAATAATGATTCATGCTTGTATTATGGATACCAGACCCTTGATGATTACTTTTTTGTAAATACCATACAGTCATACACATATTATAAATACAATCATTCATGACTCAAGTACAAAGGTAAATTTTAACACAAACATTTGTAACTAATATCGGGATTCGAACCCACGACCATTTGGTTACTAGCCACGTCAGTTATTGGTAGTAGCGATACATAAAAAACTAAATATTTCTGAGGTACGATATGAAGGTTTTGGTGGAAATTAAAAATTGAAATTAATTTCATATTTAGATATGAAATTAGTAGTACAATAAATTTCAAAAAAGTTCAGAATTTGTAAGATTTTTACTTGTAATTGTCTATTAACTAAAAGTCAATAATGTTTTTGGTTGAAAACATCTTAACTGAAAGAAAAAAAGAAAGAAAGAAAGAATTTATTTAGATACAACTTATGGCACATTTTAAATTGGGTTTCCATCTATAATTTTTTTTCTAAAACATTGGAATTTCCGTCAAGTTTCTAGCATATGTTTTATTATTTTTGCAAGTTCAATAAGGGATGCGAATTTGTTGCTGTTCCGTCTTTGGTTATTCTTATTACTTAGTTGAGATTACAAATTCTCCCAAATACCTATTAAGTACTGACTTCACTTGCTCGAACAGCGTGTCCTTAAGGCGACGCAGCGATAAACAATTAATGAGAATCTCAGGGGCTGTGATTCCATACATAAACGAGAGCGTTCTTGCTTATGTCGTAAGGTCGTATGCGATTTTTATCGTTTAAATAAAAAACTATAATGTATTTTAATAAATCCAACCGACAAATTAAAGTGTATGTTTATACTAATGTACATAGAAAATTTGGAGGTATAAATTGGTTCCGTTTGGCTGTAAAATGTAAATCTGTGTCTTAAAAGAGGTTTCTTTGAATTTTTTTCTTATCTTATAAAAGTTTATCAATCGTGAAATCCAACCCTAAAAATGAAGTCAATAACATGAAGAAACAGATTATCAAACATCACATTCATATGTTTTGTCATTGCTGAATAAAATCTAAATCCCTGCCACCAAAATTTCCAATGCGTCGTCTTAAGGTGTTTGCGATTTTGGTTCCTGTGGGACCAGAAATCTGCTAGATGAAAGGTACTGGCAAGAAACACGATAAAATAAAATTAACTCTGCGAACTAATGAATGGGATTTTACTAATATGTATGTAACTAACAATAACTTATGAACCTCATTTATGATTACATTATATTATACATATACATAATGAAATTGTAAATAAATATTTTTTTTAAAAATTCACAGATTTCGTGTCTCACACAACTATCGAGCACATTGGAAATGAATCTACGGAATTCGAAGTATGTATGTTGTTCTGACTTGTTGACTTCTTTCAAAAAGGTTAACCTACAGGGCAAACCCTTAACCCGATCGTCTTTATTTTAGGCTCAAATTGTAGCTGACTAAATTGTCCAGAGGAGCTTTTCTCAAATTTTTGATATCATTCTTCGTTTCCAAAATATCGAGCGCCAAAATCAAAAATTCCGAAAAAAGTTCAAATTTTTTTTTCACTATTTCGGCCATAACTTTTTTCGTTTTCGACTTTTTCGAAAAATTCTTTTTGATCCTTACAGCTCTAATTAATACGCGTCTTTTGAGCTCTTTTTAAATATAATATCTTCACAACTCTCCGAGATATAAGGGGTGCGCACTTTTTCGTGAAATCGGGGCCTACACAGAAGCGAACGAAAAGACATTTCCAATGTCAAAATACATGTTACTGAAAAAAAAATTACAATCTTGTTCTGTATGTCTGATGTTTTGATGATGATTTTCAAAATAAATAATACAAATAAGTAGGTGGACCGATTCGCTAGTAAGTACGTGTATAAATTTAATAATTTATAACTCGGGAAAGACTGAACCTATTTATGTGAAAAAATATATTAGTGCTCTATCTGAAAATTATGTTGTATTTATCAAAGTTGCCGTAGTAATAGTACTTATAATACCTACATAAAAGGCTAAACAAAATTTATACTGTTTTGCCATTAACTAACTGGCGCCTGCGACTTCGTCCGCGTTGAAAAAAAAAAGTAGCCTATTCTGTGTCCCGTACTTCTAAATGTTTATCTACCAAGTTTCATCAAAATCAGATAATTCGTTTAAGAGTTATAGAGGAACATACATACATACAGAAAAAAATCTAAAAATGGTCAATTTAGCTTCAGTATCATGTATAGAGCCTATATACACGATATTTCTGAAAACAATGTAAATTACTCCATGACATTTATTATTCCCATAATGTTACATCAAAACATGTTAACCAATTTGTACAAATGCCTAATTTAGTACAACTACAGACCTATATTTGTCTACAAACTAATCCAGTCTCATCCCTCCTAATTCCTAGCTCAATTATACCCGCTTAGTTAACTGACGATGAATAATTCAAGCTAAAGTCTCGAATAATGGTCACCGAAGCATTTTAACGCAATTGTCCTGTGATTTTCTGTTGATTCTGTGTTCTAATAGTTATATTATACAAGTAATAAAGGTAGTCGCTTAGATAAATATATTAAATTGTTATATAATGTTCATGTAACAATGTAATATAACTCCCGACTTCGCCAGCGTCCGAACTCTACCAAAATTCACAATATTACCTGAAGATTATATATTAATCTTTTTATTTGTACCAAAAAACATTTTATATGAGCTTACACAAAAACAAGTGAACACAATTTTTACAATGATAGTTCCCTAACCCCCGAACTAGGTTGGACACCTGTATCTCGGGAGTCAGTGAAAAAACCGTGGTGCTTACAAACAACTATATGAAAGTACAATCATCAAAAGTACCTCTGTGATATATATAAACATGTCATGTAATTAGATATATAAATATGTAATGTGTATAAAGTGTGATATGTATGGATAAATAATATATATAAAATAAAATAAATACATACATAAATGCAGTTTGGGTTCATACATAACATAATTCATTTAACATAATCAGTATATACATTTATCCTTTATCAACTGCTCTGTATCATCATAATTCAAGGTTAAGAGCCATTTACTAATCTTATTCTTTAATTCAAATTTGTTCAGTTTATTAACATTTAAAAGTTTATCAATGGAAATGTAAAGTTTGGAGCTGAGGGCATAGTGATGACGGGAGGCAAAGAGGGTCTTGCAGGCCACCTTCGCGCAGATTGTTTTCGCACGTCTAGAACTGTCTGGTATGTTTATAGGTAAAACAGTTGGGTGCTTACGTAACAAGGAACGCAGTACAAAAAGCTGCCTGACGGTTAGAAGTTGTACAACATTGTACAATTCGCTAGTAGGGAATCTAATGGGTTTGCGAAGCATAACCTTTAAAACGGCCCTCTGAGCTCTCTCTAACTTCAGAAGCGATGTCCTGTCTGCCCCACCCCAAATGGGTATATAATATGTCACTACAGACTGACAAAGTGAAGTGTAAAACATTTTCAAAGTACTAATGTCAGCAGAACCACGAAGAGTCCTAAAAATGTAGATAAGGCGTCTGACACGAGAAGTAAGAGCCTCTATTTGAGAATGCCAATTTAGATGTTCGTCTATAATGATTTCCAGATATCTTAAACTAGAAGCTCTTGTCAAGGACTGCAACGGAGCTCCATCTGCATTTACAGTTGTATCACTAATGTGAGTGTTAATAGTGAAATCAGATTGGGGCTTCGTGGTGGATCTAATACTCAAAGGAATGAATTTTGTCTTATCCACATTTATACTCAAGAGGTTTGCAGAAAGCCAACTTCTCACGATTTCCATTGCCCTCTCTGCATTTACTTTCGCAATGTCCCAACTAGACCCGTGGACCAAAAGTGCCGTATCGTCTGCGTAGGCAAAAATTTCACAGAAAGGGATGTTTAAATTGCATAATTCATTAATATAAATGAGGAACAATGTCGGGCCTAGTATAGATCCCTGTGGAACACCGTAAGATATGGCCTCACTATCACTTAGTAAGTTATTTATTTTTATGCACTGGCATCTTTCTGACAGGTAACTTTTAAAAATATCTAAAGCAACACCCCTGACGCCTATAAATTGTAACTTTGAGATGAGAGTGGGAATATGGACAGTATCGAAGGCCTTAGATAAATCAAGAAATATAGCTAGACATTTCTCCCCCTTATCCAACCTCCGAACTGCCGACTCAACAAGATCCGCGACAGAATCTTCCGTTGACGAACCCGCTCTAAACCCGTATTGATTCTTAGAGAGGAGATCATATTGGTTCAGAAAAGTGGTCAAGGAATTATTCAGGACTCTCTCTAAAATCTTGGAAATGTGTGGCAGAACGGAAATAGGCCGATAGTTAGTGAGATTTTCCCTATATAGGGGTCCCTTGTGTATAGGATGAACGATAGCTTTTTTCATTGCCCGAGGAAAGATTCCAGTTTGGATAGATTTATTACAAATATGGCTAATGACAGGACTTAACTTCTGACGACATGATCCCAGCACATTACCCGATATACCATCCCAACCAACAGCACAGTCCGATTTCATATGCATAATAATAGCTTCAACTTCCTTGACTTCCACCTCCAAAAGACCCAAAGAATTAGCCGAACTACTTGGTTTACTGAAATCAGTAAACAATCGTTCTTGACAAGGTGCAATAGTGGACACTAACTTCCTTCCAATCTCCACAAAATATTTATTAACTGTATTAAGAGAGGTTTTTGGATCATTGTTAAGTTTAAGTAATTCAGTTGGAGGAGCTTTAGGTTTATTAAAATTAATTATGTTTTTTATAACATTCCATGTTGCTCTTGAATTACCTTTAGCCTTGATTAATTCGTTCTTTTCATATTGTCTTTTCAACTTTCGGAGTAAATTGTTGCAAAAATTTCGATACCGAGTATATGTAATAATGTCAATAAGGGGTACTAGATGTTAATTTAGATTTTAAATGAAGTCGGTCTCGATTACGGATACATCTAAGAAGGCCAGGCGTAATCCAAGGCTTCAAGCTCCTCTTTCTTCTAGATATTGTAGTTAATTGTGTGTGTCGGGAGATAATTGTAGACAGCACTTCCACAAATTCATTTGTAGCAAGGTTAGGATAAGTTTGACTCAGAATTTGCGAAAAGTCCGAATCGTTTATGTCATTGGCAATTTGTTTTAAATTAATTCGGGGAACCCTGTTTTGGGCAGCAAAAGCACAACTTCTCAGTTCAAGCGAGACCAATAATGGCATATGATCAGTAAAATGAGATCGGAGAACCAAGGTGTTACCTTAAATCTGGCTTTAATTAGGACGTGATCGAAGCAGTTATTTTCTCTGGTAGGAATGAGATGTGCCGGTAAGAGCCCATGAGAGGCATTCATAATGAGATATTCATTAGAACGATTATCATTATTACCTTCCTTTATATCAATATTTAAATCTCCCACGAGAAGAATGTTAGGAAAATTTGAGAGAGAATTGAAAACTGTGTCGAGGCTATTAAGGAATTTGTCCATGTGTTCCTTGCTGGAGTAGGATGGAGAGCGATAAACAGTCACAATTGCCAAACTACCACCCACACAACAGGTTAAACAATTTCCATAGGAGAACGAAGGCTCCTGGATTTTAAATTCTAAGTTGGGTCTAAAATAAATAATAATACCATCGTTTTGATTCGAAAAATCCTTTGTCGCAAAAGAGTGAAAACCATCGAGGACTGGAATGCTCTTCACCCTACTCAACCAACATTCCGTGAGGACAATGACATCGCAACCCAGATCTATTTGAGACATAAGAGTACAAAGTCCATCGAAGTTCCTATTGACACTACGAATATTCATGTGGAGAATCCGAATTGAATTCTTGTTATCACTTATAAAATTTTTTGACTCCTCGGGCGCACAAAGCTGTGAAAGACCACATCAACAGCATCAATTTCCGAGCTTATAGAGTTGATAGAAGCCATTGGTAGAATATAAAATACCAGAGAAATTGAACCCCTTTAAATTGATTAATTGACAATAAAAATATAATATGAAAAAATATTTCATACGAGGAAATTAGGAACTGTATAAGCAAATAGTTTTTTTCGTTTGGCTCACAGCTAAAATTATATAATAATATTATAATAGATAACATAGTACTGTAATATTTTATCAACGTAGGTATATTAAAACATATGGCGTCTGTTGATCCAAAACTTAACACAAATTAAACACTTAATATTTCAATACTGATAATATTGTAACGATTTAATAATGTAGATTTATTAAAATGTATTATAATAGGTAATATTTTAATACTAATAATAATGTAATAATTTATTAATGTAGATATATTAAAATGTTTGTACTGTAAAAATACTGAAAAATCCTTTAATACTATAATAATCTATAATTGTAGGTACATTAAAAAGTATGACGTGCGATAATGTAACTAATAATGAAGATTGTAAGAAAGTTTCATCAAAATCGATTTCAAAAGCAGTTTTGGAGTTCATAGGGAACATACCACACACACACACACACACACACATCTTCTTTGGTCTTCTACACTAATATTATAAAGAGGAAAGATTTGATTGTTTGTTTATTTGTATAGAATAGGCTCCGAAACTACTGGACCGATTTTAAAAATTCTTTTATCATTAGAAGCCGACATTATTTGTGATGAACATAGGCTACTTTTTACGGCGGGAAAATGCTTCATTCTTACGGGAAAACCGGGAATAGGACAACGGATAGTAAGAATTATCCTTCCGTACTTGTATTTTTCACATACCTTCTAAACGGCTGTACCGATTGGGTTGAAATTTTATATGGCTATTTCGATGATTTCCTGGATGATTTAAAAATACAATTGGACGCGGTAGGTGGCGCTGCTGTCGGTATGTCAACTACTAAACGGCTTGACCGATTGAGTTGAAATTTTGTATGTGTATTTCCATAATGGTTTCACAGCGACGAATGTATTTTATAAAGTTACGCGGACGAAGTCGCGTGCAACAGCCTAGTATTAAAAAACTATGCAGTAGAATAATTTAGAAGTAAAAATTAAAAAAATATTCCGAGTCCCCAAAGAGTGACGGCATTTCCCAAGCTCAGAATTCCAGCCAATTGGTCTATCTTGTTGACTCACCCTTTCTTTTATATCTGCTGTAAACGCAAACGCATCATCGTTCGTCCCCTTTTATAGTGCAGGAGCTGGCGTACAAAAAAGTAGTTACTTTTTCAAATAGTAACACATTTATTCTTACTGTAACTGTAGAAGTTTGGCGTTGCCTGTGTCACTCCATGTAGGGACGGTAGTCACTCCGTACTACGTTGAATACACCGGTTCCCATTCGATCACCGAAGTTAAGCAACGTCGGGCGCGGTCAGCACTTGGATGGGTGACCGCCTGGGAACACCGCGTGATGTTGGCTTTTTTTTTTTGCTTTATATTATTAAGAGTGACGTCAGAGATCTAATGTCATTCTAATGTGTCAACACTGTCAATTGTTCTGTTCTGTGTCCTCTCTTCAATGAAAATATATTGTTATCATTTCGTCTTATATAATTTTCTTTTCATAAAATCCAAATTAATCTAAATCAACCAATAACAATTCTACAGGCATCCACGAGAAAACGGTTTGAAGTCGGTTTTTTTTCATATACATATTTAGTTCTTGTCTCCCGGTCTATAGAGTAGATGTTCTTCAATGAGCGTGAGAATAAAGGTATCCTAATATTGGTCCGGCGGGGTGTTCCCGCGGGATTAGAAGCCCGACATATCAACCTCTCACCAAAATATTTGAGTCGCAAGATTCAAAGTAAACATCGTTTCCAAACTCTTTTCAGGGACTTTTATGTACAATAGCGAATTCAATCGAGTGGTAATGATAATAAATATACAATGTAGTGATAATGTTCCATACATATTATAATGAAAAATCGTAAAGGAGCCGTGTTTAAATTTATTATTTTTTCAAAAAACACATGTATAATCACGCATAACTTATGACAGGGTGATCCGATTTTGATAACTCTTTTTTTATTTGAAAGGGTGCACCTCCAAGGGGGTCCCATTTTAATTTGGAAAATAAATTCCAACCCTAAAGGTAGGAAAACAGGGGGTGATTGAGTGTTCACTCACCGATTGTAGCGTATAACCACGCATAACTTTTTACAGAGTAGTCCGATTTTGATAATTCTTTTTTTAATGGATAGGGTATACCTCGAAGTTGGTCTCGTATAAATTTTGAAAAAAAATTCCTACCCTAAGGGTGGGAAAATGGGGATGAAAAAATTAAAAATTAAGCATGTAGTAAATATTAGATTATAGCCACAAAAAATATAAAATAAAACTTTTTAACAAAAAATAAAACCGCCGAAAAATCTGAAAAGCATAAAATAATCTTATAAGCAATAAGATAAAATAATCTTAAAGCAAAAAATACGTAAATAGTGATGCGCGGCGGCGACTCAAAATTACTTAGGTAAAATAATAAGATTTTAATATAAAATAATAATAATAATAATAATAATAATAATAATAATAATAATAACTTTATTTGTATAGAAATGTGAGTACATACAATGTTAGACAATTACACATACAGTCCTATGCACACTCTGTCGTAATTACGACGTACAAATTTTTTATTTATTTTTATGTAGGTTTACAATCAATATTATGTCATGTAGGTATAAATCAGTATTGCAAATGATAAACCAGTAAATATATTGTAAATCAGTATTATGTCATGTATAAATCAGTATTACAAATTATAAATCAGTATAGGTATTATAAATCAGTATTAAATGTCATTGTACTTACTTAAATGTCAGCTTTAAAATAATAATAATAATAATAATAATAATTAAAAAATAATGTCAATGTTACAATGTCCATTCTAGTAAAATTATGTTTGTTATATTATTTATGACATTTATTAAAATTACATTTATTTATATTACTTAGTTAAGTCTGATCTAATTTGTCGTCAAAATATTCCTTCACAGAATAATAACATTTGTCTATTAAAAGTTTATACAACATAATTTTATATACAGCCTACATATGTTACAATGTATACATATGTTACAAGCGCCCACTGTTTGACATCTTGAGATCATCGGTCTAGTGAACAGATGGCCTCCACTCGCCTGAACAATACAATGGATCCACAGGATGATTCTGAAAACATTAAAGAAATATTTTTAAAAGCGTTGGCTCACCGTAAGTTTATGCCTCGACAGTAATTACGTTTACACTGCGGAATTACATCTTGGCTATTACACAGGGCCGTGTACACAAAAATAGCGGACAGGTCAGAAGTTAATCAATGCTTTATTATACGAAAATCTCTGTTTGTACGCTCAGTCCCCTGTTGGATGTGTGGTCCAATGAATAAGCTTAAAGCGAGATAATTTTGTAGTGGTATGAAACACATATTTTGGGTGGGAAAATCTACTAACCTGTTCCCACAATCGATTGGGCATTTATTAATTTATTTTATTCTGGGGAAATTTACAGGTATAATTACATAATAACAGTGGTGAGTAAATATCTTAAACCTAATAAAAAATTCCACTTATATTAGATAGCAAACTAGTCTAATAACAACGATAATAATGGACGAAACACACGATCAAGTATTTGAAGTGGCTCCAAACGACTTAAATCAAATGGAACCATGCCAAAAATTGTGCCCACACACGGTCAGTTCAATTTTCTGTAATTTATGCGTTTTATTATACAGGATGTCCCACGACTATGCCACATGGAGGGAAAGTACCTTGAATATGTACAATTACGCGTGTACTCACAAAATGATATTAAACCACCGGTGGGACTGTCGCTAATAAAACACAGTGATTTGACATCTGGTGACTGATCTCGATTTATTTAATTAATTTTCATACATACTTGTTCAACACTCATACAATCATACTTAGTTCACACAATGACAAGAGACATCTAGTTGCGCTTTCCGCTTTGGATGAACATAACAAACCACTAGCGCCCTCTAGCGAGATATTATCAACATAGATATATTATTTTAAATATTATTCCCGCCATAATACAGGTCAACATTGTAGATGGAACATTTTACTGAAAGACCACATCATTTTAATTAAAAAAACAATTTAAACTCCATTCATAGATTTTTAAATAATTACATGGTTGAACCGAGAATCGAACGCGCTTCACGAGAAAAAAAATTACCTGTAGCTTTATCATACCGATCGAAAGGCTTCATCGTAAGGATTATTTTTTGCTAAATAACATAGTGTCAGAAATAAAAGGAAGGCTATGAATTTTAACTTATCGCTTCACTCTTATAGCTTGCACCACACTCTGTGTCAAGCGAAGCGTTACTTTAATCTCAATATTGCGACAATATGAAAGCCGTTGTCTGTGTCATTCATTACCCTGACAAAAAAAATTGCCACCTTTTACAAACACTAATTGGAATTTCAGAGATTAAAAATGAAAAATTCATTTTCGCGTCCCTACAGAGAGTTGCAGACGTACAAATTTATACGAATCGATCATTTACTCTATTATGAACTATGAAAGTTTTTAAAAGCCTCCTCCTGAATAATGAACTAATTAAAAATGTTTTCCGGGAATCTGGAGATGAG
Source organism: Synanthedon vespiformis (assembly GCA_918317495.1). Taxonomy (NCBI): domain Eukaryota; kingdom Metazoa; phylum Arthropoda; class Insecta; order Lepidoptera; family Sesiidae; genus Synanthedon; species Synanthedon vespiformis. Next base: position 934,771 of record OU906971.1, on the reverse strand, counting down.
ATAAACAAAATTTTCCAGGAAATATCTGAAAGTTGATAAAACCGTTGGGGGAATTTATATGAAATACTTCCTTTTTCACGAATCAATTACAAAATTCATTCATAATTAATGAAACCTACAAAAAATATATACATAGGTACTAGCTGGTGCCCGTAACTTCGTCCGCGAAAATATATAATATACATATATATTTTTTTATTAGAGATGGGTTTGCTCTTGGCCAACAACCCCGACACGTAGTTCCAAACCTTGGCAGTGCGCATTATAAAGCGCTTAGTCCGAAAAGGAGGGATTTCGACAAGATGAGGATGGTAACCAGCCGTACGTTTGAATGTCCGATGGAAGAAAGGGGAATATTATGAGTAATAACGCCTAACATCGCTATTGCTGTGACGACGGAGGCGCCCAATTCTTTAATTTTTACTCGGGAACAGTACTTTTTTCTGGATGAAATGTACCCTTCCTTGAATGAATCCTTTCCTGTATCCCTTACAACGTGTATGCTAAATTTCATTATGATCACTTGAGTAGTTAAGGCATTTTCTAGTTAAGAAAGGAATTTCACTAACTTCCACATTCATGTTCGAGTGATGTGAAATTTGGTATACTGTAACTATACTATTTCCATGACATGGTATAACCTTGACCTGATGCTACAGACTATGATTCCAATTTGCGTTGTATATATATGCAGTGAAAATGTAATGTAATGTACGAGTAATGTAATGTAATGTAATGTAATGTAATGTAATATAATGTAATGTAATGTAACGTATCGCAACATAGCGTAACGTAACAAATCGTAACGTAGAGCGTAATGTAGATAATGTAATGTAACGTAACGCAATAATGCAATGTAACGTAATGTAATAATGCAATGTAATGTGATGTAATGTAAAGTAATGTAATGTAACGTAACGCAATAATGCAATGTAACGTAATGTAATAATGCAATGTAATGTGATGTAATGTGATGTAATGTGATGTAATGTGATGTGATGTGATGTGATGTAATGTGATGTAATGTAATGTGACGTAACATAGCGTAACGAATCGTAACGCAGAGCGTAATGTAGATAGGTAATGTAACGTAACGTAACGCAATAATGCAAAGTAATTCAATGTAACGTAATGTAATATAATGCAATGTAATGCAATGTAATGCAATGCAATATAATGTAAATAATAATTTAATACAATGTAATGTAAAGATTAAAATGTTTTTTATAACACTTGAGAAAAAGGTGCACGGACGCAATCGCGAGCAATATAATATACTAGCTGGTGCCGGCGACTTCGCCCGCGTTCTCTATAGCCTCGATAAATGGACTATCCAACACAAAACGAATTTTTCAATTCGAACCAGTAGTTCCTGAGATTAACGCGTACAAACAAACAAACTCTTTTCAGCTTTATATATTGGTATAGATTTCGGTTGTATTATGACACATTTCTGTGGCGCAACTTCCTTCAAACTTTATTATTATATCGTGCTTAATGTTTAACTTGTATAATATGTAACAAAACTGGTACATACTAAGTTACGAGATGCAGAATTCCTTATAAGTTTAGAAGTTACGCGACAAGCGAATGTGTTATAACTTTTAATGAGCAAATATTGACTTTGTATTGAAGCCCCTGTGTTACAGTCGTACACTGGGCAGTCCGTCTTAAGTTAAGACCACAGTGAAATAACAGCACGGGTGTTTTGGATAGATGGCGCTATCTCCCGGGCCAAGCCGGGATTCCCGTAGGACTTTTATTTTAAATTTCCCGTAGGAATGAAGCATTTTCCCGCGATAAATAGTAGCCTATGTTCATCACGGATAATATCGGCTTCTAATGGTAAAAGAATTTTTCAAATCGGTCCACTAGTTTCGGAGCCTATTCTATACAAACAAACAAACAATCAAATCTTTCCTCTTTATAATATTAATATAGATAATAGATGACGACCCATATTTGTCTACATACTTATACCGACCTTAGTAGGACTAGGATTAAGTATAAGTGATAAGAAAACGATAAGCTTCAATTTCCTATTTGAAAAGACAATAAAAGCAAAACAGAGCGGTGTGTTAAAAATAGACGCGTTCACATTACAACCGGATTTACGAATACAACCGTCATTCCTTCGGGGTTTTAAAGTTTGTGAGGTCGAGAAAGGTCTACATAATTCACCGTCGACCCTTCGGATGATGGGCACGAGTAAAACTTACTATAACATAAAACTACGCGAGACGAGAACTCCTTTTTATTTCTCACAAACGTGTGTGCTGATTTCTCGTTTCCATTGTATAACGAACTTTTACTATGGTTACGAATAAAAGTAGATTGTTTTTCGTGAATACCTCCAGCATCATGCGCTGAAGCCTATTTCTACAGTCTCTTTCATACCAGTTCTCGCTTATTTGCTTCTCGTACTTTCATGCTGCATACTGTGTCGTTCTTGCATTCATCCTCATTCATACTATTGCGGGTGGGATTCCCGCCTATTTATCCTAATCTGTCTAACTATCTATTTATTATTTATTTCTTATGCCATTAATCCTTAATCCTAAACGGTTTGAGTATCACAGGGGGAATAATGGTACACAATTTTATCTATTTTACACACAATACTACTTAACCTTAAATAATTTAAAAACATTATTCAATTGAAAACATTAAAATAATTTGAAAACATTAATTTTTGTAACATTAAAATATAAAGAAAAATACTTAAACTTAACTAATTTATCAGAAAGTTGCGTGTTCAGATCACGTCGGGGTCACCATCACCAGTGTGGTTGAGGGTTAGAAGGCGCTGGTGATGAGGACAGAAGAACGAGCGTGCGTTGGCCTTGAAAACTTTGGCGTGACTGTCGTAAGCGTTGTGTGCGTATATTTTATGTTATGTAGGTACAGATGTGTGCGTGTGGTGCGCATCGATTAACTATTGACGCCCGCTTGTTCGTGTGTCCGGTAGTTACAATTTGAAACATACTGTACGCCACAGTAAAGTATAATATGAACTTTTGAATAGTATGAACTTTTACTATGCTTATAGTAAAGTGTATATATATTACTTTATTTTTATAAAATACTTTTCAAAGTAGATAGTTTTTAATCAACAACAGGCTGCTCTTCTTTGATCAATGGCGTTTTTTTATTCAGGCGACAAACAAAAATGTCGTGTGTTTTAAGCTGTATAGAGATGAGATGAGATGAAATGAGGTTGGAATAAGGTATACAAAAGAATCCATCTTAAAATTAATTGTCAGAGTATCTATGCTTGTCTAATAAAGTGACTGTATTACTTCCACCTAAATCACTAAATCGTCTCGTACGACAATGCGAACGCGCATCAAACTGACAGAATTTGACATATACGAGGCTGCGGTTTACGAGTGACGAGTCCCATCTTACTTCGCGTTATCACTGACTATCTGAGCAAATGTTTTGCTACTGTTTAATCTACATTGCTGTTTGTTCAGGATTTAACAAAGTAATAGATACCTGCCAGTATTAAAATAGACATGGTGTTTGACGGCAGTATCCATGTACATAATATATATACTACCTATAACACAGCACAGACCAGAATCAACTTAACAAAGGTGGCTAAAGTTGGTCCTGCTAACCCTAGACCACTGATTGTGAGTCAGAGCGCACAATAACTTACATTTACATTACATTTTTACAAATAATTTGATAATTTTTCACTAAAGGTTTATATATGTAATGAAACCTAAAAAGCTTATTAACATATATAAATGATTGGTCTCGCTACGCTCGACTAGATACGGCCCTACCTAAAAGCAATAACTCCGTGAATCCGGCAACTTTTTATTGCATTGTGTGTAAAACATCGTCACTACTTATTTATCACTTTTTACACAGTTTCACTACGAAAATTGGCATTTTATCATACCCAAAATTTAATAAATCATATCACAGACAGTTTGCAGTGTGACTAGCTCGGGTGCGCCGAATTGGGCGTACTAAAATTTGCCGCATTTTTCAAGAACGTGTATCTAGTCGAGCGCAGCGAAATTAATCAAATATCTGCTTTTATATAAGTAGAAAAAAATTATATTTTGCAACCAAGTGCGCGTCTGTCTGTTTCTACCATAGAATAATCTACGCTGACTTATTCTAAACCACCCAAAATAGAAAGAGCGACCAACGATAAAGGTTTTTTACCGATTTTGATAAAATTTCGTAATTTGGTCCAACTTAAAAAATAGGATAGTTTTAATTTTGAACCCGGGCGAAGCCGGGAGCGTGTAGTTCTTATTTATATATTATGTTAACTATAGACAGAAAATAATAAAAAATGCATTGCCTTGCCTATCGAAAGAAAGAAGGACAAATATGAATAAAACAAAACGTCTCGACGAGGAAACACCTTAAATATTCATAACTTGTGAAAAAATTAAAAAGTATACACAGCCGGACTTACATTGAGAACGATGAAGGTACATTTGCAATTCTATTCGTTGTATTTTACCATATTTTCATTTATGTTAAATATATTGTATACCCCCAGGGGGGGTAGATTTAAATTTTGAAACTGTCTGAATAAACTAGGATCCCTTCGCAATTAAATTTGAAAAACTGTGGGGGAACGAATTTAAAAATTTCTGATCGTAAGTATCTAAAGGTTAAAAGTTATTCAAAGTTTATCATCGTTATCATTATGTGGATGTGTCTCTCTACTGCTGGATGTAGGATTCTCACAACACTCGCCACCACGCACATAAATACATACATATTATATACTAGCTGTTGCACGCGACTTCGTCCGCGTAACTTTATAAAATATAATACATTCGTGTCTGTGAAACCATGGAAATATACATACAAATTTTCAACTCAATCGGTCAAATCGTTTAGTAGTTGACATATCGACAGCAGCGTCACCTACTGGGTCCAATTGTATTTTTGAATCATCTAGGAAGTCATGGAAATAGCCATATAAAATTTCAACCCAATCGGTTCAGCCGTTTAGAAGTTATGTGAAAAAGAAGTTAAGTACGGAAGGATAATTCTTACTACTCGTTGTCTTATTACTCGTTTTCCCGTAGGAATGAAGCATTTTTCCGCGGTAAAAAGTAGACTATGTTCATAAGGGATAATGTCGGCTTCTAATGGTAAAAGAATTTTTCAAATCGGTCCACTAATTTCGGAGCCTATTCTAAACAAACAAACAATCAAATCTTTCCTCTTTATAATATTACTTAGTATAGATACAAAACATCCATGACAAATACAAAGGTAAAATGTTAACACATAAACATTATGTGTTAACATTATAAATAGGACTCCAGCTAGTATTGGAAATAAGTTTGCTATTAAATAATAAAAAATCAGTAGTATAATGTAGCCAGTTATAGGAGGCGTATAATATAATGTATATATAGATATTATAGCGATAGCGAAGAACTCAATTCCCGCGTGTGTGTAAGAGGTCTAAAAGCTTTCGAGCCGTAAATTCCCGAACATTTTTCTCTATATATAAAGCGGGGTACCTATCTTTGAAACGTGTTAGACTACAGATAATGTTGCGGTCAAAAGAAAAAATAGACACAATCATTCACTGTCCCGTTCAAACGGAGGGTCTTTATATGTAGACAAACTAATCTTTATCTTCGGTTTTACACGGACTTTTAGCAGCATTGTATATTTTATTATGTACAAATATAAGTAGGAGACTCCTACTACACTCCTACTGGGAGTGTATCTATACTAATATTATAAAGAGGAAAAATTTGATTGTTTGTTTGTTTGTATAGAATAGGCTCCGTAACTAGTGGACCGATTTGAAAAATTCTTTTACAATTAGAAGCAGACATTATCTCTAATGAACATAGGCTACTTTTTACCGCGGGAAAATGCTTCATTCCTACGGGAAAACGGGTAATAGGACAATGGGTAGTAAGAATTATCCTTCCGTACTTATCTTTTTCACATATAACTTCTAAACGGCTTGACCGATTGGGTTGAAATTTTGTATGTGTATTTCCATGGTTTCAGAGACACGAATGTATTATATTTTATAAAGTTACGCGGACGAAGTCGCGTGCAACAGCTAGTTAATAATTAAATTATTAATAATAATTATGTTGTTAATATTAAAAAAGTTAAATTTTAATTCGCATTACGCTCTTCAACTACAAATTACAGATTTAATAATGTATTGGATAACATTTTGTGGTATATTCGATAATGTGGCAGCGGTTTTTTGAGTGGTACAAAAAATGGGTTGATAAAAAAATATGTAACACTATTAATTCCAAGTTAATAATTCTAAGTACATATCATCAATAATAAATAATAATAATAATAATAAATCTGTAAGGGTTGGTCATGGAGTAATTTACTTTGTTTTTAGAAATATCGTGTATATAGGCTCTATACATGATACTGAATCTAAATTGACGATTTTTAGAATTTTTTTCTGTATTATGTATGTTCGTCCATAACTATTAAACGAATTAAGTGATTTTCATGAAACTTGGTATATAAACATTTAGACGTACACGGCATAATTTTGATTTATGTCCCTTTAGTTTTTAAGCAGCTATATGTCTGTATGTGTCGTGGGCAGATCGTAAAGTATGAAATCTGAAATCTTTCACCAAAAGTCAAAAATAGGTGCGACGAGGAGCGGAGCGAAGCAAAGTGAGGAGGAGCGTGTTAGGTTTACATGGAAATAAATTTGGGGAGCTGAGCAAAGAGGAGCGGAGTGAGGCGACCCTCTTAGTTTTAACGGAACTGATCTGCCCAGGAATATCACGATATGCCCAATTCTACGATGTGCCGACGACATATGCAACGTGAACCGCTCACTGCTTTCTACGAGCGACTAAGGGCCACTGTCCACGGCGGCGTCGCTTCATAGACGCGTATTCGTCAGTATACGCTTAGTGAACGCCTGCTTGCAGCTCCATACAAAACCGTATGTACGCCGCGGTATGACATGCGGTACGGCAGACGTCATGACGCCTGCATGCAGCGACGCGAGCGCGACGTTGCCGCTCCGTCGACAGAGTAGTACGGTTTTGTATGGAAGCTGCAAGCAGGCGTACACTAAGCGTATAATGACGAATACGCGTCTATGAAGCGACGCCGCCGTGGACAGTGGCCCTAAGGCGGAAAGAGTGAGACGATGACACATTTTCGCCCGCCTCAAGTATGTATGGCAAAGGCGCATCTGTAATTTAAATCTTTGGGAGTAACCTATGTTCAGCAGTGGACGTAACGGCTGAAATTATGATTATGACTATCGTTCAGCCCTAACCGCTTCCGCTCATGACTTAAGTCTTTCAATTCGAATAATAATAATAATGTACTCGTAACACTCCCAAATAAAGTATTCGAGGCGCGTGGCTTGTTTCATAATTTATTTACGTGCCTAATTATTTTACGGATCTGTCTGCGGCGATAATGAAACAACATTTTAAATATTAAAATTGATAAATTTGAACTATCCGTTTTGCTTATACATATTCAACTAAAACGGTTACACGCTCCCGGCTTCGCCCGGGTTAGGAGTTTAGTAGTTCACCCTGGAGACACAACGTGACACGTAATTTTTATAAATACAATATAAACATAGATAAATGATTGGTCTCGCTGTGCTCGACTAGATACGGCCCTGTCTAAACGCAATAGCTCCGTGAATGTGGCAACTTTTTATTGTAGTGTGTGTAAAACATCGTCACAATTTATCACTTTTTTACACAGTTTCTCTACGCAAATTGGCATTTTATTATGCACAAAATTTAATAAAATAAACGCCGAATTCGGCGTAGTATTTGTTGCCGCATTTGTCAAGCACGACGGCTGTGTCTAGTCTAGATGAGCGGAGCAAGACCAATCAAATATGTTTGCATATAAATATATAAGTATGGATAGATAAGAATTATAAGATTAAGTAGTTTGAAAATAATAAGAATTAAACAAAGAAACATGACATGAACATTTATTTTCACATGACCTGATTAAGAATTGTAATTCTAGTTGAAACTTCTATTCGCTAATCAACTGAGTACATCTCACCTTTACTAACTAAAGCATAGAAAGTTCAGAAAACTTGCCACAGGCAGCTTCTAGTTGATTGCCTCGCTTTAACGAACTCAAAAAAAAAAGAAAAAACAAAGAGGCAAAGGCAATAACCAACTTCAGCCTCTTGATTGCTGGACAACAACAAAAAACAAAAAGAATTAAGTTTTTCGAAATGAGAACGCATTATACATGCGTAGCGACGGCTGAAAGCGGTTGTAAGTTTTTTTTTTTTTGTAGAGAAAAACGCGCGGCAACTCCCTCAGGAAAGTCCGTATTACTTTTTTGAAGATAAAAATCTGTGTAATGCGAAGAAAATTTTATAAAGTTTCACCTAAGTATACCGATGTGAATGTTTTAAGTTGAGTTGGTGTAACATTCGCAACACCTGCATTTTTGTTTTGTGAAAAATAAATGCCAAATTGACATTTAGTGACGCCATCTTGTTTCATTGTTCATTATCTGTGCTCCGACACTTCTATCATACGAGTAATTTTCTCCTCTGTGCTTCTGTCATCTGTTATTGATTTAGGGTATTTAGCTATTTTTGACAAAATAATTAGGACATTTAAAAAAAAATAAGAAGCAATGAAGGTTACTTTTTCTTTTTCAATGCGGACGAATTCGCGGGCGCCAGCTTAAAATAAAACCTAATATATAAAATTCTCGCCCCCTTGGGGTAGGTTAGGTAGGTAGGTCTGAGAATAGGTTTTTATCTATTTTTTTTACGCGGGCGAAGTCGCGACGCGGGCAGCAGCTAGTAATAAAAAAAAATTAAATATGTCTACTTTTCTAACACACATTTTTAACGTATCAGAGATTTTAACTTCAGAGAGAAATGTCTCCATATTTTCCTCTAAGAAGTGTATAAAATACTAAGAACATAAGTCCCCCACCTTTGTAGTCGACGGAAAAACTTAACTTCGATACAATAACAACATATTTCTATATAAGTAACGCTAACGATATTTTCCAAGAGACAATAAATACATTTTTCCAGCACAACTGGATCGGTGTATCATTGACAAATGGCTCAACATTTTTATCTTTAGCGAGTATCGAGTGACCAGAGAGATATATGGTGGTACGTTGACCTAAGGACAAGAATACGTTCTCATTGTGACGTTGTGTGTCGACACTGTGTTCTTTTGTGGCGTCAATTTGTTTGAGATCTTGATACACAAACGTAGTTGGAAAATAAAATTTAGTGTGTCATTTTTTTACGCTAAAGAGTCGCAGATAGGGCGCTAAGAGTTCGCCGTCAAATACTACTAAATCTATACCAATATATAAAGCTGAAGGAAGAGTTTGTTTGTTTGTTTGTACGCTCTAATTTCAGGAACTACTGGTTCGAATTGAAAAATTCTTTTTGTATAGGATAGTCCATTTATCGAGGAATGCTATAGACTATAGAGAACGTGGACGAGGTCGCGGGCACCAGCTAGTCCATCTATAAATGCGAAAGTAAATCTGTCAAGATATAATAGTACCTAGATATCTGCCCAGATTTAATTTAATAACTAAAACAATATATTCCATTAATAATATATTATATGCGGGCTGTGCTTATAGGAATAAATCCGATATTGTATTATGCCTGCCTCGTTGGAGGCCTTGTAAATAAAATAAAAATAAAATATAGGAAAATCGTGGTCACCGTATACCATTGTTATCGTTGAGAAGTGAAAAAAAAAACACAACGGCTGCAGTTAATTTGAAACAGCACGATAAGGATGTGATGGCTTCAGAGGCAAGTCGAAAGCGAGAGGGCACTCTCCAATTTTTGTTGCGGAATTAATTAATAATTTCACAATGGTCCGTTGAATCATTTGTTATTTGCTCGGGGAACCCACTGAGACTACGAACTTGACACTTTTCGCAAGTTTGTCATAGAACGTCACAGAACTAGCGATCCGTATACATAGCGTGACATTATACGTAGCGTATAATATGTCGGCGGCCGATCGTATAATCCGGCATATCGTGAAATGGCGGTGTTTCATGAAGTTGCAAAGTAATCAAAATGTGCTTATCAAATAACAAAACCTTATACTTATAACCGCTTAGATTTGTAAGAGTTGTGGTGCTCCTCTAGGAGCACTAGCGCTCTAGCGCTTGATTCGTTTTTTTTTAAGAGAGTGTATCGCAATGATTTAAAAATAAACATTATACAAGGAGAGGAAATTGTCGTATACGAAATGAGTTTGGCGGTTAAAGAGTTCAAAAACCAATCACAAACTCACATCTCAATGGGCAGCTAAGTCGTCGAACGATATACTTCTGACGATCTGGCTGATATTAGTTAGATATCACGATCTGCCTAGGCAAATCACAATCTGCCGGATTATACGATCGGCCGCCGACATATAGACAAACCATTTTCATTAGGTAAAACATCCGTTAGGTGGTTCGAAAGTTAGCGGAGGAACAGAGAAACTTTATTTTATAATTGACAGACTTTATTTATTTTATAAGGCCTTTTTAGACTGAACCGCATTCGCATACTAAACAAAATTAAGCCTAGGTTCAAACACTTTGTAGTTGGAAGCTGTGAAGCGAGCAAAGACAAATTACTTTATTTCTTTTCCCCCTATTTATTTATTGTGCCTCCTTCTTGCTTTTATTATTTTTTTGTTTATCGCCATTCCTTTTTCTTGACTTCCTGTACATTAGAAAAAAAATTTAATGGTCAAGTATTTTATTGAATAAAGTATTAAACTATAAATATATATTTAAAAAAAGGTTTCGTATCTAAATCTGCTTCTATATAAATAATAAAATGAATCACTAAACGTGTTGCTAAGCGCAAAACTCGAGAACGGCTGGACTGATTTTTATTCCGTCTTCACTTATGGATAGAGGGATAATCAGGGATGGTTTTTACGTAAAAAAATGCATCCCGGGCGAAGCCGGGAGCGGGTCGCTAGTACCTAATGTAATGTTTGTTTTTATGCAATGGATAATCTGAAAATACCTATTTTGATTTTTTTGTACGAAACTACGAAACGACAATTTCATACTTAAATTCTTTCAATATGGATAATAATATTTGTAAATTAGGTGAATTTATAATAAAAAAAATATTTCCAGGGCGGTCACGGTCAATTCTATTTTCTTCAAAAGTTACCTCAATCGTCACTAATTGACACTTGTTGCACCTTTTCTATAAGGGACTGATTTACCGTCTTGGTATCGAGTTTTTTAGGGTTCTGTGTTCTGTGTTCCTCATCCGTGTGACGTCATTCTACGAATTAGTTTTGCTTGTACTATGGCTAATCGCAGACTGAACACAATTTTTACTAAAACTAGTGCAACCTAATCACCTACGAATTAAGGTGCAATATTGAACAACAATTTTTTGTAGTCTCACAGAGATAACAAAACAGATTTAAAATTCGAAGTTTCTTAAATATTGTGTAAAATATGAAGAAAAAGTAGCCGATTAAGATAGTATAATGAGATTATCGACATTAATACATAATAATTAGTATGTATCTATAAAATTTAGGTAAATTAATAAGCTTAAAAACAAATGTAGAGTTTTCGCTAAAAAAAATATTACTGTGACCAAAACCTTTCTTTATGCAGTAATTTACTATTTCTTTTTTTCGCAGAAAATTGAATATTTTGTATAAGTCTGTCCTATTCAAAGCTTTTTGTTGCACTGTATTTTTATTTAGACTTTCATTTTACTCTAAGAAGCCAAATTAGGCAACGAAACACGCTTTTCTTGTTGATTTGATTTCTCGAGAATTTTACTTCTGCTGATTTTAATTTTTTTTTTTTAAATTCCCATCATTAATTCATGCCAACCACAAATTTCACGACTGCAAAACTAGCCGGCCGTTGTAACAAATTGACGGTTTGACACAAATTAGATTAGAATGTGTGGGTACATAGTTCAATCAAACCACGTAAATATCAATACATTTTAATCAATTTCAGAGTGCTGCAAAGTACACCTACCAATGACAGTACCCAATTGTACGTAGATCAACCATGAAAATGTTTGAAATTATTGTCTTGTAAAGTAAAGTCGGGGTACGAAAACCATCGTCAGTTTTGAGGTTGGGTGATTGATAAATTTTCTACCTTTAGGCCGGTTTCAGTGCTCTCCTGACGGTCAGTACTGACGATACGCACGACCGACCGCGGTAAAATACGCGTGCGTACGGTCAGGCGAGTTCTTTTCATACAAATGACAAGCGCGTCGGTCGCACGGTCAGGAGTGCGTACCGTCAGTATTGACTGTCAGTATATGTTATTATTCTGTGACTTAACTGATCTTAATAAAATTTTGCATGTAACACGTCTTGTCAGAGATACAAGAAAGGACATAAACTTAAGACCTAAGGACATAAGGACATAAGAAGACCTTTCGCCCAGAAAACTAGGTACTATTCCCAAGGTATCATCAATCAATCAATCAATAGTAATAATAAATATGTATGTATGTTACACACACACACATCATGACCATGAGTCTTCAATCATGGTTATTATTGTAAATGATTTTTCTAAGTGTTAATATAACATTTTTATTTTTATTTATTTTATGTTCCTCCATAACTCTTAAACGAATTGACTGATTTTCATGAAACTTGGTAGATAAACATTTAGACGTACAGGACACAATATACCTAGGCTACTTTTTTCTTTTTCAACACGAACGAAGTCGCGGGCCCCAACTAGTCTAAAATGAAATAAAAAGCTAACTCCTGGCCGAAATGTTATAGCAACAAGAGGTCATGCTTTTTTATTTTTAACGCGGACGAAGTCGCAGGCAACATATATATATATAGTAATGTATAAACCCACATTCGAGTGCGGAACCATTTAACTTTATTTTGGAGCCTATTAAAGCGACATTTTTCTAAAAAAAAATGTATACGTGTAGTATGGCACTCGAGTCGATGGGCTAAATGTAATTATTGACTCCGGAGTTAAGAGGATCCAGGCTTTTAGTGAATGTACTCTCTTTAAAAAGTACTCCGATAAATATATTTTGCGTTGAAATCAAATGAACATGGAATTTTTTTGGAAGCTGGCGTGAGCCTTAAAATGATATTAGGTAAGTAAATAAGTATAACCACGGATAAGTAACATTACGTATATGAAAACCTATGTTTAAGTAGGTACACTAGCTGTGTCTCGCGGTTTCACCTGTTGCTTAATTTAAGTTGAAAAATTCATGTACAGTCGGGGTAATTAAATCAAATGTCGATTAACATGGCTTGTAAGATAAAGATGACTGTGTCTTGAGTTAAAGTACAGTCAGGGTAAGAATAGGTTCGTCACTTTAGAGTCGACATTTGCTTGCACCAGGGCAATTATCAGTCATGCCAAAATTTCATTTCAAGCATATCTCAGTTATCTGCTTAATTTCAAAAGATACAAGTCAACGACTTTGTATAAGAATGGATATGAAAACTGACGAAGGTTTTCGTACCGCGACTGTACATTAGGGCTGTTACACAAGCAACGCCAAACCAAAGCTGCTTAGTAGTTGCAAATCTTTATTAGAATTAAGTATAAGGGAATAGGAAGGGAAAGGGAAACTGGCTCCAGTAACTCTTACTCACCGAAACACAAAAGCACAAATGCTGTTATTTCACGGTGGTGTTCTTAAGTATGAGCTAATTTATGCCAAAATATGCCCAAATTTTCCTTGTTACGCGGACGAAGTCGCGTACAACCGGTAAGGTAACCGCCGTACTAATATTATAAATGCGAAAGTTTGTATGGATGTATGGATGTTTGTTACGCTTTCACGCAAAAACTACTGAATGGATTTCAATGAAACTTTACAATAATATTAGCTTTTACATCAGAATAAGATTAAGACATAGACTATATAATTTAAAAAGTAGTATCTATACTGATATTATAAAGAGGAAAGATTGGATTGTTTGTTTGTTTGTATAGAATATGCTCCGAAACTACTGGACCGATTTGAAAAATTCTTTTACCATTAGAAGCCGACATTATCCGTGATGAACATAGGCTACTTTTTACCACGGGAAAATACTTCATTCCTACGGGAAATCTAAAATAAAAGTAAATACTAGCGGCTTGGCCCGGGATACACTTGACAGCGCCATCTATCCAGAATTGGTAAAGCGACTAACAAGACAATTGCTTGGTGATATTTTTAGCGAGCCATTCCACGGTAGATGGCGTTTTATACTTTTCAACGCGGACGAAGTCGCGAGCACCAGCCAGTTAGGTATAATTTAGCAAAATATTGCCCAATGAGGCGACGTGTTCTTCAAGGAAAAGATTTTATACCCGGGAATCTCTGAACTTCCTATATCTACTACTAGCGCCATCTAGCATAACACACAGTAAACAATTACACTTTCTTTTTAGCAAACGAGTTGAGGTAATAAGTTTCGTTTCAAATCGAAGGTGGCGCTCAGAAATATTTTTTAGAAATTGAAGACGTGAGTGGATGAAGGCGTTATGTCGCATTTTTGGGTTTTTTCGTTTTTTTGGGTTAATGAAGACAATATTATGTCCTTATATATGATTAGAGACCTTAAGATCGTCGATTTAAGACATTTTTGGAATATAAAAAGTTGAAAAAGGTGTTATGTACGGTTAATTTTAAAAAGCAGAGTGCAGAAAAGTTTACTTTTGTCAATGAAAGAGGGAGCTATATTCACTTCTTTGCTAACGAATATTTTAGGTCGTTTACACAACTTTTAATCATAGTTTAGTACAAAAATCATTGATGCATCGTTGCTGTAACACTTTAGCTAGGCGTTAGTAATATATTTTATTTTAGATGATCCCCTCGGGCGGGAACAGTACTTTTTTACTGGGTGAAGTACCCTATGTCCTTTCTGGTGACCCAGACAACGTGTATGCAAAATTTCATGGTGATCGGTTCAGTAGTTTTTGCGTGAAAGCGTAACAAACAAACAAACGAACTTAGTGAGGATTTTAGAAATCTATTCTAAAAAACTCTTTTTAACCAAAAAAAAACCGACTTCAAACTTTCTCATGGTAAAATTTGTGGTAAAATAAAAGTAAATACATATTAATTTCAGTTACTTATATTAGATTGGTACTTTATACAATATTTATTTATATCTCACACAAATACTTACAAACGAACTTAAACTAAAATAATATTCTTCAAACACTATTTATAAATATATTATTACCTACTATACCTGAATTATTATATTAAGGTTTGAAGGCGACACTTGTGGGGGCAATCGGCGCGTGTGTACAATTGCGCACAAAACTGCTAAGGAACTTAACATTACAGGCAGTGTTGATATTCCTTCCATAAAATCACCGTGCGGTGTCGATGGAGAACGTTTCTTTTATTCACTATGAATTTGAATTTAATGAGGCATTTATTCACTATGACGTATTACTAATACGATAAAACAATCTGTACGCGACAGTACCCAAGAGACTCGAGACTCGCGAACGAAGTGCGGGAACGAAGAACGACTGAGTCTACCAATAACGAGTTATTGGTAGACTCAGCCCCTCACGCTCCTCTGAAACACCTAAAAATAGAATTCTGAGCACATTTGCCGAGAAGTCTTTATTCGCTACACAACCTATATTAGGACCTCTGTCAAGTAGGCTAACTGTCATTTAGACCTTTCACCAGGGATAATGGAGTTGTTATACCTTTGTTTGTACGGTAAAGTCCCAAACATTAAAAAGAAAATAATTTAAAAAAAAACGCCTATTGAACGATGCAGTAAACCGAGTGCATAATTCAATAAAACATAAAATTACTTCTAAAAGTAACTAATCAACACTTTACTTGTTGTCGGTCAAAGAGGCCCTAAGTAAAAATGTAATCTATTTATCTACATATAGTTATTACTTAAATTATTTTTATATGCTTTGACATAAATTACTTTGAGGTACAATTAAAAAAAGGCTTTTACAAAAATTTGTCAGTTTGTAAAAATATATCTGCATATATTATAATTATTGATATAACAGTAATTAATTAATATTACCAGTAACTTGACTGAAGAAATTGATTATTTATAAAAAAAATGGTAAGTTATATTATCGGAAATAAAGTATTATTCTGTGGACGCGCTTTATTGTTTTATTATAATAATAATATTTATTATTATCATATTTTCTTCGCTATACATTATCAATTTTGCATATTATTGTCCTTACAATAATTTCCACATCAAATGTTTTAAACGTTCTAGTAATACTAAATCTAAGTCTCTTTGATCTATGTTCAAAAGTATATTTTGTATTGTGTGGTATCTACATTTTATATTTAAATAGTCTGTGGTAAATCCGCTATGAATATAATTTCTCGACTGTGTCATGGAAGAAAAAAAAAAATCACTTTCTTTTTGTAATTTTCTGGCCAGGTAACTGGACTTTTAAGCCAAGCGACTTTTAAGACATTGCTCATGACACACAACAGAATATATACAAATATTTTATAGTATTGTGCGTGACAGTGTTCTGTGGGTCTCTGCGTTAACTATTTAAGTAGCCTGTGGGTAATTAATTTCTCGACTGTTTCATAGCAATAGCATAGAAAAACAATAATCAATTTCACGGCAATATCTCCAGTTCCGGTGGCAATGGGATATTCTTCATTACAGCGAAACGTTTCAACGCGTCGTATTTGTTCCGTAGGGCTTCGATTTCTTCGCGAATTCTTGAGTTGTCTTCTTGCATTCGCTCCATGTCTTGCCATTCCTACAATTTTTTATATAGAATTATAGATAGAGCAGTCAGTGAGACCAGTTGGACCAGAGTATTGCCATAGGGCTCGTAGCTTCTTTCTGAAACGTGAAAGAATTTTCTAAATCTATCCAGTAGTTTTTTAAGTTTATTCTTTACAAATATCTCTTTATAATATAACTAGCTGTTGCACGCGACTTCGTCCGAGTAACTTTATATATAAAATATAATACATTCGTATCTGTGAAACCATGGAAATACACATACAAAATTTCAACCCAATCGGCCAAGCTGTTTAGTAGTTGACACACCGACAGCAGCGCCACCTACCGGGTCCAATTGTATTTTTAAATCATCCAGGAAATCATCGAAATACCCATACAAAATTTCAACCCAATCGGTTCAGCCATTTAGAAGTTATAATAATTCTTACTACCCGTTGTCCTTTTACCCGTTTTCCCGTAGGAATGAAGCATTTTCCCGCGGTAAAAAGTAGCCTATGTTCATCACGGATATTGTCGGCTTCTAATTGTAAAAGAATTTTTCAAATCGGTCCCGTAGTTTATGAGCCTATTCTATACAAACAAACAAACAAACAATCAAATCTTTCCTCTTTATAATATTAGTATAGATAGAAGATATAGATAGTACAGATATATAGATACCTGACTCTTCTCAGTTTCCAGTTCATCTTTCTGTTCTATACGTTTTATACGACACGAAGCCGCATAGCCTCTATTCTTCAATGTGCGACGTCTCTGTTTCATTCTAGAAAAAATAAATTAAAAAGCATAAAATATACAAATTGTTTCAAAATATTTGAATTGCTCGCGCAACTATACTTCGCGAGTTGAATTCTTATTTATTTATTTATATTTATTTATATATTACGGATAGCCAACGTAATAGTGTGCATATGAAACTCAAAAAAAAAATAAAAAAAATTGCATGTCAAAGTTTAGCTTGCACACATCACAATTATAGGCTATCACAACATGCATATTAATTAATTGTTGGAAATTCTGTCCTCGATTATTTGCATTAAGTAATAAGTATATGCCTGAAAAGGATATGAATGCAAATGGAAGTATGCAAAAACAGAATGGAGAGGAGTATGTTAAACATAAAATGAAAGGGCAGAATTATATAAGAGAAAAGACAATTGTAACAGACATCACATGTATAGTGAAAAGATTAAAATGGACATACACTGAGGAGTAAGAAAACTGTGAGCATTAGCATGTTGCTAATGCGAACCGATACATTTTTTCCCTACCCAAAGTCGTATAATGCAGTTATAGAAATTTTCACTTCAAACATAAAATAATGTAACTAATAAAAAAAAAAAACAGAGATATTGTAAAAATGTCAGAAATGCAGGCTTTATTTATTTATTTAAGTTGAGACAACAAATTCTACCAAATAGTTCCTATGACACAAAATGAGAAAAATATATTTTTGTCATGTCTTCGGTTAAAAGGTTGCCAAAGAGCAACTACTTTTCCATATTCTCAATTATTTTTAATCAATCTCACCTTACGATTTGATCGCGAGTCAAACCCCTCATTTTTAGCTGCCTGTTGAGATCTCTCACCGATATGGAGACTAGTTCATCATCACTGATCTCGGCACATGGTGTCGGTGATAAGGGAGCCTGAAATCAGACAACGGACATCACTATAATTAAGTATGTATTATGCTGACATAACTATAATTTGATGGCCTTGGCCAAATATAGTAGAAACTGGCTAGAAAAACTAAAAAACTTCAACTATAATAAGTATTTCATTACAAGGACTATGTGTCAGGTTTAGAGTGTACCATACAATGAAAAGAAATGAAAGAAATCTTATAAAAAGCAACTAAAGAGAAATTGTTTAGAATTAGGGTCTCTTTCACCAACTACAAGTAAAGTGTTGATTAGTAACTTTTAGAAATAATTTTATGTTTTATTAAATTATGCACTCTATTTAGTGCATCTTATGATAGGCGATTTTTTTAAATGTTTGGGGCTTTTACCATACAAAGAAAGGTATATCAGCTCCATTAATCCCGGGCCCTAACAAATTGGTAGTGGAAAATTCTTACACATAATTTGTAAATTGTATCGATAAAGTCTACAATTTATTGTATCACAAAACTTTTACATATTACAATTTTTTTCCGGAAAAATTTACAATGTAGATGACAATTGTAGGTTTAAGATTTGTGTTACAGTTGATTGTAATAATAAGTACGTCATAATATACTCTCCTCCTTCTGTATCACTAGTGTATAGGTACAAAGTTTTTTATTTATCTACTCTAAATCTTACTCTAACAACAATTAGTTTTACAAAAAATGAACTAAATAATAAGCTTCTTAGAAGCGTAGCGTAAGCTTCTTCGTATGTAAAAGTATAGCGTTATTTGAACTCTTTAAAATTTGCAAGTCATCATGGAGAAAAATTCTAGAGCCTTCATTCCTTACCATGATCGCTTTCCTTCCGCCCAAGTGCTTAATATCATGAGGCATAATAAAGCTTGTTCTGACTTTTAATAGTAAGAGTGGTGACCGCACAATTTAATTTCATAAAAATATTTTTTTTACTATGTAGTACTTCACTGAAATTATTTCTTGATAATGTTCTAACAAATTATAATACTGCCAAGTCTTTCACTGTACGTTTAACGTAATTAATGTTACTGCATTAATAAAATGCGATTCTATTGCTTGCAAAATAATATAAATAAATCAAAACTATTTTATTTACAATTTTATTTCGTAGAACAGCTATAGCGTAGTGTATTGGTAATTTGGTAGTGTAGGTTAGGTATTAGGTAGAGGACAGACAGACAGAATCACAGGACAAAAAAATGACAATTGACATTTAAATTCACACTAGAGTCCATCTAGAGCCACAAGCCACAGCCCACAATTCTATTAAAGCTATGGCAAAGAGTTAGTAATATTGAGCTATGATAGGCTGTGATGCTTTCAAGCTGTCATTCAGGTTTCAATTCAAGAAGACATTCATTTCATCGATTCGTTCATCTCAATCACTCGCGAGTGTATTTGTGGAAAGGAAAGCGTAATTTCTTTATTTTCGATACGTTATAAATTTTTTACTGAATAGCTACATAACAGAAATGGCTAAAAGAAAGAATAAACCGTTGATTGATTCCGACTCCAGCAGCGACTGTTCAGATTTGGACTCTGTAAGTCTATTTTCATAATATATAAATCGTAGGTTATATATTGAAGTCTGTCTGGCCTGGCAACAGCTACGACATTCTTTCGTCGAATTTGTCTGCTAACAGCTTATTTAGGCCAAGATCAATGTCTAACGAATTTCTCACTGCGCATTATTCAAAATAGTAAGCAAAACTAAATACTCAAACAAATTTTAACGTAAATACTTAAAACGTTGAAAACACCGTACAAAAATTTCGTTTTCCATTTATGTTTATGGCGTGTTTGTAGCTCTTTAAAAACGTGACTCATACAAAATTCGATAATAAGGTGTTTACAATGTATCTACAAGGAAATATTTTCCATACAATCAACAATTAAGCGTAATAAATGGTCGCATATTACTGGATTTGCGTGCTACATACAACTTGATCATTTCGTCTTGTCTAGCCGTTTTGAAACTGTAAATCATAATTTTAGAAATTCATGTTATGATGTAACATAAAAGTTTAGGCAAACTTTCACTACCTATAGAGATCTGAGTCATGTTGAGACTTTATGACGTTTATGAGACCGTAAAATATTTACAACTAGTTGCTGCCCGCGACTTCGCCCGCATAACTTTGTAAATTATATACTAAAACCATCCTGGAGAACTACTCTATCCATTGATGAAAACAGCATGAAAATTGGTGCCGTAGTTATTGAGTTTATCCCAAACAAACAGACACTACGGAGGACATTGTTTTATATAATATTATGTAGTGATAACTTATGCTTTTTAATAAACAATAACTCATTATTGGCTGTGGGTCCATCACTGGATAAAATCTTGATGGGAATTGTAGAGGACAATGTGGTGATGCTAATTCTTGGAAGAGGCCTTTATCCTTTTTGGAATATTCAAATTCGCGGCCTCCACTAGAAAACTCCGTGACAGATATTGTTGTGAACTCCTTTTAAATAATTTAAATTGTATTTTTTAAAGAATTTTTCTTTGGGTCCTTCTTTTGGTTAAAATAAAAAGAAATTTTATGCTGTCTTATTTTTGTATTAAACTAGCTATTGCACACAACGTAGCCTGCGTAACTTTATAAAATATAGCCTATGCTATGCTACTCGCTGATGACGTAGCTTTCTATAGGTGAAGGAATTTTCAAAATCGGTCCAATAGTTTTTGAGTTTATTCATTACAATCGTACAAATCTTCTCTCCTTATAATGTTAGTATAAACATGTACTATTTTTATTTGTTAAAATTTCTAATAGAAACCATTGTCTCATTGTCTTCGAATATTGACTCGCCCATTGACACTTCAGTATGCTCAGCTATGTTAACAAATTTGAAATACATAATATATTATATAGCTAACCTACATTCTCACTAATCACTAAAATCTATACAACTTTTGAGTAATTCAATATATAATTGAAATTCCTCTACGATTTTGCCAGTGTCATTTGTAAGAATAGCAATTTAAAATAGCCTTTTTTTTTAATTAATTAAAAAAGGCAATATTCGAATTAAAATCAAAAGTAACAGAACAGATTCCGAGACTAGTCAGTCAAGTTAAGTCCACATTTTTTTCTTTGAGTTTTCCAAAACTGGTCCAAGTCCAAAGCAGTCAGGTCCCCCAAGGTGACTTAGTGAGCTATGCTATGCTATGAATAGTGAATACTCCCCTCCATAGCTCATTATATAAGTGACTTTGAACTTGTTGACCAGTCCTACAATGTTTCATTTCAACACCATGTTATGTCATTTATTAATTACATAATCAATGCAATATTGGTATGATAAAATTTGTCACATATCCTTAAGTAATTAAATACAAAGTGATTACTCATTTATTAAGTTCTATAATTTATTTATTTTGGATTTAAAAATTTTGGATATAAAGTTTTTTATTAAAAATAGTTCAACAGTATGTTGTTATACAAAAATATTTTGCGATTTGCTAAAAGATTAGATAAATTTGCAGCTGTGATTTGTTTTTGTTTGTAACTTGTTTTTGGACTGGTTCATTCTCAGCCTTATATCATAACAAATATCTCTTTGTATCATGTTCCATGACTAACCAACATGTTAAAAACAAAAGTCTCAAGATCTGTCTTTGTGTCAAGATTTGTATTACCTATTTATCAACTGGTATATTATAGACTCCAATTCAAGCAGGTTATATTAGGAATTACACTGGATTACTAATCCTTACATATTATAAAACAAAAGTTCTCCACCGTGTCTATGTCTCTGATAAATGAGCTTTAGTATTTTATAATATAGCTGTATAGCTGGTGCCTGCGACTACGTCCACATTATACGACAAAATGTTATATAGCCTGAAGTCTTCCTCGATAAATGGACTATCAAACACAAAAATAATTTTTCAATTCGAACCAGTAGTTCCTGAGATTAATACATTGAACAAATGCTTCAGGTTTACAATATTAGTATAGATTAATTTATATTAAGCATTGAAATTTCATGTACACATGTTTGGTATTGTTTCAGCAATTTCTAAATTTGGCTAAGAAGAAGAAAAAGCCAGATTCCCCCGTACAGTCCAAGTCCAAAGGGAAATCGTCCGATAGTGAATCTGATTGGGAGGAGAATGACGACAAGAAGAAACGTAAGTATTTTAGGAAAAAAACCACACCATTGAAGATGTGAAGATATTATTTATTATTATTTTTTTTAACAGACAAAACATCACCTAAAGATGATTTAATGTCTTAACATTAAATCATTTTGAATATTATGTTTTTTTTTAAAGCAAAATCCTCATCATCGTCCGGATCGGACTCTGAGAGTGACGCGCCTAGTGAAAAGTCAAACAAAGATCCACCACGCAGCAGAAAGACATCTTCGGATCAATCCGAAGATAGCCGTAAAAGGGATTTCAAGAAAAGTTCTAGCGAGATCAGAAAGAGTACGGACAGCGCTGGATCGGGAAAGAAGAAAGAGGTTTTCAGCGAACCGGAGGAAGGTAGGCATAATTATTTAGATAATATTATCTACTAGCGACTCGCTCCAGGCTTCGGATGGGTGCTGTTTTTATTTTTTATTTTCAGAAAATTACATATAAAAAAAACTTTGATTAAAATCCGAATCGTGAAGCCGAAGCTTCGTTCGGACACTAGTGAAATATATATTTTTTCATTTTTCTAATACATTGTAAATATTTTAATAAAGTCTTAAAGGATTATTATAAAATAACTTGATTATTTCTCAGGGGAAGTGTCATCACATTCTTCGGACAATGATACAATAGATTCGGAGGAGGAATTCGATGATGGGTAAATTATTATTATCATACAGTAAATAGTTACTTAACCAGTAATAGAGGGGCGAGCTCCGTTTTAAACATGAAACTTCCGGCTCTATTTTCTTTATGGCTCACTTGATGTCGCTAGTAATGTCGAATTTGATGTTAAATGATGTTATTCATATTGACACCATTTTTACTTTCTTTATGGCTCACTAGATGTCGCCATATAACATGTGGATGATACGAATTGACTGACTACAGCGACCTTTGAGTTAGACGGATTTTTAATAGAAACTCGTAATCGACTTGGGCCCCTTTGACGGATTTTTAATGACAACTCATAATCGTAATCTACATAGGGGCCATCTACATTTTATCGACATTTTCGACATTTTTTGTGTCTACGTGTCTGTCCCTCTATTACTGGTTAAGTAACTATTTACTCTATGTTATTATTAATTAAATATCTTAATTAATATGTGTATTATAATTTAAATCATTAGTGTCAAACTAAACCTTCTATGAAGCGGTCGAATGGGTCTATTTGATATATAAAAATATGAAATAAAGATGTTGTTAAGTCGACTGAAGTTGATAGAAAAGTGATCTCTGAAGTTTCAAAAAGAGGTGTTCATTCATTCATTCATTCAGATCACTGACCTGTAAACAGAACTGTAAACTGGACAAGCTAATCCCATACAAATAACATTATGAAGAACTAATCCGTACTAATATTATAAAGAGGAATGATTTGATTGTTTGTTTGTTTGTATAGAATAAGCTCCAAAACTACTGGACCGATTTGAAAAATTCTTTTACAATTAGAAGCCGACATTATCCGTGATGAACATAGTCTACTTTTTACCGCGGGAAAATGCTTCATTCCTACGGGAAAACGGGTAAAAGGACAACGGGTAGTAAGAATTATCCTTCCGTACTTATCTTTTTCACATATAACTTCTAAACGGCCGAACCGATTGTGTTGAAATTTTATATATTTCGATGGTTTCCTGGTTGATTTAAAATACAATTGGACCCGGTAGGTGGCGCTGCTGTCTATGTCAACTACTAAACGGCTTGACCGATTGGGTTGAAATTTTGCATGTGCATTTCCATAATGGTTTCACAGACACGAATGTATTATATATATATATTATTTTTTTTATGTTAAGGTCGACAGACAGGCTGACGGTCCACTTGATGGAAGGTGGCTACCGTCGCTTATAACACAAGCAACGCCATAAGTGCTACAAGTGCGCTGCCGACCATAGAAGGATTAAGGATAAGGGATAAGGAAGGGAAGGGGGTAATGGGCTCTGGCATCCCTTACTCACTCACTGAAACACAACAGCACTTAATGCTGTTATTTCACGGTGGTATTCTGTAATATTCTGTATTATATTTTATAAAGTCACGCGGACGAAGTCGCGTGCAACAGGTAGTTCAAAATAAAATCATTGGGATTAAACATAAAGTTGTTTAATTAATGTACCTACTCTCGCAAGTGGTGGGTGCTTAATAATTGTGTTTTTTTTTTTTTTTTTTTTTTTTTTTTTTTCAGTTACGACGAAAATCTGATGGGAGACGATGAGGACAGAGCCCGTTTGGCCGCAATGTCCGAGAAGGAGAGGGAACAGGAGATTTTCAAGAGAATAGAGAGGAGAGATCTCATGAAAACCAGGTGAGTATTAGGATTAAACCGTACACGGTCGGATAACTTGGATAAAAGTTTAATTGTACAGTAGAAACTCGATTAACCGGACCAATTGATGTCCTTGGGCATTCGGATAATAGAATGTATGAAGAAAAGTGCGTTTTGTGCATAATTATGTAGTACATAATGTTATGTGTTTATTAAAATAAATAAAAGATAACTCTTTTTAACAAAAAATAAACCGACTTCAAACAGTCTCTAAAGTTATGAGGTAATAAACATTAAAAAAAAACATACACGTCGAATTGAGAACCTCCTCCTTTTTTGGAAGAGTTATTGAGGAACATAAATACATACATACATACAAAAAAAAAAAAAAATCTAAAAATGGTCAATTTAGTTTGAGGATATCTCTGAAAACAAAGTAACTTACTCCATGACCAACCCTTACACATTTATTATTAGTATTGATGATAATTGGTCGCGATTTGTAGTCCGTATAATCGCGAATCCGTATAACCGAGGGCCGGCAGACTTATTATCTAAATGCCTCTGCCGAGCGACAGGCGAAAAATGCGAAAAAATTGTGCAATATAACAGTAAATCGTTAATTTTTACGCAAACCGCACTAGTGTTGCGAGCTACGTGATACGATTTAGTGTGATATTGCACAAATTTTTCGCCTGTCGCTCAGCAGACGCATTTAGATAATCAGCCTGCGGATTATCGAGTTTCGACTGTATATAGTTTTTGTGATAAATTTTTAGATGGGAGATAGAACGTAAATTGCGTTTGGCGCGTCGCTCGGCCGCGGAACGCACCACGTCGCCCACGGAACTCGCGAGGAGGAGAGAGGCAAGAAAGAGAAGGAGAGCTCTCAAGGAGAAGAAGAAGCAGGAGAAGAGAGGTGAGACACAATCAATTAATTAATCGTGTTCAAGTTTTATGTAAGTATGTAATCGATAAAGAAAAGGAATGGTGAACTTTTTGTGTAGGTATAATAATTATGTCAAAGTCGACACGCAGGCTGACCGTCCACTTGATGGTAGGTAAGTGGCGACAGTGACCACTTACCGTCACTTACCGTCAAGTGCACCGTTAGCCTGTCTGATATAAATTGAACTAAAACTCGTTCACATTTTTGAATTTATTTTTGTTTAAATTTGATCCAAAAAAAAATCAAAATTAAAAATGTAACCATCAAATAAAATTGTAGGTAAATTAAAAAGAAATCTATCTGTGGACACGCTTGTGGAGTATTTTTTTTTTGTCTTTTTTACTATATAATTTTGTTTTTTATTTCCGTTCGTGACCCAAAAATTAATAAAAAATAACTCTTTTTACCAAAAAATAAACCGACTTCAAACCGTCTCATGGTCTTTTCTCATGGAAAAGACTCGTGGAAAGTCAGAACTGGATCAAATTGAAATGGGACCACATGGGAAGCACCAGTTTGCAAAATAAAAGAACATGTTATGAGGTATTTAAAAAAAATACAGTCGAATTGAGAACTTCCTCCTTCTTTGCGCTTGCGCTTGGCTCTCAAAATATCCATCGCTAAGCACATTATTATTTATTATATCGACTGTAGATGACGCATCGTCTCGCACACATTTAATTAAAGTATTGCAAAATATGCAATTATGCACAAAAAAATGCAATTCGTCAATGTGTGGTTAAATATAAAAGGTATTTGCCATGTCCTCTGAACCTCAGTTCTTTGTCATTTTATTAGCAAATCAATTAAAAAGTTTATTTATAAAATAGTGTATTTTATATTTATGTTATATAGTTTGTTTGTCGCATATAAAGTCGATATAAAATATATATTTGAAAGTAGGTTTGAGATATTCTTGTGCAATTTACAAACCAGTGCAGTTTTGATATTATTGTAAAGTAAGTATTTTAAAATCCTTACTAATTTCAAAATTAAATATGTCACGGAAATTGTTTTAAGACTGCAATTTTGATATAATAAGCATGATACCGATTTATCTTGTCGTTAACTAAGTTCCTTGTTAAACAACCTTTAAAAAAAGTATTAAATTAAAAGATATGAGGTCACTCTAGTGTACAAAAACTCTAAAATACTTTGCAAGAGTTCAAATAACTTTACACGGATATGCAGTAGTTGTGTCAAAAAGAGTATACGCCCAAGGGTCTTCATGTGCCGGAACGTGGATCCGCGTTAATAATTTTACACCACTCGTCATCACTCGTGTGCCGGAACGCGGATACGCGTTGCGCCTACTGTATGTATCACAAGTGACACTGGAGATTATGACTGCGCTCCGGCATACAACGGTAATTCGGCTCGCTGACTTTCGGCACACGAGCGGTTAAACCAGCTGACATTTTTATTTAGGTATTCATAAATTAGCAGATAAACAACTGGGAAGAAATGCAATCGGCTGACGTATAATCCCCACCACTTTATAGTCAGCCAACTGTTACACACAAGCCTTTACTCTTTACAGAGTCCCGATCGTCAGACATCGAAGAAGTCAAAGAACCGGAGAAGGAAATGGAAAATCCGCCCCCCAGTCCTGGAGAAATATTGGACGATTCTAAGGACGAAGGTATTTTAATTTGTACAAATAATGTTTAATTTTAATAGTGCAGAAGTTTCTCCGCTTTTAAGGGAATTCAACATTTTAAGAAATAACATGGTACCATTGACGTTTGCTCTCGTAACCCTAGCTGTTAACCAAACGGTCGCGAGATCGAATCCCGCCAGGGGCAAATGTTTATGTGTTTAACATTTTACATTTAGATATTTATTTATTTATTATAAACCGTTTGGCAGAACCGTCTGAGCGTTCAGCGTCGCCGCTATTCGGCGCTAAGACTGAGCGCAAAAGGAACGTCGACGACAGAAGACAGAACGCGATGGCCGCTCTGAGGGCTCAGCGCGACGCCAAAGCCACGCGTGTGGAACACATCAAGCAGAAGAGGAGGTTGGAGGAGGAGAAAAACAAGGACAAGGAGGAAGAAGACGTGAGTGTACACTCAAACTAATTTGTACTCTATTGCGTTGGTGTTAGATGTCATTTTCGTGTAACTACAGGTGTCGTTTATAGATAAACAGCGCCACAGCTGCTGCCGTCGACATGATAAAGACTAATTTGTACTCTATCGCGTTTGTGTTAAAAGTAATTTTCGTGTACACTTGTCAGCTAAACAGCGCCACAGATGCTACCGTCGACATGATAAAGACTAACTTGTACTCTATCGCGTTTGTGTTAGAAGTCATTTTCGTGTACACTTGTCAGCTAAACCGCGTCACAGACGCTACCGTCGACATGTTAAAGACTAATTTGTACTCTATCGCGTTTGTGTTAGAAGTCATTTTCGTGTACACTTGTCAGCTAAACCGCGTCACAGACGCTACCGTCGACATGTTAAAGACTAATTTGTACTCTATTACGTTGGTGATAGAAAAGATTTATTTGGGTACAAGTCTATATAATAATATTGTTGACGGTCCAATTGATGGTAGATAGGATAGGTCAATAAATTATATTGTATAGTTTATGTTAAACTAGCTGTCGCACGCGACTTGGTTCGCATAACTTTATAAAATATAGCCCACCATGCTACTCGCTGATAATGTAGGCTTCTTTAGGCGAAAGAATTTCAACATAGAATATTACAGGCGTACAAAAATACACTCTCTTTATAATGTTAGTATGGACTAACGGACATTTTTTTAAATATCTAGGATGCCGATCAAGAAATAATAAGCGGTACAAGCAAACAGAGTGTCAAGTTGAAGGCGTCCGATATCTATTCGGACGACTCCGGGTCGGACTCCGAGTCAAATAAGTCGCCAGGTGAGAGAAAAATAAATGAAACGAATCTTGGCCAGCTGTCAAATGTGACAGATTTTATGTTAGATGAAGAGTCAGATGAGTTCTTTAGTGAATTACCTAATTTAAAAAAATACTGCCGCCAAACTCAAAATTCAAAAAGCCATATATTAATATAATTTGTTATAAATAAGAAAATGGAGTTTAATATTTTTTACAGTTTGTTCACTGAAACGAACTAATATAGCGCTTTCTCTTTCACTCAATTCCATATAAAAGACAAGGTCAGCAAATCTTTAGTGGGCGTACATACAATAATAGATGAACGTTCATTGAATTTTGAATTGAATTGAATTCTCGCATTCGAGAAACTCTCCTTGTGTAATAATAATAATTACGTTCTCCGTTGTAGGTCGAAGAAGTTCGTCGAGCTCCTCCTCCTCGGGTGCGGAGGAGGAAGAGAAGAAGAGGGAGGAAGTGGAAATTGTGTACGCGGACACGAGGGAGCAGATCAACAAGTTGAGACTCAGCAGGTACGTTCGATGACACACGATTCGATCCCGTTACCCGCCAGAGTCGGATTTATCCGACAAATTCCTCTACATGATAATAATGTTATAAATGTTGTAATATTTATTTTTGAATGATTGAGTTGCTTTCTCTTAAAAGTAAAATAAATAAAATTAAAAGTCAGGCATAGGGAAGGACATAGGGTACGCAGGGATCGTCTAAAATAAAATTTAAATAAAAAAACTAAAGTGTTATAGCAACAAGAGATAAGCGTTTTGAGTTTATTTTGATCCCTTTTTTAATATCCTTTTCAGATTCAAATTGGAAAGACTAGTTCACCTGCCTTTCTTCGCTCGCGTAGTGAACGGATGCTTCGTCAGAATCGGTATAGGCAACAACAATGGAAATCCAGTTTATAGGGTGAGTGAATTTTCCCCGCTCCCCATTTTTATTAACGCCCGACACAAAAACTGGGTGTTATAAGTGTGACGTTTTGTGTGTGTGTGTGTGTGTGTGTCTGTAGATTCGTAGCTCTCCCTAAAGTTTAATTGTTACAGCTTGTGATAATGAAAAATAAATCCACAGGTAGCCGAAATAATAGACGTATTCGAGACGGCGAAAGTGTACAACTTGGGAAACACAAGAACGAATAAAGGTCTCAAGTTGAGACACGGCACTCAAGACAGAGTGTTCCGGTTGGAGTTTGTCAGTAATCAGGTGAGATGTCTCTACTTAATGCCACGCACCACGCCATACTTGTCTGCGATGGAACTTTCTACATGCGTCCGTCACGTGACGGCGCCGCTTTCCCGCGAAAGCGGTTGAGTGGGGATCACAAGTTCCGCGCCAAAGTTTGGCCAAATATTGGCGTCGCCAAACCAACATTTGTCTCGCCCGCCGCGAAAGATGTTTCACATTACATAAATTATTATTAGCACTCTCTACTGCGGGTACATTAATTAACCGACCATGAGAAAAGTATTGGGTCTCAACATAAGGTGACGTATGTTGAGTCTCAATACTATTGGGATTCAATTAAGTATTGGGACTCAACACAAGCTGACCTTATGTTGTGGGACACAATACTTTTATTGACCGACCGATACATCAATACTATACAATCCCAACTATAAGGTGCACCGGAAATGAACACATTTGATGAATGAATGAATGAATGAGCACTTTTCAATCACTTTATGTCGTCATAAACAGAATAAAAAAGTCTGCTTATTATATAATATATTGGTAAAATAAATGAATACAACTTCTTGTCTGCGTCTACAGGAGTTCACAGACAGCGAATTTCAAAAGTGGCACAAGGCAATAAAGGACGCCGGAAAGAAACCGCCCACAATGGACTTCGTTAGAAACAAGATCAGCGAAGTAAAAGAAGCTCTAATGTACGAGTTTAAGGTTGGTTTTTGAAATTAACTATTTCTAGTTTTAAAATATTTACTGACAGAGAACACCCAGTGTGTTTCGCAGTCATGTGGGATGGGAAGTATTGGAAGTATTAATTTAACAAACTTCTTATACACAACAAGTCATATTAAAATATTGATTTTATTTTTATAGGAAGAAGACATAGAGAAAATAGTCGCCGAAAAGGAGAAATTCCGTTCGCACCCGACTAATTACGCCATGAAAAAAACTCAACTCATGAAGGAGAGAGACGTAGCACAGCTAAGGTGAGAGCTCTATCGTTTTCGGACTCTCTTTTCGTGCTTTCCCATGTTTAGTGTCTGTGTTGAAGAAAACGTTTTGTGAAATTTCAGAGGCGACGACGAGCTCGTGGTGGACCTGAACTCGAAGATCCAGGAGTTGGAGGACAGAGCGAACCAGCTGGACAAGACGAGGACCTCCTCGATCCAGAGCATATCGTACATCAACAACAGAAACAGGAAACTGAACGTTGAGACCGCCGAGAAGGCCATCATGGAGGAGGTCAGCCTTTCACACTTTGACTCCACTATCACTAGCCGTTGCACGCGACTTGGCCCGCGTAACTTCACAAAATATAGCCGATGAATGTAGCTCTCTACGGGTGAAAGAATTTTCAAAATCGGTCCACTAGTTTTTGATTCTATGCATATTGATTATAATATAACATATAAATAATGATTGTTTTGTCCATCCGTTTGTCAGGTGAGGGCAAACAAAGGAAAGAAGGCGGACGATCCGTTCACCCGAAGACACACGAAGCCAGTCATGAATTTCAAGTCCACGGGCAGCCGGAGTCAGGTATATATATTTATATAAGCTAGCATGTTCCCTATAATAATGATAATAATATTATGTAAAGATGTTTTATAATGTATTTTTATATTATTTTAACAGGAGTTGAAGAGAAACGAAGAGCAAAACGCACAAATTCAAAAGCAAATTGATGAAGAAGTAGCCAGAGAAAGGGAGAAAGAGAGGCTCGAGGTACGTAGGACAGTCGCTAGTGGCTAGTGCGGCTAGTAACCCTAGCCGGTAACCAAACGGTCGCCGGTTCGAATCCCGCCAGTCGCAAATGTTTACTTATATGTCAACATTTTACACATACACCTGAGTCATGTATGTAGGGGAAAATACCCAATTATTGGCACTTTAAAAAATACGATCGTTTATTGGCACCTTTCGACCTAAATAAAATGTTACCAAACTCAATTAAAATTTGAAAGTTTGACAATGTTTAAATCATTCGACTGTTCAGTGTTGACAATTCTCATAAACCTAAGATTTGTTTATTTTTTGTGGGAACACAGTTTATGGAATGGTTTTCTTATTGTTTAGTGAAAAGTTTAGGGTGCCAATAAATTGGAGGAGTGCCAACATTTGGTCATTTTACCCTGTTTACAAAAAAAGAAGTAAAGTATTACAAAAAAAGAAGTGAAGTATATATATCAACTCAAAGGTATAATACAAGCATTTAGTTGCTTACTGTGGAAATAGATGAGTGTGGAACTAGTATATCAACTTGTGGCGATACTCCACATTACAAAACACGCATATACAACCTCTTCATAGAACGCTGGCAGCGAAGATTCGAAAACGTCAACATGAAATATTCGAACGAACATTTAAAATTTAATTCCATGATTGATTTGAATTTGAAATAGAATGTCTTGTCAAAATGAAAATATATAAGGGCTGCCAAAATTTGTAAATAAACATTCTGCTATTGCTTTTCAACCTGACTTTTTCTGTGCTAATGCAAATGTATTTTGAGTTTCATTGGCTGCTGACTAAGTTGAGGCTTGTTAATCATTCTGTGGAAGTCGGGGATAGTATTCAGCTGGCATACTAATACGTGGGAACATTATCTAACCATCCCACAGCTGGGGAGCCCTCTATACAGGCGCCCCACAAACTCAAAGGTATCCATAATACAAGCATTTAGTTGCTTACTGTGGAACTAGATGGTGTTGTGTGGAACTAGTATATCAACTCAAAGGTATCCATAATACAAGCATCTGTTGCTTACTGTCGAACTACATGAGTGTGGAACTAGATGGTGTTGCGTGGAACTAGATGGCGCCGTGTGGAATGTGTGTAGATATTTATGTATTCGCGCGGTACTGCGATGATGACGTCACGCCGCGAACGCAACGAGCCAAAGTATGAAGGCACGCGAGTCTAATTTATATCGTAGTAATTTTTGAAGATTTTTTTTTTTTTTTTTTTTTTTTTTTCAATATAATTATCATGCAATCAGCCCTTCCGACTATGAGCAGATGTGTGGATTGACTATTTATTCATGAGGAGATATTCCCCAATAGGAATATCCTCCATATTAATACATTGGCTTATTCATTGGCGCCGAGATCCAAGGTTCTGCGCCGCTTCAGGCGATTCAGACAGTCAGGTAACGTGAGCTGGACAGCGAGCTGGTTAGGATGATTGTCCAGTCTTACTTTGTATGTGCTTGCAAATGCTTTTATTTCATTCTTAACTGTTGGCACGCTCAGGTATTCGTGTACTTCACTGTTTCTAATGAACCACGGTGCATTACTAATTTGCTTGAGAATGTAGTTCTGAGCTCTTTGAATTTTATTTATGTTGGAAACGCAGCAGGCTCCCCATAGCTGAATCCCATAGGTCCAAACTGGTTTTATGACAGCCTTATAAATTAGGAGTTTATTATCCAATGATAGTTTTGAGTTTCTACCTAAAAGCCAGTAGAGACCCTTATATTTGAGGTTGATCTCTTTGCGTTTGGTTTCAATGTGCTTCTGCCATGTTAATCTGCGGTCCAAGTGTAGTCCGAGGTATTTAACTGTTTCACTCTGAGGCAACTCCCTACCACTAAGGTTAACAATAGGACAGGTTTCTCTTCGCAGTGTGAAGGTGACTTGCACTGATTTATTAGTACTAACTTTTATACGCCATTTGTCAAACCAGCTGCTTATTTCATTGAGGCTTTGTTGAAGTTTCGCCGTGGCATCTGTAGGGTCTTTACCAGAGGCTAATATTGCCGTATCATCTGCATATGTAGCAATAGTAACTCCTGGTGTTAACGGCAGATCTGAAGTGTATATAGTGTACAATTTTTGAAGATAGGAAAAAATAAATAAAAGCAGTTTCTTTTTATATATGAGTTGCCAATTTTTTTATTTTTCAAAGTGAAACCTTCTATAGCCGCCTTATACGACTTTGGGTAGGGAAAAATGTATGGGTTCGCGTCAGCAACATGCTAATGCTCACAGTGCGCGCGCAGCTGTCTACGTCATCATATATCCGATTGTATGTGTTTGCGTTGGATGCTCAGTTTTAAGTTCTCACTTCTGTTGGCAGTCGTCATGACTGCCTCCGTCTTTTTTTCTTTTTTTTTTTTTTAGATATAGGTGTGACTCAAGGTTAGCTAGGTTATTAGATAGATCTATATTGTTTGTGGTGTTTGTGACAGCAGCAACAAGAGCAGAAAAGTCGCAGCGACGATAAATCGTCGGGGGCCGGCGACAACGCGAGCCTCTATTCGTTGCACGACTTTGACATCAACATAGATCTGGATCTACCGATTGCCAGTGAGTTGAAATCTTTTAAAAATTTACCACTGTTTAGGTAGACAGACGGGCAGACGGTCCACCTGTTGGATGTGCCCGGGTTCAAGTTTTCAAAGTTGACTTTGGAAGTTCAAAGTTAAAGAAATATTTTAACATTTTTCAGGGGTAAACTCGAACGTTCAACCGAAACCGGTGACTGCCAAAGTGAAAGAGACAGGTCCAAAGCGATCTCTCAACTTGGACGAGTACAAGAAGAGGCACGGCTTGATATGAGCCTCGCTTGCTCTGTCAAACCATAGACTATTTGTGCGCTAAGTGATTTGTTGTGTTCAAAAGTGTAGAGACTGTGCTAGTGAATAAAAAGTGAAAAGTTAACTACATACATATAACTACAACCAGTGAATGAAAAATGGCGGACAATATGTAAGGTATTATGTAATATGTATTTATTATTTATCTATAGATAGTTAAACGGTTATTTTTTTTAAATAATCTCAAGTTTGTTTCAGTTTTTCCATTTGGGGAATATGTTTTTCTATGTCCTAAATCTTATTTAATCAACTAACGTAACTGTTTATTAAATAACTCTAAACTAAACTAAGTTATTAAAATTTTTATGTTGAAAAAAAAGAAAGTTACCCCAGAGGGTATCCCGGCAGAACCGTACAAGTGCAAAATTTAAAGAAAATTAGTTAGATACAATAGGCATACTTGGTTTTTTTCTGCTTTTTTAGTTATCAAGCAAAACCAGTATAACTGAATTAGCTTTTATTATGGTTTTATGGTTTATTATGGCTATAATGCGTCACCGTTTTACTAAGAGCTCACAAACTTTTAAACATTTTCACAATTTGTGTACTTATCCGTTTCTGCCTAGATACTTCGATTTTATTAGTCAGCGAAAGTCCCATAAAAATTGGTCATCTTAATCACTTAATCCTTGTCTTAACAAACTTATGATTTGTAAAATATACAAAATGTAAAAAAAAATCCCACTACATAACCTATCCTATGGCATAGGTGTCCTATGCAATAAGTGCTCTTTTGACTTAGAGAGAGCAATCAGTGTGTTCGGCACTTATAAATTTGATGGTGTCAATTTTCACCTTAGATTTTCTTTTAAAATTTAATCTACTCGCTAGCATTTAGTATTTAATATTGTACAAAATATATGACGCGTATAATATAGAAAATAAGATAAGTAATGGTTACGTTTTAGAGTAATTTGTTTTGGTCGTCGTTCATATAATCATAATATACGGGGTGTCCCAAAACTATGCGACATAAAGGACTTTAAAGTATCTTAAATGTCGTAGATAATATTTTGCCGAAAGAATACTTTGTTATTTTTAAAAGTTAGCAATACTGCATTCAAAGATTTTTTAAAAAATGCTTGTTTCGTCGGCAATAAATAATGTTCTTGAAATTTGAATCAAACATTTTACGTTATTCCTTTCTTTTAAGATGCTATGTTACTTAAGAAGAATTATTATTTTTTGACATTTTGTCCATTCCTTCGATTGGCATCATAAAAATATGGGTGATTATTTTTTTTCACATTTAAGTCGGTTCGATTACCAGACGAAGCAAGTACTTTTTGGAAAATCTTTGAATGCAATATTACTAACTATTAAAAATAACATAAAGTCTTCTTTCAGCAAAATATCGTATGTTCCTTTCATGTTGTTCCCTTCATGTTGCACAGTCTTGGGACACCCTGTATATCCAATTTATCCAATTTGCATGCCGCTTTAATGAAGTCGCAAGTGTTTTTTATACATTTATATATATGTATATGTATATTTGATAGATAAATAAAAAAAAAATATTAACTAAATCTCGAAGCTTGTTTTTAATGTCATTTTAAATAAACCTTGAAAAGATTTTTTTATTTTTGTTTCATCGCAAACCATTATTTTGATTTAGTTCCCTTATTTTTTGTTACTCTTAATAATAATAATATCTAATGAAATGTTTCATCACAATTATTTTTTAATTAATAATAAGATTAGATTTTAATATTTAAAGTTGAAAAATGTTGGAGTGTTTGCAATTGCTTGTAAATTTTGAACAAAATATGCAATAATTTGCCTTTAGTTACTATAGAAATGTTAAATGACGTGTTGTATTAGAGAGAATGTCATGTGTGTGGAATAAAATCATGTGTAATGTATGTACGTATGTGACAATTATTTATTTATTAGTATCGATGAGTCGGTCGATTGTCGAGTGTAACCACACAAGTTTATTGTAATAATAATAATAAAAATGTAATGAAATAGTTTAGAATAGCAGAGTGAAAGAATCGCAGCGACTCCCTTCACTACTAAAGTAATAATAATATTCGTTCACTACCTGTAATATATTAGTATACCACTGGACAGGCAAATAAAAGCAAATTTTTTGTGCCATTTTAAAAAACCGCCCTCGATTGTCCCGCGAGAACTAATTTTGACGTTTGCGTATTTTTGTTCCATAACTAAATACGTGCAATCAGAATCACTAATTTTAGTTCCATGGACACTCAGTCTCTATACAGGATGTCCCAAGACTGTGCAACATGAAAGGAAAGTACGTTAAAAAAAATCGTAGATAGGATATTTTGCTAAAAAGAAAAATTACTCTTTTAAAAAATAATAATTCTTAAGTAACATAGTATCATAAAAGAAAGGAATAATGTAAAATGTTTCATTCAAATTTCAAGAATATTTATTTATTGCCGAAGACGTAAGTAATTTTTAGAAAATCTTTGAATGCATTAGTATATTAGTAAATTTTAAAAATAATATGAAGTCTTGTTTCAGCAAAATATTTTATCTACGATATTTAAGGTACTTTCCCTTCATGTCGCATAGTTTTGGGACATCCTGTATGTATTGCCTACAGCGCTAAAATGGCGATTCTCAGATAGCACAAAAACAAAATTACAGGTCAGTGTTCAGCGCAAATAGGTGCGAATTTGAATGTCGGTTTCTATTTGCATGTTGTCAAGTAAATATCATCTGAATAAGAAGTGATAAAAATGCCTCATTGTACACAACCAAACGGAATCCTATCTGTTGACTCGTAATTTTAAGCAGAAGCAACTCAATCATTTAAAAATAAAGATTATGCAAGGAGAGGAATTTGTCTTATATAATGTCAGTCTCGAAATGGACACGAAAATAAGTGTCTAATAAATCCGACTCTGGCGGATACGCTAGATTCGTATGAAAACTTTGATACACAAGGATACAGCAGATTCATGGCCTCAAACAAAATCACTGCGAAAAAGTGTCCACTGGATTTTCCGTTGCATGACTTGATTTGAACCTTAACATTTAGTATGAAAGAAAAGCGTTGACCACATGCCGTCTCTAAATTATTATAGTGAAGGGTGGCGCGACGATTTTTTTGCTCTGTAAGTATTTAGAATAGTTATTACATGCTTAGTGTATGTATTGTAATATATTAATTAGTACAAAGTATTTTTGTAAACTTTATTTTTGCAAATTTCATTAATTACATGATGGATTCGATATTTTTTTCTATCAAACATATTATTATTATTTAGCTTTTTGGGCCACAGATGGCGCTGATACATACGCTGTTATAAGATATTTTCATACTTATTTTCTTAAAACGTTATAAAAATAGTGTGGTTTTGTAAACAATCTTTTTTCCAATTTCATTCATAAGCTTAAAAAACGCTTCGTTCTATTTAAAAAAAAAATGTCAAGATAGTTTACAGAAAAAAAAAGTATTGAAAGAAAAAGAACTGCAAAGAAATTAAATTGTACTGTGTCCTGTCGCTTATAAATTATTTATTGTTCTATAATCTCTTGTGAACAAAAACTTGTTATATAATTTATTTATAAGGTATTTTATGAAGAAAAAGAAGACTCAATGGCTTAATAAATTCGTAAGCAATAATTACGTTGTTTCTATTTCATCTCCCAGTCTAGGAATCTACTAGTATTGACTAGTCTAGTACTAGGAATCAATTTCCTTATCCCTCAACGTTCCCCATTTGACTCCAATATTTTACAAGTTTTCATAATGGCTGTGTATAGATGACTAATTGGTCAACGATAAACGAGACCAATCATTAATTATCTATGGATTATTTATTTGACGTAACTGTCAAAATCCATTGTTTTTAACAAAGAAATTGAACTAATTATTATTCTATGGTTATTAATTAGTTATCATACAGACAGACGCAGAAAGCAACTTCGATTTCTACTAGGTATATAAGGATTCCCCCCCCCCCAAAAAAAAGAAAAAATCAATATAACAACACACTTTTATTAAATATTTAAAAATGCTACACCTTACAATCTTACTTAACACATGCGAGAGTTTCATTACCTACAATTAAATCTAACTACATATATTTTTACATTTAAACAGGTGCTGTTTCATTTAATAAATTAATAACTACAAAGTAATAAATAATAAAGTAAATTACAGATATTTCTATTAATAATTGCGATTAATCTATTTTTAAAACAAACAATTTGTGTGTAGTATATTTATTTATATAGGTATACGAAAAAAACATCAAATATTTAAAGAAATGCTTTATATTGCAAGGCCAACGAGACAACGCAAAGAATGTAAACAAACTGTCAAGGAAACAGAAACCTCTACCTTACCATAAGTTATAATGACTGCACTCGCTAGCGAGAGCGTAACATTTATTTATATGGAGAATTGTCAAGTTGACAGTTTTGACAGTTTTTCATATAAATGTTTTACGCTCTCGCTAGCGAGTGCTATCATTGTAAACTCATGGTAAAGGTACAGAGAGCCTAGTGCGAGTTTTACTTTGTCCAACGCGTAAACGTCAATTTGTATGGGAGAAGCATTAGCAGACCTACACATTAGCCACTAGGTGGCGCTGCTTCATTTCTATGCAAATTTACGTTCACACAAATTGATACAAGTAAAACTCGTACTAGGCCCTCTGATAGCACCGGCCTCTTCGTGTGAGAGAAAAGGACAAAAAGTCGGGTTTGTTTATATTGTTTGCGTTGTCTCCTTGGCTTTACTATATATACCTAGTACATAAACTCGTGACTTATAAATGGTATAAAATTAAATATTTTTTGAACGTTTGACGTTAAAAAAATACTTTGACATTTTTTGTTTTGCCAAAAAATGTATTTCGAATTTTCTCCTTTTCATTAAATGTAAATGTATTTATTTATTTATTTTATTTTAGGGAAATTAATAAATAAATAAAAAAAATATAGTTTATTTCATTTGTGCTAGCACAGTCACAGAATAGAAAATTAAAAAAATGCTTTTTCTAGGTATACTCTATGGTTTAGGATTCTATATACTCAAGGCCGAATTTCATTTGGTTTTAACTTTTAACTAAATTTTGAGACTAATTTAGTTTTAAAAAAAATACAACAAAAATTCTTGTGTAGTATAGTCCAAAAAAAACTCGATATAATAATTATTATATATTACACAATACTCTTTAACTAATATAATACACGGGAAGCCATTAAATATATTTAATTTAATTTAAATAATCACAATAAATACAAAATAATTATAATACAATAATTTTACACTATTTTTGATATATTTTTTTGTAGGTACCTAAAAATTAATTAGGTACCTAACTTTAACCATGGCGGGTTTAATAAAAAAAAACGGTAATATTTACATATTTTATATTGATTATGAAAAGTAACTATCTATGAACACATAATAATTATAAAAGTGTATATTATATGTAGATAATAAAAATTATAAACTAGGTAGTACTTACTTAGAATTTGTGCAAAAGGTTTTGAACATTTATATATTTTCTCCAAAGGCCAAAAAATTAGAACTGTAGCAAACCGTATGTATTCGGTACTGAGTAACGGGTGCGCCATCTAGTACCGAGTAACGAAACGTTACACACGAATGCATTTCGTTACTCGCATCTTTCGTTACTAGTATCACTGTTTCATTCACGCAAGCTCAAGTACCGTTGATGCGTGCTGGCTGATCGTATGTATGTTTTACGCATGCGCTTATTCGGTGAATTTAAAAACGTACGTTAGAAAGAACGATGTTTGTTTATTAAGTAAACTATATTTTGGAAATTCGTCGTCTAATTTTTTTACTCTTTATTTAAGGTATTTCTTTGTTGTTTTAGTATTGTTTAAATACTAAAACAACAAAGTTCTTATTTTATTATTATGTTTAATTTCATTCTAAGAAAAAAAGATTTATGTTTTTTAATTTTGTTTAAAATATGTTTAATTTCATTTTTTATGTTTACTTTCAATTTAATGTCAATAAATTATTTTCGACACCTATTTGTTGCTTCTTCATTATAATCGATGCCATAATAGATTGCGATTAGCCTGGTTTAAAATACGGAAAAGTAAAAAAATGCACCTTAGGCGAATGTTGTGATGTCGCGATGTCATACGGTGAACGCGTACCCAATACGACTTATGATGAGGGACCAAAAGTACCGAGTAACGTAACGATACGATAGTAACGAATACTAATTGTCATAGTACCGAATACATACGGGTACGCTTTTTTTCGTTACTTTTACACCTCTACAAAAAATGCGATACCGGTGTAATGCGAAATTAAAAAAAAATTACGCTTGGTTTACTTGGTTACAACATATTTAATCTCCATTTGCTTTGGTTGAATATTGTAAAAG
Organism: Synanthedon vespiformis; assembly: GCA_918317495.1. Classification (NCBI taxonomy): domain Eukaryota; kingdom Metazoa; phylum Arthropoda; class Insecta; order Lepidoptera; family Sesiidae; genus Synanthedon; species Synanthedon vespiformis. Next base: position 893,961 of record OU906971.1, on the reverse strand, counting down.
AAATGGGAGATGGTGTAGGTGTACGTTTTAATTAATAAGGTTTTAATTAATAAGCGTTTTTTTTTATTCTAAAGACATAAATTTATCTAAATTTATGTCTTAGAATAAAAAAAAACGCTTAAAAATTTAAAAGTTTGGACGCAACTTTATTTATTTTATAATTTATATAAATTGAATGTATGTATATTTTGAAATGTTTTTGGTATTTCAAAATAATTTTAATGTTGTTTTATAACAGAATAAAGACATTTATTTCAGAATAACAACTCTTTTTGAGAATAACATACATTTTTGAGAATATTACATAAAATATCTTTTCGCTATTTAATTTCTGCCAAATAAGGTACATAATTATTTCAAATATTTTAACACTTTTATTTTAATGTGTACCAACTCGTTTTTTATGAAATGTTGATTAATTTCGAACGCATCTTTTTGCTATTTAATATCTGCCAAATATTTCAAAATAAGAAAGCCGCCGGACTGGAACTATAAAGGTAAGAAAGCAATATGAGTTCAATAAGGTCACGTGTGATGGTACTGGAGGTGGGCTAGGGGATGTTCGTAGAGGGGATAGAGAGGTTGCGGGGCGTGGGCTGGCAACGCGTGACTTGGTGGCGGAGGCGCGTCGCTGTCGTCGTCCGTTGACGAGTCCAGTTGCTTGTCACCGCCGGGACCACTGGAACAAAACATTCATTTTTACAACCTGCAGAGCCGGTTTGTAAATAAATAATAATAAATAAAGATAAACACATCTTTATTTAAAAGTATGCACTGTAGCTGATGCCCGCGACTTCGTCCCCGTTGAAAAAGAAAAAAGTGGCCTATCATGTGTCTTGTACGTCTAAATGTTTATCTACTAAGTTTCATGAAAATCAGTTTTATAAGAAAACTCGAAAACTGCTGATGGACCGATTTAAAAAAAAAATCATCGACGCGTTACGCTGATGAAGTCGCGTGAACTCGCGTTCAACAGCTAGTTATAAAATAAAGTCGTCTGCTTCTGTATGATTCTCTGCTACTTACTTATTCTAGACCACGCAACAGGTGCGTTTGATACGGTTTTCACTAATGAAAAGAGCAATAAAGGAGGAAGTTTTGTGTACAGTCGGGTTAAGAAAAGGTCCACTTTAAAGTCGACATTTGCAATGACTGACCAAATGTCAGTCATTTCAGAGCAATTTCATTGTCAGTCATGCTAAAATTTCATTTCAAACGTCTGTCAGTAAAGTAATTTAGTTTCAAAACGCACTAAGAGACTACGACTTAATAAAGGAATTAATTTGAAAATTGACGAAGGTTTTCGTACCGCGATTGTACTTAAAATAGGATGCATAATTTAAAAAAAAATCCACTAAAAGACGGGGGCGGGTCGCTAGTAAAATATCTTCTTTAAGTCTTGCATAGGAAACGTGTGAGCACTCGTGTGTAATACCGTTAAGTACAACTTACAATACACTTTGTAAGGAAATGTCAATTTAATTGTCTCGAAAAGATATTTTTTCTTGAAGACAATAGCATCAGGTTTCCTCTGAGAGAGAATAATTTTTTCACCTTCAAAGTATCTAGCGCAAAATTACAAAAAAAAAACGAAAAAAAAAAGAAACCATTCCCTCCGCTCCGTCACGGCAACATATCGAATTACTCTGTTATGTTTAGGGGGCGTTCTGTCAACTCGCGTACGTCACTTTGTGCTTCGGCTTGATTGGACGAGACTACCCATTATACTCGTCTGTACCCATCGTCTACCCATGGTCTACCCATATTGTAGTTGTTTTCTCGAACTAGTTCGTGGAACGAATAATTTTATTCTTATACTTATTTACATTTCAATATTTCAACGCATCACCTTTTAGAGCTAAATGCTAATAAAGTCCTAAATAATAATAATTGACCTAAATAACAAACAATGAACTTCTTTTTGTTAATTTGCCCTATTGTAATGTCGATCCTGAAATTCTATTCTAACCTCTAATTATTGGTAAATTAATTACTCTAATGAACCTCCGTCAAACTTTCCCCGTTTATCCCTCTTCCCATAAGTGAAACCCGAATCAAAATAGATCTAACCATTCTTAAGTTTTTGGTTTTTGCGAGACTATTGCGTGCCCGCGACTTCGTCCGTGGCATGTAGTAGGTAGGTACCTACTACATGCTACGATTTTTTAAAATTTTTAGAAGGTATGGAGAACCTAATAGTTGATCCAGGTTCCAAAATGTCTGTGTGCCAAATTTCATCGAAATCTGTTCAGATTTTTTAGGCATTGAAAGGTTATTGAGGAACATTTTATAATAAGTATTAATAGGATTATGTATTACAAAGAAAATCTCATAGGAGACGTGTTTTTTTGTTCTGTGTCGGCCAAGACCTTGGAGCATTGTGTTCGATGAAGCGCTCTCTTCCACGCCATCGAATCGAACAGGACTCAACTTATTATAGAACTTTGCGTTTAAAAAATACCGATGAACTAAAGAGGATAGCGGATTTTGACTATACTAAATGGCCGTTCATTCATATAAATAAGTGAATTTTTTTTATTTTTAAAAAATTATTTCTTACTCGATGTTTAAAATAAAGCTATCGACTAACTGTCGGCTAAAAATAATTATAAAAAAATTGATGCTTGAAAATTAATCAATTAATATCAATACCACAAATTAAATAATAATTGCTGTCGTAATTAATACTGTCAATACTGGTGACGTAATTAATACATCGTACTGTCAATACTATAAATCTGTAAGTGTATTGTACATGTTCTTCCATAAATCTTAAACGAATTAACTGATTTTTATGAAACTTTGGTAGATGGGTATACATTTAGACGCACAGGACACAGGATGGGCTACTTTTTTCTTTTTCAACGCGGACGAAGTCGCGGGCGCCAGCTAGTGTGAGCCGTAAAGTTCGAATAAATGTTTTAAACCTCTTAAGAAAAAGGGGCACGAACGAAGTTGCTGAGGAGTTCGTTATTCCACAGACTACTGGAAGTTGCAACTTTATGTCATGGAAATACCGATGCAGTAACAGTAGTTATATTCAATTTCACATCAAACAAGCACGTGGAAGTTCGTGAATTCCACGTGCTCGTTTGAACTAAGAAAATGTTCTGATGGTCTTCAAAAGCCCGAACAGATCTTCATAAATTATACCTAAGAACCATTCTGAACACGTCAGCTTTCGAACAATAAAAACCGTATTAAAATTTGTCTATCCGTCACATTCCACAGAGAGCTATACATACATAGTCGTTTTTCCTTCGGGTGTTAAAAGTACAAGAAACTGAGAGCGACTTTATTTTTTAAACATAATATAATAATATATTTTACTATAGCAATTTTTTTGACTTTTGCTTCCCTTAGGTATTATTAGGGGTATAAAAAATAGTTGACGACCTATTCTCAGACATACCCATTACCCAATATATACAAAACATTTCATAAAAATCGGTCAAGCCGTTCCGGAAGAGTTTTGTAACGAGTTTGTAACAAACAAACACCGTGACAAGAAATTTTTATATATCACTGCTTAAAAACTGAAGGGCCATAAAACAAAAAAAGCAAAAATGTTTTTATTGCAAAAATACAATCACAATCCTTCATACTGTATGTTGCAAAAAGACTTATGGTTGTTTTATTCAATATTTAGTATATTTTGATAATATTTTTTAATATTCAAAAGTAACTTATATGCCTCATTATATGCTTATACTCCTCTAGTAAGTATTCAGTTTATTATAAAAGTACTTAAAACATTTAACGATGTATAATATGCATATATTTTATATATGTATATCTAACAAGAAAAAAAAATTTTGTTTTGCGATTAGCTCTCATGTAAAAAGTGTTATTTTGATTTGTGGCTCTTTAGTTTTTAAGCAGCGATATAGGTAACTAATAACTGAATATACAATGAACCTACTAAGAATAATGAAATGACAATCTTGAAGCAGCTATGAATACAGGCACAACTGTATTATTAAAAAATAAAATAAAAACATAACCGAGTACGTCCCTGTTCGCTTTTAGTAACGCAGATGTGGCGGTATCAGGTTACGTATTGTTGTCTCTTTCGCACTCGCATTTTCCATTTCACTCGGGCGCGCAAAACGTCATTACTTGTTTTCCAATTGTAACACTCACCGGACACAGAGTACACCATTTTACAATATTATTGTATTTTTACTAGTAAATTATTAGTAGTATACATTATTTAGTTATATTGTTTTAAAATTAAATTGAAAGTTAAAATTGCATACTAAGTAATTACTAGTAATAAGGTAAGGAGCATATTATTATATTATTGTGAAGGTCACCACTCACTCACCGAAATCAGCGTGCTGTTATTTTACGGTGGTCCTCTGTTAAAGGGGTGGTTACATTTATTGCTATTATAGTCAACTATACTTTTTTTACAATAGTAAGCCACTGTCACATGTAATTTTTCATTTTATTTTACAAAATTCAAATTAAAATCAAAAGTAGCAGATCCCGAGACGCTATCCGTATCATTAAGCCGGCGCCAGATACAGTCAAATATTTGCACAAAGACTTTGAGCTACTTTGCTCACACATTTGAACACTTGTTTATTGTACTTGCCAGACTTAATTTATTATTAAGCTAAAAAAGAGTTATTATGAAAATAACTTCACTGGACTTTGCGCTAGTGTAGCAGGCTACGCACTGTTTAAACTTTGAACGCTTTGATGTGCGCTCCAAAAACCGACACCGAATGGCAAAGTGCAAAGATGTGATCAAACTTTGAATAAATACCCAAATACCCGTGCCTCACAAGTGTTCAAATAAGTGAACAAATATTGTTGCTATGTCTGGCGCCGGCTTTATAGACTATATAGTCAGTCAAGTCAAGTCCACAATTTTTCTTTGAGTTTTCCAAAGCAGGTCAGTCAAGTCAAGGTCAAGTCCAGAGCGGTCAGGTCAAGTCAATGTGAAGAGTTTTTAAATTTTTTCAATTTGCTCAAACTCCGTGCCTGTCAGTCTGCGCTTGAACGTCATATAAGCCGACGAAATGTCATTACGTCATCGCATTAACAAATTTACAGCCAGAATGCATGCGTCTCCTATTTGACGGATATTACTACCATGTGGAACTGAATCATTATGTTATGACGAAATTGACATTAAAAAGTCAACATCTTCATTAGTTTTAATCGCTGATAAACATTTAATAGGTAGACTTGACGATTTAATAAAAACATTATACGGAGAAATGGCTTTTTTGTTTATAAACCGACTATCTGTTGCACGCGACTCCGCCCACGTACCTACTTTTTTATTTTTCAATGCGGACGAAGTCACAGGCGTCAGCTAGTATTAAAATATAGCCTATGTTACTCGCTGTTACTGTAGCTTTCTATAGGTGAAAGAATTTTCAGAATCGGTTTAGTAGTTTTGGATTTTATTCATTACAAAAATACAAAATTTCTCTCTTTATAATATTAGTATAGATTGGAATGAAACAAACACTAAATGTTACGGGAAGCTTTGTTACGATACATTAGTGAAAACTGCATTCAAATCGGTTAAGCCGTTTCTGAGATTAGCGTGCACAAACGCGCATAGACTAAAATACTGAAAACTATTTTTTTTATCTCTGTATCATAAGTACAAAATGTTACATTAAAAATTAATGTACAGACACGACTCGTTTAATATGAGAAATGAGGAGAAAATAATTGTAGTACCTAAGTAGAAGGTAATACTGGCCGAAAATATATAAACTCGGCCATCATTATATTGTACATAATTTTTATGAATTTAAATAAGGAACGTCGAACGGCACGCGCTTCCCGCTAAAATTAATATCAAAATTTGAATGTAGAGTTCGTTAATTCTGCAAAAACAGCTCCACTAATTGAATTTCAATTTTAACAGTACGGCTTTAAGGCATATTTTTGTTTGCCGTTAAGGTGGGGTGATGAGCGGAACATATCAAGTTTCGTTCGAAGCCAGCCAAATGGGTAGACAAACGTAAAACTCTCCCTCGTTAAAATATTTAAGTATACTTATATTATTATTATTATTGTAGTTATATTGGACAGGAGACTGAGCGAGTTTGTTAAGTATAGGTAGAAAGTTCACGACAACATCTATATTCTATCTATAATCGAATTTTTAATTAGATGGACTAAAATGACAGCTGAAATCGGTCTTTTATTTTTTTAATGTTGCAAGCATGAAGCGTAGTGTTGTAGTATGATTCATTTATAACCGAGTTCGATCATTATGATCAAGTTGTAAGTATCGATCACGTTATAGAAGAGAACAAAATAATGGAACTCAGCCGCCTTATTAATGGACTAAAATGACAGCTAGCAACAACCAAAAAACTTATTAGAATAATAAGTTCAACTAACAATCTTAACAATCTGTTCAGCCGTTTAGAAGTTATGTGAAGAAGGCGTTAAGTACGGAAGGATAATTCTTACTACCCGTTGTCCTTTTACCCATTTTCCCGTGGTAAAAAGTATCGTATGTTCATCACAGATAACGTCGGCTTCTAATGGTAAAAGAATTTTTCAAATCGGTCCAGTAGTTTCGGAGCCTATTCTATACAAACAAACAAACAATCAAATCTTTCCTCTTTATAATATTAGTATTGAAAATAAAGTCACCGTCCACCTCTGTCTGTTTTTCAGTTACTACTAACCCACCCAGCGGGTTTCGACACGGTTTTCACTACTATAAAGGATCTATTAGCTAGCTGAGCCCAATAAACACGCTTAGGTCATTCCATAGTTTAGTATACCTGCTGCAAACTATAGGCAAAATGACACTTGACAGCAGCAAAATACACATCAAAATCTATTGAAGCCATTATAGTTCGATGATTGAAGCTATTCAAGCAAGATGTTCAATAAACAGCCAGTAAACGTAAAAAAACGAATGTCAAGTTGAAATGTCAAATCAAATTGACATTTCCACTTGACGCTTGACAAAAAAAAAGCCTTTGCCTACTATTTTAACAAGGAATCGAGGCCACCCATTCATAATAATAAAGTTGTACAGTCGACCTTTGTTTAAAACAAAGGCGATAAAACAATGTAACTAAAACTATAACAGACAGAATTTCAACTTGGGGATCAATTTACACTTACTGAATAATAAACATAGGTTCTTAAGCAGTTATTACACTTTTCAATTTGTAGGAAACCAATTTAGAAACCTAATTAGTGAACTAATTGATCACACTACATTAAATTGATTTCTAAATCGAAGTTATAGAGTTGAAAATAGATAATAGAGTCTAAATCTAGATTTAATTTAGAGTCTAAAATCTAAATTGGATCCATAGATTGATCCATTAATTGGACACAGGCAGATAGATGTTAGGTGTTAGTTACACAGGACACACACAAGTCAAACTTATAAGTTTCCGTTTTTGCGTTGGGCGGCGTAAAAAAAAGTAACTATACCTATATCATCAACCAATAAGTACTAATAATAAATCTGTAATTGTAGGTATTGTATATATATGTATGTTCCTCTATAACTCTCAAACGTATTTAGACGTAATACAGGACAAAGGGAGGTTACTTTTTTCTTTTTCAACACGGACGAAGTCGCGGGCGCCAGTTAGTATTAATGTAATTTTTTAAAGCAAATTTAAAATATACTTTAAATTTGCTTTAAAAGTACAGTAGGATAAACTAGAATATTTTTTTCAAAACGTTCCCTGCAGAACCCGAATCGCGCACGGACTAAACTTTCGTGCGTTTTTTTGGACGGGACAGGATCAGAACCCGGGACTTCTGCTCCATTGAACCAGAACAGATGCGGGCGGCGCGGGCGCATGGATTAATACACAAAACGAGATCCTATTTAAGATAATTTAAATCTTTATCGCTCTGTTTCTCTATTACTTTTTATCTACACACAAATATTATAAAGAGAAAATATTTGTAAGTATTGCAGTATGTTTGTAATGAATAAACTCAAAAACCTAATGGACCCATTTTGAAAATTCTTTCACCTATAGAAACCTATATTACAGTGAGTAACGTAGGCTATAATATTTTAGTTACAAAGTTACGCGGACGAAGTCGCTTGCAACACCTGTTATATATTAAACTAGCTGTTGCACGCGACTTCGTCCGCGTATATAAAATATAATACATTTGTGTCTGTGAAATCATGGAAATACACATACAAAATTTCAACCCAATCGGTCAAGCCGTTTAGCAGTTGACATACCGACAGCAGCGCCACCTACCGGGTCCAATTGTATTTTTAAATCGTCCAGGAAACCATCGAAATAGCCATATAAAATTTCAGCCGTTTAGAAGTTACGTGAAAAAGATAAGTACGGAAGGATAATTCTTACTACCCGTTGTCCTATTACCCGTTTTCCCGTAGTAATGAAGCATTTTCCCGCGGTAAAAAGTATCCTATGTTCATCGCAGATAATGTCGGCTTCTAAAATGGTAAAAGAATTTTTCAAATCGGTCCACTAGTTTCGGAGCCTATTCTATACAAAGAAACAAACAAAAAATCTTTCCTCTTTATAATATTTGTAGGCTATAGATGTAAGGAAAGGAAGATATGTATCGAAGTGATAGTGACCTGAACGGTAGATATAGATAGAGTATAGATAAATAAAATATTTCTATCATTTCTACAATGTGAATTACTTACTAAATATGTAATATATCTATATAATCCTACACCTTTTAAGTTGGACCAAATTACACATAGTTACGAAGTTTTATCAAAATCGGTCCAGTAGTCTAGGAGTTCATTGAAAACAAACATGTTACACTAAATTTTTATATGTATAATGTATATACCTATGTTAAGTTAGATTTAAAAAATAAAAAAATAGTTTCAGTACAGAATTACGAATTAACTTAATATATCTGAATTCGCACTTTTAACTATGTATGTTGAGTAATATTTTATCGATGGCTCTGAGCACAAAAATGCTTGTCGAGTTACATATTTTTAATGTGCTTACTATAGAAAAATACATATTTTATGCGAGTTACAGTAGTTTAAACAAAATATTTAAAGTAGGCACTATTTCTCAACAACATTATTGTTCAGTTGACGACATTTTATTTGTTATGTTGTAATAAATAATTTTGCGCATTCGTTTTTTTCAGTGAATCGAAATGACGAATCAGATTTCGTGTAATACGATAATGAATGTCAAGTCAGCAATACCTAACAAAAGTTGACGACAAAGGTCTTCAACCTTCGGTTAAAGAAATATTATTACTTACACAATTTAATCTTTTACTTTGTATGTAATTTTGCACTCAGATAGTTTATTACCTGGATTAAGGTATAATAAGATTGTCTTTATCCTAATAAAAATTTTAGGTTTCAAAGGAATCGTCCATATATAATGTTGAAGATATGAGTTATTTATACTTTTGGCTTTGTTTATGGTAAATTAAAACTTGCTACTATAATATTAATGGTTTTTTACACTTTAAAGTAAAAACTACTGGACACATTTGTATGAAATTTTGCACACAGATTGTTTATTTCTTGGATTATTGTAAAAATCACAGCTTACCAGCTGCCTTTACTAAATCATCTATCAAAGGTAGACAGACTTTGATAAAGGATACACTAGATTCTGTGTTGTTTCACTAATTATCAAAATCGGACTACTCAGTAAAAAGTTATGCGTGGTTATACACTACAATCGGTGAGTGAACAATCAATCATCCCCTGTTTTCCTACCCTTAGGGTTGGAATTATTTTTCCAAATTAAAATGGGACCCCCTTGAGGGTGCACCCTTTCAAATAAAAAAAGAATTATCAAAATCGGACCACCCTGTCAAAAGTTATGCGTGATCATACATAAAAAAAAGTGGCATAGTAGAATACTTATTACCGCACTTACAGCTTGGGGGGATTTTTCAAATTGGTTTCACTAAGTTGTCCTTAAGGTGAACACGTGTTACTTACGACTTGAACCATTATTACTAAATGTTAAGGTTCAAATCAGTCATGCAAGCAACATTTACATTATTCATCTTTTTATCAGAAACTAGCTGGTGCTCACGACTTCGTCCGCGTAGAAAAGTATAAAACGCCTCTACCGTATTTTGGATAGATGGCACTATCTCCAGGGCCAAGCCGCTAGTATTTACTTTTATTTTAGATTTCCCGTAGGAATGAAGCATTTTCCCGCGATAAAAAGAAGCCTATGTTCATCATGGATAATGTCGGCTACTAATGGTAAAGGAATTTTTCAAATCGGTACGGTAGTTTCGGAGCCTATTCTATACAAACAATCAAATCTTTCCTCTTTATAATATTAGTATAGATTACCGAGAGTCGACACTTTTTCGCAGTGATTTTGTTTGAGACCCTGAATCTATAGCATCCTTTATCAAAGTAGACAGACAAACAGCTTTATTATTTTAGTATAGATATATAATATGTATATTATATTTCACTCACCTATCTTTATGTTCAGCCTGTCTATCTCTTTGTCGTCTATTCTTAAACCAGTTTGAAACCTGTAAATTTTAAAAAGTTTTAGCATTCATAAAACAACAGCAATACAAAATTAGATACTAGTAGGTAGGTACACCAAGAAATCCTTTACGAACAAAAGGTCAGTTTTTCGAATCGTCAGAATTTACAAATTAATGGTCAGTTTAGTATTTATGTACAGTGTCTACTAAAATTACAAGTGTAAAGCCGGCGCCAGACATAGCAACAATATTTGAGCACTTATTTGATCACTTGTTTGAACACTTGTGAGGCACGGGTATCAAAGCGTTCAAAGTTCAAACAGTGCGTAGCCTGGGCCTAAGGCTTGGCACATTACATTGGTTTACATTGTGCTCTTGGCTAAGGCCAAGAGCACAATGTAAAGCCCGGTGATTGGTTGTTGTAACGCCCACATAAAATTTTGACCAATCATCGGGCTTTATTTTCTGTCGTTTGCACTGGGTGCTCTTGGCTAAGGGCCCTGCTACACTTGCGCAAAGTTCAGTGGAGTTATTGGCATAATAACTCTTTTTTAGCTTAATAATAAAAAAAAATACCGACTAGCTCTTAGATTAGCTTAATAATAAAAAAATAGAGAGACTTTTTAGTTTAATTTATTGTAGACTTAAAAAATAGATATACACTGCGTCCATAAAGTCTTCGTTCATCTTGTTTGTTATCTATTTGAATACTGTGAAGCGATCGTGTTGCAAAGCATGTCTGGCAGGTACAACAAACAAGCGTTCAAATGTGTGAGCAAAGTAGCTCAAAGTTTTTGTTCAAACATTTGACTGTATCTGGCGCCGGCTTTATTGATTGATAACAACTGCTGTGTGAGCGACACTTCACTTCATATCATAATATGAAGATACCAAAAATTGGGTCCATAATGTGGATAGCCTCAAAAGATGAACCAGAAAGATGAGAAAAAGTAGTGGCAAAGGATGAAATAATAAATTAAATCTTCTAATATTCACTTCCATAACAAATCGTATCTCTTCCGAATGTCGGACGATTGTGTATGTGTATAACTCTTTTTAACAAAAAATGAACCGACTTCAAACCGTCTCATGGTCTTTTTTCATGGATGCCATTGTCAGAAATGGACCAAATTGAAATGGGACCACACGGGAAACACCAGATTTCAAATAAAAAAAAGAATCATCAAAATTTGTTTCACTCAGTCGAAAGTTATGAGGTAACTGACGTTAAAAAAAATCAGTCGAATTGACAACCTCCTCCTTTTTTGGATTTCGGTTGAAAAATAAATTAATTAGGAAAAAAAATTTTAAAAAATTAGGTACTGTCCTTTCACAATAAATTCCCAAACGGCGGTAACTCATTTGTACACCTATGTAATAGTATATCATCATCAATCATCATATTATATAAATACTAATAATAAATCTGTAAGTGTAGGTATTGTAGTATGTATGTTCGTCCGTAACTCTTAAAAGAATTAATTGATTTTCATGAAACTTGGTAGATAAACATTTAGACGTACGGGACACAAGATGGGATACTTTTTACTTTTTCAATGTGGACGAAGTCGCGGGCGCCAGCTAGTATTTACATAATATAGATGTTTACATAGCTATACTCATGCAACGTAGGTATTAGGTACATAGTTCGGTTGATCCGCAGAACCAGAACTCGACCGCATGAAATCAACACTGCTTCCTTAAATTGATAATATCGCGTTACCATTGGACAAATACGAGAAAAAAAAATCATATAGGTATATCTCTACAAACAGTTCAAATAAAAATCAGTTTTGTAAGCGAGAACTTATTTGTCTTTCAAATAATAAAATAGCGCGTACACCAAACAAACAAACGAGCTGTTCAGCTACCTATATATATATATATTCGTATAGATATAAAAGAAATATTAGTCTAAGCTAGGTGATAATTAGAGTTCTTTCTTTCTTCTAAACTGATTTGGAAAAGTTTTCTATGAAAGCTCCCGGACGGCTTCAGTTTTTCGACATCTTCAACAATTTTCATATTTCAACCAATTTACACAAAACCTTAGAGAATTATTTATACTCCTACATACATATATCCATACTATTATATACTATTATATACTATACTATTATATACTATTATAATATACTATTATATACTATTATTACTATACTATTATATACTATTATATACTATACTATTATATACTATTATAATATACTATTATATACTATTATTACTATTATCCATACTTCCATACTATATAATATTATAAATGCGAAAGTAACTCTGTCTGTCTGTCTGTCTCGCTTTCACGCAAAAACTACTGAACCGATCACCATGAAATTTTGCATACACGTTGTCTGGGACACCAGAAAGGACATAGGGTACCTTTCATCCAGAAAAAAAGGACTAAGTATTCCCGAGGGATCATATAAAAACATAAATAATTGGGCGCTACTGTCGCATGGCGGCGCCATCGTCGCACTATGGGACGAAAACGTGATTTGCGCCTCGAAAATCAATTTTACAATACCCAGATCTGCATGATTTTACTATTTAAATGTGTAACTGAATGACCAATACATCATATAAGACTAATAAAATCGACTAGAATATACTTATTGGTACTAGTACTTGACTTTGAACTTTAAGTTGTATACGGTGCTATTTAAATAGACAAAAATACTTGATGTATATACATGAGTATATTTCTATTTTTTTGTATTAAATCATATAAGTGTTCTATATTGTTGGAAAGGCAATTAAATAGAGTAGCGATTAAAATAATAATTAGGTCAAAAACATTAACCAGAAAAACACAATCAATTTTTTTCCGCAAGACTGTGATTTTTCATGACTGAAAATTTTGAATAGAGTTTTGACAGTTACCTCCACTTGCCTCCACTCTCATTTCACCTGTATCGGATACCTCAGTATTTGTATATTATAAGGCAAAAAAAAAATTCTGCTCATATTTGCTCCATTTGGGATGAGACGTATTATTGGAAAAAAGGAGACAATTCCAAATTTTGGGAATTACATGTTAGTTTAATTTCTTGATAATATCCATTAGATTTTAATTTTTTTCCAATAATTTTTACATTAGTATGGATATTTTTATTAAAAGTAATCACTTAATTCGCGTCTAATACGAAAAAAAATATCATTTTACTTATCGGTGTCTAAAAATTTCATTTTTCCATTTTTCGTTGATAACATTATTTTGTTACCACGTGAACATCATAGATAGGTAATCTCATACTGAAGTAAATAAAAATAAATATTCACGAAATAAGCAAATTTTAGTATGAAAAAAAAAATTGTATGAAAAAGTGGCATTTCTTAAATTTGTATGTTTATTTATATGTCGTAATAAATTAAATATATAATGTTAGTGGTATCATTTCATAGCCTATATATATAAGATTCTGTATGCTAAATTTCGTATCCCTAGGTGTAGTAGAAAAAAAGTTACAGATTTATGAGACGCAAATCCCGTTTTCGTCCCATAGTGCGTCGTCACATCGATATAAGAAGACATGAGATGACATTACACAAAATGTTCCTAGCTGTGTGAAACATTATTGATATATTTTGTCTAAAATTGTCACTTGGTTGTCAAATATTTATAGGTGCGTTCAAAATTTTGTTTTAGTATGAGGTCCGATCTCTAAGATCGATTTTTAAGAATTTTTTTTCGGTAGGTAAGTGATAGTTGCAAAATAACGTTTGCCCGGGTCAAGCTAGCATATACTTTCTTTTTCAACGCGAACGAAGTCGCGGGCACCCACTAGTAATTTATATAATTAAAATTGAAATAGGAACTGTATTAGATTATAATTAAATGTATAAAATATGGGTCTAGTTGCCTGCAAATAAATTAATTTGAATTTGAATACACATCTCTCAGGAATCACTATGTTGATAGAAAGAAACCGCATGATATTTCGTTCAGTAGTTTTTCAGGTAATCGCGAACATACGTATAGACGTGGCGGGGTTAATTTGTTTTCTAATATTACTAGTCGCTATATAAGCGACTTCACCCGAAATAAAATGTAGTTATACTTAGCGCCTTTTTCACCAACTGTTAGATAGGCTAACTGTCATTTAAAGTCACCGGTAACCGGGCATAATTTAGCTGATATACCTACTTTTGTTTGTACAGTAAAAGTCCCAAACATTAAAAAGATTCGCCTATTGAATAATGCAGTAAACCAAGTGCATAACAGAACAGAAAATTATTTCTAAATGTAATTAATCTACACTTTTACTTCCCAGGCAACACATAGGCCAGATAACAGTATGAAATTCACAAATTATTCAGTTTAAAGCTTTGTTATAAGGGTATTAGAGCTGACAAGATAGGCAAATGCTGTATTGAATGATTTTGGGCTATTATAACACTATGGGCTATTATGGGCTTCTTGTTGCTTATTCAGCTACTATTCAGCTATTATGTTGCTACTATACAGCTTAAAGCAATTTATTTTGTGCCCAAATTGCTTGGATAACGGCTGATAACGGCAAAGAATATTCAGCCATTCTGTGTTGCTTGCGTTGTAGTTGATGAAAGAGGCCTTTAGGCCCTTAAATGACTTTAGGTGAAAGAATTTTAAAAATCGATCTATTAGTTTTTGTGTTTATTATAAACTAGCTGTTGCACGCGACTTCGTCCGCGTAACTTTATAAAATATAATACATTCGTGTCTGTGAAACCATTATGGAAATAAATACACTAGAAGTTATATGTGAAAAAGTTAAGTACGGAAGGATAATTCTTACTACCCGTTGTCCTATTACCCGTTTTCCCGTAGGAATTAAGCATTTTTCCGCTGTAAAAAGTAGCCTATGTTCATCAGGGATAATGTCAGCTTTTAATTGTAAAAGAATTTTTCAAATCGGTCCACTAGTTTCGGAGCCTATTCTATACAAACAAACAAACAAAAAATCTTTCCTCTTTATAATATTTGTAGGCTATAGATGTAAGGAAAGGAAGATATGTATCGAAGTGATAGTGACCTGAACGGTGGTGAGTCCGGTAGTCTCTGCCAACTCTCTCTTCTCTCTTGGCGATGGATATGGATTGTGCAGGTACCAATCGCGAAGAACCGACCTTGATTTCTCCTAAAACAATAATTTATATTAATAATTATATTATCAACTAGCCGTTGCAAGCGACTTCGTCCGCGTTGAAAAAGAATAACTCTTTTTAACAAAAAAAAAACGACTTTAAACCGTTTTGAAAACATACGGGAAGCATACCAGCATTCAAATAATGTAAGTACACCTAAGTAATTTTGAGTCGGCGCTTAACAAGCAAATTAATTAATTAATTAATTAATTACGGAAAGCGTGAAGTGTGATGGTACTCAAAATTACTTAGGTGTACTTACATTAGTTTAAGAACTTATAGTTATAAAAAATTAATTAAAATTATTTTTTGCTTTTCAAGTTTTCAGTTTTTTCGGAGGTTTAATTTTTTGTTAAAAAGTTGATTTTTAAGGAAAAAAAAATTTAAGGTGACTTTTAATGACAGTTAGCCTACTTGACAGATGGTGAAAGAGCCCTACTAAGAAGACAACTTTACTGACATGAATAAATTTTTAATTTTTACCAGTGAAGTTTGAAATTAAATTTTAGCATACACAATGAAACCCTGTAATTGGCAATTTAAGTATATGTTCAAAATAAATAAACTGGCAATTTTATTGCCCTAATATAATATAATATATTATATTATATTATTGACGAGCCCGTTGGACGAGTGGCAAGGGTGCTTGCCTAACGTTTCAGGGGCCCCGGGTTCGATTCCCGCCGGGGTCAACTTTGGAAATTTTAATATAATTTTCAAAATTGACTCTGGTCTGCATTTGAAAAGTAGTGGTAGGGCACACTACGTTTCGCAGTCATTTGGGCAGCCCGTCTGGCGGCAGTAACCACCACCTTACAGAATACCATCGTGAAATAAAAGCATTATGTGCTGTTGTGTTTCGGTGAGTGAGTAAGGGATGCCGGAGCCCATTACCCCATCCCTCCCTTATCCCTTATCCTTAATCCTTCTATGGTCGGCAGCGCACTTGTAGCACTTATGGCGTTGCTTGTGTTATAAGCGACGGTAGTCACCTAACATCAAGTGGACCGTCAGCCTGTCTGTCGACCTTAACATAAATATATATATATATATATATATATATATACTAGCTGTTGCACGCGACTTCGTCCGCGTAACTTTATAGATTATAATACATTCGTGTCTGTGAAACCATTATGGAAATACACATACAAAATTTCAATCCAATCGGTCAAGCCGTTTAGAAGTTATATGTGAAAAAGATAAGTACGGAAGAAGGATAATTCTTACTACCTGTTGTCCTATTACCCGTTTTCCCGTAGGAATTAAGCATTTTCCCGCGGTAAAAAGTAGCCTATGTTCATCACGGATAATGTCGGCTTCTAATGGTAAAAGAATTTTTCAAATCGGTCCACTAGTTTCGGAGCCTATTCTATACAAACAAACAAACAATCAAATCTTTCCTCTTTATAATATTAGTACTTATAGATTATAAATAATTTATATAATTAGAATAGTTACAAAATGAGTTAACTAGTACCTTAAAGCAGTATGAAGTTTCTTCTCCGTCCCATATAGTCCTGGGCAATGGAAATTTGCGTCTCACTCTGTATTTGCCGACGGCGCCCAACGGCCTCCCGCGAAGCCTCTCGGCCTCCATGTAGTGTGCTAGAGAACATAATATACATTATGATTATGGTATTACTAGCTTTAAATTATATACTAGAACCTTCCTCGAGAACCACTCTATCCATTGGTGTAAACAGAATGAAAATCGGTGCACTAGTTTTTGAGTATATCACGAAAAGACAGACAGACAGACGCGGCGGAGTACTTTTTTTTTCAAGCGACTTCCAAAAAAGAAGGAGTTCCTCAATTCGACGCGTATATTTTTTTTTTCTATATTTTTTTACCTCATAACGGGACTTTCGACTGGTTGAAACATTTTTTTTTATTTGAAAGCCGGTGCTTTCCGTGTGGTCCCATTTCAATTTGGTCCAGTTCTGACAGTGGCGTCCGTGAGAAAACAGTTCGAAGTCGTTTTTTTTTTGTCAAAATAAACAGTTATTGGAAAAAATAATTACCTTTTAACCAGAGGTTCTGCAATTTTGAATGGTTGTGTGGACTGAATGTGTGCGATTCGAGCAACCGATACAACTCCTTGAAGTTGCCCCGATGGAACGCCACCATTGCCTTCGCTTTGAGGACGGATTCGTGTGCGTGCAGGCGTTCGCAGGCCGGCAGCGACCACAGGAACCTTCCCAGACGTTCAATGTTACCAGCTTGTTGGAGTACCTAAGAAAGAAGATCGAATATAATAGTAGTTAGCGTTGCCAAGTTGCCAGGCGTCCGGCAGGCTTATTATCTAAATGCGTCTGCTGAGCGACAGGCGAAAAATTTGTGCAATATCACACTAAATCGTATCACGTAGCTCATAACACTAGTGTGGTTTGCGAAAAATATTGCACAAATTTTTCGCATTTAGATAATAAGCCTGTTGATAAAGCCGAACATAGGTAGGCTTTTTGAATGCGTGTCCGGCCAAATTAAACGGTGTCCGGCCTGTCCGGCTTTTGTTACGTTTTTTTACATTTGACCAGTCACGTGGTCGTTCGATTCGCAAGCGAGCAAGCGCTGAGTGTCGCACGGCGCATTAACTATTTATTTTTGATTTTATTACTAAGTAAAGAAGTTTTTTTCTAATGGATGATTAATAATAAAGAAGACTATATTCATTATATTATTTCATTATATTAATTTAAGAAAACTTATGGTAAATGATCAAAAAGCCTGGTTTTTCATACAATTTTTTTGTCAAAATCCTTAATAAATTAGGGTGTCCGGCCTTTTTGCTCACATGTCCGGCCAAACTGACTGGTCTGTACGGCTATTAGGTTTGACGACCTGGCAACCCTAATAATAGTTATCTTAAACACGATAAGCAGGCTGACGGTCCACTTAAGGGAAGGTGGCTACTATCGTGCCTAAGTAATTACCTAAGTAATAACACAAGCAATACCAGAGCTGTTCCAAATGTGCTGCCTTCTATAAAGTGTAAAATCCGTAATTGGATGTAACTGTAATGTTTTTGTCTGTAATTTTTTTGTTGAGAGCTGTGGATTTTGTTATGAATCAATCAATCGTCAATCAATCAATACTAAATTTAATGTTGGTCATGGAGTAAGTTACGTTGTTTTCGGAGATATTGTGTTTATAGACTCTATACATGATACTGAAACTAAATTGACCATTTTTAGAATTTTTTTCTGTATGTATGTTCCTCCATAACTCTTAAACGAATTTAACTGATTTTCATGAAAATTGGTAAATTTACATTTAGACGTATAGTACAGAAGTTTACAGAACGTATACGCACGTACTGCTACTATTTCTTTTTCAACGCGGACGAAGTTGCGGGGACCAACTAGTAAATAAATAAATAAATAAATGAAGGATAAGGGATTGGAAAGGGATATAGAAATTGCTATTTTAAGAGTTTCACCTTATAATAAAAATCATTGGTTTCTTCTTCTTATTATTATAAAATTATAAACATTCACGACAAAGGCTGGCCCATATTTTTTATAATTATCGGGGTGGTCATCAAAAATAATATTTGCAAAGGATTGCACACATGCTCTCGCATCCGGCTTCGGCGTTCTCTTAAAATCTAAATCAATACACCATTTGCTTCTAAACAAACACAATTCATGGGAATTTTGCCAAATTTGTTTTTTGCTCTCTTTGTACCTATTAAATCTTTAGAAAGGGTCGCGCAAACGCAGCGATTTTTCTACAAAATGCTACTTTGTCCGCGTTGAAAATGTGTCATGTACAGTCGGCCGCAAAAGTCGATTAACACATTCAAAAGTGCAAAACGACTGAACACTCAACTTACTTACTTATTTACTTACTTACTGAAGCTTTTTACGATCGTTTGTACGTGAAGTTTATTTTGATCTCTAGTCGTGACAACGATTTATGAGTGTTCATTTGTTTTGCACTTTTGAATGTGTTAATCGACTTATGCGGCCGACTGTACATACGTCTATGTTTATCTAACAAGTTTATTCGTGAAAATCAGTTAACAGTTAATACATACAATACCTATATATACACTTACAGACTTATTATTAGTATTGTATAAGTATTACAAGGGCGTGTTGGCTCCCATAGTTACTAATCCAGTATAGTTGGAGACAATTACATGAAATTATAAGGCCCCATAATGGTGCATACGTTTTCAAATTATCAACCCCCATACGTCATCCCATTAACATCAACCCCTCAAATTACTTATGGTAACTGATACCCGTCGTGGGCTTCCAAATGAAAACACAATCTTCTGGCCATCGCCAACAACGGCAAGGTTAATCAAAATTGGCATTTATGGCTAAGAAAATAAGAGCTGTTATCGTAAAAAATGTATTTAATAGATTTATTACAAGCTTTTATCGCTGTGTATTATTAAGTGGTAAAATTCATTTTTTATTAACATATACATATATAAAATAGTCAAATTTATTGGTTTCATTATATTAAATACCTACTAGCTGTTGCGCGCGACTTCGCTCGTGTAACTTTATAAAATACTAGCTGTAGCACGCGACTTCGTCCGCGTTAAAAAAGAAAAAAATTAAGTAGGCTATCCTGTGTCCTGTACGTCTAAATGTTTATCTACCAAGTTTCATGAAAATCAGTCATAAATCATTTGAGTTATGGAGGAACACAATTACCTACTTCAATACTTCACTTACGGATTTATTATTAGTACGTATTGATAGCCTATGTTACTCGCTGATAAGCTTTCTTTAATATAGCACTACTTAGTTATATAATTTTCAAAAGTTTTTGAGGTCCAGTAGTTTTTGAGTTTATACTCAAAAAATTGAGTTTATACACAAAAACTACTGGCCCGATTTTGAAAATTTTTTCACCTATAGAATTCTACATTATCAGGGAGTAACATAGGCTACATTTTATAAAGTTACGCGGAAGAAGTCGCGCGCAACAGCTATAGTTAGTAGATATCAATTTTAAAACGCCGGTTAGGCACATATCTATTTAACCAGATTGGATGTTATTAATATTCGATTATTAACTTCGATTAATGGTTACTTAAACACGTTAAAGAAATAAATATCTATAATAGCATATTTTTAGATATGTTCCTAAAACTGGTACAATGTTAACCATAAAAAAATATACCTTTCCAACAGTATCGACGTCAAAAACAATTCTCTTATAAACTGTTGTAGGTATAACCGTCTATAATAGCTGTCCTAGCCTAGCGACCACGCCCCCTTCTGAAACCGGATATCCGGTGGGGAAGCCCCGTTGTCAAGGTTACCGGGTGTTTTCGTTTGCAACAGATCATTTTGTATTTGTCCTTTTCTGATTAGAGCGACAGGACTACTTCTTGAAGAAGGAAGATAGAAATTATATTTATGTTATTTCACATTATACCTAGGATACGCTCGTATAGGTAGCACCTATAGCCTATAGGTGCTATTTGTAAAACATTTAAGGACTCTGTCATCTATACCATGGCTGTCCAAAGCAAAGCCCCCGGGCCGCATGCGGCCCGCGGTTTATGTTTGTGCGGCCCGCGACGTGGTTTTAACATTGGAAACGTCTTTTCGTTCGCTTCTGTGTAGGCCCCGATTTCACGAAAAAGTGCGATCCCCTTATATCTCGGAGAGTTGTAAAGATATGATATTCAAAAAAGATATCAAAAATTCGCTCAAAAGACGCGTATTTACGAGAGCTGTAAGGTGCAAAAATAATTTTTCGAAAAAGTCAAAAACGAAGAAAGTTATGGCCCAAATAGAGAAAATATTGGTTTTTTTCCATAATTTTTAATTTTGGCGGTCGATGTTTCGGAAACGAAGTATTATATCAAAAATTTGAGAAAAACTCCTCGGGATAATTTAGTCAGCTACAATTGAGCCTAAAATAAAGACGATCGGGTTTAGAGTTTGCCCTGTAGCTTAACCTTTTTGAAAGAAGTCACCAAGTCAGAACAATATAGTCGTGTGAGGCACGAAATCTGTGAATTTTTATCTACCTATCACAAATACTAAAATAATAAAATATATATATATATTTATATTTAATTTAAAATAGTATCTGCGGCCCGGCCCTCCAATCCATTTAGTAGTTCGGATTGGCCCAGGGTCGTATCCGGCTTGGACAGCCCTGATTATAAAGAGGAAAGATTTGATTGTTTGTTTGTTTGTTTGTATTGAATAGGCTCCGAAACTACTGGACCGATTTCAAAAATTCTTTTATCATTAGAAGCCGACATTATCCGTGATGAACATAGGCTACTTTTTACTGCGGGAAAATGCTTCATTCCTACGGGAAAACGGGTAATAGGACAACGGGTAGTAAGAATTATCCTTCCGTACTTATCTTTTTCACATATAACTTCTAAACGGCTGAACCGATTGGGTTGAAATTTTATATGGCTATTTGGATGGTTTTCTGTATGATTTAAAAATACAATTGGACCCGGTAGTCAGCTGTCGGTATGTCAACTACTAAACGGCTTGACCGATTGGGCTTAAATTTTGTATGTGTATTTCCCGATTTTCACCTAACGGAACAGTAGTAATACTAGATCTATGGTTTTCACTAATAGAAACAGCGACAACCGAAGAAGGTTTATATGTGTATCATTTTCAGAAAAAAAACCATGCGCGCGAAGCCGTGAGTGTATCGCTAGATACATTTTTATAAAACAAAATCGCTGTCCGTTTCTGTCTGTTTCTCTGCTAACTTCTAAACCACCCAACGTATTTTGATACAGTTTTCACTAATGGAAAGAAAGATAAACGAGGAAGGTTTAAGTAGGTATACAATCTGCAAAAAAAAATTGCATCCAATGCGAATCTGGAAGCGTATCGCTAAGTTTGAGTATAATAAAATAATGTTGCTATCCGCCTCTGTTTGTTTCCCGGCTAACTTCTAAACCACGCGACTTATTTTGATACGGTTTTCACTAATGGAAAGAGCGATAAACGAGGAATATTTGTGTATGTATTATAACATACAGTAAAAAATCTATTTGAAGCCGGGAGCGGATCGCTATAGTTGGAGATAAATTTCAATTATATTTACATTTTTGATATTTTAATTCAAACGTTTTGGAATATCTACTCGCACAACATAACATATTCTCATGTACTAGAATATTATCATGTAGGTACTCACTCAAGCAGCAAATACTAGGAAATTTACTTAACACCAATTCTTAGTATTTATACTTATTATGAGCGTAAACCAAAATGGCAATTATAAACACAATAGCTACACGACGTTCCTAGAAATCTTACTTTTCAAAGTCATACCTGAGACTTTGCATCGCGGTTTCGTCAGCAAAATAATTTATTAGGTCTTAGAAGACCTTAGTATTTCTTTGACAATTTTCTTTGATCGATGATTTCTTTTTTGGGGAATCGATTTGCAAATAGTACTCATACAAGCCCGTGGCATGAAAATTTCGGGTATTGCCTGTGGTGGTCACCTTTTAATATGGGAGTGAAATCAAAATTGTTACACGAATGCTATGCTATACCTATGTTGTGCTTACGTTCCATTTTTTTAAATATTTTACAATACCAATACCCTAACTATGAGCACACCAATTCCAACGCTCCTTTACGAAGTTAAGAGAACGATAGAAAATAAAGCCCGATGATTGGTCAAAATTTTATGTGGGCGTAACAACAACCAATCACCGGGCTTCTGTCGTTTCGTCAATCTACAACGCTCCCGTTTGCACTGGGTGCTCTTGGCCTGGATTTCAGAGATATTGCGCCATCTACACAAAACAGAGTGGACTCCTATATTTCAAACAAAAAGAAAAAGAGGAAGGAAATGAAAACGTCGCGTCGTCGCACATAGGGGTATTTGAACGATTTACGCGGTCAAAAGTCAAATATACAAAATTTAAAATAGTTAAAAAATAACGACTACATGTGCTTGGAGAACAATAGCCAGTACTTACCGTCTTTCCCTCGTTCATGCCGCACTTCCACGTACAGCTGGAATTCGATCGTCCCGCCCGGTGTATGTATTTGTCATCGACGTTATTGTGCAATTAAAAGAGTTTATCAGGGAATATTTTTTTTTCTTCTTGTATTTCTACTCATCATCATCATCATCTCAGCCGTAGGACGTCCACTGCTGGACATAGGCCTCCCCCAAAATTTTCCAATTGGACCGGTCAGAAGCAGCCTGGATCCACCGTCGACCCGCGGCCCTTATTAGGTCGTCTGTCCACCTTGTGGGTGGACGTCCTACGCTGCGCTTGCTAGTCCGTGGCCTCCACTCGAGAACCTTCCGGCCCCAGCGGCCGTCGGCTCTTCCTACTATGTGCCCTGCCCACTGCCACTTCAACTTACTGATCCGACGGCTTATGTCGGTAACTTTCGTACGTCTACGGATCTCCTCATTTCTGATTCGATCTCGCAGTGTAACCCCGAGCATAGCCCTTTCCATAGCTCGTTGAGCGACATTGAGCTTCCTTACGAGGCCCATGGTTAGAGACCACGTTTCAGCGCCATAATATGTCATCACTGGCAACACACATTGGTCGAACACTTTTGTCTTAAGACACTGAGGAATTTTGGAAGAGAAGATGTCTCGGAGCTTCCCGAACGCTGCCTATTTCTACTAATATAGTATTTCTACTAATTGCAGGTTATCTACTAATTAAAATTAAATTTCAATATTTTTAGCCATGATTTGTATACATAAATAGGATTTAGTAATACAAAAAGTTTTTGTATCTTGTAAAAAGGAATTTGTTATACTATCAAGGTAGATCCTGTCAAAATTCTTAAAGCAGTCGAAAGGTCGAAAGCTTTGAGCAGTATATAATTCAAAATTTTGCCGCGGAAAATCGCGGATAAGACAATAGACACGAGAGATTTTTAATCGCCTTTTTTTTCAGTTCGGACCCCCTGTTAAGTAAGTTAGAAGCGTGAAAAGAAGAAAACTTAATTATTTTTTACCACAAACAATTGTTCTCCTCATCCTGAATCCGAATGTACGTGGTCATTCTTCAGAAAGCGAAGATGAAAATTTGTCTTAAAATTTTTTTCAAAAAAATTATTAGAATCTTTGTTTCATTTACTAATGTCGTTTAGAACAAATATTGACAGTAAAATAATTTTGGCCGCGTAAATCGTTCAAATACCCCTATGTGCGTCGGTCTGACGGCTCCGAAAATACCTAAGCTGTGTGTCGCAAAGACATGCCGACTCTTAATATTTATACTTGTAATTGTTACCTATATTATATTCACTTAAATCCTTTACATAGGTAATCCTTTACCTATGCCCCAATGCGATTTTTTAAAAGTCGTTAAACTTTTAAAAAATCGCATTGGGGCCTTAGTCAAAGTAACATTTTAAAAACTTCGTTAAAGTTTCGTTGTAAGTACCTAACGACAACGAAGGTCGAAAACAATAAAAATAAATTATGCCTTCACCCAATACATTTTATTCTTTCAAACTTCGTTATGGTTTCTTTATCGTCTTATTATGTTACTTTGACTAAGCCCCGATCACTTAGCAACAATACTCGTACATCATTAATATAGAATGGATTGCATTTCAGGAAATTTTTAAATAAGACCTAATTTAATTTGCAATCAAGTATCAATCAACTCACACTTCGTTGAATTCTGACCCGACAATGCTACATACAAAATGTAGACATAAACAAATTTATTGATACTTACTTGACTGTATTTCTAAGAAAGCTTTACGTATTATTAAACAATCTTAATAATTATTTAATGATGATAGACCAGAAAGTGAACTTTTTTGTGAGTAAGTAATGAATGATGATGGCTCTAGCATCCCTACACACTCACCGAAACACAACAGCACACATGCTGTCATTTCACGGTGTTCTTCTGTAAGAGTGGGGTTACTCTTCAAACGACTGCGAAACCAGACTACTTGTAGACCCAGACCGGAGCCAAGTTTGAAAGGTTCATATCCAAAGTTGACTCTGCCGGGAATCGAACCCGGGAACCCTGACACAGAGCATAATGCGAACACCCTAATCATTCATCCAAAGGGCATGTCAATTACTGGTTACTTGTTTTGCTAACATCGACCTAATATGTAATTCATTGTAAGAAATTTTAAAATTTTTAATTTAATTTAAAAGTAAAAACTATTATAACTACAAAACCGCATCTGTCAAATAGACAAAATAAAACAAACGCAGCAAGTAGGCAACGAGAATAATGTACAGACAGCCAAACACAAAAAAAAAGTTTACCACGCCACAGAATACCATAATAGTACAAGTTACCACACACAGTCTGTCGAGACACGTCATAATGCATAGGACTCACCTCACATACGCAAGCGACTTGCTCCTGTGTGAAGCCGAAACTCGGTAGGGGAGCGTCTCTAGGGGGGGTAGCTTCCCGCTGCCCCCAGTCGGGGCCCCCCAACATATCCAGATGCTCGTCTCCAGCCACTTTGACACCAATTTTTTACACACAAATATTAGCACCACGCTGTGGTGCCAAATTATCACCGGGAATCGAGCGGACACACGCGCTTTATTCGAATTTGGAACTCTAAATTTAAATGTCACAGAGTTTTTATGCGTTCTATGTCGCGTTTGTTTTTTAATGGCAATCTTTACGGTAAATGCAATCGGGTTTTGTTCTTTGACTTGATTCGGTTCTTTTTTTAAATTCTCTTTTTTTTTTTTTTAAATAAACAGTCAAAGGCAGCAGTCCCTAAAGTGTTTAAACAAAAGCGAAGCACCTCAAACGACGATTATTTGTTTGTATTTGGCTCTTAAATGGCCCGAGTTTATTTTGAATTGTTTTCGATGCGCACTTTTAATTTATTTGTTTGAATATATTTAATTTTCCATTAACACGTCCAGTCTCTGTCTGGCATTCGATGTTTATTTTGGAATTATTTCTTGTAAATGCTGAACCATTTATATAGGTTAATTATATAAAAAGTTCCCTACACTCTGGGCTTTCTCTTCTTTTTCATTTTAAATTGACGGACACGCCACTGTGATAACCTGAAACAAAACAAAAATATTTATGACTTATGAAATATATATTTTTTTAATTATGACTTTAAAATATCAAAAGGGTTATATACAGTTAAATTCAGGTGGACTGAGCTAGATATTCTAATTTCTATTACGGCACTAGGCTACCTAATAACTCTTTTTAACAAAATATAAACCGACTTCAAACCGTTTTCTCGTGGACGCCATTGTTAGAACTGGACCAAATTGAAATGGGACCACACGGTAAGCACCGGCTTTCAAATAAAAAAATTACTTATTATGTAGTAAAAGTATAACGTCAGACGAAAATAAAGATTCATAGCTTATCAAAACCATTATGTAGTAAAAGTGACGTTATTAAATATGTAGGTACATTGCTTTACATATTTTGTCAGGAGTTTTTATTTTTCAACACAGACGAAGTCACTGGCTAAAAATAAAAATATTTTACGAAAATTTTAAAACTACATACGTACACCTTTTTTTAGTAAACATAATATATCAATTTCTAACACAATCAAATACAGAATCTCCGAGAGGTCACCGTCATCAATTCACCCATATTTTTACCACCAAAAATACCATCACGTACTTTGAAGTATTACTCAGATTCACTGACAAGACAACAAAAGATTTACTATATAGTTTTTTTCTGTATTAAAAACAAACAAAAACGCACTTCAGCCTTGGTGTGACAAAGCCTAAATTCTTACATGAACCTCAAGTAATAAGACTGTTGCTATTTCACTCTGTCTTTAGGGAGTTCACCGTGTGTGAGGAACACAGAAAGAGGTCGTGAGGGGGCAACATGTTAAATGTTTGGTGTTTTAAGTAATTTTTATCATCGACACGATCGCGAGGGAGGCCCTGCTGATATATGGAGCTGACGGGTTAATAGAGATGTGCATCTATCATAAGTGGCGATGTCGATGTCGATAAAAAATTAAATACCACTGACATCTTAAGTAATACCGTAGAGTAAGTATTAAGTACCTAATTTACTCCATGGTAATTGTTATAATTGATAGTTGCGTTTGGTGACGGTGATTTATTCATTAAGAATAGATTTCAAAGAAACACTTTTAAACGTCAGTCAACTTTTAAAGGGTTTCGGAAAAAGAAATAGCCAAGATTATGACGATCCTGAGAAGAAACCCCGAAAGAAACCCAGGATATAGTATATAAGAGTTACAATTCATACTAAACATAGTATTCTTTTATGATAATTGGATTACCATGAAATTTTGCATACACGTTGTCTGGGACACCATAAAGGACTAGGTTACCTTTCATCGTTCAACGCGAACGAAGTCGCGGGCACCAGCTAGTATATATTATAAATCCATGCTTTATTGTCGCTTAAATAATCAGCAATTTTATAACCTTTCGAACAGTTTGGTTTGGATTAACTACACTTTTTAATTAATTTCTACGTAATGCTCTAATTATTATCTCGGGAAAGAAAGAAAGACATTTATTCACTGCACGAAGGACATTGACATGGCATTACATAAGAAACAACAAAAACAAAATGACACAAGTATAAAT
Organism: Synanthedon vespiformis; assembly: GCA_918317495.1. Taxonomy (NCBI): domain Eukaryota; kingdom Metazoa; phylum Arthropoda; class Insecta; order Lepidoptera; family Sesiidae; genus Synanthedon; species Synanthedon vespiformis. The sequence goes on along the minus strand of OU906971.1, from coordinate 865,827 downwards.
TAAAATAAGTAAGTATAAGTAAAGTAATTAAGTAAGATTTTATAAGTAGGTTCATTATAAAATCTTATAGGTACCGTACCATAAAAGAATTGCCTTTCGATATCCTATTATGAGCCACAACATGCAGTTGATTGTTTTATCAAATAGGTATACAAGCCTGATGCAATTTTGGAAAAATAAATATATCTGTTCTTTGCAGAGTGTGAGCCAATCTCAATCACGTCTTGGTTATAATAGAAGGAAGATTGAGACGGTTAAGGAGAGAGTAGAGTATTCATTCATAGAAAGTAGGAATATAGTAACAGTTCGTTATGCGAGTATTAAATGATAAAAAACATTTTGTTTATATTTTCTTTTTTTTTTTTTGTTTATATTTATGTTACTTAAAATTAATGTTCAAATAAAGAATACTAACAATAAAGGACTCTTTCACCATCTGTCATGTAGGCTAACCGTCATTTAAAGTCCTGTCACCGGGGATAATGGAGCTAATATACCATTTATTTGTATGGTAAAAGTCCCAAACATTAAAAAGAAAACAATTAAAAAACTTCGAATTAAAATCCTATCGAAGGATGCACTAAGCCGAGTGCATAATTTAATAAAAAATAAAAATATTTCTAAAAGTTACTACTTGTAATTGATGCAAGAAGTCTTAAGTTTTTTAAGTCGCAATTAACATGTTGGTTTTTGATAACCCTACAGAATTATTATTATCATCGCGGCCATGATAGTGTTCTAGTTCAAGATTTCTATGATCAGAGCCGTCACAAGAAATATTGTTTTCTTGCGTTAAAATGGACACTATTAACAAAAGTAGGTTTATTCGACGTTTCTTTAAAATCTGGCCGCACTCCAACAAATTACGGCGAGACTACAAATAAATACTTATTATTTAAAAAACAAACATTCTTATTTTTAATTGATGCCATATGTGTTGTAAAAATGCATTTAAGAGGAATCCTAACATCAATATACTAATAATAAATCTGTAAGTGTAGGTATTGTATGTATGTATGTATGTATGTATGTATGTATGTATATTCCTCCATAACTCTTAAACGAATTAACTGATTTTCATGAATTTTGGTAGATAAACATTTAGACGTACGGGACAACAGGAAAGGCTACTTTTTTCTTTTTCAACGCGTACGAAGTCGCGGGCGCCAGCTAGTTATAAATACGATTAAGAAATCATTTGTTTTTTACCCTTTCATCTTTAAAACTTTGCATAAACATTCATTATTAGCCTAAAAGGACGTAGACATGAAGACAATACCAACGGTTTTTATACGATTTTAACCATTTTATCTAATGGAAGAAGGTAATGAAAAAAATGTTTTAACAAAATTAAATATACATTGATTAAAAATAACAAAGGATAAGTCAAAAATCACAATATTTATTTATCAATTAGGTTTCTATAAGAATCGTCATTATAAATTTAAATTTACCAGGGTTTCGAAAAAAAGCCAACGTCATGACGATTCTGAGAAGAAACCCCGAAAGAAACTCGGGATACTATTCTTTTTGTGACATAATTAAAATATAAAATATGTATCGATATACTTAGACATGTCTACGTCACTATTGCCCCACGTGGCGTCCGCGATCTTTATCGAACAGCACCAGCTGTAAAACACAAGATTTATCGACAGATTACTACTTCATGATAATGGTACAAATCACCAAACTAATAGGGATGTGATTTGTCGTGGTTTTATTGGGATTTCTTTCGAAAATTAAATTTTAATTCTTTTCATAGCGTGAAATGAAATGTTTCCAAGCCTTGAATAAAAATATCGGTCGACTTTTGAGCGCAAGCAAATTCATTAGGATAATTAAATTGTTGCTAACGACTTGTTTACACTCCAAATAGTATAATCGCGAACAGTGAAAGCTAACATAATATATACTTATACTTATACTGGTGCCCGCGACTTCGTCCGCGTTGAAAAATAAAAAAAAGTAAGCAATATAACGCTTAACCTACTGTTGCTTTACTTAGATCTAGATTTTACTTAGATTATCCCTTTGCAGATAGTATTTTTTTCTGAATCCCTTTCTTGTAGGTATCCCTGACAACTTGTATAAAAAATTTCATGATGATCGGTTGAGTAGTTAAGACGTGAAAAGGTAACAGACAGACAGACAGACAGACAACTACCATACAACCTTTTATCACCCCCTTTCAACCCCTTACAATCCTTTTTTCGGATTAAAAAGTAGCCTATGTCCTTTCTCAGGCTCTAGACTACCTGTGTACCAAATTTCATTTAAATCTGTTCAATAGTTTTGGCGTGAAAGCGAGACAGACAGACAGAGTTACTTTCGCATTTATAATATTATATATAGATATAGATATTTGAATGTGTATGTAGGTATGTTTGTCCGAAAACTTTGACGCTCTAATTTAAATAACTTTTATCCTTACTAATATTATAAATGTGAATGTGAGTGTTTGTTTGTTACACTTTCACGCAAAAACTACTGAACCGATCACCATGAAATTTTGCATACACGTCGTCTTGGACATCAGAAAGGACATAGGGTACCTTTCGTCGTTCAACGCGGACGAAGTCGCAGACACCAGCTAGTTTGTGATAAAAAGTCTAAAATACTCATGTTGCATACACGTTGTCAGAGATACAGGAAAGGACCCCTCCATCCATCATGAAAGGACCTTTTATCCAGGTTTCATTTAGGGTACTGTTCGATCCCAAAATAAAACTTTCGCAATTCACAGCAATAAGATTTACTCAATAGTGTTATATTTTTTTATTCAATATACTCGTAGTTATAGAAATAACACAAACTCACCAAACTTAGGTATGTACAAAATAAACTTTTAAAAGATTTTTTCTCGATTTCCTTTACTTCAAATCCAATCACTTTACACAATATAATATGTTATAAAGAGGAAAGATTTGATTGTGTTTCTTTGAATTGAAACGGAAATTACTGGACCGATTTGAAAAACTCTTACACTATTTATCAAATCAAATCAAAATCAAATCAAAATATTTATTTATCAATCATCAATACTAATGATAAAATCTGTGAGTGTAGGTATTGTAAGTATGTATGTATGTATGTACCTCAATAACTCTTAAACGAATTAACTGATTTTCATGAAACTTTTGGTAGATAAACATTTAGACGTACGAGACACAGGATAGACTAATACTATATATTTTTCTTTTACAACGCGGACGAAGTCGCGGGCACCAGCTAGTATTACCTGCCTATAAAAAGTTATGCGGACGAAGTCGCGTTCAACAGCTATTAGTCAACACAACAATAAAGAATTTGTGTACAAGTAGTTCAAACCTAAAATAAGTTTCAATTGCTGTGCGCCTGCTCAGATTTTTATCAGCGTGTCGTAAAATAATACCTTAATGTCCCGAAAGAACCATGGGGGGCTAATTAATGACCATGTGACTCCATATTACACTCAAAAGTTACGGTTTCTTGAAGCTAATAAACATGGGGACATTCCGAACATGTGTTTTTAGTATAATGTTATTGAAAATTTCAATTAATTAGACGATAAATACAAGTATTTTATTATAACTACTCGTGTCTTTTGAATGGTAAGTATAAGTAGTAGGTACATACTTATCTAAATTGTTGTTGGGATAAATCTCTTTTTGAGGAAAACTTATCAGTAACTTGATTATCTTCCCATTTTGCAATTATATATTAATTTTATACATATTTTACAAAGTATAATGTATTAAGACGACGCATTGGAAATTTTGGTGGCAGGGATTTAGATTTTTCTCAGCAATGACAAAAGATATGAAAGTGATGTTTGCAAATCTGTTTCTTCATTTTATTGACTTCATTTTTAGGGTTGGATTTCACGATTGATAAACTTTTATAAGATAGAAAAAAAATTCAAAGAATTCTCTTTTAAAACACAGATTTACATTTTACAGCCAAACGGGACCAATTTATATCTCCAAATTTTCTATGTACATCAGTATAAACGTACACTTTAATTTATCGGTTGGATTTATTAAAATACATTATAGTTTTTTATTTAATTGATAAAAATCGTATTGTCGCATAAGCATAACATAACATAACGTTGCTTACAACATAAGCAACGTTTATGTATGGAATCACAGCCCCTGAGTCTCTCCTCAGATTTTAGATTAATTGTTTATCGCTGCGTCGCCTTAAGTTAGTGTAACTATATAAGTGTAGTTAAAATTCCGATTAAACATACTTTAGTTTAGAATCTGACAGACCATGGTAGAGACTTTTTTAGACATTGTACGGAATTTTAGAAAAATGTGTTTTCATTAAGCATTAAATCGTGTTGTTATTTAGAAAAAGACAGATGTGGACAGAAACTTTATTTGGCTTTCATAGTGAACATCATGGGTAAAAAAAATAATCGCAGAAGTCTGGGCAATTTTTCCAATTTTTCTCTTCATAAGAACTCTTCAACAAATTCCTATAGAAAAATAATATCCGAATTGATAAAGCCTTTCTAGCTACAACAGTTTTGAGCTTAGCAACACATTTAACCATTAATTTTTATTTATGACATAAAATGAGAAATGATAAATGATACATTATGAGCAAAGCAAGGATATACAGTAGAGATTTCAATTATGCCTATATTGCCCTACATATTTTTCTTTTTTAATAAATTTTCTTGTGTAAAAGTGTAGGTACCCAAGTAGGTTGTAAGTACTCTTTTTCAGTATACGGACACAGAATAACTAATATAAAAGAACTACCTATACTAGGTACTTGTAGTTGTAATAGATACACTATTACTTATTCTGTGGTACAAGGTACCTCTACAAGGTATTCATCCGTTCCACCTATCCCTACTACGTATCCACATATATCCTTACTATAGGTAGATAGAAGGGATACTTTTCCACGTATATCTTTATCACTGTTCGATAATTCAAAAAATATTATACTACAGTCGGCCGTGCAATTTCCGACCAGCGAACTGGGTTCCGACGGCGGATTCAGTTTGTTTATAATTTATACTCATTAATTTGTAGAATATCTCAATTTGTAATTTACGACCTGTCTGCTATTAATTACTCACTTTATTAGAGATAATCTTGTACCTAATATACCTACTTAGGTATAACTATGATGCGTTTATTAGTGAAAAATCTATTTATCGCTAAAAGTTATTCGTCAAATTGTATTCCCCATTATTTTCATAAAAGGCTCCTTAAAAATTATATAACAAAGCTTGTGATGCCCTAGACTTCGTTCGCGTTAGTAAATAAAAGATGTTTAAAGCCTGACATTATATTTTTGTCAAGTGTTTTGCATTTTTATTATGTGATTTATGTTAAGGCGTTAATGCTCCCTGGGACAGAGCGTTGTTGAGGCAAACACTTTTTTTTAACGTTGAGAAATCCTCTTGGATACGCAGCAGTGTAGGGGACACTGCGGGGTTATTCCAGATTCGTACCGGCTAAAACCCAACGACTTTTTAGCACGGCCGTTGATAGGCTGGGTCGCGGGGATATTATTATGTTTATGACACGACTTCGGTGCCCCACCACGGCTATCTAGCGCGGGTAGGGTTACGCTCACTGTCGGAACTTCGGCGTACCCGGAAGTGGAGGTACGCCGGCCATCTCGGCGGACATTACGACGGGCGGTAAGTAAGTCTCCCCTACCCTAGGACTACCGCCCGTTCCCGGCCACAAGGGGACATTAGCCCAGCTGCCTGCGCCTGAGCCTTCTCCAGCGGATTGGCTGGGAGATGGGATCATCGCTTTCACGAAGACCGGCAGCTAAGGCAAGCGTCCTTTATTATCTATGTTATCCTTTAAGCTTTATGTAATTCTATAAGGTCAGTAAGTAGCACACTTACAGCACCTTTGGCGTTGATGGTGTTACAGGTGTCACCGTCGTCGCCTTGATCCCTACCGTAGGTATACCGTCAAGTGGACAGTCATCATGCCTGTCGAGCTTAACATGCAAAAATAATGCCGATTTAAAATTATTTTTAAAAATTCTTTCACCTACATTCACCTATTATAAGTAGGTATATTTTATAAAGTTACGCGGACGAAGTCGCGTGCAACAGCTAATAGTATGTTGCATTACAGCTATAGTAATAGATATTATCATCACGTTTCTGAATTGCCTCCAAAACAAAATACAGTTAGGTATTTACGGCAAAAAAATATACCTAAAAGAGCGCCCTGTAATATAAAATTATAGTTACCGTACTAACTGTAACATGGAAATTAAATAAAAAATGACGCATAAGCTTAACGTGGCTAATAAAAAAGTTTATAGCCTTGAAAACTCTTTTGTAAAAGTGGCTTCAGTTCATCTGAAAGATGTCAGTTCGTGAGCAAAAGTAAAAATAAGGAAACCGAGTCTGCGGCATACTCACACTCATGTGCATCGCTAAATTAAGATCCGTCCAACAACACAAGCTTTAACAAGCTAAATGCTAAAAATAATATCCTGGCGGGTGACGAAACACAAACCTATTTGCGTTACACGTTCACTATTCGAAAATGCGTTCCAATTTCAAATCGCGCACAGATTAAAACACAAATGGCAAACAAAACTCGAGCGGATACCGGGAAAAGGACGTTCGAAAATCGAATTTTTAAATGCCACACCGCGAATACTAAAATGCGTGCTCGCACGTCGAAAGTAAAAACGGTACTAGTCCAATTGGGACTTCCGTTCCGCGTTCTGATTGGTCGGCTGGAATAATGACGATGCAACCGGCCAATAGGAACGTTTCTAGCGAATCCACGGTCACGCCTCCCATTGGCTGGTGTCCGTTCGCCATGTTTCAGTTTTGTGAAACAATTCGAATTTCGAATTGAAATGTAGGCGGAATGGTCGTTCGCCGATTCCGGAAAATTTGTGTCGACTATTTTAGTTTATGGCCAACAATAGACACAAACACAGAGCAGCTGACTCTATTAAATCATTCTGAACTTTAGGCAACTTCATTACATTACAATGTTAATTGTTCAAGCAAGTTTAGAAATTATTTTGACATTTTTTTTTTATGTTAAAGACAACATACAGCCTGACGGTCCACTTTATGGTAGGCGGCTAATGTCACCTATAAGTAACACAAGCAACGCCGTAGGTGTTGCAAGTACGCTGCCGATCATAGAAGGATTAAAGATAAGGGATGGAGTGATGGGCTCTGGCAGCGAGTATCCCTTACTCACTCACCGAAACACAATAGCACATAATATGCTGTTATAACACGGTGGTATTCTATAAGGGGGTTGTTACTGCCCCCAGACGGTCTGCCCAAATGAAATCTTCAAATTTGCTTCCATGGAGTAGAGGGAGGTAATTCAGAAATATCATGATAAATCGGGGGGATAGAGTCTGATGCTGCTACATATCTATCATCTACATTAAAAAAATTATTAGATAGGGTACTAAAGGATCGTTGAGTTTTTTGGTATACTTATAGGTGAATTATTATATTAAGGTTTTTAGGCGACACTTGTGGGGGAATCGGCACATGTGTACAATTGCGCACAAAATTGCTAAGGAAAATGTAATTTGTTTTTTTTATTTCGTAATTTTTCACATCACTAACTTAACATTACAGGCAGTGTTGATATTCCTTCCATAAAATCATCGTGCGATGTCGAAGGACAATGTTTTTTTAGGCATTTATTCACCATGACGTATTTACAAATACGATAAAACAATCTGTACGCAACAGTACCTAAGAGACTCGAGACACTGAGTACTGAGAAACAGCTTCAACAAGCGCGCGGCGCCGGGCACTTCACTACATGCGCAGCTATGTGTGCGTGACCTTTCACCGACGGGTTCACGAACGTGACCCGAAGGTATGTTTCGGGCGGCCTCGGCAATTCCGAGGGTACATGTCACAGGGACTCAGACGCACGCGAGACGAATGACGCGAGTTTTGTGTTTGTAGTACCTACATGACACTAGATAGGCTACTTTTTCCTTTTCCGAGTGCAGTGCACTCACCCTGCGTTCCGACTAAATGTAATTAATAGTCACAAAATATAAGGGCTATTAAGTAATAATTGTTCAAAAGTAACTTATATGCTTAGGTACGAGTATATCTGATAAATATCTAATAAGAAAAATGTAAAGGATGTTTATTGTTATTTAATTTCTGCATGTAAGATATAAATTAATTAGTTATATTTAAATAACATTATAAATAGAATATAATAGAGACTTAGTGTTAGATGTTTATAGTTTGTAAAATAAGAAAAATATAGACAAAAAATAATTTAATTTTTAAGTTCTCCTATAAAAAGTGTAATTTTGATTTGTGGCCGTTTAGTTTTTAAGCAGCGATATAATCCGATCTCTAGTAATAAACTTAAATTTAAAAAAAATATATATTTTTGGGAGCCCTACAAGAATAGGCTAATAAAATTTAAGCTTCTAGGGAGCTGTTTCTCTGTATAGATACATTACTCCGTGCTCGAGACGCGCGAACGAAGTGCGGGAGGGGAAGAGCGACTGAATCTACCAATAACGTGTCGGCACACCGACGCGTACCCGCCCCTCACTTTCCTCTGCCCCCTCAAAGACCTAAAAATAGAGTTCTGCGCACATTTGCCGAGAAGTCTTTATTCGCTGCACGACCTATACCTAATGGCATATTCGAATTCGATGGATTAACAAGTAGGTAGAGCGATCCTGAGTGTTTACCTAACTGTGTCAACGTAACATGGTCTACTGAGTAAGTAGACCACAATAACAGTCAAATTTCGAAATTTAGTCTCAGAAGTGAAATGTGAAATGAAAATGTGAAAATTTTTCCTTGAGACCTTTTAAATGAGTATCAACACGTGGGTTAGGGAGGAACTTGAGATATTTTCAAAAATGTGCAAAATCTAAAAAATCTGTTTAGTAAGTAGTCTTCTTCGTACTTTTACTTCGTACGAAATGTGCGAAAATCCAACTTTAAATTTAAATATATTTTTAGTAGTAGTCATCTCGCACACTTTTGTTTATTTATCATCAGATGAACCGTCAGCTTGCCTGCCAATCTTTATCATATCAAAGAAAGATAGGTATGTATAATATTTTATTTGTTTCTATTCTAAGTAATTTAATGTTTACACAACACAAACTCCTTCTAATTGAAACTTTCAAACCACATGTGCAAACATTTTCAACCGTTTCACTTCAAAGGTTAGTATTTGTTTTAAAAAAAAACCTTTTTTTTTAAAGAGACGGAACCGGCTGATGTTTGTTAATTTTAATTCTATTCTATTCGAAGACACCTTTTTAAAAAAAACTATCCCGCACCACTCTCGTAGATTCATTGAAAAAACGCCTTTATTGTCATGCTCGTAAGAACTACATGTGTGGTATAGTTAAATTGGTATTTTTCTTAATGCATTGAATACGGTCATTACACGCTTATTTGCCGCCTTTTGTCAAGGACCTTTAGAACAGCGTTCCGCGCTTTTGTACGATGACATTTAGCGGTAGACATCTTGTTTTCGCTGTCAGATTATTTAAAAAATCATTTAAAACGAGGGCGTGTTTAGGGATCCTTTGGTAGATTTTTCAGAAATTCTTCTTTAAATGATCAAATTCAAACATAATGTCGTTTTAATGTTAATATCTTTAGACAGACTGACGGTCTACTTGATGGTAGATGGCTACAGTCGCCTATAAGACAAGTAATTTGGTATAAGACATAATATACAAGACATGAAAATAAGTTATTTCCATGACACGGTAACCTCAACCTGATGCTGCAGCATCAAGTAGTTTGCGAGACGCCCAACTCCTCAGCAACTTAGAGCAGATATAGCGTGCTTGGGCCTAATAGATAGTTTATGAATATTTGATTGGTCGCTCGACTAGATACCTACAGCCGCCGTACTTGAAAAATGCGGCAACAAATACTACGCCGAATCGAACTAGTTACACTGTAAACTGTCTGTGATGTGTACGTGCCGAATGTTTTATTAAATTTTGGGCTTAATAAAATGCCAATATGCGTAGTGAAACTGTGTAAAAATATAATTAAACTGTGTAAAAAGTGATAAATAAATAGTGACGATGTTTTACACACACTGCAATAAAATTTATTTATGGTTTATATAGGCTATAGAGAACGCGGACGAAGTCGCGGGCACCAGTTAGTGACATCTAGGAAATAAAATTAAAACAGAAAAAGATATGTAGGTGTACATTAGTATAAAAAATTTAAAAACGCCTCAGGATTTGCACGGATGCAATTTTTTCTGCAAATTATAAGTACGTATACACACAATCCTTCTTCGTTTATCGCATTAGTGAAAACTGTATCAAAATCAAAGTTCAATAACAGAGAGAGATGAAGCGAAGAAACATTTTTAATTTCCTACGGAACCCCTCAAAAACTATGGCTTCGCTCGTACACCTTCAATGGCGATCAATAGATTCGCCATAATATCTGAAACAGATCTTATTACGTGATAAAAACATTAATCTATTGTTAAATTTTATATAAAGTTGTTCAATGAATAATGCCACGTTTATTTTTTGTCACTATGGTTCAGAAAAATTCACCTCAGTATTTTAAATGCCTATACTTATACCTACAACTACTAGCTGTTGCACACGACTTCGTCCGCGTAACTTTATAAAATATAGCCTATGTTACTCGCTGATAATAAAGCTTCCCAACAGTGAAAGAATTTTTCAAATCGGTCCAATAGTATCGGAGCCTAATTCAAACAATCAAATCTTTCCTATATACTTAGTGTGTCCAACCGAAGATCAATTTCTGACCGAAGCCGAAGGTTTAAAAGCTCTAGTAATTTTGTTCAAGATTAACTACATAAATAGGGCCTCTTTCACCATCTCCGAGTAAAGTGTCAAGTAGGCTAACCGCCGTTTAAAGCCACCGGTAAGAAAGCGTACGAGTTTCACCATCTTATCGAGTGGCATTTGACTCAAGGGTAATTTCAATGAAATTGACACAAGATACTTGCAACATTTACTTGCCAATTAGATATACTTGAAAAGTAACTAATCAACACTTTACTTATAGTTGGTGAAATAGACTAATAACTACTTTGGACTCAGTAAATGTATTTAATTTACATAGGTAAGTATATTAAGGTCAACAGACACTACATCAGACAGGCTACAATTTAAGAGGATTGTCTACTATAAAAACATATATATATGAAAATTTATAAAATATAGCCTATGTTACTAGCTGATAATATAGCTATCTATGGGTGAAAGAATTTTTAAAGTTGGCCCAGTAGTTTTTGAGTTTCTTCATTACAACCATACAAAAATACAAATCTTCTGTCTTTATGATATTAGTGTATAGTTGGAGAGCTACTGGACCATCTTAATAACGGTGTGTCTGTAAGGCTAGAAATTCTTATAGTGATAATTCATAGCATGTAAAGTACGGTAACCATCACCTGGCACGCATCAGCCCTGAACGTCATCATCCCCTATATTTTTGAAAGTGTAGATAAAATTAAAAAAAAACTTGTTACTAGATGGTCCAGTAGCTTTCGGTTCACCTGGCAGGTACTTGTGCTCATCGAAAACGCCTGTCAATTTTTTTTTAAACTTCACAATAAATGAACAAAATCGTATAAAAATTTCAAGCTTACAGGAACAAGTTTTTTTTTTTTAATTTTACCTACACTTTCAAAAATATAGGGGATGATGACGTGCAAGGCTGATGCATGCCAGGTGAGGGTTACCGTACTTTACATGCTATGAATCATCACTATAAGAATTTCTAGCCTTACAGACACACCGGTATTAGGATGGTCCAGTAGCTCTGGGACTAGTACATATATGTATAACACAATGTATTTCTACATTTTATTCTATTGATTAATATTTTGTGTCGTATTGTATCAATTTTTTCATACCTACAACACTCCTACAGCTAAGTAAATATTACAATTTTGTAATAGGTATAGTATAATAGGTATATCTGCATTTTTTGTGAATGCATTGAAGATTAGATCCATTAATCTTAATAATTTACTAGAGGGGTGTTAACAAAGTGCTGAATAACGACTTAACAGTGAACAATATTACGTTTTTTCACTCATATCTAGTTAATAGTTATATTGTGTGGGGAGTTTTATAGCCAACATTCAGATTTTATTGTTCCCCTACTTTAGCGTTCGTAGGTTAAGAAACTTAAAGAACTTAATAAGAATAAATACTTAGGTATCTATTTATTTATATAAAGAACTTATTGGCTATTGACAGAGACCGGTTCAGGAAGTTGACGGCTTACCCAAGGACTTACATTTTCACGCCTTAACAACTCAATCTGATCACCATGAAATTTTCTATACAAGTTTTCAGGGGTACAAAAAAAGGACATATTATGATACAGAAAAAATACTGTACAACAGATAATATCTTCCTAATTAAATGCAAAAATTTTTTGATCATCGTCTCGGCAAAAGCGGCTTAAAATTTTAGGTTACCTACTTCCTCTAAATCAAAAATTATAAAAAATCAGATAAAGGTAAAGATGTCAGTCACACTTTATTCAAGTGTTAGGTATATTTGTCATTATTCAACGCGGACGAAGTCGCTTACAAAAGATAGTATCTAATAAAAAAACACCGCTCCCTCTTCTCACTACACAATAGACACTCAGACTCTTGACTGTTCAAGAGCTTGTTTGAATGAACTTAATCGGCAGTTATGGCATTACAATTTGTTCGCGTTTGTATGTTTTTTTTACCATTATTAAAGCTATAAGGGTGCTTTACATTAATAAGTAGGCAGGTAAGTAAGTGCCCATGGCCAGGGCACACGTTACATATGTGTCTTTTCGGCTACAATGAAATGGTTAACTTGAATTGAAATATTGTGGGAACCTAATTTAAGAAATAAATATTATAAATCATCAATAATATGTAGAAAAAACCTTTTCTGCTTTATTTTTTATTAATTTTTAATTTTAATATTAAATATCTCAATATAATAATTATGTAATATTTTTTTAGGATTGTTCTCAGTCTCAGAGCAGAATTTAGTTATACTTAGTTTGACTGTTTAAAATCGTTTAAGTAATTTTATAATCTAAAAAAAATATTTTCTATTTTTAACAAAGAAAATTTTTAGCTTTTTTATTTTTTGTATTTAAGAGAATTTTTTATATTTTTTTATGCCTATAGAAATTTTTTATCGACCGATACCTACGTAAGTTTTTCTTTATAGGTATTTATTCTTTATTATTATTCAAAAACAGTATATTTTGTAAATCTTAATAATTACTTCAAATACATTGCAAGTAGGTAAGTTTAATTTTTCGAAGACACTGCGTCTGCGTGACATTTTTTTTTTTAATTATCGAAGACACGAAGCCTTCCTCTGTTGATAGGTTGTAAGTAGGTACAGTGGTTGCGGGTGGTAAGGCAGTGATGTAGGGAGGTGTCACGTTACCTCGCCGGTTGGTCCCAATCCCGAAGCATAGCGAGAGCGCGGACAAGGTAAGAAGAAAGTACTGGACGTCACGAATTTGATGTTTGAAATGCAGAACTGCGTTTTGCAGTAAGGCAGTAACCACTTCCTTACAGATGTCCTCCATGAATTAACAGCATGTGTGCTGTTGTGTTTCGGTGTGTGGGTAAGGAACGCCTGAGCCAATTTACCGCGTCAATATGACGTATAGTTGAACACCGTACTGTTCTGTGATGTGATTTTAATTTATTTATTTCAATTCTTGCCCACACCTTTCGGATTGTTAAGGACACTTGCTTATATTCCAAACGATTCCACCTTATTATGGTGAGACCAATTACCAAATATCATGACATATCGATTCCTTAGTCAGGACAGTCCAAATGGATTATGGATACTACAGTTCTCCTATGCAATCCCGCTAAAAGCCGTACCTTTATTGGGATACTCTGTTGCTGTTGCTACAAATAGATTTAATTATTTGAAAATTAATAATAATGTACGTTTCAGTTAAGCTTTCTAAATTATTTTGAATTTGAAAAATATCTCTGACGTGCTTGATAGATGGCGCCAGCTGAGCCTCGAGCAACTGGCCTTCACTTTCACGCAGCCGTACCACAAAGTAAGACCTAATAAATACAGCCGTGAAAAGCATTTTGTCTCGGAACAAGCAATAATGTGCGAGTTGGGCGACACGCCGCTGGAATCCCGGGAATCCTGTCCGAACCGTCACCCTTACAATGGAGCACAATCAAATTATATATTTTATCGACAATATAGCCGGCGCCCAACCGACAACTAAACGTTACAATGTTTACTATTAGTCAATGATACAAATTAAAATATTATTTTATTTTAAAACTCGTACCCGGGTTAAAATTAAAAAAAAAAAAAAGTAAGATGGCAAGCCGAATTTTTAGAACGTCATCGGCCTTGTCTTTGCTACACGATTAGATTCAAAATAATTTATTTTCAGGCAATTAGACCCATATGTTACATCTTTTTCTTTTTTTTTTTCTACAAAAGGCGATGTGTGTGTGTATGTTTCCTATGGACTCCAAAACCGCTGAACCGATTTTGATGAAACTTTCAGACAATCTTCAGAATAGTCCAGATTAATTCTGTGAAGTTTGATAGCTATCGGACGCGGACGAAGCCGGGAGTACTCTCTAATTAAAAAATTGATTTGAAATTATTTTTTTAAATAACTGAGATAAAAAATGTAATGACATCTCTATAAATACTAATAACTGGCATGGAAAGGTATTTCGTTTAAATTAATGTGCTTTGCCACTACTTTAATAAATTTTAATAAGTATTACACATAGGTAGGTAAACACATAGCTGCTTAAATTCAAAAGTGCATACCACAAATTAAAAAAAATCCAAAAATGTTTTTATCGCAAAAATAGTTACAATCACAATCCTTCAAAATATGTTGCAAAAAGACTCATGGTTGTTTTATTCCACATTTATTACTTAGTATGTTCAAAAGTAGGTAATTTAGATATTGGCCTCGATTTCACTTGATGTTTGTTCGCGATAAACTCAAAAACTAGTGCACCGATTTTCATGCTGCTTCCACTAATGGATAGAGTGGTTTTTGAGGAAGATTTTAGTATATAATTTACAAAGTTACGCGCGCGAAGTCGCGGGCATCAGCTAGTATTTGATATACATCTACTTAGTAAGAAAAAATTTTGACAATTTTTTTTTTTTAATTTTTTTTTTCGATTAGCTCTCTTATAAAAAAATGTAATTTTAATTTGTGATACTTTTGAATTTAAGCAGCGACATACATATAGGATATTAGGCACACTCCGCTCGAAGGAATCTTCAAACTCCATTCGGTTGTAGCGAATAGCGAAGTGTCAATGTACTCTGTGCTGAGCGAGAAATGTCAGATAGAACGAGATAGCCATGTGAGGCTTTTGAGGAAGGCGGAGCCTAATCTAGACATGCCCAAAGTTACGCCCACTATTTTAACTTAAAATTCTTCAAAAATTATTCTGTGATTTTTCTACTAACACTCTAAGTAGATAATTATGAATTTCACGATCGTTCATCTCTAAGAACTAATATGCCATTGCCATAGTAGAAGTGTACCTTAGTATCCCACTCTGCCCCAGTGATATTCGGTTGAGTAGTTAAGACGTGAAAAGATAACAGACAGACAAACAGTTACTTTCACATTTATAATTGACTAGCTGCTGCCCGCGACTTTGCCCGCGTACTTTGTAAATTATATACTAATCTTCCAGTATAAGATATAGGCAAAAAAACCGAAAATAAGGTAATTTTTTTCACCGTATTTTTGGCTGTCAAAAGTTATGCCCACCCCTGGACTCATGGGACTTTTCAGAGGTTACTAGGGGAGCTAACAGGTACGTGTATACAAATTTTCAGTTTGGTTGGAGTTTTTGGAGAAGTCATGCCCATTTTTAGTCTAAAGTTACTGAATTATATAGTCTCAGATTAAATAAGAGTTACTATCGTATAGTGAAATTGTCTAATATGATTTTTGCTTGGCATGGCACCGCCTGATGGCACAGCCTGGCACCGATATTGGTTTGGACTTCACAAAACGTTTCGCGATTTGCATTTAGATAAGACAAATAAATTACTTTAAACGATTTTATGCAATTTACATTAAACAGTTAAAAGAAATGTGATTTATTTTAATCTACAGTCATCATAAGCAATATGTATTTACCTAATTCGATCAATATGCTAATTTTTGAAGTAAAAACTTTCTTTACGCGTTGGGCATTTTTGAGATGGGAAAAAACTATTGAACTCGCGACCTGTTACCGTAACTTAACCGTGTAACCGACACCTCTGTATATTTTCAGACATTACTATACCTACGTAATAATAAATACCTAGGTACATCCTTGCGAAAACTAATTGAATCGAAAAAAAACCGACTTCAAACCGTTTTCTCATGGATGCCATTGTTTGAACTGGACCAAATTGAAATGGGACCACACGGGAAGCACCAGCTTTCAAATAAAAGAAGAATCATCAAAATCGTGTCATCCAGTCGAAAGTTCTGAGGAAATACATTTTTGGAAGTCGGTTGAAAATACATTAATGCTAACAGAGATGGCGCTGATAATAATTTAAAAAGAAAAATTTTTGAGATGGAAAAAAACCATTGAACTCGCGACACTGTTACCGTAACCGACACCGCTGTATGTCTGTATACATATATGGACTTTCCTGACGATTCAAAAAATACACATATCAATGTAATTGTTTAATTTCTCACTTCTGTCGGCACTCCCGGAGTGCCGCGGTGTTTTTTTTTTCTTTAAATTTTCTCAACAATAATACAACCTGCGCGCCACATATGAAATAGGTACAACCACTGAGAGCCGGCAAACCGCAAACCAACTCTTTTCTGCGCCAAAGCTGAGGCCAAAGATAAAAGATATCAGCTTTTGAATAGGTAATTACCAAAACGTTTAAGTTACGTAGGTAACTTATTTTGTTAATAAATCTAGTCATGCATCAAATGCAAATACCCAAGTTGGTAAATTAAAAAAAGAAAGGGTTTGAAAATGGCGCCGAAAAATTCATGGAGAAAAAAAGACATCCAACTTTTTTTTTTTGGAATTTATATGGCCTGGTAACAAAACCTTTAAGCCTAGAAGGATCATAGAGTAAATAAAACTTAACTTATTATTTATACTGGTTAAGTCTGGGTACTATTTTTCTCTATCCTAATATTATAAAGAGGAAAGATTTGATTGTTTGTTTGTATAGAATAGGCTCCGAAACTACTGGACCGAATTGAAAAATTCTTTTACCATTAGAAGCCGACATTATCTGTGATGTACATAGGATACTTTTTACCGCAGGAAAATGCTTTATTCCTACGGGAAATCTAAATAAAAGTAAATACTAGTGGCTTGGACCGGCAGATAGCGTCATCTATTCAAAATACGGTAGATGGCGTTTTATCTTTTCTACGCGGACGAAGTCGCGAGCACCAAGCTAGTCTATAATAAATTGCTACTAAAGCACCACACACCAATGATAATTGTAATTATGAAATATGATCAAAATAAAGTCAAAATATGATTAATTTATGCTTCTTTGTAAAGGTTTTTAGTCTGTGGTTGGCCAAACAATAATATTCGCTATGCGCTGTATGTATATCACATTATTATGTTCTGCGTCACATTCAGTTCAATTCGCTTCGTGAATGTTGCTTTTTCGGAGAAGCTGTGGAAAATAATTATCGAAATTACAAATAATAGGTACGTCATCTTGTATAGGGTGATTCATTATCTTTATTTGATGTTTGTTTTTCATTGTAATTAATAAAATTGCAAGTAGGTAGCGGACATCTTACTGTGATTTATTATATGAATACCATAGATTGTTTGGTTCGCGGTTCAATGCTATACCAACGCATAATATAACCTATAATTGCGTTTCGCGTCAATCCATGAAGCTGTAACCTTGTGATCGACGCAGATGAAGTGTTTGTGAATATAAAACGTCCATAAGATTATAAACGTCATAAATGTTAAGTGGTCTCGTAGTTGTGCACTTTTACCGCGCTTCTATAATTTTATCTTTATCGACATTTCTAACGGAATATTACAGTATATAATGCCGGCTGCAAGAGGTACGAAGCGTTCAGCTTCTAAAACATCAACCAATGTCGCGTCTGGACCGAAGAATAAGAAGAAACGCGGAGGTAAGCTAATGGAAAATATTCTCAACTCTTGTTTTCCTTGCATTGCAATGTATTACGACGTCATGTCAATGACCTGTCAACGTAATGGCGGGAAAGTAACTTTGTATTTATTTGTAATGTTATTTCAATTTGAATATTAATAGCATCGTAAACGTTGTTAACCATAATTTTGTTTGTTTTTTGTTAGCCTCTCATCTAAATATCCTGGATGTTTTAAAGTTTTCAATTTAATGTTTTGAGGTTAACCAAATCTTAAGTAGGCACAGCAAAATATCCTAATGATATAGATGAAAAAAATTGGATATTTGTTACTCTTTCACGCAAATACGGCTCAATGGATTTGGATGAAACTTGATACACATGTAGTTTATTACCTGGTTAACATATAGCATACTTTTTAGCATGGAAAAATGCTAGAGTCCCCAATGATGTCGTTTTAGGCGTATTACCCGTACGAATTAACTTGAAACCTGAGCGGATGACAAAAATTATTTGCACACACATCAACGTCGTAGTATTTTTTTATTTGATTTTTTGTGTGTAAACCTTGTGCCAGATGGTTTTGCCTTGAACACCAGGCAGTGTTATTAAGCATCGAATTTGAAGAAGAGGAGAAATAAAACTCTTGATATCAAATACAATTATATTTTTTTATATGAGCTGATCTCAGACTCACCAAAAATATTAACTTTTTCATAGACATTTCTAAAATGTTCCCGAAATATTAATTTAGTCAATTTCTCTCACTAATTGTATTTCATAATAAACAAACTTCAATTAAACTTGTTTTTTTAAATTTAAGAACTTTGGAGTTTGAAAACATTGCATAATATATATTTTTCTACCATGGTAGACCACGCGAGCGCTAGCTAACTTGTAAAGAAAAGGGGTGCGTGCGCTGTACTGTTAATAAGAACAGATAACATGTTCTTGGAAGGAATAATTAGTCAGGAAGGGGGTCGCATTCAAGCAGAGTCTCAAGTTAATTAGTACGGGTTATGCTTTTATGTGCTGCTTTGGCATTTGTGACGCAAATTCCATAGTTCTATCACTTCAATAAGTATGTAGCACAAATAAAATTAAATCTGTCAAAGTGTAAGTTAAGTTATAATGAAAATTATACATCAACTGATTGCATTTTTATAATGAAAACATTCAGCACTTTAAAAATAATAATAGATAACCATTAAAAATAATATTACATAATACTTAATAAATACATTACTGAAGTAACCTTGAAGGTCATTTTTGATATGTTATGATAATTATGTTGTGATTTTTGATGATAGTTATGTATAACAATGATGTAATTGTGACAAGAATGGGCAGTATAACAATATATCATAACTCACTAGCTGTTGCACGCGACTTCGCCCGCGTAACTTTATAAAATATAGCCTATGTTACTCACTGACAATGTAGTTTTTTATAGGTGAAAGAATTTTTAAAATCAGTCCAGTAGTTTTTGAGGTTATTCAGTCCAAACAAAAATACAAATATTTTTTTAATATTTTGTTTGCCTACATATTGAATATTTTTCTCTCCTAATAAAATAATTCTTTTACCATAGCTTATACGGTAAGTAGGGCCTCAGTAATTGAATTGTTGAGAGTAATGAAACATTTAGTAAATCTTTTGAAATGTTTTTTTTTAAACAAATCAAAGATTTTTATAATTAAACCGGTTGAACCCAGCCACACTTTGCTATCCAGTTATATAATTACTATCAGTATCCTACTAATAGATATTTATTTATTTTATTTTATAGTAGTACAATTGGAGTTGCCAAGCGCGCCCAAGAAGAGAGGGCGTGTTCTAGCTTGTGGACAAGGGGATGTGGGCCAATTGGGCATGGGAGAAAATGTCATGGAAACTATCAAGTGAGTATTTGCTATATCGGCACTCCTCATGGAGGTGTTTCAACATTTTTTTTTAATGTTTTCATTTTTAATTCAGTAATGAATTATTGAAATTGATCATTTTAATAAATTTTTATTGAGTAAGTTATTAATTAGCCTTTAGGAGAAAACTTTAAATTTAAATAAAAAAAAATATATGACACAATGTTATATAATAATTCATCCCAGGGAAATCACTCACATCTCACATTTAGGAATAAAACAGATGAAGATGATGATGACGACGATGAAGGTCGAAAAAAAACTAGGATTCATTAATCAGCTGCAAAAAAAAAATAAAGGATCAGTTATAGGACTGCACATCAGAAGTGAAAACTATGCCATCTCTTAGCATCTTAACAAAACAAACTATTTAATTATTTATTATACATAAAAAAGAAGTTATCTTACTAATATTTACATTGGGATAATAATATACTTCTCATATTGACGAAGTTAAGCTTTACAAGGAAGCAAGAAATACGTACTAATTTGGGTAGATGGCGCTTATTTTATACAGTTAAACGTCACTGAGGGTGTCACTCACAGAGTGACAGCCGAGTTCAGTGTTTTTTTCCCAAAAAGTGCCCAAAAATGAAGATGTCACTTCAAATATAATTGTGAAATCTTTTTGCTTTTCAGATTCAAATATATATCTGCTTTGGGCAACAATATAGTGAGTGTGTGTGCTGGAGGAATGCACAGTGTAGCCCTGGATAGCGAAGGAAAGGTAAAATAATAATAATAATCCAAATTTGTTAACTGGCTTACAAGATAAGACAGTCATGAATGTTGAAACTTTTCTTATGTTTTAGGTGTGGACGTGCGGTTGCAACGACGAAGGTGCCCTCGGAAGGCCAACAAACGAAGACGTGGACGAGGGGACGCCGACAGCTGTCACCTTACCGGGGAAAGCCCTGAAGGTGACAGCGGGGGATTCCCACACGGCGGCACTACTCGACAACGGTCACGTCTACGCGTGGGGATCTTTTAGAGTGAGTTTTTATTTGCTTTGTTGAAGGAGTAGTGTACATTTACGTATCAGTGGGATACTTGGTAGGGATAGAAGAAAAATTTCTACATATCACTACTAATCACCTATGAATTTAAAGTGCAATAACTTATTGCACAAATTTTTATAGCCTCTCTTAAATGACCAAACAGACACTCCGGGTAAAAAACTTTACTAACAAATGAAAATTTGACCATGTCAGTATAGTTTAAAAAAATTCTGTCCACCATAACGATTTCCAGGACTCCCATGGCAGCATGGGTCTGGTGATGAGAGGCAGGGAGGGTAAGGCTTGCAAGGAACCGGTCCGGATTGAAGTCGGGGAGGTCGTCGTGGATATAGCATCCGGCGGAGACCATCTCGTCATGCTGTCCGTGAGTACTTTCTGTTTAAAAATTTTAGATTTTTTTTAAAGACAATTTGTATTTAGAATTTTCTATGAAACATTTCATACAAATGTTAAAGGTCATTTGCCTAAATGAATCCCTTAAAATGTATTCTCAATGAAGTTGTGTTCGGTGGTGAATGATGGTATGTGGTGTGTGGTCAGAGCTCCGGCACGGTGTACACGATGGGTTGCGGCGAGCAAGGTCAACTCGGCCGTCTATCTCAACGGTCGGCGTCTAGGGACGCGCGGCAGGGATTCAGTATGTATACCTCTCATACCAATTTCAACCTTATTTCACTTGTATTAGAGCACACTTTTTAACGCCCGACATAACGTCGATTAAGGCCGACAGACAGGCAGGCAGACAGTCCACTTGATGACAGGTGGCCACCGTCGCCTATGACACAAGCAAGGTCACAGTTGCTGCAAATGCTATGCCTACCATAGAAGGATAAGATAAGGGATGGGATAACGTATTAGCCACTCGTCGATAATGTAGTGATGTTTTTTCAGGTGCACTCCTTGTGCCAACGAAGGTGACACTTAAGGGCGGAGCGTCGCGCGTCTGGGCAGGATTTCACGCGACCTTCGCCCTGGACGCCGCCAAGGAGAAAATGTACGCGTGGGGTCTTAATAATTTCGGACAACTCGGTAAGTCAGTCAATCAGTTAGAACTAATATAGGTATAAAGTAAAGATCTGTATATACTATACGCTAATCTCTGAAAGTTGTGAACCACAGAGCAAAGATCGAATTGTTCGTGTTTTGTGTGTATATAATCTTATCTATATTTTTATTTCGACTGTACAGAAGTTATTTTAACAATAGCGCCTACGTTTCGTTTCCTTTCTAATTGTAACAAGAAAATAATAATAAAAATGTGTGTCCGTATAGGAATTGTGGGCGAAAAGCGACGCGGCGCAGTTCACGCTCCGACACAATGCGAGGCGTTCGCTCGCGACGGTGAAAATTGGAGCGAAGTCGCATGCGGGATGCACCACACGATAGCCTCCTGCGGCGGACAAGTGTACGCGGTCGGCCGACGCGAATACGGAAGGTGACTATTGTTCATTCGTAACTTCGTTACCGAAACTATCGGATGTCCGAAATTGAAGTCTATCCGTAACCGTAACTGGATCCGATATAAAAGTTTCGCTTGAGGGTGAGTCTACATGTTAATGGTTTTTGTGTTTTCCCCAATCTAATAATGTTTGTAACCGAAACTAGCGAAGAGAAATTATTCATACTAATATTGTAATATTGTAAATTTGAAAGTAACTCTGTCTGTCTGTTACCATTTCGCGCCTTAACTTCCATCATAATGAATTTTGAATACACTTCATTGGTACAGCAAAGGGTTTTTTTCTCTTTGGCTCACTGTGATTTTTAAAAATGTACCTATCAACTCTGTTAATTTTAATTTTAACAAAACAATCGGTAACAAAAAAATCTGGACTTAACTAACATAAAAAATAATAATAAATGTAGTGGTGTAAACTAAAAAGAAATTCTTTTTCAGGCTAGGCCTCGGCGACAGAGCAGCCGATGCCGAGGAGTTGGAGCCAATACCGGCTCTGCAGGAGCACAAGTGCGTAAGCATAGCCGCCAGCACCAGCAATTCCTTCGCAGTCACGGACACAGGTACGCGTTTGAAGATCCAATTGCAGATATCCGCAATTACCTCCATATAGAATTTTGTATAATTACGGCCCCACCTACATGTTGATTTCAGGTATTGTACTGGCCTGGGGTATGGGCAGCGAGGGGCAACTTGGCACGGGGACGCGCAACGACGCGTTGACTCCGACCACTGCCCCACTGCCGGCCCCCAACCCCGGGGCCCCCGCCGCCAAGGCCCTCTCCGTCGCCGCCGGTGGCCAGCACACACTCGTTCTTGTGGTCAGTGTCATTACATTACACACACATCAATCTAATACTAATACACTATAACGCAGTGTATTAGCGTGATGGGACTTGAATATTTCGTATATTCACAGGAAATTAAGAAAGACTTTTTTTACCAAATTCCCCAAAGTGTAACGATGTCCTAAATTGTGTATTAACGTAAATGATGTACAAAAACAGGAAGACACGTCTACCAAAGAGAATTCCCCGGACCCCAAGAAAGAAGTGGAGACTGAAAGTGAGAAGGTAGAAGAAGTGGAAGCATCAGCTCCGGCCCCCAAAAGACCGCGCACAGCTTCCACTAATCAGACGGACGAGGTGTCCTCAACGGCACAGGTCAACCAGAACGAAGACTCAAAGCCTCAGGTGAATTGGAAATTCTATTTTCAATTTTAATAGGGATGTGACGATTCGATTTCATCGATACCGAAATATGTCTACTCGGTTTCGTAATACCAATATCGAAATATGTATCTAATTGGTGCAGCAATACCCATCTGAAATATTATGTATAATTGGTACCGTAATACCAATCTACTCGGTACCGTTACACCGTAATATAAATACCGAAATATGTATATTCTGAGCCCTAATTCAAATATCAAACTAACTATAGTATCATAATTTAAATACCGAACTAACTATGGTATCATAATTCAAATACCGAACTAACCATAGTACCGTAATACCAATACCGAAATATCTACTTGGTATATATACCGAATATTATTATACCGTAAAATGAGGTAAATGGAAATACGCAGACATTGTATATCCTAAAAAAGTTAAAATAATATTCATTAGTTAGTGCTCGCGACTTTGTCCTTGTTGAAAAATAAAAAAAAAGAAACACCTCACAAAGTGTCGTGTGTAAAATTCCATGATAATTGTTCGGTTCAATGGGTAATATGGGTATACTTAAAAAAAATATCCATTTTGAAAAAAATATGGTCGTCACATCTCTAATTTTTTAATTATTTTCTTGGATACTAAACAAAAAATAATGATAATATTGGTGGTAACGTCAGAAAAAGAAGGGTCGCGTAGCGTCATCGGCGAGCTCAAAAACTGTTTCTGTAGCGAGTACTTCTGCTTCGAGTGGGAAGATTAAGAACAATGCGAAGATCAAAAAGGCACGACAATAAATTAGGTTCTTGATAGTTTTTTTCTTTTTTTTTTTTGAAAAATAATATGTCGCGGTAGATTAGTATTTTTTGCATATTAGTTGCGTTGATTTTTGTTATAATTATGTACATAGTGGGCATAATAATATACATTTTTAGTAGATTATTATAAATCTAAGATAAAAGCTGCGCCTTCCCCTTATCTTTAATTTATTAAAAACAAATGGTCCACTTGTTTGTGACTGGCTACCACAGATCTTAGGAAATGCGCGCGGAATGTCCATATTAGAAACAACCGTGTCACTAAAATTACGCACACTCACTTACAAAGCACACAATGACAACCGACCGGCAGGCTTATTATCTAAATGCCTCTGCTGAGCGACAGGCGAAAAATGTGAAAAATTTGTGCAATATCACACTAAATCATATCAGGTAGCTCATAACACTTTGGTAAAAAGTTGCGTATTAATAAATAATAATAAACTGCACTTGTAATAAGTGTGATTTGCGTAAAAATTAACGGTTTAGTGTGATATTGCACAAATTTTTCGCCTGTTGCTCAGCGGAGGCGCTTAGATAATAAGCCAGCCGGCGTACCCACGGTCGCGCACACAACTGCCGGACCAATAGCATTTGTTCGTGACGAAACACGTGATTGAATTGTCGAGCTAGACAATTCCGTGGCACGCTCTATTCTTTAGCGGTGCCATATCTCTAGTGCGGGGGTGCGCGCATTTCCGGAGACCTGTAACTAAAACACCGAAATTCAACAGAACTCCGTGCTTTTTTGTAAATGCTGTAAATAAATAAGGCAACATCCTTATTGATTTTTTTTTATCTTAGGTATTTGTGAAAAACCAACAGGAAGGTGCAGCTCTTACATTTTATACAAATAGACACTGTCAAAATTGTCAACCAAATTTCGTTGTCAAATGACATATGGTCATTTGACACGTGTCAATCAGACCATAGATAAGCCGGTGTTGGCAGAATATTAAGTAATTTTGTAACTTGTACGGTGTAAGGTGTATTTTTGTTTGTTTGTGTCGTTTTGTTTATTTATTTTTATTTATTGATCAATTAAAAAAAATGTCCAAAATTTAGAGGGATTAAAATGGTTTAATGAGTTGTGTGTCATTCTGTATGGGGTCAAATTAAAATTGTCTCCAGCGAAAGTTTGATTTGTTAATTGACTAGTTGCTGCCCGCGACTTTGGCCCCGTAACTTTGTAAATTATATACTAAAATATTCCTCGAGAACGAGAGAGAGTTGGTGAAAATGAAAATCGGTGCAGTATAGATATATTATTATAATTTTAGTTTAATGATATCATCAGTACCAAGAATTATTTCTACCAATTATAAAAATAGAAAATTGTCAATTTGACAGTAGCAATAACATCACTAATTCTGACAGACAGACATGGAAAGGAAAACTGTGTTTTTTTGTTTGTTTGTTACATAAATTACGAAACTCTCGCTGGAGACCTTGTATATGCATAGATAGAGCATTTGACATAATATTTTTTTATCAAAACGCAAGAGAAATGCCTTTTAATTTATTGTTTTGTTACAATTTCAGAAAGTAAACGGAGATGAAAACAAAGACACGCCAATGGAAGTTGATGAAGTTGGTGAGTATTGCTTCTTCATCATCATATTTTATATAGGGGAAAATACCCAATTATTGGCACTTTAAGAAATACGACCGTCGACCATTTATTGTTCAACTCAAATAAAATTTGAAAGTTTGACAATGTTTAAATCATTTGACTGTTTAGTGTTAGCAATTCTCATAAACACAGTTTATGGAATAGTTGTCTTATTTTTTGTGTGAAAAGTTTAGAAGGGTGCCAACATTAGGTCATTTTACCTATGTATTTTTACCTATGTATATTTTTTTTAATGTAGCAGCCTTAAAATCTTAAAACGATGTCCACGCGAGCGAAATCGCGGCATCTGATAGTATAATAATTAATAAAATGAGAAAAATATTTGTTTAAAAAAAGTGATTGTAATGAAAAAGTTTTGTTTGTTGGTTATTACAGAAAAAAAAGAAACAGTAGAAGAGGTCAAAACAGAAGATAAAAAGGACAACAATACAGAGTCAAAATTAGATGGAAAAATCGAAACGGACACATCGAGTCAGAGCACGACGGACGACGAGACAAAATCGCAAGACGGCGATACGCAAGACGCACAGAAAATGGACACAGTGGAGACGTTGGACACGGTGGCCGCGATGGACACGAACGAAACGCACAACGGCAGCGCGGACACGGTCGAGCCAAAGCCCGTCGACGCGTTACCGGCCGCCACCCCGATAACGACCACGGCGTGATGTTAACAGGTCGTCCGCAGTTAATGTACGTCTTTGCGTGCTCTCCGTAGAGCGAAACTTTTTAATTTATAAATAGAATGTTCGCACAGTTGGACATAATGATTAAATAAATTGATCAATTTTGTTTAGTTTGACGAATATCTCAATCGCAAGTCCACCAGAAATGCCTTCTTGTGATGTCATATTTTATGTTCTTCAAATAAGCTAACGCTTGCATGAGTTGGATAGCAGTCTGGAATCCTGTCATGATTCCAGACTATTTCAATATATGATTCCAGCTATTTTTAATGTATAATGTCGTCCTGATTCAAGCCAATTTCCAAAGTGTCCAGTTCGCATCCACATTTAAACATGCGAGTTTCAATCGTGCCTCCCGTCTTTCTTCCTATATCCGGCCCGAAGGACCATTGTTACGCTCGCAACCCTAAAATATGCCTCTTTGCACCGCATTATATTTTTTTTATCTGGCTTGAAGGACCACTTTTTCGTGTAATCGCAAAAAATACAAAAATTCAATAGCGACATCTATCGGAGCAAATTGAATAGTGGCGAAGGTGTACATTAACAGATTAATATTTTAATACGATATTGATTTAAATAATAATAGTATTTGAAAAAAAAATGGTAAGAGTGAAAACACTGTTTTTTTTTTAATAGTTTTAAAACTATCAAAACGTCATTAGACGTTAAGTGGCGTCATCTATGTACTTTTTATTGTGCTTAAGTTTTTAATTTTGTCTATAAGTAATATAATCTGGCTGAAATTGAGTTTTGAATACTTCAATAATTTACTTATTAAAAAAAAAGGTATTTAAAATGAAATTATATTTATGATTTTGATAAATTAATTTTATTAATAATTAAAATGAAATAAAATATGATGCCACCACTTCGCGTCCGGTTTCCCGTTAAGGACGTTGCACACACGTATACGATTACGGTTAGACCGTATACGTATAGTGTGTAGCGTGCCTTAGCGTATGTTGTATAATTTAAAAAGAAAAAAGATTTTTTTAACAGTGTCTTTTTCATTAAAAATAAAACTTGGTTCTCCAATGATTACGGCCCGTTTATTGATCAAGTTATCTATCATTGTGACTTGGAAATGATCATTGATCATTGATCGCGGTTTCACTTGAAAATATTTTGACTATTTTGAATTTTCAAAACAAAATCAATTTCTTCCTTTAAACAATTCACGAATCGTGTTAAAATATTGGATTAATTTATTGTTAAAAAAAAAGAACTAAATTTGATTTGACTTAATATCAATTTTTGTAATTAATATTTCGCTATTGCATTGCGTGTAATAGTGTTGTAAAGTTCATTTTTTAATTATAACGTGTAAATATAATAGTATACTAGACTAGACTAGACTAGACCATACAGAAGCTTAAAGGTCTAACTAACTAAATCAAGCCTAGTGCTCATTTATAATCATTAAATGTGTGTATGTATGGTCTTTTTTATTATCTCCATTTTGACCGCAATAAACATTGTTTTCGTATTTTATTTATTTAATTTTTATTTTTCAATTATAAATTGTTTGAAAAAAATTACAATCTTTATTGAAAAAAAGTTAATTGAAAGGTCTAGTTATTTTACTAGATAAATAACTTTACCCGAGCCTATGACGTCATTAAACGTCAATCAATTTAGGAGCAAAACGAGTTCAAGTTATGGCGTCACAGATTTGCAGTGTCTCGTTTTGGGAATATTATGATCACTTCCAAGCTGGAACGTAGTAGATTTGCTATGTATGTGTCTCGTTTTGGGAGTAAAATTACAACCACATTGTGTGATGTCACAAATATGTAATTTCGTTTTGGGAAAAGATCACTTCCAAGCTGGAACGTAGTACATTTGCAATGTATGTGTCTCGTTTTGGGGGTAAAATTACGAACACATTGTGTGATGTCACAAATATGTAATCTCGTTTTTGGAACAAGATCACTTCCAAGCTGGAGCGTAGTGACACTCACTTACTGAAGCTTTTTACGATTGTTTGTACGTGAAGTTTATTTTGTTCTCTAGTCGTGACAACGACTTATGGCGCGTTGAGTGTTCAGTTGTTTTGCACTTTTGAATGTGTTACGACTTATGCGGCCGACTGTACATTTATAATGTGTGTGTCTCGTTTTGGAAGTAAAATTACAACTACATTGAGTGATGCCATAAATATGTAATCTCGTTTTTGGAACAAGATCATCGCCAAGATGTGACGTCATTCCGATATAATTCTGCCATTCGTCATTGCTCTAAAATCCATTGGATTTACTTATTATATATATTTTTATTGATAAATTATTTTATCTGAAAACAGTTTTTGCATGATTTTTATTTAGGTTTAGATTGGACTTTATTTATCTAAATGATATGATAAGTTTACGATTTGTATCGATAACGCGCCGTAATCGACACTCGTCGATCGTCGACGTATCGCTAGTGATGTGTAGTGTGTCTATGGTGTGTACGTCAAGTCTATGGTTAGTGTTGTCGCCTCGAAAGCGACCAACTGTCTAGTTAAGGGTGACACTTGTTGATTTTTATTATTATTATTTTATATAGAGAATTTTTCTTGAATTTAAAAAAAAAAGAGAAAAAAAGTACAAATAGTACGTCAACTTCGCATGACCCGTTTATTGTGTAATTGTTAAAGTAATATGGATAAATAATTTTAAAATATTGTGTTTTCCTAATAAAAGTGTAGTGTAATATACGAGTTTCATTCACTAAAATACCTTTCATTGAAGTTCAATAGGCGTTTTTTTAATGTTAAGTTCGGCAAACAGGGTGACGGTTCACCTGATGGTAAGTGGTTACCGTCACCTGTAAAGCAACTCAATGTCTATGGGACATGACATTAACTAAGACTACAGAAAAGAACGAACGAGGGTGAGTTGTCGCAATTTTATAGTGTGACATCTGGTATTGGTAACTAGCTAGCGCCCGCGACTTCGTCCGCGTTAAAAAGATAAAAAGTAGCCTATAACGTGTCCCGTACTTCTAAATGTTTATCTACCAAGTTTAATGAAAATCAGTTGATTCGTTTAAGAGTTATGGAGGAACATATATACATACATTGATGTAATACCTACACTCACAGGTTTATTATTACTATTGTTTGATGGTAACTATTGACAGAAATTAAGCCCAGAATTTAAAAAAGCTAAATACTGAAATATCAATTATTTACTAACATTTTTATTGATTTGAAAAATTCCTTTACTTTCAAAAGGTCAGATTTGGTAGTCTCTAGATTCTAGCGCCATCTATCGTGGAGTAGTAAAACTAAACTAAGTTTACATCATTTTTAAAAGGTTTTTCATCGTTCTCTCAAAAATTCCAGTTTAAAATTGTAACTACTTTTCGCTGCTTAAATTCAAAAGTACCATAAACCAAAAAAATTCAAAAATATAATTACAGTCCTTCATTTTGTATGTTGCAAAAAGACTTATGGTTGTTTTATTCCACCATATTTTGTATATTTTGATAATTTTTTTTATATTCAAAAGTAACGTAATTATTTCTTGTAGTAAGTATTCAGTTTATTATAAAAGTACTTAAAAATCGCTTCTAACGATGTCTAATATGCATTTATTTGATATATTATATCTAATAAGAAAAAAATAATTCAATTAGCTCTCCTGTAAAAAGTGTAATTTTGAATTTAAGCAGCGTTCTTTAGGTTTCCATGAATACCAGCGCCATCTACTGTGAAGTAACTGAACTTTGTTACATACTTAATATTTATTTTCATATCTATATCTTCTTAGCACCTGTGAGAGATTTTTTGACTTAATTTCTAACAAAATTAAAAGACCACACCATTTTGTTATGCTTTATTATAAAGAACTTTTTATAACTAGACATTTCAATACAAATATCTACTGAACGCTACGGGCGTTCCCCTTTTTGAGCTTTTTCTTTGACGTTAACAAAATTCCAACTTTCAATGTAACATAAACAAACTATTTGACGTTTTCAATGCGCAAAGCTTCCAAGCTCTATGGTAGCTTTTGAATTAAGAACCCCAAAACCATACATCTCAAAATAGGTGGAATGTTTACAGCATATTACTTTATGAAATGAAACTAGTTATAGTATTCTAATAAGCCATTCATAATGTCACAAACAAACAAACAAGCAAGATTGAGTTGAACCTTATCAATTCAAATAAAGAACTTATTTTGAGATTTAAATTGAAACTTATTAAAGCAAATTAAACTGAACTTTACCCCTGTGAAATTAAACCCTTCGGCCGCCTACGAAACCAGCGCTATGTAACCAGTTACGCGATAATAATTGTTTTTCTTGCTACGAAACCAGTTACGTACAAAGATTTTTTTTTCTTTCTACGAAATACAAAAATGTGTTTTGTCCCTTCCCCACAAATACAAAGCTGTGTCAGAAAATGATTTCGTAGGGGGTCGTACGTAACTAGTTTCGTAGAAAGAATTAATTAATATAATAATGCCAACATTATTTAGGTTTTATGATAACCTAATAAAAACCTAGACATTTTCTTAAAAACCACAATAAAACTAACTCACCCATAGACCCAAAACAACATGCACTGCTCGAAATGAAATGGTTCTCAAACTTTCACAGTACCTTGGAAACTTTGACACCTGTCAACGTCAAACTACTCTACATGTATTGTGACGAAAGAAAACTTCAGCACATCGTCTATGACAGACAGGGGCCCTAGACAGTGACATGACGAAAACAACAAAATGTATGGGAAGTATCACGTGACTTAACGAAGGCATATGTCAATCCCATACATTTTATTGTTTTCGAACTTCGTTATCGTCTTCGTCGTGTCACTTTGTCTAGGGCCACAGGTCACATTAACACATAATATTTAACCCTCCTTTAACCGCTTGGTTTTGCAGATGTCGTTTTTAAAAAAATACGGCTGAATCTTATTTTTTTAGAGAATGCAACTCAATGATTTAAACATTATACAAGTAGAGAAAATTGTCGTATATATCCGACTCCGGCGAAATGGACACGAAATTAGTTGTCGGATAAATTCGACTCAGGCGGCTGAAGGATTAAAAGATCTATTATTTGTTTATATTTTCAATTTCAATTAAAAACTCCTTAATAAGACCAGTCAATGCGTTTCGTTCTCCAATACTCGCGACCCTTAAAACTACAAATACATCAATATTTTAATTAAATGCATCAAATTAGGGTTTTTTTTTTTTAATTTTAGACCCGTTATTAAAGTATAGTTTTTTTATTGACACCATTTAACATCCAGATTTTTTTTGTATATTATTATACATTTTTTTCAAGATGCTTTAGCAGTACTACACACTATCGGAAAAATATGCTAAAAAAATGTACATTTCTTCACAAGAGCAGTTTAGATGTCTTATTTTATTTAATAAGAAGATATTAACCATCGTTATAATCATTATTACACATTTAAAAACACTGGCTAAATTTGAAAAAATAGAATGCACTGGCAACACCGGCCTTCACTAAATTTCACTACACTATGTAGGGTAGACGGTTACAAAGGATTTGTAAAACAGTTTCATAAAAATCGAGGGCAGTTTGTTAAAATTCCAGTTACCTACGTAGTTCAGATTTTGACAGCGAGTTTAATTTTTTTTTAATATAAAATACGTATACACGAGGCATATAATATATTGACGTTCCATACTCTTACAATGATTAGGGTAGTTATTAAAAATTTTAAAATAATGGATCGTTCGTCGATTCAATTAAAACACAGTAAATTGTGCTGTGCTGTCCAGTAGTAAGTAAATTGCGTATATTTTGTTTGCACAATAACATTGTGCATTTATGAAGTTTGCGCATTAATGTTTACATAATCATATTGTGTCCATATCTAAGGTTTGCACAAACATATTTTGCATTGATTTTTGCACAAGTACATTGCGCATTTATAAAGTTTGCGCATTAATGTTTACATAATCATATTGTGCCCATATCTAAGGTTTGCACAAACATATTTTGCATTGATTTTTGCACAAGTACATTGCGCATTTATAAAGTTTGCGCAAATATATTGCGCATTAATGTTTACATAATAATATTGTGCCCATGTCTAAGGTTTGCACAAACATATTTTGCATTGATTTTTGCACAAGTACATTGCGCATTTATAAAGTTTGCGCAAATATATTGCGCATTAATGTTTACATAATCATATTGTGCCCATGTCTAAGGTTTGCACAAACATATTTTGCACTGATTTTTCCAAAAGTACATTGCGCATTTATAAAGTTTGCACAAATATATTTTGAATTGATTTTTGCACAAGAGCATTGTGCATTTATAAAGTTTGCACAGATATATTGTGCCCCTCTATATCGCCAGAGACATGCAACATAAATGTTCCACTATATTTATGTCACTGCGACATATTTCCCTAGTGAACACACGGCCTTAACAGAAACAGCTGTTTTTTTTTACGAAATTTTAGACAAGATTTTGTTGAGCTCTATACAAAAATATAACATATTTAATTAAGTTAATTTTATTCGAGATTTGTTTTTTTTTTGTATATAATATTGACACACAGAGACGATCGAGCTAAATTGACATTTAAACATTTTCCGCATTAACATTGAAGGCAAACAAACGTTTATTTTATTTATTCAAGTAAATTGCTTAGCACTTAAAATTAGCAATCTTAGTTTCAAAACTTAAAAATATCTTCTGCAAACAATTTTGAAATATAACTTCAAAAAAAACGTGCACACTTCAAAAGCGAGACTCGATAAAAATAAAATAATATTAAACATTATTTAAGACGACCATTTTAAAAATGCTTAATGAAAAAATCAAATAAAAAAAAAATAAAAATCAACTTTATGTTGTGAAATACAGAAGAAAAAACAAAAGTTTAGGCATTTTTCAAGTAGATAACTAAAAAAAAAACTTAAAACAAATCATTCACTCCTCTATGCCGTCTTCAGCGTCTGAAATTAGTGACAAGTTTTTTTTTTTAGTAAAGCAACTATAATTAAAATTAAATAATATTACCTACAACATTCTTTCTGGTTTTCATGACAACGTGTACATGTAAATGTACGGTTGAGTGAAAATTAAACAGACAGACAACAGAGTTACTTTTCACATTTATAATATTACTAGCTGTTGCACGCGAATATGAAAAAGATAAGTACGGAAGGATAATTCTTACTACCCGTTGTCCTATTACCCGTTTTCCCGTAGGAATTAAGCATTTTCCCTATGTTCCCCAAGTAGCCTATGTTCATCACCGATTATGTCGGCTTCTAATGGTAAAAGAATTTTTCAAATCGGTCCACTAGTTTCGGAGCCTATTCTATAAAACAAACAATCAAATCTTTCCTCTTTATAATATTAGTATAGTTAGTGTATATAGACTAAAGGAAACTCACCGTCAAAGTGTTGTGCGTTGCCGTTGGAGTTGTCGAGACGCATTTGCCTCATGCGAGAGGCGGCCTCCTCCGGGGAGGAGTTACTCTCCTCGGCATCCTCAAATTCCTCGTCTAATCAACAAAAATGTTCCACAAAATAGTACGTTTGTACATGGGCTATTGACGTCCCGTCGACGATGTGGACTTGTCTAGTTAAAAATACTTACCATCATCCGATTGTACGCCGTCCATGTAATCTTCATCGTTCTCCATGTCATCCGTGGGATCCGGGTGCAATTCTTGTCCTTGACACATGGCCGTGTACATGGCGGAGAGGTCGTTTTCGTTTTCCGGTACAAACCTGAAAATTTAATATAATATCTTCACGCATTCCGCAACGAACGGCTCGTTGCGTTCGCGGCGTGACGTCATCAGCGCAGTAGCGCGCGTATACATAAATATCTACACACATTTCACACGGCGCCACCTAGTTCCACGCAACACCATCTAGTTCCATACAGCGCCATCTAGTTCCATACAGCGCCATCTAGTTCCACAGTAAGCACCTAATGCTTGTATTATGGTTACCTTTGAGAGTTTGAGTTGATATACTAGTTCCACACTCATCTAGTTCCACAGTAAGCAACTAAATGCTTGTGTTATGGATACCTTTGAGTTGATATACTAGTTCCACACTCATCTAGTTCCACAGTAAGCAACTAAATACTTGTATTATGGATACCTTTGAGTTGATATACTAGTTCCACACGACACCATCTAGTTCCACACTAAGCAACTAATGCTTGTATTATGGATACTAGCTACTATTTGCCCCTGTGACCATTTGGTTCGAACCCGTGACCATGTGGGTAGGCAGCTAGGGTTACTAACCACTAGCTAGACCAAACATGTCGTCTTGGGAGTCATTTATAATAATGTAAGCACCCTCTACTTCTGATACATTAAATAAACCACTTTATAGTCCAAATACTTTTATCGTCCGACCTATATATCAGAACTACAAGATGTGCAAACAAATGTACAATGACGACTTCTATTCGCAAACGTGTTCGTTCAACTGACTGATACCTTTTCAATATCATTCGATTTGATATCATACCTTTTCAATCCGAATGAATCTGAATGAATGAACAACTCTTTTTGCAATGTCAGAGCACTTTTTACTATACCAAACTATTTTATTAAAAATAAACATTATACATACAAGTATGTAGAGGAATTTGTCGAAGCTCTGCCAAAATTGGACACGAAAATAATTCTCATAAAATCCTTTCAAAGCATGTGCACTGTTAAGTTTCCTAATCCCTATCTTGTGCTCAAAATATCTCAATGCTAAATGACTTTAATTTGTCGTTTCTCGTATGCGAGAATTCAATTTGTCGTGAGACAGTATACAGAACGATTTTCTTACACTCGCATTCAAAACTCTTCTTGTGTAACTGAGCCAACACAAATAGCAGACGCTAACAATAACAAGAGGGACTACAACTCCTACAAAACTAAGCGGTTAAACTTTAACCATTAAAGGGTTAAGGTTAATGGACAACGGGATATGAAAGTTAATAAAAAAAATCTCACCGCAATTGTGTCATAGACTGATTTTCATCACCGTCATAGTCTTCTTCATCGGCCTCTTCATCACCGGTGGCTTCAGGCTGATTGAGTTCCGGTACTCTGGGTTCATACATTTAACTCATTTTATTTTTCACCTGACTTTTAGCTGTCAAAAGTTATCACTACAGACCTGATTATATACAACGGAGAAGTATTGTGATGTTTTTAGTAGCATATAGGAATGAAATAGATTACTAGCTGTTGCAAGCGGCTTCACTCGCATATAACTTTATAAAATATATGTTACTCCCTGATAATGCAGCTTTCTATAGGTGAAAGAATTTTCAAAATCAGTCCACTAGTTTATGAGTTTATTCAAACATACTAAAATACAAATCTTTTCACTTTATAATATTAGTATAGAAGATTTTCACAACTAGTTGAACATCTATCTACCTTAAATCATAATCGAGGGCCAAGAAAAGTGCTGGCATGGGCACCCTTTGTACAGCATGGAGAGAAATTCTAGGATAGAGAATGGAAACCGATGACGCCGCAACTCCTGAAGGTCTGACTCCACCTCCCCAAACAACATCGCTACAACATAAAGACAGATAGGTTTACATGGTAATAATTTCATAATTAAATTTCGAGAAGTATAACATACTTTTCTGTGATATATAAAGTGGCCGTGCCTATTTCCTGGTCACCTATAAACATTTTTGTAGACGGTGTTTGTAGAAGTACACCTTCGATGGGCGGTGAGAATGATGTGGATACAACGACCATTTTGGAAAAATTAGACTGTTTCAAGTGCAAAGGATAAAACCGGAGGAAAACCCGCTTTGCGTGTTTCCAATTTTTCTTATTGAAGATCCAAGGCAGCAAAAAATTAATCCGATCCAATCACAAACTTGAAAATAAACCCAAAAACACGCGCTTTTGTTATAATAATTTCTTAGGAAATGTCACAGAATAGGTAAATGTGGGTAAATATTAATTGAATGATGGAATATTTGACATCGTCACAGTCTATAAATGTATTGTAACTGTATAGAAATTTTACAGTAGCTCTAGTGTGAGTTTATAAACATTTTTATATGAAAAGTTGTCAACTTACAATTTTCTACACAAATATTTTACGCTCGCTAGCGAGTGCAAGCATGGCAATGATGCCATTACAAACAGACACAGCATAGCATTATAATTATATCATACTAGTAGTAGTAGTGCCACAGACTGCAGTACGAGATAAGTAATTAAAAGTAACGTATTAGCCACTGATTATAAAGACTATATTAGCTGTTATATCAATGTCAAATTTAACGTCAAAATTTAAAACGAATTATATACAAACAAACAAAACAAAAAAATAAATAATACACTTAAACTTAAAACTTATTTTCTGATCACTATTTATTTTATTTATGAGAGTTTTTCAGGTTTTTAAGAACATAACTGAAAAATTCAACTAAACGCTTCTAATGGACAGCAACGATTTGTCATTTGTAAATGTACGAAAAATAGAATTAAGTGAAGTCGACTTCATTAATAACACTACTGAGCAGGACGTAAGAATTTTATAAATTAACTTAAATATAAAGTCGAACAAAATGAAAACAGTAAAAGATAAAGGCTTAAACGCACAGGTTCATTCATTCCGATCTGATCTAACAATCTGTTCACAAGTAATGATTCGGTGTAACGGGATCTGTACTCGTGTGTTTCCTTACTATTTTTTATGTTAAAAGGCTGGCAGACAGGTTGATGGTCCACTGGATAGGTGGTTACACCTGTAACACAAGTGTAACCAGACGTGCATAGGCTTAAAAATTGTAATTTAGAATACCTATAGGTAACTGAAATACATAATATCTTTGATAACTTCCATTAGTTTGATTTATGCGTTACTAGCTCGTGCCTTTGACTTTGTCGGTGTCTCTTGCTGCTTGCTGATACTTTATTTTAAGTGATCCCTTGGGAACAGTACTTTTTTCTGGATGAAAGATTCATGTATCCCTGACAACATGTATGCAAAATTTCATGATTATCGGTTGAAGTAGTTAAGGCGTGAAAGGGTAACAGACAGTTAGACAGTTTTACATTTATAATATTTGTATGGTTTAATGTACAATATACAATATATTTATTTTTAATAAAAATATAGATTAATCTCTTCTTAACATATTTTTTTTATTGAAAAACTTGATGGTGAAATTCATATAAATTTGAAATGAGAAAAATACTTCCCAATTACCTTAAAATAACTCTTTATTTACAGCCTCTAGCAGGTGTCAGTAAAGAAGTATCACAACCCATTTACTACAGAGTGGAGGATAAAGTATTTTCTGAACCGCTACCACAAGGTAAGTTCAAAATAATAAAAAAAAACAAGTCTGTCGTTGGACTAAGTGAAAACTAAGCTTCACAAAATTACATTACATTACATTACAGTGTCACGAATTCAATGGTTTTTTCCCATCTCAAAAATTGTTCTTTTCTTAAATTAATATCAGCACTCTATCTGAAAATATACAGAGATTTCATTTACGGTTATATTACGTTACATGACAGTGTCGCGAGCTCAATGATTTTACAATCTCAAAAATGCCCAACTTTTCTAAAAGTATCAATTTCGTTTAACTACATTTATGTGCAAACAAATAAACATACAAACTTACCTCCTTCAAATTGTCTCTTAAATATGTAGATATTTCTTATCTATTCAAAGGATTTATTTAATATAAATTAAATTGGTTTTTTTTTTTTTCAGTTAAAAATGATAAAAAACAAGAAGAATTCATATTTGTAGACAAAGTGATTGTCAAAAAGGAGCGAGGGAAAAGAAATAAATATATAGTTGATGTTGACGATTTAACTAGCCTGACATGTCCACAGGTATTTGTTTTTTTATTTTCTTTTCTATGACCATAATAACTTGATTAGAATCATCCGTACTTTTTTTCATATTATAAATGCGAAAGTAACTCCATTACTATAATCACTGTAGAGAGATATTTTATTTTATTTTAGTCAAATTGTGGAAGAAAATTTTCCATGTCCACCCTCCTAAAAGCTCACATCCGCAAAGTGCACTGTTCGGAACCAAGTCACACTTGCGAGATATGTGGGAAAGTGTTCAAAGCGAGGTATCTTCTGGCGAGACACGCCATGACTCACAAGGACGCCACAATACAGTGTCCAATATGTAACAAGGAGCTCTCCTTGAGGACCAAGTAAGTCTAGAAGTAGTAAGTCTCCTTTAGGACCGAGTAAGTCTAGAAGCAGTAAGTCTCCTTTAGGACCAAGTAAGTCTAGAAGCAGTAAGTCTCCTTTAGGACCAAGTAAGTCTAGAAGCAGTAAGTCTCCTTTAGGACCAAGTAAGTCTAGAAGCAGTAAGTCTCCTTTAGGACCAAGTAAGTCTAGAAGCAGGAAGTCTCCTTTAAGACCAAGTAAGTCTAGAAGTAGTAAGTCTCCTTTAGGACCAAGTGAGTCTAGAAGCAGTAAGTCTCCTTGAGGACTAAGTGAGTCTAGAAGCAATAAGTCTCCTTTAGGACCAAGAGAAGGGAGTCTCAAGGAGATCAAAATAAAATAATAAAATAGTACAATCAATACAGTCATGTGATACCCCTCCCACCCCTCTAAAGCATCGTAACGTCACAGAATAAATATACATATTTATACTGTGGTAACGTTTTACAAGAACTCCGCTCCCCCCCCCCCCCCCCCCAAATTGTGTTACGTAATCCCCATCTCAGAAATGTATTCTTTTTAATATTTTCACACATTCCACACAGCACCGTCTAGCAACTAATGCTTGTATTATGGATACCATACAGTTGATATACTACAAAGATTACTTTTTTTTTTGTAACACTCAGGTACAAAGGTAAAATGTTAGCACAAACATTTGCCCCTAGCGGGATTCGAACCCGCGACCGTTCGGCTAACGGCTAGGGTTACTAGTCACTCGACCAAACGTGTTTCTCTTCATGCAATTCTACGACCCATAACTAACGAATCATTAGTAAGCACCTGCTCACGCTCACGATGACAAATGGAAATGTCCTGTTCGTTTGTGCAGCCTGTCGACGCATATGCGCATGCACACGAACATTCGCTCGCACGCGTGCGCATCGTGCGGAAAGCGGTTCGCGCGCGCATCCACTCTGGCGACGCACGTTCAGTTCCTCCATAGGGACGGCGATATTGTTTGCAACATATGCGGACTGAGGTAAAATCTTTTTTAAGTAAAAATTTCTTTCAGTTTACTATGGGAACTTACCCATACTACGCGACCCATTTTTTGGTGACCACATATATGCCAAGACACCCCCCCCCCCCCCTCCCCCTCTAGTTTTCACATAGTAATTCATAAATGATTATGGTTTTAAATCATACTTTGCGACCCATTTTTTGGTGACCACATAATATATATGCTAAGAC
The DNA here is from genome assembly GCA_918317495.1 of Synanthedon vespiformis. NCBI lineage: Eukaryota > Metazoa > Arthropoda > Insecta > Lepidoptera > Sesiidae > Synanthedon > Synanthedon vespiformis. Next base: position 825,591 of record OU906971.1, on the reverse strand, counting down.
CCCCCTCCCATCTTCCCCTCTAGTTTTCTATATTCATAAAAATTCTATAGTAATTCATAAAAATATGGTTTTAAATCGTTCTTTGCAAACAGAGAAAGTAGAAATAATAAAAATTTTGCTCATATTGTCATTGTCTTTAATTATACGGCGCGTGCATACCCTATAATTTACAATACCCTATAATTTGAAACATATCAAGAAGAGAAAAGTTTACAAAACTAAGACCCCCTCCCCCCAGTGACCAAGCGTGGTACATTATATACCATTTTGTGGTCAATTTCAACATTGTCCCAAGCTGTTTCGACAATATCCCAAGCGTTTTGTTTAGGCAAATGTCGAAATTGACCTAAAAATGGTACATTTTTGAGGACCCCCCCTCCCGACTTGAACGGGTCACGTAGGGTAGGTACGTTCCCTATGTGGAAAAACCAGTGAGCTCTCTGTGAGCGACACCCTCAGTGACATTTTGATTCTCTTAAATTAACACTCTTTATATGTATTTATTTAATTTAATTTATTCACCCATAGATTCGCCACACGAAAGCAATGGAGCAGTCATCATCGCTCATGCCAGACGGTTTCGTGAAGCATCTCATGGTGAGTTTTTTTTTTTTGTATGACTTTTATAGCTTACCAGCTGTTTCCCGCGACTTCGCCTGCGTTGAAAAATGAAAAAACAAAAAGAAAATAAATATTTATTAAAAAAAAATGTTATTTACAGTTAGAAAAATCGTTTTTACAATAACTATGATTGAAGGCTCTTTTAAAGGGAAACCAGTGCCACGAGACTTCGCTCTGGCAACATAATAGTAGGGGAGCCCAAGAGGGGATTTTGAGATTAACTCGAGCGCGTCAGATTTTCAGGGGGAATGTTAAGTGAACCCAAACTAAGCTTCCATTTAAGTATGTATTTATAGCGACCTAACGCGTCTTGATTTTTTGGGATGTTGTTAGGATATATACCAGTAGTGTAAAACCATGTTTTCAATTTCGAAAGACTTGTGCTAACTGCGCGGTGCTTGAAAAAGCTAGAAATTTTCAGACTTTTTCCAGTTTTTTTTTGCTTATAACTTCTGGAAAAGTCATCTAGACACACTTAAAGAAGATAAAATTTGCTACAATTTGAGTGTAACCGCAGCCCCGTATGTCAAAGAGACCCCGAGATACAGTACTTCAAAAATGGGTCATTTTCCCAAAAAATTAGATTTCGAACTTTTTCGAGCATCGTGCAGTTAGCAGGTCTTTTGCGAAACGGCAAATTTGGTTTTGCACTACTGGTATCTATCCTAACAACATTCCAAAAAATCAAGACGGTGCAATATATAAAAAAAAAAACAAACAAACAAAAACAACAACCTCTTCATAATATTAGTATAGATAAATCGTAGATAAATACAACGTTAAAAATATTTTTTATAGTAAACTTATTATTATAATTTATTTATCAATCATCACTACTAATAATAAATCTGTAAGTATAGGTATTGTATGTACGTAGTATAGTATGGTATTGTTTGTATGTACGTTCCTCCATTATTCGGATTTCCATGAAACTTGGTACCTAGATAAACATTTAAGATGTACTATCAACTTTTAAAAGATAGATTAAAACTCAGAGCGGTTTAATTCCTAAACAAAATCGCTTTCATACAAAAACGAAGTTGATGGCAAAGTCGGGGTACGAAAACCTTCGTCAGTTTTCAAATTCATTCCTTTATCAAAATCTGTGTAGACGCTTAGTACCTTTTTAAACTAAAAAGCACCACAGACGACTCACAGACAACTCACAGACGTTTGAAATTAATTTTTTTTAACATGACTGACAATTGCCCCGGTGAAAGCGAATTTCGCCTTTAAGGTGGCGAAACCTTTTCTTACCCCGACTGTACGAAATAGCAAATGCAATCCAGTTTAGGTCCTAAATTAAATCGTATTTAAGTTAAGAGTTGATAGGCCCCAGGACCCCTCCAGCGGTGTACGGCAGAATCGGTTTTCGGCAGAATCTTGATTGGACAGAATCTGCTTTGGACAGAATCGTCTTATGGCAGAAAATGTACACATGATAGGCTACTTTTTTCTTTTTCAAGGCGCCAGCTAGTTGTTAATAAAAAACTATAATAACTATCTCGGTATTGCCTATTTACTTGACTTGACCGCCATGTTGACTTTACTTGAGTTGAGTGAGACTACACCCGCCCGCGTCATCATACTCACTCCGTCCCGTCCGTTTCGTCACGTCAGTCTCGCGCGGAATTTCATACAGTGCGGTCGTATTTTGCGTGCGTTTTTGCGCTTCATTTATTTGTATGTACGAGTTGCGTGCTTGAAAATTTTTTTCATTCTTTAAAAAAATATATATATATCCAAAATGGTCAGACACAGAGACACGGACATCAATAGCAACCTGATCATTGAGAATGTTAAGTACAGGCCGTGCTTGTACGAATCGAATCATCCGAGTTTCGGTGATAGGGCAGTGAAGAGTCGCGCCTGGGAGGAGGTGTACCAGGCCGTTGTGCCCATGTGGTGCAGCATGGCATCCGAAGATAGGTTCGCCGCTGGTGAGTGGCTTATATATATCTATAATATTTATTTGGAAATTTATATGGGTATATATATATATATATATATATATATATATATATATATATATATATATATATATATATATATATATATATATATATATATATATATATATACGAGTATATTGTCAATATAAAATATTAAAAGGATGTTGCGGACGCGTGCGGCGAGTCAGTACTCAGTATGACCGCAGTTCTACTAGCGGTTTATAATATGCGTGATACGATTCTTTGTTCGCCTCTTAAACGTACATTTATAATTATTATCTACATGCGGTAGTATATTTTATTTAATAATAGGTATGTATTTTTTATTTATTTTAATAATTTAACTTATTTTTTTGTTTTAAATTTCTCTCGGTAAAATCAATTTTATGTAGTAAGAAAGATATTGTTGAAAAAAATTTTTATAGTCACTGGCGTCATTCACACCTGACAATGAATTTATTTGAAATTATTCACGAGTTAAATTTGATACCAACCTATATTGAAATGAATTTAGCTATAATTTATAGAGTTTATTTAGAAAATGTTTACGTAAATACTATTTATTGTTTAAATGAAAATTTAAAAATAATAATAAATTATAATTCCATTCACCATTGGACTAGTTAACGTATACAAGCCTAGTGTCTGTAGTACTATATTAAATCTATAGGAAAATTACTTTTATATATGTACCTATCTATATACTAAACTTGTAATTTTATTTAAAATGCAAATTAAAACACTCACATACTTAAATAAAATATTGGAGAATTATATTATCCTTATTGCACTAATTGAAGTAGGTTCCAAGTAGTTATCATACCTAATTAAATATTTATTCTATCTAGTTATGCGTACTTAAATTCAATACTGACATAATATAGTTACGTCGCCGCCATTTTGAAATGGCGGATATAAATCCAAAGAAGAAAGAAAGAAAGACAGTTTAATAGTTTAAGTTTATTTTTAATACTTCTTTTACTTACTTTTTTTAATAATTAGAATATATACGTGTATTATATTTGTCATGTAATTATATTATATAAAATACACCGATACTGTAACTATTTAAAATAAAATTATTAGGTAACTATTCAATTGGTATTTTGACACGCACGCTTCGGACAAGATAAACGCCATCAAAGATGGCGGCGATGTAACTATGCGTCAGTATAGATAGGTCAGTATTGAATTAATGCATAGATAGAAGAAATACTTCTTATTAAGTATATATTAATCATTTTTTAAAAAAGAAAGCTTGCTTAAAATCACCCAAATGAAAATATATGAAATAAAATTTTATAGGCACCGACTTACTTAGGTAAGTTTTTTAATACTGTAATATACCTATTTTAATTGAGGAGATTTGAAGTATACTTTTTTTTAAATAACGATTTAATTAATATACTCAATAATGAAATATTGATTCTATCTCTCCATAAATTAAATACTAACGTATAAATAAATAGTTACATACAGGTTATATAGCCGCAATTTTGTATAGCGTTTTAACACCGAAGCGTGTTTTTCAAATATCAATTTAATAATAATTTTATTTTAAATAATTAGATTACAGCTCTATATTATATACATCTATTAAATAGGTTATAAAATTACATAGGTACTTAAAACGCCAATTAAAAATGGCGGCGATGTATAACAAATGTAACAATATCGTATCTAAGTAATAGTAATACGAATGCGGTTCATAACTCATAATAACTATCTTCTTAGAGATATAAATAAACATGGCTTCAATCTGTTTAGTGATATGATTATCTAACTAAATTACTAATCTGATTAAATACTTATATTTTGATCAAAGAATTATATAAAAGAAAAAACGTAATGTGAGTTTTACGCAAGTAAAAATTCCATAACAATTAACAAAAAAAAAAAGTAAAAATTCCGATTTTTGTGCCATAACAATATTCGATTCCTGGTTTGTCCGAAAAAGTTTAAATAAAGTACCTATATCGCTGAATGTTTCTTTGCAAGGTCTTCAATTATTTTTTTAACAAGAACATTTTAAATGCCCTTGGCCTCCAAAAGTTGTCAATTTTAGCAAATTTTGATTCTCGATGACTATTCAGCGATTACTCAGCATTTTGATATACGTAGGATCATTTCATGGTAAAGTTTGTTTTTATCAAAACATTGTTAGAAAAACCTAAAATGGGGGCGTGGCCTAAATCAAAAACACTAAACGTGTTCCTCGTCGGGGCTCATTATTTAAATGTAAAAAAGGAAAAAAAAAATGTTTATTTGTTACATTGTAAATATTGTTTTTTTTTTTATCTATAATTATGTACTTACTAATATTATAAAGTTGAAGAGTTTGTTTGTTTGGTTGAATGCGTTAATTTCAGGAACTAAGTAATGGTTCGAATTGAAAAATTATTTTTGTGTTGAATAGTCCATTTATCGAGAAAGGTTAAGGCTATTTAACATTTTGAACGAGGACGAAGTCGCGGGCAACAGCTCTAGTAATTTATAAAAAAAAGTGTACCGAAATGGTCACCGCTCAGCATATTGGTCACCGCTCAGCATATTGGTCACCGCTCAGCATATTGGTCACCGCTCAGCACATTGGTCACCGCTCAGCACATTGGTCACCGCACCGATATGATGCTCAATAAGTTTAATATTAAATATATACTTTTTATATTTAAGTTTAAACGAGTATTTTAATTAAATGTATTTTAAGCACCAATTTTTTTTTTACCTGTCACTTTTTTAGAATAAAATTTCCTCTTATCGGTTCGAGGTTTTTTCTTGGGATTTTTATCTAAGTACATATTACTTAACAGGCATGGATAGCGTTGTTGCGACTGTGCTTGCTTTGATTGTCATGTCAGCGAGTAACTACTCGCTTGCTCTGCTAGGTAAATCGTTAGATAACGCATAATTACAAAACAAATACATAGTAACTAATTAAGTATAAGGACGTATGTACCTACTAAATATCTATTTAATTATATCTTAGGGCGTTGACGAGTTGGCGCCCGTTTACAAAACTTCCTTAAAGGTGAAAACTAAACCTACATAAATAGGTACTAAAAATATAATAATGCATTGTTTGATGAAGAATTTACATAAAAATAGACAAAGCGATAGGTTTGAAAAATATATAATTACTAGCTGCTGCAATGCGACTTCGTCCGCGTAACTTTATAACATTCGTGTCCGTGAAACCATGGAAAAAATACACATACAAAATTTCAACCCAATCGGTCAAGCCGTTTAGTAGTTGACATAGTGCAACAGCTCTAGTCTATACTATCTATACTAATATTATAAAGAAGAAAGATTTGATTGTTTGTTTGTTTGTTTGTATAGAATAGGCCCCGAAACTACTGGACCGATTTGAAAAATTATTTTACAATTAGAAGCAGACATTATCCGTGATGAACATAGGCTACTTTTTACCGCGGGCAAATGCTTCATTCCTACGGGAAATATAATACGGTAGATGGCGTTTCATACTTTTCTACGCGGACGAAGTCGCGTGCAACAGTTAGTGTTACATAAAATTCTAGTCAGCTCACAACGAAAAATATTATATTATGATACATAAAATACGTTGCTAAAGAAATCTTTGGTACATACATACTTACTTGCCTATTTATTTTGTTACGTTTGTTCAAGGGCATGACGAGAAAGACTGGTCGCCGTGCGACACGATTGAAAATTATAAAAATGCTCATTTTATAAATAAACTGACGGCTTCAAACGTATGCAATATTTTTCTACATATTAATATATATATATATATACTAGCTATTGCCCGCGACTTCGTCCGCGTTCAAAGTGTTATAATATAGCCTTCCTTGATAAATGGCCTATCCAAAACAAAAATAATTTTTCAATTCGAACCGGTAGTTCCTGAGATTAACGTCTTCAATGAAACAAACAAACTAACTCTTCAGTTTTATCATGAATACTAATAATAAATCTGTAGGGGTCGGTGATGGAGTAATTTACATTGTTTTCAGAAATATCGTGTATATAGACTCCTATACATGATACTGAAACTAAATTGACCTCCATAACTCTTAAACGAATTAACTGATTTTCATGAAACTTGGTAGATAAACATTTAGACGTACAGGACACAAGATAGGCTACTTTGGAAGTCGGTTGAAAACGAGGAGGTTCTCAATTGGACTGTATTTTTTTTTATGTTTGTTACCTCATAATTTTCGACTGGGTGAAACGATTTTGATGATTCTTTTTTTATTTGAAATCCAATAGTGCCTCCCGTGTGGTCCCATTGCAATTTGGTCCAGTTCTGACAATGGCATCCATGAGAAAAGACCATGAGACGGTTCGAAGTCGGTTTATTTTTTTATTAAAATTTTGATTATTTATTTTTATTTAGGTTTATAGTGTAACGGTTTAGTTAGTTATTTTTTGGTTTTTACATACATACATATTTTTACACTTGACTGTACCTACCAACATTATTTCGAACATTTTAGACATTCAGACAGAAGGCGTTTGGTTTGGAACATTTTAAACGTAAAAAAAAACCACTTGCTTCACTAAAAGTGGTATAGTAGAATATCACCGCACTTACAGATTGGGATGATATGTTATAATTTTTTTTTTATTAAACCTCAATATTTATTTACTTAATAGAACAAGTACAGTCGGAGCAAGAATAGGTTCGTCACGTTAAAGTCGACATTTGCTTTCACCAGGGCAATATAAAAGTTTCGGTCTAAAAGTAACTGTGTCTGTCTGTTAGCTTTTCACGCCCTAACCACTCAACAGGAGAGGACATAGGGTATATATTTCATATAGAAAAAAAAATCGTTTCGCGAGGAATCATTTAAAGAAATAAGATGAAAATAAATGAAAAAATGATGAAAGAAATTTTTTTTTTTTAAACGCGGACGAAGTCGCGGGCATCAGCTAGTGGGTACATAATAATTATGATATTATGACAGTTTCGCGGTATCGCGCCGAACAATATCGCTCAGCCTTGAACCGCACCACCTGTACTGTAGCACTACCATGAGTTTATGACGACCGAAATCGCTAGCGAGAGATGAGCGAGAACGTAAAATATTTGTATGAAAAATTGTACAGCGTCTCTAGCCGTCACTCAAAGAACTAAAACCGGTAACATGAGTTGCATAAATGAAAAACCTATCGAATGTAGTCGCTACCGACCATTAGCGACTAATGTTTAACTTGACATTTCTATACAAAATCGGTACCATGAGTTACAAATTTGACTGATGCTCTCGAGAAATACCGTAACGTTAGTAGTAAAATCATTCACTAGCACATTGAAGGGTGAAATGTTCGTTATCGACAGAAGTAAACTAACGTAAGATTTCGATAGCAACTCATGGTAGTGCTACTGTACTAAAGAGAGATTCTCTCGAAGCAATACACGTATAAATAAGCTCGGCCTATAAGCAGGTATTGCTTGCACATCTATAGCTATAGGAAGGTATATTATATAGGTATGGAATCTAATCTACAATAAGTGACGATTGATAAGTATCGCCGAACATAATATAGCTATAGCTTATACTAATACTTATAATATCGCACCTTCGTTCGGCAAGACAAGGGCATAACTGCACTTTTTGTAATTTTACAGTTTACAGGAAAGTAATTTTTTTTGTATTCAATATCGTATTCTTCTGCTTATATTGCTTTTAAATAATTCTTCATCAAATAAGCCCCATAGTCTTGTAAATATTTTTTTTTATATAATAATGTATTTAAGACATTTCTGCATATTATATTTCAAGTTTAACTCATTTTAATTTTTTTGTAAGTTAAGCCCTTGTCTTACCGAAGGTGCGATATATATTATTATATGTATATCTTATATATACGTAATAGTTATATATCGGGTCCCGTCTATATATTGTTGTCTATCTTATTTGTGACTATAGCTGTTGCACGCGACTTCGTCCGCGTTGAACGATGAAAGGTACCTTATGTCCTTTCTGGTGTCGCAAAAAACGTGTACATGCAAAATTTCATGGTGATCGGTTCAGTAGTTTTTGCGTGAAAGCGTAACAAACAAACTCAAATTCACATTTATAATATTAGTAAGGATTTAATACAAATATGAATTCAATATGAAGATATGATTAATACAAACTTAAAAAACTTAAAAAAGTGCTTATAAAACATATTAAATTAAAAAAAAAAACTTCATAATATTAATACGAACAATCTATACTAATATTATAAAGAGGAAAGATTTGATTGTTTGTTTGTTTGTATAGAATAGGTTCCGAAACTACTGAACTGATTTGAAAAATTCTTTTACCATTAGAAGCCGACATTATCCGTGATGAACATAGGATACTTTTTACCTCGGGAAAATTCTTCATTCCTACGGGAAATCTAAAATAAAAGTAAATACTAGCGGCTTGGCCCGGACGGGAGATAGCGCCATCTATCCAATATACGGTAGATGGCGTTTTATACTTTTCTACGCGGACGAAGTCGCGAGCACCATATTTTATAAAGTTACGTGGACGAAGTCGCGTGCAACAGCTAGTTATATAATAACGAGAACGGTGTTTATAGAACCCGTTATGCCAATGTCCATATCGACTGCCCCCTCACCATAAACTCACCATCAGGTGGACATTGAAGCGTTCGCCAGCTGTCAAATGATATTGCCCCACGCATGTGATATCGAAAAACGGATTATTCGCGATAACAAATATCTCTATGGTTTTTTAATCTGTAGAAAGCAAAGGGTGACATTAAATATGAAACGATTTTTCAATAATTTTTTTGATGTACCTAAGTAAATAGGGCACAGTCGGGGTTTTGCTTGCACCAGGACAATAGTCAGTAATGCCAAAACTTAATTTTAAAAGTCTGTCAGTACTCTGTTTAGTGCTTTAGTTTTAAAAGGTACTAAGAGTCTGCGACTTTGATAAAGGAATGAATTTGAAAACTGACGAAGGTTTTCGTACCCCGACTTTACAAGAACTTGGGGTGGGAAAAGGAAATTCCAATTTTTCCAAATTTTGTCTTCATAAGAATTTTCGTAGGACTTCAAAGAATACAATATTTGAAAAAAAAAAATACTAAATTGCCGATTTGGCCCAGCCGTTCTCAAATTATTGTCAGCCAAGAACTTCGGATGGGAAAATGAAAAATGCCATTAACCTTTTTTCCAGGCTATTTTTTTTTTTTTTCAAACTTTGTCTTCATAAGAATTTTCGTAGGACTTTGAAAAATAAAATTAGCTAAATTGGTCCAGATTTTATCAAGCGCTTCTTTCACCATCTGTCAATTAGGCTAACTGTCATTTAAAGTCACCAGTAACCGGGGATGATGGAGCTGATATAATATACCTTTGTTTGTACAGTAAAAGTCCCAAACATTGAAAAGATAATTATAAAAAAAATTCGCCTATCGAATGATGGAGTAAACCGAGAGCATAATTCAATAAAACAGAAAATTATTTTTAAAGGTACAGAACACTACTTGTAGTAGGTGAAAGAGGCCCTTAGTTTTGAGCTTAATAACGCTTTGTATTATTATATTTATTTATTTACAATTTTAAGGGCTAATATATAAAATAACATGTAAAATGATAATACATTTTAGTTAGCTATTCATTTTGTGATATATTTCTTATCAAAGTATTTTTTAACAAATATAAAATTGATATTATAACAGATAGATTATTTAAATACGGAGTAGCTACATGTAACCTATCATAATAGTTAGAAGGTAATTATTAAATACTCGTTCGAAAAATGTCAACATCACAATAATTATTTAATTTTCAATTACTTGTCTGGTGAAATTAGTTACATAGTAATTAAGTAATTACCTGTTATAAAAAAATATCTCACATTTATCAGCACTATAGGTGCTCTTGCTTGTAATAGTTTATCGATAGCCATTATGGCGTACAGCAAATAAAAATAAATATGCTTATTAACAGAAAAGATTTAAATCTAATTTCATAATAATAAGATTTAATTTTAATTTCATAATAATCATTTTAAAAATATATTTAAAAAAAAAACACTATTGGAAATATGTATTTTGAACGCAGCGGTTCCAGCGGTTGAGTTGAGTACCAAACTCCTTGGAGGTTCTAAATTTAAAATTCGAATTGTCGCATTTTATTAAGTAAAACTCTTTTTAACAAAAAATGAACCGACTTTAAACCGTCTCATGGTCTTTTCTCATGGATCCCATTGTCAGAACTGGAGCAAATTGAAATGGGACCACACGGGAAGCACCAGATTTCAAATAAAAAAAGAATCATCAAAATCGTCTCACTCAGTCGAAAGTTATGAGGTAAAACATAAAAAATATATATTTCTTGGAAGTCGGTTGAAAAACGTTAAAAATAAGTGACAAATTCGTAAACTAGTCGATGGATTGACTTGAAATTTTTACACAACATTGAATTTTAATAACATAGGAGTATTTTTATAAACTTTTTATTCGGAAAAATAAAATAAAAAGCGAGCCACAGCAAAGCGTAGACGGATTTAGATAGTATACTGTCATAACCATAACGATACTAACTAAATGCGTTCCAATTCCAAATATAAATAAATCCCATTGTTTAAACCTCCTCTGATAATAATTACGTTCAATCATTCTCTTTTAGCGTTTAAAATTTTAATTTCAAACGATATTTTGTTCATAATATTATTTTTGTTACAAAACAAAACGTCATCATCATAATAACGTACCTATATTATAACTCGTATCAATTTGCGCTCACAAAAAAAAAAACATCTAAATACCTCACCTAGAGAAGAGACGTATTAACTGTTTAACGGATTTTTTACTATGACTCATATACATTGCCGTCTCGGTATTGCAATAGCAATTAATTGTCTTATACAACGGCAGCAATGTATAATGAATGGTACTAAATAGTTGTCGACTATTTTATCATTGTCAATGCAATGGTAGCGTACGTACGTATTCGTGACTCAATCGGGGCCGGCCCGTACTGCTTTATACTGTTTCATACGTTTATAAAAACACTTACCTCCACTACACAATTCATTGCTCGCTACAAGTGTTCATATACTAGTGTCGCCCCTATAGGAGCAAGCAATGTATTTCGCTGAGAAATTTTTAATAGAAATTTTCTCGCATTGTACTGACTGGAACGTTATCGACTCGTTTGCTGTCTAGTTTGAAATCTGGTTTAAAAGAAGTTCTTTTTAATATTATAACTTCTCTAACTTTTGAAATTATTTCTAATTCTTGTTTGCATAAATAAAAGGGCAGTCTCATAAGTTAATTAATATAGGTTAATTGTTTAAAAATTATCTAATTTGTTGTTTAAATAGGTAAGTAAGTATTGTACGAAACGCACGCTTACGAATTTATGAACGGTATTCTAAGGAACGGTAATTCAAAATGGCGGCGGCGTATTTGTTATTTAATTGTTATAATATTTAGATTAAGTCAATATTTTATTACAATACAGGTAGTAGTTTTGTAATAAAATATTTATTTCAATAATTATCAAAAACTAGGTAAGTTTAAAAACTAGGTTCGCCCGCGACTTCGTCCGCGTCGCTGCACTAATCTGGGGATTGTCTGAAGTTTCATAGAAATCCGTTCAGCGGTTTTTGAGTCTATAGGAGACATGACATACGGAACGGACATACGGTGACATACAAACAAACACACATCGCTTTTTATATACATATAGTCATATATATAAGAAAAAGTTAAAATTATAAATTATTAAGAATGTCTATAAATAAAATGCCATTTCTAAAATGTAGAGAGAATGTAAGTATAGGCTAATATTTTGAACCACTTTTATTTTTAAAATATTTATTCTTCGTGTGATTCATTTCCATAAAGCCAGGTAAACAATACAAAAATGTTCAAAAAAATAATATATTGAGTTACATTATTAGAAAAGGCTGGGTGTTTTTTTTATATCATTTAATTTCATTGTTCAGTTTTTTCAAATAAAATATATTATATTTTCTCTATTACTAACAAAGGTTTTATTGCTGTCGCCATTTTGTTGGACAAAAGCATATTTATATAAATATGCTTTTGTCCTAACCTCGAACATGGTGGCATAAAATAAAATAGCATAAAATTAAAATAACAGTGTTCATTTTACATTTTGACAATACAAAGGATTTTTTTTTTTTCAAAAAAAACATCTCGTAATTGTTTAGGTAAGTGTATAATTTAAAAAATTGAGTTTTGTTTTGATTTATTTTCATACACCTGCCCTGTTTTTGTAAACTTGTAACCTTTTTGTAACCTGCCCTGAAACTTTATACACCTGTTTTTTTGCATACTTAAATATTATAATATAATATAAAGAGGTAAAAAAAAATTGTTTTTTTTTTGTATACTGTACGAGATAATCTTCCATACTACTTTTACCTATCCAATTTAAAAAAATATTTCACCAATCCATACTTCCATAAAAGTAACTCTGTCTATCTGTTACCTACTTAACCGAATCATCATGAAATTTTGCATGACACGTAGTCAGGTACGCAAAAAAGGACATAAGTAAAGCTTCTACAAAAAAAGTGTCTACGAAAGCTCGTCACCACGCAAGTCCTTCGGTCTTCTGTCCTTCGCATCCAGCCGCTACCCGCGAAGCTTTTCAGTAGCACTACCATGAGTTGCTATCGAAATCTTACGTTAGTTTACTTCTGTCGATAACGAACCTTTCACCCTTCAATGTGCACGTGAATGATTTAACTACTAACGTTACGGTATTTCTCGAGAGCATCAGTCAAATTTGTAACTCATGGTACCGATTTTGTATAGAAATGTCAAGTTAAACGTTAATCGCTAATGGTCGCTAGCGACTACATTCGATAGGTTTTTCATTTATGCAACTCATGTTACCGGTTTTAGTTCTTTGAGTGACCGCTAGAGGCGCTGTACAATTTTTCATACAAATATTTTACGTTCTCGCTCATCTCTCGCTAGCGATTTCGGTCGTCATAAACTCATGGTAGTGCTACTGGTCGTCTGTCCACCTAGGCACAGGGAGTCCCACGCTGCGCTTTCCAATTCGTGGCCTCCATTATAATACAGTCATTCTATTCTATGTAATCAATGTATGGGAAAAACAAAGAAATTAAAAAGTTTTGATACTTGTGTGGGTTTATACTTTTGGGTCTGCTGATCAAAACCCACAACTCTCCCCCCTTTTCACTTGCCGCTTCACTTTTAAAGTTTTGCCTTTGACACTTTTTTGTATCTTTGAAACTTGATTTGAAAACTAATTAAAATAATGTATAGAACAGAACATATTTTGTTTAATGAGGATAATTTTTGCCCTTGACATTTTTTTTGTATCTATTTAAGTTTTCGCAAAATACTTAAAAAACCGTTAACGGGGACTTATTTCACGGTGCGGGGGAGTGAAGCGGCAAGTGGAAAGGAGGGAGAGTTGTGGGTTTTGATCAGCAGACCCAAAGGTGTCAGTCCACCCAAGTTACAAGACTTTATTAATTTGTTTGTATGAAAATTATTGTAAACATATATAGAATGAATGATTGGTCTATTAGATAACTAGTCTACCACACGATGCTATGCTACTACTACATCGGTTATCCGCTCCGCGACAGATGTGACCGGCCTATTGACACTTCAACTTGCTAATTCTACCAGGCGAATTTCTAAATAAAAACTCTCGGAACTTAAAACAGAGCTTTAAAATATATACATAAGAGGAACTTTTATTTTCTTAGAATTTGAACGCCACATTGTAGCAGGAAAATTACAAATAATATTTTCTTGAATACGATTAATTTAATTAACGAATGATAGGAAGATTTATTTTCTCGATAGCAAATATGAAAAGAGAAAGAAAGTTCTTTTCCTATTTATTTCGACGATTGAGATACATAATTTTTATTTTGTGTCCTGCATTGTGAGTGTTGATAATAATATACCTAGTGACTTAGTCATCGCGACCAGTAAAAGTTAGGGGCCTTTTTCAAAGAATGCGATCATTGTCAAATGGTCAAATGATATCTCCACCCGTCAGATTAACGATGCATCAGATTATACTAGCTGCTGCACGCGACTTCGCCCCCGTAACTTTATAAAATATACCCTATGTCCTTTCTGGTGTCCCAGACAACGCGTATGCGAAATTTCATGATGATCGGTTCAATAGTTTTTGCGTGAAAGAGTAAAAAACATTCATACATCCATACAAACTTTCGCATTTTTAATATTAGTACGGATTTTATACGTCATCAAACAAAACCTGTTGTACTATTGATTTTATTCTGAACAAGTTATACAAAATTTCAATTGAAATACATACAGATAAAACGGTTTAGTGCCTTTTTTCTTCTCTGTCAACAGATTTTATTTTTGTTTAGTGGTTATTGAGAAGATTTAGTACTAGAAAGTATTAGAAACTCTTCCACCATGTATTCCACTTTTAGTTTGTAAGGGCGTGGTTACTGGACTTACTGGCGCAAGCTTATGACTGTTAAATGCATAGTACCCTGCCACTACTGGCATCCTTCTATTATCCTTTCGATTGCCATTTTTTTTTTGTGTGCCAATCATGCAATCGGTTCTAAACTATAAGGAGATGTTTTGTGAGCTTTTATTGACTTGTAAGGCCAGTCCTTCCAATGAAGAACTCGCCTTTTATTTTATTTTATTATTTCACCAAATGTGGTAGCGCTTAAGCCTTTTGACCTGCCGTGTTTCGCCTAGCCCCACGGCTAGGGCGTCGGCATGTCTGATTATTTATTCTTGTCCTATACGCCTCTGTTCAGCGCTCAATCTCCTGTCCTATGGTATTCAACTGCAAACACTCGTGCATTTCAGAACTCCTGATAAACAGAGGTGCATTTTTAAGGTGCACCTCTGTTTATCAGGGTATTGGCGATTGGGGACACTGCTATACGACTCGCTTGCGTTACTTCAAAATGTACCTTTATTGCAAAGTAGGCATCGCAAACGGCGAACGTGCCTTATATCGCGTTCTCTGGTAACATCAAGTCAGATTGTAATTATAAGGTTATTGAACGCATTTATAAGACAAAATTGACTTTAATTGTTGCTTTTTTTCGCACTACCTATTTCAATTAGCTTTTTTTTTTAAATAAAATATATTTTTGATACTTGACAGTCGAAAAGTTAAGAAGCTATAATTTCGTTTTTCAAAAATAATCTTCAAATATTATCTAAAAGGTATAAAAGATATTTGCTATTTTATATTAAATAAAATAAATATATAATAACTTAAGTACGTAACTTAAAAAGTATATGCGCCTACATTCAACTAGGGGTAGCGTAGGGTTGTCACTTGAGAGTTTAAACATTAATAAAGATTCAAAGAGTTTAACTTTACTACTCGAAATAACATTGTCTAGTCTAGAAATCTAACTTTCATATTTAGAAAATAGATTCATTTCTCTTCGATCAATAGTTCGACAGAGTTAATTACTTTCACATTAATACTAATCTGTACTAATATTATAAAAAAAGAAAGATTTAATTGTTTGTTTGTATAGAATAGGCTCCGAAAGTACTGGACCGATTTGAAAAATTCTTTTACCATTAGAAGCCGACATTATCCGTGATGAACATAGGCTACTTTTTACCGCGGGAAAATGCTTCATTCCTACGGGAAATCTAAAATAAAAGTAAATACTAGCGGCTTGGCCCGGGTGGGAGATAGCGCCATCTATCCAAAATACGGTTGATTGAGTTTTATACTTTTCTTTAGTGGACGAAGTCGCGAGCACCAGCTAGTACCTAATAAATGTGTAAGGGTCGGTCATGGAGTAAGTTACTTGGTTTTCAGAGATATCGTGTTTATAGGCTCTATACATGAACTAAAATACCGATTTTTAGATTTTTTCTGTATGTATGTATTGTATGTTCCTCCATAACTCTTAACGAATTGATTGATTTTCATGAAACTTGGTAGATAAACATTTAGACGTACGGTGTTCCGTAGGCTACTTATTCTTTTTCAACGCAGGCGAAGTCGCGGGCGCCAGCTTGTTTATAATAATATGTATGGAATGTGTCTCTTTTTGACAACCCTAACTGTAGATTCAAAGATGCGAGAGACGCTCGCAAGGTTGTACGTGGGCGTTGTTTTGTCGTTAAGAAAATCAGTTAGATATAATTCCAATATTATTTTCTTAATAACTCAAAACGTAAGCGCGTTCATTTCAAATTAATATTTATTGAAAGGTATAGAATATCTTTGGAAACTATACTATACTTACTACTATACTATACTATACTCTAGACGTTTGTGTTTCAGTTTTCGAGAAAACATTAGTGACCAAAAAACCTACAAATATAATATTAATGTGAAACTATGTATTAGTTAGATGATCCCTCGGGAACAGTACTTTTTTCCGGATGAAAGGTAGCCTATAAGTCCTTTGCTGTATCCCTGACAACGTGTATGCAAAATTTCATGATGATTGCTTGAGTAGTTAAGGCGTGAAATGAAAAGGTGACAGACTTTCACATCTATACTAATATTATAAAGAGGAAAGATTTGATTGTTTGTTTGTATAGAATAGGCTCCGAAACTACTTTTGAAAAATTCTTTTACCATTAAAAGCCGACATTATCCGTGATGAACATAGGCTACTTTTTACCGCGGGAAAAAGCTCATTCCTACAGGAAATCTAATATAAAAGTAAATACGGTACTAGCGGCTTGGCCCGGGAGATAGCGCCATCTATCCAAAATACGGTAGATGGCGTTTTGTACTTTTCTACGCGGACGAAGTCGCGAGCACCAGCTAGTATTATATAAGTTGTTAGATATTATATAGACTTTGTTTGTTTGTTTAGTTGTACGCGCTAATCTCAGGAACTACTGGTTCGAATTGAAAAAATATTTTTGTGTTAGATAGTCCATTTATCGAGGAAGTCTTTAGGCTATATAACATTTTGGACGCAGACGAAGCCGCGGGCAGCAGCTAGTTTATAAAATTAGTATGGATGAATAAGTAAAATGACCTAAATGTGTTTTTTTTTTTAAATTTCTCTACCCACAGTAAGTATTTAGAGTTGGTAGCGCTTGCTTTATTTTCTACTGCTCCGATGACGTCACAAACACACCTAACCGCATTCCGTTTTCCAATTAGCTGCACAACATACACTGTACTAACACAACACAACATTATACAAATGCGAATCTTGTCATGGATAATGTCATATTTTTCAAAAATCTAAATAAAGACGAACAATAGCTAACTCTGGAGCTCCGTAACTCTGAAACCGTTCACTTTATCAACAATATGCCGTAGACCATTTTTGTTCCAATTTCAATGTAGATTATTTTTCTCCCAGGCACTTTTACGCTAAACCGCATAGTTTTCGAAATATTTAAGAAAAACCGATAAAATCCACCTTCTCCACTTTATTAATTAATTGTATTGTTTAATGTACATACAAAACAGGTTAGTTGTAGTATTTTAATAATTTTATTTTGTTATTAAAGTCAAATATATATAAGACATTAATTTGCTGGCGAAGCCAATTCTGCACCTTGGTGATTTTGAGCCTATTATGTATATTCAAAGTTTCTAAAGGTACATATTGAAAACGTTATCTCTTAAATTTTAGATAAAACTAACGTCGTCCCATATCGGCTTACAGTACAGTACGCTTAATATATTTTACTTTTTATTTCCTGTAATTTTTTTTATTACCTGGACTAGCTGGTAATCGCGACTTGGTCCGCGTTGAAAAGTATAAAACGCCATCTACCGTGGAGCGGATCGCTAAAAATATCACCAAGCAGTTGTCATTGTTAGTCGCTTCACCTGATTCTGGATAGATGACGCTGTCAAGTGTATGCCGGGCCAAGCCGTTAGTATTTACTTTTATTTTAGATTTCCCGTAGGAATGAAGCATTTTACCGCGGTGAAAAGTAGCCTATGTTCATCACGGATAATGTCGGCTTCTAATTGTAAAAGAATTTTTCAAATCGGTCCACTAGTTTCGGAGCCTAATCAATACAAAAACAAACAATGAAATCTTTCCTCTTTATAATATTAGTATAGATGTAGTGAAGATTGATTTTCAAGGAGTAAACTCCAAAAAGTTTCTCAAACTCAACTGATGCTCTACATCAGCTCATGCTGAGCCAGATACCTTTTTGCTGCCATGGCGCACACTCAATGGGATTTTATTTAAGTATTTACTGATTTAAATGTAAAAAAATGTATGTATGTGTCATGTGTATGCAAATAAATGTTTTCCATTTCTATTTCTAAACAAAATAAGTTGCACTAAAATTTGGATGCACTGTACTGTACATTGCTTTGATAAATTCTATTAAACCTTGCTCGCACTGCTTACATAAGGTTTTCCAAAGAGGCGACACAGTGTCGCACAGGGCTCTAAATCTGTAAATATATGATTTTTATTACCGATCGTGCGTTAACTGCATTTTGGTCGCTTGCTTTGTATGACAAGGAACCTAGTTAACGACAAGATAAATCGGTGTCATGCTTACTTTTATAAATCTATACTAATATTATAAAGAGGAAAGATTTGATTGTTTTTTTGTATAGAATAGGCGCCGAAACTACTGGACCGATTTGAAAAATTCTTTTACCATTAGAAGCCGACATTATCCGTGATGAACATAGGCTACTTTTTACCGCGGGAAAATGCTTAATTCCTACGGGAAAACGGGTAGTAAGAATTATCCTTCCGTACTTATCTTTTTCACATATAACTTCTAAACGGCTGAACCGATTGAGTTGAAATTTTATATGGGTATTTCCATGGTTTCACAGACACGAATGTATTATATTTTATAAAGTTACGCGGATGAAGTCGCGTGCAACAGCTAGTTAAACATAAAACAGCGGAGTAATAATCATTCTGCATTTGTATGGAGGAAAGCTGACTTGTATCGCCTTAACTAGTCTTTATAAATGGAATAGTCGCGTTCAAAAATTCGTTTTTTTTTTTATTTATACTTATGTAATAATGTAACATTTCGCGGACGACCTTCAACTTGTATCTTCGGCTTCGGCTCTCCTCACGAGTCTCGGCTTGACCTCGTTTTTCTCCTGAACAGTTGACGTACCTATTCAATTGCGCACGTTTACCTCACCGACAACACTGTTTTTTTTTTTAATTGGCACGGTTACAAATAAATTGGCCATTCGGTTTTCATCGTGAGTCATTTTCTCATAATCTAATATACCACAGAATAAGTAATAGTAATACTTGTCATACAAAAAACATTGGCTTCATGGGAATGTTTGTTTTTATTTTTAAAAGTCTCACACTTATTAGGCTGTGGCATACAACTTAGTGAGGTTTCTTTTATTTAAATGGATTTTTTTAATAATTATAGTACCTATATTATTACAAAACTAACGGCCGCCTCTCACCGATTTTATTCACCCTTCCTCGTTGATAGCTCTATCCATTAGTGAAAACCGCATCAAAATCTGTTCTGTTTTAGAAAGAGTTAGCGCATATATACAGACAGACATACAGCCATTATACTATCTATGTACTTATATCCATAAGAAGCGCGAAAAAGCTAGTTTATTATAATATGGTTGTATAGTCGAGGTACGAAAACCTTAGTCATTTTTTCAAATTCATTCCTTTATCAAGTCGTAGACTCTTAGTACCTTTTGAAACTGAAGCACTAAGCAAAGAACTGACATGACATTTGAAATGAATAAAGATGAAATGAATGAAATTAAATAAATTGAAAGATAAATGAAGAACTTTTTTCTTGCCCCTCAGGTAAGGAAGTCCAGAAGAGGTGGAGGTCCATTCGGGACTCGTACACGAAGGCGTACCGTCAGGGCAAGTGCGTCCTGCCAGAGAACTGTCCACCGGCCAGCCGAAGGTATCAATACCACCAGCAGATGTCGTTTCTTCTTCTCGCCTTGCAAAACAAGTAAGTTTCTATAGTTAAATAAGGTCAACGAAAGACGAAAACGATAAGACTTCACACCTGGACAGTTGTTCCTCTCGTTTTATATGGCACACAAGTCCGATCTTGCACGGAGTATTGCTCCCAACTTTGGGATGGTTCAGCCGAATACCAACTACTCACTTTAATAATATTTATTAGTTAGTATTTCACTTTATATGTCTACCTTAGGTTTTGCCACGTTGCGTTGTTTACTCACATACCACCATAGATTTGAAATACTTTCAAATTGTTACTTATACGGATTAAGAGCTATAGGTTAAATTAAACCGAAACCTAGAGATGTCAGGTCGCGTCTTTAAGGCCTCGTCTGTTTACAAGACAAACAATATTCACCTACAATGTTACACCGTAAATTTCCAGGAAGCCACGTCTCTCCCAAGAGAAGCAAGACACCTCAATATCGGACGTCTCAAACTCGCCCCGACACGTGTCCGTGGACGACGACAAACAAAAAATAGACATTGCCAAGTGTCAGACGGTGACAAACGAACACCAGAGACAAGAGAGTCGAGAGAACAGCGCCGAGACGACCATAGACAAAGAGAAAACCCTAGAGACCCTGACGCCGTCGTTTGAGATCAAAATTGACGCCACCACGGTCATGTCCCACGACCACTTCTACGACGACGAGCAGTTTATGAATTCGCTCTTGCCATTCTTCAAGAACATGAGCGACACAACGAGACTTGTGTGCCGCATAGAAATATTGAAGATAATACATTCGGCTCTCAATAAGTTGTCCACGGAAGCCTCCAGTCAAACCACCACGGAGGAAAATGAAGCCAAGAATGATAGAACCAGAAGTGAGTCTACTCTCACAATGACGACTAGGTCTGCTGACGGCAGTCGTCCAGTAAGGAAAAGATGCGTAAGTTTACCATGAAACTTTTTAATAATATTTTATGATTCTTCAACAGGCCTCCCAACCCATTTCTTCCATAATTTCCTGTCTCTTGCCTTCCTCGTTCATTTCTGTCCATATTATTTGATACGAAAACGTCTGATGATTATTTAACAGGCCTCTCCGCCCATTTCTTCCATAATTTCCTGTCTCTTGCCTTCCTCGTTCATTTCTGTCCATATTATTTGATACGAAAACGTCTGATGATTATTTAACAGGCCTCTCCGCCCATTTCTTCCATAATTTCCTGTCTCTTGCCTTCCTCGTTCATTTCTGTCCATATTATTTGATACGAAAACGTCTGATGATTATTTAACAGGCCTCTCCGCCCATTTCTTCCATAATTTCCTGTCTCTTGCCTTCCTCGTTCATTTCTGTCCTCAAGGTATCCAATCCATTCCGTTATAATTTTGGTCCATATTTCTCCATGTAAATTAACTTTATCATAGTTAATTTACATTTGATTTTTTATTCATATTATGCGTTTTTAGAGCATGAACTCTATCATCTGTCATTTAAAGAAAATGTGACTCCACGTCAATACATTGCAGTTTAAAATGAATAGCACAAGTTGGTCTTCACTTGACTCCGCCACGATACCGTTTTAGGCGTACTTTGTATGTGCCGCTTTGACATTTGTCACGCAAAATCCACACTTGTATTAGTATGATTGTAGTAGGAACGAATCCGGCAATAAATCCCGCAGTATCTCTCCCACACTATCGGGTGTCCCCACCCGGGGAGGGGGAAAACTCCCCGACCAAGACCAAGATCTGTCGTTATCACAATGAAAAACCTTCTGATGAATGATGAAAACTATTTCTTTCATTCAGAGCGACACTCCACCTCCAGCAGCCGCAGTGCCACCGAAGAAACGCGGACCCGGCAGACCCAGAAAGGTAACTATGTCCATCTGTTTATAATATCTACTAGCTGTTGCACGCGACTTCGTCCGCGTAACTTTATAAAATATAATACATTCGTGTCCGTGAAACCATTATGGAAATACACATACAAAATTTCAACCCAATCGGTTCAGCCGTTTAGTAGTTGACATACCGACAGCAGCGCCACCTACCGGGTCCAATTGTATTTTTAAATCATCCAGGAAACCATCGAAATAGCCATATAAAATTTCAACCCAATCGGTTCAGCCGTTTAGAAGTTATATGTGAAAAAGATAAGTACGGAAGGATAATTCTTACTACCCGTTGCCCTATTACCCGTTTTCCCGTAGGAATGAAGCATTTTCCCTATGTTCCCCAAGTAGGCTATGTTCATCACCGATTATGTCGGCTTCTAATGGTAAAAGAATTTTTCAAATCGGTCCGCTAGTTTCGGAGCCTATTCTATACAACCAAACAAACAAATCTTTCCTCTTTATAATATTAGTCTATACTAATTTTGTACTTGCTGAACCCTTGCACGCTTCGCTGTGCCTCAGTCTTACATTAACTCGGCTGCCATAGCAACGACTAACTTCCACTTTGAATGTGACAGCGTATCTCGTGTTAGTTTAGGCGAGTTAATTCTCCTCGCTTTCGGCAGATGGCTCCGTAAAAAAGATTATATTAATCCTTGAAGCGGATTACATGTTGTGTAAAAATTTCAAGTCAAATGTCGAGCTGTCTTATCATTTAACGCGCGAGTGAGTAAAACGCCTCACCTGTAGCACTACCATGAGTTGCTATCGAAATCTTACCGTTAACCTTCACCCTTCAATGTGTATGAACTAGTGAATGATGTAAATACTAACGTTATCGTATTTCTCGAGAGCATCAGTCAAATTTGTAACTCATGGTACCGATTTTGTACTAGCGACCATTAGCGACATTCGATAGGTTATTCACTTATATGCAACTCGTGTTACCGGTTTTAGTTCTTTGGGTGACCGCTAGAGGCGCTGTACAATTTTTCATACAAATATTTTACGTTCTCGCTAGCGATTTCGGTCGTCATAAACTCATGGTAGTGCTACTGGACAGGCCCTTAGTCACTCTCCGTGAGCGACACCCTCAGTGACGTTTAGTTGTATGTAACAAGCGCCATCTGTCCGCATCGGTGTGCACACGTTGGTTCATAATAACGCTTCAGCCGTTTTGAAAACCAAAGGTTCGTAACCAGTTTAGAAAACAGAATTATTTTTCTTTTTTGGAAACCTGGTTTCGAATGAAGAAAAATAATTCTGTTGTCTGTCTATACACTGGTTTTCAATGCAGAATATAAAATCTTCTTTTGAAACTCATTCACAAATTTTAATTTTTAATATGTAACTATACAAACTTACATATTGAATTACTTGATCAGCATTCAATCGATAGTTTGTTTACAATGTTTACATATTCCTTTTTCTTCATCATCAGGTACGTCCCCAGACAAACGGGGAACAGGAACAACCGAACAATCAAAAAGTGACCCAAAAACAACAAAAGAGTCCAAAAGCCTCCGGTGAGCCGAAGCCCCCGAAGGACTCGGAAGAAGTGAGAGCATCGAACAATCGAGTGCCTCAACTGAAAGTGCAGCCAGTCGAGGTTCCAAATATGATGGAAATTGAAGAGTCCCTGAACAAAGCGACCACAGTGGTCAACATGTCGATTCCACTGTTCATGAAGGTGCGTAGGGAATTGTCAGTCCTTTGACCGCCACGGTCGGATTTATCCGACTAATTGTTTTCGTGTCCATTTCGCCAAAGCCGCACTCCAGTCCGAAGACTATGCGACACGAAGGGATAATACCTTAAATATCTTAGACTAGCTGGTGCTCGCGACTTCGTCCGCGTTGAAAAGTATAAAACGCCATCTACCGTGGAGTGGATCGCTAAACATATCACCAAGCAGTTGTCATGTTAGTCGCTTCACCTGATTTGGATAGATTACTTATTTTACTTTTATTTTAGATTTCCCGTAGGAATGAAGCATTTTCCCGCGGTAAAAAGTAGCCTATGTTCATCACGAATAATGTCGGCTTCTAATGGTAAAAGAATTTTTCAAATCGGTCCAGTACTTTCGGAGCCTATTCTATACAAACAAACAAATCTTTCTTCTTTATAATATTAGTATAGATATTGTATGAATGACATTACATTTTTTTTTTTTTTCAGATATACAACTTAAAACACACGACCTGTCTGTCGCCCGAACCAAAAAAGCCATCGATCAAAGAAGAGCAGCCTGTTGTGGATTAAACACAATCCACTTTGAAAAGTTCGGGAGCCAGTAGTATTACATATAAACCGTTTTTTTTTGTACAGTCGGGGTACGAAAACGTTAGTTAATTTTTCAAATTCATTCCTTTATCAAGTCGTAGACTCTTTAGTCCCTTTTGAAACTCAAATTGGAGACTCTTTAATCCTTTTTGAAACCCAAGTTGGAGACTCTAGTCCCTTTTGAAACTCAAGTCGTAAACTCTTTAGTCCTTTTTGAAACTCAAGTCTTAGACAAGTCTTAGTCCGTTTTGAAACTCAAATTGAAGACTAGTCCCTTTTGAAACTCAAGTCGTAACTCTTTAGTCCCTTTTGAGACTCAAGTTGGAGACTCTAGTCCTTTTTGAAACTCAAGTTGGATACTAGACCCTTTTGAAACTCAAGTTGGAGACTCTAGTCCCTTTGAAACTCAAGTTGGAGACTCTAGTCCCCTTTGAAAATCAAGTTAGAGACTAGTCCCTTTTGAAACTCAAATTGAAGACTAGTCCCTTTTGAAACTCAAGTCGTAACTCTTTAGTCCCTTTTGAGACTCAAGTTGGAGACTCTAGTCCTTTTTGAAACTCAAGTTGGATACTAGACCCTTTTGAAACTCAAGTTGGAGACTCTAGTCCCCTTTGAAAATCAAGTTAGAGACTAGTCCCTTTTGAAACTCAAATTGAAGACTAGTCCCTTTTGAAACTCAAGTCGTATACTCTAGTCTGAAACTGAAACTTTTATATTGCCCTGGTGAAAGCAAATGTCGACTTTAAGGTGACGAACCTTTTCTTGCTCCGACGGTACTTGTTCTATTAAGTAAACAAATATTGAGATTTAATAAAAAAAAAATCATAAAATATCATCCCAATCTGTAAGTGCAGTGATTTAGTGAAGCAAGTGTTTTTTTTTTTACGTTTAAAATATTCCAATCCAAACGAGTTCTGTCTGAATGTCTAAAATGTCCGAAATAATGTAGGTAGGTACAGTCAAGTGTAGAAATATGTATGTAAAAACAAAAAAATAACTAACAAAACCGTTACAATATAAACCTAAATGATAATAATAATAATAATAAATCATTTATTCGACGTAAGTTTTTACAAAACATTTATCTTCGTCAACATTCTTTACAAACTACCACCCCGGTTCGGAAAATAAATAATCAAAATTTTAATATAAAAATAACCGTCTCATGGTATTTTCTCATGGATGCCATTGTCAGAACTGGACCAAATTGAAATGGGACCACACGGGAAGCACTATAGCTTTGAAATAAAAAAAGAATCGTCAAAATCGTTTCACCCAGTCGAAAGTTATGAGGTAACAAACATAAAAAAAAAATACACTCCTCTTTCTTTTGAAGTCGGTTGAAAAATAGATTTCAATATTATGTATATTAATTTATTTTTCATAGGGCTAATAAATAATTATTCTATACTATTCTATATTAATAACAGTTAATAAAATGTACAACAAAAGTATTTTGAAACATATTAATGACAGTTTATATGTGTACGTACATGTACAGTCGGCCGCATAAGTCGATTAATACATTCAAAAGTGCAAAACAACTGAACTCTCAACGCGCCATAAGTCGTCGTCACGACTAGAGAACAAAATAAACTTCACGTACGAACAATCGTAAAAAGCTTCAGTAAGTAAGTAAGTTGTGTGTTCAATTGTCACTTTTGAATGTGTTAATCGACTTATGCGGCCGACTGTACAATAAAAGATTTTTTTAAAAAACACATTAATGACAGTTTATAAATGTGTGTGTGTGTGTGGACATGTATAATAAACAATTTTAATAAGAGTTTACATTGTACATCTATACTAATATTATAAAGAGGAAAGATTTAATTGTTTGTTTGTATAGAATAGGCTCCGAAAGTACTGGACCGATTTGAAAAATTCTTTTACCATTAGAAGCCGACATTATCCGTGATGAAAATAGGATACTCTTTATCGCGGGAAAATGCTTCATTCCTACGGGAAATCTAAAATAAAAGTAAATACTAGCTGCTTGGCCCGGGAGATAGCGCCATCTATCCAAAATACGGTAGATGGCGTTTTATACTTTCCTACGTGAACGAAGTCGCGAGCACCAGCTAGTGTACAATAAAAAAGTCTTTTTGAAACATATTTGTAAAACGATTCTTTGGTTACATACTTATTTATGCACTTGACTCTAAATATTAGAATTTTTTTTTTTTTCAAATAAATGCCACATCTTACGCAACACACATGAAAATTTATATATATTTGGTTTTAATTATATATATTATGTGTGTGACATGTGCCTTAGCTGGACCAAACTATGCAAGGATAGGGCTTTAATCGTATTAGACTGATAATAAGTTAGGTTTAAGATTAATTCTTAGTCACTGTGATGTAACTATGTTAATATTTTAAGATTGTAGTATATTTCCGCCATTTGCATCAATCCCCTAGCCGCCAGAGTCGGATTTATCCGACAGTTATTGTCGTGTCCATTTTACTTCTAACGTAATGTATTTTTTAATCATTGCGTTGCTTTCTCTTTTAAAAAAAATCGGTTTATGAGTCAAGCAAAAGCAATTTAATCGCTTGGTTTTGTAGGAGTTGACTCCTACAAAAGCAACAAAACCTGTAAAATCCTACAAAAGCTATTTAATCGCTTGGTTTCGTAGGAGTTGACTCCTACAAAACCAACAAAACCTGTAAAATCCTACAAAAGCTATTTAATCGCTTGGTTTCGTAGGAGTTGACTCCTACAAAACCAACAAAACCTGTAAAATCCTACAAAAGCTATTTAATCGCTTGGTTTCGTAGGAGTTGACTCCTACAAAACCAACAAAACCTGTAAAATCCTACAAAAGCTATTTAATCGCTTGGTTTCGTAGGAGTTGACTCCTACAAAACCAACAAAACCTGTAAAATCCTACAAAAGCTATTTAATCGCTTGGTTTCGTAGGAGTTGACTCCTACAAAACCAACAAAACCTGTAAAATCCTACAAAAGCTATTTGCTTGATTTTCTAGGACTTATCGTGCCCCTAGCACCTGACTCGTAATTATTTTTATTTATTTTTTAAGAGAAAGCAACTCAATGATTTAAAAATAAACATTACAAAATTGGAGAAATTCGTCGTATATAATCGGCTGTGGCGAAATTGACACGAAAATAATTGTCGCATAAATCCTACTCCGGCAGTTGAAGTGTTAAAAAGTCAAGTTTTGTGGAAATGGTTACCGTTAATTTTATTGTGTTGTGTTTTTTTTTTTAGATTAAATCAATTGTACCTATATTTAAAAGAAAATGTGATATTCTATGTTATTATTATAAATTGTTAATTGTAAGATATTAATTAATATCGCCTATGAATTTTTCTTTCGTATACTTATAAAATTAAGTTTTAAAAGTTTTGCTCAATGAAGTCGCTTTTTTTTTGCTTAAACAAAAATAAAAATATTACATTTTTTTTTGCTAATTTGAATTCATTTAAAAGAAATTTTTCATAATTGAATTTTTATTTCTTCACTCTGATGAGATTTTTAGACTTGTGGTTCTAAGTTTTTATTCGATATATGGAAATGTTTTAGTTAATAAGAATAATGAAATAAATGAAATGAATCTTTTGTGAAATAAAAAAGGAAAAATAAAAAAGAATGTTTTTATTTCAAAAGCCTAATAAGATTTTTAACATCCCAAAAACGAATCTGTCGAAATCGGTCCACTAGTTTTTGAGTTTCTAATTCATTACAAATGTATATTTTGTAATCTTCTCTCTTTATAATATTACTAGTTCTTGCACGCGACTTGACTCGCGAGTCCTCGCGATAAAACGAGCAAGTAGTATTACTTTGTATGCGTTCCATTAGCAAAAAACTACCTAAAACGAATTTTCTCGTAGATAAAACCCTGACAGATCGATTTCTAGATCTAAAAAAAACCCCTAACCCTAGATTTTCGTCAAAATCGTTAGAGCCGTTTGCGAGATCGTCGTGCCAGGAATTCCTCGTTTAGTATTATAAGAATACTAGCTGGCGTCCGCGACTTCGTCCGCGTTAAAGTAAGGGATGTGTAGCGCCTTACTAAATAAAGCCTGATATACTGTAAAGCAATATAACGCCTGACATCTTTGCTGTTATAAAACTTTCACGGGTTGTATTTTATTTTTAGTAGATAGCTGGTGCTCGCGACTTCGTCTGCGTAGAAAAGTATAAAACGCCATCTACCGTATTTTGGACAGATGACGCTATCTCCCGGGCCAAGCCGCTAGTATTTACTTTTATTTTAGATTTCCCGTAGGAATGAAGCATTTTCCCGCGGTAAAAAGTAGCCTATGTTGTCTTCTAATAGTAAAAGAATTTTTCAAATCCTCTTTATAATATTAGTATAGAAAACCGCATCAAAATCCGTTGCGTAGTTTTAAAGATCTAAGATCCTGACGGTCAGTCGGTCAGTACTGACGATACGCACGACCGACCGCGGTAGCAATACGCGTGCGTACGGTCAGGCGAGCTCTGTAACGACTTGTGAATTTTCATACAAATGACAAGCGCGTCGGTCGCACGGTCGGGACTAGTCAGGAGTGCGTATCGTCAGTACTGTACTGACCGTCAGGAAAGCACTAAAACCGGCGTAAAGGTTTTTTGCTTGCGTATGTTTCGCTTGTTGAATAAGTGCGCGAATGTGTTTGCTTCGCATTCTGTCTTAGGCTATTAGCATTACAATATTATTATTATTATATACTTAGTGGCTATTTCTGTCTGCTAGAGAACCAGTAGGTATCACCTCGTCTATTGTGTGGCTTCCTAGGATGTGTCTGCGCACTGCGCTTGTGCACTCGCACAGGATATGCATTGGTGTTTCTTATGCCTCATGACAGAAGCGACACTCTCCTGTACTAATGAGACCCATTACTTTTAAGGTGCTTATGGAGGCGGCAATGCCCCGTTAGTGCCTACAACTACTAAGCGACATAGCCTTTTTTTTTTTATCGAGGAGAAATCCTTTTATTGATCCCCTACCGTTGGCTAGGCGCCAGGGGTATGTGGGGGTCGATCAGCAGAACTGGCCCCTACCCACTAAAACTCCCCGGTGTCTCCTTGCCCATAGAGTGGGGGGTGGACGGGCTCTGCCGAGGCAACTGCTCCGACCCACCCTCCTCGGGCGGCCTAGCCATTGCTGGCTAGGCTGACGCCAACGGGGGGAGTGCCCGGAGACACCCGAGCAATCCCCAGATGGAGGAGACCCGTGCAGGCACACACAGCCAGCCAGCCGTGTGCGCAGGTCCCCGAGGGCATTTGAAGACGGGCTGATACCCGCCTTCTCCTGCCCAGCCATCTACCAAGATGTTAAAAGGGAGGACTCAATGGACACCAACAGTGTCCATCGCCGCTCCTCTGAGCAGGGGACCAGGGCCACCCCCCCAGGCCTCCCTGTTCCCCTGAACTCCACCAAAACACCCCGACGACAGTTGACGAGAACATGCATGGAGGGCTACACGTCCCGCCCCAGCCGCCGGGGTGACTTCATCAAAGTGTGTTCCGCCGCGAGCTCCGCTGAACGGAGCCCGCTCGGAGCACACGGGTGTGGGCCTTGTTGGTCCCCAACAATCCGATGGGACGAGCAAAGGTCGGTGGTTCTGTCCACCACCGACCCCTGCGACCCCTCGGATCAAGGGTAAGCCCCCCCACCACGACAAGGTCATGGCCCACCTAGGGGGGGAAGCGACATAGCCTAGCATTACAGTAAGTTGAGACAACAATATCTCCCAAATACCAATTACTGAGTTCCTACGCTCGTCCAGCGCCACCTTAAGGATTTCTTAACTCTAAAAATAAATAAAAAAAAAACTGTTTTGTATAGTAAGTATTTCTTTAATTGGAATGTAATATATCTTTGGCGGGCGTGGAAATAGATATTTGGCTGAATTTAACTTTCAACCCTTCGCGCTGTGGAGTACAACACATGAGTCCAACGAAGTACTGTTCAGACTTCGGAAAGGGGCAAAGTCTCAGTAGAGTCCAGTTTCCGCCTTCGGTGGAGTATTTTACGCACACCACGTCATTCTTTTTGGTCAAACGCAGCCAGAACTTGCGGGGATTCCCGGTGAAAACGCCTGAAAATAAGTAAGTGTAGGTCTAAACTATGACTGTTGCACGCGACCTCTTCCGCGGGCAACTTTATAAAATTGCTGGCGACTTCGTCCGCGTTGAAAAGTATAAAACGCCATCTACCGTGGAATGGATCGCTAAAAATATCACCAAGCAGTTGTCATGTTAGTCGCTTCACCGGTTCTGGATAGATGGCGCTGTCAAGTGCAGCTCCGAAACTACTGGACCGATTTGAAAAATTATTTTACCATTGGAAGCAGACATTATCCGTGATGAACATAGGCTACTTTTTACAGCGGGAAAATGCTTCATTCCTACGGGAAAACGGGTAATAGGACAACGGGTAGTAAGAATTATCCTTCCGTACTTATCTTTTTCACATATTTCAGAACCATTTCAGAACAAACTTGGGCCGTTTTTCACCGTTGAATCGTATTATGGGTCATGCGAACTCCCTAAAGCACGAGATTGACCCCTGTAGCGATACATTCTCGAAAATTAAGAGAGTCATCCTCGTCCGTGGTTCCGACACCTGACATTTTAATTTTAATTTTATTTTTAATTTTACTTGTAATTTTTAATTTTATATGTGTGACTTTATTTGATTATTTTTTATTTGATGCTGTATATGTTTCAATTATTAATTTAGATTTAGATGAAAAGATAGATTATTGTAGGTACGTATGTTGCTTGTAGCTCTTATTGGTGAATGTTGAGCTCCCTGTAATTGCGGCGGCATCCGCCATGAGCTCATTTGTTTGAACTGTGTTATGTTTAGATGCCTGCCTCGTTGGGGGCCTTGTATAATAAATAAATAAATAAATAAATAACTTCTAAACGGCTGAACCGATTGGGTTGAAATGTTATATGTGTATTTCCAATATGGTTTCACAGACACGAATGTATTATATTTTATAAAGTTACGCGGACGAAGTCTCGTGCAACAGCTAGTACCTAATACTTATATGTACTTGAATTGTCAAGTACGTACTTAAAATCCAGTCAAAATCCACGGCGCGCGGCTAGTGTTATTTACAAAATGTCCTTACAAACTTACCAGTCGACCAATCGGACAGTTCGTTAGTCAAAACGGAACCTATCATTGGATTTCCATCGTTGTATTCTATTCCAGATTTGAGCCAATGCTTTTCATCCAAATATATCATAAGACCTGCTTGGTCGTACAATGTCGTAAACTCTGCTTCGATACAAGCCTGAAATAAACTAATATGTGAATATTATCCAAGTAACATTTAACCTCTGACGCAAAAAAAGGGATGTTATAAGTTTGACTTATGTTGCGTCGGTAACTCACAAACGGAGGACCTAATTTGATCTAGTTTTTTTTTTGTTTGAAATGGTAAATTATATACTAAAACCTACCTAGAGAACCACTCTATCCATTGGTGAAAACAGCATGAAAATCGGCGCAGTAGTTTTTGAGTTTATCGCGAACTCAAAAACTACTGCACCGATTTTCATGCTTCAAACAGACTACGCGTCGGAGGACTTTTGTTTTATAATATGTATAAGGAAAAGTCTGTCTGTCTGTTCGCGACAAATATGCGACAAACTCAAAAACTACTGCACCGTCTTTCATGCTGTTTTCAGCAATGGATAGACTGGTTCTGGAGGCAGGCAGGAAGTTACGCGGGCGAAGTCGCGGGCAGCAGCTAGTATACTATAAAAGGCGATGTGTGTATAAGTATGTATGTTTCCTATAGACTCCAAAACTTTCAGAATTAGTCCAGCGGGTGTTCCTGTGAAGTTTTGTAGCGATCGAACGCGGACGAAGTCGCGGGCAAAACCTAGTAGAGATAGAAATGAAATCACAAAAGACAAGTAGCAAGTTAGATAAGTACGTACCATGAACGTAAAATCATCCTTCACGTTCACACCGAAAAGATGGCCGGTATTGAAATGAAAATTATACAAAGTTCCTTGCCAGAAATCTGTTTTATTATCCGTCGTAACTTCGACATGATCCGCGTGCTTTTCCCACTTTTTTGGTTCATTCAACCATTTAAAATCAATCAAAGATAATTTGCTGAAATCTTTAGATTCCATATTAAAAAAGATTAAAAAAAAAAAGGTATAATTTAAAATCAAATTTAGAATCAAATCGTTTATAAGCAAAACACTTCAATGATTGATTTAACACAGCGCTGTGACAATATTTTGTATTTTTGTTATTATATATAGATAGAATATAAGTGGGAACAAAACGAAACTTGTTATCTATAAATGATTTCTTATCTTACTGCATTTGTTAGTAGTACTCAATGGTTACTGTTTACTGTTATCTAAAAGTGGTTTACAATACTGTACCTACTATCGTTATTGTGAATAAATAGGTACCTATTTACACCTATCTACCTACCTATGCCCAAACGTATCTTTTATTGCAATAAATATACCTAGTTACTGTCACAAATTACATTAATACTTAAAATAGTTTATATTACTAGGCATTTTTGTGGCTTGCAACAAAAAAGTTACCATTTTTTTGGCATTCTGTAAACCAAACAACATATTATTATTGAAATAATTATAATAAACTGTCACAAATTATGTTAATAACAAATACATGGCATTTTGTTTAGCATTATATATACTCGGTGATTATACATTATTAGTCGTAACACACACTCGGATTCGGTCCGGCGGACCATATCCGCCAGATTGCCGCCAGACAAATCCGTTGTCGCTACAGTCGACCGGACCGGACCGGAGTGGACTCAAAAATTTATAGCATGGTCCGAGAGCCAGCAACACTTTTGGTTACTATATTTGCCGAAGCCTGTTTTTTTTTATTTGTCGTGATAATATAGCCTATCAACAAAATAAACAATGCCACCTCAATCGCGGGACAACAAGTGGCAACAACAACATATAACATAATATGTCAATTATGCTTAAATGAAACAAGTGAGTGAATGTCAAAAATGCGCAAAGCTGAAACTTTAAATATTGTTTTATGGCAGTCCATTATGGAAAAAAAACTCTTCCTGCCACCTCTATTGTCGAGCAACAAACTCCTGCCAATAAAAAATAGTGTCGATGGTTCTAGGACTAGAAGCCTACACACATTCGGATTTGGTACGGAGCGAACCAAATCCGATGGCAAACAAGCGGACCGCGGCGGACTCGATTAATAAATTACGGGCTACTCTACAGATGGTCGGATTTGGTTCGGAGCGTACCAAGTCCGCCGGTCCGGTCTAACCAATTCCGTTGTAGCATAATAATTTAGCATTCTGTGTGTAAAACAGCCTAACACAAAAAAAATTAGGTTTGGCATCACTGAACTCAGCTACTTACCTCAACACTGACCTGTAATATACTGGATAGGCTGATGTCAAATTATTTTTATGCCTATTTGAATAACGCCATTTTAGCGCTGTTAGGCTCTAGTGGCTATAGAGCGACAGTTATTGGAACTAAAATTCCGACATCCGTATTATATGGAATAAAAATACGCAAACATCAAAATTAGTTATGATTACTTCCGAACCGAGGGCGGCGTTTCAAAATAGTATCTGTCATTTGTATAGGACAGCCTGTCCAGTGGTATATATATAAATATATATTGGTTTATTACAGTTTGTGGCGATACTCCACATTACAAAACACGC
The DNA here is from genome assembly GCA_918317495.1 of Synanthedon vespiformis. Classification (NCBI taxonomy): domain Eukaryota; kingdom Metazoa; phylum Arthropoda; class Insecta; order Lepidoptera; family Sesiidae; genus Synanthedon; species Synanthedon vespiformis. Next base: position 791,257 of record OU906971.1, on the reverse strand, counting down.
ATATACAACCTCTTCATAGAACGCTGGCAGCGAAGATTCGAAAACGTCAACATGAAAAATTCGAACGAACATTTAAATATAATTCCATGATTGATTTGAATTTGAAATAGAATGTCTTGTCAAAATGAAAATATATAAGGGCTGCCAAAATTTGTAAATAAACATTCTGCTATTGCTTTTCAACCTGACTTTTTCTGTGCTAATGCAAATGTATTTTGAGTTTCATTGGCTGCTGACTAAGTTGAGGCTTGTTAATCATTCTGGTGGAAGTCGGGGATAGTATTCAGCTGGCATACTAATACGTGGGAACATTATCTAACCATCCCACAGCTGGGGAGCCCTCTATACAGGCGCCCCACAAGTTTGATTTGTATATATACCATATATATATACAAATCAGTGACAGTGACAGCACTGACAGCAACAATCTGTAATAATTCACTGGATAATTATTTTGGTGTAAAATTATTTTTGTCTATTTGTATATTGCCATTTTGGCGCTCTAGGCTATGGAGCCTATGGAGTATCTTACATCTATGTGCTTCGACCTTTTGTTGAAGGATCCCGATTTTACAAGTTGAATCGAACTTTGGTTATCCACGTGCAAATTTATTTTTATATCCACATCGGTTATTTCCTTCAACAGAGATTTCAGATGCAATGCCTCTTTGCAACAGTCTGCTGCAGCAATGTACTCGGCTTCTGTTGATGATAACGCCACTATAGGCTGTCTCTTAGATACCCATGCGATTGGTCCATCGGCTATCATAAGCACGGAGCCAGAAGTGCTTCTTCGCGTCAATGGATCTCCAGCATAGTCCGAGTCACTATAAGCATCAATATTCTCGATTAGTATGTTTCGTTTGAACAAAATGCCTTTATCTTTGGTTCCCACCAAATATTTGAATATTTTCTTAAGTTTTGTGACATCTTCTCTAGTTGGATTTTCGACCTTCCTGCTAACTTGATTGACCGCTTGTGCGATATCTGGTCTAGTTCTAGTAGATAGATACAGTAAACTTCCCACTGCCTCCCTATAGGGATAATCCTTCTCCTGGGCAGTTTCCTGTATCGACTTTGAATCGCTACTTGCGGGCGTGTCACAAGGTTTGGCATTTTTCATATTATATTTTTCCAGTACGTCATTTATATAAGTTTTCTGAGTAAGAATTATTCCTTCTTTGGTGTTTCTTATTTCCATACCCAGATAGGTACTTGGATTTTTATTCTTTTTCATTTCAAATTTGGTTTCAAGTTTCTTCAAAATATTTTCGATCTTTACCTTGTCTTTACCTATGACAAGTCCGTCATCGACAAATAATCCGATTATTATTGATTTATCGTCGTTTATGAAAACGCATCGATCAGTTTTTATCGTCTTGAAACCCAAATCAAACATCGCTTGAGTAAAAGTTTTGTTCCATGTGAATGGAGCTTGTTTCAAGCCATACAACGACTTTTTTAGCCGGCAAACTACTTCAGTAGTTTTGCAGTCAGTTTTATAGCCAATAGGTAATTTCATATAAACTTCATCTGTCAACTCTCCGTACAAGAATGCTGTCTTAACATCAAATGTCATGAAGTAGTAAGATTTGGATGCGGCAACGGCTAATAACGTTTTTAAAGCAGATTGACTTACGACTGGGCTATATATGTCTTCAAAATCTAGATTTCCTTTCTGCTCGCAGCCACGTACGACTAATCTGGCCTTATACGTACCGTCATCTTTAATCCGAAATACCCATTTGTTCGACAAAATTTTGTGTCCTTTGGCTTCTGACCTGTCAACTAGTACCCAGGTGTTATTTTTCTGTAGTGAATCCATTTCAGACTGTATCGCCTTCTCCCAATTTTGTCTGTCGGTGCCCGTTACTGCATCTTGATATGTAAGAAATGAACAGTCATAGTCATCATTACTATCTGATGTAAACATAGTCACGCAACGACTTAGCTCATAATCTTTGGTCCATGCTGGTGGCCTCACTTCTCGTTGTGGTCTTTCACTTGAGTACGGTGGGTCAACTGGATCTTGACTGGAGCTGAAAGAAGGAAGATTAGTATTTTCCTGAAAAGGTAAGTATTTATTAGTTTTGGTTTTAATTTCAGGTATTTCAATCTTAGTTAATTCTGTTTCTGTTTCTAGAGTACAGTCTTCGTTTTTCTCAGCAGGAGTATCGCCATAATGCATCTTTTCGATTACTTTTACGTCTCTGCTGATAACAACATCATTCTTTTCCGGTATATAGATTCTAAAACCTTTGGCTTTATCTGCATATCCCAAAAATACTCCTTCCGTCGCTTTGGTCGAGAATTTTCCTTTTCGGTTCTTGTTCATTACAAATGCTCTGTTTCCGAACACGTGTAAATGATTTCCCGATGGTGTTCTTCCTACCCACTTCTTATATGGGGAGTTTCCTTTGAGAGCTTTTGCTGGACTTCTATTAATCAAATAGTTTGCAGTGTTCACTGCTTCTGCCCATAGATTTGCAGGAATGTTAGAATCTATCATCAGACATCTTGCTTTATCCATCAGCGACCTATTTTTCCTTTCACTCAATCCATTTTGCTGCGGTGTATAGGGTGCAGATAGTCTTCGGCTTATACCGTTATCTTTTAGAAATTTGTCAAACGCCTTCGACCTATATTCGCCTCCATTGTCAGACTGAAGGTTTTGAATTTTCTTCTTATGAAACAGTTCAACATAGTTTTTATACTCCTTGAATTTTTCAATTACTTCACTTTTTTCTTTTAAGAAGTAAACACAGCAGTATCTTGTATAATCGTCAATAAATGTAACGAAATACTTTGATTTGGCCATTGATTCATGCTCAAAAGGGCCACATACGTCACTGTGAATGATCTGCAGCACTTCGGTAGAAATAATTTTTTCATAGCTTTGGAATGGTAGAGTGGTAAATTTACCTTTGATACAAGTCTCACAGGTACCCAACTGTTTTTCTTTAAAATCGAGTCCTCGTATCATTTTATTTTTAACCATTTCCTTTAGGTCTCTTTCATTTACATGACCTAACTTCTTGTGCCACTTCAGAATTTCGCTTTCAGCACTCGGCGTGAAATTTGCTGTCTCTACCAGCTCATCGAATTCAATAAAGTATAGTCCATTTCTTCTTCTAGCTTTTAAGCTAACACTTCCGTCTTTTATGATACTGGCTTGTTCCTTTTCAAATAAAACTTTATAGCCATGATCTGTAATTTTACTAACTGACATCAAGTTGTTTGATAAATCTGGTACATATAATGTGTCACTTATATTAAGTTTGCAATCTTTTATATAGAGTTCAACTTTTCCTGTCCTTTTAACTTCGGTCGTATGCTTCTCTGAAGCTAGTTTTAGAGTGTCAGACGCAGGGATTAACTTACAGAGTATACTTTTGTCACCCGTCATATGTGACGTACAGCCACTATCTAGACACCATAAATTTCTATTATTTTTCGACGTTCCTGTTGTTAAACAGATATTGTACATACTTTCTTGAACTTTAGTTTTATTAGAGTTATTTGACTTCTTCTTTGACCAACAATTTTCTGTCAAATGCCCTTTTTTCTTACAAATGTTGCAATAACGTACCTTTTTCTTGGTCTTGGCATAGAATGCTTCTGAAGTCTGAGGTTCGCTTGCTTCGCTTTGCCTTCTTGCTTCGTATTCTTCTATGATTTTAACTTTTAAAATGTCAGGACTTGGTAAAACATCTCTCGACTCAATTGCCGTTCTGAAGCTATCGAAATTAGTAGGTAAACTGTATAACATCATAATGCTGAGTAATTCTGGATGAATTTTGACATCCATGTCTTCTAATTTACCCACTACGTCCATAAAATTACTGAGATGATCTCTCACATCTTCTAGTGAAGTCATTTTCTTCAGTACTAATTGCTTTAATAGCGTAGCCTTTCTCGCAGGCCCTGAACTCTGATATACAGATTTTAATTTTTCCCATACTTCCTTGGATGTGTTACATCCCTTAATTTGTTTAAGTTCTGGAGGGGATATAAGTAGAAATAGCTCTGACCTTGCCTTTAAGTCTTCCTTTAGGAACGTACTCTTTTGTTCGGCAGTCGCAGTTGCCGCTAACGTTTTTTCACCACTAGCGTACTCCCACAGATCGTATCTTATGAGAATCGCTTGTGCTTGTAAGCACCAGGTATCGTAATTCGATTTTGTCAGCGGTTCTATGCTTCTTAGACTTGAGCTCATTTTTACAATTTTATTTTCTCATTCACTCTCCGTTTTATTCCATTTGCCACTAAGCAACCACGCTCTGCTACCACTGATAGAGATGGATTAATTAATTAAAACGTAAAAGTGTAAAAACATTGTGTTTATTATTTATATTAGAGAAAATATATATTACAATTCCTTATGACACCGTACATCAAAATTATTCGAATCTTCTTTATTCTTCTTTTTCAAAATAAATACCATAGACAAACATGGACAGCATCACGAGTCACGACCACGGCTGGTAATCTTCAAAGAAAAATCACTAGACATATGAATTTATTGGCCTGTGGTAATAGCAAAATAGAACATGACATTTGACCTTGTCTCTCACCCTTCTAATAAGAGAGAGAAGCCATTTTGTTTTGCAACATGATTGTTGTTTATTGTTGCGTAGATTAATTTCCGCATTTTTATAATCATTTATAAACAAAATCTTTGGATACATACATACTAAGTATGTATTACAAGTGCTGTGTACCAGGATAATATACAATGTGCAAAAAAAGACTCGAAACATGATGATTCTTTACGGAATAGAAAAAGTGAATTCTCCCATCTGCCACAACTCGTTTTGTGACTCCAAAGAAATCTTAACAGCATATCTATCGCTGTTTCAAGAATCGGAGAAGAGTGGTACTTAGTGTTTGTGTTCTTTTTCTACATGCCTATAAATGTTTATCATTAATACAATATAATATGTTTTATGGTGTATTTCAATTCTAGTTTGTATTTAAGTCGTATATTAAGTCCAAGTTATGTTTGTGTATATCCTCAAAAATAAATATGTACCTATTATTTAACTGTGTTTTAATTGTGTGATGATATCCATTTAAAAATAAATTCAATAATCCCTAAAGCCCGTAAAAAAACAAAGGCGTGAGAGGGGCGGGGGAACTCAAATGTCATGTTCTATCTTGCTATGACCAATCAGGTGAGCTTTCCCATGTCCAGAGTATTTGTACTGCAGATGTCCGTCTGATACGTTAGTATCTACTATATAGTTTGTGGATAGGAGTATAAATAATGTTCTGTGGCACCATCTTCTATGCTTATTATTGGTTATTATTCTATGTGTGGCACCATGGCTGGCATATGGCTGGCACTGACAGCCAGACACACTTTCCCCACCAGTGTTGCCAACGTAGGCGATTTTTCACCATTTAGGCTACTCGGAATGGAAATCGGCGACAAAAAATTCTAAAAGACGTCTTTTAGGCTACCTAAGAAATAAAAATATATACCCACGCAAAATACCAAGTTTGGTAATATCATACAAAAAGATGGCCATATTTATTCCTCCGAACTGACCACACTTTCGTTAGTTTCGGGAAATACCCCGTATTTGTCGTAGTTATAACGTAACAAAATTTAAGATGCAATCAAGATGAAAGTATTCGCTTCGTTGTTCATAACCATTGTAATTATATTGTATTATACTAAGTGAAAACTGCTTTTGCCTGTGCATGTTCACTTCATTGTTCGTTCGTCACCTGATTTTAAAGGCATTGTATTACTTGTGATTGTGGCGAATGATAACATATGCATAGAAGTCTTGAGTCTTGAGTCTTGAGATAACAATACTGCGCGATATGTAGCAAGATATATAACAATATAGCGACGCGTATTCCACCGGCGTGAAACTTCAAGTTAGGACTGGTGTAAAATCAACGCTGTGCTCTGCATCAGCTCATGCTGAGCCAGATACCTTTTTGCTGCCATGGCGCACACTCAATGGGATTTTATTTAAGTATTTACTGATTTAAGTGTAAAAAATGTATGTATTTTTCATTTTGTTATCTTTTGATGTATTCGTGTGTGTCATGTGTAAATGTTTTCTATTTCTATTTCTATGGTGACAAATAATGGGAAAGCAGAGAAAATATGCGAAGCATTTCGTGATGCATGGGAAAAACTTCCAGCATTTAAAAGTAAGTACCTAATTAGTAATTACCTATAAATGAGCTATTTTTACTTCATGTCCGTCCAACTAAATATGTAATATTTAATTTTATATGCGAAAATTTATGAGGATAGATGGATGGGTATATATTTGTTTGCTCCATTATAGAATAACACATTAAGGCTTTAAAGTTTCAAAGAATATTTTTTTCTTAAAAAGCTATCTTTTTAATTTTAGTTTTTGCTCTGAATAATAGCGACACAACGTCCTGAGTTGTTGGCAACACTGTTCCCCACTCCACACTTCCAGCACGACTTGTTTCTCATTTCATTTCATTCCTTTCATTCATAGTTCATTAATTTGCATTTTTCATTCATTTGTTTTCCAAAATGGCGTTGGCGTGTTCGTGTCGGTGATAGTTTAGTTTACCGTAGTAGGTTTTTCCATATTTTAAGTGACAGACATACTATCATAAATTTAGATAGATATTTTAAAGACTTTATAAGCTAATTGTGATACAGCAAATATGGGAAAACCAGGTAAGTGTACAAGTTTGTTACACGTGTTCGGCTTCGGCGGGCCACCCGCGTGGTGATTATTTTTTCGATATTGTTTCTTTATTCAATTTTAATTTTACCAAACAAAAACGATATGAAATAAATATCTCTTGATTCAATAATCAAATACCAATTCTATTAACTATATTCATTTTAGTTTTTTTATCACGTGGTGCGTATTTGTATTATAGGTTATCTTGTCAATTTTTTTAATATAGCTACATATTTATTAATTATGTTTAATGTAAAACGTATATACTTCATATAATATTTTCATAATGCTTAATACAAACAAAACTCTTCAGTGTAGAATGTAGATAGATACATAACCTATAATATCTTTCCCCTTGTGTATGTATCGGTTTCACATAATTTGTTTTGTATACCTATCGAATATTTTTTATCTTTAACTGCTTGTCGTATGTAATACATATATGTATATTGTACATATTATATATTTACATCACTACATATTATAAAATAAAGTCCTCCGCCGCGTCTGTGTCTTTTCGCGATAAACTCAAAAACTACTGTACCGATTTTTAGTAGGAAGGTTTTAGTATATAATTGACAAAGTTACGCGGGCAGCAGTTAGTTGTAAATATATAAAGGTCTGTTTATATATTTGACATAGGGATTTCACTAACTTCCACATGTTCGATTGATGTTGAAATTTTGGTGGGATTGTAAGTGTTTTTTACGGTGTTTTAAAGCTAAATTAGTTAGGAATGGTTGTTAGCTTTACAAAAATATATTTTTTATGTCTAGGAAATCCATTCACAATTAATTTTATAAACATTACATTATGTTTTATAACACATTTTGAAATGAACCAGTCATAAACATTACAAAATCTAACCTATTTTGTTACCAATCGTACTGCTACAACCAGTATTACGGGTGGGCTCGCTCCGCTCGCATTAATTTTCATAACATTCCGGAACCTAACCTAACCTATTTGTTTCCAGTGAAGTAAGTATTGTAACACATTTTGTAATAAGCGCACAATTGTTATGTTATTATGTTTTAAAATGTTTATAAAAATAATTGTGAATGGATTTCCTAGGCATAAAAACTATATTTTAATAAAATTAACAAGCATTCTTAACTTATTTAGTTTAAAGACACTGTAAAAAACGTTTACAAGATTCAAAAGCCAACCCATTTTGGTATATTGTTACTTCGTTTGTATTTCCATTCTATGACATGGTAACCTTGACCTGATGCTGCAGCATCAAGTATTCTGCAGAATACCCAAGTCCTCAGCAACTTACAGTGGACAGTATAGCGTGTCTGGGCTCATAGAAAGTGTGTGTGTTTGACGATATACCCCTCGTATACCCCGCGGACATCTAATATTGCGTTCTGCGCACCATGTTGAACTATGCTTAGAACCGCCATAACGTTAGATTCGGACTATACCTGAGTCATGGATGTTTTATATTTATAATATGTATTGAAAAAAAAGTAATGTATAATGTATCTATGTAATATGTTATGTATATCTTGTAGTGTAAGTCATAGCCCTTTCCATAGCTCTTTGAGCGACATTGAGCTTCCTTACGAGGCACATAGTTAGAGACCACGTTTCAGCGCCATATGTCATCACTGGCAATACACATTGGTCGAAGACTTTTGTCTTGAGACACTGAGGAATTTTGGACGAGAACATGTCTCGAAGCTTCTCGTACACTGCCCAATGGATTCACCGTGCCGTTAAATAATGTAGTATTATTTCTCTTATAGAGTTTAACAATCGTGGCGGAGGCGGCCGCGGTGGTGGCGGTGGCCGAGGAGGGGGAGGTTTCCGAGGAGGCCGCGGAGGTGGGAGAGGGGGTGGGTTCGGCGGAGGGGGAGGCAAGTTTGAGAAGAGGGGCGGCGGCGGCGGCGGCAGAGGATTCGGAGGCAGGGGAGGTGGTGAGTTATAGCTTTTTTTTTTACAGAGACCATTGGAACACCCAATTACAGGAAATACTAAATTTCAATAAAGTTTGTTCAGAATAATTATTCAGTTAGTTTTGTACAGGTAATAGTTATTAAATGATGATCTGTGGTCCCTCTAATCTTGACCTAACCGTGAAGACCATATCCACATACCCACTTCTGATGGCATAGTAACAACATATACTATGTGTATACGTTTTATATATAAAGGGGTTTTGATAGAAAAATGTTTGTGGTTAGGTCGTGGCCGGGGAGGCCCTCCTGGTAGAGGTCGCGGTGGTGGAGGCGGAGGATTCAAAGGAGGCAAACAAGTCATTATAGAACCACACAGGTGAGTTACGTTCCTGACCATCTATCTTGATTATAAAAAGTCTAGGTGAAATTACAAAGTCGAGAAAAAATTATATAACAATAAAAATGTGATGAAAAAAAATTGAGATTGTGAGAATGTCCAATATTTTATACTCTCGATTGAGAATAATGTTTATTTTACGTTTTCTGAATATATTTCAGACGTAAATATATTTTGTTATCAGGAAAAACCAAAACAATTGACTTTAATCATTTTTGTTGTTATATTATTGTTATAATTTATTTTAGAATTCCTTATTTTAGAAAAGCATTATAATTTTTTGCAAAAATTAAGGATATCGCTTAGGGCCTCAATCACTTGTGATATATTCCAGAAAAAAATGTGTTATAAAAAAATTACCTTTTTTTTTAGTGTTATACTAGGAAATGATGTTATCAATATATAACTTTCGTTCTTCTGAAAGCTAAAATGCTTGAAGACAATTTATATTACTGATCCTACGATATAATAATAACAATTATTATTATTATTATTATCAGTATAATAGTACACCAAGGATAATGTGATGACGATTCCACTTCCAGACATCCGGGTGTTTTTATTGCAAGAGGCAAGGAAGACGCATTGGTCACAAAGAATCTTGTGCCCGGTTCGGAGGTGTACGGCGAGAAGAGAATATCGGTTGAGGTTTGTTCAAATTTTGTCATTAATTGTGTATAAAGAGAATAAAAATGAAATGTATTTTACTGAGTAGGTGAAATTTTAATGAGTTTTTTTTTTTTGTTTATATACTATTTTAATTTATCTATACTGTGACCGTATAGATTTTTCAATTTAAGTAAATTATTACAAAATGAAAATTAATTCCTTTGAGATAAAGGAATTGGTAATAATGGAGCCTCTTTCACCAACTACACAAGTAAAGTGTTGATTAGTACTTTTATTAAATTATGCATTCGAATATTTTAATTATTTTCTTTTTAATGTTTGGGACTTTTACTTACAAACAAAGGTAAATTTTAAAATGATTTTCTTTTTAATGTTTGGGACTTTTACCTTACAAACAAAGGTATATTTGCATTTTTACCAATGAAAAGTGACTTTAAATGACGGTTAGCCTACTTGACAGATGAACAAGTGTCAAGTACTGAGTAAAATGTCAAGTAGGCAGGCTAACCGTTTCACCAGTAGGTGTTTCACCATCTTTGAGTAGTAGCATTACTCGAGGGTATAATTAAATTAACACAAGATACTCGGTAACATTTACTCTTGCTAAAAAGTTGAATGATGATCAGTGGTCCCTCTAATCTCGACCTAGTCGTGAAGACCATATCCACTAACCCACTTCTGAGCCACGTCTCCCGAAGCCCCATTTCCTCGTCCAACCAAAAGAGACAAGCGCTGACCGCCTGGCTTTGCCCGCAGACGGACGGTGAGAAGGTGGAGTACAGGGTGTGGAACCCGTTCCGCTCCAAGTTGGCAGCCGCTGTGATGGGCGGCGTGGACGCCATCCACATGCCACCGGGCTCGAGGGTCTTGTATCTAGGAGCGGCCAGCGGCACCACGGTCAGCCATGTGGCCGACATAGTTGGACCTGTAAGTTGTCTTCTTCATTCTTCTTTGCCCATCTACCGTCGAGCAGTATAGGATCGTAACTTTAAAGAAAAATGCACCAATCAAGTTCTTTTTCAATTTTCTTTGCCACTTTTGAACATTTTTACTTAGACGCGTTGGCATTTTTTAGTCAACTCTCTGTGAGTGACACCCTCAGTGGAGTTTGATTGAATGAAACAAGCGCCATCTACCCGCATAAGTGTGAACTTTTTTTTAATAAATATATATGTATGACTGTATGTATCTTCAAACAATACACGTCACCATCTAGTTCTAGTAACAGAACCTTTTGTTTGTCTATACAATAGATTTTGTCTGCGCGTGTTGTTTTTGGTTTTTTTTTAGGTGTTGAAATATTTATGTATAATACATAATTGAGAATTTTTAAAGTGAAAGAAAAAAAATAACCAAATTTATCTCATTTATTGAAAATGTTGAAAATTTATGCAATTTTCAACATTTTGAAAATAGTCAACTCAAATATGGACAGAAGCTTGAATGCTTTAGTTATTATTAGATATAATTATATCTAAGGTATATGCAAAAAATCCTAAATTATTTATATGCACAATAATACTAGCTGGTGCCCGCGACTTCGTATGCGATGATAAATTAAAAATATAAAAGCAATTACACAACGCTTGACAGCTTGTTGCTATAACAGATTGGCCAGACGTTAGTTACAGTTTTATATTTTAGATAATCCCTCGGGAACAGTACTTTTTTCTTGCATGAAAGGTCATCCTATGTCCTTTCTGGTGTCTCAGACAACGTGTTTGCAAAATTTCATGGTGATTGGTTCACTAGTTTTGACGTGAAAGCGAGACAAACAGACAGAGTTATATTATTGTAGTAAGGATAATATATGCATAAATGTATATTATTTTAATAATTGAGTAAAATTTCAGGAAGGTCTGGTGTACGCGGTGGAATTCTCGCACAGATCGGGCAGAGATTTGATAAATGTTGCCAAGAAACGTACAAATATCATTCCAATCATCGAAGACGCGAGACATCCGCTCAAATATAGGTAAACAACAACTTTCTCTATTGGCATATTGGTTTGGTAAACATTAATTAATTTTGTACTTCTCAACTAGCTGTTCACAGAGGTGAAAGAATTTTAATATTAGTATAGATTGCGTAGCTAGTAGTAATAATATAATATTATGATGATTTCTATGTACTAAATATTTCATGTCGATGCATTTGAACTCTCTCTCTGATGTTTGGTGTATATTTTATTGAACCGTTGACGAAGTGTCGAGCGGTTTGAATTGATTCCGGTGTTGTCGTTCCCAATAGGATGTTGGTGGGCATGGTGGACACGATATTCGCGGACGTGGCGCAGCCGGACCAAGCGCGAATTGTCTGTTTGAACGCACAGTATTTCCTCAAGAACGGCGGACACTTTGTTATATCTATTAAGGTTAGTGTTTAATAAATGTGTGTTTTTTTTTAAAGGAAAAGTTTCAGGGGCCCAGGGGCATAGCATAGTCTAATCATTAAATGGCAAATGGGTGTTGCTAATGGGCAATGCAATGGGTGTTGCTATTGGTAAATAGGTGTTGCTAAAGGCAATGGGTGTTGCTGATGGGAAATAAGTGTTTCAATGGGAAATGGGTGTTGCTAAGGGATTAATGGGTGTTGCTAAAGGGCAATGGGTGTTGCCAATGGGCAATGGGTGTTGCTAATGGGAAATATGTGTTTGCTAAAGGGAAATAGGTGTTGCTAAAGGGCAATGGGTGTTGCTGATGGGAAATGAGTGTTGCTAAGGGATTAATGGGTGTTGCTAAAGGGCAATGGGTGTTTGCTAAAGGGCAATGGGTGTTGCTAATGGGCAATGGGTGTTGCTAATGGGAAATAGGTGTTTGCTAAAGGGAAATAGGTGTTGCTAAAAGGCAATGGGTATTACTAATGGGAAAATAGGTGTTACTAAAGGGAAATGAGTGTTTGCTAAAGGGAAATGGGTGTTGCCAATGGGAAATAGGTTTTTGCTAAAGGGAAATAGGTGTTGCTAAATGGGAAATATGTGTTTGCTAAAGGGAAATAGGTGTTGCTAAAAGGCAATGGGTATTACTAATGGGAAAATAGGTGTTGCTAAAGGGAAATGAGTGTTGCTAAAGGGCAATGGGTGTTGCTAAAGGGGAATAGTTGCCCATTATAGCAACATTGTCGCCTTACAGAAGACCACCGTGAAATACCAGCAGCACATGTGCTTTTGTGTTTCGGTGAGCGAGCGAGTGATGCCGGAGCCCATCTCTTTATCTAATCCCCACCTTTAATCGTATTCGCACTCTTGCAACACCTATGGCGTTGCTTGTGTTATAGGCGACGGTGACCACCTACCATCAAGTGGACCGCGTCAGCCTTAACTGAAATAATCTTTCAGTTGTTTTGCACTTATGATGACACAAAAAAATTATCTAAATCTTTCATGTCGAAAGCTGAACTCTCTCTCTGAGGTGTACAAACATTGAAATTGCGTGTTGCGTTTATAAAAAATTTAAAAATATAATGTATATTTATATATTAAAATGTTTTTCATTCAGGCATCGTGCATAGATTCGACGGCTCAGCCGGAGGCTGTGTTTGCAGCGGAAGTGAAAAAGTTGCAAGCGGACAAGTTGAAACCTCAAGAACAGTTGACTTTGGAGCCCTACGAGAGGGACCACGCGGTGGTAGTTGGAGTCTTTAGGCCTCCAGCGAAGAAGAATTAGTGATTGTGTTTGGTGTTAAGAGACTACTAAGTTTTAGTTTTTAAGTGTAAATTTTAATAAAGTGTAAATATTTAATAGCTGAGTTTTTATTGGAGTTTTGCAGAAGTAGGGTTTCCAAAAATGGTATATTAATTCAAAATAAAATAAATTAAGCGCAATTAAATTTGTTATAATAACTTTTATTATTGATAGCATATATATTAACAACATCCTCAAATAATTATTATAAAACAAAGTCCTCTGCCGCGTCCGTCTGTGTTCGCGATAAACTCAAAAACTACTGCACAGATTCTTATGCAGTTTTCACCAACGGATAGAGTGGTTCTCTAGAAAGGTTTTAGTATATACTTAATTTACAAAGTTATGCGGGCAGCAGATAGTATTTAAATATTTCGATTTTAGTCAAATGACAGTTGGATCAAAAATAAATACTAACCTAAATGTAATTGTTTTATGTTTAATTTACAAAAGTGAGCATGATACCGATTTATCTTGTCGTTAACTAGGTTCGTATGCATACATACTTAAAAAAAGATTATTAATATAAAAGATGTGATCCTTGAAAAATCCATATTTTAACACAAGTTTTAATGCAACTTTGAGGGCGAATAGGTCACTCTAGTGTACAAAAACTCCAAAATACTTTGCATACGAACATTGATTAGTTATTCAAGAGTTGAAATAACTTTACACGAAATAGATATATGCAGTAGTTTTGTCAGAAAGAGTATACGTCCAAGGGTCTGTTTGTGATTTTATTTTTGGTATGAATGATTGTGTATCTTAGTCGAGTGCTCTTCCCGCGCTTTGTGCTGTGTGAGAATGAATTTTAAACCATGAGACTTGTTTCACCTTAAACACACAACCTCTTCAACTGCATTAACTCCTGCTTTTTTGTGTCCACCTTTCCTTTGTCCGAGACTTTAGTGAACTCCGGCACATTCTCTACATACTTATTCGTAGAGAACTTCTCTTCACACTTTTGCAAGTATTCTTCTATTTTCTCTATTCTCTTGTACAATTTCTCTTTCGCTGCACGTACAAAACTCTCTGGATCGTCTGCCACCACTTCTATGCTCACACTTGTGTTTTCATTAACGAAACCCTTGACGTATTTCTTATTTAATTCCTCCGAGTACTCAACAACACTGCCTCTAGTAAAATGTAGTACAATAGGTTTGTTATCTTCAATATTATCTATCAAATTTTCGTCTTTAGTATTTATGGTGATCGAAGGCTTCACTTTATTTGTGATTCCATAAAAACCTTTGATTTCCCTTATTGCGTTTATAACGTTTAAAACTTTGTCGACATTCTCTTCGGACTTTCTGTCTTGCCATTTCGAAAAATCTTCAGTTTTTGGTAAATCAAAATACTTTTTTGATGCATCGTTAAAATTGTGTACAATGTTTCTTTCAAATTCAGGTATTTTTGGTATCAACTCTTGCGTCAAGTAAATCATGAAAGGAGACAAACTCCTCAAGGACGTGTTCAGAACTGCGGATAAAGCGTGCGCATGCGCATAAGACATCCTAACGTTTTCGCCGTCTAGACCAGGCTTGGTCGCTTCCAAGTAGACATCACAAAACTCATTATAAATCAAAGTTCTTATAGCTTTTGTTGCCAAATGAAAATCGTAACTATCCATTGAACTGTTAACTTTTTCCACCATATTGGCCAGTTTGCTAAGTACCCACTTATCGAAACTTGACAAATCATCAATTGAAATCTCCTCTTGAATTGTGGGTAGCTTTTGAAAAGAGAGCTGCAAGTATTTCACACTTTGCCAGATTTTATTGCAGAACAGTCTATTTGAGTTGCAAATGTGTACATCGAAATTAACGAAATGCGACTTTATGTCGTGCGACAGTAGGGTGAATCTCAAGGCGTCAGCTCCGCACTGGGGTATTCCATTTGTAGCGGAGAAATTTGCTTTATGATAAGCCAATGCTTTTTTCAATTCACCTTTACTCAATAAACCTATTCTATTCATGTCTTCAGACTTTTCTCTAAGTTTCTCCATTGGTATACCATAAATAACATCTAGTGGATCGATAACGTTCCCTTTGCTTTTTGACATTTTCGCGCCACGACTATCACAAATTATCCCGTTTAGGAGAACATTGTCGAACGGTAACCTCCCTGTCAACTCCAAACCAAGAATCACCATTCTATGCACCCAAAAACCCAAAATATCGTGACCGGTTACCAAGAGATTTTGAGGATAGAATTTTTTGTAATCCTCACACCCAGTTTTTTTCGGCCATCCTAGCGACGCGAAAGGATAAATGGCCGATGAAAACCAAGTGTCTAGGACATCTGTGTCCCTTTCTGCGAGAATTTCATCGGGCAAACACCTAAGAAACTTGGATGCCTCAATTTTTGCAGTTTCCACATCATCTGACGGTATCCAAGCTATGTTTTTGTCTATGCTGCATCTGTATGCAGGTATCCTGTGACCCCACCATAGCTGTCGCGATATACACCAATCCCTATTGTCCGAGGTCCAATTTAACCAATTCTTCGCAAACTTGTCAGGACATATATTCAATGTGCCATCTTTGACGCACTTTTCCGCTTTCTCGTTTAGTTTTGAGCAAGACAAGAACCATTGCTCCTTGGGTAAATACTCTATAACGTCACCGGTTCTACTGCAGACGGGTAATGTCATTTCGTGGCTTCTAACTTCCCTGAGAAGACCTAGCTCTTGCAGACATTTTAGCACTATATGTCTACAGTCGTATTTCTTTATGTTATCAAATTTGTTTCCAGCATTTATTATCAGGCCCTGTTCATCAACAACCTGTAACAGTTGAAGATGATGACGCTGGCCCACGTCATAGTCTACTTTGCTGTGAGCTGGGGTCATTTTGACCGCACCTGTGCCAAAATTCATGTCGACAAAGTCGTCGGCTATTATGGGTATAGTATTGTCTCTGAAAGGGTGTATAGCTTTTTTGCCAACTAGATGTTTGTACCTGGGGAATAGTGAATGACACATTTGGAATGTTTTGGGAAATTTGATGAAACATTTGGTCTAACTAGTGGCTAGTAACCCTAGATGTTAACCAAATGTCTTCACACATTCCACACATAATGCTTGTATACCAGACAGTTGATATACTACATACATATTATAAACTAGCTGTTGCACGCGACTTCGTCCGCGTAACTTTATAAAATATAATACATTCGTGTCTGTGAAACCATTATGGGAATTACACATACAAAATTTCAACCCAATCAGGTCAAGCCGTTTAATAGTTGACATACCGACCGCAGCGCCACCTACCGGGTCCAATTGTATTTTTAAATCATACAGGAAACCATCCAAATAGCCATATAAAATTTCAACCCAATCGGTTCAGCCGTTTAGAAGTTATATGTGAAAAAGATAAGTATACGGAAGGATAATTCTTACTACCAGTTGTCCTATTACCCGTTTTCCCGTAGGAATGAAGCATTTTCCCTATGTTCCCCAAGTAGCCTATGTTCATCACCGATTATGTCGGCTTCTAATGGTAAAATAATTTTTCAAATCGGTCCACTAGTTTCGGAGCCTATTCTATACAAACAAACAAACAAACATTCAAATCTTTCCTCTTTATAATATTAGTATAGATACAAAACATCCACGACTCAGGTACAAAGGTACATAAAATGTTAACAATAAACATTTTCCCCTAGCGGGATTCGAACCTGCGACCATTTTGTTAACAGCTAGGGGTCACTAGCCACTGGACTGACCGTATTTTTTTAACGTTTAAACGAATACTCACCTTTCATCCTTCGGATGAACCGCCACGGCCGT
Organism: Synanthedon vespiformis; assembly: GCA_918317495.1. NCBI lineage: Eukaryota > Metazoa > Arthropoda > Insecta > Lepidoptera > Sesiidae > Synanthedon > Synanthedon vespiformis. The sequence goes on along the minus strand of OU906971.1, from coordinate 774,155 downwards.
ATCTCCGAGCATTGTCTCCGGCATAGTGGTCGATACGACGATTTCTTCATTGCTGTCAAATATTTTATATGCAAAGCTGTACAGCTGACCAAACTTTACAGGCCTGTCATAACCGGGTACACAAATTTCTGTCGGACCGTTCACACTGAGATTTTCCACTTCGATATCGGACACTGTCGATTTTAATTTGTTACACCAGTTGACTAGAGCCTTTTTCCTATATATAAAGCCTCTATTGAAAAGCTCCACGAAGGCTGTATTTACGGCGTGCGTGTGCTGACTGTCCATAGTGAAAATCTGTCTAGTCCAGTCCAACGAGCAACCGATAGTTCTCAACTGCTCGAATATATTGTGTCCGTATTTCGCTTTCCATCTCCAAACTTCCTCGTAGAGTTTGTCCCGTGCCAAAAGTTTTGGATTCACACCTCTCGTTTCTATATATTTTTCCACCACACCCTTAAAAATGGGTTTGACACAATTCAATAAATAATAAGTTATTTAAATGAAAGTTTAAAAAACAATAAATTATTTTTGTCATCTTCAATATCAAATTATATATATATATACTAGCTGGTGCCCGCGACTTCGTATAAAACGCCATCTACCGTATTTTGGATAGATGGCGCTATCTCCCGGGCCAAGGCGCTAGTATTTACTTTTATTTTAGATTTACCGTAGGAATGAAGCATTTTCCCGTGGTAAAAAGTAGCCTATGTTCATCACGGATAATGTCGGCTTCTAATTGTAAAAGAATTTTTCAAATCGGTCCAGTAGTTTCGGAGCCTATTCTATACAAACAAACAGTCAAATCTTTCCTCTTTATAATATTAATATAGATATAGATAACGCTTGCTAATACAGAATATAACCTGAGGAGTTAAATTTAAAACTAGCTGATGCCCACGACTCCGAACCTTTTGCTGGGCGTTAGTTTTCTTAATTTTAGATGATCCTCGGCAACACTTTTTTTTTCTGGATGAAATTCTGGATGTCCTTTCTTGTATCCCCGACAATGTGTATGCAAAATTTAATTATGATCGCTTGAGTGGTTAAGGCGTGAAAAGCTAACAGATAGACAGACCGAGTTATTTTCACAGTTTATTATTAGTACGCAAAGGAGTCAAAAAAAGAAATAAACACCTGAGTGGCAATCCCTGCATGGTCCAGGCCGGGCAACCATAAAACATTGTAGCCTTGGGCTCTTTTTCTTCTACTTATTACATCCTGTATTGTACTTGTCAGTGCATGGCCTGTAATATATTTAAATTTATCCTTCAGCTTTAGTGGTAGGGCGCACTGCGCTTCGCAGTCATTTGGGCAGCCCGTCTGGCGGCAGTAACCACCACCTTATAGAATACCACCATGAAATAACAGCATGTGTGCTGTTGTGTTTCGGTGAGTGAGTAAGGGATGCCAGAGCCCATTACCCCATCCCTCCCTTAACCCTTATCCTTAATCCTTGTACGGTCGGCAGCGCACTTATGGCGTTGCTAGTGTTATAGGCGACGGTAGCCACCTACCATCAAGTGGACCGTCAGCATGTCTGTCAACCTCAACATAAAAAAAAAGAATTTTCATATTACATTTTTATAGTTAAAAAGTGAACAAATTTTTTTTTAATAAGAACAACATTTTTTTATGTTGAGATCACAAAATCAAGATAATTACTCCGTTGTTATATGTAATATAATATGCAAGATAATAACTAGCTAGTGTCCACGACTTCGTCCGCGTTCTCTGTAGCCTATTGCCTTCCTCGATAAATGGACTATCCAACACAAACTACATATTATTAAAAAAGTTCTCGGCCGCGTCTGTCCGTCTGTTTGTTCGCGATAATCTCATAAAACTACTGCACCGATTTTCAGGCTGTTTTCACCAACAGATAGCGTGGTTCTCGAGGAAGGTTTTAGTATATACTTAATTTACAAAGTTATGCGAGCAGCAGATAGTATTTAAATATTTCGATTTTAGTCAAATGACACACGCAGTGTACGTTGCGACTAATAAATCTTTGTTGGATCAAAAATAAATACTAACCTAAATGTAATTTTCCCGTAACGTTTGGGGGTGGTAAAATCATACTGAATACGGGATTTTCACTGCTATTATTAGCTGTAAAAAGCCCTTCGCTTTCCCATTCATCATATTTGTTTTTCTCAACATTTTCCGGTTTGTAAGCGGCGGCAGGTAACTCCTTTTTAGAAATTATACGTGTTGTGTCCGAATATTTCCTACGAGACGAATGAATGTAGTGAGTATATACGTTTTTCTTTCTAAACATCGTTACTTTATTTAAATTAGTTGTCACATTTGTTTTGTTTGAGTATAAAATTAAATTTAAATTTAAATTCCTGTACTAATTTATGAAAATTAAATAATAAATAAATATTAGCCACAGACCAAAGACATTTGCATTATACCTAAATGTCAATGTTTAGGTTAAACACAGACTAAATAAAATGCCTGGCACTACGTTGTCGTTGGAAACGCCGACTTACGAAAGTACCATAGTATCTACTATTTAGTTTGTGTGAAAGTACGGAGAACTAATTTTGACGTTTGCGTATTTTTATTTCATAAAGAGAATGAAACCCCGCCACCACAATACTCGCGAAGTTGGGCGAGGCGAGGCGAATACGTTAGTGTGGACGGGCACCTCGCCTTACTTCGAACGAACGTTTAACGTCATACTTCGGTCAACTTTCAAATAGACATAAAAATAATTTGACAGCAGCCTATCCAGTGCCTTTACAGGTTAATGCAAGGAGAATAGAGGTAAAGGAGAACAAGCTCCGTGTATTAAAAGTGTCCGTTGAAAGACGACGAACTGATGGCGCTGGTTGCAGCTAGTGATAGTAAACAATTCAACTCAGCGCGCACTTCACTCCGTTTCATTTCATACTCTCAAACTCTCTAGACCACTGCCCTAGACACACCAGCGCCATGTCAATTCGACGATTTTAGTTGCCACTTTTTTAGTTTAACACCCATATAAGATTGTTCTCCTTATCTCTACGCTCCTTAGGTTAATGTAAGGAGGGTTGAGATCAGGAGCGCAATCTTATATGGGTGTTAAACTAAAAAAGTGGCTACTAAAATCGACAACTAGAGATGGCGCTGGTGTGTCTAGGGCAGTGATCTAGAGAGTTTGAGAGTATGGAGAGTATGAAATGAATGTAGCAGTTGTTGACGGAGTGAAGTGCGCGCTGAGTTGAATTGTTACTATCACTAGCTGCACCAGCGCCATCAGTTCGTCGTCTTTCAACGGACACTTTTAATACACAGAGCTTGTGCTCCTTTACCTCTATTCTCCTTGGGTTAATGGTTATCGCTGTGACGACGGTGGCGCCGCCACGCGACAGTGGTGCCCGATCTATATCTTATAAATTAAAATTCTCGTATCACAGTGTTAGTTGCCACACTCCTCCGAACCGGCTTAACCGATTTTGATGAAATTTTATATATCCACTTGGTAGGCCTAAGAATAGGTTTTTATCTATTTTTTATACGCGGGCAGCAGCTAGCTAGTACCAATATATAAAGCTGAAGAGTTTGTTTGAACGCGCTAATCTCAGGAACTACTGGTTCAAATTGAAAAATTATTTTTGTCGACGAAGGCTATAGGCTATAGAGAACGCGGACGAAGTCGTGGGCACCAGGCCAGCTAGTCTATACTAATATTATAAAGAGGAAAGATTTGATTGTTTGTTTATATTGAATAGACTCCGAAACTACTGGACCGATTTGAAAAATTCTTTTACCATTAGAGGCCGACATTATCCGTGATGAACATAGGATACTTTTTACTGCGGGAAAATGCTTCATTCCTACTAATGAAATCTAAAATAAAAGTAAATACTAGCGGCTTCGCCCGGGAGATAGCGCCATCTATTGAAAATACGGTAGATGGCGTTTTATACTTTTCTACGCGGACGAAGTCGCGAGCACCAGCTAGTTCTTTATATTTTTAGACGATCACTCGTTAAGCGTTTTTTTTTTTAATGAAAGGTACTATTCTTTAAAAAAATTAGTATTGAATATTGATTTATATATAAACACGTCATCGTACAAACAAAATATACTTTTGGATCTATGATTCTATACACGTCAAACTTATGACACCCTGTTTTTGCGTTAAACTTAGTAACCGTAATTAAAACACATGAGTATCAATTTAAAATATATATTATTAAGTATATAACAATGGACATTGTGAATGAAATGTGTTTTGTATGCGGAGGCTTCATTCGTCTTCTAAGTCTTCGGGGTCGGAGGCTCCGTTGGACCAACAATGGTCTTCGCTGTGCTCTGAATTATATCCATCCACTTCCATTTCTTCTTCTGATGTATCTAAGAGACCAAATCAAACATTTTTTTTAAAATATTTATTTAAAAATTTAAACCAATAATTTATAATTTAATCTAAATGTGTAATTGTAAACAATTGGATCTAAATTATGTATAATACAATGTTAAAATAAGCTTATCAATCAATACTAATAATAAATCTGTAAGTGTATGTATGTGTGTGTATGTGTGTATGAGTGTACAATATAACGCTCAACGTCTTTATCGCTGTGATGATCTATAGTCTATACTAACATTATAAAGAGGAAAGATTTGATTGTTTGTATAGAAAAATTCTTTCACCATTAGAAGCCGGATAGTTCTATGAAGTTACGTGCAAACGTCGTATGTGACGGTGTAGTAGAGACCACTCACCGTTATACTCGAGGACGGCTTGCTGTTCGTCGTCCTCGCCGCTGTTGCATTTCTTCAACGTGGCCGTCTCCAGACGACCCTTCAAGTTCAACAGCTGACATAGATGGGATCGTCTGAAAAAATTATTATAATATAGGTACAAGAAACAAAATAAAGAAGTCACTCGAGAGACGTCTCTTTACGTTTTCTTACATTGACAAATGTGTCTGCTTGACAAATATTTTGTCACCTTGACAGATATGTCAACCTGACAAATGTCAGTTTGGCAAATATGTCAACTCGACAAACATGTTAGCTTGACAAATATATTGTCACCTTGACACATATGTCCTCTTGACAGATATTTGTCACGTTGACAATATAGTATGTATTTTTTTTTTTCAATTTATATAACAGCACTATATGTACTTTTGACAGATATGTCAACTTGACAAATATATTGTCATGTTGACGCATATGTCCTCTTGACAGATATGTCAACTTGACACATATGTCCTCTTGACAGATATGTCAACTCGACAAATAAGTCAAAAATATAGTGTTTTTTTTTTTTTTTCAATTTATATAACAGCACTAGCTGGTGCCCGCGACTTCATCCGCGTTAAAAAAGAAAATATTATGCCTGATGAGATCGTTATGGCTGTGACGACGGTGGCGCCGCCACGCGACAGTGTAGCACATTTTTGATTTTTTATTTAAATCTTTGTAACTAGTATGGATTCCCTTAAAAAAAAGCCTTAATGAAGGCCAATACAAATTACCTGTTCATGAATTTGGCCATGATCGAGGAGAGGGCCCTGATGGCGCGCGAGTCCGGGTTCGACTGGATGACGGCGAAGTGGTGCTCCACGGCGGCCACCACCCACACGCACATCGCAGCGCATCTGCCAATCATCCTCATTTTTATTCACCTTTTCTGTATTTCATTTACCCGTTCCACCTACACGATGACGGGTTTCGGAAATGCGCGCGCCCCCGCGCTAGAGATATGGCACTGCTAGAGAATAGAGCGTGCCACGGAATTGTCTAACTCGACTATTCAATCACGTGTTTCGTCACGAACAAATGCTATTGGTTCGGCAGTTGTGTGCGCGACCGTGGGTACGCCAGGTCGGCTGTCATTGTGTGCTGTTTGTACGTGAGTGCGCGTGTAAGTGCGTACGCCGGGTCGGCTGTCATTGTGTGTTGTTTGTAAAGTCGAGGTACGAAAACCTTCGTCAGTTTTCAGATTCATTCCTTTATCAAAATCATAGACTCTTTGTACCTTTTGAAACTAAAGCACTAAGCAGACGACTGACAGACATTTGAAATGAAATTTTGGCACGACTGACAGGTGACGAACCTTTTCTTACCCCAACTGTACGTGAGTGTGTGTAATTTTAGTGACACGCTTGTTTGTTAATTAAAAATATATACGGTCTAATTGAGAACCTGCTCCTATTTTGAAGTCGGTTAAAAAATCAAGGGAAACAATGCGGGTAGTTTTGTAAAATTGATAGGTACAGTTATATGTTATATTGCGGTATCCATCAGACTATATAGTCCTCAACTCAAGGGTTGGGGGGGTTTTTTGAGGGGTCAATTGTTAAAATCGTGGGAAAATAATGCGGGTAGTTTGGTGTGTAGCTGTACTGTTCTGTTGGTGCACTCACATGTTTGTCCTTTCGGTCGCCATCTCGTCCAGTTGCTCCAAGAGCGAGGGGACGTACTGCGCTGGCAGATTCCTCATGGTGAGGGCTGCGGTCCCCCTGTCCTCCCTCATCAACACCATTTTCAATATACTGTTGAGAATGAGGACAACCGTCAACACATTTAATACACTCACATCACTATGAGCTCTTTCGTTACAGAATCAGAAGGTACACGTTGGAGTCAAAATTTATGATTCCCGACGGATCATTTTAGTGACATGATGTGTTTAGTTTGCAGATAAGATATTAACGTCACATTATTTGCAGTTTTATAATCTAGAGATAATGTCTGAAAAATATTTTAAAATATTGGGATAATTTTCTCAACAGAACAGTTTTTAAGCAGCCCTTTTTTTTAAAAGTAGCGGTCGACGGTCTACGCAGACGTGAGATAATATTAGTAAAATCATAATTATTATGCGAAAAAAATATAAAAATATTGATTTTCCAAAAATTCATAATTATTTTATCATTTATTAGATAAAATAGTTGCGAACCTTCACACAAATAAAAAACAGTCCGTAACCAGCAACTGTGCTTGTTTTTTAGGCGACGGTATTAGCCACTTACCATCACGAGGACCGTCAACCTGCCTACGAACCTTTACACAAAAAAAAAAAAACAGTCCTTAACCACCTCTTATACACTACATTTAAGGCCCATTCCCTTTAGCCTAGCGCGTAAAATATCATTGGCGACGGTAGCCACTTACCGTCAAGTGGACGGTCGAAATTTCTGTAAAAGTTAATTTAAAAATAAAAAAAAAATTACTCACTTCTGGTCCTTTGATTGCAACCCTTGCACTAACAATCTTGACATGTTTTGATTGACCGCTGACTTACTGCTCTTAAGATTTATCGTTAAGTTTGATAATCTCTCTTCCATAGGCGGCTCCACCTGCCATTTTACAATTAAATTTCTGCATTAGGAGCTACGTTTTGTAGTTAAAATAAGAAATAAATCTTAGGTTTATGCGAATTGTTAACAAAATGATTTAAACATTGTCAAACTTTCAAATTTTATTTGAGTTGAACAAATAGTTAGGTCGAAAGGTGCCACATAAATGGTCGTATTTCTTAAAGTGCCAATAATTGGGTATTTTTCCCTGTTTATACAAAACAACAGAAACATTCAGAAGCGATCTTGTCAATTTTGTAAGAGAGGGTGTGCACGACATGTTTATTTTTGACAAAATATACAGGTTTTTTTTTTGCGTTAAACTACGGTCATACATGCTCATTACTAGCACGAAAGCATGCTATTATTGACCAATTGCTACTTAGTAGCATGTGTGTCACAGTAGCATGTGTTTTATGTCTAAAATGCGTCCTGTCTCACACAACACAAAGCGCGGGAAGAGCACTCGACTGAGATGCACAATCATTCATACCAAAAATAAAATCACAAACAGACCCTTGGGCGTATACTCTTTTTGACAAAACTACTGCATATATCTATTTCGTGTAAAGTTATTTCAACTCTTGAATAACTAATCTATGTTTGTATGCAAAGTATTTTGGAGTTTTTGTACACCGGATTGACCTAATCACCTTCAAAGTTGCATTAAAACTTGTGTTAAAACATGGATTTTTCAAGGATCACATCTTTTATATTAATAATCTTTTTTTAAGTATGTATGCATACGAACCTAGTTAACGACAAGATAAATCGGTATCATGCTTACTTTTGTAAATTAAACATAAAACAGCGGAGTAATATACGTACTACGTTTGTATGGAGGAAAACTGACTTGTAAAACCTTAAAGATAATAAAAAATAATTCTTTTTTTTTACATATAATAAGTAATATTTATCCAAGGAGGCACAACATTACTTAAGTTTTCAATAAAGCATCTATAGTGAATTTTTTCATATTAGGAAAAAAAAAACAAACTAAAAACTACCCACAATTTAATCACCAATTTTATCTATCTACTTATTCGTCATAGTTATTCACAAAATAATCGAGATCCCTAAATTTTTACAAGAAGTACTATACTAATATTATGAAGAGAGAATATTTAAAAAAAAAAATAAACTCAAAAACTAGTGGACGATTTTAAAAATTCTTTCACCTTTAGAAAGCTAATCACTGATTAACTTGGGCTATATTTTTATTTAATCGACTATGAAAACGAAAACGAGGTCCCATCAACTACATAATTATTATTATCGTAAAGAAATTAAAAATATTTTTCATTTTCAGTATAGCCAGAAAAAATCAATAATTAAATTAACAAAATTTGAGGTTATGTAATATATGTATATTGTATATGTATTATAGCTTGGGATTGGGACACAAAAAACTCGACGGTTTTACATTACATGCTTATAAAACGACACTTCACTGTTTGCCTGCAAAATTCTGTCTATAGTTTCTTATTTAAGCCGGCGCCAGTTACAGTCAAATGTTTGCACAAAGACTTTGAGCTACTTTGCTCGTGTGAGCAAATGCGTATTTGAACACTTGTTTGTTGTACTTGCCAGACATGCTTTGCAGACACGTTCGCTTCACAGTATTCAAATAGATAACAAACAAGATGGACGACGACTTTATCTCTATTATTTAAGTCTACAAAAAATAAAAGTCTCTATTTTTTTTTATAAGCTAAGCTAAGTCGGTATTTTTTTATTAAGAGTTATTATGAAAATAACTCCAGTGGACTTTGCGCAAGTGTAGCAGGCTACGCACTGTTTGAACTTTGAACGCTTTGATGTGCACTCCAAAAACCGACACCGAATGGCAAAGTGCAAAGATGTGATCAAACTTTGAATAAATACCCAAATACCCGTGCCTCACAAGTGTTCAAATAAGTGTAAATATTGTTGCTATGCTATGGCGCTTAAAATATGCTAGTACTTGTGTTTTCTCACCACCCTCAAGCACTCTAGACTAGACCAACACACACTTTAGCACAAGCGCCAACGAGCACTTTAATCACGCGAACGTTTTCTACGACTGGACGACAGCGGACTTTAGGACTGTCTCGGACGAGTGTTCGTCCGCTACTGACTCTGACTGGTGTTTTGGTGGTGACGACTGACGTGCACAGAGAGTCCATAGTAGCGGGAGGAGGGAAAGAGACAATATGAGATTTGAGATTCTCTGTTTCTGTCACTCGTAGGGGCCGGGAGCACAAAGTACGGTATAGTTCGTGTAGCGAATAAAGACTTCTCGGCAAATGTGCGCAGAATTTTATTTTTAGGTGTTTGAGGGGGCAGAGGAGCGTGAGCGGCTGAGTCTACCAATAACGTGTGCCGACACGTTATTGGTAGACTCAGTCGCTCTTCCCCTGCCGCACTTCGCGACACGTTATTGGTAGACTCAGTTGCTCTTCCCCTCGCGCACTTCGCGACACATTATTAGTAGACTCAGTCGCTACACACCTCCCGCACTTCGTTCGCGCGTCTCGACTAGAGTCTCTTGGGTACTGTTGCGTACATATTGTTTTATCGTATTACCTAGTAATACGTCATGGTGAATAAATGCCTAAAAAAGACGTCCTTCTTTGACATCGCACGATGATTTTATGGAAGGAATATCAACACTGCCTGTTAAGTTAGCGAGGTGAAAAATTGCGAAATAAGAAAAAGAAATGTCATTTTCCTTAGCAATTTTGTGCGCAATTGTACACACGCGCCGATTGCCCCCACAAGTGTCGCCTTCAAACCTTAATATAATAATTCACCTATACTAATATACCTAAAAAAAAAAAACAAACTTACCGGGGCACCGGGCGCTGCACGCTTCCTCGGGATTTCCCCTATGGACTCGATGTACTTAACTTGCGACGCTGTATGGGGAATAACCGATTTAGTTGCTTCGTTGCTCTGCCTTTTCTTTTTACTCTTGTTACCGCCGCGAATTATTATCTGCGTTTTGCTCTTCAGGTCCGGTGTCTTTAGAGAGAAATTTCACGTTAAAAATTTTCTTTACTTTTTGAAGTGAAAACTTCTACAGCCGCGTTTATACGACTTTGGGTGGGGAGAAAATGTATCGGTTCGCGAGTCAGCAACATGCTAATGCTCGCAGTTTATGCAATGTGTTGGCGCGATCGCGTACGTAGACTTCTGCGCGCGCATAACCGTGAGCGTTAGCATGTTGCTGACGCGAACCGATACATTTTTTCCCTACCCAAAGTCGTATAACGCCGCTAAATGGAAGTTGGTTGAAAAATACAGTCGAAATGAGAATCTCTTCCTTTTTTGGAAGTCGGTTGAAAAATACAGTCGAATTGAGAACCTCCTCCATTTTTGGAAGTCGGTTGAAAAACACAGTCGAATTGAGAACCTCCTCCATTTTTGGAAGTCGGTTGAAAAATACAGTCGAATTGAGAACCTCCTCCATTTTTGGAAGTCGGTTGAAAAATACAGTCGAATTAAGAACCTCCTCCATTTTTGGAAGTCGGTTGAAAAATACAGTCGAATTGAGAACCTCCTCCATTTTTGGAAGTCGGTTGAAAAACACAGTCGAATTGAGAACCTCCTCCATTTTTGGAAGTCGGTTGAAAAATACAGTCGAATTGAGAACCTCCTCCATTTTTGGAAGTCGGTTGAAAAATACAGTCAAATTGAGAACCTCCTCCTTTTTGGAAGTCGGTTGAAAAATACAGTCAAATTGAGAACCTCCTCCATTTTTGGAAGTCGGTTGAAAAATAATTATAAATTTGTTTAAAGGAAAAATTGCATTCCAGGCGAAGCCGGAAACTTTGTGATACTCACCGTCCTTTCGAACTGTATTGAAGTTTGATTCTTGTATCCAATGATCATGTCGTCGTGTGGTGAAAGTCTACAGCACTGTAGTGGCAACGGTTCGGCATCCGACGTGGCCACTTGTATTGTCACCGTTGGCTTTATCGGTTTCGATAGGGTTCTGCGGAACATGTAGGGTTCAATTTAGGCATTTCGCACATTGCGATATTCTTTAGAGGGCGTCCGTAAATAACGTGAGGCGATTTTGTCGATTCGTCACATTTATAAATGTGAATGCGACTTTGTTTGCTTGTTTATTACACTTTCAAGCAAAAACTACTGAACCGATCACTGTGAAATTTTGCATACACGTCGTCGAGGACACCAGAAAGGACATGGGGTACCTTTTATAAAGAAAAAAAGCACCATTCCCGAGGGATCGTCTAAAATAAAACAAAAAACTAACGCCCGGCCAAAGTGTTATTATAGCAACAAGTTGTCAAGCACTAATATTGCTAATTTTTTTTTCAACGCGGACGAAGTCGCGGGCACCAGCTAGTAAAAAATAAAGGCAAAATTCTATTTAAAATCAAAAGTGGCAGTTCCTGAGTCTAGTCAGTCAGGTCAAGCCCTAAAGCCTAAAGTGTGTTTCCCATAATTCGAAGGAGAAATTTGACAAGCCTTAATGTCAAATTTAATTTTTTATTTATAAAATTCTTCTGAACTTATAATAAAAATTTTGCAATGCAAATGCAAGTGAAATGACTCACTTTTAAGTATAGTAAAGTGGACTCACCCGTTCAACAGATGATCGTAGTAATGCAGCACACCGCTCTTGGTGACGGCAGCCAGGATCACTTTTGTACCATCATTGTTCTCAACATGCACGTCTATAAGTCTCGGTGCGTCTTCCAATACGAAATTATATGTTGGTGTATTTATGCACTCGGCCGTTGATTTTCTTCTTTTTCTCTTCTTAGGCGAGCCATCGTTACCATTCATTTGTGGTATGTGAGCATCTGTGACGGTCACGTCCCAGAAAGATAAAAGACGTTCCGTTCTGAAAACAAACATATTCCACTATGGAGTTTTGATTTGAAACATATTTTCTGTATTTTTTATGGCAACTAACCCGAGTCACGTTTAGCTGTAGGATAGCAAACTAACCCAAGTCACAATTAGCTGTAGGATAGCAAACTAACCCAAGTCACAATTAGCTGTAGGATTAAACTATCCTAAGTCACATTTAGCTGTAGGATTAAACTATCCTAAGTCACATTTAGCTGTAGGATTAAAATGACCTAAGTTTCATTTAGCTGTAGGATAGCAAACTAACCCAAGTCACAATTAGCTGTAGGATAGCAAACTAACCCAAGTCACAATTAGCTGTAGGATAGCAAACTAACCCAAGTCACAATTAGCTGTAGGATAGCAAACTAACCCAAGTCACAATTAGCTGTAGGATTAAACTATCCTAAGTCACATTTAGCTGTAGGATTAAACTATCCTAAGTCACATTTAGCTGTAGGATTAAAATGACCTAAGTTTCATTTAGCTGTAGGATAGCAAACTAACCCAAGTCACAATTAGCTGTAGGATAGCAAACTAACCCAAGTCACAATTAGCTGTAGGATTAAACTATCCTAAGTAACATTTACATGTAGGATTAAACTATCCTAAGTCACATTTAGCTGTAGGATTAAACTATCCTAAGTCACAATTAGCTGTAGGATAGCAAACTAACCCAAGTCACAATTAGCTGTAGGATAGCAAACTAACCCAAGTCACAATTAGCTGTAGGATAGCAAACTAACCCAAGTCACAATTAGCTGTAGGATAGCAAACTAACTCAAGTCACAATTAGCTGTAGGATTAAACTATCCTAAGTAACATTTACATGTAGGATTAAACTATCCTAAGTCACATTTAGCTGTAGGATTAAACTATCCTAAGTCACAATTAGCTGTAGGATAGCAAACTAACCCAAGTCACAATTAGCTGTAGGATAGCAAACTAACCCAAGTCACAATTAGCTGTAGGATTAAACTATCCTAAGTAACATTTACATGTAGGATTAAACTATCCTAAGTCACATTTAGCTGTAGGATTAAACTATCCTAAGTCACAATTAGCTGTAGGATAGCAAACTAACCCAAGTCACAATTAGCTGTACGATAGCATACTATCCTAAGTCACATTTAGCAAATTAAATACATGTAAAGAAATGAGTTGGACTTTTAACATAATATAATCAAAAGTTTTAAATTATTTTTTTCTTGATTAGGGAATCTGTTTGTCAGACCTAGACTTCGAATGGGAGTTTTAAAAAAAAGTTAACTTACTGTGATCCCTCGATAAGCCAAGACTTGTTCTCCAGGCTTGCCACATACAACACCGCCCTTGGGGTTGTGCTGTGACCCAACGTCTTCAGGAGGTCTACCGTACCATTGTGCAGTCTCCATATCCTCGCCTGGTATGATGCTGTCACCAAGTATTTTGCTGGTGTATTCTGTGTTTTCAATTTATTGTGTTATTAATTTATATAATGTTTACAAAGCCGAAGCTCAACGCTTAAAAGCTCCAAGAAATTTTATTCAAGATCTATAGCTATACTAAGATTTGATTTTTTGTTTGTTTGTATAGAATAGGCCCTGAAACTACTCGACCAATTTGAAAAATTCTTTTACCATTAGAAGCCGACATTATCCGTGATGAACATACGCTACTTGGGGAACATAGGGAAAATGTTTCATTCCTACGGGAAAACGGGTAGTAAGAAGTTTCACAATTAACTTCTAAACGGCTTGACCCATTGGGTTGAAATGTTGTATGTGTATTTCCATAACATGAATGTATTATATTTTATAAAGTTATGCAGACGAAGTCGCGTGCAACAGTTAGTATTATATAAAGTATTTGATCGGTTCTTGAGCCAGTTTCACCGAAGGTGGTTTTTTTGGCCGAAGTTCGCCGAACCCAGAGTCGAAGCTTCATTCCGACACTAATAACAACACAAGAAAAAAACTTACTTGAGTGTGCGGAATAAGTTTTATAGCACTTATCGTGTCTGTGTGTTTACTTGTGCTGTCTACGTTGACATTGTATTTATTCCTCACTGAGGCGCTCTGTATATCCCATTCGCAAACAATATTTTCCGCATTACACGTAAAAAGTCCGTAATTTCTATGCCAATCTATTGACACGATACTTTTTCTCTGATTTTCACACTTTGCATCTTCTAAAACGCTTTCCACTTTAGCTTCTGCCACAACATAGATTAGAATCTTTCCTATAGCAGTTCCCAAAGCTATACAATGTAATAATTTTTCGTTGTAATTGTCGTTCTTGTGATGGCGAACATATGATCTCTGTAAAAAAGGTTAGAATCGGTTTTAATGTATAATGTATGTATAATGTTAATGTATAAAAAATGAAATCATATCAAGTATGAACCGCAAATATAGTATCGAAATATTGTTTAAAAATATACAAAAGCATTTAAAAGAAACATAATATTACAATAACCACGTGTTGAACTTACGGGAGTTTGTGATAAGTTTATCCATTGTAAACATTTGGGTGGCGACTTTAAATGGAGGTCCGGCGTGTACTCTTGTTTAAGTACATTGGTTTCTGTGTCCCAAATTTTCAATCTGCCATCATCACTTATAATGGAATAGTATTTTCCGTCTTCGGAAAACGCGGCTTCGGCCATCTCTGCGATCTTGCATTAACTTACAAAAACTATGTTGATCTTGACAGATAATTCAATTCAGACAGGATCACAGAACATGAAAACAGCTGTCACTGTCTTTTGTGTTGTGAATTTATGGCCTAACTGTCACTGTCACTTAATGATTTCAATAAAATAATAATTTAAACAATTTGAAAACTATAGTCACAAACCAAAATAGACGGAAAATAGTAAATAATAACGTATACTACGGTCATACGTATCGCTAAAAACCAGTAAAGCTTAACATTGTGTTATTATATATCATAATTTTGATTCTATAACAAAATATAATAAAAACAATAATACCTAAGTTATTAACGTTTATATATAATTATAAATATTGCCTTAATTTAACTACAACATCATTAATAATTATATACTGTTATACTGTTACCCCACGAAGTTCCTCGACGAAGTATTCGGGAAAGTTGACCGAAGTATGAAATATGACGTTAAACACTCGTGCGAAGTAAGGCGAGGTGCTGTTCACACTCATGTATTAGCCTCGCCTCGCCCAACTTCGCGAGAGTGTGATGCTGGTGACGCTGGCACTCCGAACAATGTAAGTACTTATCCGGTAATTCCAGTATAGAGAAACATGACCAAGGAGGATAGATAAAACATGACGATAAATTAAATTGGTTAATTCTGTGTTTTGGATTTTTAATTTTTAATGTTTAATCCAAGGAGAATAGAGGTAAGGAGCGCAAGCTCCGTGTATTAAAAGTGTACGTTGAAAGACGACGAACTGATGGCGCTGGTTGCAGTTAGTGATAGTAAACAATTCAACTCAGCGCGCACTTCACTCCGTTTCATTTCATACTCTCAAACTCTCTAGATCACTGCCCTAGACACACCAGCGCCATCTCAATTCGACGATTTTAGTTGCCACTTTTTTAGTTTAACACCCATATAAGATTGTTCTCCTTATCTCTACGCTCCTTAGTTTAATCTATGCTAATTTGAATTTAGTTTGGCCATAGAGCATTTTATTTAAAAATTACTTGTCGACGTTATAATGTCAATTGTCATTGTCATCGTATCGCTTTTCAATTTTCAATTTCGATTTTGAGTTTTGAGTTGACTTTGACTGACGACTTTGTGTCCGAGTCCGAGTGTCGACGAAGTGTCGACTGTCGAGTCGAGTCGAGTGATAAAGTGATTGTGTCGCGACACACGACGCGTATGTTGTAGGCGGAGTTCGCGATAATTATTTTAATTTTTAACACCAATAATGCACTCGTTCCACTTTTCGAAAGATTTCTTTTATTTTTAATTTCTATTTTTAGTGCTGTGTTCTACTTACTTGCTTTCATTCCAATTAGTGAAGTGCATGAAACAAAGGCTGTGCAATTTTTTTTTAATAAGCTGCCTATTTTATTGAATATGATGTCACTGTGTGTAAATCCTTGAAAATATGAGTGTTTGCGTCGAAGCGGACGTGTCTAGCCCTCTATCCGAGGGTCAGAGCCCGAGTGATTTGACAATATCAAAATCGTCGTCCGAAAGTCAAAGTTTTAACAAGAACGAGAAAAGTGAGGCAGGTCACGATAGTAAAGATGAGAAATCAGAGCCTAGCACCCCTAAGCCTCACCCGATGGCGTTCACAGTTGACTTTGGTGAAAGCAAACGAATCGACAATCGACGACTTGAAGAATTAGCCAAGAAATCCCAAGCTAGACATCAAAGAGTTCAATCAATGTCAGCGAGTCTTACGAGATCTAGTACCACTGCCCAGAAACCTCCCATGAGCGTTAAACTGCCTCGTAAAGCACAAGGCTACAACTCCGAAGGCTACTTCTCTTCTGATCAAGAAGATAGCGGATTATCTGGTTCAGTTAAGCTCAGGAACAGTCCATTAGCTCAAAACTTTGAAAAAGCACATATCACGAGTCCAATAACTTGTAGATATGTTAGGTCTCCAATCAATGACAGTTTGCCACAGAGAAAAACGTCCAAAAGTCCCATAGTTGATAGTATAATGTCCAGAAGTGATAATTTTACAAGACATGGTCTTAATTTGCCACTAAAGAATACAAATTGTTCCTATAGAGATGTTCACAGGACTCCTAGCTACGGTAATTTATCTGCCAGCTACCAACATAAACATGTAATGGCGGATATATTGGACCAAAGTCCAGAGGGGGTGATGCTGACGGATATTTCTAGCCCGGAATTAGATATATTGACACCCGACAACGGTTTGTCCACGCCGGAGCCCAAAAGTCCTCTGCAAAAGATCAGAACGCTATCAGAAACTCCAGATTTGTTGTTCAAGAAGTGCAATAAACCCGAACCCTTATATATAGATGAGGATGTCGATAGACAATCTGAAAACTCGTCCACTGGCACATACACCATAGAGTGTGATAATTACACAGAAGAGCAAAAAGCAAGAATGAGTATTGATAAAGCATTTGGCACAGATTTACTTAAAGGTGTCATAGAGGATACACTAAAGAGACGAGGCAATAGCAACGAAAGAGATCCAGAACTAATATTTGATTTCTCAAATACACAGAAAGTCATAACCAAGGAGCCTCGAAGGGAAATTGGTTTGAGAAGTCCATTGGTCAATAATGCTTTTGAAATACCGAAAACATCGAAAGACAAGAACGTTTTAGAGATATCGTGCTGCTACGAATCACCTACTGAAAGTGATTTGGCAGCTCAAACTTCCAAACAGATCAAATCGACTCGAAGCTATCTGGAAAAAATCAAGAATAGGGTAAGAAATATAACGGAAAAAACATTTGCCAAGTCACCACCAAAACATGGCGACCCGGCTGATCTGGGCAGCTTCACTTCTGTCACGACTTCTGGCGTTTTGAGCTCAAAGAACCCATTAAAAGTTGAATTACCACCGAGGAGGCGGTTCAGCTTGACGAAATCCGAAATAGATCAAACAGATTATGTGCACAGACTATCCCGGGAATCCTCGGTGCCCGTTTCCTTGCCTAGTAATAAATTGCCTCTCAACGATGCTAAATTTGAAAGCACTGCCTTGAAGAATGTACAGAAAGCAATGAGAAATGATAATATAATGGTTTCCTCTGACATTACTCACGATCAGGTCGTCGGTAAACTGTCCTATTTGAGTTTGAATAGGTGCAAAGGCGACAAGACCTGGATACAGGATTGGGCAGATAGCGTGAAGAAATATAATAACGATACACTGGCCATTAAGGAACCAGATCTCAATGACACGTTTGCTGTGGAGGATAGACCACCGATGAGTCCTCGACATGTTTCTAAACGTAAGTATATTGCAATATGTCTCAGCATGTAGAGTTAGGATATTCTTGTATAGAATTTGCGGCATAAGTTTACCGCAGACTGTTTGGATAAGGATTATATGTAAATGTGGTACCATTATCCTCTATTCTGGGATTATTAACACACTAGCTGTTGCCCGCAACAGGAAAGGTGGTTGCAATTTATAATTCTAAAATTCATACTATTGAAGAGTTTGTTTGTTTGTTTGTTTGGTTGAACACATTAATCTCAGTAACTAACTACTAGTTTAAATTGAATCCTTTTGTGTTTAGTCCATTTATTGAGGAAGGCTATAGGAGTATAGGCTATAGAGAATGCGGACGAAGTCGCGCTACAGCTAGTAAATAATATGTTTGGATGGTTTAGAATGAAATTATTATACACTAGCTGTTGCAAGCGACTTCGTGTCTGTGAAACCATAGAAATGCACATACAAAATTTCAATCCAATCGGTCAAGCCGTTTAGTAGTTGACATACCGACAGCAGCGCCACCTACCGGGTCCAATTGTATTTTTAAATCATCCAGAAAATCATTGAAATACCCATATAAAATTTCAACCCAATCGGTTCAGCCGTTTAGAAGTTATATGTGAAAAAGATAAGTACGGAAGGATAATTCTTACTACCCGTTGTCCTTTTACCCGTTTTCCCGTAGGAATGAAGCATTTTCCCGCGGTAAAAAGTAGTCTATGTTCATCACAGATAATGTCGGTTTCTAATGGTAAAAGAATTTTTCAAATCGGTCCAGTAGTTTCAGAGCCTATACAAACAAACAAACAATAAAATGTTTCCACTTTGTAATATTAGTATAGACTGCCTTTAATTGTGTATTTATTAGTGTTTTTGAATTGTAAATAATTACTTTAAAGTCTCATGAAAACATTTATTTCTTGAATGGAAAACAAAACTTTATAAAATTTGAGTTTATTGTAATTATACCCAGATTAGAGTTGACTTTGAAATTTTGAAATCTGATTTTTATCTCACAAAAGCTTAGTAGTTAGATCTACCCATTTTAAAGAAAAAACCGTTTAAACAGTTTTTTAAATAGACAGGCAGACAAATAATATGTTTTTGTCTTTGTCTATAATTAACAGTAATACAAATATGTAAAACAGTCTATTAGTCATTTCACTAATTAGTTTATTAACTCTGAAATTAAAGTAATAATTACATAAACAAACGCAACAACATATTATTCAGAAAATAAACAAATCTATATTTTTATCACATATATGGAACCTCTTTGATGTTTGTTATTTGAATTTGTGTAACTAGGAAAGTCAACCTTATTGCGAACATATTAAGTATCGAAATCATTTGTAATATTAACATACTGATAAAATATAGTACAGATAAGATAATTATGTAGGTATACATATAATTACAACTTCCTGTGAAGCTAAAAAAATTATTAAATGTTTTTTTATTATTATTCACTAGCTGGTGCTAACGAACGAACAAACAATAAAATCTTTCCTCTTTATAATATTAGTATACTTGTTGGAATTATACCTTTATGATTAGTAAAGATAGACATCATTGTCTACGGCAAGGCCGCGATGTGGTTTTGACAATTGGAAACGTCTTTTCGTTCGCTTCTGTATAGGCCCCGATTTCACGAAAAAGTGCGATCCCCTTATATCTCGGAGAGTTGAAAAGATAAGATATTCAAAAATGGCTCAAAAGACGCTTACGAGAGCTGTAAGGTGCAAAAAGAATTTTTCGAAAAAGTCAAAAGAAAGTTATGGCCCAAATAGTGAAAAAAATTGATCGTTTTTCCCAAAATTTTTAATTTTGGCGCTCGATATTTTGGAAACGAAGAACGATATCAAAAATTTGAGAAAAACACCTCTGGATAATTTAGTCAGCTACAATTGAGCCTAAAATAAAGACGATCGGGTTTTGGGTTTGCCCTGTAGCTTAACCTTTTTGAAAGTAGTCACCAAGTCAGAACAATATAATTTCGAATTCCTTAGATTCATCATTTCCAATGTGTTCGATAGTCGTGTGAGGCACGAAATCTGTGATTTTTTATCTACCTATCACAAATACTGAAATAATAAAAAAAAAAAAAATTTCTTAAAAAAAATTAAAGTACTATCTGCGGCCCTCCAATTCATTTAGTAGTTCGGATTGGCCCGGGGTCGTAACCGGCTTGGATAGCCCAGTAGCACTACCATGAGTTGCTATCGAAATCTTAAGTTAGTTACTTCTGTCGATTACGAATCTTTCACCCTTCAATGTGCTAGTGAATGATTTAACTACTAACGTTACGGTATTTCTCGAGAGCATCAGTCAAATTTGTAACTCATGGTACAGTAGCACTACCATGAGTTTATGACTACTGAAAGCGCTAGCGAGAGATGAACGAGAACGTAAAATATTTGTATGAAAAATTGTACAGCGCCTCTAGCGGTCACGCAAAGAACTAAAACCGGTAACATGAGTTGTATAAGTGAAAAACCTATCGAATGTAGTCGCTAGCGACCATTAGCGACTGACGTTTAACTTGATATTTCTATACAAAATCGGTACCATGAGTTACAAATTTGACTGATGCTCTCGAGAAATACCGTAACGTTAGTAGTTAAATCATTCACTAGCACATTGAAGGGTGAAAGGTTCGTTATCGACAGAAGTAAACTAACGTAAGATTTCGATAGCAAGTCATGGTAGTGCTACCGATTTTGTATAGAAATGTCAAGTCGCTAGCGACTACATTCGATAGGTTTTCCACATATGCAACTCATGTTACCGGTTCTAGTTCTTTGAGTGACCGCTAGAGGCGCTGTACAATTTTTCATACAAATATTTTACGTTCTCGCTCATCTCGCTAGCGATTTCGGTCGTCATAAACTCATGGTAGTGCTGCTGGTCAACGGTATTAGATTTGATCAATAAGGCGTTTTGTTTACAGCGCGTAGTCCACACAGCGGAGTGACTCCAACCAAAATACCGAGCCCTGTGGGAACGTTGCTTCAAAGGAGAACTCCGGTGAGTAATTTTTTCAAATTCAAAGTAATTTACATATTTATTTGCTGAATATAGCTACAGTTACATAAGTTGTTGTAAATTGAAATAGATAGTGTCCACATATTAAAAAAAAAAACAGTGGCACTCCGGGAGTGCCGACTGAAGTGAAACCTTGAACAATTACGTGTTCATTTTTTGAAGCGTCAGGAAAGTACATGCACTTATATATAGAGGTGTCGGTTACGGTAACAGTGTCGCGAGTTCAATGATTTTTTCGCATCTAAAAAATGCTCAACGCGCTTTAGGTTAATTTTATTACTGAATTTTGGTTCTGATTTTCAAACATCCTTTTAAAGATATAAAATAAAATAAAGTTATTTTCCAAATTTAGCTCTCTAGACTTTGTAGTTTTGACTTTTGGTTGTGCATTGAAATCTTACTAATCTTAGGTCTGATTAGGTCTTTAAACAGTCTTAGGCGAAAGGTGCAAGAAATCCTGCACTGTATAGGCTCCTGTAGTTTAAATATTGTTTCTTAATACTAGAATAATAATTTCAATAATAATATTTTCTAGGAGCAGGCAAGAAATGCTATGAAAATGTTTACAATGTTCATTCCATTGCACACTCAAGAGTGAAGCATTTAGAAAACTATTTTGAATCTATTTACTTAAAATATTCTTAAATAAATAATTATATTTTCTATTACTTCTCCTTTTATTTTAAACTAGATCTGCTTAACAGATTAAATAAGGATGTTCACTAATAAGATTTAAAATTGGGATTATTTTTGTTTGACAACTCTGTTATGGGAAGTTTATAAAATCATATAGGTAGTCAAAATATTTAAAATTATTTTTTTAATACAACTATTATGTACTTTAAATTTCGCTCCAAAACGCCAACACTTGACGCCGCCGTAAGAATGAAGCATTTTCCCGCGGTAAAAAGTATGCTATGTTCATCACGGATAATGTCGGCTTCTAATTGTAAAAGAATTTTACAAATTGGTCCAGTAGTTTCGGAGCCTATTCTATACAAACAAACAAATCTTTCCTCTTTATAATATTAGTATAGAATAATTAAATTCCTTAAAAATATTGTGTTCTTCAACCGTAAGGTTCTCGGCATTCGGCAAGTTATTGGCGAAATACGACCACAATTGCTACGAAAAGTGTGTCTGAATTGGAAATCCACATGGCGGTTCCCATAAAGCTAGTTTCACTCATATTAAAAACATATTTTTTGTTTTATTTGAGTTTTAAGTTGTGAACCTCCAAAAAAAAAAAAACACCTTCAGTAGTTATAGGAGTAAGATTTTACACAATGTTGTGACGTCACAAGTAAACAAAAGTCCGCCGACCAGTTGGGCAACTGGTTGCTAAATATTTGTCGCCCAGTATAATAAAAATAATTACATATATTGTTCCATTCCAATTAAAGTAAATGTGTAAAATATGTAGACTGGAACAGAGCAATGAGGACGTGATTTCACAATGATTTTTATAATAGATAGAGAGAGCCCTTATCTCTCTAATCTTTGGGATTTTAATGCAAAATTCTTGTGCATAGCTAAATAGTGTAGGTATAAAATAATTTATATAATAATTTGATAATAATAAATCTGTACTGGTCGGTGATCGAGTAATTTACTTTGCTTTCAGAAATATCGTGTATATAGGCTCTATACATGATACTGAAACTAAATTGACGATTTTTAGAATTTTTTTTCTGTATGTATTTATGTATGTATGTATGTTCCTCCATCACTCTTAAACGAATTGACTGATTTTCATGAATCTTGGTAGATAAACATTTAGAAGTACTGGACACGTGATAGGCTACTTTTTATCTCTTTTTACGCGGACGAAGTCGCAGGCAACAGCTTGTAATATAATAATAGAGTACTAACTATTAATTGTGCCTGCTACTTGGCCCGCTTGGAATATTTAGGCTGTGTCCATCCTGAAATTTTATTGTAACTATTTTGGTGAAATAATTGGATTACTAATTTTAAAGATTATATACCTCCCAGGCAACACATATGCCAGATAACAGTATGAAATTCACAAATTATTCAGTTTAAAGCTTTGTTATAAGGGTATTAGAGCTGACAAGATAGGCAAATGCTGTATTGAATGATTTTTGGGCTATTATAACACTATGAGCTATTATGGGCTACTATTCAGCTACTATTCAGCTTATTATGTTGCTACTATACAGCTTAAAACAATTTATTTTGTGCCCAAATTGCTTGAATAACGGCTGTATAAATGCATTTATTCAAAGAATATTCAGCCATTCTGTGTTGCTTGGGCTCCTAGACTACATACACACAAACCTTATCTCTTTATAATATTAGTATTGAATAGATAGAAAAGGCGAGCCTTTTACCTTTAAGTAATAAACTTGTCTAGACATTGGGTGTGATATACCTACAGACAGATCCAGGTATATACAGTGTGTCTGGTAAGTAATTGATAAACCTGGCTTCAAAGATAGTTCTAATCATGACCTAACTAACTATAATTAGATTTTCGTTTTGGTGAAACTCGCATTGTTTTCGAGGTTTACGCATCTTTTTGTTATTTTTGAAGTATTGTTGTTTGGATTTTGATCGATGAAATCTGACACACAGATAGTTTATTACCTGGGTTAACAACATTATAATGTGATACTTTTTATCACGAAATATGATAAATTGGGCTACACCACACTGTCGCCGTGGCGGCGCTAGCGTCGTCACAACAATAAGGTGTCAGATATTAACATTAAAAAAAAAATATATATTAAAACGAAAATTAAGACTTCAAATGTATGTTTAACATTATATACAATATGGATTCGGAGAGATAAAATTAATAGTCGAGAATCGAACCCATAAAAGTTATTTCAGTGCCAGGAAGATAAGTGAATGCATTCCGTAATGTGGGCGCGCGTTTTAACACTTTCGCAATGCATAGCGCAGCGAGACGCATGAAAATTGTAGGGTCACCATGATATAATGATAATAATAAATATATCTTCACATATTCCACACAGCACCATCTGGTTCCAAAGTAAGCAAATAATGCTTGTATTATGGATACCAGACAGCTGATATACTACATCCACGACTCTAACAGTTAACAGCTAGGGTTGCTACTTGCTAGCCACTAGACCAAAATATTTATTTGTTTCAAAAAATTACATAAAAAGATTACCAAAAAAAATATCATTTTATCACTATGGTTTTTTTTAAATAATTTAGGTCTTATACGAATATATGGCACACCGTGTATTGTATACTTAAGCTAGCTGTTGCACGCGACTTCGCCCGCGTAACTTTGTAAATTACATACTAAAACATTCCTCGAGAACCACTCTATCCATTGGTGAAAACAACATTAAAATCGGTGCAGTAGTTTTTGAGTTTTTAGCGTACAGACAGACAGACAGACGCGGCGGAGGACTTTTTTTATAATACGTAGTGATGTATGGTCACCCTACATCCGAGAATCGGCGAAGATTGCCTCCACTATAAACTTGCGACATTTTGTCCTTAATGCGCTGTCGTAACGCTCGTCTGCTATGCATAATATGATTACTATATTTAATGTGACCACAGCTCTAACGCTCTCTCATTGTCTGATCATCACTACACCGGCATTATCATCATCATTATCATAACATAAAATGTGGTGGATTTACCTTAAGAACTCTATAGTCTTATTAAAAAATCAAAGTTTTAATTATCTATACAAATATTGTAAAGAGGAAAGATTTCATTTATTGTTTCTATAGAATAAGCTCCGAAACTACTGCACCGATTTGAAAAATTCTTTTACCATTAGAAACCGACATTATCCGTGATGAACATAGGCTACTTTTTACCGCGGGAAAATGCTTCATTCCTACTGGAAAACGGGTAGTAAGAATTATCCTTTCGTACTTATGTTTTTTTTCATATAACCTCTAAACGGCTGAACCGATTGGGTTGAAATTTTGTATGTGTATTTCCATGGCTTCACAGACACGAATGTATTATATTTTATAAAATTACGCGGAAGAAGTCGCGTGCAACAGCTAGTAATAAATAATTTGTGTATCGGTGTTTGTGTAGGCAAGGTATAACTTCCTTAA
Source organism: Synanthedon vespiformis (assembly GCA_918317495.1). Classification (NCBI taxonomy): domain Eukaryota; kingdom Metazoa; phylum Arthropoda; class Insecta; order Lepidoptera; family Sesiidae; genus Synanthedon; species Synanthedon vespiformis. Next base: position 748,937 of record OU906971.1, on the reverse strand, counting down.
TCCTATGATCGATTAAGGATAGCGCAAGTGGACGAGTGGACTGTTAGCTTGTCCGACGATCTCAACACTAAAAAAAGGGTTTGATTAAGAAGAAGGCTCTATAAATTAATATCCTTGTCACTAAGTCTAGATGTTCCTATTTTGTAATCGCATCGATTTTAACTTCCGTATTTTTAACATTAAAAAAGAAACAAGGTTTAATTCAAACTCTTATTACGTGTAACATAACAGTTGTAACGCCCATTATTATTGTAATCGTCATTTTTATCAAACAATAGGCTGTACGGAAAGGTATTATCGTTGCACGAAAAAAAAATGAGATCTCATTGATCTAGCTCGTACACACAAAGTAGGAGTTCACATTCCGCGCGTCGTGATTCACCACCTGTCAAACTTTCGCGGTTAAAAAATGGCGTGTGCCTGCAAAATGGCGTCGAAGTACGGTGCTAGTTGAGTCACTCATTTTTTTATTTTATTTTTTATTTTTACTCTGCCGCCCGCCGCGCCGGTGGTGTGGTGTGTCTTTTGTGCTGGGTTTTTGCAACACTTCAGCACAAAAATATAATGAAAGTCGCCATCCGACTGAGACTGTGAGGTCATTGTGTGATTATTTTTTTCAATAAAAGCGAAAGTGTAATTTTCGAAAAAGTGAAACTCAGAAAATTGCCATTTTTTTCTACGCTAAAACGTCTACTAGCTAAGATATTTAACCTAAAAATGTGTCCACAAAAGAATTTTTGTGGTACAACCGTGTAAGAGCCGTTAAATTAATGTTATTTATGATAAGCGTAACCGACTTCTCAAATCTCTTTTAACGTATAATTAATAGCCCGTCTAATTTTAATCATAAACAAACGATAATCTAACATAAACAAGCTAGAAAAGAGATGAATAAAACCTGCCGGAAGTGTTCCCTGGTCGCCATGACGGCTGCGCGGGAGTCGGGGGCAACGCTCTCTAGTCTATGACTCAACGAGAATGCATTGTCGCGAGTTTATTTATTTTTTAAATCGCTCACACTTTGTCGTGACGTTTAGCGTACACATAAATGGAATTAACTTGCATATTAAAATTGATGTATTTTTTTGACGGTCTAATTTCAAATTGTCTCAAATTTATCATCATAATAAAATCAACCTGTGCCTCTCAACTGCTGGTTGTAGGTCTCTCACTAGACTCACTCTGCGTGCCTTCGCATCTACGCACTCAAGTGAACTCTGTTTTTCGCAGAATGTCCATGCCATTTAAATTATTGTTTTATAAATATTTGATGTTATTATTTATATGATATTTTTTGTTGAAACAATATTTAAATCAATTTAATCAGGGACATGTAATTCCTGCGAGAGGCAGAATTAACTGGCCTTTCAGTTCGTTTGTTCACCTGAGGTGTATATGGTGGAAATGGAAATGGAAAACACTTCGTTTTAGTCCTCTACTTATTTAATCTGCACATCTTTATAAATTACCGAGTAGCTACCCTAGGAAATTCTATAGATACGTGTGTGTGTGTCGCTGAACTCCTAAAGGGCTGCATAAATTTGCATGTTTCTGTTCCTGTCCCTGGATGCTCTAGCTAGATTTACAATTGGACTACGGCAGGTGACGTTGCGATTGGGTGTCAGAACTTTTTTCTGGATAAGTCTGCCGGGTCATTCCTCTAGTTGACTTATAAAATTCCAATGCAAAGTGTTCACAGCGCTTACTATTCAATTTGTATTCAAGAAGTGGAACAGTCGTTGAGCCATGCAAGATGCAACGAAATGTGGACACAGGATTACATGGAAACAGCAGCTACTTAAATATACAAATGTACGCAGTCCGTGCAAGCTAAATTCAACTCTATACGTGAAGCTTTTAAAGTTGTATCTCGTTTGTACATGCATAAGGAGGACAAGAGGATAAATATTCGATTCGAATAGGGAATTTCTGGGAACGAATGTAATTGCTAAAAGTACTCTGGGAACAGTAATTATAGAATGTTGACATATTTTTTTTGCCTAGTAGTTGCAGAGTATGCCGTCATTCGGTATAGTCAATCCCTTACAAGAAGACCACGTGAAATAATAGCATGTGTGCTTTTGTGTTTCGGTGAGTGAACAAGTTAATAGCAGGCGGTGCCAAAGTTTATATAAAAATATGAATAAACAAACATCAAAGTAATAATCGACATAAAATCGAAATCTGGATACGAACACGCATCAGTCATTTCGCCAGCCCACAATACTGACCTCTGGTCTATCTAATATTAGATTTTAAAATATGGCGTTTTGCTACGCTTCTGTATTTCAGATAAACATTTATAACTCAGACTCTGACAGCTTTTTGCTGTGTTTAACATTTCTTCGGGAAAAATAAATAAACAGCTACGAACTAGAAATACAACCAGTGATTGTCTTATAACAGCGTATATTTGTTACAAACATGTTAGGTTAGGTCCATGCACTGTCCATTGCACGAGTTGCCTGAGGCCATGGCCTTATAGGCTGCACGTTGTCGCTTTAGCGATAGTACCTCACTTTCGGTTGCTAAAACGACCATCGACGACCAGGACACACTTCCTGTCACTTTAAAAATGTTACAACAACTACTAATCTGGTCAGGGGCCCTAGCCAAAAGCAAACGTAAACGCTACGCGGAGGCTACGCTACACTAGGAGCAAGCTTTATTTCTTTCGTTTCGTAAGTACGCAAAGGGAGCGTTTGCATTGGTTTGCTCTTAGCTAGGGCCCCTGTGCTGTTTCTAAAGAGCGATCGCACACGCGTCTATACAATTGCGAAGTTATCGCAGCAGGCAACAATATTGAAGTCGAACCGCGTTGCCCGCGCGATAGTATAATGGCTATAATGTGTGGCCTCAGTACAAATCTGGCAAAGCTTAATGTGCGGCATCGGTACAAATCTGGCAAAGTTAATGTACTATATCAGTACAAATCTGGCAAGAGCCAATCGAGAGTAGCAAATGTGTCGCCTCGCTTATCGCCGTGGAACGACGACGGTGGATCCAGACTGCTTCTGACCGGTCCTTTGAAAAATTATGGTGGAGTCCTATGTCCAGCAACACTTTTGGGGTGGGAATGAACAAGTAGCAAGGAGCGATAGAAATTATTGGTTTTGGACCTAAACTAACTAGGTTCCTGACACCCCATTGGGATACAAGACTCAAGGTAGACCGACCGAAAAAGTAAAATTCACTAACGTTTTATGTAATTTAAATGGTTGTTTACTTTACTAAATGCAAAAGCACAAAAAAATATGATATTTAATTTATTCGAATAGGGGGCGTAGACCACAGGTACCCCAAGACCCATACAAAAATAGCATAAATATATATATAGCAGGATAAAGGGACTGATTCTCTCTCTCCGTGTGCTTCTTCAGTCCTGAAGGTTAGCCGTCGACTTACTGAACCGGTCCCTAACAAGAGCCAACTGGAACAGCTGCTCGACCGAGGCAATCCCTGTCCACTCTCGGTTTTTTCTGAGATATCGAGAATTTCACGATTGGTAAGCTAAACATTAGCTTCATATCGCTTGCACGTGATATTATTTTTTTTTGTTTTTTTTTTTTTCAATAATTACCCGAGCCGTATTGCATCAACCGATTAATGCGCGTGCGTCTAGTCATCGGGCAGCTGTTTAACGTTCCTTTTCACGCGCCGTTCATAATATTCAATTATAACGCTTTGGTGAATTCCAATTGAAATATTCCATTGTTTAATGAATCGGTTGTGTTGTTTTCAAATTATTGCATTGTCTAACTAATAACTAAACGCCTATGGGTCAATGGGATGGGATACCTTGAATTATTCACACCAGTAACTATATGTAAGATTGCCAAACCCAATCGAATTTATTTCGCGAACTTACGGTAGTTTTTTTTTTAATAAGTATTAGCTAGTGTGTAAAAGTAGTGTAGTGTAGTTTTTTTGGCGGATTGGGACAGTTGTTTGTTTGTATGGAGAATATAGGAGAATTTGCTACTTGCAAGAGGGTAAAACAGCGGCTGACATTTTTTACTGCGTTAGTAGTTATACGGCGTGAAAGCAAAACAAACACTTTCGCATTGACTTTTAGTAATTCTAACGATTTGAAAAACTGACCATCTGAAAGTCAGTCCTTTTGAAAATCTAACCTTTTGAAAGTAAAGGGTATTTTTAAAATGGGCCATAGCTCGCTCCAAGTACACTTCGCTAAATATAAACACCGGTTTCGATATTCAAACCGCAACACAATATTCCAATTTTAAACTAAAATGGGAATGGAACGTAAATATTGAATAAAAAAAAAAAACAATATCTTCAATCGAAATTAAACCTTGTGCCATATATTCATAAAAATGATTTTCAAAAGAAATCACGTTGGTCTTGGTGTCGCGGTTCTAATTTTAAATGTGACAGTGACCCCATTTTTAACGCGTTTCGTTTCACACACATGCTCTTCGTTCAAAAACTTAAAATTTTATATGCCATTAATGAATTTTAATTTATACATATACCTATATTTATCGGTATCGTAAATATGGTGTTCACAATAATAAAACAACGCTTGCGAAGTTTATTACGCTTTTAAATCGAAATAACTTTTCCTTTTTATTCGATACCGATATTTTAATTGCTTATAAGTAAGTGCCTTTGTTTATTTCATTATTTCTAAAATATTTTTAATATCTTGTTAATATAAGTACATGTTTTATATTTTAATATGTTTAATATCTAGATATTAAACAGGCTGAACAAGGAGAAATATTATAAAGAAGAAAGAAGGTCTTAGAAGCATTGATTTGAAGCTTATCAATTTGAAACAATGATACCTCGAATTTCGAACGTCGCTCGCCATCTTGTCTGAAATCGCGACGGGCATCTCAAAATGGCACTCGCGAGGCCTTGAATGGACAATCAATGCTAATTTTAACTTTGTATCGTGCCACATACGGTTCATAATGTTTATTTAATACTTTTAATAGTTTTGGCCTTTCATTTGGATCTGTGTTCGTTCTCCGGGATGCGGGATGTCTCTTTCGTATGAATGAATCAGTGGACTATTAGGTGATATATAAGTATAAAGATTTTTTCAATTGAGGTAGCCTAACTACAGTAATGTCTTAGGATTTGATTTTCCATGTAGAAGTCACATTTTTAATGGAATAAAAATGATAAGCATGGGAAAAATGTATTTCTTCAAGATTGTCTGAGGATTTTACAATATTTTGTTAAATCACAATGATTATATTGTTCACTCTTTCTTCTTGTTTCTTCTTTTTTTTTAATTTTATTTTATTTGTTAAAATATCCAATAATTTTAAAAACAAATTTATATTTTTTCTTATAAGCAAAAATATATTTTTTAAAACCTATTTAAATGGTAGTTTGTGGAGTTTAACGCGTCCAATCAATCACACAAACAAATAAACCCTTCAGCCTTATTATTTAGTAGTTATAGATTGAAAAGTTATGAACAATTATAGACACTTAGTCACTTAAGAAATTATGTTAATTTAGTTAACAGAGACTAGTTAGTCTCAAGCTCAACTCACAACCGATCGTCTCATGCATTATGGATACAATTAACTTGAACCGTTAAGTGTCACTTAACTGTTTACCTTATTAAGTCATTAATTTAACAAAGAATAATATGTAAAAAAAACGTGTAAAAAGCTAGACAATGGGGCCGTTGAACTGAATTCTCTCTATGAAACCGGGGTTATACCGGTCGCTTTAAAAACCTTTTTATCCGATAAAAATCTCAGATGAGACAGATAAAACATAATAATGCGTTTATATAAAACTAGCTTTTTGGATAGATGGCGCTATCTCCCGGGCCAAGCCGCTAGTATTCACTTTTATTTTAGATTTCCCGTAGGAATGAAGCATTTTCCCGCGGTAAAAAGTAGCCTATGTTCATCACTGATAATGTCGGCTTCTAATGGTAAAAGAATTTTTCAAATCGGTCCACTAGTTTCGGAGCCTATTCTATACAAACAAACAATCAAATCTTTCCTCTTTATAATATTGGTATAGATAGTTGGTATTCTATAAAATTATATATTTTTCAAAAAATCAACTGTAATCCTATTAGAATAGATAAATGATTGGTCTCGCTGCGCTCGACTAGATACGGCCCTACCTAAAGGCAATAGCTCCGTGAATGCGGCAAAATTTTATTGCAGTGTGTGTAAAAAATCGTTACTATTTATCACTTTTTACACAGTTTCACTATGCAAATTGGCATTTTATCATGCCCAAAATTTAATATAACATTCGGCACGTACACATTACAGACAGTTTGCAGTGTGACTAGTTCGGGTACGCCGAATTCGGCGTAGTATTTGTTGCCGCATTTGTCAAGTACGTCGGCTGTATCTAGTAGAGCGATCGAGATCAATCAAATATCTTTGCCTCTAGTTATTAGACTGGTTTTTTAGTAGAGTATGTAAAAGTCCTTAGAAAAATAAGTGATAACAAATGTAAGATATACTTACTTAGATAATAATATACCTAACATGTATGTATAGATAGATATAGATTCTAAAGTTTGAACCTAAAATGTTTTTTATGTCAAAGTTGTATTTCATTTAAATATTTGAATAAAAAAATGACATACATTCACTTTCATAAATAAAAATATTATATTAAACTAGAAATAAAATTCCAAGGTGTGTTTCATACGGTTATATTGGTCGCAAATGTATATATTGTAACGTGTGCCCTACACGCTAAGGTTCACTTTGGCTTGACACTCGGATGACGTCATAAGACACTCCTTTCCACCTGTTGACCAACTAATTAATTAACTCAGATTAGGTGCATGTTACACTCGGATTCGCTTGTCGACTACAATGGGGACTTATTATACCTACTTGTTGTGTATTTCTCGTTTAAAGTATACTAGCTGGTGCTCGCGACTTCGTCCGCGTAGAAAAGTATAAAACGCCATCTACCGTATTTTGGATAGATGGCGCTATCTCCCGGGCCAAGCCGCTAGTATTTACTTTTATTTTAGATTTCCCGTAGGAATGAAGCATTTTCCCGTGGTAAAAAGTAGCCTATGTTCATCACGGATAATGTCGGCTTCTAATGGTAAAAGAATTTTTCAAATCGGTCCATTAATTTCGGAGCCTATTCTATACAAACAAACAAACAATCAAATCTTTCCTCTTTGTAATATTAGTATAGATAGTACTTAGATACACACACACACCAAAATTATTAATTGAAACTATATACGTACCTAAGTTTATATATGTAAGTATACTTGTTGTACATATATTTTATACGATAGTATAATTATTAATTTATTTATATTCCCATTACAACTACTAATTTACAACAAGTAAAATTATTTATTTACGAGTTTCCTGCAAACGTAACTTGAAACGTAACTTGTGCCTATGCACCTGCCTATGTTATAACCAGTATAACATATTTAATTGTTATTACTGAGACGATGAGAAATAAAAATTATTTTCCTGGATTTTATGAACATACTAATAAACCCAATAGGCCAATCAACCTAGGTTTTGAAATGTAAGAAGTCCTAGAAGAAAACCAACTGCGCTATTGTGTGGAGAATAGTTTCATATGATATACTGACATGTTTTTCACTCGTGTTTATTATTTATGACATTGTTATTAACAATTTTATGGAAATAAATCGCTGTTTTTTTAGATTTTTGCTTATAAAATTGAAACAATCGGGGCAATCACGATGATGTTGCGAGACAATTTGTAGAGAACGAAAACACGAAGAAAATGAGAGGTCGAATGACTCGATCAGACCGTTAGTTTAGGAGAAAATCGGGAAAAAACCGGCCAAATTGATGTTTTTTCAAAACTTCATAACTTGGTTATTTTTTTACTTGTAGAGTTTATATTCCAGCCAGAATAATTGTAATTTAAAAATAAAAATCATAGATAACCGGTATTAAAATGCCTAAAATAGTCTTGAAAGTACAGTCGTTGAAAAAAGTGGAAAAAAAAATAAACAAGCTTTCCGGTTTCTAATTGGTTACGAGCGGACGTGATTTGGCAAGTATACGCCAAAAGCGTTATATTAATTCGCTATTTTCGAGTGTACTTGTTAATAAGAGCGGTCACGGTTCCAATCCCGATTAACGGAATCCGAGACCACTGAGTACAGTGTCGGCGAAAAGTCGTTTCAAATATTACATGTCGTGATCGCGATGTATTGTCTTACATTGTACGAAAGGATTGTCAGCTAAACAAATACTACTGGCTTGGATTACTTAACTAACTAGTTTAGTTACGTCTAATACTGAGTGCGTAGTGCGAGTTTCACTCGATCAAACGCATAGAACGCGTAAAAGTGAATTTGTATGAAAATGAAGCAACTTATAGTGCTTTAGCGAGGCTTTAGCCCACTTAGTGGCTAAAGGTCGAGAGATAGCTGCATGCATGAGACTGACTGAACGAATCCAAGACACGTTATGTATTGTATATTACAAATCATGTATTGTATACCTTCGAGTATCTATTCTACAGTGCACTACAAGCTACGATCGTTGGAGTAGACGAGTCTTGGAGCGAAGACCATGCACAGTCGTAATGGTCCGTGGGCGGTCCGCTCGCTCGGAGTGAGCTCATATAAAAATGTTATATCCAAACTTTGATAAAGGATACAAGGATACACCACATTCTGGGTTGCTTCACAGCTTGGGGTGATATTTCAAATTAATTGCACAAAGTTGTCCTTAAAGTGAACACGTGTTATATGACTTGAACCATTATTAGTAAATGTTAAGGTTCAAATCAGTCTATTAGTAAATGCAACATTTACATTATTAATCTTTTTATCAGAAATTAACGAGAGAAAGTGATAGCATATATAAAAGAATCCAGTGGACACTTTTTCGCAGTGATTTTGTTTGAGACCCTGAATCTAATGTACCCTGTATCAAAGTATCCAAAAGTGGACCTTTTGGATGATGAAGGTGGGCTATAGATAATGATGATAATGATTGACGAAATAAACCGTGTTAGCTATTGTATTTTTTTAAACACTTTTTTATTTTGTCGTCGACTGTACCTACGAAAAATTTAAGACAATCCCACCACTATCAGATGACTACGAATTGCGGAAGCGTGCCATAAAGCCGTGACGAATTGCATACTTTCTTACATTTTTATATTATTATTTAATCTTATAGGGTCTAGACGAAATACAGAAGCTCTTGTCTGTAGTCACAGAAATATCTACACAATATATTATAATAGCGACCCACATCGGTTTCGCATTTTTTTTTAGGTCTTTTTTAAGGTCTTATGGACACAAATAAAAAATGTCTATCTTATCGCGCACTGATTGTGAGACATGAGTCTGATCGATACCCATGAGGCATGTCATTGTGTCTGTTTCTCCGCTAATATATTATAAATCACAAATGGGATTTTGATACGGTTTTCGCTAATGGCAAGAGGGATAAATTAGGAAGGTATGTGTGTATAAAAAAATATACAGAAAGCAACGCATCAGTGCTAAACCGAGGGCGGTACGCTCTAGTAATATTTGGTTATTTCTTTTTCTAAAATTACATCATCTCTCCACCCCACCCTTAAGTGAAATGACCTTGAACTGGTTTTGCTGTAAATAAAAATAAAAACCCGCGTTATAAGGTCGCAGTAATGTGGCCACACCTTTATATTGTATGTGGAACTAACACTCTTAATTGTTACTTATTTTAGGTGTATATGAATAAAATTCGAAGTCATAAATAATTTTATAAAATTTTTTAATTATAAATCATTATAATTATAAAATGTCAAAATTACAGATTTTCACTAAAATGTATATTCAAAATATTTTTTCAATTTTTTTTGTCTGTCTCGTCTGTATCGCCGAAACGGCCCGGCCAATTTTGACAAAACTTTCACTGCAAATAGCGGGTGTTATAAGGAGTACTAAGTTTTATTGTAGAAAAAAAATATTTATTTATTTTTATTTATTTATTTATATTTGGGAAACATACAATATCTCGATACACATTATACATATACATAAAAGTAAAACATAAATCAACAAAGTTTCCACTAAATAACTAAAACATATAATAAGTTACAAGACAGCAGTACATAATATTGAAAGCTGAGAGTAAACATATACACAAAGGCAGACAAAAAAAGAAAGAGAAAAAGAAACAAATACACCAGATAACAAATAGCATATAACATATAAAATAAATAGATAAACTGACCGCTACAAAGAGACGATTACACAACTATATTTTCGAGGGTCTGTTTAAGGCTTCGTTTATACGATCCTATAGGACTACTAAAGATATCCAAATCTAGCAAGTGCTCATTATAAAATTTACAGGAGCGATGCAAAAAGGTATTGCTAGTATATTTCTTTTTACATAACGAAACATGTAATGAACACTTACGACGCGAATTTATTCGAGGGCAACTCAAACCAATATTACTTAATAAGAACGGTGAATCAATATAATTATTCATGATCTTGTATAAAAACAGTTGATCCTTCTGTAGCACTACCATGAGTTTATGACGACCGAAATCGCTAGCGAGAGATGAGCGAGAACGTAAAATATTTGTATGAAAAATTGTATAGTGCCTCTAGCGGTCACTCAAAGAACTAAAACCGGTACCATGAGTTACAAATTTGACTGATGCTCTCGAGAAATACCGTAACGTTAGTAGTTAAACCATTCACGTGCACATTGAAAGGTTCGTTATCGACAGAAGTAAACTAACGTAAGATTTCGATAGCAACTCATGGTAGTGCTACTGAACTCGTCTATGACTAAGAGATGCGAACGTAGGTACATTGTTAAATCTATAATGAAGATGTTTCAAATACAAGTTAAACACTCTATCCAACCTCTTAATTTGAGTTTTATATTGCGGGTTCCAAACAATAGACCCGTACTCGAGTAGAGGTCTGACGTAGGAGTCGAATAAAAGAGAGAGGGTTGAACTGGCCTTGAAATCCTTGCTGACTCTCAGAACAAATCCAAGCATGCGGTTGGCTTTGGAAATTATGTAGTCAAGATGCTCGTCAAATGTCAACCTACAACCCATAGTATACCTAAGTCTTTCGTAACTATAACACGCGTTAAAGTGACATGGTCAAAATTATATTCATAATAAATATGCTTAGGGTTTCTAGAGAAAGTAATAACATTGCATTTCTTAATGTTAAGATCCAAATAGTTATTTTTACAGTAACTCATTAACTTATCGAGGTCCCTTTGAAGGGCCATGCAATCAGATATTGTTTTAATTTTTCTAAAAATCTTCATGTCATCCGCGTATAGAAGAAAGTTGGACTGGTCAAAAATATCAACAATGTCATTAATGAATAAGTTGAAAAATAGAGGAGCCAGATGCGAGCCCTGAGGCAAGCCAGATGTGACTGGCAGAAAGGAGGAGCAAAACCCTTTAATTGTCACTGCTTGGCTTCGATCACGAAGATAGGAAGTGATCCATCGCAAAAGATCCCCGTGTATACCGGCTACCTGTAGCTTACGCACCAACACCGAATGCCTTACTTTGTCGAATGCCTTTGAGTAATCGGTGTATATAGCGTCCAATTGGAAACCAGTTTCCATCGTAGAGGCAACATGATGTACAAATTCACAAACTTGATAATTGTAGGCCTTAATAGGGGAAAAATATGGTCATATATAATTTTTTCGAATAATTTGGCGATAGTGTTAAGTTTCGATATAGGTCTATAATTAGCAATATTGTGTTTGTCACCATTTTTGTATAGAGGAATTATATGAGATTGTTTCCAGACTTTAGGCATCGTACCAGTACTTAGCGATAGATTGAAAAGAATAGTTAGGGGCAAAGCAAGATGCTCACGACAATTCCTAAGAAAAATTGGTGGTATGTTGTCCGGGCCAGAACCTTTATTCGTGTCCAAATTTTTTAAATAGTGTTTCACTGTCACCACAGAGATATTAATCGAATTGATGAGAGTAGAATTAGATGGTGGAGTGCCCGTATATAAGCGGTGTCCAGTAACCACTTGATGGTCCACAACGACGGTGGATGGCTACCGTCGCCTATTAGCACGAATAACGTCATATTATGTGGTACGTGCCCTGCAATTACTAAAGTAAATATTAAAAGTCGGCGTTTTTCAAATTAAATTTCAACAAGTTAAACAAACACCTGTAAGAAGACAATACCTACTTACCTATCATATGTTGGATATAAAATAATAAGTCGTACGGTTCAGTACGGATGCACGCTTAGTTGGTCACGACAAGTGTATCCTGTAGGACGCGGTTCAAGTCAAAAGCGGGTAACGGGCTAGAGAATATTAAGTTCTTTTGTCTGCGCGTTTGTCTGCGCGCTAATGTCAAAAAAAATTCAAGACTTCTGCCACAAAGTGGCAACGGTGTCGATCGGGCTAAATAAAAAAATAACTGGATAATTTGTAAAAGTGATTTTTTTAAATAATGTGAATATTTGATGTTGGTTTTAATTGATATTAGAGATAATGAATATGAATAATTTAATTAGCCTAACAAGGTCCCTTGCTTATGCAAGGGGTAAATATGTAACTCCCCCAATTATAATGTAAGTTATTTGGCAATACTGTAGCAATGTTTTATGTTATGGAAATATACGGCCCACGGGAGTGGTGTAACCCCCGGGGGGAAACAAAGAAAAAAATCTCAGAGGCGGCTTAACGAATTTTCTGATTACTAACAGGCTGAATCTTCGTGAGTAGCTTCAGTTTGCCGAGACGAACAACTTTTTCTTCTGCGAAAATTCTCGATAGAGGTAGCTAAAGGAGTTAGCTAAACCGTAAAAAACTTCCAAGCGTAGGACTGGGAAAACGTGCCACTCAATTTGTAGGACTATTCAGCATTTTATTATACAAATGTTTTTAGTATACCCATCCCTCCCAAAAAACCACTCCCAATAAATCATTACAAACCAGCTGATTTTTTGTGTGCAGTCCTACAAATTGAGTGGTACGCTTTCCCAGTCCTACGCTTGGAAGTTGTTCACGGCTGCCAACTCCTTTAGCTACCTCTATCGAGAATTTTCGCAGAGGAAAAAGTTGTTCGTCTCGGCAAACTGAAGCTACTCACGAAGATTCAGCCTGTTAGTAGTCAGAAAAAAATTCCTTTGAGGGATACTGGACCAATAGTTTATTAGGATATATAGGATACTTTTTATCCCGGAGGTTCCGAACTACAGCGCGTATACATATGAAGTTGCGGGCACCATTATGTGCGTGTTTTCTCACTTAAAAAGCTAAAGCTATACATTTGGAGATAATTTTTTTAAGAGATCAAATCAAATTACATTTGGTACGTTCGCTTCCGCCTATTACGCGGATCCGTGAAGGTACAGGACCTAGGTACACCTGTCAATGACGTCATATCCGCTCATTGTTAGCCCTTCGCCCGTGACGAATGACCACGAAAACTTTTTAATGTAAGCATTACATAAAAGTGTGTGTATACATTGTTTTCTTTTAATTGCATAGTTATGCCACAACACGATTGACAAATAGCTACAACCCTTTTTATGGAAGAAAATACCACTTAATCACTAAAAAAGTGCTGACTAGATCTCAATAATCTATATTCATCCTGTGTAACGTACATCTTGTAACTACAAATCCAAAAATAAACTGGACTTCTAAATTTAAGCACCTGTGACCATCTAAATTATATTATACCTACATCTTGTAAACTACAATTCCAAAAATAAACTAGACTTGTAAATTTGTAATAAAAGCAATCTGCATAGGTACTGTCTGAATTCCAAAAAAGACTTGACCTCAAAATTTAAACACCATACAAAACTCTATCCGAATGAATGAATGAAGCAAAGAAAACAATACTAAGTCGAGGCCGTGTCTTCAGACGCGATTCGCCACAGTTTGAAAGAATTACCAACATCCTTGAAGCAATAATACAACGGGTTGAGTCAATCGGTGCCAAATTATTTCAACAATCAATGTGCTTATGCTTAAACTTGTCTTGTCTATACTAATATTATAAAGAGGAAAGATTTGTTTGTTTGTTTGTATTGAATAGGCTCCGAAACTACTGGACACCGATTTGAAAAATTAATTTACCATTAGAAGCCGACATAATCGGTGATGAACATAGGCTACTTGGGGAACATAGGGAAAATGCTTAATTCCTACGGGAAAACGGGTAATAGGACAACGGGTAGTAAGAATTATCCTTCCGTACTTATCTTTTTCACATATAACTTTTAAACGGCTGAAACGATTGGGTTGAAATTTTATATGGCTATTTCGATGGTTTCCTGGATGATTTAAAAATACAATTGGACCCAGTAGGTGGCGCTGCTGTCGGTATGTCAACTACTAAACGGCTTGACCGATTCATTCTATTCTAATAATATTGAATAAATCATTGTAGAATACGATGGGGCCATAACAACAAAATTGGAATTGGAATAATATTGAAATTTTTTTTTTAAATAAAATACACAGTTTTAAAAATGTGTCACAGTATTGTTGTTGAAATGATGACCTTGGTGTTTCAACTTCCCACGCATTAGCCATACTTGTTACGTTTAACGATGGCTCAACATAAAAGTGGCCACCTGTAGAAACTCATTTATTTACTTACTAGCTGTTGCACGCGACTTCGTCCGCGTAACTTTATAAAATACAAAATTTCAACCCAATAGGTCAAGCCGTTTAGTAGTTGACATACCGATAGCAGCGCCACCTACCGGGACCAATTGTATTTTTAAATTATCCAGGAAACCATCAAAATAGCCATATAAAATTTCAACCCAATCGGTTCAGCCGTTTAGAAGTTATGTGAAAAAGATAAGTATGGAAGGATAATTCTCACTACCCGTTGTCCTATTACCCGTTTTCCCGTAGGAATGAAGCATTTTCCCTATGTTCCCCAAGTAGCCTATGTTCATCACCGATTATGTCGGCTTCTAATGGTAAAAGAATTTTTCAAATCGGAGCCTATTCTATACAAACAAACAAACAATCAAATATTTCCTCTTTATAATATTAGTATAGACTAAAGTGGACCCTATAACGCACTAGCATTCGCCCGCGACATCGTCCGCACCTGTTTTTCTCGCGGTATTAAACATTCTTTGCCAGTTAATGGCCCATTTCACTCTGTTCTTGAAGAGTCCTAAGTCATATGTTTCAGGGAACAATGATAAAAAGGGAGAGACTTTCACTTTTTCTCTGTAAAACCTTACATATCATCCGCCGCGTGTGTCTGTCTGTCTGTTCGCGATAAACTCAAATAACTACTGCACCGATTTTCATGGTGTTTTCAGTTTCACCAATGGATAGAGTTCACATCGAGGAAGGTTTTCTATACTAATATTATAAAGAGGAAAGATTTGTTTGTTTGTTTGTATTGAATAGGCTCCGAAACTACTTTACCGATTTGAAAAATTATTTTACCATTAGAAGCCGACATTAACCGTGATGAACATAGGCTACTTTTTACCGCGGGAAAATGCTTAATTCCTACGGGAAATCTAAAATAAAAGTAAATACTACGGCTTGGCCCGTGAGATAGCGTCATTTATACAAAATAGTACGGTAGATGGCGTTTTATACTTCTACTCGAACGAAGTCGCGAGCACCAGCTAGTATTAAATATATAAAAAAAGTTGCCTTGGTAACAAATAACAAGACATTTATTCTCTTATAATATAATAATTTAATATTACAATTAACATATTATTATTATTATAAATAGTACAGATTTCACCATACCATTTAGTTTCACAAATTTTTTTTTTTTTTTGTTTCATATTTCTTTATTTTTTAAATTAATGGACAAATGTTAATATATTGTAATGTCACAATTCTTTAGGCCTAATTGTATATAATTTAAATATATGATATATGTAATAATGGCAGTATGAAATAAAATAAAATA
Organism: Synanthedon vespiformis; assembly: GCA_918317495.1. Taxonomy (NCBI): domain Eukaryota; kingdom Metazoa; phylum Arthropoda; class Insecta; order Lepidoptera; family Sesiidae; genus Synanthedon; species Synanthedon vespiformis. Next base: position 733,026 of record OU906971.1, on the reverse strand, counting down.
AAAAATAAATGAAAATGATCGCTTATATATAGTGTGAGGCTAAGGCCAAACCTCAAGCTGAAACAATTGAGCTATATTTTTTTGCAATGTTGCCTCACAGTGACATTAATAAACTATTATTATGTGAGCTTGAATTTTCACAACCGTGAAAATCATATAGCGACTCACAAAAATAATAATGTGAGACGCCACCGTTAAGACCCCAAAAGCAGCAATGACTTTAGCCTGATGTCATCATATCTCACATACATCATGCAGCCCGATGACTCAAGAGTGACTCAGCTCAGGCCGTAGACGTGCCCATGTATGGTGTACCGCAACACAACACAATGGTTCGCAAAAAAATACACTATAATAATGTTTTCATAGATGTTTACTAATAGCGGAATACTAATATTAAATACCGAACACGAGGTGCGGACGGGGGTTTCATCCCTTCGTGGTTTTCTTTAAATTTTTTATTCAAAAAAATTAACAAAAAAAGTAGAAGTCATTGCCTGCGTTTGTGTTTCCCCAAAATTATAACCTCGGAGTCTTCAAATCGAGGGTAAATGGGCACTAACAAGGGTAAGCATGGAAATACACATACAAAATTTCAACCCAATCGGTCAAGCCGTTTAGTAGTTGACATACCGACAGCAGCGCCACCTACTGGGTCCAATTGTATTTTTAAATCATCCAGGAAACCATCGAAATAGCCATATAAAATTCCAACCCAATCGGTTTAGCCGTTTAGAAGTTATGTGAAAAAGGAAGGATAATTCATACTACCCGTTGTCCTATTATCCATTTTCCCGTAGGAATGAAGCATTTTCCCGCTGTAAAAAGTAGCCTATGTTCATCACGGATAATGTCGGCTTCTAATGGTAAAAGAATTTTTCAAATCGGTCCAGTAGTTTCGGAGCCTATTCTATACAAACAAACAAACAATCAAATCTTTCCTCTTAATATTAGTATAATAAGATAGTCAGCGCAATATTTCGATTTTCCAAATATTTTCACTCAAATACCACCTTCAATCTAAGTTAGTGTTCGTAGCAAGAGTTGGTTGTTCGGTTAAACGTCTGCCACTTGTCTCGTCCCATTGACCTGTATACATTCTAGCATTCCACATAACCTCGTTTGGGTGACGCCCGGTGGGCGGCGAATAAGGAGTGGTATGCCAAGGTCGAGTGAAAGTCGCCTATTGGTTCATTGTCTCTATAATATATTGCCCAGGGCAGATCGTCCGGTGACAACAGCCAAACCCCTTACAGAAGAAGACATTGAAATTACAGCTACTTATGGGATGGGGAGTGAGTAAGTATTAAGGGATGCTATAGGGCGTCCTCTAGCGTGGCTTATATTCTTATTTCTATCGGTAATCCTTTACCCTATCAAGGTCGACAGCGTGCCGGCTATCCCTATTGGCCAACTTTAATTAATAATTTAAAGTAATAATAATAATAATTCGCTAAAATAGAACAGGCTCCGAAACTAGTGGACCGATTTGAAAAATTCTTTCACCATTAGAAGCCGACATTATCTGTGATGAACATAGGCTACTTTTTACCGTGGGAAAATGCTTCATTCCTACGGGAAATCTAAAATTAAAGCAAATACTAACGACTAACATGACAACTGCTTGGTGATGCTCCACGGTAGATGGCGTTTTATACTTTTTAACGCGGACGAAGTCGCGAGCACCAGTTAGTATATTATATATATGTTAATTGAAATGTGTATGATACACCTGGTCACCTGTTATGTACCTATACTTTCCGTCATCGGTTTTATAATCTAAATAAATGGGTTCTGTGAACCCCATAATAGGCACACCCTAAGCCCGCCTAGTATATCAATTCGAATTGACCTCATGACATAGTATTTGTTGAGCACGGACCAGACGGGCGTAGTCACAATGGTTAATAGAATAACAATACTTCAGACGACATTAATACAATGGAACTGTGTATTTAAATACGATTTTGATTGAGTTAATAACTTGAGTTTGTTTATTTATTAGTCTAAAAAAAGTCCGCGTGTATCAGCTCCGACGCACGACTGGAGTTCACTCCTTACGAACGCTTATATAAAAATTATATATTATGTATACATATGTATATGTAAATTGATACTTAAGAAGTAAACTCAATAAATGACAGCTATTTGTTATTATTTATTTGTTTGCGGTCAAAGACACTGCAACGCAGCGTTAGAAAGTAATATACTTACTCGAAGTAAGTCTCTGTTATGGTTGACAATAACCAGGTCGAGTCAATCTAAAATGTATTTAGAAATTGTCTTCGGATTACTCTATCTATCTATCTATCTATCTATTCTGTCGGTCTATACTATCTATACTAATATTATAAAGAGAGAAAATTTGTATTTTTATATATTTGTAATGAACAAACTCAAAAACAACTGGGCTGATTTTAAAAATTGTTTCCCCTATAGAAAGCTATAATATTATCAGCGAGTAACATAGGCTCTGCAGGCGACTTCGCTCGCGTATATTTATAAAAATATACTTAACCCATCTTACTAGCTGATAATGTAGCTTTCAATAGGTGAAAGAATTTTCGAAATACGTCCAATAGTTTTATTTATTACTAGCTGTTGCACGCGACTTCGTCCGCGTAACTTTATAACAAAAAATACATTCGTGTCTGTGAAACCATATTGGAAATACACATACAAAATTTCAACCTAATCGGTCAAACCGTTTAGTAGTTGACACACCGACAGCAGTGCCATCTACCGGGTCCAATTGTATTTTTAAATCATTCAGGCAACCATCGAAATTTCAACACAATCGGTGCAGCCGTTTAGAAGTTATATGTGAAAAAGATAAGTACGGCAGGATAATACTTACTACCCGTTGTCCTATTACCCGTTTTCCCGTAGGAATGAAGCATTTTCCCTATGTTCCCCAAGTAGCCTATGTTCATCACCGATTATGTCGGCTTCTAATGGTAAAATAATTTTTCAAATCGGTCCAGTAGTTACGGAGCCTATTCTATACAAACAAACAAACAATCAAATCTTTCCTCTTTATAATATTAGTAGTATAGAAAAAGTGTTTCTCAACACTCTAGTGTTGAGATTCTCTGTAGAGAGATAGTTGGAGGACAGTTTTTAAAGCGGAAACAAATCGAGTTATGTAGGTCACTTTATCATCTCCAGTGATATCTAGACTATATTGCACTAAAAGTGCCGTTGCACGACTACATATAATATGAACTTAACTCCCATAATGTTTAGTCTCAAGAAGCATGGCCGACCAGAAAAGTGCTTTATCAGTTTCGATAACAAATTCCATTCATTTCAAAATTCGCTAAGGCGAATAAAATTTGAAATAGGTATCGATTACTGATTTACATAATTGTCACTTTGAATTTTAAAAAGGAAAACGGACCTTATCATTCTACAACACACAAAGAATGTTCAATCTTAGGTGATAAAGCACTTTACTTGTCGAGTTTACCTACTAAGAGTCTACTACTTAATAAAGGAATGAATTTGAAAACTGACTAAGGTTTTCGTATCCCCACTGTACATTGACACTTGTCAAAATTAATAAATTAAGAGAAACAATAAACATGCGGAAGTATGACACGTTAGTTCTGTTATCGTTGCGTCCATTGTTTTATCTAACACGACTCAAACACGTAACCATTCAAATGCGGTCTCAACTCAAGTGAGTACCGTTTAAGTTACAAGATTAGAGCGGGAACAAGTTTTCTGAATGAATTTTTGGCCTGTTTTTTTTTTACTAATATTTATTGGGATTTTTTTTAAAGGAATTCAATATAAAATACTTAATAAAACCTATGATGTACCTACAGTTGTTACGTGTTTAGTTGATAGATATATATAGAAAAACGTAGAGAACAAATTTTATAATCACACTAGCTGTTGCTCGCGACTTCGCCCTCATTTGTAAAATATAGCCTATGTTACTCGGTGATAACGTAGCTTTCTATGGATGAAAGAATTTTTGAAATCGGTCCAGTTCTTTTTACGTGTAAGAGTAACGAACATACAAATCTTCTCGCTTTATAACATTAGTATTAGATAATAGCGGACCTAAAACGTGTCTCTTAAAACACCCAGAAACCATTCGCACACGAAAAATATTATTAAAATAATTACAGCGGTTTTGATTTCTAATTTACTTAATTAACATATATTAGAAATATATATATATTTTGGAATTTTGTATTTATTTATGTTGAGTAGGAAAAGTGATGGAAAAGAAAGCAATAAAATAATTATGGTAAATAATGCCAATAGTTAACCAATGTAAATAGTTAGATCCGTTAGGGAAAAAAGACAGTAAAAAAATATAAATTAAAAATAAAATAAAAAAACGCTATCTTCTCTAGTTTGCACCGTACACATGCGTCATATCACCTACACATATTGGTCGGTCTCAACCGTAAATTGTAACATTCCCTCACGTATAGTTAACTTTCACTGAGAAAAATTAAAATGTGTGTTATTGTTAATTAACTTTAAACATAATTAATTAATGTTAATTAGCAAGTACCCAGTCGTTTAAAGTTTGAACATTTTGTAAACGTTCAAACATTTACAACAAATTCCGGCGATTATTTTGAATACAGTATACATTTTTGAATAGGGTTATTTAAAAAATAGATTTTCTTTAGTTAAGTGTGATACCACTATTTTTCTAGGTTTTGTTAATTATTGTGAATGTAGTCACATCTTTATAAGATTATAAATAATCTTATAAGATCTTTATAAGATTTATAAGATTTTATATTATTTATTTTTAGTTATGTTACAAATAGACAAATAAATAAATAATTAAATTACATAATTTTTTTTTTATTCCAGGACCTAATACCTACTCAAGAGACGGAATCGTATCTGCTGAAAACTCAAAATGTAATAACAAATTTACAAGCGAAATTGAACACATCACGAACAAACAACATCTCCAACATTCCTCCACAACTCACCACAAGTATGTTGAGTGAGAAGACCGCAGTCTCCAGGCTTCCAGTCTCACAGCTCAGCAGGTCTAATTCGCTCAACTACAGACTCAGGAGGAAAGATCAGTCCGGTGACAGCAGTCCGCTGAGAAGTCCCGGAAACTACGTCATAACTGGCTCCTCCAAGATACCCGAGAGCACGAGGATACTACTCAACTCTGCCTCGAGGTCTTTAGACACGGATAGGAGGAGAGATTCCAATATGAACAGTCCAACCTCGGACAGAGGTCTTCTCAGCAATAGCTCCGACGATAAAACACTCTCTAACCGTCCCCAGTGCGATGTAGAAGCGATACTGTCCCCACACAGAAAAGTACACGCAAAGCACAAAACATTTGAAAGAAATCACACGGATATTATGAACACAGATGCCAACAACGCGAATCAAACGGTGAGCCTCAAAAGTGTGCTAAAGAATAACGCGGACGCGAAAGGTTATCCGAGAATCGACCAATCTCGTTGTCAAGGCGACAAGAAAAGCCACCATAGAGTCTTCAGCGATGGCACCAAGAAACAAATCAACCCTTACCACACAAATTTTGGTACTTCAATTAAAAGATCCAGTTCGTTCAACACGGTCAACAAGAATAACAACTACTTAGATCCGGGTAGGGGCAATTCGAGAAGATCGAGCGGACAATCGGAGTACAAGGACGATTATCTATCGGACGAGTCGGACAACGCGTCTTTCGACAAATCGCAGGAGACGAAGTACAAAAGGCCCGGGCATAGAGGCCGCATAGACACTCCAGATTTGAAATCGAAAGCGCCAGCGAACTCGCCAAGGTGTCCGAACACGCCGGAGATGCCGAGGAAGTTCGGACCGGGATTGGTTAGGAATTCGGTGCGCGTGACCAATAAGGAGAGGGCCGTTAACACTAGAATGTCTGAACCACCAATGCCAAGGGAGGAGAGATGCAAGCCGACCAATCATCAGAGTAGACGTCCAGCGGATCCGACAAGACAAGCGGTGTTCACTAGGTTGACAAAGTCCAGGTCTTCCACGAGGGAAACTCAGCCTAGATATCAGGAGAAAGGTGGGTTTGTGTCATTTATGTATATAGTAGGTACTCTAGCTGTTGCACGCGACTTCGTCCGCGCAAATTTATAAAATACTAGCTGGTGCTCGCGACTTCGTCTGCGTAGAAAAGTATAAAACGCCATCTACCACATATTTTGGATAAATAGCGCTATCTCCCGGGCCAAGCCGCTAGTATTTACTTTTATTTTAGATTTCCCGTAGGATTTAAGCATTTTCCCGCGGTAAAAAGTAGCCTATCTTCATCACGGATAAAGTCGGCTTCTAATGGTAAAAGAATTTTTCAAATTGGTCCAGTAGTTTCGGAGCCTATTCTATACAAACAAACAAACAATCAATCAAATCTTTCCTCTTTATAATATTAGTATAGACTAGCTGACGCTGACGTTATAATATTGGTATCTTAGATAGATAGACCCTCGTCTTTATTGAATAGTTTATTTATTATTATTTCTAATGGCACACATAACTAGCTCTCGTTATAGTGTTTGTCAGTTCGTGACTGCGTCTCGTAAAAGGTATGTAACATTACGAATTACCGATTAGCAACAGTATACAACGGTTCTCACTTAAAATATCAATATCGTGACGTGTTACGCTAATAAGTTACGTTCTATTCGTTTCCTGTTTAGCATTTTAACTAGAGCACTCAGTGAATGCCTTTTGTCTCTCTAATATCCTGTTTTGTCAGCTGTTTATATGTGATAATTATATATATGTGTAAGAAAAAATAATGTTAAGTATACATATATCATAAGCATAAATCGTGCATTTAAAATAAATAAATAAATAAATAAATAATATATTCACAAATTCCACACAGTTTCACACTAAGCAATTATATATTTTAAATACTATTGCCTATTTTTAAATACACACATATTATAAATACAAAAATCCATGACTCAAGTACAATGTTAAAATGTTAACACATAAACATTCGCCCGTAGCGGGATTCGAACCCGCGACCGTTTGCTTAACAGCTATAGGTAGGGTTACTAGATCAAGCGTGTCGTTAAACCAACTTTTATATCGAGACCAAACTCGCTATATCTGCTGTAAGTTGTTGAGGAGTTGGGTGTCGCGCAGACTACTGGTGCTGCAGCAACAGGTCGAGGTTACCATGTCATGGAAATACCACCGACGTAGCAGTAAACCAAATTTCATATCACTCGAATATGTGGAAGTTAGTGAAAATACCTTCGTTAACCAGGAAATGGAGTGATGGTCTTCATAAATTATAGCCAAGAAAAAACCCGATCGTGTCAGGTTTCAAACAAAAGAAACCGAATCAAAATCGGTCCATCCGTTTGGGGGCTACGATGCCACAGACATCAGATACACAGAAACACGCGTGTAACTTATAATAACTGCCCGTTTACGCGTCGGGCGTCAATAAAGGTACATGATATGCAACTATTGTGTTTTTTCTTGTCCATGGTCATAGTTTAAGTTGTTTTTAGCTATTTAAAGTGCCGAGTTTCATCAAATTATGTTTAGTCCATTCGCATTTTGTAATATATGAGTCTGTCAAAAGTTTCAGGTCAAAAGAAGCCCAGCCAACATCGGTCGTCGTCGGCCTTGGCGTCGAAGGAGATTGAGTTCTCGAATTGGAAAAAGCGCAGCTCCTACGATCCGATGAAGGCGGCCCAGGAAGGGAGAAAGAGACAGCTGATTGCGAAGCGCTCCGAGTGCAACAAGGACGACCTCAGCTCGCCCAGGTGAGTCGCTGAAGCTAAATAATATGTTTAGCGAAAGAAAAAAAACTACGGACACGACTCGTTTATGATTTCTTTTTCAAATATAGATATTTTTTGTATGATACATGTACAATGTACATGTTACCTCTTCATTTATTTAGGTTGTGAATATCTCTTGGAAAACTTACACCTTTTTGCCAGCCGAATCTGAGTTTATATAGTGTCAAATACTTACATTAAACTTGTTAAATTTTGACTATACTAAGTAATAATAATAATAAAGTTGCTAAATTTCTGACTACTCAAGTAACTAAACTTTCTAAATTTCTGATTAGGTACTTAAGTAACTAAACTTGCTAAATTTCTGATTACTCAAGTATCTAAACTCTCTAAATTTCTGATTACTCTAGTATCTAAACTCTCTAAATTTCTGATTACTCTAGTGTATACATATAGTATAAATTTCTGATTCTCTCATACAGTTACGACCATTGTTTGTGTATATTACAATTTAGGTTAACATTGTCTGTATATTATGTGGTTTGTGATTGTGTGGAGCTAATAAATGCATTATTATTATTATCTAAACTCTCTAAATTTCTGATTACTCTAGTATCTAAACTCTCTAAATTTCTGATTACTCAAGTATCTAAACTCTCTAAATTTCTGATTACTCTAGTATCTAAATTCTCTAAATTTCTGATTACTCAAGTATCTAAACTCTCTAAATTTCTGATTACTCTAGTATCTAAACTCTTTAAATTTCTGACTACTCAAGTAATTACGCTTGCTAAATATCTGACTAGGTACTTAAGTATCTAAACTTGCTAAATTTCTGACTGCTCAAGTCATGCTCAAGTAATTAAACATGTTAAATTTCTGACTACATAAGTAATTAAACTTGGTAAATTATCCACTAATTAAATAATTAAACTTGCTAAATTTCTGACTGCTCAAGTAATTAAACATGTTAAATTTCTGACTACATAAGTAATTAAACTTGGTAAATTATCGACTAATTAAATAATTAAACTTGTTAAATTTCTGACTGCTCAAGTAATTAAACATGTTAAATTTCTGACCACATAAGTGATTAAACTTAGTAAATTATCGACTAATTTAGTAATTATAATACATTTTTCAGTCACTCGTCACCTGTGCACCGTTCTCAGTCGTTTCACACGACGAACATGGCCGAATTGACCCTCGACTACTCCTCCGATGATGACGAGCAAATATCCACAACGCTGCCAATAGATCCGATGATAACATCCACACACTCTGACATATTGGAGTTGAAGTCTAAAGAGTATAGAGACGCCGTTCGGAGGCAGGCCGTCACCAATGACGTTTTGTTGGCGAGAGATTACGTCGCTCATTTTCAGGTACTATGTCGTAGATGGAAGCAAAAAGAAAGATTAGTACCCTCTACTTCGGGTACATCAATTAAACGACTTTTATGTTTAGAACGATTTATGATTAGAATGTTTTAACGAACGCGTTCGTTCAAGTGACTGTGATACCTTTTCAATCTCACCGAATGAATCTGAATGAATGAGCAACTCTTTTTTCAATGTCACAGAGTGCTTTTTAGTTTTTGAGTTTATTGATTACTAGCCTGGTGCTCGCGACTTCGTCCGCGTTGAAAAGTATAAAACGCCATCTAAAAATATCACCAAGCAGTTGTCACATGTTAGTCGCTTCACTTCTTTTTGGATAGAAAGCGCTATCTTCCGGGCCAAGCCGCTCTAATATTTACATTTATTTTAGATTTCCCGTAAGAATGAAGCATTTTCCCGCGGTAAAAAGTAGCCTATGTTCATCACGGATAATGTCGGCTTCTAATGGTGAAATATTTTTTCAAATCGGTCCACTAGTTTCGGAGCCTATTCAATACAAACAAACAAATATTTCCTCTTTATAAAATTAGTATAGACATAACTAACGTATAGAAATACAAATCTTCTCTCTTTATAATAATACTAGCTGGTGTCCGCGACTTCGTCCGCGTAATTTATATAGATAGCCTATGTCTTATTGTGGTATATAAGCTGTATTATTGTAAAATTTCAATGAAATCTATTCAGTAGTTTTTGCGTGAAAGAGTAACAAACATCCATACGAACTTTCGCATTTATAATACTGGCTGGTGCCCGCGACTTCGTCCGCGTTGAACTATGAAAGGTAGCCTATGTCCTTTCTGATGTAACGTTTTTACGTGATTGCGAGACAGACAGACAGAGTTACTTTATTAATTTTTCAGGTGAACCAACCGGTGGAGAAATTGAAGCGACGCTCCGACACCGACAAGAGGAAAACTTTCATACTGGACGACAGTGGGTGTCGTGTCAAGGAGAACGTGGACTTCCTGCCGCGCCGGGACGAAGCCGTGGACAAGCGCAAGACGTTCATAGTCGACAGCGACACGAACTCGACGACCAACGGGAGCAGCCCGAGGAACTCGTCGATATTCAGCCACGAGAAGGCCTCGCTGACGACGGGCACGAGCGACACGGAGGGCGAGAGCGGCACGGAGAGTGCGCCGGTCGTGCTGAGGCATGCGCCGGGGAAGAGAGGCGGCGGCGTGCAGCCGAAGCAGAGGTAATCTCAGCTCGGTCGTAACACTTGAGCAGATGAGCAGTCTCAAGACTTGAGCTTAAGTCTAAGATATAAACGGTCTTAAGGCTTAAACGGTCTTAAGGCTTGAGCAGTCTTAATATTTAAACGGTCTTAATATTTAAACGGTCTTAAGACTTGAGCTGTCTTAAGATTTAAACGGTCTTAAGATTTAAACGGTCTTAAGACTTGAGCAGTCTGAAGACTTAAGCAGAGCTTAAAACTTAGTCTTAAGACTTAAGCAGAGCTTAAAACGTAAACAGTCTTAAGTCTGAAGCATTAACCAGTCTTAAGACTTAAGCAGAGCTTAAACAGTCTTAACCAGTCTAAGTTATAAGACTTAAGCATATTAAGCAGTTTTAAGCATTAAGCAGTCTTAAGCCGTAACCAATCTTAACACTCAAGCATTCTTAAGCCTTAAGTAGTCTTAAGAATTAAGCAGTCTCAAGACTAAACAGTCTTAAGACTTAAGCAGTCCTCAGCATAAACCAGTCTTAAGCCGGGCATTTCTTAAACTGAAATCATTAATCGTTAATATCCATTCCCTTACAAAGAAGGCCACCGTTAAATTTAATAACAGTATAACAATTTAATTGTCGGTTAAACGGTAACAAGTAGCGAGTTCAACTGTTTCTTTCCCATCTCAAAAATGCCCAACAACGCGAAGTTTTCACTTAATAATTTTCAGATACAGCGGCGACTATTCGATGTCGTCGTCCACCACGTCGATAAGCCAACAGCAACAGCTGAAGAAGCCGAAGGAGACCATCCAGCCTCGATACATGGACATATCCAAGTACAAGTCGGAGAGTTCGCCGAGGAACTTCCTCAGGCGGGACCCGAGCAAGACTTACGTCGGCGTTTTGAACAACGCAGACAGAACTAGCACTAGTTCTCAGCAAGTCAGCAAGGGAAGCGCGCAGCACTACGAAATGGGTGAGTTGGCGTCGGCTTTGGCACTCGCCATTGGCACTCGGTCCGCGTAACTTTATAAAACATAGCCTATGTTAACGGGCTGTTGATATGTCAGTGAATAACTTCCCAAACAGTGAAATAATTGTTCAAATCGGTCCAGTAGTATTGGAGCCTATCAATTCAAAGAAACAAACAACCAACCGAACATTTCCTCTTTATAATATTAGTATAGACAAGACAAGTTTAAGCATAAGCACATTGATTGTTGAAATAATTTGGCACCGATTGACTCAACCCGTTGAATTATTGCTTCAAGGATGTTGGTAATTCAAAAAAAGTACGCCTAATTCGCCTAAAGCGGAATTATGGCGGAGTCAATGGTGAAAGGTAGTAAAGACCAAGTTCTACTATTCATTTTGAACTCTAATGCGTTGTCGTAAAGTCGCATTTTCTTTAAACGACAGACGTTTGGTTGGTTCTAAATGACAGATGACAGAGTTGATGCTTTACGCGTAATATGTTCCATAAAGTTTCCTAGTTTTTCCATACTTTTAGTATATTTATTATGGGATATACAGACGAACAGACATAGAAAGCGACTTCGAATTATATATGTACTATATGTCTATTTGTGTATTATTGTTTTTTTTTTCAACGTATCTGTAATTAATTTTCAGAACAAAAGAAACAAGAGTTAGAAAAGTGGAAAAGGAGGGCTTCATACGATCCCAGGAAGGCGGCGGCTCTCGGGAAGACCAACAAGACTCCGCCCAAGACGGCGAGGTACGTACCACCCATAGACTAAATAGCCCGCAGACTAGTCTAGTCTTTTGTCTTGTTTCTCGTGAGAATGTCAATGTCATGATCCCCATAACAATAGACTATTATGTATGTATTCCATTTTTGTTTTGTTTCACTCGAGGATTTTCCAGGAGACACTCGGATAGATCTTTAATTCTATTATAGTTCTAGTAGAATCCTCAATTCTACTTTAGTTTTAGTAGAATCTTCAATTCTACTTTAGTTAAAACAGAATCCTTAATTCTACTTTAGTTCTAATAGAATCTTCAATTCTACTTTAGTTGTAATAGAATCTTTAATTCTACTTTAGTTCTAATAGAATCTTCAATTCTACTTTAGTTCTAATAGAATCTTCAATTCTACTTTAGTTGTAATAGAATCCACAATTCTACTACATTTTAGTAGAATCTTCAATTCTACTTTAGTTGTAATAGAATCCACAATTCTACTACATTTTAGTAGAATCTTCAATTCTACTTTAGTTGTAATAGAATCCACAATTCTACTACATTTTAGTAGAATCTTCAATTCTACTTTAGTTGTAATAGAATCCACAATTCTACTACATTTTAGTAGAATCTTCAATTCTATTATAGTTCTAGTAGAATCCTTAATTCTACTTTAGTTGTAATAGAATCCACAATTCTACTATATTTTTAGTAGAATCTTCAATTCTACTATATACTATAGTTCTAGTGGAATCCTTAATTCTACTTTAGTTGTAATAGAATCCACAATTCTACTATATTTTTAGTAGAATCTTCAATTCTACTATATACTATAGTTCTAGTGGAATCCTTAATTATATTAATTAAGTTCGAAATAAGTGATAATAATACGAACAAATTACCCAAAGTAAAGTATTAGCTGTAAATGTATTGAAACTCTTAAACTACGTGTCTGCCATCCAGTTAAGTTATTCCTACAAAATCCTCGGTTGAACTATTTTTTTTTAACTAATAAATTTAATCTTTCTTTCTTTTTTGTTTTGTTTTTGTGTCTGTGTCATTGTGATTTTTGCCGTACTTACAACAACGGTAGGAGAGACTAAAAATTGTATAAATTCTAGAGCGTGACAGATGTCAAAATGCATGCAATGTTGGCTAAAGTGAGACGCGGGCCGCCATCTTGTTTTGCAAGGTTAGTTCTCTGTGTCGAGACCGAGCGTCGCATTCAAACTCACCCGTCTGTCTGTCTGTCTGCCTGTTTGTCTGTGCAGCCAATACACATCAATAATTATTATAAGGTTTTGGTAAATCCAACAAAAGGGCTTTTCAAACGCTTTCAATATCACAATGTTGTGTTTATTTTTGAACACCCTGTATGTTGTGCTGTTATTTCACTGTGGTGGCTGGCTACTGTCACGGGCTGAAACGGAGTGTATTTTTATGTTAAATAAACTAGCTAATGCCCGCGACCTCGTCCGTACCCAGGCAACACATAGGCCAGATAAGAGTATGAAATTCACAAATTATTCAGTTTAAAGCTTTGTTATAAGGGCATTAGAGCTGACAAGATAGGCAAATGCTGTATTGAATGATTTTTGGGCTATTATAACACTATGGGCTATTATGGGCTTCTTGTTGCTTATTCAGCTACTATTCAGCTATTATGTTGCTACTATACAGCTTAAAGAAAATTATTTTGTGCCCAATTTGTTTGAATAACGGCCGTATAAATGCATTTATTCAAAGAATATTCAGCCATTCTTGGCAAAATGCTTCATTCAATTCAAAATGCTTATAATCTGAAAAATATTGAGCCGATTTCCATGTTTGTTCATTTTTTGTAGAGCTTAGATGCCAAGAAATAGGATTTCATTAAAATTGCAGACGAAAAAAATGCAAAGTGATGCAATTATTTTGCTCGCGAGTGTATATATCTATACTTATAGCGTTTACTCGATAAACGGGACTATTATCCAACACGAAAATATTTTTTTCAATTCGAACCAGTAGTTGATGAAACTAGCGCGTACAAACAAACAAACTCTTCAGATTTATGTATTAGTATAGATGGATTTCAAAAAAGAAATGGCTAAACATCTGGAAAACTAATTAAGCACTAGCTTTCTGCACCGCTTTATGCAAAAGTGACATTACTTCATCCTTACATAATATTCAATAGCAAGAAATTAAGTACATAATTGGGAAAGGCCTTGAATCGATTGAAGGCGCGAGTGGATGAAGGTTGTAAGTCGAGTAATTAAAATTTTGAATAAATCATGGTTAAAGTTTTACTTTTATATATATATATATATAAGTCACAACGGAACTGATTTTTGTACTTACTAAATTATGATGAAATGTTGTGTATAATAAACAAACAACCTAAAATATTAATGGGTACGATAGCAATTAAACACTTGTAATATTTAATTAAAAAAAAAAACTCTCTTCTGTTAACAAACAAACAAAACCTAAACTTTTCTGCACTCTTTGCTTTTTAAAATTAACTGTACATATATATAAAAAACACCTTTTTCAACTTTTTATTTTCCAACTAACTGGTGCTCGCAACTTCGTCCGCGTAGAAAAGTATAAAACGCCATCTACCGTATTTTGGACAGATGACGCTATCTCCCGGGCCAAGCCGCTAGTATTTACTTTTATTTTAGATTTCCCGTAGGAATGAAGCATTTTCCCGCGGTAAAAAGTAGCTTATGTTCATCGCGGATAATGTCGGTTTCTAATGGTAAAAGAATTTTTCAAATCGGTCCACTAGTTTCGGAGCCTATTCTATACAAACAAACAATCAAATCTTTCCTCTTTATAATATTAGTATAGATAGAAAATGTCTTAAATCGACGATCTTAAGGTCTGAAATCATTCATAAGGACATGACTGTTATATACCTTCATTAACCCAAAAAAAAAAACGAAAAACCCAAAAATGCGACATAACGCATTCATCCACTCAAGTCTTCGATTCTTTTAAGTAATAATATCCATAGGTCGCTGGTTCATATCCGGCTCGAAGGACCACATGTTTACTTCTAAATTTCGACTTTGCACAGCAGAGGGTATCAATAAAACCTCTTAATACATTTAAAAGGCAAAATAACTTATATATTTTTTTAAAAACGGCCACTAGGTAACTTTGCCAGCAACTTTGTTCACACGCATTTATTTTTTAAAGCGACATCTAGTTACAAAACATTTCACAATAGTACCATTTCTATACATTGTGACTTAAGCTACATTAAGTGCTAAGTGATTGGGTGTTCTTTTGCTGGTTTTGCTTTGCTATTCTTGTGTTTTTTATTAATTCCAAGTAATTTAACAGCATGGTAATTATAATATCGTATTAGCGGGCCGCCCCCGGCTTCGCGCGGATTTTTTCTGCAAGTTATACTATATAAAAAAAACTTTCTCCCTTAACGCTCTTCCCATTAGTGAAAACCGCATTAAAATCCGTTGCACAGTTTAAAAGATGTAAGCGTTAAAAGAAGCGTCACACAAAATTTACTCGAATTCAATAATGATCCAACGAAGTACTACAATACAAGTATGGTATTTGCGTGACAAATGCCAAAACGGCACATGAAAAGTACGCCTAAAACCATTGATCCTAGAAAGTAAAGATGAGGCCATTCGAACATTTGCTTCGAGCGCATTTGGTACAGAAAAAAACAAACGCCATCTACTAAAACTTTAAGATACTATACACCGTGCAGCGAATAAAGACTTCTCGGCAAATGTGCACAGAATTCTATTTTTAGGTGTTTGAGGGGGCAGAGGAGCGTGAGCGGCTGAGTCTACCAATAACGTGTGCCGACACGTTATTGGTAGACTCAGTCGCTCTTCCCCTGCCGCACTTCGCGACACGTTGTTGGTAGACTCAGTTGCTCTTCCCCTCGCGCACTTCGCGACACGTTATTGGTAGACTCAGTCGCTACACACCTCCCGCGCTTGGTCCGAGCGTCTCGAGTCTCTTGGGTACTGTTGCGTACAGATTGTTTTATCGTATTACCTAGTAATACGTCATGGTGAATAAATGCCTAAAAAAGACGTCCTTCTTTGACATCGCACGATGATTTTATGGAAGGAATATCAACACTGCCTGTAATGTTAAGTTAGTGAGGTGAAAAATTGCAAAATAAGAAAAAGAAATGTCATTTTCCTTAGCAATTTTGTGCGCAATTGCACACATGCGCCGATTGCCCCCACAAGTGTCGCCTTCAAACCTTAATATAATAATTCAGGTATACTTCTTTTACTTGTGCAGCTCTGGTACATGGGCCAATCTCTGTGTCTCGGTGACTAAGCTGTCATTGGTGTCACTTTCCCATTTTGACACCGGCGCTTTGATGCCACGTACTAGGAGCGTTAGCCTCGTCCTTACGAAGTAATGTAATATGTCAATGACAATGGCGTTAGTTTTTTTCTGTACCAAATGTTCGAATGGCCGCATCTTTACTTTCTAGGATCAATGGTCAATGGACTCATTTTGATTTGATTTTGGTATTAAAATGAAGTGTTTGCGTTGTGTTTGTAGCAGCGTGCTGCGGTCGCAGTCGTTTCACGGGCCGATGCTCGCGTCCACCGGACTCCGTCCGACGTTCGCTCCCCTCATAGCGGAGACGTACGACGCGTCCAGCGACAACGACTTCTAGCGCGAGCGACAGAGACGGCAATACATGGCGCGTAAGACGTATAGCGAGTGCGAAAGGGACGGATGACTGTGCGTGTGTGTGTGTGGGTGTAGGTGGATTCTGTATTCGGCGGCGCGTTTCGAAATTTTAAAATGGGAAAAAATTTAAAGTTCTCACTTCTATCTGAACATTTATTACTAAATAAAACTAATAAGTACTTAAACTCAATTTCCACCTGTCATAGCAAACGTTTGACAGCTGTCAGTTTAAATCTGTCAGCAAACGCTTGACAGCTGTCGCTGTCACCATCAAATACAGAATACTCCTGCGTTCTTTTTTTTAATGTGCAATTGTTAAATGTATGAAATAGAGGTTATAGTACATAATAATAATAATAATAATGTCAAGTCATTATTTAGTATTGGTTTTTCTTTTATATATATATAGTAATCAAATCATAATAAGTTTTGATGTAATCGCTTACTTATAATATCAATTTAAAATGATAAATTTTTTGAATTGTTAATTATTTTTATGCACAATTTTTTTTGCATATTTTCTCCATTTTTTTTTTTGATGAACTAGTGAATTAAATGTCGTATAGATTTTTTTAAATCTTAAATTCGCCGTTAAAGTATTTTTTTTTTGTAATATTTCTAGGTTATGAATGTTACGATGTATTGTCCTATGAAACGAAAAACACGAATAAGATTATTTTTTTTATATGTTTATATAGGTGTTTTAGATTTTAGACGTTACATTGATTTATGTTTATTTTCGTTTGCTCATCTCGTTCGTACATCGATTTAGATTTATTTTAGAATTACTTACATTCAAAAATATGCATAATACAATTTTTTTTTTAATTCTAGTGCAATCAACATCACATTTATTATTTGCTTTATTTATACAATTTGTTAAAATAAAATAAACGTATTATATTTACTTACTTCTATTTTTTTTTTCAAAATAATAAAAAAATAATTTGTAAATGCGAAATGTTATTTTTAATAAATGCGCGTAATATATTGAAAAAAAAATTATGAAAAAATAAAATGATGAATATAAAAAAACTGTTGAGCAGTTGATTGTTAAGTTTGCTTTTTTTTAAATCGGGCTCTAAAAAAATGTAATATCTTCGGTTAATTAGACTACATACACAGAAAGAGTTAAATAAAAGTTTTCTATAATAAAATTGATCTCATATGTATTAGGCCTAATATATCGCTGACGTAACGTCATTTGCAAACTGTCATCTGTCAGCTGTTATCTGTCATCTGTCACCTGTCACCTGTTATCTGTTAAATTGAATTAGTTTTCAGGGAGAATTGAAAAGTTTGGCATACTTTCTATAAAATATCATTTATATTTACATATATTATGTTATTATATATGTGAAATGGGTTCGTAGATTGTTTTAATTAAATTTGACTGTCAGTCTGTTCAATTTTCGTTGTAAAATGAAGTTGAAAAGTCATAATAATACGCCTGTTAAAGAAAAATGCCTGTTTATAATATGATTTCTTATTGCAGCCTGGCTAAAGTAGAATTAAATATTTTTATTTTATTATTGTACTATAAAACACGCTAAGCGAGTTTATTTAGTGTTTATAAATTGATGTTTAGAATTTTCATAAAAATTTTAAATGTACGAGAAAAACAATAAAAATCTAAAAGAAAAAAAAATTCTCGTTTTATTTAAAAATTACCACTTCACCAAAAAATGTAGATTAATTTATGTAAATTAATTATTGTAATTTGCATATTTTATTTAGTCTACTTAATTTTAAAAATTACAATACGAATATAAACGTTTTAAAAAATTTTTAAGGAACTTTGTAAAGTAAAAAAAAAAAAAAACCGTTTACAAATAAAACAATACAAGTACATTTATTATTAATGATTTTATTTTTCAATGTCAATTACATTTTTTGATGTATTTATATTATAAATTTTACATTTCCTTCCCATACTTTTAATATATTATGTACCTACCATTATAAATTTGTTTCACTAAAGTAGCATTTTTATACTAATATACAAAGAATTTTTTTTTCACATATAAAAAGTCTACCCAGTGTTGCCATTTGGAAAATACACTCGTTCAACTCGCATACAAATATTACACCTTTTTACTGGCAGAGTACGAACTAAAAACAACAATAATGAAATTCTCTAAGTAAATATATATTTTCTTATAATATATAAAAAAACAAAAATTCACAAGAACCAATATTTTAAAATTGATTCTAAAAATTCCTCTGTAAAAAAAAAAGATGGCAACACCAAGTGTACTGGCAATTTATTTAAAAAAAAAAAACTGACAATCAGAGCCTAAAGTATACAATGCGTTTTCAAATTTCGTTGTTTAAAAACAGTATCTAAATACATATAGGTATATATATATATAATACTGAAATAGTTATTTTCAACTTAACTGATGAATAACGGTTTTAAAGTCACTCGATTTATTTGTAGTAAAGGAACTTACAACTTCTTTGTCTCAAAATTACCTTGTCGAGCCTTAATACCTACAATACTTCACAACCACGATTCGCAAATTTTATAACAAATTTCTCCACTTTAGGGCCAGTTCACACTGGAACGCGACGCGGCGCGCATTTTTTAAGATAACAATAAAATGTAGCACTTATTTACTTCTGCAGTCAAGAACTGGGCAGCCCTGCCCTTATGGCATCAGTAACCACCCTATCCTTACTAATATTATAAATGTGAATGTGTGTTTGTTTATTTGTTTGTTACGCTTTCACGCAAAAACTACTGAACTGATAACACATTTTTTGCGACACCAGAAAGGCATTTCATCCAAGAAAAAAGTACTGTTCCCGAGGGATTATCTAAAATATAAAACTGTAAACTAACGCCTGGCCAATGTGTTATAGCAACAAGGCGTCAAGCGTTATAATTGCTTTTATATTTTTAATTTATCATCGCGTACGAAGTCGCTGGCACCAGCTACTAATATTATATAACAAAGTCCTCCGCCGCGTCTGTCTGTTCGCGACAAACTCAAAACTGCACCGATTTTCATGCTGTATTCATCTATGGATAGAGTGGTTCTCGGGAAGGTTTTAATATATAATATGTACACAAAATTACACTGGCGAAGTAGTGGGTAGCAATTGTTAATGAATAAAGGGTTGTGTATATATTAATTTTGTTGGTTTAATTTTATAATTTCATTGTTTTTATTATCTAATTTTCATTTATTTAACTTCAACTTCAATTCAAACTTATTTAACATTTAACCAAAAGGATTAAAAAATTTATTTAAAAAGTTTAATAATTCATATCTATATCTAAAATTAAATTACACCACTCGTTAGCTAAAGGATCAAAGAATCGTTTGCTATATATATATATAATATGGTATATTCGAATTCGTCTAATATAATAACGCTTTTTAACCCGTTATCTTAAAAAGTGCGCGCCGCGTCGCGTTCCTGTGTGAACTGACCCTTATACAGAAAAAAAATCCTACATTGAGCAATGTTAGAAGTGACGATAAAACGTTATTCTTAAAATAATAATTATTTTCAGTTAGGTATAAAGGGCCTACTCAAGATGAAATTTCATATCAAATCTGTTGATTCAATTTCAATTGATTCGTCAAAATGCGATGTGAGGAGTCAAATTGACGCCTACTTTCAACAAGTTGAAATAACACATTGAACGCTTTTTAGAATGGTCAAGCAATTGATTCAATTTGATGTTATTTGAACCCGATTGACACAAAAATTGATTTATGTGGTACTACCACAACGCTATAATAATAATAATAAACGGGTACTTTTTTTTCTGGACAATAGCATTTTTTTGACGAAATACAAAATATAGGTATTTTGTGAGCAGAATTGATTCGTGAGTGAAACAAATTGAATCGACATATTTTATATTGAATATGAAATTGAATCATGAGTACGCGCAATTACAATGCAAAAAGCTTGCTTTCAGAAAAACAATACAAGTTAGTATTTTAGCTTATTTTCACAGCACTGGTTTGCTCACTTACATAAGTGAACTATTACTGTACAATTTTATTTGAATTTCGTAGTACAAACTTAAAATAAAAGACAATTGATGAAGTGTTACCTACATAATGTTGGCAAATTAAAATACATAAATGTTGTTTTTGCAGTATATCTCTTTTACAGTAAAGTTGTAATTTCAAATTACAGTAAGTTAATATTTTTTTTAACAACCGACGAAAACGAAAAAACAAAAACGGAGGAGGTACTCAATTCGACGCGTATATTTTTTTTTATGTATGATCACGCATAACTTTTGACAGGGTGGTCCGATTTTGATAATTCTTTTTTTATTTGAAAGGGTGCAGCCCAAGGAGGTCCCAATTTAATTTGGAAAAAAAAATTCCAAACCTAAAGGTAGGAAAACAGGGGGTGATTGATTGTTCACTCACCGATTGTAGCGTATAACCACCGTATTTTTTGTTAATTTCTGGCGCGGTACAGTAGTATAGTCGGGGTAAGAAAATCTTCATCAGTTTTCAAATTCATTCATTTATCCTTTTAGTACTTTTTGGAACTGAAGCACTAAGAAAGCGTCAATGTTTTGTTTGAAACGGAACGTTGACGTAACTGATAACTGCCATGTCGACTCTTAAGGTGGCGAACATTTTCTTACCCGAACTGTACAACACTGTAAGGTGATAAGGCGCGTTAGTTTCGTCGCATTCGCACTCGCGTAACACGCCACCAACATGGCGGCAGCTAATAGCTATTATTGACCAATAGCGGCAGTGGAAAAAGCCGCGAAATGTGTGGATTGGTCGATAGCATATCTTGTAATTTGAAAATACTTCAACGGCATGATGTTACCCTGTTAGTGTTATATATTTTATTCATTTTAAGGGAGATATTTGCACAGTTGTCATAAATGACTGGATCAAATGAAAAATAAATAAATTCTACAGTTCACACAATCCAGTCTTCCCCAGTGAGATAAGGACAATTCCACAATTATTTATTTATATTATTTTATTTTCAACAAAATCAAAAAATCTTTATAGAATATATATATCTTAAAAACATACCGCTGTTTTAAGATATTTAAGATTAAAACAATAAACGGATCAAAGCCATAATTATGACGTCATAGTGTACGAAGCTTTCTCCAAAGAATTCTGTACATAAATGGAACCATATGGAACTCACAATCTGTAATATTTGCAGAACAAATGAACAAGATATAATGTACAAGATAATAATAATTATGTAAAACGTAAAATTAATAAATATATAAGTAAAGAAAATGTATAAATTTTTTCCTTATATATATATTTTTTCTTTTCACACCAGGGTTGTTGCGGATGCAGAATTTTCAATAACATATGCTAATTTTTAGAGGAAAAACATCCGCAAATGCGGATTTTAATGAACGATTGAATCGATTATTTTAATATTTCTTTGTAGACAACAAAAAAAAAATTAAATCAAATTAATTAAAAAAAAAATGAAGCAGTTTCATTTTTAACAGGGGAAAGCAAGATGCGGATATAGTCCATATCCGCGTTCGCAAAAAATTCGCAATGTCATATTGACACTACAGTTTTTTTTCTATATTTTTATAGAGTGTAAATTCATGTGTGTTCCAATTTTATCTACACAATTCGTCACAGTCACAGTCACATTTAATTGTCCACAGAGTAAAATTGACTAAAATCGATTAAATTTTTGTTTGTGTAAGTTTATTTACACAGAGTAAATTTTTATTTGATGTGGTTTTTTTATTCATTTCAAATGCATTTCTGAACAAGCTTAAACGAAACTCGCTGTCACTACATTAAACAGATTTATTAAAAAAAAACATAGTTTTATATTCCCTTAATATCTATCTTATATTTTAGTTAAAGCATCCACTTATGTGATAAACACACATTTTAAATTTCATATATATGTATATATATATAATATAAATATAATGTAATAATAGTATGTGTATGAAACTATTTTCTTTATAATTTTTTTAGGGTGGCCATTTTCTTAACAACGCGGGATGCCATCATAAAAAATTAATTCCACACATGGGTAGTTTTAAAATTCACATTTCAACGGTGTACCCGCTTTAACACAATTTAAATATTTGAATTAAAAAAAAAAAGAACAAACAATCGTACATGATTCCAATAACTATACAAATACTACTATCGCTTATAACATAACACTTCATATTTTAGTTAATATTTTAATGAGTGTATGGGGCGGATTGACATAAATCACTACATTTTTTTTTAATCTTATTTACAAACATTTTTAAGCGACTACATTTTAAAACTATTTAATTCCTAGGTTTGTGTTTTGAAAATATATTTAAAGACAAAAACACACCGCCCACCATCTTGATTTTTTTTTTTCAAGGAGAGAGTTACTGTTTTTGTAGATTTAACATAAATTTACATATATTTCATTTTAACTATAGAAATATGTTATTTATTATATAGTTTTCTATAAAAAATTTAACAATGTAATTATTTATTTTACAGTAAAACTTAAATAGTTGACCACGATTATTATAATTTTTATATGGTTTAAATTAATTTACATACCTAGTTTGAAACCAAGCTCATTTTAGTTTTATGAGTAAAAAAATACATAATATCAAAATAAATGTAAAGAAAATAATCATGGACAAAATAAAATGTAATATTCTATAGAAAATAACCGAAAGAAAATTTAATTTAGTCATACAACAAAAGTTTTCTGATTGTGGAGGCGCTGCTATCGCATCCTTCGGCTGCTTTACATTACAATTTTATATAGTATTGGATAACCTTCTTGTGACATTTTTTAAACCAGGTCTATATAGGCATTAGAATAAATAAATGCTGGTAGACAATTAATTCAAAAAATTTATTACCACGCGGGTCACACTAAAATACATGGCGGGCCCCATATATAATATGTAGTTTTCTGTTTTTCACTTACAGTAACTCTCTCTTTTTATCTCTCTTTAAAAAAAAAGATATTCACATAAAAATAACAATGTTTTATTAGTAGAATATTTACAAGTGTACACAATTAAAAAACAACTTTATCCGTAGAAAATTATTAAATAGTTAGGCATCAAGATGCTTTCTTTATCTCTCGCGAATTCAAATCCTTAAATTCGTTTAATTTTCCACTTAAACATTAATTTGAAGGTATTATCTAATTTTAACGTGCACTGTGCGTATAATTTTCCGCAATATGTATTTGTTTTTAGGGTCAGTAGTTTGAACAGGCATTCAAAACTAATTATTTAATTTAGCAACGAAGGAAAAAAATAGGTAGGCAATAGGCTATTCGACAATTTTAATAAAATAATCCACCAATCAGATGAAAACGAAAAAAAGAAATTTATTTTTTCCGTTTTTTGTAACTACCTACTATTCCGTTTCGATGTCTTGTGGTTTTCAAACTGACGTCTCAAGCTAGTGTTGCCATATTGGATACATGACAACGTGGCCATTTATTTATTTAAGCAGTTAATTTCCATTACTCCCCTTTTTAATAAGTAGAATAATTAAAAATAACCTCTTATTGTGAGCTTGATAGTAAAATTAAACCAGTCGCATAGCCTAATCCTGTTTCCTTACTACAAAAAATAATATCTTTATAATCAAATGTACCCACCTCAAATTTTACTTGTAAAAATGATATAGAATATGTTGAACTGATAGTTCCTTAAGTGTAACTTGAACTTGTTTGGTGGTAATTCAATATACTCAGTATTAGCAATTTCACTAGTTAATAATGCTGAATTAATTGGTAAATATTTTTTTTATTTCAAGTGGGTAGTTACCAACTTACGGAAGAGCTTTAGAATTGTTTCAAACAATTTAAGTCTATAATGAAACCAATCTACAATTAAAAAAAAAGAAATTTCTCAAAGATAAATTTAATAAATAAAACAGTTATTATTTTTCATAGTAAGGATAGTAGACGAAGGAGCCTAAATGAAAAGTTAGCAACATAAAAATATTAAATAATTTTTTTTTAGTAATTATCACGGCTGAGTCTTATAATTTTTTATTATTTATATTTCCTTTAATAATAATGTAGAAAATTAATTTAATTTAATTATTAATATGTCATTTTGAACTACAGTTTCGTTCGCAAATTACCGAGCAAATTGAGCAACAATAATTCCTCTATTAATCTATAAGCATTACGGGAAGCCATATTTGTTTTTTTTTTTCAAATATAAAAAACAACATTTGTACAATGACAAAAATACAAACAAACATATCGCATTTTATCCAAGATCAATTCATCACATAAAACGTTTATAATGATTACCATTAAAAAAGTCACTAATTCATTAGAATATTTCTTATTTACACCTAATAGTAATGTTTTGTCCACGCATAGTTTTATTTTTTAAACGGCGACACCCGTCACAAAAGTGGCAACACTGACACTGACATTTCAACTAGAGGACACAGTAACCAAGCCACGAGTTTCAATAAAAAAAAAAGTTAACACTCCGTTCAACAACTTATTTCGGAATCACCCACACCACCATTGCTACCCTGTTTGACGACCTTATTCCTATCACTCGCTACGACGACTTCTGCATAATTGTTTTTGTTTTTTTGATTGTTTTTTAAATTTTGAACGTTACCGCCTGAACTTGACGAGGCATTATCACTGTCCGCATACGGGACATCAGTCATTGGGCCGTTTATTAGACTAGCTGATGAACTTGACTGTTTCAATTTAACTTTCTCATCTTTCTCCATCTCTTTCTGCTCGACGACATCTTTGGGCGATTGTAGATCATGTATCACCGCTTTTTTGGGATCTATTTGTATCGTTTTAGCTTCTGACAGTTTGTTGGGTGTGACCACGTTTATGTATGGAGGCGGTAGAATATTCATAGTGTTTAAGTTGACAGATCCGCTATTCTTTTTTAGAGCATTCAGATTCTGTTCCAATTGTGCGGCGTCCAAGCAAAACGGCTTATACTTTGGAAGTTCTTTGTTGGGCCAAGCGTTTATACGGGGAGGGTCAGGAGACGCGATCGGAGCGGCCTTCTTTTCAGGTGCCAAACTGTTTTTGTGATTGGTCTTGTCTAGAATCAGTTTTTTATCAGTCGGGGTAGACTCGATTGCTTTAGAGAGAACGTTCTCTGGCGGTTTAGGGGAAGTAGGCGTGATGCTTATTAACTTTTCAACCTGCGGAAGCAGAATTTTGGGCTTTTTAATTTGGTGTAGAGAGTAAGTAAACCTGATTTTGCGGGATTGGAGGAATTTAAGTTTCAATACAAGAAGCAAAGATTTAAATCACAGATGCGCCCTTAGTCAATCTATCATAAAATAAATAGGTTGACTGAAAAAATTTGCGGATTGGTGAAAGTTGTTTTATTCATTGAAGAATGATGTCCTTAAGCTACTTTTGCGATGGGAATGTGCTACTTATTTTTTTTTAATATTTATTTATCTATTTGTTATACAGTAATGTTTACATTTAAATTAACAATGGTGTGTAAACATAAACTCATTAGAGTTTCACCGCACACCATGTTTAATTTATAAAATCATTAAAATATGTAGGTACATTATTATTTACATATAAATAATATTAAAATATATACATTTATACAAATACTTATTATAATTTGGTGCGTCTTTTTGAAAACTCAAAAAAAGTGAAAAAATAATATTTTGAAATGCATTTTTCTCGAAATGTATGCATTTCACAGGAAAAATTATAGAACAAAAAATGTAGAGGACGTTGTGATTTACAAATGTCGTTAGAGCAACTTCACCTCTCCGTTGATAGATTGACTGAGCTACCTGTGGTTCTGAAAACTGTACACGTAATATGTCTGTCTGTATGCAACGTGAACCGCTCACTACTTTCTACAAGCGACTAAGGCGTGAAGAGTGAGCTCAATCTTCCCAACGATGACACATTTTCGCCCGACAAAAGCATGGCAAGGGCGCATCTGTGATTTAAATCTTTGGTGGTATGCAAGTTTTGAACATAATTCCCGGGATTTTCTTTTGCCTAAAATTTGCTTTATTAGGCGTTATGGTTTTCCGTTCATTTAATTTATCAAGTTTGTTAGAGAGATTTCATCCTTATAATTGACCCTAACGATCGATGCAATAAAAGTACAGGGTGTAATTTTTACAGATTTTATTCGGTTCGATTCCCAGGTGTGGCAAGCGAATTTTCAAAAATCTTTGAATGCAGTTTTCTTTTTATTCAAAAATAAAGGAATGTTTTCTTTGAGTAAAATTTTCTATCTATAGTATTAAGAGTACTTTGCCTTCCCCAAAAAATTAAAAAGGCGACGGTAGCCACCTACCGTCAACCTGTCTGGATATAAAATAAGAATTATATTTTCGTTTCTTTTTATTTATCAGCCACTTGCAGTTGATGCTGGATGGAATATTAAAATTGTCTTACTGCTGGTCCACTGTTGGAACTCGGTTCTGTGAAAGATGTCTCCCATATTGTAGGTTTATCGTCACATTCAGACGCTGTGTCCTCCTCTAAAGACGCACCATCCACTGAACTCAATAATCTGGAAAGAAAATCTTATTATATAAAAAAAAATCCTTTCTTAATAAGACTTTGTTTTGTAGGGATAATCAAACCTGTCAGTGGAATTAGACGGCTGAAACTTTGTGTTTGTCCGAGTCTCTGCGACGCCAGTAGCAACCTCGCTCCTTGCGCCGACGCTTCCCGCGACCCGCGACGCCATTGGAATGTTGCCATATTCTTGTGATGCTACAGCAACAATATAATAATAAATCTCCCCACACATTCCACACAGCACCATATAGTTAGTTCCACTTTAAGCAATTGTATTATGGATACCAGGGCCCTTAGCCAAGAGCACAATGCAAACGGGAGCGTTACGCTTATTAACGAAACGATAGAAAATAAAGCCCGGTGATTGGTTGTTGTAACGCCCACATAAAATTTTGACCAATCATCGGGCTTTATTTTCTGTCGTATCGTCAATCTACAACGCTCCCGTTAGCACTGAGTGCTCTTGGCTAAGGGCCCAGACAGTTTATATACTACATACTTTTTTTTGTAAATACATACATAATATGACGTATTGTATTATAAATACAAAATTCTGGAATGTTGCCATATTCTTGTGATGCTACAGGAACAATATAATAATAAATATCCCCACACATTCCACACAGCACCATATAGTTAGTTCCACGTTAAGCAATTGTATTATGGATACCAGGGTCCTTAGCCAAGAGCACAATGCAAACGGGAGCGTTACGCTTATTAACGAAACGATAGAAAATAAAGCCCGGTGATTGGTTGTTGAAACGCCCACATAAAATTTTGACCAATCATCGGGCTTTATTTTCTGTCGTATCGTCAATCTACAACGCTCCCGTTAGCACTGAGTGCTCTTGGCTAAGGGCCCAGACAGTTTATATACTACATACTTTTTTTTGTAAATACATACATAATATGACGTATTGTATTATAAATACAAAATTCTGGAATGTTGCCATATTCTTGTGATGCTACAGGAACAATATAATAATAAATATCCCCACACATTCCACACAGCACCATATAGTTAGTTCCACGTTAAGCAATTGTATTATGGATACCAGGGTCCTTAGCCAAGAGCACAATGCAAACGGGAGCGTTACGCTTATTAACGAAACGATAGAAAATAAAGCCCGGTGATTGGTTGTTGAAACGCCCACATAAAATTTTGACCAATCATCGGGCTTTATTTTCTGTCGTATCGTCAATCTACAACGCTCCCGTTAGCACTGAGTGCTCTTGGCTAAGGGCCCAGACAGTTTATATACTACATACTTTTTTTTGTAAATACATACATAATATGACGTATTGTATTATAAATACAAAATTCTGGAATGTTGCCATATTCTTGTGATGCTACAGGAACAATATAATAATAAATATCCCCACACATTCCACACAGCACCATATAGTTAGTTCCACGTTAAGCAATTGTATTATGGATACCAGGGCCCTTAGCCAAGAGCACAATGCAAACGGGAGCGTTACGCTTATTAACGAAATGATAGAAAATAAAGCCCGGTGATTGGTTGTTGTAACGCCCACATAAAATTTTGACCAATCATCGGGCTTTATTTTCTGTCGTATCGTCAATCTACAACGCTCCCGTTAGCACTGAGTGCTCTTGGCTAAGGGCCCAGACAGTTTATATACTACATACTTTTTTTTGTAAATACATACATAATATGACGTATTGTATTATAAATACAAAATTCTGGAATGTTGCCATATTCTTGTGATGCTACAGGAACAATATAATAATAAATATCCCCACACATTCCACACAGCACCATATAGTTAGTTCCACGTTAAGCAATTGTATTATGGATACCAGGGTCCTTAGCCAAGAGCACAATGCAAACGGGAGCGTTACGCTTATTAACGAAACGATAGAAAATAAAGCCCGGTGATTGGTTGTTGTAACGCCCACATAAAATTTTGACCAATCATCGGGCTTTATTTTCTGTCGTATCGTCAATCTACAACGCTCCCGTTAGCACTGAGTGCTCTTGGCTAAGGGCCCAGACAGTTTATATACTACATACTTTTTTTTGTAAATACATACATAATATGACGTATTGTATTATAAATACAAAATTCTGGAATGTTGCCATATTCTTGTGATGCTACAGGAACAATATAATAATAAATATCCCCACACATTCCACACAGCACCATATAGTTAGTTCCACGTTAAGCAATTGTATTATGGATACCAGGGTCCTTAGCCAAGAGCACAATGCAAACGGGAGCGTTACGCTTATTAACGAAACGATAGAAAATAAAGCCCGGTGATTGGTTGTTGTAACGCCCACATAAAATTTTGACCAATCATCGGGCTTTATTTTCTGTCGTATCGTCAATCTACAACGCTCCCGTTAGCACTGAGTGCTCTTGGCTAAGGGTCCAGACAGTTTATATACTACATACTTTTTTTTGTAAATACATACATAATATGACGTATTGTATTATAAATACAAAATTCTGGAATGTTACCATATTCTTGTGATGCTACAGGAACAATATAATAATAAATATCCCCACACATTCCACACAGCACCATATAGTTAGTTCCACGTTAAGCAATTGTATTATGGATACCAGGGCCCTTAGCCAAGAGCACAATGCAAACGGGAGCGTTACGCTTATTAACGAAACGATAGAAAATAAAGCCCGGTGAATATAATAATAAAAATATATATATCCCCACACATTCTACACAGCACCATATAGTTAGTTCCATTGTTGATATCCGCCATGTTTTTTCGATAAATATCGAGTTTGATATTATATCAAAGGCGCGAGAATTGGCTAGTTGCTTAGTGTGGAACTAGATGGTGCTGTGTGGAATGTGTGTGTGTCATATTTATTTTATATTATTTTATTATTAATAAGGTTATTATTACTAACCTTTCAGAAGAGGTGGAAATTGTGAATCCTCCATTTCTAATTGGTCTGGTGTCGCCGTTGGCTGTCTGCTATGATGTACTAGCTGATCCGTTGAGCTAAAACAACTTTATCAACTCAATAACCTTCACTTAATAACCAACCTCACATCATCTCATTTTATTATTATGTATGTAAGAACACATTCTTTATGATTTTATGAAAAACTAGCTGTTGCACGCTACTTTGTCCGCATTCATAATATTATATAGCCTAAAGCCTTTCTCGAAAAATTTACCTACAGTCCAACAAAAAGAATTTTTCAATTCGCAGGTACCAGTAGTCCCTGAGATTAACGCGTTCAACCAAACAAACTCTAAAGCTTTATAATATTAGTAAAATAAAGTACCTAAATAACTATATCTATGCTAACATTATAAAGAGGAAAGACTTGATTGTTTGTTTATTTGTATAGAATAGGCGATTCGATTTGAAAAATTCTTTTACCATTAGAAGCCGACATTATTCGTGATGAACATAGGCTACTTTTTACCGCGGGAAAATGCTTCATTCCTACGGGAAATCTAAAATAAAAGTAAATACTAGAGCAGCTTGGCCCGGGAGATAGCGCCATATATCCAAAATACGGTAGATGCTGGCGTTTTATACTTTTCTACGCGGACGAAGTGGCGAGCTAGCTATAGATAAGTATAACGATTTTTCGTGTAATTTTTGATATTATATGAATATGTATTTTACATTAGATTCATTTGTTCAACAAAGGAAAAATTATGAAGAAAAAAAATTATTTTTATGCATTTTTCAATCCGAATCTACTCACACTATGAATGAAAACTTATATAAGTCTAAAATCCGTAAAAAACCATCTTGATGTCTTGTTTCGTTTTTGTTAAACTCGAATTAATTAGTACCTAATGTAAGGTCAAGGGATGAGATGAGGCTTAAAAAAGAAGGTCAAATTTTTCTCCTCTAACACTAGGTTTGCAAGAAATGGTCACAAATCAGAATAATGCAAGAATATTTGGCAGGAATAAGAATGTGCTACACAAATCGCTGCTTAAAAACTAAAGGGCCCTAAAACAAAAAATCCAAAAACGTTTTATTGCAAAAATATAATCACAATCTTTCATATTGTATGTTGCAAAAAGACTTACGATTGTTTTATTCCATATTTAGTATATTTTGATCATTTTTGATATATTCAAAAGTGACTTACATGCTTATATCTCTTCTAGTATTCATTTTATTATGAAAGTACTTGGAACATTTAAATGTTATATCAAAATACGCTTCTAACGATGTATAATATGCATTTATTTGATATATATCTAATGAGAAAAAAAGTAGACAAAAAATATTTTAATATTTTTCGATTAGCTCTCCTATAAAAAGTGTAATTTTGATTTGTGGCCCTTTAGTTTTTAAGCAGCGAAATGAAACTGCAAGTTTTTCCGGAGATTTCTTTTTAGTAAATAAATAAATCTTTAAAAAGAACGAAAGCACTGTTCACTGTTAGTGAAATAAAATATGTTCCCTCTGTAATTTGTTTTTTGATGTGGCGTCATTTAAAAAAACAATTGAAGACGCGAGTGGATGAAGGTGGTATGTCGCATAATTGGAATTTTGAATAAATCGAGGCTAAAGTTTTAGTTTTAATTTTTTAGATATACTTAAGTCGCCACAGAACTGTTTTTTGTACTAAAAATTATGATGCAAAGTTGTGTAAACGACCTAAAATATTAATGATATGATAGCAATTAAACACTTCTATTATTTCATTTACAAAAAAGTGAACATACCTCGCTCTCTCTTCCATTAACTGTACATAAACACCTTTTTCAACTTTTTATTTTCCTTACCAATTCCATACTACATAATTCCATGATTACTCATTATTTATTGGTCGTAGTAACACATGAAAAAGCATGACTTTTTTGTGACATAATATGAAGGTTTTCATCGAAGCCAAATACTGAAATTTATTTTATATCTAGTACAATTAATTTTTAAAATGTGCAGAAATTGTCACATTTTCGCTGGTTGAGATCTCGTAATTATTGATTGAAAGCCAATAATGTTTTCCAATGAAAACATCCTAGCTATAGTGTACATAAAAAATTGGAATGTCAATAGTTACCATCTATAAAGGTTTTTCTAAAATATAGGAATTGCTGGCGTATGTTTCGCTAGTTGAATAAGTGCGCGAATGTGTTTCTTCGCATTCCGTCTTAGGTTATTAGCATTACATTAAGTTGAGACAACAATATCTCCCAAATACCAATTACTGAGTTCCTACGCACGTCCAGCGCCACCTTAAGGTCTTTAACCATTCATATGGACATAATTAATATAAACGAAAAAACCCAAAAATGCGACATAGCGCCTTCATCCACTTACGTCTTGAATTACAACTCATCAGAGATCTCTTTTTGTAATACGATGGCAATATAAAATGTTTTCAGAATTCAGAATATCGGAAATATTTTTTTTTTTTAACTTTAGCACCAGTTTTTTTAAATTTGGATATGGCAAATTTGGATGGCAATAAATTTGGATGCATACGATATTTCTACTTTTATTGTAGCATCACAAATATTGGAACTACTTAAAATTTAAACTTTCAATTTTCTTAATAATATGTCACTTTGATTTTATGAACTAAGTAAAACAAAAAAATAAAATTGTAAGCTGGTTAATTAAATAAATATATTTCTGTATGGTTTTTGAGTATAATATGAATATGTATTTTTTTTTAAAACTCATTCTATTATTTGTAGAACTCATTTCAGGGGTTGTAATTCAAGGGTTGTAATCATTGAAAGGGGAAAAATCGAAGAGAGAGGCCACTATAGCATGCTTCTTTACTACTCGTCGTCAAACTGAGCAGTTACCGAAATAAATTGTTATTACTCAATATTTAAGTTTAACTTTTCTGTTTTTTAATTTTTTTTTGAAGTGATAACTTCTATAGCCACGTTATACGACTTTGGGTAGGGAGAAAATGTATGAGTTCGCGTCAGCAACATGCCAATGCTCACAGTTATGCGCGCGCAGCTGTCTACGTACGCGATTGTATGATGCGTGTGCGTTGGACGCTCACTTTTAAGTTTTCGCTCTGTCGGCAGTCCTCATGACTGCTTCAGTAGCACTACCATGAGTTGCTATCGAAATCTTACGTTAGTTTACTTCTGTCGATAACGAACTTTTCACCCTTCAATGTGCTAGTGAATGATTTAACTACTAACGTTACGGTATTTCTCGAGAGCATCAGTCAAATTTGTAACTCATGGTACCGATTTTGTATAGAAATGTCAAGTTAAACGTTAGTCGGTAATGGTCGCCTGCGACTACATTCGATAGGTTTTTTACTTATGCAACTCATGTTACAGGTTTTAGTTCTTTGAGTGACCGCTAGAGGCGCTGTACAATTTTTCATACAAATATTTTACGTTCTCGTTCATCTCTCGCTAGCGATTTCGGTAGTCATAAACTCATGGTAGTGCTACTGTTTTTTATTATCAAATAATATGCTTTTAAGCCAGAAAAGTTAGACTCAAAATATCAGAATTTTGGAGTTACAATGACAACATCGATTTGTGAAGGGAAGTGCCACATATATTAATTAAATTAATATAAAAATGTTATTATAGTTATAATTAGGAGACTAGCAGTCACCGCGTAATTATTAAAATTCGATCTAAATACAAGCTTCTATCAGATGAAACTTAGTTTTTTTCAATAGTTTTAATAAAAGATATGTTTATAATAAAAAAATACGTGTTTCAATGTGTTTTAGGTTTATAGCAATAAATTTTAAAAATATAAATAGACTACCAAATTTTTGTTTACATTGATGACGTGATAATTTACTTCGTATCGTTATAATTAAAAAAAAAAGAAATGATAGTGTTGCAATAAGCATTTTATATTAAGTTATCAAGGCGGTTCACTTGATGGTATGTGGTTATCAAAATCAATAATCTCTTCAATTATTATTTAACAATTCATTCAGTTAAAATAGAAGTTATAATACGATACGTAACAAGACAATTAATTGAGTGACAATACATTATTCGGTAATAGATTTATTGGCATAGACAATCGTTATACCACATTTACCCCTTCGTTGTAATTTAAACAGTATAGCCACTAAGGCAGGGTATAGTCTTCATTACGCCGTCTTAGTAATGTTGCTATTTCTTTCTCTATAAACATTTCTTCGTTCAGAATGTAAAATTCTTTATTTAAAAACTTTGATAAAGCATACGCTAGATTCTGGCTTGCTTCACTAAAAGTGGCATAGTAGAATATCACTGCTCTCACAGCTTAGGGTGATATTTCAAATTAGTTGCACAAAGTTGTCCGTAGTGTGAACACGTGTTGCGAACTGTTAAGGTCGACAGTCAGGCTGACGGTCCACTTGATGGTAGGTGGCTACCGTCGCCTATAACACAAGCAACGCCATAAGTGCTACAAGTGCGCTGCCGACCGTACAAGGATTAAGGATAAGGGATGAGGGATGGATGGGCTCTGGCATTCTTTACTCACTCACCGAAACACAACAACACATAATGCTGTTATATCATGGTGGTATTCTGTAATTATTCCTAAATGTTAAGGTTCAAATCAGTCATGCAACATTTATATTATTCCAATCATAAATTAACGAGAGAACGTGATAACATTGTATGTATAAAAAATGCGGAGTGGACACTTTTTCGCAGTGATTTTTCATTTTTAGAGACCCTGAATCTAGTGCATTCTTTGTCAAAGTTTAAAATGTAATGACTGCGAGACTCCTAAACACTAAACACGAGGTCGTACCTAGAGGTTGCCGGCGGGTCGTCCTGCGGCGACATCGGGACGAGGTAGTCACCCGTCGCGCGCTGCCAACATGCCACGCGTTACGACACGACTCCGGGAGAACGTTTCCATTGCACTTTTAACAACTCTGCTTCCGTGGTCTTTTCATTGCTTACGTACTACTTTATTTCAACAGTTTAAGGCGACGCAGCGATTCAGCGCAGCGTAAAAAATGTGCATCCCTTGTCAGGCGGGTGTGGGATAGCTCTAACAATGTTCCATCAATGATAGTAGTTAATATATATTCGAAATTGTTGCGATAGACATGTTGGTAGTATGTCAGGCACTTTTTTAGGCACTTTCTTATGGTTATTATTATTATTATTCTCTTTTCTTTCATGTTAAGGTCAAATGTTTATGTGTTAATATTTTACCTTTGTACCTGAGTCATGGATGTTTTGTATTTACAAAAAAAAAGTAATCTATGTAGTATATCATATGCTTAGTGTGAAACTAGATAGTGCTGTGTGGAATGTGTGTCATATTTATTTATTTATTATTATTTATTAATTAATCTAAAATCCGAGGAGAGAATCAGGGGCCGTGATCTGTGATTAAATACATAAACGAGAGCGCGCTTGCTTATGTCGTAAGGTCGTATGCGACAATACGATTTTTATGGTTTACATAAAAAACTATAATGTATTTCAATAAATCCAACCGATAAATTAAAGTGTATGTATGTACATAGAAAATTTGGAGGTATAAATTGCTCCCGTTTGGCTGTAAAATGTAAATCTGTGTACCTATTAAAAGAGGATTCTTTGAATTTTTTTTTCTATCTTATAAATAAAAGTTTATCAATTGTGAAATCCAACCGTAAAAATGAAGTCAATAACACGAAGAAATAGATTACCAAACATAGCTTTCA
The DNA here is from genome assembly GCA_918317495.1 of Synanthedon vespiformis. Lineage (NCBI taxonomy): Eukaryota > Metazoa > Arthropoda > Insecta > Lepidoptera > Sesiidae > Synanthedon > Synanthedon vespiformis. The sequence goes on along the minus strand of OU906971.1, from coordinate 697,159 downwards.
TATGTTATGTCATTGCTGAGAAAAATCTAAATCCCTGCCACCAAAATTTCCAATGCGTCGTCTTAAACTTTATATAACCCGACCCACTAAAATGGTTTTAAGTATGTGTGCTGGATTTTTAGTGATGTGCTGGATATCCGTATCCGTTACTGCTTGGCGGATCTTATTACGGATCTTTTCCCTTATTAATGTATAACATCGTTTATACATTATGGTTTGCAATAAAATATTTGAATTTGAATTTGAATAATTTTTAATTTATAGCTGATTTTTTATTTTTAAATTATTTTTGTTTTGGATAGTCCATTTATCGAGGAAGGCTATAGATAGGCTATATAGAACGCGGACGAAGCCGCGGGCACCAGCTAGTTCTACATATTGGTGATTATTAGGTATCGATGAAAAACTATTAAATGCCATTCAGATTATATTTTATTCTTTAAAATCAAACGTGCGGCACCTTAATAATGCAAGCGTCAACTGCCGATTCAAGTTCACGCGCACCGACACCGACCTAAGAAAATTAAGATCCGTATCGGTATTCGCGGATCATGACACCAAATGTCCGTATCCGTATCCGCGGATCTACATTTTTAACGATCCGGCACATCACTATACTTATTTTATTTCGCATTGTAGATGTAGGACTCGTTTAGTAATATAATTTCCTTAGATTACAGATACATTAGACATGTACACATATAAGTGATACTATTTTGATTCGTTTGGTTTTTTTTTAATCACTTTTATAATATTATTATTACACGAGTAAGTAGTGTAATATTTTTTTAAAAGACCACGGAAACGAATTATTTATTAGATATATTTTGATTACATATTTATTTATATAAACATTCTCCCTTAGCCTGATCAATTTTTAAAAACTACACGTGCATTAAAACAACTGGGCTTCATAAAATTGCATAGCCATATAGAACTTCAATTAATATAATATTTGTTTGTATGGGCCTTTCATAATTTTACACATACAACATATTATACATATCGCTGCTTAAAAACTGAAGGGTCATAAAACAAAAAAATCCATTCTTGCTTTGTTTTGTACTTTGATACGATCACATTAATCCTTCATATTTTATGTTGCAAAACGATTTATGGTTGTTTTATTCCATATAGTTATTTAGTATATTTTGATCATTTTTTTTATATATTCAAAAGTAACTTTTGATGTGCTTATATTTCTTCTAGTATTCAGTTACGAGTATAAAAAAAAATATTCAAAACATTTAATGTTACTTAAAAATACGTTTCTAACTATGTACATAAATAATATGCCTTTATTTGATATTTATATCTAATAAATAAGAAAAGAATAAACAAAAAAAAAATTCATTTTTTTTCATTTAGCTCTCCCTTAAAAAGTGTAATTTTGATTTGTGGCCCTTTAGTTTTTAAGCAGCGATATATAAGTATATAGTGAATGGTTTATAAACCATTTTGTACATTGAAAAAGTATTGAAGGTAAGTCTTTTAAAAAGCCCAGTGACGGGGACCGGGTAAAAAAAATTATAAAAAAAATAGATATATATATATTACATATATAAATATATAATACATATATATAATACATATATAAATATGTAAGTAAAATAGTTTCCCGCTATAGCTACTAGGCAAGTTAACACATAATTTTGAATAAGGTAAGATATTATACTTAAAAAATAAAAGAGATTCTTTGAAATGTCGGTGATACTGATGATGATAATGATACTGTAACTCATCATGATGAGCCATGATGATGTTAGAAACAAAATCGTTGGATGAATGATATATTTTTTTTAATACGTGATTAATAAAACTAAAAAAAAAAAAACCCCATGCATTATGAAATGGCAAGTTTATTAAAAATGACAGTTAGTCCGCATTCCAATGAATCTCTCTCTAACTACAGGGGGTTCTAATTTTCTAAGCGTCTCATTCAAAGGGCGTAATAATGATTATTAAAAAAAATAAATAGGAATGGTATCAAATGAGCATGCGCCACTCGCAAGCACTCTGTTCTTTAATTAGTTCACTAACATCGATATTAAAAATTAAATCTAATTGGAAAATAATAATAATAATAATCCAGTTACTTGCTTCTAGTAGCCAGAGCGAAAACATTTTGAAAAAAAGACAAAAACAACATAATTACAGGTAATTAGTAGGTATTTTTTTTTTTTAATTTATAAATCGTGAGGGGTCTAAACACTGAGGAGGAATTTTAATCGATTGTAAAGGGAATTGTGTTCAATTTTGTAATAAATAGATAAGAAAAGTATTTGCTCTATGCGAGGCGTTATTTTAAATGGGAATTTTTCAAATTAATTATCTATATTTCATCGCGTTTCACATACGATGTAAAAAAAGTTAATGTCAACTAGAAAATTAATTTCAGTTTTAAAATAACGCCTCCATCTGAAAATAATCAGCCTGTATATACAATATATACGTACCGTGGGCCCGTTTGCGTTCACTTGTACGTCAGTCGCCGTCAGTAGAGAACGTACTACAGGCAGCGGAGCGCTTACTATTTCCGGATCCTGTAGGGAATTATAATTTCATTAGATTTTATATAATCTGAATGAAAAACCTTGTAAAATATCTCTAAAACATTGATGACATTTTAAGACACTTGGGAATTCTCTGAATAAAACGCTACATATTATTGACTAGCCGTTGCACGCGACTTCGTCCGCGTAACTTTATAAAATACTAGCTGTTGCACGCGACTTCGTCCGCGTAACTTCACAAAATATTAGCTGTTGCACGCGACTTCGTCCGCGTAACTTTATAAAATACTAGCTGTTGCACGCGACTTCGTCCGCGTAACTTTATAAAATACTAGCTGTTGCACGCGACTTCGTCCGCGTAACTTTATAAAATACTAGCTGTTGCACGCGACTTCGTCCGCGTAACTTTATAAAACAGTAGCTGTTGCACGCGACTTCGTCCGCGTAACTTCACAAAATATTAGCTGTTGCACGCGACTTCGTCCGCGTAACTTTATAAAATACTAGCTGTTGCACGCGACTTCGTCCGCGTAACTTTATAAAATACTAGCTGTTGCACGCGACTTCGTCCGCGTAACTTTATAAAACAGTAGCTGTTGCACGCGACTTCGTCCGCGTAACTTTATAAAATACTAGCTGTTGCACGCGACTTCGTCCGCGTAACTTTATAAAATACTAGCTGTTGCATGCGACTTCGTCCGTGTAACATTCGTGTCTGTGATACCATGTTGGAAATACACATACAAAATTTCGGTCAAGCCGTTTAGTAGTTGACATAGCGACAGCAGCGCCACCTACCGGGTCCAATTGTATTTTTAAATCATCTGGGAAATCATCGGAACAGCCATATAAAATTTCAACCCAATCGGTTTAGCCGTTTAGAAGTAATACCGAAGGATAATTCTTACTACCCATTGTTCTATTTTGAAGCATTTTCCCTATGTTCCCCAAGTAGCCTATGTTCATCACGGATAGTATCGACTTCTAATGGTAAAATATTTTTTTAAATCGGTCCACTAGTTTCGGAACCTATTCTATACAAACAAACAAACAAAAAAAAATCTTTCCTCTTTGTAATATTTATTTAGTAGTATAGATATGAACCTAGATTTGGATATACGAACATAATTTACCTGCAGGAACCTCTGGAGGCGATCGAACATGTGCGCAAAAGAAGGACGTTCGCATGGATCCGGATTCCAACATTCGCACATAAGACGGTAAATGTCTTGGGGACAACCTGAACAATATTTTACAAATTATTATCAACCAATTGGGTTTTTGAATTATTATATATTTTTGTAATGAATTGAATTATATAAGTTTTATAGCAAAAACCTATTTTCTTTCTTTTTTTGCAACAAAAGTTATATCAAAATAAAAATTAATTTTTGAATCCAGTACCGAAGACGCGCCGACCGCTCCCGAACAAACCCGAGCGCGCGTGACGTCATAATGTTACTTTTGTCAATAGCCGTAAACGCTGTACTGTTCTAAAGTAGCCTTAACATTATGACGTCACAACCACTCACAACTATGGTGAAAAAGCTTGGCGCGTTCACAGTCACGTGATTTTTCTTTAAATTTTATCAATTTTTAATTGTTTATAATTGAAAAAAATTTTTTTTTTAAGTTTTTCGCATTAAATATAATAAAGTTATTATTGATACTTTAATAATAAAGTTTTAAAATACCTACACAAAAAAAGCAATAATTTTTTTTTTTCAAATTCCTACTTAATTGTTATGATGTCATCATAATTATGTCCATGAAACTTGTGAATTAGGAAATCAACATAATGGGGAAATTGACAACATAGTGAAAGTGGCAAATGAGGAAATTGGTGAATACAGAAACTGTCCAATGAGTAAACTGGTGAATTAGTGAAGTAAGGAAAATGACCGGTGATACGCGGACTCATTCAAATTAGTTCATGTACATAAGTACTTAACTTACCGTAAGGTTTCTCCAATCTTCCACCACCAGAGACCATTTCCATTACCTCTCTATTGGCACAACCTGTGTACGGCATCACGCCCAAGGAGAAAACCTCCCAGAGCAGAACTCCGAACGACCTGAGGAAAACGTGTTCAACACATCAAAATTATACTATAAAAGTTACTGCATTCAATGCGCGCCCTCTTGCGAATAATAATTGTTTTTGTTTCATCGAAATCGGGCCAGGATTTCCAAAGTTACGGCGTTATAAAGTTTCAGCGCTTTTAAATTTGCGTTCATCCGCGTGCTACTGCGATGACGTCACGCCGCGAGTGTCATGTCCACGAAGAAAATAGGTACGCAAGCGCCGACTCGCAGCGTGACGTCACACATTAGCGCTTGTACTTCAACGTTTAATATCTCAGTGGTTTTTGAAGATAGGAAAAAAATAAGAACAGATTCTTTTTTCTCGAATTACCCATTTTAGAGTAGCTAAGTATAACAAAACACATAGATGCGACTCATTTGCAACAAGGTGAGGCAGTAATACTGACCAGACATCGGTCTTGATGGTGAATACACCGTCGATGTAGGCCTCAGGAGGCATCCATTTTATGGGCAGCATGGCTTTGCCGCCTTTCTTGTAGTATTCTGCTCGGTATATGTCCCGGGCCATTCCGAAATCGGCTATTTTGACCACTCGGCCTGGACCCCGTGACGTCAGCAGGCAGTTGCGAGCCGCAATGTCCCTGAGTAATTGGGACAAACATTTTTCAAGGCTGTGTCGGATTATAGACACACAAAAACAGACCCCCTGTAGTTTGGAACATTTTGAAAAAGAGTACAGTCGGCCGCATAAGTCGATTAACACATTCAAAAGTGCAAAACAACTGAACACTCAACTTACTCACTTACTTACTAAAGCTTTTTACGATCGTTTGTACGTGAAGTTTATTTTGATCTCTAGTCGTGACAACGACTTATGGCGCGTTGAGTGTTTACTTGTTTTGCACTTTTGAATGTGTTAATCGACTTTTGCGGCCGACTGTACCTTTTAATACGACAAATTACATGTCACTGTTAAGATCCCACATGTTTATGACACAAACCATGAATTGACTTTATTAATGCTGAATCATTTAAATGTCTTGCGACTAATTTATGTTGTGGGGAACGCTTCAGGTAATGAAAGAACAAAATATAAAAACCACCTAAGTATGTTTTTTTCTGTTAAATTTAACCTGTGTATAAACATAAACTTTTAGAAACTGTATTTTCAGAAATGTATGAATTAACTGTAAAAAAGTTACACCACTAATTGCGGGGAATTCTCCAGGAAATGAAGAAGGGAATCTCCAGGAGATCTAGGAGGTGAGGAACGGGGATTTTTAAAGTAATTTAAAACTAATATACACTTGAAATATACTAAAATGCATTACTAATATTACAATTTTGTCGCCTACACTATTTCAATTAGATTATATGCTCATTTTCATTCAAAAATAAATAAATAAAAACCTCAATTTAAGAAATTAGCGCCATCTAACAGCGCTGCAAATGTTTTTTAGCGAAAGCTTCCACCTTAAATCTAACTTACCTATGTATAAACCGCTTAACTTCAAGGTAGCGGCAGCCCTTGCAGACGTCTAGGGAGCAAAGCAGCAGGTCTTTCATGGTGAGGGCACTGGCTCGTTCAGGCTTCGGTCTGCTCTCTCTAAGGAAATTCTTCAGGTCACCGCCAGCCAGCAGCTCTAACACTATGAACCTAGATCGTGGGAGGTCCTCATTACACTTTTATCCCACTATCACTTCAAGAATTTGGTACATATTTTCAAATTTATTTGGTAAAAACTGAAAAGCATAAAGTAATCTCATTATCCATTTTACCTGAGTAGTTTTGAGTCGCCGCCGCGCATCACTCTTTACCTAATTTTTGTTTGTTTGGCGCCGACTCAAAATTACTTAGGTGAAATGATAATAAGATTATTTTATGCTTTTCAGTTTTTTCGGCGGTTTTATTTTTTGTTAAAAAGTTTTATTTTACATTTTTTTGTGGCTATAATCTAATATTTACTACATGCTTAATACAAGACCAACTTCGAGGTATACCCTATCCTTTAAAGAAAGAATTATCAAAATCGGACTACTCTGTAAAAAGTTATGCGTGGTTATACGCTACAATCGGTGAGTGAACAATCAATCATCCCCTGTTTTCCTACCCTTAGGGTTGGAATTATTTTTTCAAATTAAAATGGGACCCCCTCGGGGGTGCACCCTTTCAAATAAAAAAAGAATTATCAAAATCGGACTACCCTGTCAAAAGTTATGCGTGATCATACATAAAATACATAAAATATATATATACGCGTCGAATTGAGACTTTTTGATTTTTCGTTTTCGTCGGTCGAAAATTAGATTACTTTGCGTAATAAGTTAATCAAATTATTATAAAACTAGCAAGCGGTATTACTTTTGCAATCGTTCCATTATAAAAAAAAAACTACCTTAAACGAATTTTCTCGAAGATAAGACCCTGACAGATCGATTTTTAGGCCTAAAAAAACCCTAACCCTAGATTTTCGTCAAAATCGTTAGAGCCGTTTGGCATACAAGAATTCCTCGTTTATTATTATAAGATATCTGATTTTACACTCATGTAAAACCAGATAATATGACAAATAAATAATTTGATTTGAAATAATCAAATTATTATTTGATTATTATTAAATTTGATTGAAATGGTACTAGATATAGAAGAAGAAATGTAGTACTTTACCTTGGATGTCGATCGAAGCACACGCCGATGAGATGGACAATGTTTGCATGGTTGAATTTCGCCATAATGGCAGCTTCCATTAGAAAGTCTGACTCCGCTTGGCCAGTGGACAGTTCTGGGAGCGTTTTTACTGCCACAGGCATATCAACATCCCCGGCTCGATGGCGGTACAACCCCTGATATACTTCCCCGAACGCACCCTGACCCAGGGCCCTGGATCGAATAGGGAAATCGTCAATATTGTTTCACACTTGAACCAGTTGTAGACTCTTAGCACGTTTTGAGACTAAAGCACTGAGCAGACAACTGATAAATTACCCTTGTGAAAGCAAGTGACGAACCATTTCTTACCCCCAACAGTATAACTGTCTTCTTCTTCTTCTTCTTTTAATGTCTTGGCTCCATCAGATCTTCTCCGATGATTTTGCCAGTGTCATTAGTAAAAATAGCAATTTGTATAAGCCCTTTTTTTGGAAATTAAAAATCAAAAATAGCAGATCCCGAGACTAGTCAGTCAAGTCGAAGTCAAGTCTATAATTTTTCTTAGTTTTCCAAAATAGGTCCGTCAAGTCCAAAGCAGTCAAGTCAAGTCCCAGTATAACTGTACAGTCGGGGTAAGAAAAGGTACGTCACCTTTAAGTCAACATTAAAAATTAAATGCACCATGACAATTGTCAGTCTTGTCAAAATTTCATTTCAAACGTCTGTCAGTTGCCTGCTTAGTGCTTTAGTTTCAAAAGAGATAATGGCCATTCTCAAAATGAGCCGAATTGCCATTATACATAAAGTAGAATCTAGTTTCAAAAGGTACCAGCACACTTGAGTGTACCAATTGGATAACCGTTTTTTGGATGAAGTTTCCATCTCAATTCACGTGGACTTTTAAGTTGAAGATCATCAGACTCTCTTTCTTCCATTGGATATACAGACGCACGACTGATTTCCATCCTCATCTTGTCGAAATCCCTATTTTTGGACCGAACGCTATAAAACATTCTTTATGGCATGGCCCACTGCCAAGGTTTTGAATTCCCTACCAACGCGACTTCTGTATATCCGAGCTCATATAACTCAAATCTTTTCAAAGTTCAAGTGAATAGGCGTCTTCTGGGCGAGTTCATCATAGAGCTCAACCTTGCTACACAGTTGGTTGTTGGCTTAGAGAAAACACATCTATACCAATATTATAAAGAGGAGAGATTTGTTTGTTTGTATAGAATAGGCTCCGAAACTACGGGACCGATTTAAAAAAATATTTTACCATTACAAGCAGACATTATCCGTGATGAACATAGGCTACTTTTTAGCGCGGGAAAATGCTTAAATTCCTACGGGAAAACGTGTAATAGGACAACGGGTAGTAAGAATTATCCTTCCGTACTTATCTTTTTCACATAACTTCTAAACGGCTGAACCGATTGGGTTGAAATTTTATATGGCTATTTCGATTATTTCCTGGATGATTTAAAAATACAATTGGACCCGGTAGGTGGCGCTGCTGTCGGCATGTCAACTACTAAACGGCTTGACAGATTGGGTTGAAATTTTGCATGTGTATTTCCATAATGGTTTCACAGACACGAATGTATTATATTTTATAAAGTTACACGGACGAAGTCGCGTGCAACAGCTAGTCTCTAATAAAGAAAAATCAGTAAAGTTATACTCACTTGACAAGTTTGAGGCTATCCCTGGAGACTTGAGGCAACCCTCGCACGTCTATGCCCTGGGGAAGAATGTTCTCGCTGCCGTAGTGAGGGTTGAAAGCCATGCTCAGGGGGTTCTCCCCACCCCCTGGTGCATTGCGGAGGCGGTGCAGCTGAACCTCCTGTTCCAGGAGGCGTTTCTGCTGCAGCTCGCTCTCTTTCTTGCGTTGGTACGCATTATCTGGACACAAGAATTGAATTCGTGGTCATTCCACAGTCTGAATACCATCGAAGTACTACAACTATGGATTTTGCGTGACAAATGCCAAAGCGCCTAGACGGAATCGTAGCCAAGTCAATGGTAAAATGTAATAACGAACAAGTTCCACTATTTTTTATTTTATTTAGTAAGGTACACAAAACAGGACACTGACAAATACATTGAATTACATTGACAAATTACATCGCGAGTGAGCTAGATAGAGGCCCTAAACATGTGTACACAGCATGTCCAAACATAAACAGTGTTACTTACAAATTGCAGAACAAGACAAAAGAAAGAAAGAAAAGAAAAGAACTATTGATTTTAAAATCCAATATGTTGACGTAAGTCACAGTTTCCTTTAAAAGACAAATGACAAAGTTGATTGCTCTACGCATAATATGTCATTTTTAAGGTAATACAAGTCAATTTTCTTCTATACAAACGTAGAATGTTAATTACTCCGCTGTTTTATGTTTAATTTACAAAAGTGAGCATGATACCGATTTATCTTGTCGTTAACTAGGTTCGTATGGATACAAACTTGAAAAAAAAAGTATTAATTTAAAAGATATGATCATTGAAAAATCAATATTTTAACACAAGTTTTAATGCAACTTTGAAGGTGATTAGGCATACAAACATTGATTAGTTATTCAAGAGTTGAAATAACTTTACACGAAATAGATATATGCAGTAGTTTTGTCAGAAAGAGTATACGCCCAAGGGTCTGTTTGTGATTTTATTTTTGGTATGAATGATTGTGCATCTCAGTCGAGTGCTCTTCCCGCGCTTTGTGTTGTGTGAGACAGGACGCATTTTAGACATGACACCGTTGAGTTCGGGCCGCCGACTTGTTTCATCTTAAGAGACCTTTCCAACCGGCTTACCAATTCCATACTACGTAATTACATGATTACTCATTAGTTATTGGTCGTAGTAACACATGAAATAACATTACTTTTCTGAGACATAATATGAAAGTTTGCATGGAAACAAAAAAACTCAAATTTATTTGATTTCTAGTATAATTAATTATTAAAATGTGCAGAAATTGTCACATTTTCGCTGGTTGAGATCTCGTAATTATTGATTGAAAGCCAATAATGTTTTCCAATGAAAACATCCTAGCTATAGTGTACATTAAAAATTTGTATATCAATTGTTACCATCTATAAAGGTTTTTCTAAAATATTGGAATTGCTGACGCATGTTTCGCTAGTTGAATAAGTGCGCAAATGTGTTGCTTCGCATTCTGTCTTAGGTTATTAGCATTACAGTAAGTTGAGACAACAATATCTCCCAAATACCTATTAACTGAGTTCCCACGCTCGTCCAGCGCCACCTTAAGACGTCTTTCTAATTACTAAGAAAAGTTACTCACACAAAAAGAGACAAATGAAGAGCAAAGCGAGCACACACACAAAGATGGTGACGCCCATTGCGGTCACCGTCCATGGTATGTGTGTCCATGTCGTGTCCTCCACTGGAAACATCAATAAAATTAACAGTTAGAAAAATCGCTTACAATAATAGCCATGATTGAAGACTCCTTTTAAGCTTACTTAAGTATATTATACTATTCCCGGGTGTGGCAAGCGAATTTTCGAAAATCTTTGAATGAATCTTGAATCTTGAATGTTTTCTTTCTATTCAAAAATAAAGGAATGTTTTCTATTCAAAAATAAAGGAATGTTTTCTTTGTGTAAAATTTTCTATAAACAGTATTAAGAGTACTTTCCCTTCAGGTGGCATTACAAAATTCCACCCTGTATAGTATAGAATTTAGAGCAGTGGTTCCCAAAGTGGGCGATAACGCCCCCTTGTGGGCACTGCAGGCCTAAAGGGGGGCGGTAAGAGACCCAGAAAAAAAATGGGGGCCTCTACACAAGGCTTGGGGGGTGATTTGTAAATTTCATTTAGACATTTATTCGACTTGCGACTGTTCTTGAGTAAATTGGAACCAGTAGCACTACCATGAGTTTATGACGACCGAAATTACTAGCGACAGATGATCGAGAACGTAAAATATTTGTATGAAAAATTGTACAGCGCCTCTAGCTGTCACTCAAAGAACTAAAACCGGTAACATGAGCTGCATAAGTGAAAAACCTATCGAATGTAGTCGCTAGCGACCATTAGCGACTAACGTTTAACTTGACATTTACTATACAAAATCGATACCATGAGTTACAAATTTGACTGATGCTCTCGAGAAATACCGTAACGTTAGTAGTTAAACCATTCACTGGCACATTGAAGGGTGAAAGGTTCGTTAACGACAGAAGTAAATTAACGTAAGATTTCGATAGCAACTCATGGTAGTGCTACTGATATCAACAAACTTATTAAACAGCATCAGATTCATCCCTCACATTAGCTTTTATATAAGAATCGATTATGTTTGTTTTATTTTGAATAAAAGATACTCTGTTTGAATACTAAGTATAAAGTTGCGTTTCAATAATCATTCTCATTGGCAGGTGTAGCCCGTAAGAGTTAACTTGAGACCAGTAGCACTACCATGAGTTGCTATCGAAATCTTACGTTAGTTTACTTACGACAAAGAAGCCTGGATTTAAGCTATTCGGAGTTCGTACTATGTTTTGTATTGTAAAACTATAATTTGTATATATATACTTTAAGTTTGTTAGTGTTAAGTGATGTGTATTGTACTATTTTACATTTTAATGATGACAAAAAGAATAGTATCCTGAGTTTCTTTCGGGGTTTCTTCTCAGGATCGTCATCTTGGTTTTTTTTTCCGAAACCCTGGTAAATTTAAACTTATAATGACGATCAAAAGAGTTTCTTGTAGAAACCTAATTGATAAATAAATATTTTGATTTTGATTTTGATTTTATGTCGATAACGAACCTTTCACCCTTCAATTTGCTAGTGAATGATTTAACTACTAACGTTACGGTATTTCTCGAGAGCATCAGTCAAATTTGTAACTCATGGTACCGATATTGTATAGAAATGTCAAGTTAAACGTTAGTCGCATATGGTCACTAGCGACTACATTCGATAGGTTTTTCACTTATGCAACTCATGTTACTGGTTTTAGTTCTTTGAGTGACCGCTAGAGGCGCTGTACAATTTTTCATATAAATATTTTACGCTCTCGCTCATCTCTCGCTAGCGATTTCGCTCGTCATAAACTCATGGTAGTGCTACTGAGCGCCGTTGTGTATTAACTACTGCGCTCAGGTTTCAAGTTAACTCTTGCGAGTTATAGTAAAAGTCTCGTTTGGAATTAATGTTTAATCTCCGCTAATATATAATTAATTAATAATAATTGATTAATTTAATTTGAAGTTATCACGGTTTTTAAGTTGGTGAAAAAAGGGGGGCGCTAAAAAATAATTTATTCTCAAAGTGGGCAGTAGACAAAATAAGTTTGGGAACCACTGAATTAGAGTAATAACTATTTACGTACATATACACTTTGTGGCGTCATGGTCGTCGGTGCGATGGGGGCAGTAGCAGCGAACTTCGCTGCGGTATTCGTTGAGAGCTACGCAGCGGTAATCGCAGCCACAGTCCTGCGACAACGCAGTGGCAATTTTAAGGTAAAATGACGTATCAGTTTCCTTAACAGTATGTCACAGTAGTATGTCGTCGGCACATCGTAAAGTTGGTCATATCGTGATATTTTCCTGGGCAGATCATATTTCTGTTTTTCTGTCAAATTTATTTCCATGTAAACCTAACACGCTCCTCGTTGCACCTATTTTTTTGACCTTTGGTGAAATTTTCTTGATTTCACACTTTACGATCTGCCCACGATATAATAATATATAAAAATACATTTATAGGTAGACATTAAAAATACATTTACGATCTGCCCACGATATAATATATAAAAATACACTTTTTTAAAATTACTTTTTAAGGAAGTTATAACATGTTAGTATACATGATACTAAAAGTAGTAAAAATGTAAAATGTAATTAAATCACTCTCAAGTCACGTGATAACGAACACCAATTAAAGTGCAAAACTTAACGTGTTTGCAAATATCATGTTTAAGTGTCAAACACAGTTCACATTCAAAAGTGTTGGGAACAAGTGACGTCATAACGCTCACGTGTAAAGTGTTGGCGTTTTGGAGCGAAATTTGAAACACTTATGCGATTTTTTAAAGTATTACCTAGTTGTATTAATCGAAAATAAATTATGTATATTAAATATTTTGGCCTATATTAATCATTGATGTTTTGTATTTATAATATTTATGTATTTACAGAAAAAGTAATGTATGCAGTATATCAACTGTCTGTTATCCATAATACAAGCATTAGTTGCTTAGTGTGGAACTAGATGGTGCAGTGTGGAATGTGTGAAGATAATTTATATCATTTCTGTACTGTATTATTATTTTTTAAGTTATAGGTTATAGGCGTTACTTGTGTTATAGGCGACGGTGTTATAGACACCTACCATCAAGTGGACCGTTAGCCTGTGTCTGTCGACCTTAATATAAAGAAAAAAAAAATATATTATTTTTTAAAAAGGGCGACATACGTGTATGGCTGGCACTATGATGACTTCGCCGGCGCTAGAGCGCTGCGCGACGCTCACTTCGCTGAAATCGCGCAGCGCTCTTCCGCTGTCGATGTAAGACCACCCGCCTCCACCGTGAGCCCCGTCGCCCTCGTTCGTGCTGCCGCCTGTCACAACCATAGATAGATCTAGTATTACTACCGTTCCGTTAGGTCACAACCATTTAATACAATTTAGATTGATTTTGATAATTAGTGAAGATTAAAAAAGTCAATAAAATGATTGAAAAATTTAATAAAATTATTGTAAAGTAATAAAATGGTTGAAAAAGTTAATAAAATTATTAAAAAGTAATAATTTCGCAAAAAGGTTTAAAAAAGTCAATAAAATGATTGAAGAAGTTAATAAAATGGTGTAAAAAGTTAATAAAATTATTAAAAAGTTAATAAATGATTAAATATCTAAATAAAATTATTTAAAATCACAATAAAATGGTTAAAAGTTAATAAAATTATTAAAAAGTTAATAAATGATTAAATATCTTAATAAAATGATTTAAAATCACAATAAAATGGTTGAAAAAGTTAATAAAATGATAAAAAGAATATCGCAAAAAGGTTTAAAAAAGTCAATAAAATTATTGAAGAAGTTAATAAAATGGTGTAAAAAGTTAATAAATTATTAAATATGTTAATAAAATGATTCAAAAACTCTGTAGGAAGAATATTGAATGAAATATATACCACATTTTACTATATACATTTATATAACGTTATATAACAATTTACATTATGTACAAAGGCGAGTGCATGTATTTACAAATCAAGACATTGGCGAGAAAGCGCGTGCTTTCTGTAGCTGCGTCAGATGTGCACTGATCTGTCTTGGTTTTGATTCTTTTAAATAAAGAAATCGAAAATCAAAATAAAGGAGGTCGCTACAACTCAATGAAATTATTTAAAAAGTCAAAAACATTATTAAAAAAGTGAGTTCACATTACCTATCCATCCTCCGCCGCCACCGCCCCTCAGACAACCCCCTCCCCCTCCACCGAAGCCCCCGTGAGCCCCGCCAGTGCATGCTGCCCCCCCAACGCCCCCCTGCCTAAGGGCTGCTCCACGGATCACCTCGAAGCCTGGTGTCATAGGACCTGGACGCGAGTCCCAACCCCCACCAGCTCCTAATGTTACAATTATCAATATTTTATTAATTGTACTAGCTGGCGCCCGCGACTTCGTCTGCGTTGAAAAAGAAAAAGTATCCCATCCTGTGTACTGTACTTCCAAATGTTTATCTACCAAGTTTCATGAAAATCGGTTAATTCGTTTAAGAGTTATGGAGGAACATACATACATACATACATCTGTTGTCAAAGCGAGATAGTTATATATAGTTAGGGTTGGTACTGACCTGCGGTCCGTCCAATTTGTCCGTACATGTATCCGGACTCCGGTGTGGCGTTAGTTAAGGCTCTCGCGTGCTGAGAGCCATCATCTCTGAACACCCCCACGGAAATGCCACCACCACCGCCAGCCACCATTAGGGGGTACACTTTGTTTTCTTTGTCCATCTGTTGCGAGTGGAAGAATTCATACAATCAATTTATTTTGACGACACGTTTGGCCTAGTGGCTAGTCATAAAAGAAAGGTAGATAGTACCTTACAAGAAAGTTAAGAAGTAATCTTACAAGAAAAAATGTCATACTTAATCTTACAAGACAGCGAGAAACTAATCTCAAAGAAAGTTAAAGGCAATTTTACAAGAAATACAGAAAATAATAAATAATCTCACAAGAAAGACGTAGGTGGCGCCACCACCGCCGCCGCCGCCATCTTGGACGTGAGTGTTTCGCACTTCGTGCGTCTTGCTCGTGAACAAGGAGCCATAGGACGAGATGGACGGAGCAAACGTCGCGTTTGTACGCGAACACTCCATACTCTCTTGCGCTGATAATGTCTGCAATTTTCCCCAAGAGATCACGTTTTTAGTAATGGTACCCCGAGAAATGGCCTGCGTACCTCTACTCTTGGGGTACGCCGAGGTTCCCCAAGAGCGTACCCCTCCCCGCGCTAGATAGCCATGGCGGGGCACCTATGTTGTGTCATAACGTTCCCGCAACCCCGCCCACCTAATGCTTTACTTAAATGCCTCTGCTGAGCGACAGGCGACAAATTTGTGCAATATCACACTAAATCGTATCACGTAGCTCATAACACTAGTGTGGTTTAAAACAATTTAGTGTGATATTGCACAAAGTTTTCGCCTGTCCCTTAGCAGAGGCATTTAGATAATAAGCCTGCCGGTATGAATTCGGCATAACCCCGCAGTGTCCTCTAAACTGCATATCTAAGGGGTTTTGCAGCCTGTCTGGCGGCAGTAACCACCTCCTTGAATAATACAACCGTTAAGTTCTGGCTCTAACTTGATAGAACCAAAATTTACTAGATCGGGCTCGAAGGACCATAAAATGAATGTATTCAAATTATACCTACAACGCCATCTAGACAATTCGGTTGTAAACAATAACGGCATAATACGTGCTTTTGTGTTTCGGTGAATGAGTTTGGGATGCCAGAGCCCATTACCCCATCCCTCCCTTATCCCTTATCCTTAATCCTTGTATGGTCGGCAGCGCACTTGTAGCACTTATGGCCACCTACCATCAAGTGGGCCGTCAGCCTGTCGTCAACAGACATTTATTTTATTTATTTAATATATTATATTTTATATAGCCTATTACAAGCCTATAGCCTATTACATCTTAAATTTTCTAAGTACAAAAAAAAGTGCTAGTACCTAATTAACAAAAAATGAGAACAATACACATTTATAAATTATATAAATATATTATAAAACCTTAACATAAAAAAAAGTATATTATGTTTTGACGGACCTTCTTACAAGCGTGCGTGCCCTGTTGTCCGATGAGCATGTAAATGCGTTCGCTGCGATGCAGCTCGAATAGGGCCCGCGCTTGCGCACCGTGACTCACTCCAGTCCACGCCGACCCTAGACCTCCAGCCGCACCTAGTGCTATGATCCTAGATGCAAATCGAAATAATTAATAAATAAATATCTTCACACATTCCACACAGCGCCATCTAGTTCCACACTAAGACTGTTATTTAATGAGCCTGTTTTATTATGTATAATTTGGATCATTCGGGGCATTTTGTCGTCTTGGAGAACGGTTTCATTTGTGACCTTATTCATTTGGAAATACTCCAAATGGGGTTTGGGAATTTGTTGAAAAAAATATTGCTTTTTTTTATGTATTTTAAAACTTTATTATTTATAATATTGATATTTATTGCAAAAAAATTTTTTTTTTCTATACTAATATAAAGAGGAAAGATTTGATTGATTGTTTGTTTGTATTGAATAGGCTCCGAAACTACTGGACCGTTTTGAAAAATTCTTTTACCATTAGAAGCCGACATTATCTGTGATGAACATAGGATATAGGATTTTATCGCGGGAAAATGCTTCATTCCTACGGGAAATCTAAAATAAAAGTAAATACTAGAGGCTTGGCCCCGGGCGCCATCTATCTAAAATACGGTAGATGGCGTTTTATACTTTTCTACGCGGACGAAGTCGCGAACACCAGCTAGTTAATTATAAACCATTAAAAATTTATTTATTTATTTATTTATTCATTTATTCAAAATCCACAGCTCTCAACAAAAAAAATTACCGACAAAAACAAAAAACACACCCTACAGCCAATTATGGATTTTACATTTATATACAAAAAAAATATAATACAAAATTATACGATTCCCTACAAACTAAACAAACTATAAAGCTATAAAAATCACATATTAAATATAATACATATATACATACACACATATTACGTAGAACTGCCACCGCCTTAAAAATTTAACATAAGTAAACATAAACATAGTCAACGTAGACGCTAGCCTGTAAGAATGTTAAATTATGTTATGTTAGCCTGTAAAATTGATAAAATTTAAAGAAAAATCACGTGACTGTGAACGCGCCAAGATTGGTCACCATAGTTGTGAGTGGTTGTGACGTCATTCATAATGTCAGTACAGCTTTTACGGCTATTACCGTGACTTGACAAAAGTAACATTATGACGTCACGCGCGCTCGGGTTTTTCCGGGAGCGGTCGGCGCGACTTCGGTACTGGATTCAAAAATTCATTTTTATTTTGATATAACTTTTGAATTATTGCGAAAAAAATTGGTTTTGTTATAAAACATAATTTAAAAACCCAATTCAAATGCTCGTAGGCGTCCGGTGGTGTCTTCCTTGAGTGTTTATGTTTCGCAACAGTAAATTATTATAGGCCAGATGTAGTAACATAGCAGCAACCGCAACCTATCCGATTATGTCCTATCTTGAAAGATTATTTCTTATCTTACTTATAGAATGTCTGTCTACCTTTATTAACGTGAAATTATGCGGACTAAAAACACTCGCGACAGGTGCTATTTTTAGACTAATTGAATATACCTACTGGAATTTTTGTGTCTAATCGGCGACAACACAAAATTTTAAAATTTAAACAACTACTCACGTATAAATTCCCTCCTCGGGCACCTCCCAAACTTGTATCCCTTCGTAAGGTGGCGTCTCCACCATCTTCACGGAGACAGGAGTATTGTTGTAAGCGATATCGCACATCGTCTGGTTAGGGCCGTAGCGTCCCACGGCACCGCAAGTTGTGAAACGGTAATCTGTAATTGAATTCAACTTAATAAAGACAAAATCCTTACATATCTATCTATACTAATATTATAAAGTGGAAAGATTTGATTATTTGTTTGTTTGTTTGTATTGAACAGACAGCCAGACAGGCAAACTTAGTTAAATACTTAAATAAAAATACGGTTAATCAAAGTCTCTAAGAAACCTAAACCCGAGCAAAACCGTTTTAGAAACATCAACATATTTTATTTTAGCAATTTATGCAAAGGCTCTAGAAAGGTGCCTAGAGGCACCCCACAAAAACAAAAATTATTTATCTCAAACAAAGTTAAGTTAAAAACATTTTTTTTCTTAAACTTACATATTTTATCTGCAAACGCTGGATTCGGAGTGGTTTTCTCTTCCAATACTGGATCGTAATAATTATAATCCCCTAGTTCTTCGGGATCTATATTGAGTCCAAAGCATTCGGGAGCCATTGAGAAATCATCGATAGCAGAATCCGAATAAATACGCATTCCCATACGAGTGCGGAACTGCAGATAGTACCTGTATGAAAAACAAATTTCACTGTAACTCTTTAGCCGCCAGAGTCGGATTTATCCGACAATTATTTTCGCCAGAACCGGATATATACTACAAATTTCTCTTCTTGTATATTGTTTAGTTTAGTTTTAAATCTGTTTTGAAAGCATAGAAGGAATTTTTTTTTTTTTAAATCCCAGTAGTACCTATTTTTATTGAAAAGCATAGTGAAAAATAGTCACTACCAACCAGGGTTTTTTTTATAATCTAACTTTTAGACTAAGACATTTAAGTTGTATTTTGATTAACTCTTACTTAAATTAAATAATCAAATGGCATTAATAGCCGAAAAAAGCCACATAATATTATTTTTCGGATTTGATATAAAGCTGAACATTAAGATAGGTTCAACAGTCACCATAATATAAGTCCTAAAGCTAAACAATATCTATTACATCGACACATTTTCCAAAAAAAAAGAAAACTTACCTTCTAGTAATATTGGGGAGGAAAATCGAAGCTCTATACCAATTCTCCCCCTTATCCTTGGTGGAGAACCAGAGAGAAGTAGTGATATTTCCCCGGGTGGTTAACTCGACAACATCCACACTTAGCGATCCATAGTTGCGTCCATTTTGTTGATAATAGAACCTTATCTGTAAACACAATTAGTAGAAATTAAGTTCATTGTAGACCGAGAGGATCAAGAGCGGAAAGGACTTGATCAGGATTTGGTGGACCAAGAAGATCAAGAGCTAAAACTGGACCAAGAGCGGACAGGCCTTTGGTTGTTTCTAAATGACAGTTTAAGCAAAATGTGACTTTACGCCGACACATTAGAGTTCAAAATGAATTGTAGAACTTGATCGTTGCTACCTTTTACTATAGACGCGCGGAGTTAAGACTCCTCCGTTTTAGGCGTACTTTTAATGTCCCGCTTTGGCGTTTGTGATGCGAATTCCATAGCTGTAAACTATTCGATGATTTTGACATATTTTTTGGTATAATTTTCTCAATATTTTGGGACAATGTGTGCGCTTCTACAACAGGCTTACAGCTAATATATAACAATTATCTATGAATAAATTTAAAGCTTATATTAAGAAATAAGAAAAACCCTGTGCAAAAAGGGTTATTATAGGATATTAAATTATATAAACGATGACTGTCCCTGGAGTCAAATATACTTAGTTGTTTATTGTGTTATGTAGATTGCTATGTATTGTTACGTATTACTTTGTAATTTATTTATGAAAAGAGCAACTAGGGGGTTTCTTGCCGAGTTCTTCCCCCTAGAAACAGCTTTCCGAACCGGGGTGGTAGTTTGTAAAGAATGTTGACGAAGATAAATGTTTTGTAAAAACTCACGTCTAATAAATGATTTATTATTATTATTATTATTTTAATAATAATAATGGCCACGAGTACCTATCATGTTAACTTATGACTATCACTCACCATGCAACAGTTGTAATATTTGGAAGTATTATTCCAGTGGACCTTCGGCGGTGGATTGAAGACGACCGTCTTCATTGTGGCCGACGATGCGAAGTCGGCCTTCTCCTTGTTGGGACCGGTCACGTTCATGTTTACGAAGAAATAGAAGCCGACGCATTGCGACAGCGTATAGTTCATGTGGGCCGGGGATAGGGGGGGCACCACTGCAGTGGGATAGAGGTCAGGGGGACCGCACGTGTGGTCGTAATTGGGACCCGTCTTGTCCGTGGGTGTGGGACCACTGTGCCGTGACCATTTCAGGATCGGCCTGTGGGAGACATTCACTTCTTTATTGTGTAAAACTAGTACACAAGTAATTTAGTGTAATTAGTACACAAAATAGTAAATTTTGACACCCAGCCCCCTAGCCTATAGCTGGTGCTCGCGACTTCGTTCGCGTAACTTTATAAGATATAATACATTCGTGTCTGTGAAACCATTATGGAAATACACATACAAAATTTCAACCCAATCGGTTCAGCCGTTTAGAAGTTATATGTGAAAAAGATAAGTACGGAAGGATAATTCTTACTACCCGTTGTCCTATTACCCGTTTTCCCGTAGGAATGTAGCATTTTCCCGCGGTAAAAAGTAGACTATGTTCATCACGGATAATGTCGGCTTCTAATGGTAAAAGAATTTTTCAAATCGGTCCACTAGTTTCGGAGCCTATTCTATACAAACAAACAAATCTTTCCTCTTTATAATATTAGTATAGATATAGCCTATGTCTTATTCTGATGTATAAGCTACATTATTGTAAAGTTTCATTGAAATCAATGCAATAGTTATTTCGTTAAAGAGTAACCATACATCCATCCATACAAACTTTCGCATTTATAATATTTTTACTAACACTCATATATATATTTTTCATTTTTTTAAAATTTTTTTTTAAAGTTTACAATTTTTATTTTACTGATTTTAATTAGTACAACAATACAATATTAGTAAAAGTAAAGTAAGGTATAACTTACTGAGGTATATTCTCGAAGCCGCAGTTGTCTTGTTCGAAGTTACAATACGAACCGTACGGCATTTTATCTGTAAAAGTAATGGGATTTAATAATTAAAATTTAAGTACATAATAATAATAGCTTTTTATTTAAACTATATAAAAATCGCATACGACCGTACAACATAAGCAAGCTCTCAAATTCAAATTCAAATTTAAATATTTTATTGCAAACCATAATGTATATAAGCGATGTTACAATATAAAAATTTAGACCAGTGTTATGGACCCTGTATATATATATATATATATACATATAAGTATACATAAGCGTATAAATATTTATATAAATATATAAAAGAATTTTATTTTATTTAAATTAAACATATTTACATTTATATTATTTATATTTAAATAATAATATTATCTAAAAAATATTCATTTACATTATAATAACATTTAGTGTGTAGGATTTTTTTTAATTTTTTTATAAATATAATATCATTTTCTTCTTTTTTTAAATTAACTGGCAATTTATTATATATCTTCATAGAAGAATTGAAGGTATAGGTAGAGTTTAATGTATGGAATCACAGTCCCTGATTTTAGATTAATAAATAAATATGACACACACTCCACACAGCACCATCTAGTTCGACACTAAGCGACTCTATGCTTGTATTATCTATACCACAGACAGTTGGTATACTACATACATTACTTATTTTTGTAAATACATACATATTATAAATACAAAACATCCACGACTCAGGTACAAAGGTGAAATGTTAACTCGTAAACATTTGACCCTAGTGGGATTCGAACCCGCGACCGTTTGGTTAACAGCTAGGGTCACTAGACACTATACCAAATGTGTCGTCACATATGTGTGTGTGTGTGTGTGTGTGTGTGTGTGTGTGTGTGTAATTGATCACACTCTGATAACGTTATCCACGTTTATCCCTGTTTGCAATAGTGAAAACCGAATCAAAATATACTTTGGATAGTTTTAGAACTTAGTTAGCTTCTGAAACCTTACTTACAAGTTGTTGATTCTATAAAGTTTTTTTATTAACTTAAGTACTTGTGTCATTTTGTTTTTCAACTTTCAACCGACTTCCAAATAAAGAGGAGGTTCACAATTCGACTGTATTTTTTTTAAATTGTTTGTTACCTCATAACTTTCGACTGGGTGAATCGATTTTGGTTATTCTTTTTTTATTTGAAAGCTTGTGCTTCCCGTGTGGTCCCGTTTAAATTTGGTCCAGTTCTGACAATGGCATCCGTGATAAAAGACCACGAGACGGTTTGAAGTCGGTTTTCTTCAAACCGTCTCATGGCATAATTAAATAATACATAAATCTATTTCTAAAAGTGCTTAACTAATCAACAGTAGTTTACTTGTAGTTGGTGAAAGGCACTTACGATATAGATCTTAAAATATAAGATAGGTGTATATTGAAGAATGTAAACTTACCGCAATTTTTAGTTTCATCGCCGCCATCGTCACAATCCTTCACCAAGTCGCAAACGCGTTGTAGCTTTATACATGCGTCTTTCTGTAAATTTTTAAAAATCAAATTCATATATTTTCAAGCAACTGTACACCCACACATGTTGGGTACATTATTATATATTAATTACTAGCTGGCGCCCGCGACTTCGTCCGCGTTGAATAAGAAAAAGTATCCCATTCTGTGTCCTGTACGTCTAAATGTTTATCTACCAAGTTTCATGAAAATCAGATAATTCGTTTAAGATTTATGGAGGAACATAAATACATAGTACATACAATACATACACTTACATATTTATTATTAGTATTAATTCTAGACGGTTCCATACTAAAGTAATTGATTGATCTTGATAGTTGACTGAGTATTTGTATTTTTGTATATACTCGTATGTAAGTATTTGTGATGAACAAACTCAAAACGTGTAAGTAGTGAAGTGATTAACAAGCGTTCGTGTCGATCGATAATGTTATCGATAACTTTACAGAAGTTTAAAATTGACATGTGCACACCGTCTCAGTTCAGTTTAGTAGCACTTACCATGAGTTTATGACGACCGAAATCGCTAGCGAGAGATGAGCGAGAACGTAAAATATTTGTATGAAAAATTGCACAGCGCCTCTAGCGGTCACTCAAAGAACTAAAACCGGTAACATGAGTTGCATAAGTGAAAAACCTATCGAATGTAGTCGCTAGCGACCATTAGCGACTAACGTTCAACTTGTCATTTCTATACAAAATCAGTACCATGAGTTACAAATTTGACTGGTGCTCTTGAGAAATACCGTAACGTTAGTATAAATCATTCACTAGCACATTGACGGGTGAAATGTTTGTTATCGACAGAAGTAAAGTAACGTAAGATTTCGATAGCAACTCATGGTAGTGCTACAGTTCATCGATAACTTTTGCCTGCACGTGCAAATTACTATGCAAAAAAATCGACGAGCCCGTTGGATGAGTGGCAAGGGTGCATGCCTAACGTCTCAGGGGCCCCGAGTTCGATTCCCGGCGGGGTCAACTTTGAAAATTTTATTGTAATTTTCAAAATTGACTCTGGTCTGGATTTGAAAAGCAATGGTGGGGCACACTGCGTTTCGCAGCCATTTGGGCAGCTCGTCTGGCGGCAGTAACCACCACCTTATAGAATACCACCGTGAAATAACAGCATAATATGTGCTGTTGTGTTTCGGTGAGTGTGTGAGGGATGCCAGAGCCCATTACCCCATCCCTCCCTTATCCCTTATCCTTAATCCTTCTATGGTCGGCAGCGCACTTGTAGCACTTATGGCGTTGCTTGTGTTATAGGTGACGGTAGCCACCTACCATCAAGTGGACCGTCCGCCTGTCTGTCGACCTTAACTTAAACCTTAACTCGACCTGCAATGAGATATTGTCCCTACTATAAGAAAGTTAAGGGGCCCTAACCTAATGGCATTCGACTCGCATTCGATTCGCATAAAATGTATGGGATTGACATAATATGCCGTCGCTAAATCACGTGATACTTCCCATACATTTATTCTATCGAATTTCGTTATCGTTTCGCCAAATGTTACTTTGACTAAGGCCCATGATCCGTATCCGTATCCGTATCCGCGGATCTACATTTTAACGATCCGGCACATCACTAGCCACAATGCCAAAGCGGCACATAAAAAGTGCGCCTAAAACGGAATCACGGCGGAGTCGTCAATGGAGAAAGGTCTACTATTCATTTTAAACTCCAATGCGTTGACGTAAAGTCGCATTTTCTTTAAACGACAGACATTTGATTGTTTTTAAATGACACATGACAAGAGTTGATGCTCTACGCGTAATATGTCAATTTTAAATGTTTCATAAAGTTTCTTAGTGTTTTGTATGGCGTGCGAAATCCATACTTGTAGTACACTGATGGTTAAAATATCATCATCAATCAATACACTAATAAATAATAGTAAACCTGTAAGTGTACATATGTGTGTATGTATGTTCCTCCATAACTCTTAAACGAATTAACTGATTTTCATGAAGCTTGTATTAGATAAACATTTAGACGTACGGGACACGCTACTATTTTCTTTTTCAACGCGGACGAAGTCGCTTGCACCAGCTAGTACATACTTAAATAAATACTTACTCTCATAATCTTGCACTTCAACTGCCCCTGGTTGCACTGGCCAGTGTTTGAGACAGGTGACTCTGGCAAACATTCCACCATGCGGATATTATCTATGGCTATATGTGGTAACGTTTGTGACAGGTTGACGTAAATAGGCTTCGTTATCTCCAATATGATGCGCACTTCCTGTTGCACTTTGCCTATCATGAACGGCAGGATATGCCAACTGAAAACAATCATAAATGTAAATATGTAAATATCTTCACACATATACCTACCACACAGCACCATCTAATTCCATTTCCATACTAAGCAATTAATGCTTGTATTATGGATACCAGAGTTGATATACTACATACATTACTTTTTTTGTAAATACATACATATTATAAATACAAAAAATACATGACTCATGTACAAAGGTAAAATGTTAACACATAAACATTTGCGCCTAGCGGGATTCGAACCCGCGACCGTTTGGTAAACAGCTAGCGTTACTAGCCACTAGACCAAACGTGTCGTCAAAGGAGTAACATTTCAAGTCCAATTTGTCATACTCTGCATTGCAGTAGAACTAATTGGATTTTTTGTCCAATCTGTTAGAACTAATAGTAGAACTGCTTGGATTTTTATCAAATCTGTTAGAACTAATAGAACTGCTTGGATTTTTTGTCCAATCTGTTGAAACTAATAGTAGAACTAATTGGATTTTTATTGTCAAATATGTCAGAACTATAAAGGTATAACTACTTGGATTTTTTTGTCCAATCTGTTAGAACTAATAGTAGAACTAATTGGTTAACCAATATTTTCTTTGAGCGTACCTCTCTAAGTTGTTTCCAGCTACTTCCATTAGGATCCACTGCACTTCTGAATGAGTCGATTCTGATATAAGTCTTATGCTTGCGTTTTGCATCTTGCTCTGATGAAGGACCGCTTCAAACTGATGCAAAAAAAAAATTACAATCAATTATTTCATTGATTTTTCTGTTCTGAAGTTTTAAAAGCTCAAAATATTTTTATAGAAAACTACCTTCCGATCCGCCTCCAGCTTAGCACGTATGCATTTTTTAGCAAATTTGCAAAAAAAAATTTCCTCGTTTATTGCTCTTTCCATTAATCAAAATCCGTTGGATGATTTAGAAGTTATAATTCAACTACTTACTTCAGTCAACTATGTGTGCATAATAATGTACAGTCAGGGTAAGGTTCGTCACCTTGCTTGCACCAGGGACAATTTGTTAGTCATGCCAAAATTTCATTTAAAACATCTGTCAGTTGTCTGTTTAGTGTTTTAGTTTCAAAGGGTACTAAGATTTTGATCATAAATAATCATAATCAATTTTGATAAAGGAATACTAGTCTCGGGATCTGCTATTTTTGATTTTTTAATTTCAATTAAAAAAAGGCTATTACAAATTGCTATTTTTACTAATGACACTGGCAAAATCATCGGAAGATCTGATGGAGCCAAGACATTAAAAGAGAAGAAGAAGAAATACATTTGAAAACTGACGAAGGTTTTCGTACTTCGACTTTACAATACATACCTTACAAAACTCCCACAGCCCTCGAAACGGTGGTGACTTAATAACCATATTTTCCATCGAAGGGTCCACTGGCAAGTAAAGGAAATGTCCTGAAAACAATCATATAGGATGTTACCATGTTTTTTCCCTAGGTCTATAATTGGGTCCAACTAGATCTTTTAGGTCACATAAGAACTTAAATACCTGCATGCCATGAGGCATATTATAGCGAACTGACGTAGGCCATTTATATATTGGCCATTTAATATAATACTAGCTGGTGCTCGCGACTTCGTCCGCGTTGAAAGTATAAAATTATAACACTATCTATCTACCGTGGAGCGGATTGCTAAAAATATCACCAAGCAGTTGTCATGTTAGTCGCTTCACCTGATTCTGGATAGATGGCGCTGTCAAGTGTATCCCGGGCCAAGCCGCTAGTATTTACTTTTATTTTAGATTTCCCGTAGGAATGAAGCATTTTCCCGCGGTAAAAAGTAGCCTATGTTCATCACGGATAATGTCGGCTTCTAATGGTAAAAGAATTTTTCAAATCGGTCCAGTAGTTTCGGAGCCTATTCTATTCAAATAAACAAACAATGAAATCTTTCCTCTTTATAATATTAGTATAGATGTTTCTGGAGCATATTAGCATAAAATGTTTTTTTGTAAAGTTGTTCCGGCGCGAAAACTTAATAGATTATTTATCATTTTTTTGTTTTGATATCCTTCCCTAATATATGTAAAAGGCGATGTGTGTGTGTGTGTGTGCGTGTAAATGGATAATTTACAATCTACATTAACTATGTACAAAGAGCGAGTGCACGTATTTACAAATTATGACATGTGGCGAGAAAACCCGCATGCTTTCTGTAGCTGCGTCATCAGATGTGTAATCATCAATACTATCCTAAAATTATCTATTGAGCCCACACACGCTATATCTGCTGTAAGTTGGTGAGGAGTTGGGTGTTCCGCAGACCACGTGATGCTGCAGCATCAGGTCAAAGTTACAATGTCATGGAAATAGCACCGAAGTAACAGTACTTATACCAAATTTCATATCAATCGAATCAATAAATCTGTAAGTATAGGTATTATTATACGTATTTTCAACGCGGACGAAGTCGCAGGCACCAGCTGGTAATTTTATTAAGTTCCGCGGGCGAAGTCGCTTGCAAAAGCTAGTGTACTTAGCATTAAAAAAAAGGAATTATCACACAGAGCCCAGATAACTTTACGGAATGTGTCTCTCTTTCAAGTCGGCAGTGTAAGTTTATTTTAAGCTCTAATGCGGTTTTCTACAAAATGATCAGAAATAGTTCTCTTCAGAGAGAATCTCATTTAGGGCGTCTCTGTGAACTTTGCTTTAGCTGGCATCATTATCATCATTACCAACTCAACCGTGTAAGGTTCAATGTTGGTTTGAATGGTTGTAACCTATATCTATATCTATACTAATATATGAAGCTGAAGAAGGGTTTGTTTGATTGATTGTACGCGCTAATCTCAGGCACTAATTGAAAAATTATTCTTGTGTTGGATAATCCATTTATCGAATAAGGCTATAGAGAACGCGGACGAAGTCGCGGGCACCAGCTATACTAGTTGTTGATAAATAATAATTATTCATATTATTGATCCTTACTATATATATTTTCATATATATTATCTATACAAATATTATAAATGCGAAAGTAACTCTGTCTGTCTGTCTCGTTTTCACGCATAAACTACTGAACCGATCACCGTGAAATTTTGCATGCACGTTGTCTGGTAAACCAGAAAGGACATAGGATACATTTCATCCGAGAAAAAAGTAATGTTCCCGAGGGATTATCTAAAATATACAACTGTAACTAACGCCTGGCCAATGTGTTATAGCAACAAGTTGTCAAGCGTTGTAATTGCTTTTATATTTTTAATTTATCATCGCGTATGAAGTCGCGGGCACCAGCTGGTCATTTTATATAAAAATAGCAGATTTATTAACACATACATTTTTGTAGGTATCATGTTAATGATCACAGTTTCCTAAAACTATCTATTGAGCCCACACACGCTATATCTGCTGTATGTTTCCGAGGAGTTGGGTGTTCCGAAGACTACGTGATGGTGCAGCATCAGGTCGAGGTTACCATGTCATGGAAATAGCACCGAAGTAACAGTACACCAAATTTCATATCTATCGATATTTGTTCTTTCGGCGTGTTCGAATAGGTCTGACCTATAGGTTTGAAAATGACTATAAAACACACATAATATTTATGAGCTACTAGCTGGTGCCCGCGACTTCGTACGCGATGATAAATTAAAAATATAAAAGCAATTACAACGCTTGACAACTTGTTGCCATAACACATTGGCCAGGCGTTAGTTACAGTTTTATATTTTAGATAATCCCTCGGGAACATTACTTTTTTCTTGGACGAAAGGTATCCTATGTCCTTTCTAGTATCCCAGACAACTTGTATGCAAAATTTCATGGTGATCGGTTCAGTAGTTTTTGCGTGAAAGCGAGACAGACAGACAGAGTTACTTTCGCATTTATAATATTAGTAAGGATAAGGTGTTTTATCATCCTAAGATTGAACATTCTTTGTATGTTATATTATGATAAGGTCTGTTTTCCTTTGACGAATATCCAAAGTGACAATTATGTCAATCAGTAATCAATACCTATTTCAAATCTAAGCCTTATAAGCGAATTTTGTAATGAATGGAATTTGTTATGGAAACTGATAAAGCACTTTTCTGGTCGGCCATACATGTGAATAGGTTTTTTTTCATCAAAATCTATGCAGTATTTCCGAAATTATTGACACCGAAACTTCGGTCGCCATTTAAATTTTCAAGATCATTCGCGCTAAGTGGATGACGTCACAAAGTTCGATTCGATTAGTTTTCGAGTTAATTAATTACAAACAAAAATAGAAATCTACTCTCTTTATAAATATTACCAGCTGCTGCACGCGGTTTCGCCCGCGTAACTTTATAAAATATGGCCTATGTTACTCGCTGATAACGTGGCTTTCTACATTATTAATATTATTTGCTATTGTGGCTATTTCTGTCTGTCTTCGTCCATTGCTGAAATATTGTGATCGCCACGTAAACAAAGCTCTCTACCTATACCTACCACTTTGGGAAACTGTAGTACTTTTTTTCACATCTTCACGAGCCTAGCTTTCTATAGGTGAAAGAATTTTTAAAATCGTTTCAGTAGTTTTTGCTTTAATTAATTACAAATATACAAATCTCTCTTTTTACTATGAACTTGCGTCTAGAATCCGAACTTTGTGACGTCATCAATGTTCGCGAGTTAGTATTAAAAAATTTGTTGGTGCCGCGTGTACTTTGAATGCTTATATTATAACTCGGTCATTTTTTAAGATATCAAAAAAAAATAACACTGCCACATTTGTCTAGGAAGCTATATTTGGGGGATATCATTAAGTAAAATCGATTATCAGACTCATTGTGAAAATTTAAATTTTATAATCGTTCAGAGTACAGTCGGCCGCATAAGTCGATTAACACACTCATATGTGCAAAACACGCTATAAGTCATTGTCACGACTAGTCGTAATACAACCTTACGTACAAACGATCGTAAAAAGCTTCAGTAAGTAAGTAAGTAAGTTGAGTGTTCAGTTGTTTTGCACTTTTGAATATGTTAATCGACATATGCGGCCGACTGCACCTTACGTTCGTGTGTCGGAGCTGACACACAGGTTTTATTTTTTCAATTTAGTGTCGATATTGGAGTCGATTGGTTTTAAAAACCACAGATAGGGAATAGGCCCGCAGTTTTGACATACGAACGGTACTGAGTGAGACATAACTGTGAAAATATCTCGTCCACAAATAGCAAGCTACTTAGCGAACTGTGAAGAGGGCAATGCTCGGTGGTAATTTACTATGGAGGATGCGATCTTAAGTTTTTAGATCAATAGGAAAATCAAAACGATCTACATAGAAAATTTGTGTTTTTATTTGCAAAAACTACTAACTATAGACCGATTTTAAAAAATCTTTTGATTGACACCTGATTTAACACCTAAGAATGATTTGACACCTAAAAAAAGCGGCGCAGATGAAGTCGCGGTCTAAAGCTATGGCTTTGCATGTAACATGTAAGTAAGTAACTCTGTTCATTGTGAGAATTGGTTGGTTGTAATTGGTTGGACTGTGGCCTGACTGAGTCGCTCTTGAAACGTGTTATTTCGGTTTTGATTGCATAAATGATGCGACGGAGTTAAAATTATCTATATAGGCCACTTCCTTTAACACTTCAGGCGTTGTCCTAAACGTCGTGTATAGAACGCACTTGCGATGCATAGAACCGATGCATACTTGGCCCCTATGACTAATTTAAAAACTAGTTTAGGTGAGGAAGTTTAAAAACGAATGCCCAAAAGGACAGAATTATTTCTGGTAGAGGAGCTCAAGAGAGGATTTTGGGATTTATACGTTATTATCGAGCGCGTCAGATATCATCTCAGCCGTAGGACGTCCACTGCGGACATAGGCAGGCCTCCCCCAAAAATTTCCAATTGGACCGGTAAGAAGCAACCTGGATCCACCGTTGACCCACGGCCCCAGCGGCCGACGGCTCTTCGTACTATGTGCCTTGCCCACTGCCACTACAGCTTACTGATCCGACGGCTTATGTCGATAACTTTCGTACGTCTACGGATCTCCTCATTTCTGATTCGATCTCGCAGTGTAACCCCGAGCATAGCCCTTTCCATAGCTCGTTGAGCGACATTGCTTCCTTACGAGGCCCATAGTTAGAGACCACGTTTCAGCGCCATATGTCAGATATTGCCAATGTATATTCCCTACGTCTCTCCGATAACGGATATGTATTAATCTGCCGGTTTGGTTGGTGGGGTTGGTAGGGGTGGGGGTGCTGTTAAAAATTTAAATACAACTCGAACGCGTCAGATTTTCAGAGGGGATGTTAAGTGAACCCAAACTAAGCCGTTTAAAACACAGACGATTTGGATGTAACGCAATCTCGTGGCAGCTTTTTCAAAATGCAAAAAAGATTTTTGGCGTAAGTATGCCATTTTGTTCTACTCGAGCACGTCAGATTTTCATACAGATGTTTCAGCCCGAATTTCAGATAGTGCTGATTCTTAATCTTACGATTATTTGAAGATATTTTTTCTACGGCGTCTACAAACTTTTGAACGCCTTTAGACGCTCTACCCACCGCTGAAAAGATATATTCCTACCATCTAAAAATCTTCAAAATCCAATAGATCCCCATGACGCTCGAGTGACTCCACATTTAGCCCCCCTTCGCATTTTTGAGCAGAGAAAAGTTTCGCACTTGAGCCCCTATGACTATGGTGAGGAGGTTTTTAAACGAATGCTTAAAAGGACAGAATTGGTCCGTATTATTAAGCAGTCATTCATAGCCCGGTGTATCTAGGTTTCTAGGATTAAAAGCGTTAAAACATAAAATTAGATTAGGTTTAAGTGAGTTCTTACATCACAGGTGTGTAGATGGTATGTTATGGGGCCTGAACTTCGTAAGCCTAATAGGCACTTGCGCAGACGCATAATCTACTATTACTACTTAAATGCGAAATTTGTGATGTGAGGATGGATGTATAGATGGATGTTTGTTGGGCACTCGTTCACTCAAAAACGGCTGAACGGATTTGATTGAAATTTTGCACACAGATAGTTTACCACCAGGATTAACTTATAGGATAAAATGTTAGATTCCCGAGGGATTATCTGAAAATAAAAATCCAACTCCTGGTGATACTTAGTATATCTATATCTATACTAATATTATAAAGAGGAAAGATTTGATTGTTTGTTTGTATAGAATAGGCTCCGTAACTACTGAACCGATTTGAAAAATTATTTTACCATTAGAAGCCGACATTATCCGTGATGAACATAGGCTACTTTTTAACGCGGGGAAATGCTTCATTCCTACGGGAAATCTAAAATAACAGTAAATACTAGCGGCTTAGCCCGGGAGATAGCGCCATCTATCCAAAATACGGTAGATGGCGTTTTATACTTTTCTACGCGGACGAAGTCGCGAGCACCAGCTAGTCAGGAATAAAGATGTCAGGCATTATATTTTTTGTTTTCAATGCGGACGAAGTCACGGGAACCACAGTTAGTTATTTATAAATTATATATCATACTCGTATCTAGGTTGAGTCCACAGGTCCACCTTATAGAACACAATTTTTATAAGAGCAAAACTGACACCTACCAGCCACATTTCCATCGGCGTCGGAGCTCGGACCAGAAAACATCAGACCCCTTGTGGTTGCATTCATCTCAGCAATGTCCATCGGAGTCAACACCTTGAAGCCCAGACCGTGGCTCGATGTCGTAGAGTTCCATTGCCACGAACACATATCGACCACAGATTGGTTCTTTTCATTTTCAAAATTACAAAACACACCAGTCACCTGCGGTACCACGTTATATTTATTTACCGCCTCGTAACCGTCCCTTTCGCTGCCACTTCTTATAGCTTTTAGCTTTTCCGCCAAAGAATTCGTGTCATTATCAGGCATTGTCCTTTGGTTTATAGCAATCGCTCCTTCATTATCATTCATAATCAAATCCTGATCAGACCTCGTCTTATGCCTCTGATTCATTTGTAGTATTTTGTTTATTTTCTCCTTACCCCTACGTCTGCCTTGACGCCTCTCGTCGGTCCTGTTCATCAACGTGGTCAACTTGTGTAAGGAACCTCTCTCCCTGCTAACATCTGGTGTTCTGCTATTTTCTTTTTCCGACGCCACGGCTTTCTTAGTTTTATTTTCTGTTTGGACTTCATGCTGATAATCGCCGATCACAAAAGAGATGACGGTCAATGTGAGCACTAGTTTCCTTAGCGCCATTAGTGAGGCAATATTGTTCTCAGATTGCTAATCTCTTGCCGTATCCCGCCGTAGATCGTCTGTAATGATGGATATTGGGCATTTTGCGCGGTACGCAACGCCAGCGAGGTGTTATTGTACTGCAATAACAGATTCATAACAATGGGCCTCGCGAATTATCGCGCAAATCTGGTACCCTCAATTTCGGGCCCAATTATTCTATCGAGAGATACCTCCCACAACGTAGCACACGGCGTTCGAATATGACTAAATTCGTATGTCCCCCGTCGGTCGATAAACTCTTAAAGTTCGGATACATGTTGCGGAGCGCGACTAGCATTATTTTACACTTAATATAAAACGCACGAATAAAATTAAAGACGCAGTACCAACCCTACGCGATCCGCCCGCACATCCCTGGCATGAGCTATCTCGCGGACAAATGTGCGGTGGGAACCACGGCGAAAAACCAATGTGTCCTGTCCCCTCGACACCCGAGACGTTCAATCCAAAAAAGTATATCACAAACACTATTTAAAAATCACTTCTACAAATATTATATATGATATTATTTCAGTTTTTATCGCAATTTAAATATATTCGATATAGCGCGATACATAGATCGCCATCCCGTTCGCGAGCGCTGTGCAGCGCCTCTACGGGAATATGCGGAACTAAACGCCCGTGGACCGAAAATAATCATTACTTTTCACAAGATGTGATCTTGGAACGACGTTCGGAGGGATGCTGCGCACATCTTCCAGCCCGTTCCCGGGCTTTTCGCGCAGGATGTCGCTGCGTCACGCGCCGGATATCAGATTGGCCCAATTAGTTAACGTCACCCCCGACTATTGGCTGCAATCACCGGCGAGTGCGCTCATTGGCTGATGATAAAATTACCGCGTAAACGAGCCAATCGTGAGCCGAACCGGATATCGGATGAAGAAAATTTCCTCAGAGATTTGTTTACGCGACGAGTGGGTGGTTTGCTGTTTTTATCGGCGGCCCACGGATATTAAGTTATTGGAAGTGTCGTATCGGCGCCGAGATCTAATTATAATCGGGAAAAAAATGGATACAAATCAATCTTTTTTTAATGTCATTAAAAAACGATAACTGCTCTTAAATATTTTGGACAAATCGATGCAATTTTTGCTTTCATCCGAAATACACAGTTCAGGAAAATTACAAATTAATGTTGATTGATTAATCGTTTTTCAAGCCATTCGGAAATCTCAATAGTAGGTGAGTGAAATTTTTAAATAGTTTTCTTCCAATTTTGACAGCACAGAGTACGTTCAAATTATACAATTTTACACTGAAACTTTTTGTTTTTATTTAAATATTCATTTGTAAATAATAAACTAACTGATTTTAAAATTATAATTACGTGATAGTAATTCATTTTACTAACATTAAATAATATAAAAATTAAAATAAATGACTTGTTTTAAAAATGGAGATCATAAAATATTATTTGAATGCGATTTCTGAACGTATCACCACTCCTTGTGGTGTGCACTCGTGTATTGTATTTATTTTATTTTGATAATAAATGTTCTGTTTGTATTAATATGAAACACAAATGAACACAATTTTGTATATTATAAATTAATTCTATTAAAACGAAAATATATTATGTGTCTGTGGAGGATGTTAACAATTGTCGATATGTTTTTGTTGTTATGGTAAGTGATCAAACAAAGAAATATATTTCTTTTTTTAGATATTTTTTTTCATATTACGGAAACCCTTTAGAATTTTATGACATAAAAAACTTTTCACATAAATAACGTGTTAGTTTGTTCGTGTGATTTGTGTAACAAAATAATATTGAACATAAATTGTGTCATTTCATAATAAGTTATTGTGATATTTTATTATCAATATAGGAGGAAAAATTTTGGTTACATTAAAATCCCGAAATAACCTTAAAGTTAGGTAATTAAGTATCATTAACATTGTTATGAGTGAGTAAATAACTGTATCTATGTAGAGTGACCTCATAAATGGTTTTCTAATCACTGACTCATCAATGAACAGCATCATTCGAAATATATTATTTTCTTTTTGGAGTTTACTCCTTAAGAATCAATTTGCATATATTTATATACAGGCTGTCCCTTATATTTATATAAGACTATGCGACATGTAGGGAAAGTACCTTAAATAGTGTAGTTAGGATTATTTTGCTCAAAGAAGACTATGTTGTTTTTAAAAGTTAGTAATATACCGAATTCAAAGATTATGCTTACTTTAATTATAATCGGCAATGCACCTGTGGAGTTTCTTGTGTTTGTGGAGCCAGCTACCATAAAAAAATTCTTATTTAGCAATTTCTTTTACCTATGTAACAAACTGATTTTTTGAAAAAATAACTTATGTACAGACACGGCTCTTTTATAATTTTATTATGTGTATATGTATATATGTTTATTATACCTAGATATTGAGTGATTTTTCCTCAATTCATATTTTCCCTAAATTGTTATATAGTAATAAATTTTACTCAAATCTCTATAAGTAATAGTGTGGCTAATTTATTTTAATCCCAATAACAGTTGTATTTATTCCATTGTTATTTCATAATTTGCTGTTGCACGCGACTTCGATCACATATAAAAAAATAGATAAAAACCTATTCTCAGACATATAAAATTTCATCAAAATCAGTTAAGCCGTTTTGGAGGAGTATGGCAACTGACACTGTGACACATGAATTTTATATATTAGATACAAGAAGATTTCTTCTATGCGTGTGTATGTCACTGAACTTCTCCTAAACGGCTGGACCAATTTTAATTCTATCTTTACTTATGGATAGAGGGATAATCAGGAATGGTTTGTATGTAAAAAAAATTGGTTGCGGATGAAGTCACAGGCACTTACTAGTAGTAGTTATAAAGTGTGGCTAATTTATTTAAATCCCAATAACGATTTACTCCATTGTTATTTAATATTTTATGACTAATCAATAGTTTAAAGTGTTCAATAATATCATAGATAAACAACTTATCATAGATAAACAACTTCTATAGATAAAAGTGGTATTTGAAAATTACCCATTACGATTAGATCTTGTACTAATTTGCATATTTTATTTATTTATAACTGTGGTATTTGTGTTTGCTATTACAAAGTTCATCTCTATATAATACAGGACGTCCCAAGACTATGCGACATGAACGGAAAGTACCTTAAATATTGTAGATAGGATATTTTGCTGAAAGAAGTCTTTATGTTATTTTTAAACGTTAGTAATACTGCATTCAAAGATTATACTTACTTTAGCCTCGTGAGAGAAGGGCCTATAATCGGCAATGAACCTCTGGAGTTTCTTGTGTTTGTGGAGCCACCTTCCATCAAAAAATTCTTGTTTAGCCACGTTTTTCTTTTTTTTCAGATAATGCTGAAATACTGTACCTGAAAAATGTCAGGCGGTAACTCGTCCAAGAACAAAGCTCGCTCCTCCAAACGTCAAGAGGGATGGGAGGAAGCCGGTGGGGAGTTTTATCAGGAATTGTATCCTGGGAATGAGCAGGATCTCTTCGATAACCTACAGAGAGCCGATGCGGCTAAATTGGCCACATTGCTGCCATCAAAACAGGCCAGAAATAGTGAGTATAGGATCAAATTGGTCATAACTATTTGACAAGATTTAAAATATACTACAAATTGTGGTTATCCTATCAGAAAATAACGTAAAAAATATATGTCACTTTATTTTTAGCTAAATTATCCATACTAATGTTATAAATGCGAAAGTAACTTTGTCTGTCTGTCTCGCTTTCACGCAAAAACTACTGAACCGATCACCATGAAATTTTGCATACACGTTGTCTGGGACACCAGAAAGGACATAGGGTACCTTTCATCCAGAAAAAAAGGACTAAGTATTCCCGAGGGATCATATAAAAACATAAATAATTGGGCGCTACTGTCGCATGGCAACTCTGATGACGTCATACGGTAGTAAACATTGCTTCCGCTACTGATTGTAGTTCTTTACTAGTGGTAGTTGTTTACTAGCGTGTGACGTCACACGTATCAAAGACCAGCGCCATTACAGAAACAGCGTTTTTGGCGCGGTTTTGGAAATTTATCATTGATTTTTATAGATCTCCCGGAGATATCAATGTAGTGTGTAATTTATTATGTAATAAAGAATAAATTTTATTTTAAAACGATTTTCTAAAATTTAGTCAAATAGCAGATTATGATATCTAGTGTCAAATAGATTTCCTGCTTTAGTGAAAAATTTTTGATGTGTATTGTCTTTGATGGAACTAATATAATGTATTTTTTCAACAAAATGTTTTCGATGTTTCACATCTTTCAGGCATCCTGCAATGGCTCTTTTTTTTTTTTTCATTTTGAGGTTGTCAGACAGGCATCTGTCATTT
Organism: Synanthedon vespiformis; assembly: GCA_918317495.1. NCBI lineage: Eukaryota > Metazoa > Arthropoda > Insecta > Lepidoptera > Sesiidae > Synanthedon > Synanthedon vespiformis. Next base: position 659,437 of record OU906971.1, on the reverse strand, counting down.
TTTTAAATGACAGATGTTTGGTTGGTTCTAAGTGAAAATGTAAAATGTTCTACAAAGTTCCTAGTGTTTTGTATGTGCGTGCGAAATACATAGTTGTAGTACATTCATTTTGATGTTAATGATGAAGATGATGATACCTAAAGGTATGTTCATGGTAATATTTCAGCGACAACAGTGAAACGAGTCCGATCACAAAATGAGAGAAGACAATCGACCTTTGCACGAACGACACAAAGCCGAGACGTACACCTCTCTATGTTGCCGGATCTGTCGGGTAGATATTTATTTATTTAATTACTAGCGACCCGACCCCGGCTTTGCGCGGGGGTTATCTTTTGTTGTATTCTTTTTTCTGTAAAAACTTTCCTTGTGTATATATACGCTCTTTATAGTATAGATAACTAGCTGATTCCCTTGCACGCTTCGCTATGGTTTTCTTTGACGTTCAACGGTCATCGGCTAACTGCCACTTTAAATGTGACGGCGGTAATTTGTCGCGGTTGGTAGTCTTGATAATCGCGAATCCGTACAACTGAGACTCGGATATTCAAGTTTCTACGATATAGGTATTTTTTTCCAAATGTCATTTTTTTTTTAAATTGTTTCGTGTATTCCAGAGAACCTCTCAAACGAGGAGAGGACTTGGGAGGACATAATGCAAATCAAAGCGATGCCAGTTCCAATGGAGCAAAAGAGAGAGCTCAAGGCTACGTTACAGGTCAATATTTCCATTTTTTTTTTTCAATATTTTGCTTTTCACATCTATAAACTTATATAAAATAAACTTATATCTTATAAACTTTAAGATGACTAACCTTGTAATAGGCTATAAAAAAATTTAATCTATTTTATGTATTTGTTAATAAATATTAAATGCTGTAAGGTTGGCTATTAAATAAATAAATAAATAAATCTCTATTAAATAGACTACGATATAAGAACAGTTACATGTGCTATAGAAACATTTCATGTGCTATAAGAACATGTCACGTGCTAAAAATGTCATGTGCTATAAGAACATGTCACGTGCTAAAAATGTCACGTGCTAAAAAAATGGCATGTGCTAAAAACTACATGTGCTAGAAAATATCATGTACTAAAAAATTGCTATAAAAACATGTCATGTGCTTACTATATACTTACTTATACTTACTATACTAATATTATAAAGAGGAAAGATTTGATTGTTTATTTGTTTAAATTGAATAGGCTCCGAAAATACTGGACCGATTTGAAAAATTCTTTCACTGTTGGGTAAAATATTATCAGCGAGTAACATGGGCTATATTTTATAAAGTTACACGAACGAAGTCGCGTGCAACAGCTAGTGTGCTATAAAAATGTCATATGCTAAAAACGTTTCATGTGCTAATGGGCTATATTTTATAAAGTTACACGAACGAAGTCGCGTGCAACAGCTAGTGTGCTATAAAAATGTCATATGCTAAAAACGTTTCATGTGCTAATGGGCTATATTTTATAAAAGTTACGCGGACTAAGTCGCGTGCAACAACTAGTGTGCTATAAAAACATATTGTCATGTTCTAAAAAAAGCATGCCCTATAAAAAAAAAGCATGTGCTAAAAATGACCTGTGTTATAAAAAACATGTCCTGCTATAAAATCTCATGTGCTAAAAACATGTCATGTGCTTAAAAAGTCATGTGCTATAAAAGGCATGTGCTTAAAAATGTCATGTACTTAAAAAAGGTCGTGCTAAAAACATGTCGTGCTATAAAAAGATATGTGCTAAAAACGTTTCATGTGCTATAAAAATGTCATGTGCTTAAAAAAAGTCGTGCTAAAAATGTCACGTGCTAAAAAAGTTACAAGCCAATTATTTGTAATTCATTTTCAGAATGCAACAAAGCTTCGTCTCCAAGGACTTGAACAGCTCCAGTGGCAACAAAGAAAAGCTTGTCACCGACTCCGTCTCCGGGTGTCCGAGTTCCTCGGTAAGATGAGGTTGTGGAGTAACTCGATCAGGGAGATCGAGGGCCACTTTGGGACCGGTGTTCTCTCCTACTTTCTCTTTCTAAAGTGGCTCCTTTACCTCAATGTGGCCATATCGCTCCTGATTGTTGTTTTTCTGATGCTACCCTCCGCACTTTTAGTCGAACGCGAAATAAATTGTGACGATTACGAACCGAACTCGACCGAGTGTTGTTCCCTTGCGTACTTGAACAAGAATGTGACAGATACGAACGTCATTCTGGACGTCATCCAGGGAGCCGGTTGGATGGAGAGGACATTGTTGTTTTACGGTGTTTACAGCGATCAAACGTACGTTTATAGTTTGACAAAATTGTGGAACACAAGGATGTACTACAACATGCCGTTGGCCTACATTCTAGTGCCTATAACGTGGGCTCTATTGTCTCTGGTGGCCATAGCGAAGACGGCAGCGAAAGGTTTCAAGGAGAGATTGGTAGAAAGCGAAGGACAATTTTACATGTACTGCAATTTGGTGTTCGGCGGTTGGGATTTTTGCATACACAATGAGAAATCAGCAAAAATAAAGCATAAAGCGATATTCAATGAGATAAAGGGGTGTCTAGAAGAGGATAGGTTCAAGGAGGAGAAGCAGTTGAGAAGTCGTGAAAGTCAAATTCTACTCCATCTCAGGAGGGTAGTCATAAATTTAGTGGTCCTAGTAATTCTGGTGACATCGGGCGTTGTCATTTACTTAGTGTTTAACTTTTCAATGGACAGATTGAAAGATAATAACGACAATGAAGTGTATAATGATGACGAGGAAATAATTGAAAATTTTGAGGGTAGAAATTTCAGTACAAGAGTGGAGAAATTAACTCTAGCCATGTACAGGGAGGGTTGGTCCTTCGGGCAATTGGAAATTATGCTTTTGGAGTTCCTACCTTTCATATGTATTGTGGTTTTGAATTTGATTGTGCCAGAAATGTTTGGTTATTTGATAAAATTTGAAAATTACACGCCCTCAAGGGAATTGCTGGTGACACTTTTGAGGACAGTTCTCCTTAGGCTTTCGGCTCTCGGTGTACTTTTGAGTCAAATTTACGTTCATGTCACGGCACCAAATCGACACTTTTGTGCCACAGAGAACGATACAAAATACGAATGCTGGGAGACATATGTCGGTCAGCAACTGTACAAGTTGATTGTAACGGATTTCGCTGTGCAATTCTTCACGACTTTCTTCATAAACTTGCCCAGGGCCCTATTGGCTAGGCACACGGCCAACAAGTGCGTGAAAGTTATAGGCGTGCAAGATTTCTACTTGCCCAAACACGTTTTGGACATTGTTTACACGCAAACGATAATATGGATGGGCACGTTTTTCTGTCCATTGCTTCCAATTATAGCGACAATATTCTATTTTCTAATATTCTATATAAAGAAATTCGCGTGTCTAACGAATTGTACTCCATCCCCGGTAGTGTATAGGGCGTCAAAATCTAAATCTCTATTCATGTCGGTTCTACTTTTGGGTTTTGTGATTTCCGTTCTGCCCGTGGCGTATTCTATTGCGGAAATTTTGCCATCAAAAAATTGCGGTCCGTTCAGACATTTTGACACGGTATGGGAATTGGCCGTGGTGACTTTCGACGGTTTTCCGAGGGTAATTCGCGAAATGATATTTCTCGTAGGGACGTCGACTTTTGCTATACCGGCGTTCGCTGTTTTGCTGTTCTTCCTATACTATTATTGGGCCGTGGCCAATGCAAACAGGCACATGGTGGCCGTATTAAAAAATCAACTGGTGTTAGAAGGTCACGATAAACAGTTTCTATTGAATAGACTGAGCGCGTTCATTAGGCAGCATCAGAAAAGGTGCGAGAGAAGAAATAGGGCTAGTTTCGCCGAAGACGAAGCCTCGATTAGACAGAGTTCTAGATAAGGATTGAAAAAGTAAAAAAAAATAATGTCCGTTCTCACAAACAGTCACCTAACATAGTTAGGGGACACCTAACTCTATAATTAGGGGACACCTAGCTCTATATTTAGAGGAAACCTAACTCTATAGATGGGGACACCTAAGTCTATAGTTAGGGGACACCTAACTATATTTAGGGGACACCTGAGTCTATAGTTAGGGCACACCTAGCTCTATATTTAGAGGAAACCTAACTTTATAGATGGGGGACACCTAACTCCTATAGAAGAGGGTATATAAACAGTTTCATTCAACGCTTGCGCGCGACGTTTTAAACGAGTTTCTGAATATGATTTTGATTTACTTGAGAATAATAAAAAGTCCGGCCCTTCATGCGCTGATTGTGAAGGTGACAGCCGTGAATGCCCTAACCCTAATTGCTATTAAAGACGGCCATTCACGGCAGTCCCCTTCACAGTCCGGCGCATCATGCGCTGATTGTGAAGGTGACAGCAGTGAATGCCCTAATAGCTATTATAGCCGGCAATTCATGGCAGTCCCCTTCACAGTCCGGCGCTTCGTGCGCTGATTGTGAAGGTGACAGCCGTGAATGTTCCTAACTGCTATTAAAGCCGGCCATTCACGGCAGTACCCTTCACAGTCCGGCGCTTCGTGAGCTGATTGTGAAGTTGACAGCCGTGAATGGTAGGGTTTATGTGTCCCCTAACTCTAGGTGACTGTCGATGAAGACGGGCACAAGCCAATCAATGCCGTATTCCTTTCGTAATAAGTACAATAATGCATTTAGATACATATACTATAGACCTCAATAAATGTAAGGGAATCATTCCTATAAAATGTTTTGTCCTATTAGCTTTTATATCGCCACGAGGAAGCATAATAATATTTAAGCCCATCACAGACGTAGCCATAATATACTAGCGATCCGCTCCCGACTTCGCACGGTTGCAGTTTTATATTGAGGTCAATAATTAAGATAAAGATAAAATTTTGAGATCTCGTTGCTATAAAACTTTGACCACGCTTTAGTTTTTTATTTGATCTTAGTTGATCCCTCAGGAAAAGGCCCACCTTTCATCCAGGAATAGCTATTATATATAAATATAAAATAAATAATATTGTACCTAATCTCGATCGCGAAAAAAAAAAAATCGCTTTTGTTATGGCGCCATCTGCCGAAAGCGAGGAGCATTAACTCGCCAACGAGAACCGCTGTCACATTTAAAGTGGAAGTTACCCGTTGTTATGGCACGAGTTAATATAAGACTTAGCTACAGCGAAGCGTGCAACGGTTCAGCTAGTAGTATTATTAATAGCTACTAGTCCAGTATCACTCACCTGGATTTTTTTCTGATTACTAACCGGCTGAAACTTGGCGAGTAGTTTCGGTTTGCCGAGACGAACAACTTTTTCCTCTACGAAAATTCTCGATAGAGGTAGCTAAAGGAGTTAGCTAAACCGTAAAAAACTTCCAAGCGTAGAACGTACCACTCACTTTGTAGGACTATGCGACCATTTCATTATACAAATGTTCACTAAGCTGCAGACAGAAAATCAGCTGGTTATTAATAGTTTTTATGACCTCGTTATTGTGATATATTGGGAGTGGTTTTTTTGGGAGGGATGGGTAAACTAACCAGCTGATTTTTTGTCTGCACCTTAGTACACATTCATATAATAAAATGGCCGCATAGTCCTACAAATTGAGTGACACGTTTTCCCAGTCCTACGCTTGGAAGTTTTTTACGGTTTAGCTAACTCCTTTAGCTACCTCTATCGAGAATTTTCGCAGAGGAAAAAGTTGTTCGTCTCGGCAAACCGAAGCTACTCGCCGAGTTTCAGTCTGTTAGTAATCAGAAAAAATCCAGGTGAGGGATACTGGACTAGTAGTTATTAATAATACTACTAGCTGAACCGTTGCACGCTTCGCTGTGGCTCAGTCTTATATTAACTCGTGCCATAACAACGGCTAACTTCCACTTTAAATGTGACTACGATTCTCGTTGGCTAGTTAATGCTCCATTTTAGAAAAAGGTGGACGTCTCGGCAAACCGAAGCTACTCACGAAGTTTCAGCCTGTTAGTAATCAGAAAAAAATTCAGGCGAACGATACTGGACTATACAATTACGTCTGTGATGAGTTTCAGCATAGATAGAGTGAACAGTGCTTATAACCAGTAAAGCTAAAGCACTATTTACTCTATGCTTTTATTTAGTCTACGCGTAGCAATTTTTAAGATGGCGGCGCACCTGTCACAAAATGGCCGACGCACTTAGCATAATTTTTTACTTTTATTTATTTTCGTTTTTGTACTGTTTCGTTTCTAGTGATCTCAGTTTTTTCTTTTAGTTTTTTTTTTATAGTTATATAATATAGGGAAATGTTTCTTTTAACAGACCCGACACTGCCATTGACAAATTCTAAATAATTGTTAATCGGAATTATAAATAAGATATTAATTAAAAAAAATGATTTATACACCTAAGTGAATTTTTATCTATACACTGTATATTATCGTAATTCTAAATTACATAAGAAAAAATGATTATTAGTAACAATCGTGTATACATACATACATAAATATAAATAAATACACTTAGGTACATTGTAAAAATAATAAGTACACAAAAAAAGAAAAATGTTCGTTTAAGGAGTAAGTACACGCTAAAATTGGGATGTTGACTTTAGCCGCCAGAGTCGGATTTATCCGACAATAATTTTCGAGTCAATTTCGCCATACGAAAAATTCCTCTACTTGTATAGGTAATGTTTATTTTTAAATCATCGAGTTGCTTTCTCTTGAAAATAAATAAAAACAATTTTTATTCCTAAAAAAGCAAGCGGTTAAAAGGTTAAAGTAAAATTAAAAAAAAAATTTCGCGAAATTGTAGTTTTCATATAAAAAAACAACAATATTTTTTCTTTATTTTCAAGTCCTTTAATTTGTATTTAAAAATTAAAGTGTAATAAAAAAAAATCCTCAAAAGTCACGTGACAACGTACACCAATCAAAGTGCGTGACGTCACTTCGCAAACATCAGGTGCCCTAGTCAAAGTACAATAATTTAAAACGATAACGAAAAGATAACAAAGTTCGAAAACAATAAAATGCCCATGGGATTGACATAATAATATGTCGTCGCTAAATCACGTGATACATCCCATAAATATTTTATTCTTTTTCATTATCGTTTTTAATAAAATGTTACACTGACTAAGGGTAAGGTCTCTGCTAACGTAATTTGATTTGGGAACAAGTGACGTCACAGCGGTCACGTGATGAATACATAAATTTGACACAGTTGCATTTTTTTATCATGATAATAAATAATCCCTACAAAGATTGTATAATTATGAGTACCAGTTTCCTTCGAACTTAATGTATAACTAAGCATAATACAAAAGGTGATTTAACTGAGGCTATACAAGTCTATAATTAATTTGTGGCGCTGTGGTATACCTACTATATTTAATTATTTTATCCATCGAAGTACTACAAGTATGGATTTTGCGTGACAAATGCCAAAGCGGCACATGTCAAGTGCGCCTGAAACGGAATCATGGCGGAGTCAATGGTGAAAAGTAGTAACCAAGGAGAATAGAGGTAAAGGAGCGCAAGCTCCGTGTATTAAAAGTGTCCGTTGAAAGACGACGAACTGATGGCGCTGGTGCAGCTAGTGATAGTAACAATTCAACTCAGCGCGCACTTCACTCCGTCAACAACTGCTACATTCATTTCATACTCTCCATACTCTCAAACTCTCTAGATCACTGCCCTAGACACACCAGCGCCATCTCTAGTTGTCGATTTTAGTAGCCACTTTTTTAGTTTAACACCCATATAAGATTGCGCTCCTGATCTCAACCCTCCTTAGTAGTAACGACCAACTTCTACTATTCATTTTAAACTCCAATGCGAAAGTCACATTTTCTTTAAACGACACGTCATATTTGGTTGGTCAGTGACAAGTGACAGATGACAAAGTTGCGTCCGGTCCATTACAACCAATTCCCAAATTGCCTGATTCCCATTTCGCCTGAAATGCAAATTGCCTTTCCCATTACAACCAAATCTCAAATTGCCTGATTCCCATTTCGCCTGAAATGCAAATTGCCTTTCCCATTACAACCAAATCTCAAATTGCCTGATTCCCATTTCGCCTGAAATGCAAATTGCCTTTCCCATTACAACCAAATCTCAAATTGTATGATTCCCATTTCGCCTGAAATGCAAATTGCCTTTCCCATTACAACCAAATCTCAAATTGTCTGATTCCCATTTCGCCTGAAATGCAAATTGCCTTTCCCATTACAACCAAATCTCAAATTGCCTGATTCCCATTTCGCCTGAAATGCAAATTGCCTTTCCCATTACAACCAAATCTCAAATTGCCTGATTCCCATTTCGCCTGAAATGCAAATTGCCTTTCCCATTACAACCAAATCTCAAATTGCCTGATTCCCATTTCGCCTGAAATCCGAAATGCCTTAGTACCAAATTACCTGAAAATTTGAAAATTGAAAATATTATTAGATATTATGCATGTTTATCAGAGCCAATTTTGTTATTTGCAAAGTTGCAATTGCAAAAAAGTTTATTTGCAGTTTACCAATTTTTTTCTTATTTTTTGCGCGGGAAAATCTGCGATCCATATCCATACATGTAGTACATTGATGGTTCTATTTATATATATGTATAATAAATTTGTTGTGACAAGTACCTATCCTATTTTAATTTAGTGCCAAATTTTATTATAATTAATTACGTAGTAGTGAATTGTGTTGTCCAGTTGATGATTAGGTGAATTTAAAAAAAAAAACAACTCACTAGCGATCCGCCCGTGGCTTTGCCCGGAGTTGAAATTTGCAAAAATCCTGCTTACTTTGCGTTGTGTATGCGCATGCGCATGTAGCTCACAAGACAGGAAATAATAGCGATATTACTATGTACATATATATATGCGAGTCCAGTACACACTTGAATTTTCGTTCGCGCAGAAAAGAAATTAACGAAAAAAGCTTAAAACTTACAATCAACCTTAGACATAATAGCTATAAGGTTCATAATACAATGCAGCGGTTAGTTAGGTCCTGGAAAAAGCCGCGAAGTGTGTGAATTGGTCGATAGCATTTCCAACGCTTTGAAAATTCCTCTTCTGCGCAGGCGCATCCCTAAAGCCGTATCAGTTGGCTACTATACTGTAAGTAAAGATTAGATAATTTTGAAAATTTCATAAAACATCTCTTTGATTACTTGAGTTCTTTTGTTCGGAATTAATATTTTGCCATTAACTTTGCCATCTCTATGCCAGTTATGCACAATTTGACAATTTAGATTTTTATATTTTATTACTTACTTATATCTAGATTTGTATTTTTTTTTTTTTTTTGTAAAGCTGTGCTCAAACTTAGATTTATGATATTTAGACACTTTTTAATCACAATTCTATATATTTTAGTTTTACGCAAAAAATTAAATCTATTCACTGTACAATTCTTGTGATATCTTTTTGGTACATATTTTAACGTTGTTTTGTACTGTTTAGGATAAGAACATTTTTTTTTTAATTTATCTCTGATTATATGTATTTTGTATTTTAATTGAATGAGCGTCATAGCTGATTATAATAAGGGGGAACTGTATTTTAAATATTATATAATGTAAATATTAAATGCGGGCATTAAAAGTTGTGGTTTTAGGAAAATCTTGACAGGGAATATTTTTTAGGGGATTAATTAATTGCAGGGAGATTCCAGTCAGTCAGCTAATTATAGAAATGTCTAAAATACCGTAATACATGTATTTGTATCCATTTTATGCCATTTGAAATTTATCAAAACTCTCGCGCAACTAACTAGTGATGTGCCGGATATCCGTATCCGCGGATATCCGAGGGAGAAGAGGGATCCGTTACTTTTGTCGGATCTTTTCCCTTATTGATTTAAGGGTAAAGATCCTTAAATTATTTATTAATATGCTTAATAACTCCTCGTTAACATTGTTTGCGTTGTCTCGTTGGCCTTGCTCTAGATAAACTTCTGAAATTCTGAATTATATCGTTCTTCTTCTTCTTTTATTGTCTTGGCTCCATCAGATCTTCTCCGATGATTTTGCCAGTGTCATTAGTAAAAATAGCAATTTGTAAAAGAAATAAAAATAGCTAATAAAAAAGAGACTAGTCAGTCAAGTCAAGTCTATAATTTTTCTTAGTTTTCCAAAACGTGAAATAACAGCATATGTGCTGTTGTGTTTCGGTGAGTGAGTAAGGGATGCCAGAGCCCATTACCCCCTTCCCTTCCTTATCCCTTATCCTTAATCCTTCTATGGTCAGCAGCGCACTTGTAGCACTTATGGCGTTGCTTGTGTTATAGGCGACGGTAGCCACCTACCATCAAGTGGACCGTCAGCCTGTCTGTCGACCTTAACATAAAAAAAAAAAAAAAAAAAAACAGGTCCGTCAAGTCCAAAGCAAAATTATATCGTTAAAAATTGTAAATATTCTAATATTGACGTATCTCGTACGTATACGTAAATTATTGATTAGCTGGCTGGAATCACACTGAAAGGAAAGATGACTGCTCAAATGACAGTTCCCCTTGTCACAATGCATTGACACTCAGTCAACAGACTATATCGTAGCATCACAGATAGCCACGTCTAAATGATTGTAAAATATATATACTGAATACTGACTGACGAATAAGATATTTAAACTTCATACATAACCACCACCTTGCAGAACACCACCGTGAAATAACAGCATTATGTGCTGTTGCGTTTCGGTGAGTGAGTAAGGGATGCCGGAGCCCATTACCCCATCCCTCCCTTATCCCTCATCCTTAATCCTTCTATGGTCGGCAGCGCACTTGTAGCACTTATGGCGTTGCTTGTGTTATAGGCGACGGTAGCCACCTACCATCAAGTGGACCGGCGGCCTGTCTGTCGACCCTAACATAAAAAAATAAAACTCACGTAGCGAGTTCTAAGCCCTCACCTCAGTACGCGATTTTAGTGAACTCACCAGGCGAGTCACTGTAACTACACTCGACAGCAAAGGATCAAAGATTTTTTTTTGGTATATATGGTATACTTATTAGAATACTTCGCGTTTCGGTGTGAACTGACCCTTAGCGTTATACATGATGATAATAAAATAGAAGTAATAATTTTATTCGTCTGTCAGTATGAAACTTTGCATTTGTATAGTTAGTCAAAAGGAATGTGTATTTGTATGTACATATAATAATAATTGTTCTTATAATAAAATGTTTAGTACCAGATGAGTTTTTTTCTTGCAAATAAGTACCCTGTTATCCCACGTGAGGATTTACCAAGGTTTAAATCCTCACGTGGGTTTTTCCGTCGGGCGTCGTGAGTTAAAAGTTGTGAGCAACTAGTGCTTGTATTGATACCAGACAGTTGATATACTACATACATTACTTTTTTTGTAAATACATAAATATTATAAATACAAAACATCCATAACTGAGGTACAAAGGTAAAATGCTAACACATAAACATTTGCCCCTAGCGGGATTCGAACCCGCGACCGTTTGGTTAACAGCTAGGGTTACTAGCCACTAGATGATTAGACCAAGCGTGTCGTCAATGACGTCATAGATCTGATACTGATGCTCATTTTGTACAACATAATTGCCAACGTCCATACTACGTTGAATACACCGGTTCTCGTCCGATCACCGAAGTTAAGCAACGTCGGGCGCGGTCAGTACTTGGATGGGTGACCGCCTGGGAACACCGCGTGATGTTGGCTTTTTGCTTTTGTGATAACAGCCCCTACAATTAGATGATTAAAAATATTAAATTTCAGCTGAAGCAATATTTTCTTATTAAAATGTTACTAATATACTATTGTATACAATTAGTTACATCTTTGCACATTATAAAAAAGTCCTCCGCTGCGGTCTGTCTGTCAGTTCGCGATAAACTCAAAAATTACTGCACCGATTTTCATGCTGTTTTCACCAATGGATAGAGTGATTCTCGAGGAAGGTTTTAGTATATAATTATTAAAATTGTAATAATTAAATTACATTTTAATAAATTACAAATGATAACACAAAAAACCTCAATTGGTTTTTAGTGTTATCATCATACATTTTGTATTAGGTATATTATTATTAGCCTTAAAATTGTTAAAATTATAAATAAATACATACAAATAAAACGACAATATCAACATTTCCATCTTTATTAGAAATCTTATACAACAGTAGGTACACAAAGTACAAAATTATTCCTCTAATTAGACCAACCGTTCTAAATAAATCAGTTTTGTTTTTTATATTATTACATTTAATCACAATGTGGCAGTATTACAAATATTAGGTATAGTGTGTGTGATTTTAATGGCACATTTTTTTCTACAAATACTTACCAAAAATTTTAATTTCGACACACAAAAATAAATCACGTCAGATAAATATTTATTACAAAAAAAAAAAACATTTTAAATGTGGTCTGTCATCGATCATCTCGTCGACCAATACTTAAGTTGGAGGTAGGCAAAGTTTTATGGCCTTCCGACCAATTAATGATCAATTAATGGGGCATGGATAGTAATATTTATTTATATGCAGGTGACTCGATATTACTAACATATGTATAGTAAATATTTATTGGAAAAAAAATCAGGGATCCATTACTGACAAATTATTTGGAAAAAATTAGGGATCCATTACCCACAGATTATTGAAAAATATGATGACAAGTATCTATTATTGGCAAATTATCGAAAAAATCAGGATCATTATTGACAAATTATTGGAATAAATTAGGGATCTATTAATGACTGATTATTGAAAAGTATGATATCTATTATTGACAGATTATTGGAAAAAAATCAGGAAACTATTTGGAAAAACTTAGGGATCTATTATTGACAGATTATTGGAATAAATCAGGAAACTATTTGGAAAAACTTAGGGATCTATTATTGACAGATTATTGGAAAAAAATCAGGAAACTATTTGGAAAAACTTAGGGATCTATTATTGACAGATTGGGAGAAAAATCAGGGATATATATATTAATGACAGTTTTATAACTAAGTATGCACTTGACTTTACACTAGTATGACTCCGATCAAACTTTATACTCAATGACGATTTCTAAGAACCAAAAATTACTATTATTTTTATTATTATATTATATTATTATGTATGTACCCTGTAACGAATTTTCAAACATACAAATGTCTCTTTGGAATTCCAAAAAAAATACTTATAGGTACTACACGAAAATATCGTGACTTAGGTATTTATTCAACAATAATAATTATAACTCTATTTACTTAGTAGATTTAACTACATATTAAATTATCTCACTGTTTTTTTTTTGACTAGCTATGACGAGACGTCCCAGGAAAAGAAAAGGTTAAAATTAATCTAGGTATAAGCATTCGAGTCAAACATTAAACATTTAAACTCAAATAACATTAACTATATTTAAGTAAATTATAATGATAATGTGATTTTGTTTGTTTGTTTGTTACGCTATTCTATACAAACAAACAATCAAATCTTTCCTCCTTATAAATATTAGTATAGTATATATAGCCTATGTTATTCGCTGACAATGTAGCTTCGCAACAATGAAAGAATTTTTCAAATCGGTCCTGTAGTTTGGGAGCCTATTCTACAACAAGCAAACAAACAAATCTTTCAAAATCTTTATATAAATATTAGTATATAGATATAAGAGGGACAACTCACTTGGTCCTTTTGTTCAGTAGAGGTGCGTGGCGTTCTCAAAGTCGCCCTGGTCGAGTTGCCTCTGCGCACTCTTCGGCTCGTAAATGAGCATCGTCGAGCGCGAGGGACTCGTGCGGTTGCGGTGCATGTCTGACACGTTATTTACCTTGTCACTAACTTATCGAGTCCCTATAGCTAGACCTTTTATCAAACACCTAGACCTAGGTAAAAATTGCTTGACAATATATAATGTTTAGTAGTGGGAAGGGAGGAAGTCACACGAGACAATAAGAGGAGTGGAGGAGATGGGACAGGGGAGTAGAGGAATGGGATCGCATAATATAAAAGCAATGTAATATACTCGTACTTATACTTCAGGTGCTTGTCAAGCAATTTTGACCGTTTGCTTGCACCCTAGCTCACCGGGACGCCAAGGCCACGTGGCCAACAATTTATATTGACATTGTAATGTATGACAGATAACGCACTCTGCGTGGAGACAGGAGACTCTGGCAACGCGACGACGTCGCCAGTAAAATGTATACGAGTAATTTATTTGCTGAATATAGGTACATAATTTACATTGGTTTTAATTATAATGTATAAGGCTCACTACATTTTACCCTTTGGGGTGTGCAAATATTTTGAGAACACTACATAACAAAATAAGCTATAAATCACCACTATCCACTAAGTTATCACACATAATAGTCTTTTAAATCGTAGTAACATTTATGAACTAGTAATTCTTTAATTTTCTTCTTAAATATATTAATGTTGAGCTGCTTAAATTTAAAATTTAAAATGTTTAAATTTTGTGTGATTTTATAGTAAAAAGAATGAGTTTCGATACCGATAGGTTCATTGTTGAAATACAAAAGCGTCCATTACGCTATTAGTCTATACGAAAACTGACAGAACTGACCGACAGACGGTACAACCAAGACGTCACTGGCCACTCAATTTGGCGACCGTGGGTAGCCAACCTACGTTGCGTCCCGGTGAGGTAGCGTTCTTTAGAAAAGAGCATGATGTGCTTGACAAGCAAACTAGTGCGTTATTTATGGAAAATTATATGTTTGCAATGCTTGTCAAGCGTGCTTAGATTATGACAAGGACTGCTTGTCAAGCGTCCGCATTCATTTTAATTGCTGCAAGCCTCGTCAAGAGTACTTGTCAAGCACTTCTGACCGTCTAGCTAGGGACTCGATTAGAGAAGACCATTTTGTTAATCTCTCAGAGGTACCGGGTTCGAATTCCGGTTAGGCTTGGGACAAACCGCTTGCACAAGACCTATGGAACTTTGAAACAATCCTCCCTTTTAAGGTGTTACTCCTGCAGGATACTTTCTATCGAACTGAACGGCTGAAACGAGAATCGAACTTACACCTGAGACTGAGACGCCTCTTGTGCTGCGCCGGGAGCAGTTCGAGCTGCCGTCTCACCAGGGCCGAGGCTGAGGCTGGTCTTGGGCCATCGCTGGCGACCGTCGCCAGCCCACCGTTGGGCCCAAAGTGAGAGTCCGAGTGGGCGCCGGACCTCTCCCACTCTCGGTCCGTCAAGGCGACCTCCTTGTCGGCCACGAGGACGTTTTGCCTGTCGGAGGCGTCCCAAGTGCGACTGCGCACGTCCGACATAACCACAACGGACGATTCCTTGCTTTCACTGCCCGACTGAAAATTCAATTTAAAAAAAAAACATACTTTTCTTCTATGTTAAGGTCGACAGACAGGCTGACGGTCCACTAGATGGTAGGTGGCTACCGTCGCCTATAACACAAGCAACGCCATAAGTGCTACAAGTGCGCTGCTGACCATAGAAGGATTAAGGATAAGGGATAAGGGAGGGATGGGGTAATGGGCTCTGGCATCCCTCACTCACTGACCGAAACACAACAGCACATAATGCTGTTATTTCACGGTGGTATTCTGTAAGGGGGTGGTTACTGCCGCCAGACGGGCTGCCCAAATGACTGCGAAACGCAGTGTGCCCTACCACTACTTTTCAAATGCAGACCGGAGTCAATTTTGAAAATTATATTAAAATCTCCAAAGTTGACCCCGCCGGGAATCGAACCCGGGGCCCCTGAAACGCTAGGCAAGCACCCTTGCCACTCGCCCAACCGGCTCGTCGAGTCCGGTCTTGGGTCTCGAATATGTCTGAGAAAATAAGGGGAAAAATAACTCTCTAACAACAAAAAAAACGCGTCTTCAAACCCGTTTTCTCATGAATGCCACTGTCAGAAATGGACCAAATTGAGATGGGACCACACGGGAAGCACCAGTTTTTAAATGAAAAAAGAATCATCAAAATTCAGGTTCAAGTTCAAGACAAAATAGGTAGAAAATTCAGGTCAATCTATATTTAAATAAAAATGAATCCCTAAATGTGTTGCTAAGCGCAAAACTCGAGAACGGCTGGACCGATTTGAATTCTGTCTTCACTCATGGATAGAGAGATAATCATGGAAGGTTTTCACGTAAAAAAAAAAATGCATCCCGGGCGAAACCGGGAGCGGGTCGCTAGTAATAGAAATATATATTTGAATGTGTGGAAAATCGTAAGTTGTAGCAAGAAGAACGGTCCAAATCACGTCAGCTTTCAAACACGATACCACAGTTAGACACAATATATACAATGTTAAACTTTACAACACTCCGTTTTTGCGTCGGGCGTAATAGTACATCCCTTCAGAAACCCTCACACTCACCTTGACCTTCGAAGTGGGACTCGACTGCGGTCTATGCTGGAAATCGATATGGTTCACACCGCTCTTGACTTTGACAATCGGTGACAACTTTCTATATTCACTCCTCGGCTCCAGCTCTATCCTGGCTTCCGTCAGGGAGTTGTCACTCGTCCTGCCGAAAAGCGGTGACAGTTTCGGTCTGGCACTCGTGTTGCCCGATTCATCGACACTCTCTATTGTTATTGTTGTGTCGACGCTGTTCACTTTGTTCTTGATCGGTTTAACAACAATGACACCCTCGTCCTCGTCGCACTTCTGCGAGTTCTCAGACTTCTCTATCGTGTAATTGGGATTCTCAAAGCCAACAATGTCCTCGCTGACGGTTTGAGAGGCGGTGGACTTGTTCATGAGTTGTTTGCGTCTCTCCAAGTCCGCGTGCATGTCCGTCTGCACCCTGAGATTTATGTCACCGTAGCGACTCACTATATAGTTTAGGAGCCACAGGTAACCTTTCTTCAGGTCTGGATCGATTTTGGGTTTTCTCCCTTTTGTTTCAATGTTGTTCGTGTACGATTCGACTAAGGTTGGACATCTGTATCTGAAAAGAATTTGTATAACATAGGTGGACACTTTGACAGGCAGGCAATATGCAATCCGCTTCATTGGTCTTATCTATTTTTCGCGAAATAATTTAATCTCGATCGCGCTCTTTTTTACGGCGTTTTCCTAAAGACAGTGTGTTAAAAAAAATCCTGTCATTAGGAAAAATTATCTATACTAATATTATAAAGAGGAAAGTTTAAATTGTTTGTTTGTTTGTATTGAAATAGGCTCCGAAACTACGTACAGTAGTTTTCAGTGCAAAAGCCGACATTATCCGTGATGAACATAGGATACTTTTTACCGCGGGAAAATGCTTCATTCCTACGGGAAATCTAAAATAAAAGTAAATACTAGCGGCTTGGCCCGGGAGATAGCGCCATCTATCCAAAATACGGTAGATGGCGTTTTATACTTTTCTACGCGGACGAAGTCCCGAGCACCAGCTAGTAATCTAATATAATATAAAAATGTTATGTTGGTTTGTGTATCCCCCAAAAACTCGAAAAATAGCTTGACTTGAAACTTTGACACAATATGCAATCCGCTTCAAGGATTGATCTTGTCTATATTTTGCGTAATAATATAATTTTTACGGTGCCATCTGCCGAAAGCTACGAGACTAGATAACTCGCCAAAGAGAACCGCTGTCACATTTAAAGTGGAAGTTAGCCGTTGTCATGGCAGCCGCTGAACGTTGAACGTCAAAAAAATATCACAGCGAAGATATTTTTCATTTTTCATATGAGGAACAGGTTGCGGGCGCCAGCTACTATTTTTTATTTAAAAAAAATTATACTACTCAACTTACTTATTGACTAGCGGTTCAATATTCAACTTCTCAACCACATCTATGTCATCCAACGCTCCCGTCTTGTCCTGTTTATTAGCAAGAACCAAGACAGGTTTGCCTGAAAAGAGGAACATAGCAATCGTTCGTTTTGTGTATTTTTTGTTGCATAAGTAAGGAGAATAAAAAAGTATACAGTAAGATATGTTTATTTATTTAATCGAAATATCAACA
Organism: Synanthedon vespiformis; assembly: GCA_918317495.1. NCBI lineage: Eukaryota > Metazoa > Arthropoda > Insecta > Lepidoptera > Sesiidae > Synanthedon > Synanthedon vespiformis. Next base: position 641,536 of record OU906971.1, on the reverse strand, counting down.
GAATAAGCCTAAATGGACAATTTTTATTTATTTATTAAAAACTTAACAGACAGACTCAGAGTTTCCTTCACTTTTATAATATTAAAAAAGTATAGATGTATAGAGTGAGTTTTCTGCACTATAGAATAAAACATAATATAACGTCTTATATAGGTACTTTTGTCAAGCGTTAGGTCATCATTGTCAGCTACCTTCTAGCCCTTGACCAAAATTTGATATAGAGAAATTTCGAAACTGTTTTTTTTTTTAATGTTAGGTCGACAGACAGATTAACATCCAAGCAAACATTTAGCGTACACACCTACCGCTGCTGCTTAAAAACTAAAGGGCCACAAATCAAAATTACACTTTTTACAGGAGAGCTAATCAAAAAAAATATTAAATGATTTTTTGTCAATTTTTTTCTTATTAGATATATGTCAAATATAAGCATATTATACATCGTTAGAAGCGTATTTTTAGGTAGCATTAAATGTTTTAAGTATTTTTTATAATAAACTGAATACTAGAGGGGATATAAGCATAAAAGTTACTTTTGAATATATAAAAAAAATCAAAATATAATAAATATTGAAAAAAAAACAACCATAACTCTTTTTGCAACAATATTTTACAATATGAAGAATTGCGATTTTATTTTTGTATTATTTTGTTTTATGGCCCTTTAGTTTTTAAGCAAAGCTACGTAATTATCAAACACGCGTTGCTATGGGCACGAAAACACTGAAATAAGCTCACCTGATATTTTATCGTGCGATAAAACCTCCTCGAGTACAATCTTGCACTCGTCCAACCGCGAAAAATCGCTCGAATCAATAACGAAAATTATTCCATGCACTTCGCTGTAATACTGTGGCCATATTTGACGAAAATTTGGACCTCCACCCAAGTCGTAGATAGTTACAGGAGTATCTTTGTGTATCAGATTAACAGCTTTGAATCCGACAGTGGGCAAAACCTTATCGTCCACCTCGCCGGCTAAATTATTGACAGTTTTTGTTTTACCAGCATTGTCGAGTCCGATCAGTATTAAAACAATATGTCGTCTCACATTTCGACGGCGGAACACTCCAGTGAAACAATTACCCATTATTCACGGAGATTAATTGAATAGTTTCACAAGAAAAGCGACTATAACATCACAACACAAACACAATTATTTGAATTTGAACATATTTGCACGTCAGTTGTAAATAATGTTTTGTTGACACATTCGTAACCAATGGCGATCGAGATAAAGTGGCCAGTGACAAAACAAACGTTCAAAAAAGGTTTGTTTTCATTGGACCACAGATTACTTTATCTTACAAATAAATTTAAGATTTTATTATTTTAATTTAAATATTTATAGGAACATGTAATTCTTTATGTATGTTTTAGTATATTTATGTAATCGTAAGAAAATTCTTATCAAAGTGTTTTACTTGAACAAGTGTAGTTTGCGAGGTCAGAATTATTGTTAGGAGACCTTGAATAATTGAAGGTTGCGTGTGACTGTAAGGTTACAGGTGTTCTTAATAAGCCGTACAAACACCAGTTAATTAATACTATACTTACCTACCTTTTTTTACAATTTATACTAGCGACCCGCTCCCGGTTTCGCCAGGGGTGCATTTTTTTTGCGTAAAAACCTTCCCTGATTATCGCTCTATCCATGAGTAAAGATACAATTAAAATCGGTCCAACCGTTCTCGAGTTTTGCGCAACACATTTAGTGATTCATTTTTATTTATATAGATTTTTCTTTGTGTTTTCTATAAAAGACCCTCTAAAACAAGCATTCTAAATTCAAAATTTTTTAACCTCTCAAAATGGTCTTATAAGACTTAAATGATCCTATGCAATTACTTTTTCACTATTTAACATACCCAATTAATTATCTAATTCAATCATTTAAAAAAAACAACCAAATAAAATACATAGGAATTTATTCTGGGAATATTGTTAAAAATAAATACATGTACAATTTTCACATAACAATATAAAGCTCAATAATGTTTCTTCAATAAATAAACATGTTGATTGTAAATGCGCGCCAATTCAAACCACTATTTTTTTTTTTAAAAACATTAGCGACCTGGAATCGAGATTTTTAAGCAACCAATTTTAAAACTTCCTCCTTGCTAATTTTTTTTTTTCTTTTCTATCTGAATCTGACGACAATTGTGTCACCGTTTTTGACCGAAAAATACGACAAATCTTTCATGTTGTTGTCCAAACATATTTCGGCGCCTTTCATTTTGTCGTCGACAATGTACAAGTGGGGAGATCCAGTGTGGCCATATTTAGAGAACAGTCTTTGGGTGAGTGTGACCAGTTTTTGAACGGCCATTGTTGATGGAAACTTTTTTTTGAAAGCTCTGCCGTTTTCGTCTTGTAGCGTCACTTCCATCAGTTGTGACGTCAGAGTTGTATTCTTCGGTTGTTTCTCTAAGAGACTGTCGTCGGGGATGCCGTATTCTAAAAAATATATATTTCTTTTTTATTTATTTTAAGTGTGCTCTGAATACCATGGACGGTGTATATCTACAACTAGCGACCCGCACCCGGCTTCGTTCGGGGTGCATTTTTTACGTACACTTACACATTTCTTATTAGTAGTGTTGAAGATGAATAAAAAAAAAAAAAACAAAAAACCATGGAATACACAAACAAAATTTCAACCCAATCGGTTCAGCCGTTTAGAAGTTATATGTGAAAAAGATAAGTACGGACGGACAATTCTTACTACCCGTTGTCCTATTACCCGTTTTCCCGTAGGAATTAAGCATTTTCCCTATGTTCCCCAAGTAGCCTATGTTCATCACGGATAATGTCTGCTTCTAATTGTAAAAGAATTTTTCAAATCGGTCCACTAGTTTCGGAGCCTATTCTATACAAACAAACAAAGAATCAAATCTTTCCTCTTTATAATATTAGTATAGATATGCGACCGAAGTCGCGTGCGACAGCTACTCACTGTCGATGAGCTCCTGGAACCTGCAATGGTAAGTGGCAAAGGCCATTTTGGTGGTATGTTGCTTGATTGCTTCCTTCCACTCGGCTCCGTACCTCTTCATGTAGTCGTACTCGGCGCCGCGTCTCAACTCTCTTGTTATTAACGAACCGTTCAGCGACTAAAAAATTCATTATAAACTAAATTCATCGAAGTGCATATACCTACTGTAACAACAACTGTGGAATTTGCGTGACAAAAGCCAAATAGGCACGTGGAGAGTACGCCTAAAACGGAATGACGGCGGAGCCAATGACGACCAACTCGTATTATTCATTTTGAACTCCAATGCGTCGAGGTAAAGTCACATTTTTATTTATTTTTTTATTTTATTTTGAACATAAACCCAATAGCGAAACAAAATAACATACAATATAGACACATTATTACTATTAACAGGTTATTGCCAATTAACAGGGTTTCATTGTGTAGGAATTAAAAAACTTAAAAATTATGTATTTAAATTGATTACTAATTATTAATTCTAAACAATGGGTTAGGGTATGATCAATTTTGAAGTGAAAACTTCTATAGCAGCGTTATACGACTTTGGGTAGGGAGAAAATGTATCGGTTCGCGCGTCAGCAACATGCTAATGCTAACAGTTAATGCGCGCGCAGCTGTCTACGTACGCGATCGCGCCAACACATTGCATATTACCCGATTGTTGGACGCTCACTTTTAAGTTTTCACTTCTGTCGGCAGTCCTCGTGACTGCCTCTTTATATTTTTTTTAAATATATATTTTCTTTAAAAGACAGATATTTGGTTGGTTTCAAATGACAGACGACAAGAGATGATGCTATGCTCTACGCATAAATGTCACTTTTGAATGTTCCACAAAGTTCCTAGTGTTTTGTATGACGTGCGAAATCCATACATGTAGTACATTGATGTATACGTACCTAAGTCATAAAAAAGCATTTTTTTATGACACTTAGCTTAAAAAAAAAAGTTTAGTTTATTTTTCCGACGACAGATGTCGCTGCGCTATCGTTTCGTACCTCATCAACGGAAACTACACCTTCATACAATATTTCTATGTTGTTAAATAATTTTGTATCATAATTTAATTATTTTTATTTTTGCAACGACAGATGTCGCTGCGCTGGCAGTTTATAACGCCCTATCGTTTCGTTCCTGCGGGCCTATTCTCTATCTGTGGTTTTTAAAAACATGTCGACTTCAAAGTCGACATTAAATAAGAAATAGTACTTTGTCAAACTAAAAACCACACAATAACGCGCCAATAACTTCATCGACATGTATAACTATGGAAAAAACGTCGTAGACATTTTGACATGTGCTTAGTGAATACCAAAGTAGACAATTGTCGAGTCTATAACCGCATCGAGTCGATAACCACAGCAAAACCACACTTAGAGAATACGGGCCCTGAACGCGAACTACACTTTTCATAGAAGATTACTATCTTGGCGTCATTTCGCGTCATTTCGCGTCATTTCGCGTCACCGAGGGTGATGCTCAGAATTCACAGTTACCAAATTTCCATACGAAATGTCCAACCCCGGCTAAAGAAGGATATTTTCAATTAAAAAATATATTTAAAAAAAAAAAATATTTCACCAACCTGCAAGTTACCGATTTTGGCGATAATAAGTTGTGAGCCCGTGTCGTAGTCTTCAGTATTTTGAATTGGATTCTTGAGGAAATATAGCTTCTTCAGGTTTTTTAATTTGTCCAACTCGCTCAGCGATCGCCACTGTAAATTAACACAATTAAATACTCAATTAGAATTAAAAAAGATATAAAATAGATCTTAGTATTTTATAACAATACTATCGGGTGCCCGCGACTTCGTCCGTGTTGAACGATGAAAGGTACCCTATGTCCTTTATGGTGTCCCAGACAATAGTCTGATTCACATGTACCATTTTTACTAGAACTTTTATATAGTCTCCGAAAATTACGACCATGGTGTCATTCGATAAGTATTGTCATGTAGAAAGTTTAAGGACAAATAAGTGAAAAAAAAGTGGGGATTTGGTTTTTTTGAATATCTCAAATAATATAAAAAAATTCGAATTTTTAAAAAAGGTTAACAAATTTGCTAAAAAAAAGTTCCTACTCTCGGAACTGTATCTTTAATATTTATATTTTTTACAGAGCCCTCAAAATAGAGCCAAAAACGGGTTGGCAGCAACAAAAAAAATATTTAAATATATTAAACATGAATATTAAGTAATATATAAATAAACAATAATCCACGGTGAAAAATTTTTTATCACAATTTTTACATTAATTATTAAATTGTTTTGTTAATTGATTTTTCTAAGTTTTCTAAACTGAAAGTTAACATAATATAAACCCCTATAATTATCAAAATAAAACCCTAGAATATTTTTAGCCTTTCATAGTAAAATTTATGAAAATACCATAATTTTTAATTGCTAAAAAATGTGTCAAAAAAGGTCACGTTAAACACAATCGTCATCAGAATAAAAACTAAAATTTAAAAAAAAATATGTGTGTGCAATACTCACATCGGCAATCCTGTTTCTATTCAAATATAGTACTTCTAAATTCTCAAAAACATCCACCTTCGTGTTGTCCGGATCATCGTTGAATCTTATTTCACCAATTTGACAATCGTTCAAACTTAACACTTGCAAATGTTTTAAATTTCCCAAATTCAAAATTTCCCTCCACGAATCAATCGGGTTTCCGTCCAGTTTCAGTGTGGATATTGTCCGAAAGGTGAAGTCCGGTGGGATAATCCTCTTAATCCTATTGTAAGCGGCTATAAGTTCTGTCAAATTAGGCCAAAGACGGGATAGGGATAACAGATCGGACCAATCATAGTCGCAGACGGATACATTCAGCTTCTCGAGGTTGGCAAAATTGATCACCAAATGGGACATTGCCTCCTCGGGCACATCGATTGACATGCGATTTTTGCTGAAATACAAAAATAAAGTAATCTTGATAACGATTCTAGTTAAAAACACATTTTTGCAGTCTTAGAAAATAAAAATAAAAAACACAAAGAGGAAAGATTGGATTGTTTGTTTGTTTGTATAGAATAGGCTCCGAAACTACTGGCCCAATTTGAAAAATTCTTTTTCCATTAGAAGCCGACATTATCCGTGATGAACATAGGATACTTTTTACCGCGGGAAAGTGCTTCATTCCTACGGGAAATCTAAAGTAAAAGTAAATACTAGCGGCTTGGCCCGGGAGATAGCGCCATCTATCCAAAATACGGTAGATGGCGTTTTATACTTTTCTACGCGCGCGCGAGCACCAGCTAGTCGTATATAAATTTATGACTTTATGAGCAAAATACGAACGATATTTCCACTTGAATTTGACACTATTTTATTATCAAGTTCTAAAATTAAGATTTATTGGACACACTGTTCTATTATCAAGACTTATTGGACAAACTCTGTTCTAAAATCAAGACTTATTGGACAAACACTGTTCTATTATCAAGACTTATTGGACAAACACTGTTCTATTATCAAGACTTATTGGACAAACTCTGTTCTAAAATCAAGACTTATTGGACAAACTGTTCTAAAATCAAGACTTATTGGACAAACACTGTTCTAAAATCAAGACTTATTGGACAAACACTGTTCTATTATCAAGACTTATTGGACAAACACTGTTCTATTATCAAGACTTATTGGACAAACACTGTTCTAAAATCAAGACTTATTGGACAAACACTGTTCTAAAATCAAGACTTATTGGACAAACACTGTTCTATTATCAAGACTTATTGGACAAACTCTGTTCTAAAATCAAGACTTATTGGACAAACACTGTTCTAAAATCAAGACTTATTGGACAAACACTGTTCTAAAATCAAGACTTATTGGACAAACACTGTTCTAAAATCAAGACTTATTGGACAAACACTGTTCTAAAATCAAGACTTATTGGACAAACACTGTTCTAAAATCAAGACTTATTGGACAAACACTGTTCTATTATCAAGACTTATTGGATCTGATGATGCCAGGGTGCTGTACAATGTTTACCATTCTAGATTTAGTGTTTAGTAATAGTTTAGTATAGTAGCATTTAGTATAGTTTAGCTTTGTACATAAGACCTTGCCCAATGAGGCGACATGTCCCTAAGGGAAAAGCCTTAAATAAAGATTAAAAAAAAAAAAAAAAAAAGACTTATTGGACAAACACTGTTCTATTATCAAGACTTATTGGACAAACTCTGTTCTATAATCAAGACTTATTGGACAACACTGTTCTAAAATCAAGACTTATTGGACAAACACTGTTCTATTATCAAGACTTATTGGACAAACACTGTTCTAATATAAGACTTTGCTAAATCACTCACCTGACATCCAACTCCCTCAAGTCCGGCAGCTGCGCTGAAAGAGTAATAATCTCTCGCCAGCTCGAGAACAGGTTTCTGGATACATCCAGACTGCGGACGTTGGGACAGAGGCTGGCGACGTCGCCACACTTGGCCACATTCTGATCGCGGACACACACTTCGAGGAGGCGGTCAAATTTTCTGGAAATATTTTTCATTCATATACACACAGAGATAGAATTACATTGTTTTTGGCTTGGGTAACATTGTTAGGAACACACACGCTAGAGACTTCTGAAATTCATTAAAATATTAAAACAGCTGTACTGAATCTTACTGTTTCTGATGAATTTTCTCAAATCCGACCATTTCAATGAACGGAGCACCCATTTCCCTTTTCCACTCGTTTATCACAGTCCTGCGGTGAGCGGCCACCGTCTCATCCTGGAATTTGTTAAATGGAGTTATATGTAGGTATATCCTTACACTAACTGGTGCCTGCGACTTCGTCCACTTTCTCTATAGCCTATAGCTTTCCTCGATAAATGGACTAGTGCGTACAACCAAACCAACAAACAAACTCTTCAGCTTTATATAATAGTATAGATATTATAAAGCAAAGTCCTCTGCCTCGTCTGTCTGTCTATTTGTGCACGATAAACTCAAAAACTACTGCACCAATTTTCATGCTGTTTTTTTCAAGGAAGGTTTTACTATATTTTATAATTTACAAAGTTACGAAGGCAGCAGCTAGTCTTATATAAGTATAGTTATTTTAAGGTCTTCTGTAGAAGAGTCGTTACTGGCACCAGATAGGTTCTCAAATCAAACTTATAAAACAATGTATAATGTATAATAATATTATAAAGAGGAAAGATTTGATTGTTATATTTACCGATAGTTTCGGTTATGGTTATGGAGCTCCATAACATCCCTAGTATAAAACTACTAACACAACAAAAAAAAACTAAATAAAAATAAAAACTATCCTATCTATTAAGTTGGAATAAATTACACATAATTAAGAAGTTTCATCAAAATTGGTTCAGTAGTTTAAGAGTTCATTGGTGACGAGATAAACTGACTTTAAACAAAAACAAACGAGTGAATGAAAACAAATAGGTGAATTACTCATGATGTCATTCTTGAATAACTCTCGTTATGTGTGGGTTTTTATGACCTAATTTGTAACATATTTTTATTAAAGCAACACAGAGGTATTAGGGAGAGGCGAAACATTTAAAAAAAGAATAATAACTGACCTCCCTATCGCCATAATATCTCTTTATGGCATCAGCGCAGGTTCTAAACGGGGCGATTTTGTTTGGACGAATGAATGACCCAGCTCCGGGTTTAGACGTCTTAAAATATTGGAAATCGTCCACCGAGCCGTCGTGCTTGCCTCTAGTGGGTTCATCCCACTCGACACCATACCAAATACCATTATATCCCTTAACTTCCCCTATATATTTCACAGTGGCGAAGTCTTCGTTGCATTTTATGCGACTTCCAATATGAACTTGAAACTCCCCGTCTTCGATCCCGTTGTGGTTGTCCATGGCGCCGTTACAAAATTTTGGTATTAAATTAACAGGCATTGCGCCCACCATCCTTTTTGAGTATTCGAAAAAGGAATTGTTTATCAAAAGAAAAACAGGTTGATATTCCACTAACAAACCACAATCACGAACGAACAAGAGACAACTGACAAATCTGACAATGACATAACAGTCTATTCTATTCATATTCTATTATAGTGTTCTGTGTTCTGACACTGACGTCTCAATATGTAGGAGTCAAGCATGAGCAAGGAACATAGTACTCTTTAGCGTGCTGCATGAGCATGAGTTTGGCATGAGTCGAGGAAAATGGGAGGAACAAAATGTATGTACTATTGGTGGCTTTATGATAGAACAAAATGGTGGGTTAGTTAAATTATATGTTTAGAAGGATAGCAAAAGCATGTAATAATTAGTTGCTAGAAATTTTGCTATTTTTCAACTAGTCACGTGACCACCGCGAAGCTTTTTATTTAAAGAACACTTAAAATAGTCTATACTGATACCATACTATAAATATTTGATTCTATTCTATGGCCTATACTTTTACTCACTGTGCAGAACTAGCGACCTCTCGTTTAATTTTTCGCTTTCTTAAATAAATTGGGGATTGGGGATTGTTCTTCGTTCGGTCGGTCGGTACGGGTAGAATTTTTGGATCGGGAAGGAACGAAAAAGGTGCTTTTTTTGACAAAAATGGCTACCCTTCCGTGTGTCCATTTGTACGCTAGTCAATAATACGGAAATGTTTGTTTGTGTCTGTGAAAATATGCATTTTATAAGTGAACAATTGTTGTGTGCCGTGCAATAGTGCATACGGATTGATCTCGACAAAGGATACGAGCTTCAAAATGAGGTGAGCGAGCGCTTAGAGTTCATCGCACTACGGCAGCTTTAGTTAGCAAAACAAATAAATAATTACTTTCGATCTCGCACGCGTTGTACTATTTTTAACCAGTTATATTTATAGGCTCAACAAAATGTTTTGTCCTGTTATCGAAGGAAGCTTCTGTATAAAAGAAAACATAAACATAGGCGTGCGAACTTCATGGTTGATCGATTATTTCGTTACAATCGTAATTAGGAGCTTTTATGAATGACAATGTATTAAAATGTAACACGAACAGGTGTCTCTATCCTTTCTCTACACGAAACTAAATTTTAATGTACGTTCTTAGTTTTAAATATCGATTTTTCGATGCGCATTTCCAACAAGACCCCACACGATGTTTTACCTAAAATTTCTAAATTCTTTCTTACAATCCTCTCATTACTTAAAGTAATTTAAACAATTGAATAGCGACCTTGAATTAACAATCGGATATTTGGTCATATAGGGCAATTTTCGTCCCAAATTGGTCCGATGGCATGTGCGTATTTTTTCTTTGAATTGGGGTGGAAACAATCTCACCCCATGGGGTGGTAACTTTAATATTGTTAGTGCATATGAGTAATAAACGCTCCCCGCCCTTAATGTGACGATCTAAAAGCGAACACATATAAAATGTATATAGTTTCGACATTCATTTGCAAATAATGTTGTGTTGATAAGCGTTATCAGTATTACCTATCTAGAATGTGTGATGCGCTATGAATCACATTATAATTAAAATTGAACCCCTCATACAAATTTAAATAAAATATAATTCTTTATATCACATAAAATTATAATAAAACTAGCTGGTGCCCGTGACTTCATCTGCATTGAACCATGAAAGGTACCCTATGTCCTTTCTGGTGTCCCAGACAACATGTATGAAAAATTTTACAGTGATTGGTTCAGTAGTTTTTGCATGAAAGCGTAACAAACAAACAAACTCATATTCACATTTTTAATATTAGTAAGGATAGCTGATGCTGGAGACTTCAAGTGCATTGAAAAATAAAATATATAGCACCTCAGAAAATCTCTCTCTAATAATATAAAAAAATTTTGTGTCACGTGTTTGTCTCCAGTGAACTCCAAAACTACTGAACCGATTATGATAAAACTTCGTAACTACGTGTAATTTGGTCCAACTTAAAAGATATGATGGTTTTTATTTTGAATCCGGGTAAAGCCAGGAGCATGTAACTAGTATATATCTATACTATTATATAAAAGCTGAAGAGTTTGTTTGTACGCACTAATCTCAGGAACTACTGGTTCGAATTGAAAAAATATTTTTGTGTTGGAAAGTCCATTTATTGAGGAAGGCTATAGGCTATAGGGCACCAGCTAATCTATACTAATATTATAAAGAGGAAAGATTTGTTTGCTTGTTTGTTTGTTTGTATAGAATAGGCTCCGAAACTACTGGACCGATTTGAAAACTTCTTTTACCATTAAAAGCCGACATTATCCGAGATGAACATAGGCTACTTTTTACCGCGGGAAAATGCTTCATTCCTACGGGAAATCTAAAATAAAAGTAAATACTAGCGGCTTGGCCCGGGAGATAGCGCCATCTATCCAAAATACGGTAGATGGCGTTTTATACTTTTCTACGCAGACGAAGTCGCGAGCACCAGCTATTCATGAATAAAAATGTATCAAAGCTGAGGATGGGTTGCCGGTGTAATAATATAAATAGACAATGTTCCAATGATTATAAAATTTCACCTGAAACTCAATTTGCCTAATGTGGGTAATTTTATGGGTCATAATATATCTAGGTTCTGTGTATATGACATCACTAACATAACAGGTAGCCAATTAATGAAATTGTTAGAGTCATAATTTATAGCCATCAGCCATTGTGCTACAATTGTCCATAACAACATAAGGGATGAATATAGTTATTGCTTGCTTGTTGAAATTTATTAAACTATTAGCTGTTGCACGCGACTTCGTCCGCGTAACTTTATAAAATATAAATACATTCGTGTCTGTGAAACCATGGAAATACACGTACAAAATTTCAACCCAATCGGTCAAGCCATTTAGTAGTTATGTGAAAAAGATAATAACGGAAGGATAATTCTTACTACCCGTTGTCTTATTACCCGTTTTCCCGTAGGAAAGAAACATTTTACCTATATTCCCCAAGTGGCCTATGTTCATCATGGATAATGTCTGCTTCTAATGGTAAAAGAATTTTTCAAATCGGTCCACTAGTTTCGGAGCCTATTCAATACAAACAAACATACAATCAAATCTTTCCTCTTTATAATATTAGTAAGATGACGTTATGACAATTGGAAGTTGGTGAAATTAAAACTGAAAATATGTATTTTTTTAAGAAAAATTATTTTTTTGTATGACTAACAATAATTGACTACTTCTTCCTTTTATTATAATATGTGACTAACTATTCATTTTTAAGAAGGTCGGTTTGAGTCACGTTTCTAAATAATGCTTACATAAAATGCTTATATAAATAGAAAATTCAGGCCTCAACAATTTTAAGAAATATATTGACATTGAATTTTTTCTTAATATATTTTGTACTAGCTGGCGCACGCGAATTTGTCCGCGTTAAAAAAGAAAGAAATAGCCCATCCCCTGTGTGCTGTACATTATTAAATATTTATCTACTTACCTTCACTATAAAACGTCTCAAGAGACGAAGTATTCAAGACCTGGACTCCATAGTAGACTGAGGAGGCGGCTACATTAAGAGTCGTTCCCATTGGGGAACTGGCTTTACAAGTCCTAAACACCTTTAACAAATCTGCTCATAGTCCTTGGACTGATCGCATGATGAATAAAAAAAAAATTACTTACCAAGTTTCATGGAAATCAGTTAATTCGTTTAAGAGTTATGGAGGAACATACATACAATAACTACACTTATAGATTTAATATTAGTATTGATTATTTTCTTTTTGGTGGGGCACCAATGTCGTGTCATCCAAGAGGATTTCCCAACATTAAAAAAGAGTCAAAATTGTTGTCTAATTTTGTGTTTAGTCAGTTTCTCAAGAAATACTCAAGAGATACTCAACTAAATAGGAAGATAGGATACAAATGAAATAGTTAGTCGAAATAGGATAGGCTATAACTATTAAGGCAAACCGAGGTGCGTTGATCAATAATTATTAGTTATATAGTTAGTTAGTTGAAAGTTAACTATAACATTCTAAATGTGAACTAACTAATAAAATTATTTTTAAAGGCAACTTCCCCCCTCGGTTAATATTAATTTACGTACACACAGGCGACAATGACAATTAGTGGTAATTACCAATGTTTTACATTTCCATAGGGACTCAAGCCGGATGTAATACAAGTGACTATATCACCTTATATTCTTATATGTTATTTTACTAGCTGGTGCTCGCGACTTCGTCCTCGTAGAAAAGTATAAAACGCCATCTACCGTATTTTGGATAGATGGCGCTATCTCCCGGGCCAAGCCGCTAGTATTTACTTTTATTTTAGATTTCCCGCAGGAATGAAGCATTTTCCCGCGGTAAAAAGTAGCCCATGTTCATCACGGATAATGTCGCCTACTAATGGTAAAAGAATTTTTCAAATCGGTCCAGTAGTTTCGGAGCCTATTCAATACAAACAAACAAACAATCAAATCTTTCCTTTTTATAATATTTGTATAGACTAGCCGGTTCCCGCGACTTTGTCCGCGTTGAACGATGAAAGGTACCTACCCTATATCCTTTCTGGTGTCCTAGACAACGTACTATGCAAAATTTCATGGCGATCGGTTCAGTAGTTTTTGCGTGAAAGCGTAACAAATTTTTTTATGACATGTTACTGTATAAGGCAAAGTTATGTGTCTGAAGTTTAAACAATCAATTGTATATTTAGGTAACTAATATACTTATAATTGATGGTTTAACATATTCTTATAGGTAGAGTCTATATCCGGAATCCATATATGTAGGGGTAAAATGACGGTGTAGATAGTTAAGTCCGTACAGTTAGGCGAAGTTAGGCATGGAGTGCTTAAGGTCACTATCACCACGTCATCACTATATGACTCAATAGTTGTTGCAACTTGTGGCGTGCAGTCATTAATGAATGTCATAGCTTACATTACACCATAGATTATGATATTTCAATGTATTTATGATCAATATATTTATTTATCAACTGTCCGCGTTAAAAAAGAAAGAAATAGCCCGTCCTGTGTCCTGTACGTCTGAATGTTTATCTACCAAGTTTCATGAAATTTCGTTTAAGAGTTATGGAGGAACGTACATACATACATACATACATACATACATACATACATACATACATACATACATACAATACCTACACTTACAGATATATAATTATTGAGACAAGTGACGTAGAGAGTGTACATTTTGAGGGTCATAATTACCGGCCAGTATCTACTAATTACTATTGCCGAATGCTGAATAATGTTTCGTCCATTAAAATTATGTCAAGGTAAATATATAACTAACTAACTATATAAAAAAAATCCACGGAATGTCCGCTATCTGTGTGCTCATTAACTCGCATCTAGTTAATTAGTTTGTTGTGTGATAGCACGAGTGTCTATTTGAAACGACAGGTGTGTCATATTATAACTAACTAGTTAATGTATGTTTTAAGTAGTTAAGTGTTATTTTCAAAATAAACTTAACTAAAGTTTCTAGTGAGTATATGAGGGCTCAACCTAGCCAAGGCAATCTGGTTCAAGTTTCATGAATCACACAATTAGGTCACGTAAATCGGTTAGTCAGAGTGGAAGTAGTGTAGTCATGCTAAATAAGCATCGCGATGCGATGCGATATTCCCTAAAGTATCTGCATAGATATTACAGGCGTTTCAGAGACCGCTAGAGTTGTGCCATCGCGTACAGTCACTAGCGCAAGTGTTTGGTGCTCGACAATTTAATACGTTGAATTAATTTCAATAATCTGAGTTATTGCAACGCTGCAAGTCGCCTGAAAGCTAGTAAATTTACGTTTTGATTAAGGATCTATTAAAAAAATACAGACAGAATTCACCCCAAGTGACAGGTATTTGGTAGAGTGTGCTCAGGAGCTGCATAAGCTCATACCGCCTTTCCCTTTCGTCCATAGGACGATCAGACGTACGGCAGGTCTCCTGATCTTGTCGAAATCCCTCTTTTTCGAACAAAATGTTTTAAAAACTCTTTTATAGTTAATTAATACACACTGCCAAGGATTGGAACTCCCTCCGAGCTCTTTAAACCCAATTCTTTTAAAAGTTAGAGTGAATAGTTAGTCATCTTTTGGGTGAGCTTGCTCCACCGTCGAGGAATTTAATAGATTTTTGAGTATTATTGAGCACCTGCTCCCTTTACGTGCATCGGCTTCGAAGGTTAAGATTGTCGCCAACCTTCGTAGAGGAGTGGCGCCAAAGAAGGGTAGGATATAAATAAAATACTCTTATGCTCAAAGGTTTAGTATGAGGGAAGCCCTCGCGTGTGTGCGCGAATATAGAATAGTTAGGTTACATGTCGAGCTTTCGCCTCGTGCACACAACTATCGAAGTACTACAACTATGAAATTTGACTCATAAATGCCGAAATGACACATAAAAAGTACGCCTAAAAGGGAATCATGGCGGTATCTTGGCTTCGCGCGTCAATGGTAAAAGGTACTAATGACCAAGTTCTACTATTGATTTCAAACTCGGTCACATTTTCTTTTATTGGGATTGGGACAGATGTTGGGTTGTTTTTAAATGACAGATGACAGAGATGCGCTACGCATATGTCACTTTTAAATGTTCCGTAAAATTCGTAGTGTTTTATATGGCGCGCGAAATCCATAGTTGTAGTAAATTGATGCACACAACACACAAACACTATTGTGTACGCGATTGTACATCGACACTATAATACAATAATGCACTCGTATCGTATCGCCTAGGTACGTACTCTGGCCGGAGGAAGCCATTGTTCGCAAATGGTACAAGTGGCACAGTTATGTAATACATTGTATTATGCGTAACTAGTTGCGCGAAATCGTTTATCTTCTTTGGTAAACAAACTGAGATAATTGATGAAAAAAACATTTCCCAACATCCACACATAGGTATAATTTCAAATCCACGTGTAATTTCTAAATTATTGAACACATCACGTCGCAGGGATGAAATCATGATTTAGACCCCTGCTTTAGGATGACTTAAAAGTAGTTATAGTACGTTTTGGAAGGCAGCGTTTTTAAAACTACGTAATAAATAGAGGTTATAAAAATAATATATTTGTAATTTGGTCACAAATTAATTATATATAATATATTTAATTTATATATAATAGAGAAAACGCAACTGACATACAATTTCACAATTTCCACGGAAGATTGTATTCCCCGCCGGCATCTACATAGTAATTAATCAACGCTTATCTCATCAAAGGTGGAGTTGGTCGAGTCGTTTGCCCTGCATTTCTCAACGTGTAAAAACTCCGACAATTTTTTTTCGCTATCAGCGTTCAATGTTCGCTGCATCGCAATTAAGTCTGGTGCAAGTCAGAGGAGGTAGCGATGAGCGAATAAGTTTTTGGAAATATAAAGTTTAACCTAAACTACCTAACTTACCTAACCTAAGTTGTTCAGAAGGAGTACTAAGGTCGATAGCGTTAGTAAAATAAGTCTTAATAGGTCTTGTATTTTCGAAGTGAAAACTTCTTTAGGCGCGTTGGACATTTTTGAGATGGGGAAAATAAATCATTGAACTCGCGACTTGTTATGTAATGTAACCGTGTAACTGACAGCTCTGTATATAAGTACTAAGCAGACAAGTGCACATGAATGTGAATTTACTAGATATGATAACAAGGATCAATATGGTATACCAATAATTTAGTTTCAAATATAATATCTATGTAAACTGTATAATGTATTTGTATGGCGTTCGCGTGAGTCACACGGTGCTGGCTGAAAATCAGCGCTGCAGATGCTTGTCTAGCGTCTCAGCCTCTCAGCACAATGCTGAGCCAGTATCCGATTCACTGCCGCGAGGACACACACGTCTTACCTCTTTTTTCATTAATTTCATTGTGTCATTTTGTTTTGTTGTTTCTGATTCTTATGTAATGTCATGTTAATGTCCTTCGTGCAGTGAATAAATGTCTTTCTTGCTTTCTTTCATATCAACATCAAACCTTTTTATTGGTTTGTCATTATCAAACCATTAAAAAGGATCTTTCACGGTTACACGTAATCACGACCGTGCCGTGCCCGTGTCCGTGTACGTGTGAACAGTTTTCGTACTAGGCAATAAACCACACGGTCGACGTGATGGAACCGTGTCCTTGGAGATTTGAACGGCTACATCACGATCACGGCAAGGTCGCGGTATTGTATAAAATCTTGTATTAATAATGTCTACATTACTGAACCGCCACGGTACCGTATATATACGGAAACCGTGTGTGTGTGTGTGAAACGGCATCAAAAGACGCGTATTTACGAGAGCTGTAAGGTGCAAAAAGAATTTTCCAAAAAAGTCAAAAACAAAGAAAGTTATGGCCCAAATAGTGAAAAAAATATTTTTTTTTTTTTCCAGAATTTTTAATTTTGGCGCTCGATATTTTGGAAACGAAGAATGATATCAAAAATGTGTGTGAAATCTCGTATTAATAATGTCTACATTACTGAACCGCCACGGTACCGTATATATATTTATACGGAAACCGTGTGTGTATGAAACGGCACTAAGTTTCCAGCTTTCTTCGTTAATCGTCGGTCCCGTACTTCAATAGTACATCAAGTGTGTATTATTGTATGTACTTGAAAAGTGTTTGGTGGTAGGCACCATATTCTATCAAAATAAATAATAATAAATTACCCGCTACGTTCTACAACTTGTGCCACACGTTAACATTTACAGTTAGGGCCCCTGACCACTGTGTATGATTTAATAGATCCATCCGTCAGGATGTTATTGTGACGAACGGCTCGGCGCTTGACATTTAAGTCGCCCTAATGCGACATTATTTGGAATTAGATACGTAATACAAAGATTTTTTTTGTTTTCCTGAGGGATAATATATGTATTTAATTAATTGAACTTCAATTGAGTTAGATTTGTATAATTTAATTTATTTTTGCGTGTTTTAATAATATATAAGTGGCCCTACTCGTGTGTGAAAAAATCTTAGAATCTTAGTTAATATTTTTTTCTAGATAAAAGGTAGGTACACTATGTCCTTTCCTTATGTCCCTGACATGTGTATGCAAAATTTCACAATGATCGGTCGAGTAGTTAAGGCGTGAAAAAGTGAAAAACAGACGACAGACAGAATTACTTTCACATTAATAATATTAGTATTAGTATGGACTAGTATCCCCTCGGGAACAGTACTTTTTTCTGGATGATGGTGGTCCCTAATGTCCATTCTTGTATCCCTATCAACGTGTACAATGGTAAATTTCATTACGATCGGTTGAGTTCTCACTTTATTTCTTTCGTAACAACAATAACTATATTGCTATTACAAAACTAAGTTATAATGTTAAATCGGGACGCGAGACACAGCTGATTGTGTATACACACAAAACGAAACGAACAAAACAAGTTACGGCATATGTTTGTTGATCATGTCAGCGACTCTGTTAAAGTTGAAATGGCTTCTTGGAGTGTTTTCCGCACGACTACGCCCCGGCCCATTCCAGCATGCGGCGTCATATTGTGTCATCTGGCCGAGGCATTGAGTTTCGTGCCAAGCAACTGTTGGCCGGAGTACCATGTTGACCATTAAAAGTGTTAACCGCTTTATTCGCTACGTTGATATTTTTAGTTTTAAACTTGCTAAAGTAGGGCCATCGAGAAGCGATACAAAAGTTTATTCACCCCACAGTCTATGTTGTATCTATTTGACACAAGATAGAAAGAGACATGTAGCATACGAGTTTGCGTTTGATAATAATATTCAATCGCCGCGCTAAAGCCCTGCATAAAAAAGTGACCTTGCGGTAACTATGTTTACATTTGGTATCGCTTCTCAATGGCTCTAGTATAGTTATTTGAGTATCGAAGCTAGATTAATGTGAAGTAGGTTAAGCCAGTAAAATATGTATATTACATTATAATGACGTGTCACGATGTTCGTTCACACTAATCTCCCGAAACATTTGAAAACTAAACTGTTTTATTACAATTTTACTTATTGGGTTTTGTTTTTGCAGTGACAAAAAGAAAATTTTAGCACCATATTAGTGCTAGGTGTTGTAACTACATATTATTATTATTATGTTTAATTTGAGTGTTGGTTGCACTTACGAATATTGGTGTTAAAAATGTTTGCCAAGTTGGCAACACTGCCCAAAACCCCAGTTAACTGTAAACAATGACTAACTATATAAGTACCTATATAATTTTTCTTATTAATAAAATTAAAAGGAATTAGGTAAGTGAGGGAAAATTGCACAGTCGATACTAAATTAGCATGAGAAAGGGATCGTTCGTTATAGAGATAGGTCAAGTCTCCCCCGAGTCCCGCTCCCGACTATGAGCCACACGAGTGCCACTCGTAAAGAGTCACTCGATGTAACGACTCATCGCTCTGCGTGTCTAATCGTTTCGATGTCCTCTTGCTGAATTGAAGAGTATATTGGCAGCATCCCACTTCAATCACTTTTGCAATTGAATCCTGATGAGTACCGTACGTTAAGAAAGTAATATTGTGACAACGTTTGGTTTAGGAATTCGATAACAAAATGCTTTGAAATTAAAGAGCTTTTTTGGCGTACATTTGTAATGTGATCGACGAAGACTAGTTATATGTACTTTGCACATATTATATGTATTTTTATCCTTGCAACACGGTAACTCTTGATTTATTACATAACTAGCTGGTGCTCGCGACTTCGTCCGCGTAGAAAAATATAAAACGCCATCTACTGTATTTTGGATAGATGGCGCTATCTCCCGGGCCAAGCCGCTAGTACCGTATTTACTTTTATATTAGATTTCCTGTAGGAATGAGCTTTTTCCCGCGGTAAAAAGTAGCCTATGTTCATCACGGATAATGTCGGCATCTAATGCTAAAAGAATTTTTCAAATCAGTCCAGTTGTTTCGGAGCCTATTCTATACAAACAAACAAACAATCAAATCTTTCCTCTTTATAATATTATTTACATAATATGGAGACACTGGATCTCGGGGTGGTCGGGTCGAGCGAGACGTGTGTAGTGTGTACGACAGAGTTGTCAAACTCCGAATACACGTCAAGAAAGCAAGCGTATCCGTGCGGGGAATACATTTCGAAGGCGTCACATACATTGCTTGGTCTCTTTAACATATTTTATCACTGCTCACTCTCTCGTTTCATGCACCGAAGCTTCAATAAGTAAATAGTGAAGCAGGGTCGTGGCGTATCTAGGGCAGCTGCACGACTATGATTACAGATTATCCTAACGTAGCACATTTTTAATTTACCCACTCACCGGATCGTATTTTTTTTTATTTTTTATCGATTCGACGACGGATTCCGCGATGCCCCATATTCATTGCATATCTGGCCTTTTTTAATGAGGAGTTTTACTGAATTATCTATACCTAATATAATCGTAATAAAGCTACGAGTTAAAACTTTTTTCAATTTGCAACAGTTAGGTAAAATAATCCTTACTAATATTATAAATTTGAATGTGAGTTTGATTGGTTGTTTGTTACGCTTTCACACAAAAACTACTGAACCGATCACCATGAAATTTTGCATACACCAGCAGACGACATAGCTAGTAAAATATAATAGTGTTAATGTATTGGCACGACTCTTAAAAGTATCCAGTAATTGGAAGCGATGCCTCGGAGGCTTGAGGGAGGTATATAGATAGGCTTTGCATTCAACATTCATTCACCCGTTGCATTGTCACCAGAGAATTCGTCGCCGTAAGGATTTTTTGAATTTTCGCGCTTTTTAGTATGGTGCAATTAGACTTTGACCTCAACATTCAAAGAAAAAGTATTGTTCCAGCTCCAAATTGTTCTATATAGTCCACTTTATATTGTTTGGTAAAGGTTTGGCAGAGAGGGAAGGGGTGGATTTTATCAGTTTTTCTTAAATATTTTGAAAACTATGCGGTTTAGCGCAAAAGTGCCCTGGAGAAAAATAATCTACATTGAAATTCGAACAAAAATGGTCATATATAGAATAATTTGGAGCTGGAATTATACGTTTACTTCGAATGTTGGGGTTTGGTTGTTTTTTGAGCTAATTGCAGCATACCATTTATTGTTCACCTCTCGTTTTGGATTTGACGCTTTATAAAAACAATGATATATTAGTATAATGTTTGTTTTCTTCGATCAAACAGGTACCTACTTGAAACCGAGAGTCGGTGTATTACATTACATTCTTAATAGGCGCTTGGCCGGAATCGTTAAGATTGTTTCAGCGAAAATTGAAACTCTTTGCTAATTAAGTGGATACTTAGGTTAGGTGCATCTTTTATTTACACAATTAAATACACTTAGCTGTTATTCTTTTTGCATTTCATCACCGATGTACATATTCATAGTCCAAATTATTGAAGAAGGTCATAGGCTGTTAAACATCACACTAATACGATCTAGTCGTGATGTAAAGCAATCTATGTAGTAGGTATATCAACTCTCTGGTATCTATACTAATCGATACTAATATTATAAATAGGAAAGATTTGATTGATTGATTGTTTGTTTGTATCGAATAGGCTCCGAAACTACTGGACCGATTTGAAAAATTATTTTACCATTAGAAGCCGACATTATCCGTGATGAACATAGGCTACTTTTTACCGCGGGAAAAAGCTTCATTCCTACGGGAAATCTAAAATAAAAGTACATAAATACTAGCGGCTTCGCCCGGGATACACTTGATATATATCTATCCATTTAAAATATAATCAGGTGAAGCGACTAACATGGCGAATGGCTATCCGCTCCACGGTAGATAGATGGCGTTATCAAGTGTTATAATTTTATAATTTTCAACGCGGACGAAGTCGCGACCACCTAGCTAGTCCGTTATAAGCATTAATAGTTGTGTTAGGCGCATTGTCGAAATAATACCAAAACTGTTCACTAGATGGCGCCCCTCCTTCAAGTTAGAACGCGCTATCGTTTGATTCCCTGTAATGTATGTATTTTTACAATGGAAATTAGTTAACTTTTTCTACTCAAGATCAGTGCAATGTTTGATTTATTTACTATTACTATTATTATTATTTTATTACTAGAAATGAGTGTATGTATATAATTTGTGTGGTAATGTTCCCCTAACAAGTTGCTTACTTTACTGTGGAACTAGATGGTGCTGTATGGAATATGTAAAAAAAAGTAATCCTAGATGGCTAGATATTGCTTTGCTAATATTCTCATATGTGAAAGGACGCATTCCTATTTGCTTTTTCTCTTAATAAAAAAGCGTACGTTACGCCTTTTTTTATTAAAACCTTTGTCTCTTGTGTTGTGATGATGTGCGTTGCTGTAGATAGGACTCAAAAGCGCTCCAAAGCGCTTTGGTCGCTTATTAGTCTATAATACCTGACTGGAATGAATACCTTGGTTTTATTATACACTAGCTGGTGCCCGCGACTTTGTCCGCGTTAAAAAAATAAAAAACTACCATGCGTCCTGTAAATCTAAATGTTTTATCTACCAAGTTTCATGAAAATCAGTTGATTCGTTTAAGAGTTATGGAGGGACATACATATTATACATTATGTACATGATCTCCTTAAAAACTAAAGGGCGACAAATCAAAATTACACTTTTTACAGGACAGCTAATCGTAGAAAATTAAATTATTTTTTGTCTATTTTTTCTTATTACATACGTATATCAAATATATGCATATTATACATCGTTAGAGGCGTATTTTTAAGTAGCATTAAATGATTTAAGTACTTTTATAATAAACTGAATACTAGAAGAGATATTTTAAGCATATAAGTTACTTTTGAATATATATAAAATGATCAAGATATACTAAATATGGAATAAAACAAGCATAAGTCTTATTGCAACATACAATATGAAGGATTGTGATTATATTTTTGCAATAAAAAACATTTTTGGTTGATTTTTGGATATTTTGTTTTATGGCTCTTTAGTTTTTATGGAGCGAATGTACGGAAAAGAAATTCTAAAAATCGTCAAAATTAGTTTCAGTATCATGTATTGTATAGAGCCTATAAACACGATATCTCTGGAAACAAAATAAATTACTCCATGACCGACTTTTGGTACACTTTTTAATTTTGATATTAATTTGTTGTTACAGGTAATAAGGATTCGATGTACTTATGGATATTAAAAGTTTACGTAAGTTTATAGAAATAATATTTGTTGTTTATATCTGTGACATAATAAAATACATAACAAATAATAATTGTCATCGTCCCACCGACCGGTAAGTATTTTATCTAGCCTAGCAGTTGGTTGACCCAAATATGAAGCGAAACGCACAGCCCTGACTATCTACTGTGAACTCTATTGCAAAGAGATAAGAGCCAATAACTATAACAGAAGAGGGAGACGCGTAAAGGTGATAATGTAAAATTCGTTATTCGATTTTAATTGGTTTCCGATTGCGACAATTAGTGAAGTTATTTTTCCAACTTTTTTTTGTTTTGGTCGTTGAAATAGGTGTTTTGGACACTATTTTATCGAAATCCAAAAAAAAACTAAATCTTCCCAGTTAACGATAACGGAACTCAATGTTTCCTGCCACTGTTGAAGTATACTTCTATTAGCACTATCCCTTCTTGGTGATAATGTAAATCTATACTATCTATACTAATATTATAAAGAGGAAAGATTTGATTGTTTGTTTGTATAGAATAGCCCCAGGCAACACATAGGCCAAATAACAGTATGAAATTCACAAATTATTCAGTTTAAAGCTTTGTTATAAGGGTATTAGAGCTGACAAGATAGGCAAATGCTGTATTGAATGATTTTTGCGCTATTATGGGCTTCTTGTTGCTTATTCAGCTACTATTCAGCTATTATGTTGCTACTATACAGCTTAAAGCAATTTATTTTGTGCCCAAATTGCTTGAATAACGGCTGTATAAATGCATTTATTCAAAGAATATTTAGCCATTCTGTGTTGCTTGGGAGGCTCCGAAACTACTGGACCGATTTGAAAAATTCTTTTACCATTAAAAGCCGACATTATCCGTGATGAACATTGACTACTTTTTATCGCGGGAAAATGCTTCATTCCTACGGAAAATCTATAAAAGTAAATACTAGCAGCTTAGCCCGGGAGATAGCGCCATCTATCCAAAATACGGTAGATGGCGTTTTATACGTTTCTACGCGGACGAAGTCGCGAGCACCAGCTAGTGCTATATAATTTAATTAAACCATTGTATATTAATAGAGAACACTGGATGTTATAATTGCAAATAATCGCATTATGTTATTAACAAACCACATCAGTTATGCTCTGAGAATAATCTCGACCGGAGCAGTGCCATTTCATGTAAACAATTATATAGATTAAGGATTTACTGTGCAGACGAGACAGCTCTTTGCTTTGCGTCGTACGTATACAAACGCCCGAGTCTTTATTGCAAAAATTGTTTTCAAATACATAATAGTTTTTATGTCACTCGATGTGACATAAAAATAACTAGACGATTTTTGTCCAATTTTAATGACCCGGATTTAATGAACCAGCACTTTCTTAATACACCTGGAAAATCGGACGTAACATTATCTGACTTGACGCGTTATGAATTTGACAGATACGGTGACAATAAATTTACTCTTTCCCCCACAAATATTGCGACTGTTACAAAAATAATTACCTCAATTAGAACAACCGCGAAGGGACTGGACTTGATGGATATTGATATGTTAGTTATGGCTCTTCCGAGAATTTCTGATATACTGACGCATATTATTAACAAAAGCATACAGACTATGACGTTCCCAACTGACTGGAAAATCGCTCAAGTGACCCCGTTACCAAAAAAACCTAATCCTATAAACCTATCCGAACTTCGTCCCATTAGCATCCTTCCTTGTACATCGAAGATAATAGAAAGGGTAGTGTGTGATCAGCTGTCGGAATATCTGGAGAAAAACGGCATCCTCCCTGAACTGCAGTCGGGTTTTCGCAAGGGTCGGTCGACAGCTACTGCATTACTTGACGTAGTCGATAACATTTTGCAGGCTCGGGATGCTGGTAAAGGTACGATATTGGTGCTTTTAGACTTCTCCAGGGCTTTCGACTGCATTAGCGTGCCCTTGCTGTTGTCCAAGATGTCCTATTACGGCTTTGATGTCTCTTCGTTGAGATGGTTCGACAGTTACTTGTCAGGCCGTGCGCAGACTGTTGCGTTGCGTGGGATGGATGGAGTTGCTCTGCGGTCCTCCTTTTGTCCTGTGATGAGGGGAGTCCCGCAGGGTTCAATTCTGGGTCCTCTGCTGTTTATATTGTATAGTGCTGACATTATTAACAGTATAGAGAACAGCGGATACCATATGTACCTGCAGCTGTACTTCTCCAGCTCGCCTTCGGACATGTCTGCTGCAGTGGATAGCATCAACGCGGACCTCGATCGTGTTTCCTCTTGGTCGGAGAGGAACTGTTTGGTTCTCAACCCGGGCAAGTCGAGATACGTGGTTTTTGGGTCTGAACATCAAATCCGTGATAGTCTCGAAACTCTAACCGGCAGGGATGTAGCCATCATGGGCGAACCAATAGAGCGGGTAATGGAAGCAAACAACCTCGGCCTCCTCATGGACGGCAAGTTACGCTTTGAGAATCATATTCTGAAAGTTGTGAGCAACTGCTTCTATCGCCTCAAAGTTCTATATAATGTACGTGATTACCTTAGTGTTGATTTGCGTGTCACGCTTTGTGAATCGCTTATATTATCTAGATTAAATTATTGTGATGTCGTGTATGATGGCTCTAAGAGGCTGATACAACGAGTGCAAAACGCATGCACTCGTTTTTGCTTTCACATTCCTCCTCGTTCCCATATTACTCCATATTTGAGCGCAGCTGGCCTGTTAAATATGTCTGCACGCCGACGCCTTCACCTGGCCACTCTGCTGTTTGGGGTGGTACGGTACAAAACGCCGTCCTACCTTTTTAGTAAGCTTCAATGGTCCAGACGTGCGCGCAGATTTGGGGCAGTTGCTGCCGTGCCTGTGCACAGGACAACGGCCTTTCGAGGAAGCTTCAGGTTTGCTGCGTCCAAATGCTGGAATGATCTCCCTCCTCCTATCCAAGGAGCGCCTAGCAGATATACCTTTAGGCGTAAGCTTAGGGGTCATTTGTTGACGCTCCAAAAATCATAATTTTTAATATCCAGCATAACTCCTAAACGGCTGAACCGATTTGGATGAAATTTTGCGTATACTTGGGTGGGTCCTTAGAATCGGGTTATACTTTTATTAATATTGATGAATTGCTGCTATTATTATCTACTATTACTATTATTGCATTATAAGTTGTTATATTGTTTATCTATGTATTTAATTATCAAGTTATAAATATAATATCTGTGTAAATTGTATAATGTATGTATGTGTATGGCGTTCGCGTGAGTCACACGGTGCTGGCTGAAAATCAGCGCTGCAGATGCTTGTCTAGCGTCTCAGCACAATGCTGAGCCAGTATCCGATTCACTGCCGCGAGGACACACACGTCTTACCGCCTTTTTCATTAATTTCATTGTGTCATTTTGTTTTTGTTGTTTCTGTTTCTTATGTAATGTCATGTTAATGTCCTTCGTGCAGTGAATAAATGTCTTTCTTTCTTTCTTTCTTTCTTTCAATTTAGAATAATTTTAATTGCAATATAATATTCTGGCCACGCACTAGACATTTCATTTATTATTTAGCCATACTAAATTCGGAAAAAGTGTTTAATTTCGCTTTGTCCTAAATACTAATACTAAAAAAATTCATTTGAATACGATCAATAACTAAGAGAGTTTTATCGAAATTGGAGAGAAATGAAGTCGGAAATGTCGAAAAATACTTTTGCAGTCAGTCACTAGCTGTTCCGCACAAAATGCATCCGTTTCCTGGGTTTCTGAGGGAATATATTTTTTCTAATGTTAATGTTGTCAAACAGGCTGACGGTGGTGGGTGACTACCGTCGCCTATAACACACCTTGTTAGGCTTATTCCTAAGGGATTATTAGAAAGAAATAAGAAAATTTGCATCACAGAATCGTTCACACTGTAGTCGTTAATCTTTGTGTTGTTCTTTGACAACACGTCGTACAGATTACAAACATTGCATCGTAGCTGCAATAAACGGAACGTATAGCTCTCTCTCTCTCTACCCGCATAGCTCTGTCCCTTTCGCGCGCGTTGTTTATAATTTTTCCCAGTGCCGTCTCCGTCTCCACTCCATCCGTTGCTTTGCTTGGCGTTTAGTTTAGTTTAGTAGAGATTACGTCGCGTGCGCAGACGCTCGCTCGCGCCCCCTATATAGATTGATCTACATGATAACTAGATCTATATAGATCATTTTGATCGAGTGCAATCAAGTGTCGTGTATTTACAATCACAATTGTACTATTGTGTGTGACTTGTTAGGAAGCGGAGCATAATGCATTCCTAGCTCGTACGACGCGTTGGATTTTTTTTCTATTGTTTTCTTTTGATGGGTTTGTAAATGGATCGATTGACATTTTTAGAGTACGCATAGGGCAAGTTAAAAGTGCAGTAAATTTATACAACTAAGTAGGCATTTCATTTATAATATATTGCTCGTATTAATAAATAACAATATGGTACAAAACATACAAACGAAATTTAAATAAATACAGATAAAAATAAATTTATAGTAAAAACAATATAATATTTAAATATTATTTATAATCAATATAAATAAAAATGTTCAAATATTTAAGTTTTTAATTCACTTAGAGAACGGTAAATGTGATACAACATTTACCGATAAAGAAGCAATTAAAATGATTAAAGGAAATTTTGCTGACTTTAAATTTCACCTTTTTTTTTAGATTTACTTTTTAATACTACTAAAATATATATTTTTTATTTTATTTTAATATACAGACAGAAACGTAAAGCGACTCCTTAATTTTATATGTATACATAGATAGTTAGTTATATATACATATTATGGAACATGTTTTCATGGCGAACGCTTGAAAATATTTCAATATAATTGATGTACTATATGTATGTATAAATAGAAATTGGATTCAGAGCTTGATAAGATGGCTATCGTTCTAGATAAACACTTTACATACTCACCGTAATTGGGTTCTCTTTGTTTATTATATTATACACACATATTATAATATTTAAATAAGCAATCACGTAAACAAAATTAGGTACAATAACAAAGACCTCCGGGAATATACCTACGTGTCAAAATTGTTTACAGATTAAGACAAATACGAAAAGGAATAAGGTTATTTTAATATTTCAAGCTCCCCAAAGGCCATTGCTTCCTATAAAAATAAATCCTTACTTTACTAATATTATAAATGTGAACGTGAGTTTGTTTGTATGTTACGCTCACGCAAAAACCACTGAACCGATCACCATGAAATTTTGCATGTACACGTTTTTTGCGACACCAGAAAGAGGACATATTAGGGTACTTTTCATCCAAGAAAAAAGTACTGTTCCCTAGGGATTATCTAAAATATAAAAGTGTAACTAACGCCTGGCCAATCTGTTATAGCAACAAGGCGTCAAGCGTTACAATTGATTTTATATTTTTAATTTATCATCGCGTACGAACGAAGTCGCGGGCACCAGCTAGTAAATACTTGAATGTATTTTTAACGATAAGATTTTATTAACAGATACTGTAATAGAATCTGCTATAGAATAAAGAATAATATAGAATATCTATACTAATATTATAAAGAGGAAAGATTTGATTGTTTGTTTGTTTGTTTGTATAGAATAGGCTCCGAAACTAGTGGACCGATTTGAAAAATTCTTTTACCCTTAGAAGCCGACATTATCCGTGATGAACATAGGCTACTTTTTACCGCGCGAAAATGCTTCATTCCTACGGGAAATCTAAAATAAAAGTAAATAATAGCGGCTTGGCCCGGGAGATAGCGCCATCTATCCAAAATACGGTAGATGGCGTTGTATACTTTTCTACGCGGACGAAGTCGCGAGCACCAGCTAGTATTATATAAAATAAGATACAGCTGTTCTCTTTAACCATCAGTCAGCTTGTCTGCCGATCTTTACATTAAAAAAATACGTTTATGTTGGTTTAAATGCAGACCGTCTGCTAAGTTGCATAAATGCCAATTAATTGTATGGGCCTCTTTCACCATCTTTGAGTAAACTGTCAAGTAGTCTAACCGCCATTTAAAGTCGCCGGTAAGAAGGCGTACGAGTTGTGCTCAATCTTCGAGTAGCGTTACTCAAGGGTAATTTCAATGAAATTGACACAAGAAGATACTCGTAACACTTACTCGCCAATTAGTGTTACTTGTAAAGTGACTAATCGACACTTTACTTGTAAGGAAAGATGCCCTATGTCTTAGTAAGATACGCGTTTCTTATCTTTTTGAGTGAAGACGTATACTTAGTTTGCGGTTACAAGAAAGTGCAGTTCTCATTGTTACATAGATTTGCTCTCGATATCGTGAGCTTTCGAAACCATTAATATTATCTAAATGACCCATTAGATCCATGAAATAAAAATAAAAATTATTTTAGCAAAAGTAGGTATAGAAATTAGGTCGACAAATCGTTTGTTCAAAATGTCCACAAAGATAATAATTAATTTGAGTGGGGCATTTTGAGAAAATTTACAAAATGTCTCAAATGGGACATTTATTTTCTTGTGGGACATTTTGGGACTAGACCGTCCTAATTAACACTGTTTGCACCAAATGCACCAGAGACAAACATAATAAAAAATCTAAGAACTATTTTTGTAGCAACGTTTACAAATTGCTTCTTTGAAGGAAATAAAACTAATAATATAAATTACTAGCTGTTGCACTGCACGCGACTTCGTCCGCGTAACATTATAAAATAATAAAAAAGGTGCCAATAAATGGTCGTATTTAAAATGCCAATAATTGGGTATTTTCCCCTATATATATGTATAAGTTTTTGTTTAAAAAAATACAGTGAAGTCCAGTGAACCCCGAATATTGTGTCAAAACGGGAACAGCTCTCGTCATCTCGTGGCGTTCGTTAGTTAACTTTGTGTTCGGCGCGGCTTAAGAGACAAGGTTTTCGCGGTTTTTGTATTTCGCTCGCGACTGTACCTACTCAACTACTGCTAATTGTAAAGTATTTTTGTTGACCTGAATCTGGTCTGATGTCTGCTTGCTTTATCACTGCGTTTCGTTCGTCAAAGAGACGGTTTGTGTTATGAAAATAAATCAATCGTACACCCATTTCAGTCTTTATTCATAACACATTAAGGTTTTGTTTTGGGAATTTGTCGACTTTAAATACGTAATAGGATTCTCTTATGAATATTTTCTCCCATTTTTTTTTATCACGCGCGAATAGTTTTTTTTTGTAATCTTTACCACGAAATGACAGCATGAGACAGTGTGCTGATGTTGTGTTTCGGTGAGTGAGTAAGGGATGCCTGTGCAATAAAGATTTCCTTTTTAATTTTGTGCAGTACATACGAACCAGCTAGTGGCTGCGACTTCGTCCTCGTTAAAATTGAAAATGAACAAGCCATTCGCCACTTTTTATTTTAGATTATCACTGTACTTTTTTCTAGTTGAATGGTAACCTAATATGTCTTTTACTGTATCCCTGACAATGTGTATATGCAAAATTTCACGATGTTCGATTGAGTAGTCAAGGCTTGAAAAGGTGACAGACAGAGTTACTTTTCACATCTGTAATAAATAAGTATTTGTGTAATGGATTTGTAAATTATTAGTAAGGATTCTTTAGATCCTTACTAATAATTTACAAGTACCTCTACACTCTACACCAAACTGGAATGATTTTGCGATGATTATTGACCACGCGTCACAGCAGTCCACCGAGTCCTATCACGGACAATTTGTGCCAATTGATGTGTCCGACGCTTGTTGTCATGTGATTATGATAAAAATGTAATATGTAACGGGAGATCCGATGGATTTTGCCTTTGTATTTGACACTTTAGCTGTTTTTCTAAAAGGTACCCTATAAAGTTTTCTGTATACCTTAAAACATGTATGATAATGTAAAATTTCATGATGATGTATTACAGCGTGAATGCATAACAAAAAGTCCCTTTTTTCTTTCTTTCTTACTTTCTATACAAATCAATCGATCTCCAAATGCGAGTTGGTTGACTAAAATCGATGGTGTATTAAAAACGGTATACCGTTTGAAGTAATTAGTGTTCACCCATGGGAAAAAACCACAAACGTTTGACATACCGTTGCTATTGTTGGTTGGCTCCGGTACCCACGCGACACGGTACACGGGTACACGGGCCGGTACACTCGTCGACAGTTTAGTGATAAGCGTTTTTATTTATTTAAAACTAGCTGTTGCACGCGACTTCGTCCGCGTAACTTTGTAAAATATAATACATTCGTGTCTGTGAAACCCATGGAAATACACGTATACAAAATTTCAACCCAATCGGTCAAGCCGTTTAGTAGTTGACATACCGACAGCAGCGCCACCTACTGGGTCCAATTGTATTTTTAAATCATCCAGGAAACCATCGAAATAGCCATATAAAATTTCAAACCAATCGGTTCAGCCGTTTAGAAGTTATATGTGAAAAAGAAGTTAAGTACGGAAAGATAATTCTTACTACCCGTTGTGCTATTACCCGTTTTACCGTAGGAATGAAGCATTTTCCCGCGGTAAAAAGTATCCTATGTTCATCACGGATAATGTCGGCCTCTAATGGTAAAAGAATTTTTCAAATCGGACGAGTAGTTGCGGAGCCTATTCTATACAAACAAACAATCAAATCTTTCCTCTTTATAATATTAGTATAGATTATAGACCTTGTTCAGTTATGTTCCAAGGATTAGTAGTGGCAATCATGTGTCGAGTAAAGCAAGGCCAACGAATCAACGCAAAGAATGTTAACGAACATTCAAGGGTTTATCAAGATGGCTTCCTACACCATGAAGGAGATAATGGCGGCCGCTTCGTGTCAGTGAAAGGGACAGACGCGCAGGGCCCGGTTGCTTTTGCTCCTTGGCTTTACTCTAGTGAGACCGTTTGACGACTGTAATTATCTCTTTACACAAAAAAAAACACCGTGAAATAATACCATATTCGGTTTTGTGTGAGCAATGGATTCCCTATATCTACTCCTTATTCTTGTATCCATTGTTTTCAAGATCGGCAGTGTACTTGTGGCCCCTTTGACGTTGCTTGTTACATATATACTTTGAAAAGAAATAGAAAATTGCTTCCTTGCGAATCCTTACAGTTCAGGTTGACAAAAAATAAGCAAAGAAATCTTTGTTAACAAACAACAATCTTGAGTTGAATGTTGCGCTAAGGATTCATATGTAAAAGCAGAGGTGTATGTATACAGAGAACAGCGAAATTGAATGTAATTTTAAAGTGAAATAAAAAAAATGTATACAAAATTAAATTTGTTGCTTATTTAGTAAGTATTAACGTAGAAATGGGAGATATTATTGTTTGGCTAATAAATAATTGTCAAGTATTTTGTCGGCGCCTGTACAATTGCACTGTAACACGGCCAAAGTGATTTGTAGTACAATTAACATTGACACGATGTAAAGTCGCTGAGATTTGTAAATAAACTGACGAGTTGATTGTCAAACCACAATTTTAAAAGTTATTTTTAGAAAACATATCAATAAAAATATATGAATAAATATATAACTATATAACTTGGTACCTTGTGAACAATACTTTTATGCATTTTTTTTAATGAAAATTATAATATAAATCAATCAATCATCAATACTTATAATAAATCTGTAAGAGTAGGTATTGTATGTATGTATGTATGTATGTATGTATGTATGTTCCTCCATCATAACTCAACATACAGAGAGGGATAGACGGCGGGAAGCGACTTTGTTTTATAAGTAAATTATGGATTCGGGAAAAAGATTGACCTAAGAAAATTTCAACCCTCTACATTTTTGAAAGACCGTTGAAAATGTACAGTTTAAATTTATTATTATTTTAAATATATATGAATTTTACTATTGTAAATCAACATTACATTACGGTAGCCGTGCGGTTGATAAGCCACACAGTGTATCTAATATTCGCTTGTGGTTTCAACTTAACATTGGTCTGCATCCGTTTGACACTGATACAAAACCTTAGAAACATTGATATTGCGTACAAGGACGATTCTTTGCTTCTTGCCTCTCTTATGATATCTATGTAACATGTTAAAGTTTAATATTTTTGTTTAAAACCGCAAATCTCGTGAAAGTATTTTAGTTATCGTCGCCACGCAACATTGCTTTTGGGGTTTGGGGTTATTATTATTATTGGGAATGTTTTAAGTTGTAGGATATACCTTTCATCCATGCAAATGTACTGTTTTCGGGGGATCATGTAAAAGAAACTATAAGTACTAACATAGTAGGTACTTACATCTATAGTAAATGGTAAAGGTGTCTAACAACGTGTATGCAAAAGTTCATGATGATCAGTTTAATAACAAAGGCGTGAAAGAATAACAAGCACTTTGGCATTTATATTACATACTATAGCTGGTGCTCGCGACTTCGTCCGCGTAGAAAAGTATAAAACGCCATCTACCGTATTTTGGATAGATGGCGCTATCTTCCGGGCCAAGCCGCTAGTGTTTACTTTTATTTTAGATTTCCCGTAGGAATGAAGCATTTTCCCGCGGTAAAAAGTAGCCTATGTTCATCACGGATAATGTCGGCTTCTAATGGTAAAAGAATTTTTCAAATAGGTCCAGTAGTTTCGGAGCCTATTCTATACAAACAAACAATCAAATCTTTTCTCTTTATAATATTAGTATAGACTAGCTTATAGCCTTCCTTGGTATTCGAACTTAAAGGAATTTTTCAATTCGAACCAGTGGTTCCTGTATATGATAGTATGGATACATAGTATAGATATTAGGATAATATTTTATACTTTCAAAATTGAGAGATCTTTCATTGCAAATACACGTAGGAAGGAAGATGATGAACACAAACGCATTACAAAAATGATAAACATCGATAAGGCGAAATTGTTAAATGTGCGACGCCTGCGCTACTCTTAATAAGTTTAATGTGGGTAGAGTGAAATTGCCTTAAGAAGCTTGCGTAACGATGGTTATTCGTGCGTTGGCGGTCAATCCGTGTGCACGTGTTTATTGTAATCGTGCCGTATTTTACAAGTAAATAAGCAAGTGTTTTTTTTTGTAAATACAGATTCATCAATGCTATACGACACTCATAGCAGGAATTATAATCATAATTAAAAAAGACAAAATAGGACATTGTTTTTGTTTTTAGTAGGTATTAAGTAATAATTGGATCGTAGCTCCTGTTTTTCCAAAGGGTACAAATTATATCGGCATATTAAAATTAAAATTCGTTTAGTTAATGTCTAATTTAACTGGGTAGTTATTTTACAGAAGACCCTTAAAGAAAAGCAAAAGATTTTGGGTATCGGCGTGTGAGGGTTGCCATAGCAGATTCCTTTTCTTTTCCCCATCCTTTTCCTATCAAGGTCGACTGCGTTTTTACCATGACAAGACAATCATTAGGAAATCCTCAGGAATGAGAATAAGATTCTGAACACACAAATCTCACCGAGTTAGTTCTAGGATCCACTTTTGAGGGTAGTTACTTGTTTTTAGATCTAGTTTTTTCTCTTAAAACAAGTTGCTTGTATCATTTATGTTTGAATTTTTTTTTAAAAGGTATTTCGATTGTGATGGAACAGCAAAATTAAGTAACAAGACATCTTACATCTTACATTATGTCTTTAAAAATGATAAGCGTGCGATCTGACTGGAATTCCGAGTACTACAACTCGTGTCCTTTTGTATGAGGAATGTCGGTTTCATGCCTTGACCATTACTCTATGGTGTTGAGAAAAATTATTTCGTTTTGGTACAAGTCATAAAAGACGATGTAAGATTACTTAGAGGCAGATAGTGTTCTGATAATTATAATCTTGTATTAATAAACTATAAATTTTAGTATAATTTTCAATATTTGTAAATTTAATCAACACAAAATGCAAAGAATGTCAGCGGTTTCATCCAGCGTTCAAAAACAAAAGAAATAACTAACATATTTTTACTAGCTGTTACACGCGACTTTGTCCGCGTATAACTTTATAAAATATAGCCTATGTAAATGATAATCAATACTAATAATAAATCTGTAAGTGTAAGTATTGTATGCATCGAATTAATATAAACTCTGCTTATGTATGTTCATCCATAACTCTTAAACGTATTAACTGATTTTTATGAAACTTGGTAGAGACACATTTAGACGTATAGGACACAGGATAAGATACATTTTCCTTTTTCAACGCAGACGAAGTCTATAGATTTTCAAACGTACATCATCGCCATTCGCCCGTAGCTTGCACCGCACCACAAAGTTCCGCATCACTGCATCGGACGGAACCATCTTTGGTTACGCTACAGATGTACGAGTATGTCGTGAACTCTGCGGTCGATCTTACGTCGAACTGCATAAGGTGTCTTTTACGGTAGCCATTTGCGTTGAAAACTATGCTGACGAATGCCATTGTGTTACCATTAGGAAAGCGATTGCAAGAGTCATTTTTATTGTTGTTTTGTTTATAGTCGATTGGCTGGACTCGATCGACATTCCACGATGGAGGCGGATAACTATAGCCGACAATACCTATTAAACACCAAAGAAGACCACATCTTTTTTATTCAATCTTTGATAATTTTATATTTGCTATAATAATAGGCTCGGGCCTTAATAGACAGATATATAGAATTGCCCTGGTTTGCTTATTATTTCCATCCGTATACGGATTTTTATATCAAGAAGTGTGTCTGTGTATGTATCATGTGGAGAAAACGCGCGAAACTTTCACGATCAAGTCCACCACTGCGAGTATTTCTCAAATGCGAAAGGAATTTAATTAGAAGCAAAGTGAAATTTTACATAAAAAAAAGGAAAATTATATTATCGTCTCTTTGCTTTTCGTCTATCGCGCAAAACAGATCTTGACGAGGATTATACGCTTCGTCAATTTATACTTAATTATGATGCAATCGGCTTGCAAGTTATCACGCTTACATAAATTTATTGAAATATCCAACTAAGCAAATTGTTGGGCGTTTGTGACAAAGCTACATCATAAAAAAATAAAAAAATACAATCGAACTGAGAACCTCCTCCTTTTTATAAAGAGGTAAGATTTGATTGTTTGTTTGTTTGTATAGAATAGGCTCCGAAACTACTGGTCCGATTTGAAAAAATCTTTTACCATTAGAAGCCGACATTATCCGTGATGAACATAGGTTACTTTTTACCGCGGGAAAATGCTTCATTCCTACGGGAAATGTATATTAATATTATAAAGAGGAAAGATTTGATTGTTTGTTTGTTTGTTTGTATAGAATAGGCTCCGAAACTATACAACCGATTCGAAAAATTCTTTTACCATTAGAAGCCGATATTATCCGTGATGAACATAGGCTACTTTTTACCGCGGGAAAATGCTTCATTCCTACGGGAGATACAAAATAAAAGTAAATACTAGCTGCTTGGCCATGGAGATAGCGCCATCAATCCAAAATACGGTAGATGGCGTTTTATACTTTTCTACGCGGACGAAGTCGCGAGCACCAGCTAGTGTACAATATATATATATACCAAGGTCTTAAACCGCGATATTTCTTTAAAGATTAAATGAAATGAAACATAGTACATACTTAGCATAGTAGCCGTAGTTGATTTGTATACGACTCGTAGTTGATTTGGCCGCATATATGTATAGTAGACTCGATCCCCCGGGTTCGCTTAATTGTCGCTCAATCCTGCGCGCGGCGACGACGTGATTGGTTGCTTCCTGTAACTATGTCTGATTAACAGCGCATATCCTGCATTTGTAATTGTCAGTGCCGCTCAAACACCACAAGATATGAATTAAAACTCGCATAGATAGATACACAGATTATTTATTCACTAGCTGTTGCCCGCGACTTCGTCCGCATTAAAAAAGATAAAAAGTAGCCCCGTACTTCTAAATGTTTATCTACCAAGTTTCACGAAAATCAGCTAATACGTTTAAGAGTGATGAGGAACATACATACATACATACAGAAAAAAATTCTAAAAATCGTCAATTTAGTTTCAGTATCATGTATAGAGCCTATATATACACGATATCTCTGAAAACAAAGTAAATTACGCCATGACCTATACTAATATAATAAAGAGGAAAGATTTGATTGTTTGTTTGTATAGAATAGGCTCCGAAACTACTGGACCGATTTGAAAAATTCTTTTACAATTAGAAGCCGACATTATCCGCGATGAACATAGGCTACTTCTTACCGCGGGAAAATGCTTCATTCCTACGGGAAATCTGAAATAAAAGTAAATACTTAGCGGCTTGGCCCGGGAGATAGCGCCATCTATCCAAAATACGTATGACGGATTTTTATACTTATCTACGCGGACGAAGTCGCGAGCACCAGCTAGTTCTTAATATAATAATACATTATGTTCTTAGACATCGATAATAATATAGTTAGAAAAAATTCCAATAATATCTAACTAAGCTATCTTGTAATCTGTGTAATTTGTAAACGCATTTCCGATAAATATGAATCACTATTGAATAGGTAAACTTACTTCTTGTAAATCAATGTGTCATTTCGTAATAGTTTTGGTATTAATCGCTTAGTCTCACAGTAATTGTAAAAAATATATATACATAAATATGTATATCTAGAGCTGGGTTTTTGATATACATTGAGAGCATTCACTTTCACTGCTAATATGGAGCTTTTTCCCCTAAATAAATCGTTTGAGTAGGTATATCATGCGTACGAGTACCTCTACCTAGTGAGTGTTTAGGGCCCCTTTCACCAACTACAAGTAAAGTGTTGATTAGTTACTTTTCAAGTAACGTTAATTGGCGAGTAAATTTTACGAGTTTCTTGTGTCAATTTCATTGAATTGCTACTCGAAGATTGAGTAATGCTACTCGAAGATTGAGTGAAATATTAGTATAATAGATGAACTTCATAATGACAGACAATTAATAAATACTCCTTACGAACGATTATAAAATACATAGTTATGAAACTTAGACATGTTCTAAAATATTCGAAAATATAAAGTAACGCATACCGTTTGAAAATTTTGATTTTACTCCTATTAATTTTCGTATAATCCGGGGCATTTCATATAAATTTTAATATAGGTATATATTTAATATGAAAATCGATACTAAGAAGTAAAAACACCAAAAATATGGCTCCAGTGTTAAACCAGATGTACAGTCCCAATCAAATCGAACAAAATCTGGATAAGTCTCAATGAATATTTTGTGAGTCAAATTGTCATTCAAGGAGAGTTTTGAAGCCACCTTTAAACGTAGCTCCTCAGACCGACAAAAACATTTCTTATCGGTGTTTTAACTTTAAGTATTTTGTTCTTGGTTTCTGCCTATGGTCTTCGGGACCATAGATAATAGCGAACTGCCATGGGAAACTTAATTCTGGCTATCGTCTAGTTTTTTATGACTGACTGCACAGTAAAGTTGTCCTACCTGTATACAATAATAACAAATAATCACTGCATTGCTTTTAAGACTTATTATTTTTTATCAATGCCTTAAGGAAAACGCGATTGGTTACACTGTCCCCAACTTAAGTTTACCTGTTAAGTTTCACCTTGTACTTACTTACTGTACCGTCCCACACCTTACGTTTTACTTGGCGTGAAATCAAATTCTCGAAAAGGGTCATCCTAAAACTAGTTCGAATTTCTACAAGCGATTGTATCTGTATATACTTTACTAGCTGGTGCTCGCGACTTCGTCCGCGTAGGAAAGTATAAAACGCCATCTACCGTATTTTGGATAGATGGCGCTATCTCCCGGCCCAAGCCGCTAGTATTTACTTTTATTTTAGATTTCCCGTAGGAATGAAGCATTTTCCCGCGGTAAAAAGTAGCCTATGTTCATCACGGATAATGTCGGCTTATAATGGTAAAAGAATTTTTCAAATCGGTCCAGTAGTTTCGGAGCCTATTCTATACAAACAAACGATCAAATCTTTCCTCTTTATAATATCGCGACCACCAGCTAGTATTATATAAAACTGAAGAGTGTGTTTGGTTGGTTGAACGTGCTAATTTCAGGAAGTACTAGTTTCGAATTGAATTTTTTTTTTGTGTATTTGATAGTCCATTTATCGAGGAAGGCTATACTTTATAATGCAAACGCGGGTAAAGTCGCGTGCATCAGCCAGTTGTAATATATTTAATAGATGCAAAAGGGTGCTTTAAAAATTCAATTTCAACGAAACACTAAAGAAAGAGGTCAGCTCTCTCCAATTTTAATGCGTTCATTAAATTTCAACCGACACTAGTGCGGAAATCCAGTGCGGAATCATTAGTTCAAGTTATTATACTTACTTGAGTGAATTTTCCAAATGGATATAAGCCACAGATGACCTAAAAACCTTCTTTCAGTTAAAGTTAATATTGTTGATCAGCATCTGTGAACGCATGTTGATCAACAATATATAAATAAATAATTGATGTTTTGATCATACACACACAAAACTTTAATTAGATGGAAGGTTTTAAAAAAATTTTTATCCTTGAAGACGTGAGTGGATGAAGGTGATATGTCGCATTATTCCAATTTCGAATAAATCTCGAGGTTAAAGTTTTACACAGAATTTTTGAGATAAGTCGCCACGGAACTGTTTTTTGTACTAAATTATGATGCAAAGTTGTGGAAACAACCTAAAATATTAATGGTATGATAGCAATTAAACACTTCTATTATTTAATTTAAAAAAAAAAAAAAGCGAACATAGCTCTCTCTTCCATTAACAAAAGTAAACTTGTCTGCACTCTTTGCTTTTTAAAATTAACTGTACATAACAAACACCTTTATCAACTTTTTATATTCCAATAATGTCTTAAATCGACGATCTTAAGGTCTGTAAACATTCATATGGATATATTACCTTCATCAACGCAAAAAAACCTAAAAAATAAAAAATGCGACATAGCGCCTTCATCCACTCGCGTCTTGAACTCATTTTAACGTTTCAAATGAAGTTTCATAAGAATGTTAATTCCAAAGGTTTTACTTACGTTATTAAAACGACAGTTTAAAACAATGGCCCACGGCGTTACCTTAAAATTGATAAGTCGGAAAATGAAATTTATTTCAATATAATTAGACATTTTTTCAGAAAATTGTAAATTAACTTCTCTGTTATGACTTCTATACGTAAATTGGAATAAATAAATATTTTATTATCATTATATTGAGCTGTAGAAAGAAACATTAGTTACTTTTCTCTTGAAATACTGTGCCAACAGTATATTCGCCTGAAATTAGAAACTATAAAAATAATAATTATCCAGTGCTTCAGTTATGAAACTGTTTAGCCGCCAGAGTCGGATTTATCCGACATATATTTATTTTTTCGTGTCCATTTCGCCAGAGCCGAATATATACTACATATTCCTCTAAATACTTGTATAATATTTATTTTTAAATTTTTATATTTAGGCGAAGTATATTCAAATGAAAAAGTTTATGTCAAAGAAAATTAAGTAAATCTAAATACGTAAGACTTAAACCAACACAAATCCTAGATTAATCCACTTTTAACAGTAAGTATATTACATATGTATATGTATGTATGTATGTATGTATATATGAGCGTCTTAAAAGATTTCTATTACTCTGGATATAGAGAAATGTTTCGAACTGGATAGATATCTAGAAAACTCACAACTTTCCTAACTATCTAACCTAACCCACATACCTCAAGGGCCTCGATAAATACGACCCTTATTACGTCGACATAAGATACCACGTGCTGTGGCAGTTAAAAGATGATCGATTACTCTCGCTCAAACAAAGATATGTTCATTCGTCACGATTCGCTCCTAAGCCGTTGATTTTAAAGTTCAATATTGCAACTAACGTCATCTAAAATGAAACAAGTCACTATCACATCACATATCATATATTATTATCTCTTTATCTGTCCGTATATGTATATCATATGCCAGGATAGTGTCATGTTTATATTTCCCGTTTTAAAATTATTTTTTAAATCTTATAAGTAAGTATATATGTACTTGGTATTTATTATATATGTTTAATTTTCCTGTAAATGTATAGCATTAGCTCAAGTAGTTACACAATTATCCTTAATTAGCAATTAAACATTGATGTGTCTCTTAATATTAATTAAATTCAGCAGTTGTCCTCGTTGAATTGTGTTGTAGGAGATGGTAACCATCTACCATCAAGTGCACCGTCAACCTGTCTATCGACCTGAACATAAAAAAGCAAGATTTTAGGTGTATATGTGTGTTGTGTATAATACAATGTGCGTTCTTTTAAAAATCATATATATATATATATATATATATGTACATTTTTTTCTTTACTCTTCGAAACTGTACTGTGCTTACATAGTTAGTATCAAGTACAGTTAAAACACAATATAATAAAGAGTTTAAGAGCTCGTAAAAATATTATTACTCTATACAAAATCAATACTACAATGTTATTGCAAACGTTGCAAGTGAACCTTTTTTTTGTAAAAGTAGGTAACTGGAACCAAATATGCATTTTGCAATAAGGGCACTGTTTCCGATTTAAAAAAAAACATGCATATTTTTACCAACTTCTGTCTCTCTCACTCTCTCTATGTCTGTGTGTCACTCAACTCAATAATTTAATGATAAGGTCAGTCAGTCAGTGGTTTGTCGTGCGCCGGCGCATATGCACGTTACCTATCGTTACGTATTCTATATTTTGAAATCGATCTTTTATAAAAATCGACACATACAGTTGATTTTTTTATTTGTGGATTGAATCTCTCCCAAGTTTTCGATTGACATTTGCGTATGTGCTTCACTTTGTGAAATTTGTGGCGTGATCCATAGACAAACCCACAATGAAAACATCCGTGCTTATTTATGTGTACACAATAGTACACATATTATAATATATATATATATATATATATATATAGATAAATAGAAACTGTGTAACCGTTTCGACAATGCGTCGACAGAGGCTCATAGTGGATCCGGACCTGGGCGACTTGGAGGAGATGTTGGCGAGCGTGCAAACGCAAATCGAACAAGAGATCGATCTCGAAAAGGAGAGTAGAATTTCGTTGACGACTGTACAGGAGTCGCCGAAAATGGTGCGCAGGACTGCCTCTTTTAATAGGGTAGAGCATTTCGAATACAGGAGACACGGGAAGCCACCGTTGGCCAAAATGAACGGAGATTCCGGCAGCAAATCGTTGGACTACAGAAACGAAAATGGACATCACAAGGGTCAAGGTCCTGAGTCCTGCTTGGAAGACGCCGGCTCGCAAAGTTCATTCCAGTCTTTTCGCTCGGAGCCAATTCAGAGACATTCAATACTGAGTTTACCCGAGCAGAGGGCGTCAGCAGCGTCCTTGAATGGCAGAGGGAAGACGGCAACCCTGCCGCGGGGTTACGGGTCTATGAAGGAGAGAAATTGGGAGGAATACTGGGCGCAGTAAGTGGTGCTATTTGATTTTCTATTTACACTTTTGTCCCGTCAATAATATGTAGGTGCTTGAATCAAAAGGTATCGGACAAGAGACCACAGATGGCGTGTCCTTTGTATCGCGGTACACGGGTGGTCCATTATTGTGGGATGCTCATATTCATGGAACAGTCAGTGTCGTTTCTCGGGATCCGTAGGTCAGTAAGACAACTGCCAGTACTCAGAGCTCGCCTTATTAGTGACTCAAGCCATATATTATATATGATGATATATATAATTTGTAATTTTAATTAAAATTCCCACAAACCGCAAAATTAAGTTAATCCTGGCGTATCATAATAAATGTGTAATTTAGTTATTTCTTTAGTTATTTTAGTTTTTAACACTGTAATTATAGTTCTAGACTAACAAACATACTCTTCAGCTTCATTATTTATTATAATATATAGTATAGAATATAAATAGTATACATGTATTGTATTAAAAATGCGAACGCATGTGTCGTGTGTGCGTTTAATACAAAGCATTTGTTAATACACAGATTATTTTTATATATATTTTTCGTAGAATTGTAGATAATTGTAATAATTATAACCGACTGCAAACGGTTGCAAAATGATTAGATTTCCAAAGTTGCGCCAGCGCAGCGTTCCCTCATGCGAGGGAAACTCATGTTTTTAAAAGGAAGTGACTGCTGCTCTTATCAACACGTGCTGACCTCAATGTACAGTCGCCGTGAATAGTTATTATAATATTCTGTCTACTATTAAAATAAATATATATTTATTAATAATTAATATACCTATTAATTAAATTAATAGTTGATATCAGTGGTCTAGGTCGCGCGCATTCGCTAAAAAAAT
This sequence comes from Synanthedon vespiformis, assembly GCA_918317495.1. Lineage (NCBI taxonomy): Eukaryota > Metazoa > Arthropoda > Insecta > Lepidoptera > Sesiidae > Synanthedon > Synanthedon vespiformis. The sequence goes on along the minus strand of OU906971.1, from coordinate 598,262 downwards.
ACTTTCAAATTCGAATAATAAAAACTTCCCAATAAGGGGCATAACTATAATATGAAGAAAGGTCTGTTCGAACAATAAAAAAAAAACATATCAAATCGAAAATTTTATTACAAAAGTTGAGTTATTTTTGAATGAGAATGATGCATTAATTATTGTTCCCTAATTTCCCTATTTTTCTGTCGTTATAGTTTTAGAATGAACTGCAATTATTTTAGTTACTTTTATTTAATATGGATGAGGTATTTTTTTTTTTAATAAAATAAAAAAAAAAATCAAATGAGAAAATAACCACTTTATAGGCTGGTTGAAGAATTGAAGACATAGTGGCTCAGTACTTATTAGCTGAAACTCGTTCACCACTTCTTACTACTTACTAGATTATATTGTCTCACTTAGTTAATACTACTAATCTTTAATTAAAAAATTGTTGTGCTCGATGTTACCGTTAAACTTTCGAAAAAATGTTTCACAGTGAAAAAATATTTTGTGTGAGTTTTGGTTGCTTCATTAATCTTTTAAAATAGAATGGTTCGAACCATTATTTTGTTCTTTTTTGTGTCGCAACTACAAAACTCCTAAACAGTATTGTTTATCTGGAAACCCACACGTGGTTCTCATCTTTCGCGTTGAGTTTTGCGAACGCGTACGGTTTTGGTTCGAGTCGTGTAGGCTGGAAGTCAACATTAAAATTTGTTTAACTTTACAAGTAGACAAAAATATTATCGTGTTCCCATTTCATTTTTAGGGCAATCACAGTTGGTAAGTATGGCGTTTCTATAATGTTGTTAGTTCATAACGTAACAATAGGTATTAGCAATTGTTACTTTTGAGTCACATTAGCATTTTGTTACAGATAATGCTCCATATATATAATAAACTATAGTAGTTGCACGCGACTTTGTCCGCGCAACTTTTTTTAAAATATAGCCCATATGTTACTCGTTGATGATGTGGCTTTCTACAGGTGAAAGAAATTTTAAAATCGGTCCAGTAATGGTCCAGTAGTCTATCACTAAGGACCATCCGTACGTGACAGTAGCAGTAGGTACTGTCACGTAAGAATTAAGATATTTTAAATGTACTTGTTCGGGCGATTTACACTGTTATCAATAGATGGCGCCACATGGATGTGTTAACACGCGCTAACGCTTCGTCGGTCCTCAAACCTACTTATTTACATACAAATGTTTTGTTACAAATCTCTGGTTTTGTAAACAGTTATTATATACAATACATACCTATGTACTCGCTTGTGTCTTTTATTGTGAACTTTGCACCTTATAAGAAATCGTAGGCAGTTTAAAACTAAAAGTTATAAAATTAAATTAATCTACAACAAAATAACAAATACAGTACTGTAATGTAAGTAAACTGTAAGGAAACATTTGTCGACACAAGTTGTACATAGTTTTCACGTAATGCGGATTATTAAAAAAAAAAAAAAAAAAAAAATGTCAGGTCGTCCAGCCAGATAGACCCTTAGATGGGGCGGCTTCTACAATAATAGATACAAAAAGCCCGACTTTCACTTTTACTGTGTGAACTGAACGTGGTGTAGGCTAGGAAGTCTCCACAACAATATGACCTTCATTATCAATCGACCCACGTCTGCCGTTTAGTTATTGCATAACACCGCAGCACGCCCACCACCGCCGCGAACAGATATCTGGCCCCCCCACTAACACTGCTTCCATATCAACAAGCCCTTTTAGCGCTAAAATCACCGATAATAACGCTTTTTAACAAAAATAAACCGACTCCAAACAGTCTCACGGTCTTTTCTCATGGATTCCTTTGTCAGAACTGGACCAAATTGAAGTGGGACCACAAAAAAAAACATACGCGTCGAATTGTGAACCTCTTCATTTTTTGGAAGTCGGTTGAAAATATTGAAAAGCGTTTGAATCTATAACATTTGCAGTTCATGAATGATGAATGTTAGTGAATTTTAGGAAAAAAATTAACATATTTTTATGTCTTTTATGCATCTATGTATCTTGCACAAACGCGCAGAAGAAAAATTCTAAAAACTATTTATTGTATTTTTTTATATATAAATATCTGTAACATAATAATTATAACGTGTATTTAAATTGTTGTTTTAAAAAAATATTTAATGTACAGACACGGCTCGGTTACGATTTTATCATATTGTTTTGATTTAAGTAATATTATACCTAGTCATAAATCACATAATAGGTAAGTACACCTAACAACATGCCTCTTATCTATATTATCTTCATTTTTCAAGACTTTTCAAAACTTGTGTTTAAAGTCTCTCAATCTTTTAAATACTAAAAGTTGAAAGTAGGTATGTACTAATAGTAGTTCTAGTGTAACACAGATTAACTAATAGATTAGTGCCTACACTAAAAGCTGAAAAGCTGAAAAAGCGCTATACTTAGCGCCTAGAGCGCTAAAATTGCAGCACTGCCCACACGAATCGAGCGGTCTCGCATTTAATTGAGTGTGTGATAACGCGTATCACTTTCACGCAATTGACATTTTGTAGCAACTTCTCCTTAAGAACGAGACACCTGTATTGTGACGTCACAGCGAGGACGACCAGCACCTTTATATTGGTCACTCACTACAACACTAGTCTAGTGTCACTAGACTAACGTGCCCCGCGGCGTCACAAGAGCGCAATAATTGGGGCAGTTAGTCTACGTCTACGTAGTAAATATAGCCTGTCTCTATTTGGATTACACCAACGGGGCACCCTACGAAGAGTTCATTTGACAAACTAAGAATTTAACGAATCAAGTAATTGACCATGTCACACCATTTTTTGATCAATCTCTGAAAGAATTTGAGGAATCAAAGATTTGACAAGTTTTCGTTTTGACTGCTTACAAATACTACTTATACAAAAATTTATAAATGCGACTCGCACTTGATTGTATATTTTTTTGGATTAATAAATTGACATTACATATCACTATTGTGATGTCTCAAGCGGAGATCGTATCATGCCGCTATAGGTGCAGTGGTTTCAGAGATTAACCTCCACATAATGAACAAATATATCCATAAGTTATGTTCTATGAACAAACTTTAAAAAAATTCTCTCTTGTTTATATTGCTTTTGATTATCTTTTGCCCGCGACTTCGTCCCTGTGGAATTGGAGTCTATAAACACGATATCTCTGAAAACAAAGTAACTTACTCCATGACCAACCCTTGCAGATTTATTATTAGTAACTATTGATCATCAGGTGTATGTGTGCTGTGTGCTGGCTGACAGACGTGCCTGTAGGATGAATGAAGGGATAAAATGGTGCGGATAGTCCCACGTCTTAACACATTGAATTGTAGTGTTTATATGAAAGTGGTCATAATATTTTGTTTCCATCGCATCAGTAAAAGTCTATTTGTTGTTGTTGTTGTTGTATGATACCCTTTTGCGCACTAAAAACAATAATGCGAAAAGAATAAAGTGGCGTCCAAATGAGAGATAAAAATGTGTAACCGTGTTATGGGTCATTCAGCACAGTGGGCGGTAGTGTGGGCAGCATTGACCTATAGCGAGTCGACTCAATTTTTCAACTCAAAAGTTTCGAGGCTATGATTCGTTTGTGTCTCAATATTTCAATGGTAACTTGCTGAACCAATGACCGTTCAATTATTGTTAATTGACATAGGTAATATACTGATATGAAAATTCGATGGTGTATGAAATTACTATAGAATCAGCCAATATTATAACTGTCTCAGCACAGACCATGACCAAGATAAATGCAGCTATCTTAACATTGAAATTTGCCCTACGAAATGCTAAAATACAATACCATTCTCTTGAATTTTTTAACCAGAACGTCTTTTACAAAAGGTACATTTACATTTACATTTACAAAAGTCAAAATTCAAAATTTTACTTACAGGTCAATATTTATTTGTATTATTAATTTTTTAAAATTAAAAATAATGTGGTAGATAAACAAATTGATAAATTATACTCGTATTGGCGAGTAGGCGAATGCGAAGGAAAGGTGGGTCGGCCCTCACGCGCTGGGTTTTTACATAACCGTTTTCGCAACGACTGTACTTGTACCCGAGCGACGCATTTGTCTTGCCATCGAGGGCTCTGTAGCACTACCATGAGTTTATGATGAGCGAAATCGCTAGCGAGAGATGAGCGAGAGCGTAAAATATTTGTATGAAAAATTGTACGTTCTCGCTCATCTCTCGCTAGCGATTTCGCTCGTCATAAACTCATGGTAGTGCTACTGCTTTATACGTACTTACGTGAGGGCTTTACAGAAAAAATGTTGCAATGTGGTAGGTAGACGATTCACATTTTTCATCATCAAGTAACTACTTGACCGGTTTCAGTTTATTTCTCGCCAATGGTAAAAAATAACCCTTGCATTTTGTGTTATTACTATAAGCGTAAGTTAAATCATATCCGTGAACTCGTTTAAAACATATATTAGAAAAATATTTAATCCTGCTAAGGAAATTGATGTTCCGCAGTGGAAATCCTTCGGCTGAGATGATAATGAAAATGTAATGTATGTTTTTTTTAATCATTTCCAGCGAGCAGTCCATAAGCAGCGCCCGCGCCTCAGTGATGGTGTACGACGACAGCCTGAAGCGATGGGTTCCGTCCGGCTCGAGTTCGGGCCTCTCCAAGGTGCACATCTATCATCACACGCAGCACAACACCTTCAGAGTTGTCGGCAGGAAACTTAATGATCATGAGGTGAGATATATTACTATCTATGCTTCTCCACTTCTAAGCGTTATAGCGTCTGGGGCCCTAGCCAAAAGCAAACCAATGCAAACGGGAGCGTTGCGTATTTACGAAACGAAAGAAATAAGCCCGGTGATTGGTTGTTGTAACGCCCACATAAAATTTTGACCAATCACAAAGCTTTCCTCCCAGCGTAGCGTAGCCTAAGCGTAGCGTTTACGACCGTAGAAAGCACTGCGGTTGCTCTTGGCTAGGGTTAGGGCCCCTGTTTTTGTTTCATTTCCTCAGTTAACTCTTGTCTCCTTGTTGCTACAACACTTTGACAAGGCGTTAGCTTGCTTTTTATTTTATTGTAGATCCCTTGGGAACAGTATATTTTCTCTGGATGAAAGTCAACGTGCCCTGTGTCAATGTGTATATGCGACATTTCATGATCATCGGACAGACAGAGTTACTTTTTACATTTAAAATATTAGTGTGGATAATGATGATGGTCTGGATGTCTTAGGTGGTGATAAATTGCGGCATCGTCCGCGGCCTCAAGTACAACCAGGCGACGGCCACTTTCCACCAGTGGAGGGACGCCAGACACGTGTACGGCCTCAACTTTAGCTGTCGCGAGGACGCCGACAGCTTCGCTCGCGCCATGATGCACACCCTCGAGGTGGGTTTTTGTATCTGTCTATCTATAGCAAGGCCAACTAGACAAAGCAAATATTGTAAACAAACTTTGAACGGTTGTCGTGTGGAGGATAGAGGTAAGGAGGACCCGACTCGATTTAATAAAAAGTAGTCTCAGAATACCAGTGAATTTATTGTTCTAGTGTAGCAATGTCGAGTAATTAGACAAAGATAGATAGATAGAAGATGTGTGGGACACCCAACTCATCAGCAAATTACAAGCAGACATAGCGTGTTTGGGCTCAACAGAAAGTCGGGTGTTAGTTTATAATTTTAATTAAAGTTAGTTTTTATGAATATTTCAGATTTTAGCAAATAAAAGCAACGCGAACTCGGCGCCTCCCCCGCCGCAGCCTCCAAATCCGCCCGTACCTTACAACGGTCACAACAACACGCACAACTACGACGAGGACATGGGATACAGGTACAGTGGTCGCTGGAGTGTTTATTCTGATACAGGCAAACAGTTCACTTAATGCTGGCTACACAACGAACGCCATCGAAGAATATTCAGTCAGCATTAACATCTATGGAGTAGCTTGTGTTGTGTTATAGGCGACGGTAGCCGCCTACCATCAAGTGGACCGTCAAAAAAAACCATTGGCCTAGGAATGAATAAATTTAAATAAAGTAATGAATAAATTTAAAAATGTTTATAATGAAAATTGTTCCTTAAAACACCATATATAAAAATGGTCTGATGTCATTTTTTGTAAAATGATTAGAAAAGAAGTTATATCGACAAATAGAAATTTTTATTTTTATGGATTTTCGCTTATAACTTTTTCATTTATGGTTCTACGACTAAAAGTTACTGGACAAAAGTTGTAGATAATTTTATTTGCAACAAAAAATGTTAAATATTTTTTTTTTATGACACCTATAGTTTGGCAGATAAACCGTAAAAACCATTTAACCCTATTTTCCAAGATGACGGCCGTGGGACAAGGGTTGCAACCCCACAAATTTTGATTTAACTTTACACCACCCCCCCCCCCCCCTCCTTCATATCTAAAAAATAAAATTGCGTCCTCTGACAAACGCAACCCCAAATGTAACTTTTCAATGGATCAAAATACGTGATTGAATTGTCGATTTTGAAAATTCCGTGGCACGCTCTATTCTTTAGCGGTGCCAAATATATAGCGCGGGGGCGCGCGCATATCCGAAATTTGCTCGCGCAACAGTCAGTCATTGATGAATATTAGGTTTATTTGTGAAAAAAAAAAAATGATGTTACAGAACGATGACCCGCGAGGATGCCGCGATGCTTCAACAGCCACAGTACCACGCGCCTCAACACCAACCCTATCATCCGCCCTCGCAGTATCACGCGCCACATCATCATCACCAGGTGCGTATCATCACCATCACCACCATCACATCGGTGCATGTACAATACACATTATCAACATTTTCTTAGAATTGTGTATGATACAGGTTTGAATCACTATAGGTTGAATCGAATCATATCTAGTCTAGAGCACAAGGGACATCGTCCAAAACCATTGCCCCTGGAGGCACTGAACTCATTTTAGTTCTTTGCGTAGTAAATTTATTCTGTAACGGACAATTCTAATTATATCACATTTCTGAGTCCGGTGCCCCACTTTTGAAATTTCAGGGTCAGCAGAATCAGCAGGCTGGTCCACCTGCCCCTCCACCCCATGGAGTCCACCACACGTTGCCCCATCAGAACAGCCATCCGCCACCATCACACCATCGCACCAACAGGTTACCATCTCTTTCATTTTCATTTTCTCCTTTGACGAAATGTTTTTTTTTTGTTAGGCCATGTCACACGCCCAAACTAGGCAGAGCTTTCTAAGTAAATTGTATTAACCCATGACAATATGGGTCATTTTGTTTTGTATGAAAAATTATATCTGACTGTTAGTCAGATTAGTTAAATAAATAAAAATAACATATTCATAAATACAAATGTTTGTCTTGAGATGGGATCGGAACCCACGTCTCCTGGCACAGCAGGCAGAGCCAATACCGTCGAGCCAAACAAATCGTCGAGAATAAAGTTTGATCAAAGTTGGTCTAATGTTTTGTTTCCAGCGCGCCAATGCCGCCCAACATGAGTTTGGCGGCAGCGCCAGTCGCGGGGACGCCGGGCGTTGGGGGTCCGACGGCCGCCGTCTCCACCGCCCCCGCACCTCCCCCGGTGCCCCCCCACCAGAACCTGAATCTTCCGGCGCCGGCCAATGTACGTGTTACATTCTTACACTATTCTAACACGCAAGTTTAACTTGCGTGTTCAGGAGTTTATACACTATTGCCAATATTGCTAATAGTCAAATCGCGCTAACGCTTCGTTCGTCGCCATAATTACTTATTTATTTACTTACATACGAAATGTTTCGTTTTCTCTTTGTTTCTGTAATCAAGTGTTATTTACAATGGATTATTTATCTACGCACTCGCTTGTCTTTATTCTGAACATTGCGTCTAATAAGAAATCGTAGGCAGTCTAAATTAAAAAATCAACAACACTAATACAAAATTAAAAATATGTTAACATTTCTCGTCATCATGTCAGCCCGTGTCGGTCGTGGCAGATACCACCCTCCACACAGAAGACCCCTGTGAGATAAAGAGACTCTGGCATCTCTTAATTTCTGACAAGAGACGCGCCACACGCCATTGGAAATGGAGTTCCAATCATCGAAAGTGTAACGTAATGAGTGATGGTATGTTGTGTTATGTTTCAGGGTCCCATAGCACCGCCTACTCCGCCGGCTGCCCCTCAACCGCCGCCTATGGTGAGTTGTTATTAAAGATAATTAATTACGTACATACACAATATATAATTACATAAACAACCTGTAAACTCTATTTCCAAATGCGCGCGACCCCGCGTTGGATCGCAACAATTTCGCCTCGCGCGTGTTCGCATTGACATTTTGTTGAAGTATGTACTTAGGTTAAAGTATATGTGTGTTTGTGAATTGATTTACTGATGCCCGTGTCCCGGTGTGTGTGCGCAGCAGCAGCCGGCCGCGCCACCCGCGCCACCACCGCCCCCTGCGCCGCCCGCGCCCCCCTCTGGCGGTTTGGTGGCCGCAGGGGTAGCGCCCCCCTCTGGTGGCGTATGCTCCCCGCCGCCCCCTCCGCCGGCGCCCCCCGCGCCCGCCGCCCCCGACCCCGCATCGCTCGCCGCGCAACTGCAGCAGGCGAGGCTCAAGCGGCAGGCCAAGGTCAGACATTGGAGTACATTTTTTTTTTTAAATATCTTCACACATTCCACACAGCACCATCTAGTTCCACACTAAACGACTTTATGCTTGTATTATCTATACCAGACAGTTGATATACTACATAGATAACTTTTTTTTTGTAAATACATATATAATATCATAAATACAAACATCCATGACTCAGGTACAAACGACCGTTTGGTTAACAGCTATATAGGATTACTAACCATTAGCCTAGACCAAACGTGTCGTCAATAATTGACCAAACCAAACATTTGATTTGATATTTGATTTGGAATAGTGAAATAGTGGTAAAATTGAGTATTGAGTAAGCAATTTGAATGGTGTTACAGCAAGCGAACGCAGCGGCGAACGCCAACAACGAAGTGGCATCGCCCCCCGGGGGAGCGGGCGCCGAGCACTCGGGGTCCTCCTCGTCGTCGGGCGGCAGCGCGCGGGGCAACCTGCACTGCATGATGCACGAGATGCAGCGCACGCTCGCCAGGCGACGGGCGCACCTCGACCGCGCCGAGGAGACCACCACCGGCGCGGGGGAGAACGGCTCGACCCCCGTCAAGAGCTGGGAGAGGGCGGCCACGCTGCCCCATCGGATGCCGCCCACCTGCAACGGCACGGCAGGTAAGCATCCCCCCCCCTCACCTACTCACATTACTCTTTTGATATAGTCACTTACGCTGTCACACACGCAGCAGACACGCAAGGGTTGTCACAAAGTGGAACTAAAATAAGGGCCCTCGCACATTAAGATTATCATCAGATACTATACCCAGAAAGCACTTGCGGTCTTTCTACTTTACCAAATGGAAAAATAAAATGCTGGATATCTTTTCTCATATTATAGTCTTGGATGTATGTAATTGATTGTATAAAATTTTAAATTTCGTGCACAAATTTAATATTTAGTTGTTGCGGGTATCGCAAGACTAGTAGCGCAGTGTGCGAGAGATTGAATAGTAAATAAATGGGGTTGCAGCGTCGGAGGGCGCTGGCGTGGCGCCGGTGTCGCCGCGGTCGGTGCGCAAGCGCTTCGGCTCGGCGAGCGAGGAGACGATCCTGAAGCAGGTGAACGGCGACGCGTCGTCGGCGGGCGGCGCGTGCGCAGGCGGCTGCGTCTCCGCCGCCGACTGGGACGCCTTCAAGCAGGAGCTGCTGCGCGAGGTGCGCACGCAGCTGCACCACGCCAAGCGGGAGATCCTAGACGGTATGCACTCTACACTTTGCACTTGCACTCCACTAACATGCTGGACTAACTAATACTGCACTAAAACTCTGCAATGACACTTTTCACTTACACTTTGCAATGAATTTGCACTTACACTTTGAACTGATACTTTACACTTGAATTGCACTTACACTTTGCACTAATTATCATTATCATCACTTTGCACTGACATGATGCACTAACAATACTGCACTTACACATTCCACTATTACTCTGCACTGTTACTAACCTGTTACATTTTGGATTATACTGCATTAACACTTTACTCTTAACATTGCACTAAAACATTACACTTACAATCTGCACTGTCACTTTGCACAAACCAACACTGCACTAACACTGCACTTTTTCATTCATACAGAAACGGTGTATGTTATGTTAATGTTTATTTGTTTTCATGTCATGTTGTTTTAGAAAGACGTTCGGCATGTCATGATGTAAAATGTACCCCTCTGAGTACCCCTTTGATGTAACATTGTACCCCTTGCGTTTCAGCCATGAAAGCAGAGTTCGCGCGCAGATAAGACCAGCGCCACACCGAGTGATACTAGTCGACCGATCGCCGCCACATACGCAACAAACTGTATTATATTTATAGCTACAATTATGTGTTCAATCAAATATCGCACGAGCATAGGCCACCTTCACAAGTTGCAGCGAGCTATAAATAAATGAGTCCTTTTAGAATAGGGCATAGAATACTTACATTTCGTAACATTTAACGGAAGTTAAAGTTAATCGTTGCTCCGTTAACACGTGATAGAAATGCCTGAGTTATGAAATGAAACATATAAAGTACCGCTTTTTGTCGGAGAGTACTTGTTAGTACGTGTTTTTTTTGCGGAGCGATATAATTTTGGTAAATAGTATAGGCACTGAATTAACGATTAGCCGACTTTAGGGAAGTTAACGGAAGTTAACGAGTCTCTTAACATATTTTAAAGACAAATTTACGGTTAACTTATCCGTTAGACAAAATGTTAACTTCGTTAATCAACGATTAAAGGACTTGAGTGACGTTGACGGAAGTTAACGAATCAGTTAACGTTTCTTAATATTAATTTAAAAGTTGATCCCTTAGTCGAAATGTTAACTTTGTTAATCAACGATTGAGTGACGTTGACGGAAGTTAACGAGTCCGTCAACGTTACTTAAAGTTAATTTAAAAGTTAATCCTTTAGTCGAAATGTTAACTTCGTTAATCAACGATTAAAGGACTTGAGTGACGTTGACGGAAGTTAACGACTCGACATGTTAACTTCGTTAATCAACGATTAACTTTATTGTGTCCAGTGAATGGAGTCGAGGCGAATAAAAAAATAGTTACGGATCTAATAATAAACATTTACTTTAAAAATCAAAAATGCCCAAAAATGCCCAATCAATGAACGGTGTAACTTGTGTTCGTGGCTCTACTGTAGTCGATTTAATTAAATGGTCAGACGGATAAGTATAATAAAAAAATTTATACTTAATTTTTCTAAATCTAAAAAGGAATTGGAATTTCTTTTTTTATTATAATAGACATTTCAGATGATTTTTGTAAAAAAAAAAAAATTTTTTTTTACACCTTTGTTTTAAGACATAACTTAGTTTTAAATTTTTAATATTAAAAAAAAAATAAGTGGGCCTACAAAAGCAAGCGAAAAGGCTTAATTTTTTTTTTAACCGTACACACAAAAGTACTGAAAAAAATTTACATAATATATTTAAATCGTAGTTCCTACGAAACTGCCCCGACAGCAGATGTGCTTGTAATTTTTTTTTGTGTCAATTTTTTTTTATAAAAAAAAATATTTGTTCGTATTGAACGGCGTAGGTTAAATGTGATCAAGAAAAACGACGTATTACTTATATGTTAAGAAAAAAAAAGGGTTGCCCGCCTCTTAATTTGAAAGCTGGCAACACCGCGTCGCCAGCCGTCAACGTCGGTCGAGATGGTCGGTCGCCAGCTGTCAACGTCACGAATTGACGTTTAGGGATGCGGGTGTGGGACGATAAATGGTGGTTTTTTTTTTCGAAAAAAGAAATCGCGTCGCGATTTTTCAATATCGATATGTCGCGCGATTATTGGAAAATCCTTTTTTGTCAGAATGTGACGATTCCTTAAAAAGAAAAGAAAAAACGAATGTGTGCTGTTCTTGCAAAACAGAATAATTAAAAAAAAAACAATTAAAATAGTTAAAAAAAATGTTAGGACAATCCTAACTCAAATGACTAACATATTATATATGTCAATCTAGTTTATAAAGTGAGTGACGAACATACAAAACTTCAAATTATTTAGGTTTGCATGCATTGAATGCAATACAAAGATGAGATAAAAAAAAGTCAAACAAGACAGTGACGTTTACCATTTAGTCGCGCGATAAAAATATCTGCATACAATAATTCAAAGTTGAGATAAAAGTCAAACAATGACGTTTTCCATTTAGTCGCGCGATAAAAATATCTGCATACAATTCAAAGATGAGAGTTAAAAGTCAAACAATGACGTTTTCCATTTAGTCGCGCGATAAAAATATCTGCATACAATTCAAAGATGAGAACAAAATTAAACAATGACGTTTACCATTTAGTCGCGCGATAAAAATATCTGCATACAATCCGCATCCCTACTTACTACAAGTGATGTAATGTGTTTGAAGGAGGCGTGATGGTAAAATTAGTTTTAGCGCACGAATGTCGAAGCATAAAAGTTGTGTTTTTTTAATTTTATACTTAAAAAAATATTTATTCGGATATACGTATATCGTTTAGCGTGTAAGGCTCGATTTTAATGTAGCGTTTTATTTCCACTGCTGGTCGCGTACGCAATAAATAGTGTTAATTTTTTTTAATACTACTTAACAAGGAATAAGAATTTGCGAGTTGATTTGATTACTTTGGAAATTTTATGAAAATATGAAATGGTAGTTGAAAATTATAAGTTTTCAAGGAAAAATCAATTTGAAATTTGGATATAAAACACATTTTGCTATGTTTTTAACTAGCTAATTGTCACTTCAACACAAGCTAAAGTCTAAACGAGTACATACATTATTATGTACTTTAAAATTCATTAACAAAAAAAATCGTTTTGTTAGTGGCAGAAGATGAACATGTTTTCAATTTAAACTCATTCATCAAAACAAAAGTAACAAAAATTAAATCCAATTCTTGTGCAAATAAATTAAAAATAAACAATAAAAAAAGTATGCAACTAATCGCCTCAAAATAAATTACTTGTGAGATACAATTTTAATGCAACTAAAGGCGCAAAGAATTGTGTTTTAATAAAATTTGTAACAATTGTAATAAGAGGTATAATTCCAATTTTAAGTTAAAATTCAATTTCTTTTGTAATGATTTTTTTGCGTTTGTGACCAATAGTGGGAGTTGTTAAAGGCGTAAAAATAATCAAAATATCGTCGAGTTAAAATTAGTGTTTACCGACTAATATTTATTGTCGATGAAACGACGTAATACCTACTCTATGTATTTTACTGTTCAAAGAAATTCTCTTCCGTTCAATCGAAAGTGTTATGAAGATGAACAATGAATAATAATTTTGAAGATTTTTTGATGAACTCAAAAATAATTATTAAGCTCGATTCACACGACGCGACAATATTTTTTCTTCTTATACTATTTTGTAAATATCAGTATAAATAAAAAAAATACACCAAAATCGTATCGAATAAGTGGGATAATAAAAAAAATAGTGTCTTAATTTTTTATTGATATCACTAAATAAAGCTCGTCACAATAGTTTGTCAAAAAAAATCAGCTGTTGCACGCGACTTCGTCCGCGTAACTTTTTTTCTAAAATATAGCCTAGGTTATACGTTGATAACGTACGTAGCTTTCCATGGGTGAAATAATTTTTAAAATAGGTCCAGTAGTTTCGGAGCCTATTCAATTGGCAAACAAACAAACAATCAAATCTTTCCTCTTTATAATATTAGTATAAAGTAAGTATATAGACAAACAATCATATAAATTTTAGACATGACGTCACCACAAGTCATCCAATTTGACTCTTATATCATTTTGATTGTACGGAAGGAGTATTTTTTTGAATATTGGCGACATTTTTAGAATGGAAATTCGCGTTTAAAAAAAATAACCAAAACGAATCGTCGTTCTAAATATGTTTCACCAAACTTGACAATTAGGAATAATATAATATAAAATTATACATAACTTATTATTATTATTATATTTATACATATAATATAATATTATGAATGTGAGTGTAGAGCGATTTTTTTGTCGGGCGTTTCTTTTTTTTTTTTAATTGTTTATTTCAGGACACCACCATATCTTCCCGTCAACATAAAGTCTTCCATACACATATAAGTTTAACGAATCGGCCATTTTTATATCTCTATAACTTTTCTTTATAATATAATATGTAATTGTGTATAGATTAAAATTTAACCCCAATAGGTTAACTAAAAAAAAAAGTCTGCCGATTTTTGTACGGTGTAAATCGTCTCTTAGATCTAGGATTATTTTTTTTTCGTCATATTTTATCGTAAAAAGTTTGATATTATGTTCTAAAAGTTAACAGTTTTAAATTAGAATCATTCGTTTAACTGTTACATTTAAAAGTACATTTCCAAATTTGATACGAATTGAAGAAATATAAACTTTTACAAACAATTCATTTATGAATTTTTACTTTTAAAAAAAAAACTACATCCTAAATGATTGGAATCCGTGCGAAGCCGGGAGCGGGTTTCTAGTTGTACTGATATATTATTATATTATGCCCCCCCCCCCCTTCTTTGGTATATGACAATAAAATTCTTAAACGAAAAGATTCTATTCAAATGTCTTCGGATTTAATTGCCGTAACGATTAAGATTTTTATAGCTTTTTTGAATATTTATAGCTACGCTTTTATATTATGTCGCGGAATTAGTGTTATTTTTAATCAGTTAAAGTTTAACGGTGTCCACTTATCTAGTTCAAGTGAAATAATAGGCCAAAATAGAAGTTAAGCTCCCCATAATGTAGACGTTCGCAGACGAAAGAGAGTGGGAAAAAAGTCGCCCGACAAAAAAGTTGCATGTCCGCAAAAAAAAAAAAAAAATATACATAAATATCAATAATAACTCGTATTACGAATCATTTTTTTTTTCTCAATTCGAATTGATTTTGAAAAGTACACACAGTTTCCTAGAAATGTTAAAAAATCATTTTTCAACATGTTCAAAAACACTACTTAATATTTTTTGTTTTTTTTTTTTTAGTTTATAAGAAATAATAATAAAAAAAAAACAACGGACTGATGTTATCATTCCCACGCAAAATTTAAGATATATCGGCCTATTTTTTTTTTTGGAAAAAAATAAAATTAAATAAAAAGGCACGTTTTTTTTTACCAAATTTTTGATGTATTTTTTTTGTATGTTGTATACAAAAAGTAGTTTTTTTTCTAAACGACACAACAGCCCTGCGCATTTAATTGCCATTTTTTTTTATACGAAAAAATTGGTGCTGACAAGTTTCATTCCATTTATTGTGGACTGAGTATAATGCATTTATAGTGTGTGTGTCTTATTTTTTCGTTTTTTAATAATAATAATGATAATACTTTTTTAAAAAAAAGTGTGTCCCGTAAACGTACCCTTATGATCATATATTTCATTAAAGTCGGTCAAAGTGAAGGGAAATAAAATAGCTAATAATAAAATAAGGGAAGTACTCATCGAAGTATTAAAAGTATGGATTTCGCGTGACAAATGCCAAAGCGGCACATGAAAAGTACGCCTAAAACGGAATCATGGCGGAGTCAATGGTGAAAGTTAGTAACGACCAACTTCTACTATTCATTTTGAGCTCTAATGCGTTGACGTAAAGTCGCATTTTCTTTAAACGACAGACGCTTGGTTGGTTCTAAATGACAGATGACAGAGCTGATGCTTCTACTACGCGTAATATGCCACTTTTAAATGTTCCATTAAGGAGCGTAGAGATAAGGAGGACTATCATATATGGGTGTTAAACTAAAAAAGTGGCAACTAAAATCGACAAATTGAGATGGCGCTGGTGTGTCTAGGGCAGTGATCTAGAGTTTGAGAGTATGGAGAGTATGAAATGAACGTAGCAGTTATTGACGGAGTGAAATGCGCACTGAGTTGATTGTTTACTATCACTAGCTACCACAGCGCCATCAGTTCGTCGTTTTTCAACGGACACTTTTAATACACGGAGCTTGCGCTCCTTTACCTCTATTCTCCTTTTGTTCCATAAAGTTCCTATATAGTGCTTTGTATGGCGCGCGAAATTCATCCTTGTAGTACATTGATGGTTACTCTTCTAAAAAATACATTGATGGTTACACATTGGAGGACAAAGTGTTTAAACTTTTTCATATTATTTTGTACCATAAGCGTTTGCAATACAATACAAATTTCATTGTATTATGCCTACTGCATAATGCTAGCGAGCGGTAGAGCACGTCGATCGTTGCCATATACGTAATATGTACAATGAAATTTGAATTGTATTAAAAGCTCTTAAGGTACAAAGTACTATGAAAAAGTTTAAAAATTTTGCAGTGCCATCCTCCCAATTTCCACAGTCCAATTTATTTATTTATTATTTATAAATAAATATGAATAATTTTGCCCCTTTATCGACTATTATTATAATTAATTTATATCCTAAAACAAAGTGATTCCTAATTTTTCGACACAGTACAAGTACTATATATTTTTTTATTGACGTGTTAATGTCATCACGTGTCAACAAAACTTGCGAAGTTTTTTTTCTTGTGATTTGGCCTGGTTTCTTGTGGTTTAAGGCCGATTATTATTTCTTTTTGTATTTTCTCCCATCCACAAAACATAGGTTTCTTTCTAATATATAATGAAATAATATAATCTTAAATCCACTAGCTCGTGATTAATATTAGTGATATTATATAAACTATATTGTAATGAATTGTATTTATAAGGGACTCATAGTATTACATGTTTTTTAACATTAATGAAAAATTAAAATAAAATAAAGAAGCTAACCAAATTTTAATTGACAATTTTTTTTAGTACATTTTTATTGGTCTCATTTCATGTCAAAGATTTGTAATTATTCAACAAATTTAATCGCGTATTATTAATTATTAATAATATGTATGTATGTACATTACTCTGATGTATTATTATGTGTGTACGCCTCGTTGCTAAGTTTTTTTTTTTAAATTATTTGCGTATTTTTTTAGCTTTACTAAGTGGCGTATTTTTCGAGTGTTCAGTATTTCGATTCTTGTGTACGCATAGAATAATAATTAGAGCATAGAAGTAGGGAAAAAATAGCAACAAAGTGACATTGGTTCACTTATGGCATTGAAAATGTGTTAGAAATTGATACAGTAGTACCTACATTCGTAATATAGATCGGCTGTCACTGGGTTTTTTGTTGATGTTTTTTTGAACAAAAAAAACTCATATTTAAACGTGACTTTATATCGACATAACTAAAACTAGTGACAATCGTCTAAATTACGAATATACATCTCTTTCTAACACTTTCAATGCCATAAGTGAACAGAGTATGAACTAATGTCACTTTGTTGCTATTTTTTTCTTTACTTGTATGCTTTAGTTTTTATTCTATGTGTCTACGTGTAATTATGTATTTTTCGTATTTTTGTTTTCTTTTTCTTTTTGTATTTTAAAGGTGCCTCAATATTTAAAGATGATTTACTTAGTTAAATATTTAGTGTCGCTTACGCCGCTAGCTTAGGTTACCATAATATGTTGTAATATTGTTAAAATAATTGTCCTATGAATGATTTTTTTTTATAGTCACTCGGATTATTGTAAATAGTTTGGCAACAAATTATATTTTTTTGTGATGGCAAGTTTTTTTTTTTTAAGTTATTTTTCTGCAATGCACTGCCGGTTTAGTAGTAAAAGGTATTATTGTAAAGGCGTAATAGACTCACAGTTTACACGGAAAAGGTGAAAAGAGTAAACGTCCTATAAGCTGAAGAAAATGAAACATTTTTTAATTTAATAGTCTTTTACCACAGACGAGTAAATTGGAATTACCACAGACTACCTTTAACAGTTAAAATGGTCCTACAAAATACAAATCTTTTGTAAGAGATGGCGCTTGTTTGTACTTTTTGAATTGAAATATATTGAGTGCATAATATGTACAGTTGGGCGTTTACAATGTTAAGTGTTTCAGCTTACTGTTGTAAATACATAACGCTGGAGTCAATAAAATGGATAAGTGAATTTCGTTGTTTTATTTTTAAACCTTACAAAATTACCTACAGAATATGATACAAATGAACCCTGAACCAAATTTATTGTTTCTGAAATAATTTCCATGTCTCTGTATAAGCGAATTAACGAGAGTTGGGCACGTGCGCAACATTTTGCATGTACGTACGGGGTATATACCCCTTGTTTTCATTTTTACAGAGATTTCAGATCTCCATCCAACAGATTTAATAAAAATTGCGAAATTGAAGTATTTACCATTTCTCCAACATACTGTATATAAAAAATGCGTCGTTGTGAGTCTGTGATCGTGCAAACTTTATTTAACTCGCCTACAGCACGCTTAATTTCAAATTTAAATAGTTAAATAACCACAGTTTGTCAAAAAAAGTGTAGAAATCAAATAGTGGCAATACTATACTGTTGTCTCTTTCTCATCAACCATATGGTTAGAACGGGACAGCACTACAGTATGTATTGCCATTTTTTGACAAGCTGTAAATTAGTTCTTCATCGTGTGAATTGTGTTCTCAAATTAGAATAAAGTTAGAAGAATTTAAAATACAATCAAATATTATAGAATGACCTAGTGCTTTACTCAGCTCGATATAAATTAATCTGTGGTCAAAGCAATAAAATAAAGGCAGAATAATCAAATGTCAAGTCGACTATGTGCTGTCAATGTCAAGTGTCAAAACTGTGATATGACGTTGACAACGGTCAACATGTAATAAACTCAAAAATTGTTTTTTTTTCGCTTCTGTGGTCGAGACTGAAACACATGTTTGCGAATTAGACCAACTAAAATTAACTTTATAATTGTATATAATTCCCCATTACGAACTATTGTAAGATTATTTTTATATATTGGTGTTGGGTTTAGTTAATAAAACTAACATTCTCTTTATATTTTCTTATTTTATTTTTTATTAGTTACTAACCTACAATAATAGTTTAGCTGCTTATATCGCCTTGGTTGGACACCGACATGGAGTCGGTGTCCACCCCTGAACCCCCTGATCCTCCTCCTGAAGCCTTCCATGACGCCATGGAGCTTCCGTCCGACTTGGGGCTGGAAAAACGCAAGCGTCCTTCCGATTCTAATATATCTAATGAATCAGCCAAAAAATCACATCCCCCATCAGACTCTAGGCAAGATACATGGACTGACCCTAGTTTAGGCGAACCTCGCAAATATACAGACAGTGACGATGGCCCATTTATTGTACACGTACAGCGCATTGAAAAGCACCCCAAAGCGGGCTATTCCATCAATCCTCTGCACTTTGGTCAACTGCTCATAAAATCGAATGTCGGTAAAATTTCTAAACACGGTATTAAGAATATTGGTAGGAACAGGATTTGTGTCGAATTTGTTAATCCCAATGACGCTAACCAATTCGTAAACAATCCTGTTCTTGCCAGTAGCAATTACAAATCTTTTATACCTACATTCAACGTGACTCGCATGGGGATAGTACGGGATGTCCCAACGGATTGGTCAATGGACAACTTAGTCGAAATGTCTGAAATCCCTCAGGGATGTGGTAAAATTTTAAAAGCAAGGCGTCTCAACAGGAAGATTCGTCAGAATGATGGCAGTGTAGACTGGGCCCCTTCCACGACTATTGTGCTTACTTTTAGCGGGCAAAACTTACCTCCTCATATTTATTGTTTATATTCTTCCTTGTCAGTCGAGGTGTATCAATTGCCCTCTATCCAATGCTTCAACTGTTGCCGTTTTGGGCATATTAAAGACAAATGTCGCTCGAAACCACGCTGCTTTAAGTGTGGCCAACCTCATCTCGGATCATCTTGTCAAATTCCATCAGATCAGCTTTCGTGTCTTTTTTGTGAAGGTCGTCACTGTGCCACAGATAAAAATTGTCCTGAGCACTCCCGGCAAAAGAGCATTAAAATGAAAATGTCCCAAGATAACATCTCGTACCTTGAAGCCGCCTCCATGTTTGCCCCTGTTCGCCGATCATTCTCTGATGTGGCCCGTGTGATGTCCTCTTCTCAATCACCGCCACAACACACATCATCTTTCCCCACAGCCCCCTCCACACGCTCGCAGTCCCAGTCCTACTCACCACCTACCCATTCCTCTCGTATGAGCCATAGAAAATCTACGATGTCTTCTCCTCGCTCCCACTTTCCTCTTGCCCGAGGCTATGATCGAGCCGCCCACAATGCTCTTATTGGGCAACGAGACCCTCCTCCTCCCTCAAACGGAGCTGCTCTCCATGGTGCCCCTGAAAATGATAACTTACTTGAAGGCATCTTGATCACTCTGATCAGTATCCTTTCAAAGTTTAATGAATGTTCCTTACCGTCCAACGTTGCTTCCAAATTGAATACGCTCGTACAAATCGTCCAGCAAATTCCACCTAATCCAGTGGAACTGTCGCAGTCTCCGTCCTAAAAAACACGAAATTTTACAATTAATTAACTTGCATAGCCCTGTTGCCTTTGCCATCTCGGAGACATGGCTTGTCCCTGGTTCCTACTTTAGGATACCTGGATATGCCTGTCTGCGGGATGACAGGGGTGATGGTTATGCTGGTACAGCAATTCTAATTAAGTCTACTGCCACCTACTCTCAGATTCCTCTTCCCTCTCTCCCTGACTCCCTCAATGCAGTAGCAATCAAAATCCACAATTTAGATATATCTATTCTCTCCCTATATATCCCTAATCCTAATGTAGTCTCAATTCCCGATTTGGAGCTCTTATTTAATGCAATTTCTGGTCCCTTTCTCATACTGGGTGATTTTAATTGCAACCACTTAACCTGGGGCAGTGCATCTTGTGACGCCTTTGGGTGTAAACTCGTCGACCTTCTTGACGATCTAAACATCTCGATTCTCAATGACGGCTCTCCTACTAGGAGAACACCTCCTGGTGGTAACGTTAGTGCGGTGGACCTTTCCCTTTCCTCCCCTGACCTATCTTCTCGTATTTCGTGGAGAGTCTTAGTAGATTCCCATGGCAGTGACCATATCCCTATTTTGCTTACCATTCCGGAATCCTCCATTATCCCTACAAGGGATTTTTCGCCGTTACTTAAATATAACCTCAACCGAGCAGATTGGGACAGTTTCTCTCGTTACACGGATCGCAACACATCACTGATACCTCCCGCTGATAGTAACAACTTTTCTACATGTCATGAGCAATTCCAAATAGCGCTGGAAAGTGCAGCCAGCCATAGCATCCCACTGAAAAAGTTGAGAACAAAAACAAAACTCTCTCCTCCTTGGTGGGACTCGGAATGCACAACCATGTACAATAAGCGCAAAGAGGCTGAACTGACGTATTGTCTGTTCATGTCCATAGACAACTTTATTTTTTTTAGAAGGATGGTTGCCATGTGCAAACGCCTTTTTAAGAAGAAGAAACGTATGAGTTGGATCAGATTCTGCCAAAATTTGTCTCCCCGTACCCCATCCACCATTTTGTGGAAATCCATCAAAAGGTTTCGTGGTTCCTTTTGCCCCCCCTCCCCTCCTTCTAATGATCCCTCTGAGTGGGTTTTTGCCTTCCTTAACAAAATCGCACCTGTTTTCGTTCCTAATTTGAATTCCCTTCCCTCTCCATACCCCTCGTCTATTACCCCACATAAATTTAATAACCCATTCTCTTTAACTGAATTAACACATGTTTTAAATCGTGTTATAGATTCCTCCCCTGGTCCCGATGGTTTTCCCTACTCCTTTTTGGTTAATTCTGGAATGAATACGAAATTATATTATCTTTCTTTAGTTAATAAATTTTTTGAACTTGGCGTTATCCCAGAATCCTGGAAGAACCAAATCATCATCCCGTTATTGAAACCTGGTAAACCCCCGACCGACCCCTCTTCCTACCGTCCCATCGCTTTATCCTCCACTTTGGTGAAAATACTTGAACACTTAATTAAGAATCGTCTCGAATGGTTCGTCGAAAATTCGTCTATCTTATCCTATACCCAATTCGGCTTCCGGAAAGGTTTGAGCACCATGGATAGTCTTTCCATCCTTACCACTGATATCAGATTAGCCTTTTCAAAAAATGAAATTCTTGTGGGTGTTTTCCTTGACATAAATTCGGCATATGATAGCGTCCTACTCCCCCTACTCAGGCAAAAATTGCTTCAGCTGAGTATCCCGGTGAGGTTGGCTCATTTTATATGCAACATGTTCATGGATCGAACCATCCAAATTCGGCTTAATGGCTCTCTTCTCCCCCCCCGACATGTCTGGAAGGGCTTACCACAGGGCTCTGTCCTCAGTCCTCTATTATATAACCTTTACACGTACGACCTAGATCAAGTAGTGCGCTCTTTTTGTAACATACTTCAATACGCTGATGATATAGTTCTGTATGTTGCAGCTACCTCAGTCCAAGAAGCCGAAGTTAGGCTCAACAGAGCTCTGTTATACTTAGAGGACTGGTTGTCTGTTCACGGCCTATCATTATCTGTGCCGAAGTGCTGTGCTGTCGTGTTTACTCGGAAGAGAATAATTCCGGAAATAAAGCTGACCTTTGCTGGCCAAGCTGTCCCAGCCAAAAATGTAGTTAAATTTTTAGGCGTATTTCTTGATTCTAAAATGTCTGGTGTTCCCCATTTAAACTATGTTCTCAAGAAATGCGATTTTAACACTAATGTTCTCCGCTGTTTGTCGGGTGTGTGGTGGGGTGCCCACCCTTACACCCAAAAACTGATTTATAACGCCATTATACGGAGTGTGTTTGACTACGGATCATTTATTCTAGAACCTTGTAGTAAAATGGCGCTATTAAAATTAGATAAACTCCAATTTAGATGTCTCAGGATAATATTGGGCGCCATGAAATCCTCCCCTACTAACGCTCTACAGATAGAAGCTCTTGATCCCCCTCTCTCCCTCCGTAGGAAACTACTATGCTCTAGGTTCCTCTTAGGTGCCTTCCAAAACTCCTCCCATCCCCTATTGCCTAAATTAGAGTTTCTATCTGACACAATCCCTACAAACTCGTATTGGCGAAATAAAGATCCTCCTCCCTTAATTATTAGCTTCCGCAAAATTCGCAATATTCCTGACCCTATTTTCCAAACATCTCATCCTTTACTTTATTCCATTGATTATGATGCCCTCCTTTTCCGACCCGAAATCCTCCTAGACTTTGGGATCTCTAAGAACTCTCCTTGTGCCAATACAAAGTTTAATCAAATCATAGCTTCGCAGTGGAATGAGTGGCTCCCGATTTATACTGATGCGTCGAAATTGACGAATGATGGTTGCGTAGGTGCTGCTGTCTGGATACCTAACCTTCAGGTGCTCCTAAGCTTTAAGTGCCCCCCAATGTCCTCAGTCTTCACTGGCGAATCGGTAGCTATTTTGGAAGCTATCAATTTTGTTATCGACAACTCTTTAAATAGGACCATCATTTTTTCAGACTCCTTAAGCTGCCTTCAGGCGGTACTCGGTAATCAGTTTACGTCTGGTACAAAATTCCCTCTAATCCTCAAAATTAAGGAGGCTCTGTATAGTTGCCAAAACCATAATTTAAATATTGTTCTTGCTTGGATCCCTAGTCATTGTGGCATCACAGGCAACGAGTCAGTTGATGTTTTCGCTAAAGACTCTATTCAAATTGGTAGTTGCGAACACTTTTATATCACTACTAATGATCTACGTGCTCAGGCCCTGCCCGATCTTAATAAGCATTGGCAGTCAATCTGGGAAATTTCTAGACTGGCTAAAGGTCGTTACTATAGCGACATTCAACCCACCATTCCCTCCAGACCCTGGTTCTATCGCTTCCGCTCAACTAACAAACGGACTGTTTCAATTATTTGCAGGCTTCGGTTGGGACATTCATGTACTCCCCTCCACCTCAATAAAATTGGTGTACGAAATAGCCCTATCTGTGACTGCGGTGTTGAGGAAGGTTCTACAGATCATGTATTTTTCAATTGCCCCTTACGCCCCGTGTCCCTGTATGATATTCTCCCTGCCAAAATCCCTCGTCCCATTAACATGAAGTCGCTCCTTTTGTATATGTGTAATTCCCCTTTTGTTTATATGTTATGTAAATATGTAGATATGTATGACATTAAACTTTAATTAATAATAATACCGGTTATACAATCTTTCGTAATGTCTCGTATTGTATAAATTTTTTTATTATTTTATAATTTTTTTTTTTTTTGTCTATTCGCTTGCGTGCTGTGGAACGTCACAAAACACAGTCATAACGCGTCTTTGGTCATAACGCGACAAGCGACATTGACATGACATTGGCAGATAATGGCCATTTTAAAATGAGCCGAATTGCCATTTATACCTAAGAAGAAGAAGAAGAACTCAAAAATTGTAAACATTAAGCAATAACATGATTTTTTTTATTCTATCGAGAATAATTATAATTAGACAAAATCTATTTGTATAAGACGACAGTGAACTATTTATAACTATAATATAACAGTGTAAAAAATGATAGCGCAAAGACCTCGCTTTATTAAGCCCGGTAATTCTAATTTTAAAACTTTTAATAACATTCGATGTTTAAAACAAACTTTCTTTAAATTTATACTTTACTAATATTATGAATAAAGCTGAAGAGTTTGTTTGGTTGAACGTGTTAATTTTAGGAATTAGTGGTTCCACTTGAAAAAAATCTTTTTATTTTGGATAGTCAATTTATCGAGGAAGACTTTAGGTTATATTATAATTATAAAACTTGTAATATAACATTTTGAACGCGAACGGAGTCGCCGGCAACAGCTAGTTAGTTACTATAATAATCTTGGTGACCCGACAATCGTTGCCCTGTCAATTTCACAATAAGATATCTTCTAAAATCGTAGTATTTGTTGCTGCTTTTTTCAAGTACGGCGGCCGTATCTAGTCGAGCTCAGCGAGACCAAACAAATATCTTTGTAATATAGGTTATAAAATTTACTTTTTCTCTTCTAGGTGAAGAAAGTTTATATCCAATCAGAAATAAAGATGGCGCTGTAGAAACTTTAGTAAATCCGAACACTGACACGGCTTTAAGTGTTGACAGTGATTCCAAAACTAATTTTGTGTATAATCGCTATCATCACTTACCGTTGCATTCGCAACGTCAAAAACTGCCAGTGTTTCAATTTAAGAATCATATCTTGTATCTGCTCGAGAAGTATCAGACTTTGGTGCTGGTCGGAGAGACGGGATGTGGAAAGTCTACACAAGTGCCACAGGTAGGATTTAATAGTTTAATTTAATTAATAGACACACTTACATTGTCCCACACATTATCAACAGCCTACCTTCCTTTCAGATTTAATGGATTATGTAACAATATAATCCATTAAAAATATTAAATCTAAGTGAAAGCAATATTTTTTAAATTATAATTAATACTATGTATATAGTTGATCAAATGAGCGAAAGCTAGTCATCAATACTAATAATAAATCTGTAAGTGTATGGGGTCGGTGATGGAGTAATTTAGTTTGTTTTCAGAAATATCGTGTATATAGGCTCTACACATGATACTGAAACTAAATTGACCATTTTTAGAATTTTTTTCTGTATGTATCTATGTTCCTCCATCACTCTTAAACGAATTAACCGATTTTCATGAAACTTGGTAGATAAACATTTAGAAGTACCGGACACGTGATAGGCTACTTTTTATCTTTTTCAATGCGGACGAAGTCGCGGGCAACAGAGCTAGTTATTACTATACCTAGATAGATTTAGCAGTTTGGTAGACTATTGCAATTGATAAGAATCACTCTTTTGGTGCAAGAACAAGGTCAAAGCAGAAAAACTAGTCCAAGTTCCAATCAAAGCAAAAAAAAACACAATATTGAAGTTACATAAAAAAGTGACAATAGTTAAGATTGTTCTATAAAAAATAGAAGTGATTCAAATGTTGTCTAACAAAGAAGTCACTTCCAGGGAATGTAAAATAATATTTATCTTATAATATAATAAAACGTCATCTACCGTATTTTGGATAGATGGCGCTATCTCCCGGGCCAAGCCGCTAGTATTTACTTTTATTTTAGATTTCCCGTACGAATGAAGCATTTTCCCACGGTAAAAAGTAGCCTATGTTCATCACGGATAATGTCGGCTTCTAATGGTAAAAGAATTTTTCAAATCGGTCCAGTAGTTTCGGAGCTTATTCAATACAAACAAACAAATCTTTCCTCTTTATAATATTAGTTTTTTCCTTTTGTTTTCTCTGTAACTTGGCAATCTGTCAGAAGAAACAATGAGCCAATAGTTTGTAGTTCTTAATTATATTTTTTTTAATTTTTTTTTTTGTCCGTTTTTGGATAGGAACGTCCATCGACTTCCTATCTCCCAATTAGAAATCTGGTCCCCAGATTGGGAACACTGTGTCTTTTTAATCGGGAGTGCTTGATGCTCCCTGACCCTTCCAGTTTTGTAGCCAGTTGATTTACGTGGGTATGTAGCCGTTTTTGATAGTGTTGGCTGTACTTGTAACCTCTTCTCTGACAGTTCTCATGTTGAGATCCATATGTATGTACTTGTTACTAATAAAGTATGGAATGTCGAACATGCTTCGCAATGCTTTGTTTTGAAATCGTTGAAGGATCTCTATATTGCTGTTACTGGCTGTTCCCCAGAGTTGGATACCGTATGTCCAGATTGGTTTCAGTATACTTTTATAGATCGCCATTTTACTACTATGACAAAGCTGTGATCTTCTTCCTGTTAGCCAGTACATGTTTCTTAGCTTTAGATCAAGCTGCTTTCGTTTAGTCCATATGTGCTTTCGCCAATTAAGTCGTCGGTCAAGATGCATTCCGAGGTATTTTGCGTCTTCAGCTTGAGGAATCGCTATTTTGTGTAGTAAAACAGGTGGACAATCCTGCTTATTTAGCGTAAATGTAACGTGAGTTGACTTGCTTTCATTAGCTCTAATGCGCCAAGTGTCCAACCATAATTCTACCTCGTTCAAGTGAGCCTGAAGATTGACCGAAGCAGTCTTTGGACTTTCATGAACTGAAAGCAGCGCCGTGTCATCCGCATAGGTTGCAGTCGTAGTGTCATCGTGCATTGGCAGATCGGCTGTAAATATAAGATATAATACCGGTCCAAGTATACTCCCCTGTGGCACTCCTGATTCTATTCTACATAGTTGTGAAGCTTCAGTACCAACCCTCACCTCAAAGCAACGGGAGTTCAGGTAAGACTTTATAATTGGGAAATAAGAATGTGGAAGAAATTGTTTCATCTTGAACAATAATCCCTCATGCCACACCTTATCAAAGGCCTGTCCAATATCAAGAAAAACGGCAGAACAGTATTTTTTATTTTCCAATGCCCGAGCTATGGTATCTGTTAGGCGATGTACTTGCTCGACTGTTCCGTGATGTTCCCGAAATCCAAACTGATGTGATGGGATTATTTCTGCCAAATGTTTGCACATTCTCGTGAGTATGATTTTCTCCAACAGTTTACCACTCACCGGCAAAAGGCTGATCGGTCTATAAGAGCTCACTTCATTGATAGGTTTCCCCGGTTTGGGCACCATTACCACCTGAGCTATCTTCCAGTGGCCAGGAAAGAAGGTAAGGTAAGCCAGGTGTTTAAGGTAAGTCTTAAACAGGCGTTAAAAATTAATGTCAGAAACAGAACACCCTTCTTAGGTAGATTTTTTAGCAATGTAGCGTCAATTTCATCGTAGCCTGGTGCTTTGCCGTCTTTTAGTGCCAGAATCTCTCTGTATACCTCCTTCGGGGAAACACTCTTTAATGGCAAGCACATTTGCATTGGGGACTCCAGATAGAAATCAACCTCCTCGTCATGTCTAGGGTTGGTACTTTGATGGGGTCTGAAGACTGATTGAAGATATTCGGCAAATCGACATGCTTTTTCCTGATCGGATCTAGCCCAAGAACCAGAATTCGATTTAATCGGGGGCACTTGTTTCGTAGGCCTTTTTAGCTTTTTTGTGGCTTTCCATAGGGAGTAATTTGTTTCTCTAGATGGGGTGAGACCGGCCAGATATGTTTGAAGGTTTTTGTTGTCAATTTCCCTGATCATTTCCTTCAAATCTGATGAAGCCTTGTTAAAAGCCTTTTTATCACCAGGATAGCGACTATTTTGCCACAATTTTCTGAGCCTTCTGCGTTTATTGACTTTGTCCTTAATGTACCTGGGGTAGTGGTGAGATTTAAGTAAGTTGTTTCTTAGTTTGGGGGTCGATTCATTAACGGAAGCATGTATCAGTCTGTTAAAGTCCTCAATAGCACCTTCAACATTTTCCACACTCTTCAACACAATCTTCAAATTTAAACCTTCTGTGATTCGATCTCCATATAAGGTCCAGTTGGTATTATGGTTGTATAGTCTCAGAGTTGGTTCTACCATTAACTTATTGCAAGCTACATTAAGGATGACAGGGGTGTGATCCGAGGACAAGTCAGTGCATGATTCAATCTGCATGTGTACCTGAGAGATGCTTTTGACAATGTAGAAATCAAGGAGGTCCGGAACTTTGTTCCGATCCGATGGCCAGTGTGTCGGTTCACCATGTGAGACACAAAGGAGACCCAAGGTTTTAACAGCATTGTACAGATGTCTACCTCGTGGTGATATGAGTCTGGAACCCCAATATGTATGCTTAGAATTCCAGTCCCCTCCACAAATGAATCTATTTCCAATGCTGGTGAAATATTTCTTGAAATCCTCTGTGGAGATGGTTTGTCCGGGTGGACAATAGATTGACGATAATGTGGTCTCTGATTTTTTATCTATTATTTTCACTGATGATGCTTGAACTTTAGCAGTACTATATTCTTCCAGTGGATAGTGTTTTATGTTCTCTTTGATTATTACTGCAGTCCCACCGTGAGAGTTTCCTGATGGATGATTCGTAGAATATATTTTATAATTTTTAATACTAAAATAGGTTTTATAATATTAGTATAGATAATACTAAAGGAGGAATTCTTGTATGTCACGACGATCTCGCAATGGGGCTCTAACGATTTTGACGAATATCTAGGCCCTAGCTAGAAATCTAGAAATCGATCTGTCGCGGTCTTATCTTTGAGAAAATTCGTTTTAGATAGATTTTTTTTTTGGAACGGTTACAAAAGTAATACCGCTTGCTCATTTTGTAATATTTTGAATTATTAATTATTTATTAATTCAAGTATTCATTGAATTATTTTCTATAATATTTCAAAGACTTTCTTGAGAAAAGAGCGATACACGAGACAGGAAAATAAAATAATCCATACAAAGCCGGGGGCAGGTCGCTAGTTTATAATATTAGCAAGATACTATGAAAATATTTTAACCTTTTAAATCTTATAAAAAAAAAAAGTATTTAAGGCCTTTTTATATAGCCTCACTTTGACCCGCTTTAGCTCGTTCACCTTCATCAGATTTTTTTTTGCCTAACCTTGTACCTGACTTGACTGGATCGGATTGCATTATATAATACCTATACTAGGTAAAGAGTTTCTTGTAGAAACCTAATCATAATCAATATCAATACTAATAATAAATCTGTAGGGGTCGGTCATGGAGTAATTTACTTTGCTTTCAGAAATATCGTGTATATAGGCTCTATACATGATACTGAAACTAAATTGACCATTTTTAGATTTTTTTTTTATTTTATTAATAAAATAATTTGATTAATGTTAAACAGGAATTTTGAGTATTTGCAAAACAGTTTAATGAGTTAATAATTATGTTAATACATAATATTGGTTAAGTAAAAATTTGATATTTAACAAGATTATTTTACTGTTCAACAAAAAAAAAACTACGATTTTCGAAGGTTCCCCTCGATTTCTCTGGGATGCTACCATCAGATCCTGGTTTCCTTATCATGATACCACCCTTGGGATATCTCCTTTCCAACAAAAAAAGAATCATCAAAATTGATTCATAAATGACGAAGTTATTCGTGAAAACAAAAAAAACATATATACGGTTGAATTGAAAACCTCCTTTTTTGGAAGTCGGTTAAATAATTTACTGTCCACGACTGTAGCACTACCATGACTTGCTATCGAAATCTTACGTTAGTTTACTTCTGTCGATAACGAACCTTTCACCCCTCAATGTGCTAGTGAATGATTTAACTACTAACGTTACGGTATTTCTCGAGAGCATCAGTCAAATTTGTAACTCATGGTACCGATTTTGTATAGAAATGTCAATTTAAACGTTAAAATCAAAATCAAAATCAAAATATTTATTTATCAATTAGGTTTCTACAAGAAACTCTTTTGATCGTCATTATAAGTTTAAATTTACCAGGGTTTCGGAAAAAAAAAACCAAGATGACGATCCTGAGAAGAAACCCCGAAAGAAACTCAGGATACTATTCTTTTTGTCATCATTAAAATGTAAAATAGTACAATACACATCACTTAACACTAACAAACTTAAAGTATATATATACAAATTATAGTTTTACAATACAAAACATAGTACGAACTCCGAATAGCTTAAATCCAGGCTTCTTTGTCGCTCAAATAATCAGTGATTTTATAATAGCCTTTCGAGAGGAGTTTAGTTTTAATGACACATTTAAATTTATTTATAGATAAGGCTCTGATTATTTGAGGCAGTTTATTATAAAACCGGACACTTTGACCCATAAAAGAATTACTTATCTTATGTAGTCGTGTTTTATGAAGATTTAAATCACTTTTGGACCTAGTATTGATATTGTGTACATCACATTTTTTATTAAATTGACTAATATTTTTGTGCACATAAATTAAATTTTCATAAATATATTGACATGCAACAGTCAAAATCTTTATTTCTTTGAACTTTTCTCTGAGGGAAGACTGCGGATCTAGTTGATAGATGGCTCTAATGGCCCTTTTTTGTAAAATAAAAATAGTATTTATGTCCGCAGCGCTACCCCAAAGAAGAATCCCATAACACATTATACTGTGGAAATAACTAAAATAGACAATCCTAGCTGTATCTACGTCTGTTAGGCGTCTAATCTGCTTAACTGCATAAGCCGCAGAGCTAAGCCTTTTACTTAGTTTCTCAATATGTGGACCCCATTGTAATTTAGAATCTATGGTAATACCTAAAAATACGGTCGATTCCACGGGTTCCAATTTTTCACTACCCAAAATCACATTCGTTCCAATATTTTTAACATTAGGGGTACTGAATTTAACAAGTTTAGTTTTGGTGGCATTTAAAAGAAGATTATTTACACTAAACCAATGTACTATGTTAGAAAGTGCATAATTTACCTCATTATAGCATCCAAGTTGTCTTTTAATCTTAAATATTAATGATGTGTCATCAGCAAACAATACAATATTATGATTACTCACAGAATGAGGTAAATCATTAATATAAACCAGGAACAAAAACGGACCGAGAATCGAGCCTTGAGGGACGCCCATTTTAACTAGAGAACCCGGAGATTTCTTACCATTAACATCGACCCTCTGAATTCTATGGCTGAGATAAGAAGTTAAAAGATCGAGAGCCTTGTTCCTAATTCCATAGTGGCATAATTTCCTTATTAGAGTGTCATGCTGGACGCAGTCAAAGGCTTTAGACAAATCGCAAAAAACACCCAGAGCGTCCTGCGAGTTCTCCCATGCCTCAAAAATATTTTTCAATAGTTCCACACCAGCGTCCGTAGTAGAGCGCCCTTTCGTGAAACCAAACTGCTTATTAAAAAGTAAATTATGATTATTAAAGTGTTTAAGTAGTTGACTCAAAATAATTTTTTCAAATATTTTACTAAGGGTCGGAAGTACTGAAATTGGTCTATAATTCGCGGGATTAGTTTTATCATCCGACTTAAATAAAGGCACAACCCTACTAATTTTCATTAGATTAGGAAATTCACCACATGTAACACAGCAATTGAACACAGTTGCCAAATGAGGTGCAATTATATTTATTACAGAGGCAACTGTTTTCACCGACATGCCCCAGAGATCAGCAGTTTTTTTTATTTCAATAGTCTTAAAGAAACTCAGAATATCATCTGGGCCAACAAATGCAAATTCAAATGGCGCATCACACTCCTTTACACTCTTCTTGAGCAGACTTTCAGCAGCAACCGACGACGAGTCCAGTGACCGAGTGAGGTTAACCGGAACACTGGAAAAGAAACTCTCAAACTCCGCCGCCACATCCACATCCGACTCAAGGTCCCGACCATCTATCTTCAAACTAAAGCCGCCATCCCGAGCCCGCCCCCTTCCAGTTTCTTCGTTAATGATGCGCCATGTAGTTTGAATTTTATTTGCGGCATTCTTAATTCTGTTCTTTACATGAATGGATTTGGCCATAAAACAGACTTTTTTAAACAATTTTGAATATTTCTTAACATATTCTCTAAAGTCCAAATTATGATTGTACTGTTTCTGGCCATACAACTCATAAAGCTTATTTCTACTTGTGTAGATGCCATGAGTTGCCCATTCATTAAATAACATAAAGTTACCAACTAAACGCGACCTTATCGTAAAGACCTTACCGAATTCATCACTAATTAATTTAAATAAAGAACCATACATTTCGTTAAGACTATCAAAATATGGCAACCTAGGTAATTTATTAATTATATTAGCCCTAAATTGTTGAATGCGATTCTGAGTAATTGGAACAAAATTAATGTGCTTTCGTTGATACCGACTTATATTTGAATGAAATGACACAAGCAAACCACAGTGGTCAGAGTCTAGGACATCTAGAACTGATCTTTTATATAATTTTACATTACAAAATATGTTATCAATACAGGTGCCACTTGTGGCAGTTATCCTTGTCGGTTCAAAGAAAACGTTGTACAAGTTAAAGGACCTAAACAGATTTACAAAATCAGTTGTAATTGTAGAAGCATCTAAAATGTTGACATTAAAATCTCCACAAATTACGAGACCTTTATGGGATGTGCATACCCTTAACAATACACTTTCCATTATGTTTAAAAAGTTATCAAAAGGTGCGCTTGGAGGTCTGTATGCGCAAACTACTATAGTCTGTTCAAATTCAATACATGACAGCTCAGCAACTCCTTCAACAGATAGATGCAGAATATCTTTCCTTTCCTTACATTTAAACTGCTTCTTAGTAATAATCAAAGAACCTCCTCTCATCATATTTATTCTATTAAAAGAGCTTACAACCTTGTGTTTACTGAAACCGTACATGTACTGATGATTTTTCAACCAATGCTCTGTAATGCACAAAATATCAACATTATAATGATTCATAAATATATCTACCTCGAGTTCTTTTCCTGTTAAGCCTTGTATGTTCTGGTGAACTAGAGAAAGACTGCAAGAGGGTTCCTCCATTGTCTGAGATGTTAATTTAAATTAAGCGGATCGGAGCTACATGTATTTGTATTACAATTTATTATATTTGACTGTCTAATAGAGACAGTCCTGTCAATACATGGCTGTTCAATAGAAACTGCCATGGTTAAAGGTTGACTTAAGTCAACATATGGCTGTTCAATAGAAGCAGCAATAGTTGAAATTAAGTCCACATTATACCGTTCCACAGGAATGGTATCGTTTTTAATACAATATAGTAGCGAACTAGCTATATTACGTCTGTAATAATCAGAAATGTTAAAATTATTTATTGAAAAATTGAAAAATTTGCTGTAACTGAATGCGTTACTGTCAATTATTCTACATTTATTATTATAAACAGACAAAGTGTGTAATTTTAAATTGCACTTATGTCTGTAATTGTTTTCATTAGATGTCAATAATTTACTGTAGGGAAAGGCAAACATAATTATATTTTTAACATTTAGATTTAACAATTTGTCAAAGTATTTCTTTATATGCCTTGAATTTGCATTTCCCCTTCTCCCAATGAAAATTACCAGTGTAGTATCCGGAGTATACTTCATGCTTATAATACGATCAACAATTTGTATAAAATTTGCTCCTGGATAACAAAAACTAGTAAACTGAGCACCAGATGTTCGTAGTATGTGACTCATATTTTTTCCTATTTCATCACTAAACATTATAAAACTATTTGAATTTTTTGCACAATTTTTCACCATCGAAGACTGTGGTAAGTGAATGGACTCTTTACCGGCTGGCTCAGTCAGTTCACTCATTGACAACGGGCCTTCGCTCTGAAATGAAATTTGTGCATGAGATTGCGAGTAATCCTGGATGTTAATTTGGGCTGTGTTAAACTTAACCGTAATATCGAACAAATTTTTATTAAGAGATTCAACTTCTGATTGAAGTTGATGTATCTGTGTGTCATAATGGCTAATATAATGTGCTAATTTCTGTTTGTTTCTAGCTAATTCGCTAGTTAATTTTTGCTTTTCATTAATTAGATTTTTGGTTTTGGTGTATAGTTTTCTTTTCAAAACAGTTAATAATTTTAACTTTTTTTTGTTGGACTTTACAATTTTTTTATATTTCCTTTTACTTAAATTGAAAGAGTGACTGGGCATGTTAATGGTACCATAACTCAAATTAATGTCATTAGAACAGCCACAGTCTCGGAAGTCAGAGCTAGTAATCAGCTCGTCATACAGGGACTGTGTCTGCGATAACTCAAATGTTGCAATGTGACTTTTAAGCTGAGATATTTGGCTATGCGCACTCCTAAGCTCAATTTCCAAATCATCAGCACGCTTGAGATTATTCTCAAACATACTAATGTCCTGCTGATACTTATCGAGTTTTCCCTGAAGGTCATCTCTGTCCTCCCGGATGCTTGTCAGCTCAACATGCATTTTGGACATCTCGCTTTTGAGCAAGGAGTTTTGCTTCACCAAATCTTCTATACCGGCCTCACTATCAGTCCTCTCTTTCATCAATTGCTCACAGGTAGCTTGTGAAGATTTTAGCTCCTGTAATGCAGTTTTTAACTGTGCATCAATATCTTTAAGATATGCACTTCTGGTCATAATCTTGTTGGGATACATATTTAGGTAATTAAAAATTATTTTCAAAATAACTAATAAAATAAAATAGTATTAATATTAAGTAGGTAAGTACCTACATGAATAATTGAAATTTATATTAAAAAATACTTTTATCAATAACAATGTAAACAAAAGAAAAGAAAACAATACTCTCCAGGATATGTCCAAGTATTTAGGTTAAGGTGGCAGCGAAATTATAGAAATATCCTAATTATTTAATAGAATTAACTAAATTAAAGCGAAATTAATTATAAAGTATTAATAAATAATATTCAAGTGGGTAATTTTAATCAAGTCAGTATGAACACTTGTTGATAATTTTTAACATTGCAAAGTTTACAGCATAGTCACATCGTCACGAACACTGGTACACGAAAATCCTATTATAATAATCAATTAAAACCTTATTACAAGCTAAATATACAAAATTAAACATTATTTAAATATAATTTTATACGACATCAAAGTTGACATTTTGAATGCCACAGAGCAAAACTGTTAGTCGGTAATGGTCGCTAGCGACTACATTCGATAGGTTTTTTACTTATGCAACTCATGTTTTAGTTCTGGTTCTGGTTACTGGTTTTAGTTCTTTGGTGACCGCTAGAGGCGCTGTACAATTTTTCATACAAATATTTTACGTTCTCGTTCATCTCTCGCTAGCGATTTCGGTAGTCATAAACTCATGGTAGTGCTACTGATCATAAAAATAAAGTACTCGCGAGTTCAATGTAAAATGAAATTTGTTCTTTCGCATTAAGGTTCAATCGCTCTTTCGTTTGATAGGAGTTGATTTGCGGAAAGCGGGCATCGAACGGTTGTATCAGATTCGCATACAATTCGCATGATTGCCAACGTAGAAAATATCGGCTGTTTTTGTGTAAATTTTTTTGGGGAATATGGAAACATTGTGCGATCCTTTCCGGAAATCTAATGTTTATTCGCCTTCATTATGACAATTTGAATTTATTATGAATATCATTATTATAATTATGCATTACCATAAAATTACAACGCCTTAGTTTTGTGAGATTAAAAATCATATAAATAAGAGAGCTTTTTTTTCTCTATTTTTTCGATCGTAGCTTGATTAATGCTTTTAGTAGACATTAAAACCGACACCGGTTAAAGTCAGACAGACTTCAATGCTAACTTAAGCTACGATTTATACCATAAAAAACCACCGAGCGCCGATTTCGCCATTTCGTTAGGATTACTGGGAGGAACAACCAAAAGTTTGAGTTGAGGTTTGTTAGACTAATGACAGACTATGTCTGACTAATGACAGTTGACTAGGACTTTAACGATTATACAAGTATTATTACATCCTGGGCATAGATAGAATTCTTGACTAGATTTTTGTCTTAGTATTTATGTTTACGAAGATTGTTACTTTTCTCACGCACACAGTTTACCTCTCGATCAATTTTTTTGTCTCTAAGAGTAAGTGATAATTATTTCTAATCCACAAACCAAAACGAAAAATTCTCATAAAAGTGGGCCAACCGGGATTCAAACTTGCGTCGACCGAGTCTGCGGCCGATTGCTCGGCTCATTGCTCTATCTTGTTTTTATTTTTAATTTTATTTGTTGTGCCTGAATTAGGCTTGTAACCTATTTAGTTGCAAGGAAAGTTATTATTTGATATTAGATTCTTATTCTATATCAAATAATAATAATAATAAAATTCAATAAAATTTTAACTCGAGGTTAAGCTCTACAAAAATCTATTTTAAGGAAACAGTTTACTTGTAGTTGGCAACATTACGACCAACCAAACAAAAACAAAACTCTACCAACAAAACGAAAATCACTTCGAGATTCGTCAAAGCGGCGTGCGCACGCATTTTGCCACATTTTGCCAACCTAACGGCAAACACGTCACCGTATAAACGTTCATCAATGGTATTTCGCTTTTAAATCGAAATAAAAACCATTAGCAGCCAACGCAGTGCAATGAATACGCGAAACAAGTACATCGATTTGTGTTCTATAAAGTGTGTCCTAAAATCCATTGTATGGAGTGATTTAATTTCATAATATCCGACATTTACAACAGTGGATCGATCGCTAAAAATTTTCAATGGTATCCAGAACTCAAATATTACAAAATAGTGACAATTTTTTTTTATTAAAAAAGGTGACAATGATAACGTGAATCAAAATGCATGTGTTCTCTTTTACAAAAAATATTCACCCATGTAAAGACTACATAAATTGATGTTCACGTGTGTTTAAAAATGAACTCATTTTTAAATTTTCAAAAAAAGATGTTCAACGTTTTAAAGTTAAAAAATAATAATATATTATATTTACAAGTGTTTTGGAGACGAGAGTAGAATGATTATTTAATAACTTTAGTACCTAACTAAAGTGTTTAGTGAAAACCGACATGTTTTATCGCATTTCTAGCTTACGCTTGAACTCGAGGGACAGAGAAGCCCCACAAAATTTTAATACCAGATTTTATTTGTAAAAAAACTAACGCGACTGACTGCATTGCGTATAATTTTTTTTAATTAATCTGTGAAATTATAGTGCTCAAAATGATGTGGCCATCGTCACAGGCGAGCAAAATATTGACCCTACTTCTAGTGGTCACAATTGTCTACTGCATAGTCATGGATACGTTTCTGTTTCTAAGAATACAGAATTATAGAATAGATATTTTCGAGAGCGCGTCGGACAATTCTACACAGGACACGTCGACGTACAAATCCGCGGATAAATCCGAAGATAAATCGGACGAGGCGAACTACGAAGATGTGACCTGGATACCGTGTAACGTAAACCCGTTGTGTCATCCGACCGTGAAAGCTGTGATGGTCGATCACATAAACCATTATATTTACGGACCCCTATGCGCTATATTAGACATAGGCTTAGATATATCTGTTCGTATGGTTTTTTTGACGCCCAATATGATTTCTTTCTTTCATGTTTTTGTCGCGATTGTGGCCGCTAAATTGCTGACTTGTCAGAATTTAGCGGCGCGTAGAGTCGCCGTGTTGTTGTTTCAAATAAGAATGTTTTTGGACGACCTGGACGGTCACGTAGCCAGAGAGAGGAAGCATATTAAGGGGGAGAGGTCCGAAGTGGGCACATTAGGCTATTGGGTGGATGGTATATGCGATTTGATAGGCGTGATAGCTATGATGGTGGGTATACTTTTGTATTTGAAAAACAATCCTCCTAGGCGCGGTTATAAAGATACATCGGTGAGCACATTGCCTTATCACCAGTTGAAGGAAATTAATTCCAGTGAGGATATAGAGAAGGAGCACACTACAGATGTGGGTATTTCGTACAAAACCAAAGTGACCTTTCAGAGGGTAGTTCAGGTTTTAGGTCTATTTTCAGGTCAAATGGTGCTATCTTCTTTGTCTTGGAATAGGTATATAGATGTATATCAGGAGTTGTTGGAGAATTGTACGGAGTATAGTGTGTTTAGGCGGGAAAGTATGTTCAGGTCGGGTAGGTTTTTTCTGGCCACAGGTCTCTGGAGGGTTGTGAACCCTCACAGCTACCTTCACCTGCTCTCGCTGGCCATTTTCTGTGATAAAACCTGGGCATTCTTGAAGGTGGTACACTATAGTGGGTACTTGTGCTTGGTAACGGCCGTCGCTTCTTCGGAATATTTGGTTGAGAATATTCGTGCTTATGTCTCTAATGGTGCTGATGGCTTATGACTCACTTAACTTAGAAATAGTTAGTATCATTCACTATCTTCCAATAACGTGTAATTTTTGTTTATAAATAACGTTGATTCCATGTGATGGTGTAAAAACATTGCAAAGGTCCAGCAATGGGCAAATATTGTTAGACTTATGTTTTTGTGATGATAAAAGAAATACCTACTTATTTAAGGTGTTGCTTCCCAACTTTGTATTTGTTCGGTTGGTATGTTAAAGAAGGGTGATAACTGATTAGTGAAGTAGGACTTGAAAACGACTTCCGAATTATTTTAAAACATTTGAAAGTCGTAATTTTAAACTCACAGTAGATATTTTCTAAAGGCGGCTACACACTTCGCGTCACTTGCAAACGAACAAAGCGAATTTGCGAGATTGTTGATTAGTGCATTAACACTCGCTGTAGTTTGCTCATGTTACGTGTGCACTCGAAGTTTCATCTTCGCGATTCTAGGAATCACGCGTCTCATCCCCTATTTTCGAAACCATTTCTTACCTATTTTAAGATTTATTTTTACTTTTTTATATTACTAGTAATACAAAAAAAATGTATATTATTTTCTGTAAAAACATTCCTCGTGTAACGTCTTTCCAATAGTGAAATCCGTTGCATAGTTTAAAAGATCTAAGCTTATATACATGCAGAAGCACAGATGGCGGGAAAATGCTTTGTTTTCCTTGTAAGTAGAAAGAAAATTATTTATTTCTTCTGTATTTTACAGCTAAAATAAGATCGGCGTTTTCTAAACGAATTTTAATAACGGTTCAATTTTCGCGTCTTCGTCCGCGTTCTGGATAATATGTCCTTTCTGCTGTCCCAGACAACGTGTATGCAAAATTTCATTGTGATCGGTTCAGTAGTTTTGGCGTGAAAGCGAGACAGACAGATTTACTTTCGCATTTATAATATTAGTAAGGAAGTAAGGATACCTACTGTAGTAGTGAACTGACGAGAGATCGCACGATCGATGTAGTGTGTAGCCGCCTTTAGAAGTTATCTGTGAATCTGTGACTTATTGATTGTGATTGATATTCTTCCATCTTCCATCTAAAAAAAATTTGAAATTAACATTCCTAGATAAGCTTTAAAGACTCAAATGTTAGTCTTAGTTTATTTTTTGAACACATATTTCGGCCAACTTGATTTCATTATTGTTGATCCGATCAAAATGTAACAAATTTGTGTGTTTGTGTGTTTGTAACGTTTTAATTTAGTTACATATTTACGAATAGTGATTACTTTTCAAACGTATTATTATACTTAAATATTTATTCGTTCAAAACAAATGCCTTTCTTATATCACGTGTAGAACGTTTCAAATTTTAAGCTATGTTATAATTTAATTTGCGACTATTTGTATTGTTCAAGTCTAAAATGTTGAACAGATCAAAATGTATTTAAATACTTCAACAGACAGATTTACTATTAGGGCAAAATAATTATTGTTTTCAACTTTATTTATGTTTCAATGTCCGTTACTGTTGTGATAGATAACACAGCCACACCACACATTAGATAGCAAAAAATATATTATAACAGATTGCTGTTTAATTATGTACTTAATATATATTTATTTGCCGAGATTTTTCAATAAAATCGTTAGATTTTTTTTTTTTGTCAAATTGCATGATTGTATTGAGTCAATTGAAAAACTCACAATCAAAAATATTTTCTTCCAATACTTTGCGTTATTTTATTGACTTACCTAATAGTTAGAGATAATATTTTTTTAGAGGTCTTCAGACGTGACGAATATTGATGTAGTTTACCGTTAAGATACCGTCAGTGGTGAGCCTTGTACCGTTCGGTAAACTTTGGTGCTACTATAGTCATTGTCGCCGTAGACAGTTAGTGGTTTTTGTAATTGCAAGAAAAAATACTCTTCCATAAAGATAATAAATTCAATCGAAATATTTATTTATCAACAAGTTTCTTTCAGTAAACTCTCATGATTTTCGTTTTATATTGTGTTAATTAATTTTTTAAATATTGCTTATTATTCGCCAAAGGAAATAAAATAAATAAAAAATATATATTCATAAAAATCTCAATAAACTAATCTTATTACTCAATATTAGATATGCAATACAAACTTATGAAAAATGTACCTATTAAATTTTAAATATTTTAAATAGTTAGGACAATTTTATTTATGATGGTTAATAATAGTTGTGCCAAAGTTTTTTAAAAATTTAAAAAATAAATTCGTTAAATTCCATTTCAAATATAAAACGACTTTCAGTAACTATATTAAAAAAAGCCTTTAACATTAACGCTTATATTATTATCTTGAAGTTAAGCCCTTTGTAGTCTATTCCTGCATAGTTTAACGGTCTTTTCATTAGTGAAAACCGCATTAAAATCGGTCGTGTAGTTTAAAAGATATAAGCGTACATACAGACGGCGGGAAGCGACATTATTTTTTTATACTATAATAATATTTAAATATGTTTTGGTTTCTCAAATATACTTAGGTATTTATTTCATTACAGCAATAAGTTGCTAATAATAAGTTATTTTAATAATGACATGTATTTTTTTTTTAAATTTTAAGTGACAATAGAAATATTGATAAAATATGTATTTTGTGCTCATCATTTTGTCATTAAGTAGGGACGTTTTTGTTTCCTAAAAATGCTTAGGTGCTTAGTATTTAATTGCAGCAATAAGTTGCTAATAATAAGTTTTTATTATAATTGTAAGTGACCAATAGTATTTATTGTGTTAATAAAAAAAACAATGATAAATTGTTTATTTTGTTATTAATTAAGTAGAGAGAAGCTACAAGCATATTCATTACTGTAACATACCGTTAATTGGGTACAACTCACCGTTTAACTGAATGTTAATGTTTTGTTACGAGTGTAAGTTAACATTATACTACAACCGCTAGTAAAGAAAAAAATATATTTAAAAAGCACATGTATATGTATTTTTAATGGAAATCGTTATAGGAGGCAC
Organism: Synanthedon vespiformis; assembly: GCA_918317495.1. Lineage (NCBI taxonomy): Eukaryota > Metazoa > Arthropoda > Insecta > Lepidoptera > Sesiidae > Synanthedon > Synanthedon vespiformis. The sequence goes on along the minus strand of OU906971.1, from coordinate 556,637 downwards.
ACATGGTCGTTGTACACCTACTTTGTCCACCTGGGTGAACACTGGCAACAGATTTTCTTGCCTGTAGTCCACCTATGTTCACCCAGGTGGACCCCGGACACAGTTTTTCTTGTCCATAGTCCACCTATGTTCACCCAAGTGGACCACGGTCACAGTTTTTCTTGCCCATAGTCCATCTGGGTGAAGATAGGTGGACTACGGGCAAGAAAAAATGTTAATTCCCGTAGTCCACCTATGTTCACCCAGCTGGACATTGGACCTATTTTAAAATAGTCCATTGTCCAATGTCCTGCGGTTATGGATTGTCGAGTTAATAAAAAAATAATGATTCTTCCTTTATTAATGTGATAATAACATCCTTAAAAGTGTGATTAATTATATTATTTTTCCAAGATCTGATAATATTTTTCTTCTTTTATTCAATAATAATATTTTGATGTTAATTATTGTAACATGATAACTTTTGAATTTAGAATTTTAATAACACAAGTTACTCGTATATTAAGTTATTCTTAAAACTTTAAGTACATACGTAAGTGAAGAGAATGTAATTTATAAAATTTTTTGGTTGATTTAATTTTTTTTATGTCGGTTTGATATAGGGGAAATTGCATTTTAAAAATGTTGATATTATCTATGGTCTGGTGAAAGTTAAAAGTCTGAAGTGAAACATATTATGGTATCTGTGATTTTTAATTAAGTACTTAATAATTATGTTTAATTAGTTTCTTAGTTATGAGAGAATGTCGTTATGAATGTAAAGAATGTATTTTGTTGAAATGAATAAAAAAATATATGATTATATTAATGTCATTTGTTTTTTTTTTTTTTTATAATTTGATTAACAAATTATAATTTGAACTACCGAGACTTTTCACTAAAGAATCAATTGAATTTCCAAATTGAACTAGTGCGAATAAACCCTTACATTTGTGGTGCTGTAACAGATTTGTCCAGTTTTGTTCGATTTGATCTAGATCTGATATATTGAGAATAGGTTTTATGCGATTGAGCCCAAAAAGAAAACTGCCATGTAATACTTAACAGCACATTATGTACTGCTGGGTTTTGCTGTTCCCGGTGGTTCGATTAATCGAACCAACTGGACAAAAAAGTTCACATAGTCTGATCCGTTGATACTTAAAGGATATAGTAGATTCAATGTCTCAAACAAAATAACCGCGAAAAAGAGTCCACTGGATTTTTTTATACATGCTATTCACTCGTTAATTTCTGGTAAAAAGTTGAATAATTTAAATGTTGCATGAACTGATTTGAACCTTAACAGTTAGTAATAATTATTATTTTATTTATTTATATATTTAAGATACACCAACAGTACACGTGTTAAAATTATCTATACTTCTATACTTACTAATATTATAAAGAGGAAAGATTTGATTGTTTGTTTGTATAGAATAGGCTCCGAAACTAGTGTACCGATTTGAAAAATTATTTTACCATTAAAAGCCCACATTATCCGTGATGAACATAGGCTACTTGGGGAACATAGGGAAAAAGCTTCATTCCTACGGGAAATCTAAAATAAAAGTAAATGCTAGCGGCTTGGCCCGGGAGATAGCGCCATCTATCCAAAATACGGTAGATGGCGTTTTATACTTTTCTACGCGGACGAAGTCGCGAGCACCAGCTAGTTCATGATATTTACATTAAAAACGTATATATTACAATAGTTTTATACAAAAAGATAATTATAGCTATACCGGGTATATACATTATATAATTATAGATATACATATACACAAGTAGCGTACGCTGCATTACATGCAGAAGTTACATACAACCCATTTTTTAATTCATTCAAATAATGGTTCAAGTCGTAACACATGTTCACCTTAAGGACGACTTTGTGCAACTAATTTGAAATATCAGCCCAAGCTGTGAGTGCGGTGATGTTCTACTATTCCACTATTAGTGAAGCAACCTAGAATCTAGTGTATATTATCCCAATAGATCGAACTACGTAGTAGAACAACGTGGCTATTCGTTGAGAGAGTAAGGGAATACCAGAGTCCATTTCTTATTCCTTCCTTCCTAATCCCTTGTGAAAGTCTGCAGAGGTCTACATCTTACTAAAGTCTCATTAAGAGTAATTATTTTGGACTGTTTGTTACAAAACTACTATTTTTATCTATCAAATTTTAAGCATTATTATGTGTATCGTAAACGTTTGTTTGTTTGAACGCGTTATTCTCAGGAACTACTGGTTCGAATTGAAAAACTCTGTGTTGGATAGTCCATTTATCGAGGAAAGCTATTAGGCTATATAACATTTTTAACGCAGACAAAGTTGCGGCCATCAGCTAGTACAGTCAGCTACATAAGTCGATTAACACATTTAAAAGTGCATAACAACGTAACACTCAACGCGCCATACTCACGACTAGAGAACAAAATACACTTCACGTACAAACGATTGTATAAAAAGCTTCATTCAGTTTTGCACTTTTGAATGTGTTAATCGACTTATGCGGCCGACTGTACTAGCTGACGCCCGCGACTTCGTCCGCGTTAAAAACATTATATATCCTAATAGCCTTCCTTATGCGGGCGACTGTACAATGTACATATTTATATAAAGTCATTCAAATTCAAATGCACGCTTGCTATTGTTTCGCCATCTAGAAAGAAAGAAAGAAAGAAACAGCCATAGACAGACACTCACGTCAACTTATATAACAACCCGTTGAAAAAGTGGGACTTGACCTGACTGCTTTGGACTTGACGGACCTTTTTGGAAAACTAAGAAAAATTATAGACTTGACTTGACTTCGACTTGACTGACTAGTCTCGGGATCTGCTATTTTTGATTTTTTATTAAAAAAAGGCTATTACAAATTGCTATTTTTACTAATGACACTGGCAAAATGATCGGAGAAGATCTGATGGAGCCAAGACATTAAAAGAGAAGAAGAAGAACAACCCGTTTTTGCGTCGGGCGTCGTCGTCGGGGCATTAAAATCTAAGTGTTGAGTTTTTTTGTTTCAGTATGTCCAATCGATCGGCCACCGAGTATGCGTGACTCAGCCTCGCGTGGCCGCCGCCGTGTCCCTCGCGTGTCGCGTTGCCGAAGAACTTGGCGAACCGCTTGGCGACCGCGTTGGCTACGCCGCCGGCATGACCGCCGTGCGAACACCAGAGAGTGCCGTTGTGGTGAGTGATTTAAACATTTGAAAGGACTCTTCAGTTTATGTTAAGGTCGACAGACAGGCTGACGGTCTTATAACACAAGCAACGCCATAAGTGCTACACGTGCGCTGCAGACCATAGAAGGATTAAGGGTAAGGGATAAGGGTGGGATGGGGTAATGGGCTCTGGCATCCCTTACTCACTCACAGAAACACAAAAGCACATATGCTTTAATTTCACGGTGGTATTCTGTAAGGTGGTGGTTACTGCCTCCAAACGGGCTGCCCAAATGGCTGCGAAACGCAGTGTGCCCTGCTACTACTTTTCAAATCCAGACCAGAGTCAATTTTGAAAATTATATTAAAATTAATTAATTATTAATTAATTGTTATTGTAAAAACGATTTTTCTAATTGTTAATAACATTTTTATTAGTAAATCTGTAAGTGTATGTATGTATGTATGTTCCTCCATATTTTCACGAAACTTGGTTTAATTATTTAAAATTTAATTTCATGAAAGGAAATTCATGAATTTCCTTTGATTGTACGTCTCGTGATTTTACACGGCTTATTGTTTTCCATTGTTAATTTAATATGGTTCGTTAACCCGTAAAGGGTCAATGTTTGCATTGTAAACATTTATGTACGGCATTGTATTCTTTGATAAAATCTTACCCGTTTCTCGAATGATAATGAGCGCTGAAGTAAAAAAAATATCAAGCGACAGAATTGTCCAAAAAATATCTGATTTAATGCTCACATACATTAATTAATTAAATTAATTATACTATAAATATCTTCACACACTCCACACAGCACCATCTAGTTCAACAGTAAGCAACCAATGCTTGTATTCTACACTAATATTATAAAGAGGAAAGATTTGATTATTTGTTTGTTTGTATTGAATAGGCTCCGAAAGTACTGGACCGATTTGAAAAATTCTTTTACCATTAGAAGCCTACATTATCCGTGATGAATATAGGATACTTTTTACCGCGGGAAAATGCTTCATTCCTACGGTAAATTTAAAATAAAAGTAAATACTAGCGCCTTCGCCCGGGAGATTAGGTTTACCTCGCAGAGATATATTACTTCGATCGGTGAAACAACTAACATGACAACTGCTTGGTGATATTCCACGGTAGATGGCGTTTTATACTTTTCAACGCGGACGAAGTCGCGAGCACCAGCTAGTATAATATATAATGTCAAAAGAGGTTTCATTTTCGATTCCAGTTCATGACAGAGGGAGTCTTACTCCGCGAGATGTTTGCATCACCCCTCCTCATGCAATACTCGTGCATCATACTCGACGAGGTATATAATCACTTTTCATTTGGTTTTGCTGCTCGTCGAATCATCGACAAAAGAGAGCTTTTTTTTTATGAAAAAGACCGCAGGCAAACTGACCACCAAGTTTACCGGCGACATAAATGTTCTAAAACATCTAAACACATCTGGTTCTACAACATTTAAACCAGTTCTTAAAAAATTAAAATCATTTTCAAGACTTCACCAAGTCTTGGCTCTTCCTGACAGAAAAGTGCTTAATAATTTTTCGAAAAAATATACGTCGAATGACTAGTCACTTCTTCATATCTAACGCAATGAAAGAAGTGCATAAAATATTATCTAATGAGATATGTTTTATCTATACTTACTAATATTATAAAGAGGAAAGATTTGATTGATCATTTGTTTGTTTGTATAGATTAGGCTCCGAAACTAGTGGACCGATTTGAAAAATTCTTTTACCATTAAAAGCCGACATTATCCGCGATGAACATAGGCTACTTTTTACCGCGGGAAAATGCTTCATTCCTAAGGGAAAACGGGTAATAGGACAACGGGTAGTAAGAATTTTATCCTTCCGTACTTATCTTTTTCACATATAACGTCTAAACGGCTGAACCGATTGGGTTGAAATTTTATATGGCTACTTCGATGGTTTCCTGGATGATTTAAAAATACAATTGGACTCGGTAGGTGGCGCTGCTGTCGGTATGTCAACTACTAAACGGCTTGACCGATTGGGTTGAAATTTTGTATGTGTATTTCCTTTCCATGGTTTCACAGACACGAATGTATTATATTTTATAAAGTTACGCGGACGAAGTCGCGTGCAACAGCTAGTAAAGAATAAAGTAGTTAATAAGCACGATAGATCATAAAGGGAATCTTTTCACAATGATAAAATATAGGTATTTTTTTAGGTGATAATAAATATTATTTTTTATTATTAACTAAAAATACCTAAAATATATTTATATTTTACTTCCAGGTTCACGAAAGGTCTCAAATGACCGATGTGTTGATGGGATTGCTGAAGAAAATTGCTAGAGTAAGTATTCATTTTATTTTCGTGCATTTAATTTAATATTAGAAACTAGCTTCGCTGTGGTTAAGTCTTGGCTAATTGCCACTTTAAATGTGACAGAGGTTCTCGTTGGCGAGTTCTCGAGTTCTCCTCGCTTTCGGCAGATGGCGATGTAAAAAAAAAAGCTATTTTCTGGCGATCGAGATGATAATATTATGCGAAAAATAGATAGATCAATCCTTGAAGCGGTTTGCATATTGTGTAAAAATTTAGATATTTAAAGATAAAGACAAAATTAGATTAGATATTTAAAGATAAAGATAAGATTAGATAGATAAAGACTTCTCGGCAAATGTGCGCAGAATTCTATTTTTAGATGTTTGAGCGGGCAGTGGAGCGTGAGCGGCTGAGTCTACCAATAACGCGTGCCGACACGTTATTGGTAGACTCAGTCGCTACACACCTCCCGCACTTGGTCCGCGCGTCTCGAGTCTCTTGGGTACTGTTGCGTACAGATTGTTTTATCGTATTACTTAGTAATACGTCATGGTGAATAAATGCCTAAAAACAACGTTCTTCTTCGACATCGCACGATGATTTTATGGAAGGAATATCAACACTGCCTGTAATGTTAAGTTAGTGAGGTGAATAATTACGAAATAAGAAAAAGAAATGTCATTTTCCTTAGCAATTTTGTGCGCAATTGTACACATGCGCCGATTGCCCCCACAAGTGTCTCCTTCAAACCTTAGTATAATAATTCAGGTATAGCAATTTAACACTGCAAAAGTTTTATTTTGTAATTTTGAATATGTACCTACCTACATAAGTATGTGTAATGAGAGTGATTATTTTCTAATTAAAGTTTTCGTGTCGAAATAGTAAATACGAAATATTATACGGTTTCCTTTTTCATTTGCTTGTACATTTTTAGCCAAGGACCTGCAGTTACATTTAAGTTTATCCGGCTAATGATAGAGGAAACTAACATTAACATCTCCTCGAAGATGAACCTAAGTTTAGCCGGCTAATTTTTAGTTTATGTTCACACCTATCTTTAGCCGTAACATATACATAATATAGATTATTGGTGCAATATGTGGATATTATCTAATATGTGGATAAAAATCAACAAATAAATTATTTTGATTGTAAAGTTTTGAAGTATTCTTTCATTCATAGGTATATTATTATAATAAAAAGAATCTCTTGTCTCTCTTTACAGAAACGCAAGAATCTCAAGATCATCGTATCGTCGGCGACAATGGACGCCGAGTTCCTGAAGGACTTCTTTGACTTGAAGGACAAAAAGGACATAAACAAACCGAGCACATCTGTCATCATGTCCATGCAGGGGAGGGTTCATCCGATCGACGTCTTCTACACTGAAGGTATTGAAGGTTGCACTTATATTTTACTTGAAATCATGACAGAGGACACAGACAGACATTCAAAGAGAAAGACAGACAGATACAGACAGACAAACAGGGAGTCAGATAGACAGACATTCAAAGAGAAAGACAGACAGACACAGACAGACAAATAGGGAAACAGATAGACAGACAGAGACAGATACACAGACAGACAGAGACAGATACACAGACAGACAAAAAGACAAAGCCAGACAAACAGAGAGACAGACAGATAGACAGACAATCAAAGAGAAAGACAGACAGACAGAGTGAGACAGACACAGACAGACATACATACATACAGACAAAGACAGAGACAGACACACAGACAGAGACAGACAGACAGATGCAGAGACAGACAGACAAATAGACAAATAGAGACACACAGACAGACACACAAGCATACATACATACACACAGACAGAGAGACAGACAGACAGAGAGACAGACAGACAGACAGTAGTAGTTTTGTTTTGCTCTATGTAAAGATAGTATTGAAGATGTAATGTTTAAAAAGTTAAAAGGTGATTCGCAGAACCGGTTGCGGACTACGTGAAGGCCACAGTGGAGACTGTCATCAAAATTCACGAGAACGAAGCCTTTGGCGATGTCCTGGCGTTTCTCACTTCGCAGGTATTCAACCTATTTCTACCTTATACCAATTGCACAAACAATTTAACATTTCAAACTTTATAAAATACTAGCTGCCTTTGTAACTTTGTAAACTATATAATTAAACCTTCCTCGATAACCACTCTCGTTTTTGAGTTTATCGCGAACAGACAGACAGTCAGACGCGGCGGACGACTTTGTTTTATAATGTGTAAGGATAATATAAATTGAACCTTCAAGTGTTTGTGGATTTTATATTTTTATCTATACTAGTTTTATAAAGAGAGGACATTTGTGTGTTTGTAATGATGGAATAAACTCAAAAACTAGTGGACTCATTTTGAAAATTCTTTCACCCATAGAAAGCTATTTTATCAGCGAGCAACATAGGGCTTACTATATATTATAAAACAAAGTCCTCCGCCGCGTCTGTCTGTCTCTCTGTCTGTCTGCCTGTCTATCTATCTCTCTTTGTGTCTGTCTGTCTGTCTCTCTGTCTGTCTGCCTGTCTATCTATCTCTCTTTGTGTCTGTCTGTCTGTCTCTCTGTCTGTCTGCCTGTCTATCTATCTCTCTTTGTGTCTGTCTGTCTGTCTGTCTGTCTGTCTTTTTGCCTGTCTGTCTGTCTGTCTCTCTTTCTGGTGTCTGTCTGTCTCTCTGTGTCTGTCTATCTCTCTATGTGTCTATCTATCTGTCTGTCTGTCTCTCTTTCTGGTGTCTGTCTGTCTCTCTCTGTGTCTGTCTATCTCTCTATGTAGCTGTCTGTCTGTCTGTTCGCGATAAACTCAAATACTACTGCACCGATTTTCACGCTGTTTTCACCAACGGATAGAGTGGTTCTCGAGGAAAGTTACGCGTGCGAAGTCGCCGTGCAAAAGCTAGTGAATAAAAAAGAAAATGTCGTCTTTTCAGGAGGAGATACTGTCGGCCTTAGACACTTTGCAAACGTACGCCGAGCAAAACAACATAAAAAACGCACACAGAAAGCAGTTCCCGAGCGGAGTGGCGGCCGCCGACATGTCAGTGTTGCCAATGTACGGAAATCTGCCGCATTACAGGCAGATCAAGGTGTTTCAAATGGCCGACAGGAACGTCAGGAAAGTGATACTGGCCACAAACATTGCGGAAACGAGCGTCACAATACCAGGAGTCGTTTATGGTGAGCAAAAAAATAGAACGCCACACACGCACGCACGCGCGCACAAACACATACACAAACGCACACGTACGCATGCACGCCCATACGCAAACTCACGTACGCACGCACGCACGCACACGCAAACCCACACGTACGCACGCACGCACTCGCACACAAACGCACACGCACAAATTGCTTACACGTACGCACTCATGCACAAACGCACACGCACACACTAACACACACACGCAACGCCCCATGCTTTAGAACTAATAAGTAATTAACTTATGTTCTATTATTGGCTAGTGACCCCAGTAACTGTTAACCAAACGGTCGCGGGTTCGAATCCCGCCAGGGTCAAATGTTTATATGTTAACATTTCACCTTTGTGCCTGACTCGTGGATGTTTTGTATTTATAATAAGTATGTATTTACAAAAAAAAAGTAATCTATGTATAACGTAACTGTCTAGTGTCAATAATACGAGCACATTGTTAACACATAAACATTTGTCCCTAGCGGGATTCGAACCCGCGACCGTTTGGTTAACAGCTACTAGGGTCACTAGCCACTAGACCAAACGTGTCGTCAAATGTATGTGATGGTTTGATTTGATTTGTGTTTCAGTAACAGATTGTGGCTTCCATAAGATGCCTTTCTTCGACCCTTGTTTGGGGGTCGAAAGTTTATGCGTGACTCCAATCTGTAAGGACAACGCCACACAAAGGGCGGGACGAGCCGGACGAACCGCTCGCGGAAAGTGTTACAGGTAAAACGTCCTCAGATTGAATAAAAACTAAAGATATAGGCCTTGCGGACGACGAAGTGAAGTCGGTTTGATTACTTTTCAGGTGTTAGGTCTTTTGTCTGGAATCCATAACACAAGCATTAGTGCTTAATGTGGAAATAGGCATTTTGATTTTTTTTTATTCTCAGATTGTATACGGAAAGCGAATACGAGAAATTGCCACCGAGAATTCCTCCGGAGATATGTAGGACCGATCTCTCTTCTGTTCTGCTGCAGCTTAAGGCGCTTGGGATACACAATCTGTTAAGGTGAGCGCCATCTGTTGGCTGGTATTCAGTTGAGATTATCTCAACTGTGGAACGTCCACTGTGAATTTTGGTCGAAAAACCAAAATTTGAATTTTGGTTGAAAAATCTTTGTGAATTTTGGTCGAAAAACCAAAATTTGAATTTTGGTTGAAAAAACTTTGTGAATTTTGGTCGGAAAACCTTTGTGAATTTTGGTCGAAAAACATTTGTGAATTTTGGTCGAAAAACCAAAATTTGAATTTTGGTTGAAAAATCTTTGTGAATTTTGGTCGAAAAACCAAAATTTGAATTTTGGTTGAAAAAACTTTGTGAATTTTGGTTGGAAAACCTTTGTGAATTTTGGTCGAAAAACATTTGTGAATTTTGGTTTAATTTTTGCGTTTATATTAGAAGAAGTGACTGTTTAAATAAACAAGGGTGTCGATTTCAGATTTACTTTCCCCACCCCACCACCGGCCAAGTCTCTTCTCTCTGGTCTAGAAATGCTATACGCTTTGAAGGCCATAGACAAGAGTGGCAATTTGACTGACGATTTCGGAGTCAAAATGGCGGAACTTCCTCTGAGGCCTATGTGCGCTAAAATTCTATGCGTCAGTGGTGAGTTTTTTCATAAATAACGTGGTATGTGTATATGTGTATTAATATGTGTACGTGTATATGTGTATTGATGTGTGTGTATATATGTGCATTAATGTGTGTGTGTGTGTGTATGTGTATTAATGTGTGTATATGTGTATTGTGTACATATGTGCATTAATGTGTTTATGTGTATGTGTATGGGATCGATGGAAACTTGTGGTGTCGGAGGCCAAGATCCACTACGGGTCGCTGAGCCAAAGGAGTAAGTAAGTATATGTGTATTTATTTATTTATTTATTTATTTATTTATTTATTTATTTATTTATTTATTTTACAAGGCCCCCAACGAGGCAGGCATCTTAATATAACATTTGTGTCTGTGTATATGTGTATTAATGTGTGTCTATGTATATGTGTGTGTATATGAGTGTTAATGTGTGTACGTGTATGTGTGTGTGTATATGTGCATTAATGTGTGTATGTATATGTGCATTGATGCGTGTCTGTGTATATGTGTATTAATGTGTGTCTCTGTATATGTGCATTAATGTGTGTATATGTATATGTATGTGCATTTATGTATTGATGCGTGTCTGTGTATATGTGTATTGATGTACGTGACTATATTACCACCTTTCACCATTGACTCCGCCGTGATTCCGTTTTAGACGTACCTACTTTTTATGTGCCGCTTTACGGCCGCTTTGGCATTTGTGACGCAAAATCCATACTTGTAGTACTTCGATGGGATTACTCTATATACTCTATAATAAAACATGGATATGAATGGGCTCCCACAGGAGAGTATGGGTGCATAGAGGAGGCTTTGACCATCGTGTCCATGTTGCAAGTGGACAGTGCGTTTGTCAAATCGACAAGCGGAAAGGAAAACATAGCGGCCAAGATTTCCCGGAGAAACAATTTTGAGGTAATTATTTTATTCACACTATCAGAACTATAAGGATTTTGCCTCTTTAGGCCTCTTGTCTCTTCAAGCTTTATGCCTTTTTTAAGCTTCTTGCCTCTTAAAGCCTCTTGTAAATTCAAGCTTTTTGCCCTTTTAAGCCTCTTACCTCGACAAAATTCTTGCCTCTTTAAGCCTTTTGTCTATTCAAGCATTTTTAGCCTCTTGATTTTGCCTCTTTAAACATCTTTTCTCTTCAAGCTTTTTCCCTTTTTTAATCCTCTTGTCTCTTCAAGCCTTTTGCCTTTTTAAGCCTCTTGCTTTTGCCTATTCTCTTTAAGCTTTCTCTCTTTTTTAATCCTCTTGCCTCTTTAATGCTCTTGCCTCTTCAAGATTCTTGCCTCTTTTAGCCTCTTGTCACTTCAAGCCTTTTGCCTCTTTTAGCCTCTTGTCTCTTCAAGCTTCTTGCCTCTTCTTGCTTCACGTTCGTTCGTTTAAATGTTGTAACTTTCCTCAGGTGGCGGAAGGAGATATAATAATGTACCTGAACGTGTTCGACGCATACAACAAAATAAAGTCGTCCCACAAGGACGAGAAAAAAGCTAGCAGGGCGTGCAAAGACTGGTGCAACAAGATGTATGTGAACCATAGAGTTATGGAAAAGGTCAGTATGGTCCCACTGTGGTCGTCAGAGTGCTTGCAGCAAATTTGTCGTTGCTTGTGTCCTAGGCAACGGTAACCACATACCATCAAGTGGACATAAAAAAATTGCTAAAAATATTTTTTTTTGTAATTTTTTTTTATTACGGTTTCGTGCTGAATATAGTCTTTATTCTAATGCTCGGTTTTTTCAAAAATCCTAGCGTTAAAATGCATATTATTTTATGTAAATTTTTGTAGGCCTGTGAAATAAGAAGAAGTTTGGAGAAATTGATAAAAGATAAATTCAAAATGGTGGACAAAGTCTTCGAAGGACCAGATTTGGGATCGGGTATGTTTTCATTATACTCTACTTATAACGGTTGATTTTAATGTGACATAAAAATTAAAGTAATATTTAAAAAAAAATCATATATAAATCAAAGTGTTTTTAAATTTAAAAATTTTAATTTTTTTTTAAATAGTCAATAGAAAAACTTTAGGTACAAGACAAGTGGAGGAATTTGTCGTCCGGTGAAATTTACACGAAAATAACTCTGTCGGAAAAATCCTACCCTGGCGTTTAAAGGGTTAAACGTGGCTGTGATAAACTCACTTTCAAATTGTACTTGTAGATAAATGCGTTCGCGTAATGACGTGTGTAGTGGAGGGTTTGTTCGCTCAAGCGGCCAGACTACACACGGACGGGACGTACCGTGGCACGCGGGGGGCCACGTTGCTTATCAGTCCAGAGAGCTGTGTGTATCGCACTCAGCAGCCGCAGTGGCTTCTGTTCGCGAGCGTCCAAAGTGCGACCAACGCCACTTACATGAGAGACGTGATGGTCATCAAGAAGGAGTGGCTATTGGAAATTGCGCCACATTTCTATAAGCAAACTTAATTAAAAAATTGTATTAAAGTGTATAGTGAAGTTTCATTTTCCTACTGTGCTAGTATTTTTCAAAGCGGACTGAGTCGCCGGCGCAAGTTAGTAATAAAAAATATAGTGAAGTGAAAACGAGTTGGGCAATGTTAGTATGGGGATAAAATACAGAACTAGAGTGACCGTCACGCTTAGTGAGCCGCACGCTCAGCTCACTGAACGTGACTGTGCGACGTGCGTGATCTACACGCTACACGCTAAATGAGCTACACGCTAAGTGAGCTACACGCTCAGTTAGCCACACGCTCAGTGACCGTCACACTCAGTGAGCCGCACTCTCAGTGAGCCACACGCTAAGTGAGCTACACGCTCAGTAGCTACACTCTCAGTGAGCCACACGCTAAGTGAGCTACACGCTCAGTTAGCCACACGCTCAGTGACCGTCACACTCAGTGAGCCGCACTCTCAGTGAGCCACACGCTAAGTGAGCTACACGCTCAGTTAGCTACACGCTCAGGGCCCTTAGCCAAGAGCACCCAGTGCAAACGGGAGCGTTGTAGATTGACGAAACGACAGAAAATAAAGCCCGGTGATTGGTTGTTGTAACGCCCACATAAAATTTTGACCAATCATCGGGCTTTATTTTCTATCGTTCTCTAACTTCGCAAGGCAGCGTTGGAATTGGTGTGCTCATGGCTAGGGGCTCAGTTATCTACACGCTCAGTGAGCCACACGCGCTCAGTGAGCCACACGCTCAGTTAGCCACACGCTCAGTTTTCCACGCTCAGTTAGCTACACGCTCAGTGATGTTTAATGTTGAAGTGATTTGAACTAGCGTGACCGTCACGCTCAGTTAGCTAGTCGCTCAGTGGGCTACATGCTCAGTGACGTTTAATGTTGAAGTGTTTTTTCAAGAAGGTTGGGTAATTTTGAGATGGGGAAAAGAGCGCTGAACTCGCATCAGTGTGACGTATACTAATATTTTTCAAAGTAGACGAAGTCGCAATCGAATAGAATTCACTTGTTTGTAATTATGTCATTCTTGTTTTACGCATTTCTTCTTTCTTTTCTTCTCTTCTTAACGTGCTACAACAAGTACATATAACTTAAAAAAATATGTCCCAAACTTTGTCGCTATTTGTAGCATAGGGACTTAATGTTATGATAGCTTAAGGCGAGGTCAGAGAGCGCTAATCTTTGGCTCGAAGTACGATTCGAAACTATTTATATTTTGTTTACCAGACGTGCAAACAATATTTTAATTGCTATCGCGACATCGTGCTGCGGATACAACTCTCTAGAAGCGCCCCATTTACTGTCAGAAGAAATTGCAGGACGCATTCATCATTATTAGGTATTATTAAGACTCGCTGGCGCCCGCGACTTCGTTTGCGTTGAAAAAGAAGAAAGTAGCTCTATCCTGTGTCCTGTACGTCTAAATGTTTATCTACCACAAGCTTCATGAAAATCCCTTAATTCGTTTAAGAGGCATGGAGGAACATACATACGTACATACATACACTTACAGATTTATTATTAGTATTGATTGATGAAGATAACATTGGAAATAAATTTCCAATCTTGACCCTGCCGGGAGTCGAACCAGGGCACTCTAGAACAGAGTTAAGTTAAGTTAGTTAAGGAAAGCTCCCTAACAAAAGACCACCAAGAAATATTAGCATTTGTGCTTTTGTGTTTCGGTGAGTGAGCATAAGGGATGCCTAAAAACCCATTTTTCTAACTACATATTATTAAACGAGCCCGTTAGATGAGTGGTAAGCATACTTGCCTAACTTCCCAGAGGCCTGGGGTTCGAATCCCGGTGGAAAACTTTGGAAACGCCATATTATATCTGCTGTAAGTTGCTAAGGAGTTGGTTATCCTGCAGACTACTGGATGTTGCAGCATCAGGTCAAGGTAAAAAAAAAAACACCGAAGTAATAACAGTATTGATGTACAAATCAAAATCGGTACATCATTTTGGTAACGATGATACAGACACACACGTCAATCTTATAACACCCCGTTTTTGCATCGGGCGTCTGATAAAAATGAGACGTTCTATTTGTGTTTCCAGTAATACAATTATTGTGTGTTGCTACCGCTACCTGCAATAAAAAATAACTTATCCATTATAACATGGCAATAAGCAATTAATTCTATGGACATTCATTAGTGGCATATTATCTGGCATTGATTTATTGCAACAAGAACCTAGCCAGGAGGGCTTTGATCCAACTTATCTTTCGCTGTTGGGGTTCTGAAGTGACCTGGGTTTTTATGCTATTACTTCTACTTGTTGGAAGTGTTGGAATTTAATAAAGAAAGAAAGAAAGACATTTATGCACTGAAAGAAAGACATTTCTGCACTGCAAGAAGGACATTAACATGACATTATCCTACATAAGAACCAACAAAAACAAAATGACACAATTAAATTAATAAAAGACAGGCAGGTAAGATGGCAGAAGATAATACTGGCTAGTATCTTCTATATACTATAATATTATAAAGAGGAAAGACTTGATTGTTTGTTTGTATAGAATAGACTCCGAAACTAGTGGACCGATTTGAAAAATTCTTTTACCATTAGAAGCCGACATTATCCGTGATGAACATAGACTACTTTTTATCGCGGGAAAATGCTTCATAACTACGGGAAAACGGGTAATAGGACAACGAGTAGTAAGAACTATCTCTTTCACATAACTTCTAAACGGCTGAACCGATTGGGTTGAAATTTTATATGGCTATTTCGATGGTTCGATGGAAGATTTAAAAATACAATTGGACCCGGTAGGTGGCGCTGCTGTCGGTATGTCAACTAAACGGCTTGACCGATTGATTATAAAAAGCTAGAAGATAATAAGAAGATGCAATATTCCCATAACACTACTTAGAGATATCAATCAATCAATATAATACTAACGACACGTTTGGTGTAGTGGCTAGTAACCCTAGCTTGTAACCAAACGGTCGCGGGTTCGAATCCCGCTAGGGTCAAATGTTTATGTGTTAACATTTACCTTGTTATTGTTGTTAACCTTTGTACCTGAGTCATGGATGTTTTGTATTTATAATATGTATGTATTTACAAAAAAAAGTAATCTATGTAGTATATCGACTGTCTGGTAAACATAATACAAGCATTAGTTGCTTAGTGTGGAACTAGATGGCGCTGGAACTGTGGAATGTGTGTCATATATATAACAAAAATCATTACTAATATTTTTGTTGTATGTATGTATGTATGTGTGTGTGTGTGTGTGTGTGTGTGTGTGTGTGTGTGTGTGTATGTATGTGTGTGTGTGTGTGTGTGTGTGTGTGTGTGTGTGGATGGATGGATGGATGGATGTTGGTAGATAAACATTTAGACGTCTTTCAGTTTTTCTTTTTCAACGCAAACGAAGTCGCGGGCTCCAGCTAGTTAGAGTCAAATAAATAAGTTACGCAATAACATTTATTAATAATATTGATTGGTGTACTAATTAGCAATTTTAATTACATATTTATTTACGGTTACTTATCATTGAAACGTTCCGGATCAGAATTTCATTGCGAAGGCGAACGTTGATTGTATGTAAAAAACTAATTGTAATTTTCCATGAAATATCAGAACAATAAATTACAGGTAGCTAATAGGGTTGATCTAAAATTTTTTCAAGTGAAAACTTCTATAGCCCCGTTACACGACTTTGGGTAGGGAAAAAATGTATGGGTTCGCGTCAGCAACATGCTAATGCTCACAGTTATGCGCGCGCAGCTGTTTACGTACGCGATCACGACAACACATTGCATATATGTGTGTGCGTTGGACGCTCAGTTTTTAGTTTTCACTTCTGTCGGCAGTCCTCATGACTGCCTCCGGAGTTATGGAGGAACATACATACACACAAGGAAAATTTATTATTAGTATTTATGGCCTATGTTACTCACTGATAAAGTAGCTTTATTTAGGTCAAAGAATTTTTTAAAACTCTCGTTACCATTTTGACAGTTATATGGTCGTCTATAACACAAGCAACAACCAACTACTTGGTACGCTCTATACTTTATTAGGATTATTGGAAAGCGATAGGGAAATGAATGAGCTTTTGCATCCCTTACCAACTCAACGAAACACAAAAGCACATGTGCTGTTATTTCACGGTGGTCTGGTAGGTTACCTACTGCGTCAGATGGGCTGCCCAAATTACTGCAAAAGACAGTGACGTGCCCTACTGTCACTACTTTGCAAATCCAGACCAGGACCAGAGTCAACATTGAAAAGTTCATTTCCAACGTTGACCCTGTCGGGAATCGAACCAGGGAACTCTAGAACAGAGCGTTAAGGTAAGATTCCTAACCACTCATAGAAGAAATAGGCTAAAATCAAATTTTATATGAATAAAAATAACATTAAGTAGACACCTTACAGAAGACCACCATGAAATAATAAGATGATGCAATGATGTAATGATGCAATGATTCAATGAGGCAATGACGCAACGATGCAAAGATGCAATGATGCAATGATGCAAGATGCAATGATGCAAATGAAACAACCGCTTCGTTTAACCACTTCATCGGAGTTTGCTAGACGTTGTTAAGTAATAAATATAATCACACATGCTTATATAATCGATCATAATTAGTTTTATCGGGGAATAAAGGTTAGGTATTCGCTCCCGGATATATCTTGCGGCGTGGATTGTGAACTTAGAATCAACACCTGTATGAGCATTAGTGATTACAAATATGGGAACAAATATTTCAAATTTGATTTTTTTTATTTGAAATAGAAAGCGTTAATATTTATAATAGATAGACTAGCTGTTGCACGCGACTTCGTCCGCGTTGAAAATTATAAAACGCCATCTACCGTGGAGCGGATCGCTTAAAATAACACCAAGCAGTTGTCATGTTAGTCGCTTCACCTGATTCTGGGTAGATGGCGCTGTCAAGTGTATCCCGGGGAAGCCGCTAGTATTTACTTTTATTTTAGATTTCCCGTAGTTATGAAGCAATTTCCTGCGATAAAAAGTAGCCTATGTTCATCACAGATGATGTCGGCTTCTAATGGTAAAAGAATTTTTCAAATCGGTCCAGTAGTTTCGGAGCCTATTCAATACAAACAAACAAATGTTTCCTCTTTATAATATTAGTATAGACAAACGTATAAAAATATAAATCTTGTCACTTTGTAATATTAGAATTTAGACTGTTTATTTAACCCCTAACGTCCGACGAAAGAGAGAAGTGATAGACTTAAGTTTGACCTGTGTCTCTGTGTATCTATATGTTTGTATGTTTGCTGTAGACCAATTCGACTGTATTTTGTTACCTCATAACTTTCGACTGGGTGAAACGATTTTGATTATCCTTTTTTTATTTGAAAACTGGTGCTTCCCGCGTGGTCCCATTTCAATTTGGTCCAGTTCTGACAATGGCATCTATGAGAAAAGACCATGAGACGGTTTGGAGTCGGTCGGTTATATATTTTGTTAAAAAGAGTTATTTGTTTAAAAGGTGATTCGTTTATGTGATAAAGGTATTGAAATGTGGTAGCTATTGACACACACGTTGGACACGTTTGACGACACGTTTGGTCTAGTGGCCAGTAACCCTAGCTTGTAACCAAACGGTCGCGGGTTCGAATCCCGCTAGGGGTAGATGTTTTTGTGTTAATATTTTACCTTTGCACCTGAGTCATGGATGTTTGTATTTATAATATGTATGTATTTACAAAAAAAAGTAATCTATGTAGTGTATCAACTGTCTGGTATCCATAATACAGGCATTAGTTGTTTTTTTGTTTGGTGTGTTGAATATGTGAAAAAAATTAGGCCTTATTAGGCGCCAGCTATTTAGATATACTCGTATATATCAAATATATGCATATTATACATAGTTAGAAGCGTATTTTTAAGTAGCATTAAAATAGCATAAACTGAATACTAGAAGAAATATAAGCATATACCTAAGTTACTTTTGAATTTATTAAAAACTAGCTGGTGCTCGCGACTTCGTCCGCGTAACTTTATAAGATATAATACATTCGTGTCTGTGAAACCATTATGGAAATACACATACAAAATTTCAACCCAATCGGTCAAGCAGTTTAGTAGTTGACACACCGACAGCAGCGCCATCTACCGGGTCCAATTGTATTTTTAATTCATCCAGGAAATCATCGAAATAGCCATATAAAATTTCAACCCAATCGGTTCAGCCATTTAGAAGTTATGTGAAAGAGATAGTTCTTACTACTCGTTGTCCTATTACCCGATTTCCCGTAGGAATGAGGCATTTTCCCGCGGTAAAAAATAGCCTATGTTCATCGCGGATAATGTCGTCTTCTAATGGTAAAAGAATTTTTCAAATCGGTCCACTGGTTTCGGAGCCTATTTTATACAAACAAACCAAATAAACAAACAATCAAATCTTTCCTCTTTATAAAATTAGTATAGATGATCATAATATACTAAATATGGAATAAAACAACCATAAGTCTTTTTTGCAACATACAATATGAAGGAGTGTGATTGTATTTTTGCAATAAAAACATTTTTGGCTATTTTTTTGTTTTAAGGCCCTTTAGTTTTTAAGCAGCAATAATATCACATATGTTGTTGCTGGGTGCAATCGAGATCCGGTGACGCCCTCCACATTTTCCAATCATCCATTGGACACGCGACATTATAGTCATTTCAATTATTATGTCAATGTTCGAGACACTTGTTATGTCTGTTCATTATCTCAGTGACTCATAATAAAAGTTGTGTTTTATTGAGTTCCTATCTTGTTGTCCGCCATACTTAGCTTATTATAAAATGCCTCTGCTGAGCGACAGGCGAAAATTGCGAAAAATTTGTGCAATATCACACTAAATGGTATCACGTAGCTCATAAAACTAAGCCTGTGCACTAGCGGTTTACCGCCTCCGCGGTTCGTTTGAGCGGTTGGACCGCTCGAAGGCGCGTGGCCCATAAACAAAATGGACGCCGTCGAGATAGCTTGTGTTATTTATTTTTACTCCCGAAAACAACGAAATAAAAATAAAAAAAGATACTGGATTCATCCTTTACTAACACGCAACAAATTTGGCCAGTTCGCAAGTTGTTTTCAAGAACTGAAGAAGCACCAAGATAAATTTTTCGGCTGTGTTAGAATGAGTGTTTCGTCATTTGAAGAATTACTAACACTTTTATATGATACCATCAAAGGACAAGATACAAGACAAATTTCGTGATAACTCATCGGCGGCTCGCCGCAAACTAAAATCGCCAGTGCGTATAAACAAGATGGCGCAGCTCCCCATTGAACCGCCGCGGTTGACATTTTGTGGCGGTTAAGTGCGTACAATCACAGGCGGTTGCATATTAAACTGGAAAAGCGGCTAGCCGCGCGGTTTGCCGCCCCCGCGGTTAACCGCTAGTGCGCAAGGTGTCGTGTGGTTTGCGTAAAAATTAACGATTTAGTGTGATATTGCGCAATTATTTCGCATTTTTCGCCTGTCGCTCAGCAGACGCATTTAGATCTTTGGTTGTCATGTCTATTGTCTATTATATAGCGATCCGAATAATATTACATGTCAATAAATCATGATTCTTTTTAATTTTGACGCAAAAACAATAAAAAAAAAAATAGTTTTTTTTTTAAAGAGCTTGTTTTCATATTCCTTTATCTTGTACTAGCTGAAGGCCACGACTTCGTCCGCGTTAAAAAATTAAAATATAACACGATATATATAAAATATCTGATATATAGCTATCTATGATGACAGTGTGGTCTAATTTTTTTATATTTTTAGTTTCTTAATTATAATTTTATCCTCTTAACCTCTATCTACACTAATATTATACTATCTATACTAATATTATAAAGAGGAAAGATTTGTTTGTTTGTATTGAATAAGCTCCGAAAGTACTGGACCGATTTGAAAAATTCTTTTACCATTAGAAGCCGACATTATCGGTGATGAACATAGGCTACTTTTTACCGCGGTAAAATGCTTCATTCCTACGGGAAATCTAAAATAAAAGTAAACACTAGCGGCTTGGCCCGGGAGATAGCGCCATCTATCCAAAATACGATAGATGGCGTTTTATACTTTTCTACGCGAACGAAGTCGCGTGCAACAATTAGTTACAAATAAAACAGTAATTTATACTTACAATTGTAATCTACTTTCGTTATTTTATTGTTTAAACATTTAGCGTGGGTCAAAGTTGACATTTGAAAGTTGTTGGAGGCCCACTTTAATAACTATCGGACATTGACGCTAAATAAACAAGTTATTTTCCTCTTCTGTAACTTTTTTATCACAATGTTGGCAGACAGGTTGACAGTAGACGACAGACTTCTGTAATTATACAGAACTAGCCTGTGTTAGCCAATGAGAGGTTTAAAGTTTTTTACATGTAAGAAACAAAGTCTATGAAACATGTCGATTTATAGTAACATATTACATCAAGCTCCAGAGATTTGGTATTATGCAATGAATGTAAAAAGTCTTAGAAGAAAACCAACTGTGCTATTGTGTGGAGAATAGTTTGATATTATATACTGACACGTTTTTCACTCGTGTTTATTATTTATAACATTGTTATTAACAATTTTATGAAAAATATCGCTGGTTTTTTAGATTTTTTGCTTATAAAATTGAAACTTACGGGGCAATCACGATGATGTTACCAGAAAATTTGTAGAGAATTGATTGGCCTATATAATAATATTCGATGATGAAACATTATACAAAAATAATCAAAATATTATAAAACTAGCTTCGTCCGCGTAACTTTATAAGATATAATACATTCGTGTCTGTGAAACCATTATGGAAATACACATACAAAATTTCAAACCAAACGGTCAAGCCGTTTAGTAGTTGACATACCGACAGCAGCGCCACCTACCGGGTCCAATTGTATTTTTAAATCATCCAGGAAACCATCGTAATAGCCATATAAAATTTCAACCCAATCTGTTCAGCCGTTTAGAAGTTACGTGAAAAAGATAAGTACGGAAGGATAATTCTTATTACTCGTTGTCATATTACCCGATTTCCCGTAGGAATGAAGCATTTTCCCGCGGTAAAAAGTACCCTATGTTCATCACGGATAATGTAGGCTTCTAATGGTAAAAGAATTTTTCAAATCGGTCCACTAGTTTCGGAGCCTATTCAATACAAGCCAACAAATAAACAATCAAATCTTTCCTCTTTATTTCGATTGATTTCTATCAGTCGAAATAAAGATCTAAGATCGATTTCTAGACCTAAGACATGGCTGAAGAAACGCTTAATGTTCCAGGATGTAACTTTAACTTATCAGTACATACAATACTAGATAATAAAAAAAATGGATTTCCACTTCATAATCATGTGACACATGTATTAAATTAATACACGTGTCACATGATACCATTAATATTATTAATCATATGTGAATTCCGTGACAACAAATTCTGATGAACAAAATGGTTAAGTACAATGATAAAATTAATTAATGATTTTCAACAAGCGTGTAATGTTAATTGATCAAAACATTTAAACATGTTATATATTGATAAAATATTTACACATTAATTAATATTATGTTATAAATATTTTTAGGACTTAATTTTGGTAGGTACTAATATTATAAAGAGGAAAGATTTGATCGTTTGTTTGTATAGAATAGGCTCCGAAACTAGTGGACCGATTTGAAAAATTCTTTTACCATTAGAAGATGCTTCATTCATGCTTCAGATCAGACCGTGGGTCTGACCTTGCCCAATATGGATTTGATATTGACATATTATGGCTTGTGTAATATGTCTGTAGTTTTATCCCATTACATAATTACGTGATTCTCATTATAAAGGCGCACACACATTAGGACATAGATTACATTTTTTTAATTTAAATATAAATCGTATAGTTACATCGTCGGAAACTTAGCAGAGAAGCGTATAAATACAATTTAAATAGCTAAATAAAGCGTATTTTTCTGCAAAATTTATTTAAGATTGTTTATAAAACGTATTAACTTGATACTTGGTGAAACTATTCAGAATTCCAAAAAGGAGTTTTCAATTCGACTGTATTTTCTTTTAATATTTGTTACCTCAGAACTTTCGATTGGGTGAAACGATTTTGATGATTCTTTTTTATTTGAAAACTGATGCTTCCCGTGTGGTCCCATTTCAATTTGGTCAAGTTCTGACAATGGCATCCAAGAGAAAACGGTTTGAGGTCGTTTTTTTTTGTTAAAAAGAGTTAAATCTTAACTAAATTTTGTGCTTTTTGTATTCATATTAAAAAAAAAAACATTAATTCTGCATTAGGTTAATATAGAAGACTAGCTGGTGTTCGCGACTTCGTCCGCGTAGTAAAGTATAAAACGCCATCTACCGTATTTTGGATAGATGGCGCTATCTCCCGGGCCAAGCCGCTAGTATTTACTTTTATTTTAGATTTCCCGTAGGAATGAAGCATTTTCCCGCGGTAAAAAGTAGCCTATGTTCATCACGGGTAATGTCTGCTTCTAATGGTAAAAGAATTTTTCAAATCGGTCCAGTAGTTTCGGAGCCTATTCAATACAAACAAACAATCAAATCTTTCCTCTTTATAATATAATATTATATATAATTATATTATATATTATTATAGTATAGATAATTGTTTTTAACAAAAAATAAACCGACTTCAAACCGTTTTCTCATGGGTACCATTGTCAGAACTGGACCAAATTGAAATGGGACCACACGGGAAACACTAGCTTTAAAAAAATAATAAAAATCATTTTACCTAGTCGAAAGTTATGAGGTAATAAAAATTAAAAAAAAAATCTGTGCCTATAAATTTGAATCTATTGCAAATTTTGAAAATAGAAAAAACTTATAAACTAGTCTTTCATTGTGTCAATAATAACATACAAAAAAAAAACATGCAAAAAAAATCGGTTGTATATTCTGTAAGAGGGTTGTTTTACCGCCCCATGTGGTCACCTTACAAACTTTGTAACTGTAAAGTTTGTAACCGAAGTTGACCCAGCCGGGTTCGAACCCGGAGCCAAGCTAAGGCGTTAGGCAAGCACTGTTACCCACTCATCCAACGGGCTCGTCAAAAATATCAGTGACATAATTATTTTTTGACACTCGTTGATTCGTCAACATCTATTTTTACTCCGCAGAAAAATATTTATAGGCCCAATGAGTGCAATGAGCGAAATTATAACAACTTAATCTTGCAACAACACAATATTTACTCAGCCTTCAGACAATTACGCATTTAACCAAAAACAACACTCCTGTCAATAATGATATTGGCACAGTCTATACATATTCATTCCATTCTTTTGAGTGTCTAATCTTTGGGTCCCAATGCTCTTAATTTTTGACATTGGAAATGTCTTTTCGTTCGCTTCAGTATAGGCCATGATTTCACGAAAAAGTACGATCCCCTTATATCTCGGAGAGTTGTAAAAATATGATATTCAAAAAGGACTCAAAAGACGCGTATTCACAAGAGGTGTAAGGTGCAAAAAAAATTTTTCGAAAAAGTAAAAAACGAAAAAAGTTATGGCTATAACACAAGCAACGCCATAAGTGCTACAAGTGCGCTGCCGACCATAGAAGGATTAAGGATGAGGGATAAGGGGGGGATGGGGTAATGGGCTCTGGCATCCCTCACTCACTGACCGAAACACAACAGCACATATATGCTGTTATTTCACGGTGGTATTCTGTAAGGTGGTGGTCACTGCCGCCAAAAGGGCTGCCCTAATGGCTGCGAAACGCACTGCTCTACCACTACTTTTCAAATCCATACCAGAGTCAATTTTGAAAATTATATTAAAATTTCCATAGTTTACCCCGCCGGGAATCGAACCCGGGGCCCCTGAAACGTTAGGCAAGCACCCTTGCCACTCGTCCAACGGGCTCGTCACAATATTAACACATTTTATTGAAAATTTAGAAAAAAAATACATTAAAAACTGTATTTTGGGATATACAAAATCATTTTATGATTTACAAAATCAATCATTATGTCATTTAAAAAGAAAACCCTCTTTTCAATACACATTTTGTGATTTTGTATCACAATTAATGTATGGGGCAGAAGGCAACGGGAAACCACTGCTTCTAATTTCCCATTTGAGTTGTGTGAGATGCAAGCCGTATATAATAAATATGTGGGTCGCCTGTATAGAGGGCTCCCCAGCTGTGGGATGGATAGATAATGTTCCCACGTATGTACATATTGTACATATATTAGTATGCACAGATACAGCAGCCAGCTGTAGACTATCCCCGACTTCCACCGGATTGATTAACAACCCGCAACTTAGTCAGCAGCCAATGAAACTCAAAATACATTTGCATTATCACAGAAAAAGACAGGTTGAAAAGTAATAGTATAATGGTTTTTTTACAATTTTTGGCAACCATTCTATCTACATTTTGACAAGACATTCTATTTCATACTCAAATCAATCATGGAATCAAATTTAAATGTTCTATGCCAGCGTTCTATATGCGTGTTTTGTAATGTAGAGTATCGCCACAAATAAAATAGTTCCATTAGTTCCTACTTCGAAATTTTACCCCGCAACTGCCTTTCACAGTTGCGGAGATGATCCACCATACCTAGATTACTTGAAGAAGCATTCAAAGTTAGCACAGGAGCCATAACGTCTTTTTTTTATCTGAATCACTAGTCTAGCACGCGAGACGGAGGTGTATCCTCTTATCGGTCCACTTATCGTCACTATTTCATAAAGCATTCGCTGACGAAACATCTCATAACGTAAGTGAACGTTGTGTTAGACGGTCAGAAGTAACCGAATCCAAGATTATTAATTTTCAAATAAAGAACTCTCGCAGTTTGTTTGAGGAAGTGATTTTTTTGTGTTTGTTGCCAGTTACAAAAATGACGCCGACGTTTTTTCACATAACGGTCAGTTTCTTTTTTTATTTTCTTAATATTGTGGATTTTCCTAGCCGCTAAATACATTCGAAAAGTTAAATATTGAAGGTAGATATAATAATATAATAATATTCTAGTCCAAATATCTAACATTAGGGTAATGTTAAATACCCATAAATGTGAAAGTTCGTATGTTTGGATGTCACGAGAAAATTGTCGAACGGATTTGGATGAAATTTGTCATAGAGACAGTTTATTACTTGGATTAACATATAGGATACTATTTATCCTGGAAAAATGTAAGGCTTTTGTAGGATTTTCAAAAAAGCGCACGAATTCGCGGCCCGCGGCAACCGTCCAAAGATCAATTGACAAACATTACCTTAAAATTCATCCCATACTTTTTACCATCCCTTAATTTTTGTGATTTCTAAAAAAAATACGTTTATTTGTAGTATTTCTACTACTCATAAAACTAAATGTAAAATTCAATTTTGCTTTTTAACAAAATATTTTCATCGTCTAAAATAGGAGATCCTATATACAGTGAATTGATTTAAAATATTTAAAACTTATTAACAAAAAAATTAGACCGCCGAAAAAACTGAAAAGCGAGAAATTATTTCAATTTATTTAACCTTAATATGTACTAGCTGGCGCCCGCGACATCGTCCGTCTTGTGTCCCGTACGTCTAAAATGTCTAAACATTTACACGTATAGGACACAGGATAGGATAATTTATACTTTTTCGTCGCGGACTAAAAAAATGCTAGTGAATAAATAAAATTGAATATATCATAGTGTAAAGCTGTACCTTCCTAAAGCTCTAAATAGCTAATTTACTAGATCTATCAATTGTGTAGGCAGTCACTACCTTAGAGAATTTCTGAAAGTAATTTTTATACTTAAATATCTATCTTTAAATAGCTATAATGAAACTTCAGACTTTCTATTGAGCTTAAAAACGCCATATCTGCTGTAAGTTGCTGAGGAGTTGGGCGTCCCGCAGACTTCTTGATGCTGCAGTCATTGATCCTAGAAAGTAAAGATGCGGCCATTCGAACATTTACTTCGAACGCATTTGGCACAGAAAGAAACTAACGCCATCTATTAGAACTTTAAGATACTACTGCCTTTACTTCTGCAGCTCTGGTTCATGGGCCGTCTCTGTGTCTCGGTGACTAAGCTCTCATTGGTGTCACTTTCCGATTTTGACACCGGCGCGTCGGTACCACGTACTTGGCGCGTTAGCCTTGTCCTTAAGCCGGCGCCAGATACAGTCAAATGTTGCACAAAGACTTTGAGCTACTTTGCTCACACATTTGAACAAGTCTTGTTTGTTGTACTTGCCAGACGTGCTTTGCAGGCACGTTCGCTTCACAGTATTCAAATAGATAACAAACAAGATGGTCGCCGACTTTATGGACGCAGTATATCTCTATTATTTAAGTCTACAAAAAAATAATCCAAAAAGTCTCCATTTTTTTATTATTAAGCTAAGTAAGCTAAGCTAAGTCGGTATTTTTTTTATTATTAAGCTAAAAAAGAGTTATTATGAAAATAACTCTTGGGACTTTGCACTGGACTTTGCGCAAGTGTAGCAGGCGCGCACTGTTTGAACTTTGAACGCTTTGATGTGCGCTCCAAAAACCGACACCGAATGGCAAAGTGCAAAGATGTAATCAAACTTTGAATAAATACCCAAATGCTCGTGCCTCACAAGTGTTCAAATAAGTGTACAAATATTGTTGCTATGTCTGGCGCCGGCTTTACGAAGTAATATAATATGTCAATGACTGCAGTATCATATCAAAATTGCCATGTCATGGAAATACCACAGAAGTAACAGTATACCAAATTTAACATCAATCAAACATGTGGAAGTTAGGGAAATTTACATAGTAGGGATAAAGGCTCCTTTCACCATCTGTCAGGTAGGCTAACCGTCATTTAAAGTCACCGGTCACCAGAGATAACGGAGCTGATATACGTTTGTTTGTAATTGTGCGGTAATAGTCCCAAACATTAAAAAGAAAATAATAAAAAAATAGCCTATCGAATGCACTATACCAAGGGCTTCATTATTTAAAATTACATAAAATTATTTCTAAAAATAACTAATCTACACTTTACTTGTATAATTGGTTCACTGAAACGAGCTAATATAGCGCTTTCTCTTTCACTCAATTCCATATATAAGACAAGGACAGCAAATCTCGAGTGGGCGTATACAATAATAGGTGAATGTTCATTCTACGCTACTTTTAGCTTTGTAAACTATAATAAAATATTATAGTAATACCCACTACCCTACACTTTTTATTTTGTATAAACAATTCTAGTATGAATTATTTTTTAATTAAAATAATAGACATATTAATGAAAAATTATGAAATATTAATAAAATGAAAAATATACGTTAGTTAATATAAGTTAAACGTCAGTTAAATGAAATTCAAACCTTAAAATAACAATAATACGAATTAAAATTAAAAAACGGTGAGAGTGCTCAGAGAATCTCTCAACAGTGAGAGCGTCTGAACAGTGAGAGTTCTACGAACAGACTCAAAAGTACATATACTGTGTGTTAAATAATAACCAAGAGATTATTGATAAATAATCTGGCTTTATTCAGCTAAAATAGCAGTTAAATAAAATACATTATAAGACAAACATTTGAGTGACAATACGTTATTCAGTAATAGATAATTGCATAGACAATCGATATACCACATTTACCCCTTCGTATTATTTAAACAGTGTAGTCACTAAGGTAGGCAGGGGGTCTTCTAGTCCTTACTGGACGTTGCGGCTGTGGGGTCCCCTCAGGCTCTGAAGTTTCGAGAGGACTGTCATACTCTGATGTTTCAAGAGAGCTGTCATCATCTTCAGTAAAAGTATCTGAAACTGGAAGAGGTGCTAACTGTCTATTAGAAACGGTCGTTTCTCGTCCATTATTCAAGCGAACATAGGAGTATGTTGGATTTCCTTGCAGCAACTCCACTTCCTCCACCAAAGGGTCAAATTTAGAAGTTCTAACATTCTTCTTCATCAATACGGGACCTGGAGACATCAGCCATGAAGGAGTAGATTGGCCATTAGCTGATCTTCTAGGGTGATTGAACATTCTTTCATGTGGAGTTGCATTTGTTGATGTACACAGTAACGAACGTATGGAATGTAGTGCAATAGGTAATACCCCTTCCCAGGATATAGTGTCTAATGACATTGATTTTAAGAAAAGTTGTATAGTCCTCCAGAGGGTACCGTTGAGCCTTTCGACTTGTCCATTTCCCTGGGGGTTATATGGCGTAGTTCTACTGCAGGCGACACCAAGTGAAGAGAGAAATTGTTTTATTTGGTCTGATATAAACGAAGATCCTCTATCTGAATGAATATATAAAGGTGTGCCAAATAAAAAGAATAATTCTTTTAAACATCTCCGATGTTATATCTTTGCAAGGATACGCGAAAGGAAATCTCGTGTATTCATCTATAATTGTTAATATATATTTATTAGGTGTATTAGATGGGATTGGACCTTTAAAATCTATATTGAGCCTCTCAAAAGGCGCAGTTGCTTTAATCAGTTGTCCCTTTGTTTTTGCAAAACGTGGCTTAAGTTCAGCACACACTGGGCATGCCGAAGTGACAGTTTTTATGTCATCAACCGAGTATGGTAAGTTCTTATTTCGCACCCATTGTACCATTCGCACTATACCGGGGTGGCCGAGGGAACTGTGTAATTCTTGAAGTTTATTAGATTGTGTTATATATGCACATACGCGAGATAATGCATCAGCTGCTAGGTTTTCCTTTCCTGTTCTATAAATGATCTCATATTTATAACAAGACATTTCCAGTCGCCAACGTTCAATTTTATCGTTTTTAATTTTACTTGAATGTTTCTGATCATACATAAAGGCCACAGATTTCTGATCTGTTATTAGGATAAAGTGTTTCCCTATTAAATAATGCCTCCACTTTCTGAGAGCCTCTACAATAGCGTAGGCTTCTTTTTCAATAGCAGAATGATGTCGTTCAGGAACACTTAGTGTACGCGAAAAAAAAGCTACCGGACGTCCACCTTGTGTCAGAGTAGCAGCAATTGCATTCTCCGAGGCATCTGTTTCTACTGTAAAAGTTTCATTTTGATCTATTGCTGATAAAGATGCCTTTGCTATTTCAGATTTTAGAGAGTTAAAACACTCGATAGAAGTGTCATTGATAGGCAAGCTGGAGATACCAACGAGAAGTTTTATTTTTTCCGAAAAATTGCGTATCCATTTAGAGTAATGTGCAAACAATCCTAAGGCACGTTTTAAAGAAGATGAGTTCGTCGGTACAGGTAAATCAAATAACGGAGTTAGTCTACTTTGGTCTGGTTTGATTGTGTTTTCCGAAATTGTATAACCCAAAAGATTTATTGTAGTTTTTGAGAAATTTGATTTACTTTCATTAAGAGTTATTTTATATTTTTCTGCAGCTTCCATGAATTTCTTTAGATTTTTATCGTGCTGTTCTTTGGTTTTTCCACACACAGTAACATCATCTAAGTAAGAGAATGTAGCGTCTAATTTCTCTGTATCAATTATAAATTGTAATGTTCCTTGAAAAGCTGCAACTCCATTAGTCACACCGAATGGAATACGAGTAAACTCATATAATTTTCCGCAAGCTTCGAACGCGGTATACTTCTGCTCTCTTTTTATTAGAGGCACCTGATGATATGCGCTTTTTAAATCAATTTGGCTAAAATAATTGTAGTTAGCGACTTTTCTAACAATTGTTTCAATGCTCGGTAATGGATATGCATCTAATTCAGTGAACTTATTAATTATCCGGGAGTAGTCAATTACTAATCGTTTGCGATGTTGGTCTCCTCCTGTTACAAGTACTTGAGCACGCCAAGGTGAAGAACTGGGCTTGATTACGCCGTCTTGTAGTAATGTTGCTATTTCTTTCTCTATAAACATTTCTTCGTTCAGACTGTATCGCCTTGATTTTATAGCTATTGGTTTTATACTTGAAGATAAATTTGTGAAAATCGAAACTGGAGGGACTGATGCTTCCGTTACGCTACAAATTCTAAGAGGGTCTTTTTCGCCACCGAATTCTAGTTCTATGGATTTATGATTTTTAAGTATGTTATGACCTATAATGACATCTGCGCAGAGGTTGCTCACAATTGTCTGTTATCTCCACCAATCACAGCCGAACAGCTTCTCCCTATAAGTTCGTTTCAGTGAATAAGATTAGTTCGTGAAAGAGGCCCTAATTGTAATGTAATTATTTCGGACATAAGGTAAAAGATAAATGTTCATTTTAGTTACATGATTGTAACTAAAAATGACGATTCGTCACACGAAGGCTAAGTAAACTAAATATCTAAATGTAAACATGATAAACTTGATAAAGCTATGTTATAATTGGCTATTATGATTAATTAATTTCATTTCTAATTGGTTGAATTTCTTTGTTTACCTATACAAATAACGCCCATGCCATGTAATACTACAAATTATTCTGTGGTATTGAAGAAAGGGCTCAGCTTCATTCGCTGTCAAAATTATTTGTCAAAATAGATGTTATATTTTTAACCCCCTTTAGTGGACTAGATTTAAGAATGAATTTGAAAACTGACGAAGGTTTTCGAACGCCCAATGGACCTACTTATTTTGAATATTTTGTTTATTTAACAGGAGGAAGTTAACTAAGTTTATATATTTAAAAAAAATCAAAAAAATGTCATAGTCACCATAGAGTAAATAGTACTAAACCAATAAAGTACTGTTTACTCTATGTTAATACCCTAATCGGTAATATTTTTCGATTTCCTTAGCAAAAACATTGAAATTTAGGTCACTCAATCGTAAAGCATCATAACAATGTTCTTGATTTATCAATTTTGATATGAATTTATTGTTTAAACAATTGACATATTAGATAACAGATGGCCGACAGATCGAGCCGAAAATTAGGCCAATCTTGTTTTGAAGCTATAAGTAGTAAGGGTCAAATGAAATGAACCAAATATCACGAGTATTTTTGATTTATTGCAAGAAACTCCTTTTTCAACCGACTTCCAAAAAAGGACTTCTCAATTCGACTGTATTTTTTTTTAATGTTTGTTACCTCAAAACTTTCGACTGGGTGAAACCATTTTGATGATTCTCGTGTGGTCCCATTTCAATTTGGTCCAGTTCTGACAATGGCTTCCAAGAGAAAACGGGTTTGAAGTCGGTTTTTTTAAGGAGGGTAGAGATAAGGAGGACAATCTTATATGGGTGTTAAACTAAAAAAGTGGCAACTAAAATCGACAAATTGAGATGGCGCTGGTGTGTCTAGGGCAGTGATCTAGAGAGTTTGAGAGTATGAAATGAAACGGAGTGAAGTGCGCGCTGAGTTGAATAGTTTACTATCACTAGCTGCACCAGCGCCATCAGTTCGTCGTCTTTCAACGGACACTTTTAATACACGGAGCTTGCGCTCCTTTACCTCTATTCTCTTTGGGTTTTTTTGTTATAAAGAGTTTTATTTAAAGAACACATAATGGAGTATATTTAACAACAAATGTACTTACTAGCTGGTTATCGCGACTTCGTTCGCGTTGAAAGAGAAAATATTATGAGTAATAACGCTTGACATAGTTATCGCTGTAACGACGGTGGCGCCGCCACGCGACTAAATCTATACTTACTAATATTATAAAGAGGAAAGATTTGTTTGTTTGTATAGAATAGGCTCCGAAACTAATGGACCGATTTGAAAAATTCTTTCACCATTAGAAGCCGACATTATCCGTGATGAACATAGGATACTTTTTACCGCGGGAAAATGCTTCATTCCTACGGGAAATCTAAAATAAAAGTAAATACTAGCGGCTTGGCCCGGGAGATAGCGCCATATCCAAAATACGGTAGATGGCGTTTTATACTTTTTTACGCGGACGAAGTCGCGAGCACCAGCTATAGTTCTTTATATTTTTAAACGATCACTCGGGAACAGTACTTTTTTCTGGATGAAAGGTACCCCAATATGTCCTTTCTTGTATCGCTGACAACGTTTATGCAAAATTTCATAATATTGGTTGAGCAGTTAAGGTGTGAAAAGGTAGCAGACAGACAGACATATAGACATACTGAGTTCCTTTCGCATTTATAATATTACAGTATGGATTTGTAAAAAATAGTACCGATGCGAAGCCGGGAGCGGATTGTTAGTTGAAGATAAATAAATGTATTTACACTCTACTATAGAGTACTCATTAACCTTCTATACCAAATTGTTTTTTTTCTCTTGTTTATCAAATAATTTATTAAAAACAATTACAAAGGTGATTTATTGTACCTTCGTTTACTCAAGATAACCTTATAATTGGATTCGTGTATGCAACATCCAAAAATAGATATTAGTAATATATAAAATTCTCGTGTTTGTAACCAAACTCCTCAGAAATGGCTTGACCGATTGTTATGATTTTTTTTTTGTATATTCGGTGGGTCTGAGAATAGGTCCAAAACTATTTTTTATACCCCTAAGTGTTAAGGATTAAAAGATATTATGACCCTTGAAAAAATCCATATTTTAACATAGTCAAGTTTTAATGCAACTTTGAGGGTGAATAGGTCACTCTAGTGTACAAAAACTCCAAAATACTTTGCCTACAAACATTGATTAGTTATTCAAGAGTTCAAATAACTTTACACGAAATAAATATATGCAGTAGTTTTGTCAAAAAGAGTATTCGCCCAAGGGTCTGTTTATGATTTTAATTTTGGTATAAATCATTGTGCATCTCAGTCGATTGTTCTTCCCGGGCATTGTGCTGTGCGCACCGATGAGTTCGAGTCGCCGACTTGTATCACCTTAACTACTCAATCTATCTTCATGAAATTTTGCATACACGTTGTCATTGATACAGGAACAGACATAGGGTACCTTTTATCCGGAAAAAGTACATGCTGTTCCCGAGGGATCACCTAAAATAAAAAATAAAAATTAACGCCTCGAAAAAGTGCAATTGCAATGCAGATTTCAGGCGTCGACGAAGTCGCAGGCATTATATAGCTAGTTTACTAGTTTATCATCATTTAAACTTTTTTTTTCTTTTGTCAACAGAAAACGTCTACACAGCTGATCCTGTTGGTGATTTGTATAGCGATAATAATCCGGGAATCGAACGCGCGACCACCTTGGTTGGCCTCAAACAGCGGAGTGTTTACCGAATCGGCTGAATGTCATACAGATGTATGTATTATTTGGAATTTTATTTGCGAAACATACAGCCCGCCCTAAAACTATGCAACTTGAGGGAAAAGTACCTTAAATATCGTAGATACTCGTAAGATATTTTGCTGAACGAAGACTTCATGTTATATTTAAGTTAGTAATTACTTGCTATGTGTATATTGATATGACTTCAACATTGATAAGAACTTACACATTATTATTATTATAGTCAATTTAACTCGTGAGGTTGTCGTTCGTTCAAGGACTTATCACAAACTTGCCACCGGCCAATAAAATCGCATTTTGTTTTATACAAAACCCAATCCTGTATTAAAAAAATAGTTTTCGTGGATAATGTAATATTTTTCAAAAATCTAAAAATAGACGAACACGAACAATAGCTAACTTTGGAGCTCCGTAACTCTGAAACCGTTTACTTTAGAAAGATTATGTTATAGACAATTTTTGTTCGAATTTCAATGTAGATTATTTTTCTTCTAGGTACTTTTGCGCTAAACCGCATAGTTTTCGAAATATTTAAGAAAAACTGAAAAAATCACATTCTCCCCCCCTCCCATCCAAACCCAACGCTAAAATAGGTGTAACTTTTTACCAAACAATAAGTGGACTATCTATACAGGGCGTCCCACGACTATCCCACATGGAGGGAAAGTACCTTAAATATTGTAGATGGAACATTTTACCGAAAGAAGACATTATTTTAATTCAAAAAACAATTTAAACTGCATTCATAGATTTTTAAATAATTACAGGGTTGAACAAAATTAATTAATTTATCAAATGCTCAAAATTAGTCCCATACTGTTGAATGCAAAGTCGCACTTGTTTGATTACTTCACTCCCTGTCGATTTTTTTATCTTGTTGAGCATTTGATAAATTGATTAAA
Organism: Synanthedon vespiformis; assembly: GCA_918317495.1. Taxonomy (NCBI): domain Eukaryota; kingdom Metazoa; phylum Arthropoda; class Insecta; order Lepidoptera; family Sesiidae; genus Synanthedon; species Synanthedon vespiformis. The sequence continues at coordinate 521,911 of OU906971.1, read as the reverse complement.
TTCGTATTAAAAATGTTAAAATTTATAGTCTTCCTTTTATTTCTGACACTATGTTATTTAGCAAAAAATAATCCTTATGACGAAGCCTTTCGATCGGTATGATAAAGCTATAGGGTATTTTTTTTTCTCGTATAGCGGGTTCGATTCCCGGTTCAAACTGGTAATTATTTAAAAATCTTTGAATGCAGTTTAAATTGTTTTTTAAATTAAAATAATTTCTTCTTTCAGGAAAATGTTCCATCTACAATATTTAAGGTACTTTCCCACCATGTGGCATAGTCGTGGAACACCCTGTATAGATAGTCCACTTATTGTTTGGATGTTGAGGTCAAAGTCTAATTGCCACCTTACTTAAATATGTTAACACTGTAAAGAAGAAAGTTGGTTATTTTTTTTTTATTTTTTTTTAAATATAAACACAGAGTTAGATTATTGAACATTCCAGTTGGCCCGTGTTTATATCTATACTTCAACTTGTTTGTTTTTCTCATTAATCTGAGTGATATCATCAGGTTCAAAGTCACAATTATATCTGTGAAATTTTAATAATATTATTATTTATATACTAGAGAAAGTAGGATTAGGATTTTTATACAACAAATGTTAGGATAGAGCGCTAGGATATTTCAGTAATTAATAACCTACCTATATTTATATGAATATTATTAGTAATAAGTATACAAATAACATTATCATACTGTTGTGTGAATTAAATTATCCATCTTCTATACTAATATTATAAAGAGGAAAGATTTGATTGTTAGTTTGTTTGTTTGTATTGAATAGGCTCCGAAACTAGTGGACCGATTTGAAAAATTATTTTACCATTAGAAGCCGACATTATCGGTGATGAACATAGGCTACTTTTTACCGCGGGAAAATGCTCCATTCCTACGGGAAAACGGGTAATATGACAACGGGTAGTAAGAATTATCCTTCGGTACTTATCTTTTTCACATAACTTCTAAACGGCTGAACCGATTGGGTTGAAATTTTATATGGATATTTCGATGATTTCCTGAATGATTTAAAAATACAATTGGACCCGGTAGGTGGCGCTGCTGTCGGTATGTCAACTACTAAACGGCTTGACCGATTGGGTTGAAATTTTGTATGTGTATTTCCATGGTTTCACAGACACGAATGTATTATATTTTATAAAGATACGCGGACGAAGTCGCGTGCAACAGCTAGTTGTAATATTAATGTGAAACATTTCTTAACATACCTATTCTGTGTAAGATATCGCCAATTTTTAAGAGTGCGACTTAATTTAGAGTCGGGCTCGTGCAACATATAATTATCACATGAATTCGATAGCAAATGTCAAATATTTTCGTTTGATATACGAACGTGTTCTTGACCCCAGCAATCACGGAACCGAGATTAGTAAACATATTCTTTTAATTAGGTACTGGTAGTGGTTTCTTTAAATAACTGTTGCCATAATAACACAGAACACTTCCTAGAAATTTTGAAGGAAATATTTAATCTTTCATTGGGCCAGTGTACAATTTTACAATTTTTTTTAGAATTTCTTCTAAGTAGTCAGTGACTTTACAATGTTAATCGCCTATTTACATTAAGGGGCTATAACGACCCCTCAAAGAAGACCACCGTGAAATAACTGAGCAGCATATGTGCTGTTGTGTTTCGCTGAGTGAAAAAGGCATTCCCAGTCCCACTATAGTCGGCAGCACACTTGCAGCACCTATGGCTTTGCATTGGTGTTGAATTATTCACTTATGCGTGGTCATACATTACAATCAGTGAGTGAACGTTTTCCTACCTTTTACCGCGGGAAAATGAAGCATTTTCCCGGTAGGTATCCTATGAAAATGAAGGTATCCTATGAAGGTAATCCTATTCATTCAAAATGTATCCTATGAACATAGGATACAAAATTTCAACCCAATCGGTCAAGCCGTTTAGAAGTTATATGTGAAAAAGATAAGTACGGAAGGATAATTCTTCCTACCCGTTGTCCTATTACCCGTTTTCCCGTAGGAATGAAGCATTTTCCCGCCGTAAAAAGTATCCTATGTTCATCACGGATAATGTCGGCTTCTAATGGTAAAAGAATTTTTCAAATCGGTCCACTAGTTTCGAAGCCTATTCAATACAAACAAACAATTAAATCTTTCCTCTTTATCTATTATAGTATAGATACACCCGCTTTGTACCTAGGCTTAAATTTATTAATAATTTATCTGTATGATTTTGTGCTTTCTTTCAGGATGAGCTTCTAGATCTCTGCCAGAGATGTGCCAAACTGACCAAGTCCAAACAAGCGCTGCCTGCGTGTTGTTCCACAGACATACAAGCGAGGAAATGGTGCTCAGACTACGTCTACTTCGGAAGGGGGGAGTTCGATTTTTACTAAAATACGCGAAGAACCTTCGAAATTTTTGAGTTCTGTAGCACTACCATGACTTGCTATCGAAATGTTACGTTAGTTTACATCTGTCAATAACGAAGCTTTCACTAACGTTACGGTATTTGTCGAGAGCATCACATCAGTCAAATTTGTAACTCATGGTACCGATTCAAGTATAGAAATGTCAAGTTAAACGTTAGTCGGTAATGGCTAGCGACTACATTCGATAGGTTTTTTTACTTATGCAACTCATGTTACTGGTTTTAGTTCTTTGAGTGACCGCTAGAGGCGCTGTACAATTTTTCATACAAATATTTTACGTTCTCGTTCATCTCTCGCTAGCGATTCCAGTAGTCATAAACTCATGGTAGTGCTACACTGAAGACTGGTGATTTTTTTTCGTACACAAAAAATCTCTCGAGAAGATAAAAATCTACGTTCTTGAAAAATTTACGCTACATAGGTAATATACAATACATAGGTATTGTAGCCACTTTTACAAATATATTGGACATTAAATATCGCGTAAAAAATATCATATTCTTATAATTTGATATTTTTTTAACTTACTTATATATAGTAGGTTGACAATCAGCCAGCTTATAATACGATATCAACTCTTTCTATATAAAAGATTATATTAGAAAAATAATATATTATGTGATAACATTAATTGAGCAAAGAATTTGAAGAGATCTAGAAAAAAAGTAAAAAAAGTAGTTTAGTTCAAATCGGGTTTAGTAAGTCTTAATAAATAAATAAATAAATAGTCTTAAGATTTATTAATCTGGACTTTAAATGTGATATTTTTATTGAGAGTGAGATGTGATTCTTTTTGAATATTATTTAATCTTAAGACTCAGACCAAATAAGAACTATAGACAGAATTTTGGGGACAAAATAGTGAATCAGGTTTTATAAACATATAAATAAAATGTTATGCGTAGGCCGTTTGCTGTATTGAAAATTTGTATTTTAAAAATAAATCAAAATTGAGATTACAGTTTGGAGTCATCAATCTACTGCAACTATGGATTTTGCGTTACAAATGTCAAAGTGGCACATAAAAAGTACGCCTAAAACGGAATCATGGCAGAGTCAATGGTGAAAAATAGTAACGGCCAACTTCTACTATTCATTTTAAACTCCAATGCGTTGACGTAAAGTCTCATTTTCTTTAAATGACATTATATTTGGGTGGTTGTAAATGACAGATGACAGAGGTCATAAAAAGTACGCCTAAAACGGAATCATGGCGGAGTCAATGGTGAAAAATAGTAACGACCAACTTCAACTATTTATTTTAAACTCCAATGCGTTGACGTAAAGTCTCATTTTCTTTAAATGACATATATTTGGTTGGTTGTAAATGACAGATGACAGAGGTCATGCTCTACGCATATGTCATTTTCAATAAAGTTCGTAGTGTTTTGTATGGCGTGCGAAATCCATACTTGTAGTAGATTGATGGTTCCAAGCTATACCTATTACCTAATCTCAATTTTTGTTCATTTTTATTGAAAATATTGAAAATAAGTACAAGTTTACTGGGCAATCTGACTTTTCCAATAGTAAATATTTTAATAAGGTGTGTATTTACACGGCGAAGGCGTAGTTTTACCGGCCTCACTCTGCGGTCAACAGTGCTCTATCTTTAGTTCTTATTTTATCTGAGTCTAAATTTAAATTAAAAAAACCTCTCCATAATGAATTGTAGATCTAAAATAATCTTATTTAATCTTATTAAAAGATTAATTATTAAAATAATTGACGTTAAATGTAGGCAACATTGTTTACGAAGTTTAATTAATTTAAGAGAGGTTTTTTTTTTAAATTTATTTAATTTAATTAGTTTATTGAATATTAGTGATAAATTAATCAATAATCATTATGTAATCTCAATTGAAAATCAATTAGCCGTCCCCTATGCATGTAAGTAATATAAGTTATAGCGAATTTATATATATATATATAAAAAAACAACTTAAAAATATTTCATGTAACAATTTGGACTAAATTAACATTTAATAGTAAAACGAAGAAATCTATTTTAAATCCCCGACGCCTGACGCAAAAGCGGGGCTTATAAGTTTTAACTTGGAACGGTGAATCCGTGTATCTGTGTATCCGTGTATCTGTGTACCCGTGTATCTGTGTATCCTTGTATCCGTGTATCTGTGTATCTGTGTACCCGTGTATCTGTGTATCCGTGTATCTGTGTACCTATCTGTGTAGTATCGTAGATCCTATGGTAACCTTGATCTGATGCTTCAGTATCAAGTAGTCTGCGGTACACCCAACTCCTCAGAAACTTACAGCAGGGCCCTTAGCCAAGAGCACAATGCAAACGGGAGCGTTACGCTTATTAACGAAACGATAGAAAATAAAGCCCGGTGATTGGTTGTTGTAACGCCCACATAAAATTTTGACCAATCACCGGGCATTATTTTCTATTATTTCGTTAATAAGCGTAACGCTCCCGTTTGCATTGTGCTCTTGGCTAAGGGCCCACATATTGCGTGTCTGTGGGGTCAATAGAAAGTCGGGGGTTATACTTAGTTTATAATTTTTAACTATAGCTTGTTCTGATTATTGAGATACATACTAGAGAAGCCATCTCAAACAAAAGTCAGTACAATAATTGCAAAGAGCAAAAGTGTGTACTTGCAGGTGAGAGGTGATTCCTTGGACTTTTTTGTATTTCCTGAGTTGTTTAAACAGTACCTCAGCACACATGAAGGCATATTTAATTAAAAAGAACACAGAACACAAGCGTATCGTCGCTAGCCAGACTTTTTAGACTTTTAGTTGGAGCCAGATGGCTCTAACGCGTGTTGCAAAGAATCTGGTTGCCATGTCTTCTCTAGTACGTAGTACATATTAACTATTGAGTTAATTATTGAGTTAATCAATAATTAATAATATTAATTATTGAGTAACAGAACCATTGGGTTCTGATTAAATATTGATATATCAATTTTAATTGTGAATCCGAACCGCTAAAATTTTGACAAGAAAAAAAGAGATATGAGATTTTTCTTATAAAGTGTGTACAAAAAATTTAAATAGCTGTGTTTTGTTGAAAATGTGAAAAAAAAAATTATATGGCTGTGATAGTTATTAAGGTGACAGAAAAATGAAAATAAATTTGTATCAAATGTTGTTTTAATTTCATTACTTTTATTAGCATACTAGCTGGTGCCCGCGACTTCGTCCTTAACCAAATGTCATGAAAAATAAATAAATAATGAAGACAAACTTGATAGTGACATGATAAACACTGTGAAAACTACTGAAATTAATCTAAATATGTTAAATATTGCACTAATGACGAGTTAATCGGCGCTTCTTCCGGCATTATAAACAAACTATCAAATAAAGGTCCTTAAACCAAAGCCTTAAGCAAATATGGCGCTAATGTCGCTTTGTGCAACGCTTTTTCTTTTAAAGATAAGGATAATAAGTAAGGTCTTGTTTGACACTACTTTAGTTAAATTATAATGGAGCTTTAAAGTTGACGTTAATGTAGCTTTGTGCAACACTTTAATTATTCATTAGTTTTTAAAGGCGACTTTAAATTTAAAGAACGTTTCCGCAACTGGTTGATTGACAGGTAATGCGTATGTAGGCCCACTGATCTGTAATGAAGCACTGGATAGGCTGCTGTCAAATTATTTTTGTCTATTTGAAAATCGCCATTTTGGCGTGTAAGTAGAGTCGGGGTACGAAAACCTTCGTCAGTTTTCAAATTCATTCCTTTATCAAAATCGTAGACTCTTAGTAAGTACCTTTTGAAACTAAACCACTAAACAGACAACTGACACGTTTCAAATGAAATTTTGGCATCACTGACAATTCTGCTGGTGCAAGCAAATGTCGACTTAAAGGTGACGAACCTTTTCTTACCCGGACTGTACATGAAACTAAAACTAGTGATGTCCGCATGATAGGAACATTAACAGAATACACATTTCTTCATATTTCAAAACCGAAGCAGACACAAATAAACAGTCCCTAAGACATATAACAAATAAAATAAAATGTGAATAAAACAGACACTATTATACTTATCTATGGATTAAAAATATGCAAACGTCAAAATTAGTTCCCGTACTCACGTAAGGCGGCGCTTCAAATTGGTACACTAAAGTATCTGTAATTTGTATGGGATAAATCCAGTGCTTTATTAGAGACTAGCTGGTGCTCGCGACTTCGTCCGCGTTGAAAAGTATAAAACGCCATCCACCGTGGAGCGGATCGCCAAAAATATCACCAAGCAGTTCTACCCGAATGCGATAGATGGCGCTATCAAGTGTATCCCGGGCCAAGCCCTGTAAAGTAACGTAACTTATAGTGTGTAAAGTAACTTTTAGAAATAATTTTATGATTTATTAAATTACAAGCTGGTACTCGCGACTTCGTCCGCGTAGATAAGTATAAAACGCCATCTACCGTATTTTGGATAGATGGCGCTATCTCCCGGGCCAAGCCGCTAGTACTTACTTTTATTTTAGATTTCCCGTAGGAATAAAGCATTTTCCCGCTTTAAAAAGTAGCCTATGTTCATCAGGGATAATGTCGGCTTCGTCCGTAAGCCGGGCACTAATTTCGTCAATGATTTCCTCTCAGTCCATAATTTGTAAAATGCCTGAGAGAGTTGTATCATGATGCGTTGTGAACGTCAGCTGCGGCTCCGATGGTGGGTTGAGCAGAGGTAGCCCGTTACACTTTCAGAGCATCAGCTGACAAGCATTCCACCAACATATAGCCAGCTGACTTTTTTATTTATTAACAGTAATACATAAACTATCATCTGATAAATTTTCTATTGGGAGGTAATCACTGAACACGTATATATTCGTGTGACCTGCAGACGCATAATCCACCATTTTATAAATGGCTGACAATTTTGTTTCTTCAAATATTAGGCTAATTATAATTTGAAGAAATTTCGTTCATACAATACGAAAATAACTGTCGGATAAATCCGACTCTGGCGGCTGAGGATTAAAATAAAAAACACACACCATAAAAATCCATAAATTAACTTTATTAACACTATTCGACAATATTTTAACAATATTTATGTACAAAAGTTTCAATTCAATACGTTTACAATTTTTTCATTGAATTATTTTCATATTAATAATTATATTAGTTGTTCATATTATGGACACGGATTTAAAAAGTTTAAGATTTTTTTTTTGGTTACATTTAAAAAATACAATCAATTACATTTAAGGCTTGCTTATCGCTGTATTTTTCATAAAAAAAAAAATATTAAAAAAAAAAAAAATTCGTCACTAGTCACTTTTTTGGACATTTAAAATTTATTATAAAAAATTATATGTAATTTCAAAATTTAATTTTGAATTTAACATGAATTGGTTAAGTAAACTTGAATTAATAAATAAATAACGATTTTTTTAAATTAAGTAAGTAAGTACAAAAAAGTGTTACAAGAGTGTCGTCACAAATATATATTTTTAATTTAGGTAATTTTAGGATTCCTTTTAACCCCTATTTATGTACATTAGTCACTTAAAACATATATATAAATATGTTATTTGTCACAAATAAAAAGTATTAAGAATGATCTATTAGATTTCGCCTAGAAAAAAAAAAGCTGTTGTAAGATTAAAAAAAAAACTTAAAAATAAGATAAATTTCGTATTACAAGAAATGTGTAAAAAATATAAAATAAATGCCGGTGTCATATATTGAGGTAATCGCATAATAATTTCCTTTCAGTAGTGTTGTATATAATGATATAGTATGTATTTAGTTGGTAAGCCTTTTAAAATAAATAAATAAATAAAATAAATAATTTTCAGTGATGTAATATACAGTACAGTGATGTAATGTATAATACAGTTATGTAATATACAGTACAGTGATGTAATGTATAATACAGTGATGTAATATACAGTACAGTGATGTAATGTATAATACAGTTATGTAATATACAGTACAGTGATGTAATGTATAATACAGTTATGTAATATACAGTACAGTGATGTAATGTATAATACAGTTATGTAATATACAGTACAGTGATGTAATGTATAATACAGTTATGTAATATACAGTACAGTGATGTAATGTATAATACAGTTATGTAATATACAGTACAGTGATGTAATGTATAATACAGTTATGTAATATACAGTACAGTGATGTAATGTATAATACAGTTATGTAATATACAGTACAGTTATGTAATGTACAGTACAGTTATGTAATGTACAGTGCAGTGATGTAATGTACAGTACAGTCATGTAATGTACAATACAGTTATGTAATGTACTGTAATTCAGTAATTGCTTTAAAAGTTGGTGTTTAAAAATAATAAAAAAGTAGATAATTATTATAATATCAAAAAATTAAAATGAAGTTTCAGTAGCTCAAAAAATCGCCAATGGTGAAGAAATATTTTTTCAATATAACTTTATTAAGGTCTCTTACGTAACTAATGTCCGCAAATCTATAAAAAGTGAACACATCTACAAATGTACACGTTTCTTCTAAATGTTAAATAATTTAACATTATTTTACACTATTTTACACATTTAACTAGTGATGGGGCATTGGCTAAGAATTAACTATATGGCTGTAGACGTTCCCGCATGGACGGATATTAGCTACTAAATTTTATGTCACCCTACTAAGCGTCATTGTCTTTATTGTACCTTTACCGAGTTTACAATGACCGGCATGACCGCATTGGAACTGTCAATTGTCAGTAACGGTACAGTACCTTTACCATGAGTTTACAATGACTGCACCATGTAAACTGTAAACTCTGTCAGTGTAAACTCGGTAAAGGTACAGTACTTTTACCATGAATTTACAATGACCGCACAATGTAAACTGTAAACTCTGTCATTGTAAACTCGGTAAAGGTACAGTACTTTTACCATGAGTTTACAATGACTGCACCATGTAAACTGTAAACTCTGTCAGTGTATGCTCGATAAAGGTATAGTACTTTTACCACGAGTTTGCAATGATCGCACCTTGTAAAGTGTAAACTCTGTCATTGTAAACTCGGTATTACTTTTACCATGAATTTACAATGACCGCACCATTTAAACTGTAAACTCTGCATTGTAAACTCGGTAAAGGTACAGTACTTTTACCATGAGTTTACAATGACCGCACCATGTAAACTGTAAACTCTGTCATTGTAAACTCGGTAAAGGTACAGTACTTTTACCATGAGTTTACCCGCACCATGAGTTTTACCGCACCCGCTAGTGAAAGCGTACCTCATGGTAAAGGTTGCTTAACCGTTTAAAAACCGTTGTAAAAATATTTATAAAGTCAATATCAAATCGACATTTTTCCATATAAATATTTTACGCTCTCGCTAGCGGGTGTAAAATATTGTATAACTCATGGTAAAGGTACGGGAGGACGATTCCTACGGTGAAATAACTTAACGAACCGTTCGATTTGTAAAAGTGACAAATAAACAGACCGTTTTCAAAAATATTATATATATCAAACAAAAAAACCCTGTATTTGTCAAAGGGTAGTGATATATTTCTGCATTTTTGACGCACTACAATACCAATAGCTACTGAAGAAAACAAGATGACGTCTTAGAATTCGTTAGTACCGTAAAAACCTTCAGTCTATTGTATTGAAAATAATTTTACTAATTTTTTTTTAAGGGATCTTATTACATTAGGACTCCTTATTATTTACACTACTTTGTACACCTTAAGTTAATTGGGGTTCTGTGTTTAAAATCCTTTTTTATTATTCCATAGAGCATTAGTTGACTTATTCACTAAAGTGTTTCATTTAAAATTAAATTCAACTGACGAGTCAAGCGTTTATTTATTTACTTTGGACGACGACGCAGTCTTTTTGCATGTATGTGCATGCATGTACTACAACTATGGATTTCGCACGTCATACAAAACTTTATGGAACACTTAAAAGTGACACAATATGCGTAGAGCATCTGTCATTTACAACTAAACGTCTGTCGTTTAAAGAAAGTGCGACTTTATGTCAACGCATTGGAGTTCAAAATGAATAGTAGAAGTTGGTCGTTACTAAGTTTCACCATTGACTTCGCTATGATTCCGTTTTAGGCGTACTTTACATGTTTCGCTTCGGCATTTGTCACGCGAAATCCATAGTTGTAGTACGTCGATGGTTTTAAGCGAAAGAAACATCACTCAATTTGGGATCACAATAAACCATCGTCGGGGTGTTGCTTCTCGTAGATCTCTTGGAGTTTTTGTTGTTCTTTGACTCTCTTCATCTGAGCGTAGATCGAAGCCGCCTTGTAGTTGATTGGTCCGTAGTCCTTGAGGTCGACGTCCGCATAAATAAATTGGTCATCGGGTTTGAATGGCTGCGAAAAAAATATCCAATAAAACAATGTACACTAAATGTACTTAAACACTGAATGTGTATATTTAAGATATATCGTAAAAAAATTGGCAATGAATATTAATCAATATTTCTGAATTTTTTAAATAAAATTTTATTTGTAAATTACTGAAAAAAAAATTAAAAAATAATTTTCAACTCAACAGTACTAAAAATACATATTTTACAGTGAATTTTATGATTTATATAAATTATTTTATATTTTATTTATTTTATATTATTCTTTGATTTTCATGTAAGTAATTTGTTTTATTACTTTGTAAAAAGGCACAAAATAAGATGTAAAAAAATTATTTAACACGGTAATCGCCACATAATGCGACGTCGCGTGAACCGACCCATTATGATGCGGTCGTTAACGCGACGTCGCGTGAACCGACCCATTATGATGTGGCCGTTAACGCGACGTCGCGTGAACAGACCCATTATGATGTGGCCGATAACGCGACCTCGCGTGAACCGACCCATTATGATGTGGCCGATAACGCGACCTCGCGTGAACCGACCCATTATCACGTTGTCGATAACGCGACCTCGCGTGAACCGACCCATTATCACGTTGTCGATAACGCGACGTCGCGTGAACAGACCCATTATGATGCGGTCGTTAACGCGACGTCGCGTGAACAGACCCATTATGACGTGGCCGTTAACGCGACGTCGCGTGAACAGACCCATTATACGTGGCCGATAACGCGACGTCGCGTGGTGGTGCCTTACAATAATGTAATTTGGCAATTAACGTGTTATAATGGTAAGTAATCAATTATGTGTTAAGTAAAAACATGAAGGATCTAAAAAGAGAAATGAATTCGTTTTCATAGTGTTAATAAATAAAAAAAGCATTAGTAATAGTTATTAGCATTAGTGCTTTTGTTGATGGAACGATAAAAAAACAATTGTTTTATTAGAAATTTATATGCTTGTTATTTAAGCATGATATCTAACATGATATCTAGATTATTTAAGCAATAATGGCTAGACTTGTGAACTAAGTATTTTTTTTATCATATTGTTATAATTTTAATTTAATTATTTCCTAGTTACCTACTGTATAAAAATATTGTTTCCTATGTTTTTTTATAGCCCTTTGATTTTTAAATTGCAATAGGTGATTTTTTCCCGAATTTTTGGATTATTTCACCAAATTGGGCAAAAAAATATTCACTTTGTAGGACATATTTCTTTTAAATTGAAAATTAAACGTATGCCAATTTCATAATATTAATGTTAAAAAATTATTTTTTTTATTTAAATTTTATACACATATATATATATATATATATATATATATATATCACTACATATAAATAAATAAATAAATAATAACTTTATTTGTGTAGAACGTGAGTACATACATATTATAAAACAAAGTAGTCCGCTGCGTGTGTCTGTCTGTTCGTGATAAACTCAAAAACTACTGCACCGATTTTCATGCAGTTTTCACCAATGGATAGAGTGGTTCTCGAGGAAGGTTTTAGTGTATAATTTGAAAAGTTACGCGGGCGAAGTCGCGGGCGGCAGCTAGTTACATAAAAAAGAAGAGAACGCGTTAGTTGAAGTTGATTAATAATGACTTTATTTGCATTAGGGATGACTTTAAAAGCGTTTTTTGATTAATTTTGAATATTACCTTTGGATTTTTTTTAATAAATGTACGTGTCACTCTTGGTAAAGCGTCCCTAGAATAAAAAAAAACAGAACGTCACAACAATTGCGATAACATGCCATAAAAATTGTCAGTTTCAGAATTCATGCTTATTTTTTATTGAGTGGGGAAATTTTGGTTAAGTTATCGAGCCTTCATGTTCTCACTTAACACAGTCATGTTACCTTAAAACTAAGTATACTATGTGAAAGCGAAATACGTAAACTTAATTTACAAATAATTTAATAAAAAATTAATAAAAAAAAAAAAATGAAATACATTTTGAAGAAAAACAAAGAATTATTTGAGATTAGTCTTGATGTGATAAAAAAATATATATTCTTATTTTTCGTTATCGACTAATATTAATTTTAAATTATTAAGTGAAAATTATTATGCGAACTTAATTAAATAAATAATCGGATGGTGCAAAAACGAAGTTTTTGCAAGCCATAATAAAATTGAGATATTAAAAATAAATCCATTTATGAAAGCGAAATTCTAAAATTACCAGAATTTTTCAATAAATACTTGGATACCGCACGAACATTTTGACGAAACTAATACTTTATAGATAAAAAAAGACTTTTCTTAATGCTAATCCTGGAACTAGAATAGAGCCTGATAATTAAAGAGATAATTCAGACATAAAAATAATTTTGAAATTACCATCTTCGACCACGAATCTAGAAAAATACGAACTAGATGGAGTTCTGTCACTGTACAAAGTGAAGCACCGTAATGGCGACGCGTTTTTATGTCTCTCTCTCTCTCTCTCTCTATGTATGTGTGTGTGTGTGTGTGTGTGTGTGTGTGTGTGTGTGTGTGTGTGTGCGTGTGCGTTTTTACATGTAAAAAAGTGACAACATTTCACGACGCAGGTGAAATAATTAAACAAGTAGTTAATCAAACGATCGCGGATTCGAATCCCGCTAGGGTCAAATGTTTATTGTAACATTTACCTTTGTACCTGAGTCATGGATGTTTCGTATTTTGTATAATATGTATGTATTTACAAAAAAAAGTAATCAACTGTCTGGTATCCATAATACAAGCATTAGTTGCTTACTGTCGAACTAGACGGTGCTGTGTGGAATGTGTGTTATATTTATTTATTTATTTACTCATTACGTGTGCATTGATCAACAGATATTTCTATGGTTTGTATGTGTGGGTGTTAACGTGTAAATACACTTTACCGAGCTTACTTACTACGGTGCTTCACTTTATTAGTATATGGAATTCCGTCCGTTGTTTTTTCTAGGTTCATGCCTTCATCCATAACAAATCTTACCTTTCAAACATCGATTTCATTGAATTTGAGCGTCGCATAATCACTCCTATGTTGACTATGACTGCCCTTTCTTTGACTACCGCCGCTATAGCTGTTAGTATCTTTGTTAATTTCACTACCTATAGTATACGTATCGTACAAATGTCTATTAGAATTGACTGTATTTTTAAATTTCAAATTATGATTCCCTAACGCTAAATCTGCATACACTAATTTCTTTTTAGGCTTCTCTTCTTTGAGAACTGCTGTGTTGTATGTAGAGTTGTGATCTAGGTTTCTACTCGAGTTTGATATGTGATTGCCCTTGAGTAGTTGCAAGTACGATCGCCTCTCTGATTCGTTGTACTCCGGATACTCTGGTTTATCGTAGCTATCGTAAACACCTACACATGACAACTTCTCACGAAGACTTTCAGACTTTTTTAGTCGATTCAGTTTCTGACTGTTCTTCTCTCTTGTTCGATTCAAGGTCTTCGTGTAGTATTGGGCTTCCGTTGGCTGGTATATGAGAGGCCCTATGGTGTTATTGTATGTTCTCTCCTGATCTACAGGTATGCGTTTGTCTACTCTAATAGGTTGGAAATAACAAAAGCTATGGTGTTTCTGCAATGGTATTTGAAAGTTCTTTTTGTTCTTCCCTTTGGCGTTTAAATTTACAAAGTGATTGCGTTTTTGTAGATACTGCTGTTGTAGGATGTTAGTATTCTGGAAACATGAAAATATTAGCATGTGTTAGTGATGATAAAAGCGCAGAGCAATGAAACTTTAGAAGTAAGTAAAATATATTTACACAATTGGTTGATTTTCACTTCTACACTTACATAGGTGATTTTATTGACGCATAGACAGGAATATATGTATAGGCATAGGAGAAGAAAGTAAATTTGACAAAAGATAAAAAAATCTAATTTACTGTACTTATTTAAATATGAAATCTATAACAATAATTCAAAATATCAAACTAACGATGTATTTCCTGGAACAGGCTGTATAGACATTAGACATTATTAAATCTATGTTTGCAGACATAATCAATTGTGTAAACACACTTTACATTCGTGTTTTAATTTATGATGTAATTAACGTTAAAAGTTACAGCATGAACATGAGAAAAGCACAAAATAAAAAAATAAAACAAAAAGCGTTATATACCTGAGCGTTGTCGTTATCAAATGTCATATTACTTTGGACGGAATTGCTTCGTCTGACTAACGTTCGTTTTGGTATAGGTTTTTCCGTGAGTTTGGGTATTTGTAATGTTTTGCTTGGTGAGATTACTTGTTTCTTTGGCAAACCAACTTTATTCATGCCGGCTTGATCGAGTTTGTGTATAGCTGATTTCACTAGTGACGTCGATGGTAATATTGTTGAGGTATTTCTCTTTGGCGTAGCACCTATTATATTTGGTTTAATATCAACTCTTGCTCTATCACCGCCATCATTAAGCTCGTCATCTTCTTTTTTCCTAACATATAATTTATCTAAATCATTTTTGGTGTTTCTATTTGGTGCATCTAATTTATTTCTTTGTGTTGCTTCTGGTATATTTTCAGCTGATTTTGCTGTTCTAACAGCAGCGTCTACTTCATCGTATGCGCTAAATCTAGATTTTATAATTGGCATTGATAGGTTTACATAAACGTGATCCGATTTCATTGGTGAAGTCATTGGTGATATTTTGGTTCTTGGCGCTGGTATGGGTTTGTTCAATGAATCTGTTGAAACATTCATTTGAGTGTTACTCTCCTCATATATTTGTATAGAGTCTGTTAGATTCTCAAACTGTTCAACACCACTTATGTTCGATTTGACTTTGAGAAGTGAAGGACAGTTAGCATAAATTATATTTTCATGAGCATTCTCTTCTTTGTCGTTATCCGAATTTTCCACATCTCCATTATTATTGATTTCATTGAAATTTTCTCCGTACTCAGTGTTAGGATAGAATCGTGCTATATTTCTCTTTTTAACAATCCTCATCGATTGAAATTGTGGAGTTTTCTTATTAGGATTCCTCGTGTTGAGCGATGAAAACTTTCTGGGGTTCTCTTCTGTGATTTCTTCGTCGATTGTTGGGAATTGTTTTAAAAATGATGTCTGCATTTGTGGCAAGTAAGGATTCAGAAGTACCGTTTGATGTAACGGATACATTTGTTGCATGGGTGACAATAATGAGATCCCGTAAGTGGTCGGATACTGTCCACTGGGCGGACTTGTCATTGGATACACCGCATTTTGGACGAACGGTGGACAAACTACCCTTGGAGTAAAAGACGGATTTGTTGTCAACTGTTTTTGTAAAGCCTCGATTCCTTTTAACGTTTTTGGATTGGTTTCAACGACTCTCGGGTGAATAGCTTGCACAGGCTTATACATGCATGAAAGAAATAAAAAAAGACAAAACAAATGTTAAAAATTAATAAAAAAAACGCAAACAAATGTTAAAAATGTTTTAATGCAATCCGCCATTTTGTCGATGTTAATTTGGGGTTTTTTTTTACAATTGTACTTTGACCTCGGAAAAACCTCGGTGTAAACATAAAGATAAACATAAAGCCCGTCACACACGTAGTTATAATATAATAATATATTAATATAGCAAGGCATATTACGATATGTTATTATTTTCTATACAATTGGAGTGACCACACACGCAGCTATAATATATATTTCTATGACGTCACCAACGTATACTAGCTGATAACCAAACGGTCGCGGGTTCGAATCCCGCTAGGGGCAAATGTGTATGTGTTAACATTTTACCTTTGTACCCGAGTCATGGATGTTTTGTATTAATTATAAGTATGTATTTACAAAAACAAGTAATGTATGCAGTATATCAACTGTCTGGTATCCATAACACAAACATTATTTGGTTACTTTGGAACTAGATGGTTCTGTGTGAAATGTGTTTATTTATATATTACCTATATATTATATTATAGCACGGTATATTATATTAATATATATTATAGCTACGTTTGTGACGGGCTTGCATAACAGCGGATTTCATTAAAATTGATGGCAATTAAATATGTGTTTTAGGAAAGCCGTGTTGTCGATCTGATTAAAACGTGATATACTGACTCATTTCGTGATAGTCGAAAGACGGTCACGACCTGAATCATTATCATGACCAAGGACACGAGTCTAAAGTGCTTATCACACTATTCAATTTGAACGATTTAAGTAGTGAGCTCGTGATCACATACTACGCTAAACTGATTTCTAAATCGAAGATATAGAGTTGAAAATGGATAATAGAATCTAAAATCTAAATTGAATCCAATCTGTTCTAACTGCGATCACACCTTCCTATTTAGGAATCTAAGTAGTGAGCTCGTGATCACATACTGCGCTAAACTGATTTTTAAATCGAAGATATAGAGTTGAAAATGGATAATAGAATCTAAAATCTAAATTGAATCCAATCTGTTCTAACTGCGATCACACCTTCCTATTTAGGAATCTAAGTAGTGAGTTCGTGATCACATACTACGCTAAACTGATTTCTAAATCGAAGATATAGATTTGAAAATGGATAATAGAATCTAAAATCTAAATTGAATCCAAATCCAATCTGTTCTAACTGCGATCACACCTTCCCATTTAGGAATCTAAGTAGTGAGTTCGTGATTACATACTACGCTAAATTGATTTCTAAATCGAAGTTATAGAGTTGAAAATGGTTAATAGAATCTAAAATCTAAATTGAATCCAATCTGTTCTAACTGCGATCACACCTTCCGATTTCCTAAATTGATTGGAATCGGTCAAATTGAATAGTGTGATAAGCGCTTTATGAAGCTGATAGACAAGTTGACATTGTTCATCGAACTAGTTTTTTGAGATCTGGAAGTCCAATTAAATAACTTACTCGATCATTTTGTTAAATAAGTTTTGAAATACATTTTTCTTAATAAGTTTAGTAAATAGTCTTGCAAACTATTTTCAACTCTATTACACATATACAGGACACCGGATAAGCTATTTTTTCCGTTTCAACGCGGACGAAGTCGCGGGCACAAGCTAGTATATTATATATAATTGATTTTGATTCTAAATTCACGTAATCGTTTGAAACTAGTTTGATGAACAATATTTATGATCACTATTTGACAATAGACAATGAAATCATGACGTCATTCAAACATAATATGTAATGAAGTTATTAGATCTGTTTGTTCGCATTCATATAGGAATAGTATTTCCAGTTACCTTATTGGGGGGTTGTTGGAGACCGTGGAACGGAAGGTTCTCGTAGAGGCCCGGGTTGTCCGCTCCAAGATTCCCATTGGGAGCATTATCTACGCCATTCGAAGGTGGGCCTGGAATCAAATAATGGAATTAAATAGTGGACTTTTGAAGCAGCTCTTTCTGAGGTACAGTCCGCCGCATAAGTCGATTAACACATTCAATAGTGCAAAACAACTGAACACTCAACGCGCCATAAGTCGTTGCAATTGAATACTACACTTACTTACTTACTTGCTTACTGTTTACTTAAAACAACTGAATATTCAACTTACTTACTTATTTACTTACTTACTGTTTACTTAAAACAACTGAATACTCAACTTGCTTACTTACTGAAGCTTTTTCGATCGTTTGTACGTGAAAGTCGTGACAACAAATTATGGCGCGTTGAGTGATTTTGCACTTCTGAATGTGTTAATCGACTTTGGCGGCCGACTGTACTTAAAATACTTAAGTTCTAGGTACACCTTCCAGTTTCAGGTCTCGTAATATGTTAACCATAACAGAACCAAATACATATTACCTATAATATATTTTTAGTACTTAGTAACCAGTTCCGTAAACAATAGATGAATTCTAATTAACTTGAATTTAAAAAAATAATGAATAAAATAGTAAGTTTTCATAATTATAGTTTTCGTTATTAACTGGTTATTCAGAAATTAAAAAAGTTGACTATACGAAACTGGCTTCCTATATAAATAAAATCTGTATAAAAAAAATACGTATAATTCTAGCGAATTGCTAATGCGCAGGAACCTTGTCACATTAACATCTACGTGACGTCATCCGCAACTAAAGACTCGCCGGCCAATGTTACTAACGTACTGAGTGTGCCACGAGATGACGTCACCAAAATGGCCGCCAGGCGGATTAGCAATTTGCGGGGTTTATAGAGACTCCTCGTTTTATAATATAAAATATTTTTATAAGTTTTAACAAACGTCAGTATTCTGAATTAAAGTTTTTTTTTGTAATAAAATCTGTAAAATATTAAATGAAAAAAAATATATATATCACAAAAGCAATGTTAATACTTAGATTCTAATTTGAGGACAGTTTGAAAATTAATTAAAAAAAAAACCTTGCAAATGCAATTAATTAATTAGCAAAAGGAAAAATCGTGCCACACTTACTATCGCCTGGCTTTTTTCTCTTTCTAGTGCCCGCTGTTTTAGCGATTTCCTCTTTAAAAGGCTTTATTTTGGCGCTCGTCGGAATCCTATCCGGCCTTTTAAAGGATACGACTAAAACATGCAAAACACATAAAAGAAATGCAAACAATCACAAAGTGCCAAAGCAATCGAAGCAGAGTTAAAGCGAACACTGTCAGTTTGTGTAAAAGTGTATTTTAGTGTAAGAATGATGATGACAATGTTATGATATTATGTCAAATCTATGATATGATATGTTGTGAAAATTTAAAAGCATCAGATCAAAGAACAAAACAGTACCTTTACCATGAGTTTAATGAGCGCACTCGCTAGCGAGAGCGTAAAACACTTATATGGAAATCTGTCAATTATTATTGTCAATGTCATATTGACAATTTTAAATATAAATACTTACGCTCTCGGCATTGTGGTCGCGAGTGCGGTCATTGTAAACTCTTGGTGTAGTGAGAATTTTACTCGATCAAACGCGTAAACGTGACTTTGTATGGGAATGAAGCAGCGCCATCTAGTGGCTAACGTGTAGCGCATTCATGTGTTTGATCGAGTAAAACTTGCACTACGCACGGCATTTTAAATTGCATGCCGTGTACTGTTTCAAGAAGACAAAAACAGATAAAAAATGAAAATGATAAATAAAAAAATGTAAATAAATGAAGCTTAAATTAATTGAACTACGTAGTTATCATTAAATGTAATCCAATGACATTTCTCCGCAATGAATAAATGTTGAAGCGGTTTACTTATTTCAAATTTTTCCTTTTTATTTCAAATTTTATTATTATTTTACTAACAATATAGAATTATCAATTATATAATTATTAACTTTTAAGTGTTTTGTAAATGTGTAAAAAAAAAAACAAAAAAGACTACCTCCTTCAGTAACAATTACGTTTGATGATTCATTTTGAAAAAATGATCGAAGTCTTCTCTTTGGCACACTGTAACCGGATTTGTTTAAATTAACCAAAGACAATGCTCTCTTGTTGCTCTTATTTATCTTCTTATATTTTCCAGTATCGTCTGAATCATCGCTTTTGAATTTGAAATTCTTAAAAATTCCAGTTACGACATTCTGCGTGTGGCTCCTGGATTTCTTTTTACTTTCGACTTCTATTGCTTCTTCAACGTTATTATTTCTTTCAAGCAATCCCAAATTGGCTTCTTCAGTTTTCTGAATGTTCTGTAGTCTAGCTTGATTCTTAGGACTCAGTGTATGATTTGAATTCACGTGAACCAGTACACCAGGTTTCAAAGGCCATTTATTTGGTGACACTACAGCTTGTATTTTTTCTTCATCCTTATTTTCTGTTTGCTTTTCAGGCTTTGCTGCTTCTTCAACTTCTGTCTTTGGTTCAGTTTTCATTGCAGCCTCTAACTGTGATAAGTTTGCTTGCAAACTACTATCCACTTTATTCATTTCGAGGGTGTAAGCACAACTCGAAGAGTCAACTAGTCTTGCTCGATCTGATGTTTTTTGACTAAACGATAGACTCAGTGGAGATAATGATGGCAACGCTTGCGATATTATCGACTGTGCGATAGACATCTCGTTTAAACAGCTACCGTCGGGACTGAATTAAAAAAATAAAGAAACTGAATACATGCAAAATGAGGAGCAAGAATAAAAAAAATTAAAATCATAAAAAATAAAAGTGCTTAATGAAGACTCAAAAAACTCCTAAATCAGACTGCTATAAATAATATTGCTATGATGATGTATGTAGAAGGAATAAAATGCAAAATAAAATTGACTAGATTTTAAACTAAGGTTAATTACATATCTGCTGCATTAATGTAAAATAATGTAATATAAATGAAACCGAAATGAAATATATATTATGTTTTCCTAGGTAATGTCTGATGAAAATGTACCTACGTGTATACATGATTACAAAATATAATATAGTATATAAAGTATATATTATAAGTTCATATACATAATTATGATGCAAAGAAGAATGCTTTCAAACACAGTCATGCAGTTAATAACAACGCAAGAAAAAACAAACGCAAAACAACGTATTTTAACGCAACTCACAAATATTACTTGAAAACGATAATTTCTACGGAAATTAGCGAAACACAAATACTGAAGCTACAGTAAATAAATTTTCTTTTATTGGTCAAGAAGCATTTTCTTAATTAGGATTTTTATTTGAGATCATACATCGCATGTCATGATAAAAATTCCATACATAAACGAGAGCGCGCTTGCTTATGTCGTAAGGTCGTATGCGACAATACGATTTTTATCGTTTAAATAAAAAACTATAATGTATTTTAATAAATCAAACCGATAAATTAAAGTGTATGTTTATACTAATGTACAGTCGGCCGCATAAGTCGATTAACACATTCAAAAGTGCAAAACGACTGAACACTCAACTTACTTATTTATTTACTTACTGAAGCTTTTTACGATCTTTTGTACGTGAAGTATATTTTGTTCTCTAGTCGTGACAACGATTTATGGCGCGTTGAGTGTTCATTTGTTTTTCACTTTTGAATGTGTTAATCGACTTATGAGGCCGACTGTACATAGAAAATTTGCAGATATAAATTCGTCCCGTTTGGCGTGCCGTGTTTTAAAAGTGGTTTCTTTGAATTTTTTTTCTATCTCATAAAAGTTTATCAATCGTGAAATCCAACCGTCAAAATGAAGTCAGTAACATGAAGAAACAGATTACCAAACATCACTTTCATATGTTTGTCATTGAGAAAAATCTAAATCCCTGCCACCAAAATTTCCAATGCATCGTCTTGATTTAAGTTTAAAATTAAGATTAAGCTTGGATGGTAAGGTCTGATTTGCTTTTGCCCTACTTCGGTTCCCTATCTTGCTTGCGTATCCGAGCTTTTCGGTGTTTTATAATGACTGTAGTTTCCTAAGGATTTTATTTTGCCCGTTAACTTTTGTGCGTTACAGGGGCGTCCTGTAACACATCGTAACGCTTTACAAGACACCCCTTCCTCAAATTGCGTTAGGTTATACTTGAACATCCCTTTGCTTGTGTTAGCACTCTCTACTTCGGGTAATTAAACCACTTTATGTTTAGTCCAAATATTTTAATCGTACGACCGATATAATAACATCAGCAACTATAAAATGGGCGGACCTCCCTTCGCGAACGCGTTCGTTCAACTGACTGATGCCCTTTCAATATCATACCACTGAATGAATCTGAACGAATGAACACCTCTTTTTGAAACGTCGCAGAGCAATTTTCAATCAAATTCAGTCGACATAAATAGCAGATACTACTAACACTTGCAATCATACAACCTAATTAAAGTTTAATATTTGCAATATGTACAGTCGGCCGCATAAGTCGATTAACACATTCAAAAGTGCAAAACATCTGAACTCTCAACGCGCCATATGTTGTCGTTACGACTAGAGAACAAAATAAAATTCACGTACAAACGATCGTAAAAAGCTTCAGTAAGTATGTAAATGAATCAGTAAGTTGAGTGTTCAGTTGTATTGCACTTTTGAATGTGTTAATCGATTTATGCGGCCGACTGTACAACGTCACGTCACGTATTTTTTGCAATTTTCGAATATATTTCTTTATATAAATGTCTTTTTAAAATGAAATGCTTTTTGACCAATAATGAAAATACTATGACACAGCCTAAGAAAGCATTCTCCACTTATATAGTAACATATAAAGTATGTCAATATATATATGTTAGTAATATACCTGTACTGTTAATTGTGGTCAGTCTTAGGACGTCGGGGGTTAGAGCTGTTAGGAACCTATGCAAGGATAAAACCGTTAAGACAAGACATAGGTAAATGCTTCTATGTTTATTATATACTTAGACGATATATAAATAAAATGAAATACAGTTATTTTGGAACAATGATTTTTTAAATTTACAATCGATTTAGTACATTTTCAACTTTGACAATATGGTCAATTAAACTCGTAATTATTCTTTTAAAAAATTTGAATATTTTATCCGCATACATATATATTAGCTGACCCGGCGAACTTCGTACCACTTCAGAATAAACCCGTTAAACAAAATGTATGAAATTTTTTTTTTTTTTAATTTTTTTTCTTTAATTAATATGTCAGTGGTTTTTATATTAAAAGTCAGCCCAGCCATTATTTATAGTTATAAATGGTATAACTAAAATGACTTTTATATATAACTAGCTGGTTCTCGCGACTTCGTCCGCGTAGAAAAGTATAAAACGCCATCTACCGTATTTTGGATAGATGGCGCTATCTCCAGGGCCAAGCCGCTAGTATTTACTTTTATTTTAAATAGATTTCCCGTGGGAATGAAGCATTTTTCCGCGGTAAAAAGTAGCCTATGTTCATCACGGATAATGTCGGCTTCTAATGGTAAAAGAATTTTTCAAATCGGTCCACTAGTTTCGGAGCCTATTCTATACAAACAAACAAATCTTTCCTCTTTATAATATTAGTAAGTATAGATTATATACATCAATATACATATAAAATTCTCGTGTCACAGTGTTTGTAAGTTTTGTAACCCAGCTCCTCCGAAACGGCTTGACCGATTTTTTTGATTTTTTTTGTATATTCGGTAAGTCTGAGAATTAGGCCATTTTATTATACCCCACAATTTTTTTTTAAATTTTTTTTTAGCACAACAACGTTTGCTGGGTCAGCTAGTATAATAAATAATTATAATTATAGATAATATTAAAAAAAAATGTCGTCCGCTTCTGTCAAGTCTGTTTCTTAGCTAACTTCTTCTGAAATAGCCAAATTATTTTGGATATTTCACTAATGGAAAAAGCGATAGACTGAGAACTGAGTCTGATATTATTATTATTATTATATTGTTTATAATTTACAGAAAAAAAAATTACATTCGTGCGAAGCCGGGGGCGGTCACTAGTATACGGTACATAAATTTGAAAATTCACCAACTATTGGTAAGGTTTTATTGAACTATTGAAAAACATATTTCTTCATTTGTGATTAGGAGGTATTTCTTTCTTATATAATTTGTAATATATCCACTCAATTTGTAATTAAGAGCATCTCTCTTAATTTGTGATAAAGAAGTATTGTCTATGCCATTTAAAATGTAATTGCACATTTAAAAGTTATGAGCGGATACAATTGAAATGAAAAAATCTAGCATGCATTGAATTATTTTAAATTTAACTATGAAAGTAATACCATTAGTCAACTGTATTCAATTTATTTATATACATAATAAATGTAATTAGGTAAAATAGTAAAAGAAATATATATATAAAGAAAATAGACATTAGTTTTCTTTAATGTAAACATTAAAATTTAAAATAATCTAAATTGAACTCAGTCTTAAGAGATCAAATTTAATATCTTCTACGTTTACATTACCGAAAACGTTATTTTGTAATGCCAGCTGGAGGGAAAGTACTCTTAATACTGTAGATAGAAAGTTTTACTCAAAGAAAACATTCCTTCATTTTTGAATAGAAAGAAAACTGTATTCAAAGATTTTCGAAAATTCGCTTGACACACCCGGGAATCGAACCGACTAAAATCTATAAAAATTGCAGTCTGTACTTTTATTGCATTGATCGTTAGTGTAAATTATAAGGATGAAATCTCTCTAACAAACTTGATAAATTAAATGAAAGGAAAACCATGAAATGTACCTTTTACAGATTTTAGTTCAATTCCCGGGTGTGGCAAGCGAATTTTCGAAAATCTTTGAATGCAGTTTTCTTCCTACTCAAAAATAAAGGAATGATTTCTTTGTGTAAAATTTTCTATCTACAGTATTAAGAGTACTTTCCCTTCAGGTGGCATTACAAAATTCCACCCTGTATGTATATAGGTAATGTATGTACATGCCAAAATAGGATTTCCAATAAAGTGTTAGTCGGTTCCTAGGGGTTCAACTAAAACGTATCAGCCGTTGGTCCAAGCTTTTATTAGATAAATTACAGGCGAAAGCGAACTCGAAACGACCTTGTGAGTTGGTCCTTGAGGCTTATGGGGGTTATCGCGGCATCGGCACCACGAGAGGGGACCTCGAAGGAGGCATGGATAACGTGTGCCATGAATCGGCTCGGACCAATGGCGTCGCTGCAAATTTATATATAATCAATACGTTGAGTTTGACATACAAAGACAAAAGTGACGTGTGCCTAGGTGTGTCAAATCGTACCTATATCAGTAATAGCCTTGATTTGTAATGTCCTGTAAAGGTGTCAATTTTGTAAAGGCAAAATTGTTAAAGTCTGCCTCGGTGCGTCAAATTCTGAACAAATTAACCCGATAAACTGCCCTGTTATGGTAAACTTCAGAGTTCAGAGTTTTCAGAGTTCAGTCTTTTCAGAAAGACTAACGCGATAAACTGACTCGGTTCGTCAAATTCAGAACAAACTAACGCGATAAACTGCCTCAGTTCGTCAAATTCTGAACAAATTAACTCGATACACTGCCGTGTTATGTCAAACTCTGAACAAACTAACGCGATAAACTGTCTCGGTTCGTCAAATTCTGAAAACGCTAACGCGATAAACTGACTCGTTTCTTCCAATTCTTAAAAGACTAACGCGATAAAATGCGTTTGTTCGTCAAATTCTGAAAACACTAACGCGATAAACTGCCTTGGTTCGTCAAATTCTTAAAACACTAACGCGATAAACTGCCTCGGTTCGTCAAATTCGGAACATACTAACGCGATAAACTGCCTCGGTTCGTCAAATTCGGAACATACTAACGCGATAAACTGCCTCGGTTCGTCAAATTCTTAAAACACTCACGCGATAAACTGCCTCGGTTCGTCAATTTCTTAACACTCTAACGCGATAAACTGACTCGGTTCGTCAAATTCTGAACAAATTAACGCGATAAACTGCCTTGGTTCGTCAAATTCTGAAAACACTAACGCGATAAACTGTCTCGGTTCGTCAAATTCTAAACAAACTAACGCGATAAACTGCCTTGGTTCGTCAAATTTTGAAAACACTAACGCGATAAACCGTCTCGGTTCGTCAAATTCTAAACAAACTTACGCGATAAACTGTCTCGGTTCGTCAAATTCTGAACAAATTAACGCGATAAACTGCCTTGGTTCGTCAAATTCTGAAAACACTAACGCGATAAACTGTCTCGGTTCGTCAAATTCTAAACAAACTAACGCGATAAACTGCCTTGGTTCGTCAAATTCTGAACAAACTAACGCGATAAACTGTCTCGGTTCGTCAAATTCTGAACACACTAACGCGATAAACTGCCTCGGTTCGTTGAATTCTGAAAACACTAACGCAATAAACTGTCTCGGTTCGTCAATTTCTTAACACACTAACGCGATAAACTACCTTGTTTCGTCAAATTCTGGAAAGAAGGACTAGCGCTATAAACTGCCTCGTTACATCAAAATCTGAAAAAAATTAGCGCAATAAATTGCCTCCTTTCGTCTAATTATGTAAAGACAAAACTAATATCTGCCTCGGTTTTTCAAATAGGAGTTTATTTTTAATTTAGAAGAGTCATAATAAATTTCAAAGATATATTATGTATTCACTTTGGTCTTTATAATGTACGAAGTTTGGGAGATTTTTTTTTGCTAAACTGTAACTAATACATAAATAATACATAAATAATAAAATACATACAAAAACAATAGGTACTTACAATAATATTATCACTAAAGTAAGGAGGCTACATTTTCATACTTCCATTACAATAAAAGCAAGGGATCTAAATATATTTGCTTATTGATTGTAAATTTCGAAAAAATTATACTCAGTATATAATTATTTATTTTGCAACATATAAAAACCCTAAAAGCTTAAAATAAACAAACAATTTTCGCTGCTAACTTTCAGTTGAGATACAAAATAAAATTTATGTAAATAATTTGAAATCTAAATAATCTAAATAATAATTTAAGTGAACATCCAATTTTTTAATCGTGTTACACTAAAGACAAAATAAAAAAAAAAGGTATAATTATATAAATATAATAGAAAAAGGACTTACTTTTCTCGCTCTTCTAATTCCACAGGATTATTGTCTATGGTAATATTTTTGGTTTTGCATTATTTTTGATTAGTCAATGTTAAGTGTTAGGCGGCGTCCGGGAATAAAAAAAAAATAGAAAACAAAAAATTAGTCAGTTAAGTGTATGTATAGCAACACATTGCAAAAAAAAAAAAAACCAGTGACGTCACATACTTAGACAAAAGTGGTGTGAAAATCGAACATTTATTTGGAGAAGGGTTTGCTGACAAAAATAACGTGTGCAGTGTTTCAAAAAATACAAAAAAAAAAAATTATAAAAAAAATTAAAGCAATATTTTAAAATTTTTTCAATGATAAAGTCTATATAGTATAAAATTAAATTTAATAAAATATTTCATATATATTTATTATATTGGGATTTTTTTTTTGAATCTTGTAAATGTTTTTTATGGTGTTTTAAAACTAAATTAGTTAGGAATGGTTGTTAGCTTTATAAAAATATAGTTTTTATGTCTAGGAAATCCATTCAAAATTAATTTTATAAACATTACATTATGTTTTATAACACATTTTGAAATGAACCAGAGTCATAAACGTTACAAAATCTAACCTATTTTGTTACCAATTGTACTGCTACAACCAGTATTATGGGTGGGCTCGCTCCGCTGCGCTCCGCTGCGCTCCGCTCGCATTAATTTTCATAACATTCCGGAACCTAACCTAACCTATTTGTTTCCAGTGAAGTAAGTATTGTAACATATTTTGTAATAAGCGCACAATTTTTATGTTATTATGTTTTAAAATGTTTATAAAAATAACTGTGAATGGATTTCCTAGGCATAAAAACTATATTTTAATAAAATTAACAGGCATTCTTAACTTATTTAGTTTAAACACACTATAAAAAACGGTTACAAGATTCAAAAGCCAACCCATTATATTATATACGCCTGTGAAAGTACCTTAAATATCGTATATACGATATTTTGCCAAAATAATATTTTATGTAATTTTTAAAAGTAAGTCGTCGTCGGCAATAAATAATATTCTTAAAATTTGAATCAAACATTTTACGTTATTCCTTTCTTTTAAGATACCATATTACTTAAGAAGAATTATTATTTTTTGTCCACTCTTTCGATTGGCATCATTTTTATACGGGTGATTTTTTTTCACATTTACAGTAAGTCGGTTCGATTCCCAGACGACGCGAGTAATTTTTAGAAAATCTTTGAATGCAGTACTTATTACTGAATTTTAAGAATTACATAAAATCTTGTTTCAGCAAAATATCCTATCTACGATTTTTAAGGTACTTTCCCATCATATCGCATAGTCTTGTATACGATGTAAAAATAATAAACATTATTATAAAATAAAAAAAAATAATATAGAAATTTCTAATGTATGAATTTAATTTCTATTGTAATTATAATTACAAATAAAAAATATTTCCTTTTAATAAGAAATTAATTTAATTAATTATTAACTATGTTATGTTATCTTTTACTGTATTATTATTATTAGATTTTTTCAAAATGCTGTCTCCCAAGCGGAATGGTCTCTAAGTGCTATTTTTTAACTTATAGCCTTTTTGGTAAATGGAATTACTGTTTTCAAATTTTTTTTGTATTATTACCTATAAAAAAATTAAAATCCATAGATATATTTTTTAATTTTTTTTTTTAGAATGACTGGCTTATCTAGATGTATAAACAACAGCTAATAAAATTGGCAAAGTGGTAACAAATTATTAGCTCAATAATATATTTAAAAAAATTAATAACTCAAAAAAATCATAATTATGAGCTCAAGACCATTCCACTTGGAATTGAAAAAAAAAAAAAAAATTCAACACGGACATTTAATACGACAAACAAATAGCATAACGAGCATAAAGAAAAATGAGACTTACATTTGGACTTGGCCCTCATTCGGCGACATATGCAAACTATGATGATGCAGATGATGACGGCTAAGACCAAAATGGCTAACGCAATACCACCGATCAATATTAATTTCTGTTGGTCTCGCCACCACACTTTAACACCTGAAAAAAAAATAGACACTTTTATCCTGGAAAGATGTTAAGTTCCCGAGGGTCTAATAACTCTTTTTAACAAAAAATGAACCGACTTCAAACCGTCTCACGGTCTTTTTTATGGATGCCACTGTCAGAACTGCACCAAATTGAAATGGGACCAAATTGAAATGGGACCAAATTGAAATGAGACCAAATTGAAATGGGACCAACTTGAGGAGCAGCATTAGAAAGCTATAGAAAGAGAGAAAGCGATCATGCGGCCAATACATCTCTTTCCTGTAGTTGGCCGCACGTTCGCTTCGTCTCTCTCCCTCTTTTCCGCGCGTACTTATTTTACAGATGTAAAATACGGCGCCTACTTTAACCTTATAAAGGCATTTGATCGCTATTTAATATATGCTTAAAGTATATAATTTACAAAACTATATGTCAGGTATTAATATTACTTACTGTAACTTTCCAAGTTGGCTGGAAATTAGAGGAAAATTCTATACAAATTTTGCAATAACATAATAATATGAATATAAATAACATTACTGGCGTTCGTTGACTTGGATAATAATAATTGTAATCACTTGTAATCAACTTATTAAATAGAAAATACAAATCTTTGCAAGCAAGTCTAATTCCCTTGTTACATGACTAATGTCTACACGACTACAAGTCTAATGAGTGTTTACATATTACAGCCATTGACATAGCATAGCCGCTCGCGTTGTCGTAATTATTTCCCTAAATACTGCTGTGGCAACGTCAAGGGCAATGAATGTTTACATGTGGCCATTGAGATGGCCGCTCGCGTTGTAATCCGTTTGCGCGTTCGAGAAGCATGTGAGCGAGAGAGCAGCATGTAAACCACTGACCTGTATAAGCACTGGACAGGCGGCTGTCAAATTATTTTTTATTCTTCTTCTTTACGTATAACGGCATTTCAGCTCAGTCAATGCCGCGTTATGACTGCGTTTTGTGAATATCTATATATTTACATAACATTTTGCCAGTGTCATTAGCAAAAACAGCAATTTGTAATAGCCTTTTTTAAAATAAAAAAGGTAAAATTGAAATTAAAAATCAAAAGTAGCAGATCCCGAGACTAGTTAGTCAAGTCATAATAATATAATTTTTATATAACTATAATTTTTCTTAGTTTTCCAAAACAGGTCCGTCAAGTCCAAAGCACCTGACTGCTAGTCCCTAGATTATTTTTATATCTATTTGAAAAACGCCATGTAGGCTATGGAGCGTAAGTACATGAACTAAAACTATTATACTTATCTATGGAATAAAAATACGCAAACGTCAATTAGTTTTAATTAATACAATTAGAAATTAGTTTTCCGTACTCTCGTACGGCGGCGTTTCTAAATGATACAGGAAATTATCTTTCATTTTTATCGGACAGCCAGTCCAGTGCTTATTACAGGTCAGTGATGTAAACACTCTCGCGTTGCCGGCCAATTGAGGGATAGAAGGGCAACGCGAGCGGCAAGGGAAGCGACCTATTTACATGCTCGCGTTGCCCATTTTATTTCCCACGTCCCTGGTCATGGCCGTGGAAATGGGCCATAATTATGTAAAGATGGAAAAATGAAGTCTCACCCACGACGTCCCTTTCGCAAGGCCTGGACGTGCCGACTTTGTTGGTGGCGTAGCACAAGTAGGTGCGATACACTTCGACACTGCTGCTCAGTCTGAGGAAGCTCTGAGTGCCTTCCGTCCAGATCTTCTCGTCCGTTAGCGTGTCGTTGTCATTCTTAAGTTTCCACGAGAAGCTTACCTGAAAATTGTAATTTTTGTTTAAAAAAAAAAAAACGAAATGTGTTTGTGTATGTCATGTATGTTCCCTATGAACTTTTTTTTTTAAGTTAAGGTCGACAGACAAGCTGACGGTACACTTGATGGTAGGTGGCTACCGTTATACCGGTGGCTATAACACAAGCAACGCCATAAGTGCTACAAGTGCGCTGCTGACCATAGAAGGATAAGGGAGGGATGGGAAATGGGCTCTGGCGTCCCTTACTCGCTCACCGAAACACAACAGCACATAATGCTGTTATTTCACGGTGATATTCTGTAAGGTGGTGGTTACTGCCGCCAGACGGGCTGCCCAAATGACTGCGAAACACAGTGTGCCCTACCACTAATTTTCAAATCCAGACCAGAGTCAACTTTGAAAATTATATTAAAATTTCCAAAGTTGACCCCGCCGGGAATCGAACCCGAGGCCCCTGAAACGTTAGGCAAGCACCCTTGCCACTCGTCCAACGGGCTCGTCAAAACAACTCTACCGATTACTGGTTAAATTTTACGTATAATATTTATTTATTTATTTAATAAGGTGGTCAAGTTCCATCATTTTGTTCTCTTCTATAATGTGGTCTATACTACTCGATCATAATGATCGAACTCGCTTATAAATGACTCATACTACAACATTACGCTTCATTTAAAAAAAGGTCGATTTCAGCTGTCATTTTAGTCCATCTAATTAGAAATCCGATTATAGTATACTAGCTGGTGCTCACGGCTTCGTCCGCATAGAAAAGTATAAAACTCCATCTACCGTATTTTGAATAGACGGCGCTATCTCCCGGGCCGAGCCGCTAGTATTTACTTTTATTTTAGATTTCCCGTAGGAATGAAACATTTTCCCGCGGTAAAAAGTAGCCTATGTTCATCACGGATAATGTCGGCTTCTAATGGTAAAAGAATTTTTCAAATCGGTCCAGTAGTTTCGGAGCCTATTCTATACAAACAAACAATCAATCACATCTTTCCTCTTTATAATATTAATAAGTATAGATTAAATATATTTAACACATACATTATCAGGATTCGCGTGCGCCGTACAGACCAACACCTGGTGTCCGTTTACTTCGTCTTGTTTTATGCCACATTCGGGAATAACTGAAATATTAATACGAAACAAATCATATCAATGGAAAGTTAAGACAAAATGAGACTACAATACACAAGATCTATTTAGATATTGTTTGGATTTACATGATTATTATCGGGTTACTTTTATTTTTAAAATATTATGAAATCAGTAAAAATGTGTGTATGTGTGTGTGTGTGTCACTCTCTAATTATCTCTCTCTCCCTCTGTGGGTGTGTGTGTATGTCTCTCTCCCCCCCTCTCTCTCTGTGTGTCTCACTCTCACTCTCAATCTCTGTTTGTGTGCGCGCGTGTGTTTTTAATGCCATTGAAAAGTTACGTTTGGGGTTGCGTTTGTCAGAGGACGCAATTTTATTTTTTAGATATGAAGGTGGGGTTGGTGTAAAGTTAAATAAAAATTTGTGGGGTTGCAACCCTTGTCCCACGGCCGTCATCTTGGAAAATAGGGTTAAATGGTTTTTACGGTTTATCTGCCAAACTATAGGTCTCACAAAAAAAATTATTTAACATTTTTTGTTGCAAATAAAATTATCTACAACTTTTGTCCAGTAACTTTTAGTCGTAGAACCATAAATAAAAAAGTTATAAGCGAAAATCCATAAAAATAAAAAATTATATTTGTCGATATAACTTCTTTTCTAATCATTTTATAAAAAATGACATCAGACCATTTTTATATATGGTGTTTTAAGGAACAATTTTCATAATAAACATTTTTAAATTTATTCATTAGTTATGGTTTTACAGCGCTGCGAAACGAACGAAAGGCAGGGGAAGAGCGACTGAGTCTACTAATAACGTGTCGGTACACCGATGCGTACCCCCCCTCACTTTGCCTGCCCCCTCAAAGACCTAAAAATAGGATTCTGCGCACATTTGCCGAGATGTCTTTATTCGCTGCACGACCTATATCAGCCTAAAACAAAGTTAAATACTGACACGTAACGTCCAGAAATGTTGAAGCGTTGACGGCCCCGTGCCTGTTGTAAGCCTCGCAGACATAGTTCCCTCCGTCCTTCCTCTGCACCGGTCCCAGGAGGAGGGTGTTCGAGGACGACAGGACTACACTCTTGAAGCCTTCCTTCATGGCGTACGCTTTGCTTGGATTCTCCCGCCTCCACGTGTAGCTTGGCATCGGGAAACCTCTGGACAATGCGTTTCGATTGACATTTATGTAACACTGTTGCACGCGACTTCGTCCGCGTAACTTATTGGCCAATGCGTTGCGATGGACATTTATGTAACACTAGCTGTTGCACGCGATTTCGTCCGCGTAACTTATTGGCCAATGCGTTGCGATGGACATTTATGTAACACTAGCTGTTGCACGCGATTTCGTCCGCGTAACTTATTGGCCAATGCGTTGCGATGGACATTTATGTAACACTAGCTATTGCACGCGATTTCGTCCGCGTAACTTATTGGCCAATGCGTTGTGATGGACATTTATGTAACACTAGCTGTTGCACGCGATTTCGTCCGCGTAACTTATTGGCCAATGCGTTGTGATGGACATTTATGTAACACTAGCTGTTGCACGCGATTTCGTCCGCGTAACTTATTGGCCAATGCGTTGTGATGGACATTTATGTAACACTAGCTGTTGCACGCGATTTCGTCCGCGTAACTTATTGGCCAATGCGTTGTGATGGACATTTATGTAACACTAGCTGTTGCACGCGATTTCGTCCGCGTAACTTATTGGCCAATGCGTTGCGATGGACATTTATGTAACACTAGCTGTTGCACGCGATTTCGTCCGCGTAACTTATTGGCCAATGCGTTGTGATGGACATTTATGTAACACTAGCTGTTGCACGCGATTTCGTCCGCGTAACTTATTGGCCAATGCGTTGCGATGGACATTTATGTAACACTAGCTGTTGCACGCGACTTCGTCCGCGTAACTTTATAAAATACTAACTGGTGCTCGCGACTTCGTCCGCGTTGAAAAGTATAAAACACCATCTACCGTGGAATATCACCAAGCAGTTGTCTTGTTAGTAGTGTCACCCATCGAAGTAATATATCTCTGCGAGGTTTCACCTAATTTGGTTAGATGGCGCTATCTCCCGAGCCAAGCCGCTAGTATTTACTTTTATTTTAGATTTCCCGTAGGAATGAAGCACTTTCCCGCGGTAAAAAGTAGCCTATGTTCATCACGGATAATGTCGGCTTCTAATGGTAAAGGAATTTTTCAAATCGGTCTAGTAGTTTCGGAGCCTATTCTATACAAACAAACAATCAAATCTTCCCTCTTTATAATTAGGATAGTATAGATAGCCCACGTTAATCGCTGTTAATATAGCTTCCTAACAGTGAAAGGATTTTGAAATCGATCCAGTAGTTTCGCAGCCAATTCAAACAATCAAATCTTTCCTATTTATAATATTAGTACGGACTAGCCGATGCTAGCGACTTCGTTCGCGTGTATCAAGTTATGAATATACATACTAATATTATATTTGTAATGAATATATTGTATTTTTGTATATTTGTAATGAAAAACTAAAAAAACCAGTGGACTGATTTTAAAATTTTTTTCACCTATACAAAGTTATATTATCAGTGAGTAACAATAGGCTAATATTTTCATTATATTTATATTTTTACTAGCTACACGCTCCCGACTTCGCCCGGGTTCAAAATAAAAACTATCCCATCTTTTAAGTTGGATCAAATTACACATAGTTACGAAGTTTTATCGAAATCGGTTCAGTAGTTTAGGAGTACATTGGCGTCAAACAACGTGACGCGTAATTTTTATATACGAGTATATATAGAGATTTTCAAAGCCTACGAAGTCGCCGGCACTAGGCAGCTACTATTTAATATTAATATACATACAGACTGATTTAAATACAATTATACTTAGCCAAAATGAAAACAGGTTACTTACTTAGCTGAACAGACAACTTTATCTGGTATCTTCCCTTCTTCGACGGACACATTCTTTGGTACTATTATATCTTCAGGCTCATCTGTAATGGAGGAACACGAATTAATTTATTTTTTAGGTAGTCATGGCCAAAACGTATATTTTTGTTGAGATGAATCATTTTGTCAAAGATTCGAATCAGTGAAACGCTTCATTTAGATCATTTGCATCAACGATTGTCAATCTGAACTCTTTGCTTGCGCGAACAAATTAAATACCTTCATAAATATTAAACTGCCTTAAACTGCCTCGTATGAGGATATTTAGAAATAAATAAATAAAACTGTCAGTCGTAGGACTACACCTCAGAAGTGACAACTTAGCTGAGCATCATTGACCGCCACTGAGCGTCGGTGAGGGTCACTGAGCGTGAGGGTCACGCGAGTTCAGTGCTTTTTGAACATACCAAAAGCGCGTATGAGGCTATATAGAAATAAATAAAATAAACAAAACTGTCAGTCGTAGGACTACACCTCAGAAGTGACAACTTAGCTGAGCATCATTGACCGCCACTGAGCGTCGGTGAGGGTCACTGAGCGTGAGGATCACGCGAGCATCACTGACCGCCACTGAGCATCATTAAACGTCAATGACTGAGAATCACTGCCCGTCATTGAGCATCACTGATCGTCACTGTGCATCACTGATCGTCACTGTGCATCACTGAACGTCATTGAGCATTACTGAACGTCATTGAGCATCACTGACCGCCACTGAGCATCACTGAGCGTCACTTAGCCTGACGGTTATGCGAGTTCAATGCTTTTTCCCCACGCCAAAAGCGCCAACAGTGCCCAAACAAGCCCAATGTGCCTAAATATTGAAATAAATGAATACTTACATTCGACAGCAAATTTGGTGGTACTATTGACGGGTGGTCCGGCCGGGTTGGCGGAAGATCGACAAGTGTAAGTGGCCTTGTCTCCCTCTCGATCCAACATATGGTGAGGCCATGCTGTCATATTCCAGTGCTGAGAATTCAAAATATATATTTTTTGTTATATTATTTGTACCTTTTTTTAATCAAAATTAAAAAAAGTTAGACTAGAACAGACTTAAAAGTTATTTAACAAAATTAAAGAAAATAAAATGTGGCCAAAAATTGCATAGACAAGACAATCTTTATAATTAATTTGTAGTCTTCGCAGAACTGTAAAATTGCTGTGTATGACGGCCATCCATATATCCTGCCTTATAAATACTACAAATTAATTATGGTTGGATTTTAGTAAGTAGGAGAAAGTAGCATATTAGGCTCTTTCAAAGCCTCCCTATGTGTGCACACTCTCTTCTATGTGTGACAGCCTATCCCTCGGTAGGGAAAAGATTCTCACCAGGGAAGACTCGGTGGCCTCGAAGTCGTTCCTGTTCACTTGAGGATCTATGATCCTCTCGACGACGTAGTACCGGTCGGTCCTTTCTGGGTCGATCACTTCGTTGCCTTTCAACCACTGGACGCTGCACAAAGGCGCGCATTCCACGGTGCAGGACAGCGAGATGTTCTGAAATTCAAATGATGAATCATTTGATTACACATGATGGGAATTTGTCGTGTCAGTGCAGTTCTGTCGTGTCGGCGCGTGTCTGTCGTGTCGGTGCGGGTCTGTCGTGTCGGTGCGGTTCTGTCGTGTCGGTGCAAGTTTGTCGTGTCTTGCAAGTTGTCTTTTACGCGTGTACTCCTTAATTTGTCTGACGGCGTCTGTGAACTATAATTGCTTGTAGACGTGAATAGTTATGTCTGTGTCTTGCATGTTACGGTATGTGTCTGTAGATGTAGATGTAAGCTTTAGGCGCTCCAGGTTCGATTCCCGGCGGGGTCGACTTTGGAAATTACATACATAAAAAAAGTTATATCTATATATAACTTTTCCTATACTTAAGTCTATACTTTATCCTTACATTATTTTTTAACATTTGTACTAGCATTTTTCCGTTTATAAACATGAAAATAAATTTCATTTTTCAAAAATTTAACTTAAAGTTTCAAAATTCCAAGAAAATCTGAAAATTAACTCAAAATCTGAAACTAAGTTGAAATTTTTTTTTAAATTTTCCAGTGCTAAATTTAATACTGACTTCTATAGTAAAAGAAATAGTAAACTTCTATAGTAAGAGTTGATTTTCTGATTACCTGCGATTTGTATAAAGCTCCGCTGTAGTGATTCATAGCGTACTTGAAACTTGGTGGCGCTGTAATAAAACAAATTGTCCATAATAAAATAATAATAATAATAAAATAACATTTTTGTGACATTTTGTAAGGTTTACATTTTGGTCTTTGCAATAAATTACTTTGCCTATTTATTTTGGACCCTATTTGTAAAGAAATAAGCCTCATATTAATAAAATAATTACCAAGGACATCGATGTTAGCATTGGCCGGTTCACCTTCTCCACCAGCGTTGACTCCTCGACATGAGAAGTTGGTCCTGTGGTCCAGGGTCACGGGATCTATGGTCCAGTTCTGTGACACTATGTCGCTGACCACTCTTCCACCTCTATGCCACCTGAATCTGCAAACGTATATACACAGGACATGTTTCAAAATTATATTTTCATATCAAATCATAATTTTCCACTCCATTCGTATCTTCTAATAGATATTTTTGAAATTCACACTACATACTATCTACCTATAATGGCTATAACACATACATATCGCATTAAAAATACATATACAGGTTGTGGCCTGTAATAAGAGAAATAAATTAAAATGAAAAACAAATAGACTGTTATTTTCTAACAAAATTAATCGAGCCAGCAATGTACTACTACAGACATAATATTGTTAGAGTACTCGACATTGACATTTACGATCGTTCTCGCCCCAGTACCCTGTACCAAGACATCTAACGACTGATAACCGATAATTTAGCGGATCATGAAATTCATTGATTATGTATTGTAACTTATATCTCCGAGTATAAGCACTTTGGAACATTATGATTAGGTTAAGGTATACTCTATACCTATAGAATCATCTTTTAAATTTATTGCTCTTATTACAGGCAACAGCCTGTATATACGATTACTAGCTCGTGCCCGCGACTACACTCGCGACTAAAACTAAAAAAAAAACAGTGGCACTCCGGGAGTGCCGACAAAAGTGAAAACTTTAACAATTACATTATTTTTTGAATGTGTTCATTTTTTGAATAGTCAGTAAATATTTTATTCAGGAAAATAAAATTGTAAATGTATTTGTAATTGTAAATGCCCGTTTTCTATTTTTATTTGAAATTACTGCGTTCTTTTATAATTGTCAACAGAGGTGTCGGTAACGGTACCTAACGGTGTCGCGATTTCAATAGTTTTTTACCATCACAAAAAAAATATATTTTTTTAAACGTTACCTATGTGCCTCAGGTCTGCCTTTTTCTTCTATGCTACATGTGAGCACCAAAGATTTGCCCTTCACCACTCGCCAAGGAGAATATGTCAGTTTCGCAGGTCCGGGTGGATCTAGAAAATGGAACATAATATATATATATATTTGACGACACGTTTGGTCTAGTGGCTAGTGGCTAGTAACCCTAGCTGTTAACCAAACGGTCGCGGGTTCGAATCCCGCTAGGGTCAAATGTTTATGCGTTAACATTTTACCTTTGTACCTGAGTCGTGAATGTTTTGTATTTATAATATTATGTGTGTATTTACAAAAAAAGTAATCTATGTAGTATATCAATTTTCTGGTTATTTATTTAATACTAGCTGATGCCCACGATTTCGTACGCGATGATAAATTAAAAATTTAAAAGCAATTGCAACGCTTGACAACTTGTTGCTATAACACATTGGCCAGGCGTTAGTTACAGTTTTATATTTTAGATAATCCCTCCGGAACATTACTTTTTTTTTGGATGAAAGGTACCCTATGTCCTTTCTGGTGTCGCAGACAACGTGTATGGAAAATTTAATGGTGATCGGTTCAGTAGTTTTGGCGTGAAAGCGAGACAGACAGACAGAGTTACTTTCGCATTATAACATTAGTCGACAAAAACAATTATTTTTGGGTTTCTGTTCTAATGCTTAAATTCTGATTCTAGACATCTAAAAATAGTTACATTTTAATTTTTAGCTTTTAAAGTTTGCTTTTGCCTGATTTATGACGATAAGTAAGATACGAGACAGCCCATACAAACACAAGAGAAGAGAAACACTAAAAATATTCATTTTCTATTTGTAATTGAAATTTGTATGAATTTGTATGAATCTATCATTTGTCTTAAAAAAATTTAAAAAAATGCTCTAGTTTCTACAAAATCAAACTTTGATCAAAAAAATTATTTATCCCTTATTTTTAACATAGAAGAACTCAAAATTTCATATGCAGAAGCCAGACCCAAAAATCGTGTTGACCTGTGTAATTATTATTAGTAAGAGTAAAGATTAGTATGGATAAGACTTACAGTTGACAACTAGTTCGGTCATCTGACTGACTTCACCCCACCCGGCGAGATTCTTGCCTTGGCACGAGTAATTGCCGTGAAAGCTCTTCGTCGTGTCTTGGAGGAGAAGCATCGAAGGGTCAACTTCGTTGCAGAGATTATCTGCAATTGTATACGACAATTTTAATTATAATTGGTTGAATTTATAATTGGTTGCTCTGTGAATAAGGATCAATTTTATTAACTACTAGCTATTGCAAGCGACTTCGTCCGCGTTGAAAAGTATAAAACGCCATCTACCGTATTTTGGATAGATGGCGCTATTTCGCGGGCCAAGCCGCTAGTATTTACTTTTATCTTAGATTTCCCATAGGAATGAAGCATTTTCTCGCGGTAAAAAGTAGCCTATGTTCATCAGGGATACTGTCGGCTTCTAATGGTAAAAGAATTTTTCAAATCGGTCCAGTAGTTTCGGAGCATATTCAATATAAACAAACAAATCTTTCCTCTTTATAATATTAGTGTAGACTAGCTGTTGCACGCGACTTCGTCCGCGTAACTTTATAAAATATAATACGTTCGTGTCTGTACAAACCATGGAAATACACATACAAAATTTCAACCCAATCGGTCAAGCCGTTTAGTAGTTGACATCTTTCGTATTCTTTCTTTCGTAAAAAAAACTCAGTCAGTTATTAAACTCTTGAAGAGAACCATGCCAAAATGGCCTCACTCATGTATGTACAAAACAGCACATGTGCTCTTATTCCGCAATAGCACCGTCAGATGGATTGTATGTATGTCTATTTTAAGCTTAGGTATATAAAAAAGTAGTAGCCAATACTAACCATCTCCATTCGTTCCATTACACTCCGGCAGATGCTTGAGTACCTCTCCGTCCAAGTACCAGATGACCTCATCCAGGAGTGAAGGGTTACCGGATTCCACTTCGCAGGTGAGGGTCACGTTCTTATGGTCTGTCTCCAGGATCGGACTTGGGGAGCTCATCGTCAGCCGCACTTGAGGTTTGTCTAAGGAAATTTAATGACTTTTAACTAGGTAGAGTTAAATTTAATGACTTTAAACTGGGTAGAGGCAAATTTAATTACTTTTAACTGAGTAGAATCATATTTAATGACTCTTTACTAGGTAGAGTCAAATTTAATGATTTGTAACTGGGTAGAGTCAAATTTAATTACTTTTAACTATGTAGAGTCAAATTTAATGACTTTTAACTAGGTAGAGTCAAATTTAATGACTTTTAACTAGGTAGAGTCAAATTTAATGACTTTTAACTAGGTAGAGTCAAATTTAATGACTTTTAACTATGTAGAGTCAAATTTAATGACTTTTAACTAGGTAGAGTCAAATTTAATGACTTTTAACTAGGTAGAGTCAAATTTAATGACTTTTAACTGGGTACTATTTGCTTTTTTTTAACTAAAATATATATAAAAAATAAAAATAAAATAAATAAATAATAATTTCATATGTAAGGACCTAATATTATATTAATAATTCATACGACTTACAGTGTACGTTGACAGAAATGCTATCCTCGGAGGTGCCGTTGCCGACGACATTGGCCAAGAAGCAAGTATAGTTCCCCATGTCCGAGCCACGGGCGTCTCGGATTATGAGGGAGTGTTGCTCTATGGTGCCACCGGTGTAATGGGAAGTGTCGTTTACAGCAACCCGAGTCTCGTCGCGATACCTGAAAATTAATAATCAATCATCAATACTAATAATAAATTTCTAAGTAGGTATTGTATGTATGTATGTATGTATGTATGTATGTATGTATGTATGTATGTATGTATGTATGTATGTATGTATGTATGTATGTATGTATGTACTATGCGTTTCAAATGAGAATAGGATCGCACTTGCTGCAAACTTCACATGATCCGAGTCATCATAGTAATGTCGTCAAAAAAATCCGAATAATATTTTTTATATATATTTTATCTAATAAATTTATATATGTATAAATATATATATCCTTACTAATATTATAAATGTGAATGTGAGTTTGTTTGTTTGTTTATTTATTACGCTTTCATGCAAAAACCACTGAACCGATCACCATTAAATTTTACATACACAATGTCCGGGACACCAGAAAGGACATAGGGTACCTTTCATCGTTCAACGCGGACGAAGTCGCGGGCACCAGCTAGTATATAATAACTATTAAGTAATTAAACTATAAGTGTAAATTACAGTACGATTTAAATCGTATTTATACGATCTTTTCGGCTTTGGTTCTATGTAGCAAAGCCCTTAAGTTTGCTAACGCGTCTCCACGAGATAAGTAATTCTTTTATGGGTCAATGTATACGATTTTATAATAAACTAACTGAATAAATAAATCACATTACAAAAATAATAAAAACTAATAAAAATAATAATTAATTCTTGGATTGTTTTTTCTTGCACTCCGTACACATCACTAATGAAGTTCGTGAGAAATGCGAATTTCCAGTCCTATTCTCATTTGACACGCATAATATGTATGTATGTATGTAACAACTGTATTCAGCAAATAAATTATTTTGAATTTGAATTAATTGAAAAATCAATAAAAATATAGTAATTTCACAGACTCTGGTAGACGTTTGGTCTAGAGGCTATTAACCCTAGCTTGTAACCAAACGCTCGAGGGTTCGGATCCCGCTAGGGGCAAATGTTTATGTGTTAACATTTTACCTTTGTACTTAAGTCATGGATGTTTTGTATTTATAATATGTATGGATTTACAAAAGAAAAGTAATCTATGTAGTATATCAACTGTGTGGAATTCATAATACAAACAATATTTGCTTAGTGTGCAACTAGATGGTGCTGTGTGGAATGTGTGAAGATATTTATGTATTTATTTATATTTGGTCAGAGTTAGGTCTTTGGTCAGAGGGTTGAAAGAGAGCGTAAGGAGTTGTATGTAACTTGTATGACTTACCAAATGACTTCTGTCAAAGATGAAGGATTGCTTTCGTATTCGCACTTGAGCAGAATCTGAGCACCTTCTATCACTGTGATGTTCGTTTGCTCAACGACCACAATAGGCGGATCTGTTAAAACAATACAAAAATGCATATTAATTACATCTATACTAATATTATAAAGAGGAAAGATTTGGTTGTTTGTTTGTTTGTATAGAATAGGCTCCGAAACTACTGGACCGATTTGAAAAAATCTTTTACCATTAGAAGCCGACATTATCCGTGATGAACATAGGCCACTTTTTTACCGAGGGAAAATGCTTCATTCCTACGGGAAATCTAAAATAAAAGTAAATACTAGCGGCTTGGCCCGGGAGATAGCGCCACCTATCCAAAATCTATCCAAAAGCGAGCACCAGCTAATATTTTATAAAGTTACGCGGACGAAGTCGCGTGCAACAGCTACTCT
Organism: Synanthedon vespiformis; assembly: GCA_918317495.1. Classification (NCBI taxonomy): domain Eukaryota; kingdom Metazoa; phylum Arthropoda; class Insecta; order Lepidoptera; family Sesiidae; genus Synanthedon; species Synanthedon vespiformis. The sequence continues at coordinate 479,116 of OU906971.1, read as the reverse complement.
ACAATACAATACAGGATGAGGCCTGTAATAAGAGCAACAAATTAAAATATAGACCCTTTAACGAATCAGTAATTAATTCCAAATGGTTTCAATTAATTAAAATGAAAATCAAATTTACTGTTATTTTCTAACAAAATAATCGAGCCAGCAATGTACTACTACAGACATAATATTGTTTCCAGTCAGAGTACTCGACATTGACCTTTACGATCGTCAGTACCCTGTAACAAGACATCTAACGACTGATAACTGACAATTTAGCGGATCATGAAATTCATTGATTATGTATTGTAACTATGGATTGATATATCTCCGAGTATAAGCACATTGGAGCATTATGATTAGGTTAAGGTGTATACTCTATAGAATCATAGTTTAAATTTATTGCTCTTATTAGAGGCTACACCCTGTAACAGCAAAAATACTTACACCAAATTTCCAGTTCTCGAATGGCGTGTATGGGAGGATTCCTTCGTTCCAGCAAAACATCGTTCATGGCTTCACAGCGAAACTTGTGGCCATTCTCGAAGCGTGTAGCCTCAAATGTCAGGTTGGATGAGGTTTCAAAGGTGGTGTCGCTCTGAAATCGAAAGTGTATTAACTTATTAGCCCCTGCCTGCGACTTCGTCCGCGTTGAAATGAAAATAGTAGCCTGCCTATTAGGGTGCAAAAAAAATTTATTTATTATTATTATGCGTGTCACCCTTTTATTCTGTTTTAAGGCGGAAAAAACTAATATGTAATTTTCATTTTATTTTTAAAGTATTTAGGGGTTATAAATGTAAGTTAGTTTTTTGTTTGTGTTACGCTTTCACGCAAAAACTACTGAACCAATCACGATGTAATTTTGCATACACGTTGTCTGGGACACCAGAATGAACATGGAATACCTTTTATACAGAACGCGGACGGAGTCGCGGGCACCAGCTAGTTAAAAATAAAAATAAAAGTATTTAAAAAAAAAAAAGATAAAAAAAAGTGTAATTTATACTAATAAAGTAGATTTCTTTATGTCAGGGTACTTTTTCATGAAAATTTTCACAATCGAAAGAAGGAATTGTTTTTGTTCATCGTCTGTGGTAATTAATTTAATAAATTCTTTCCGCAATGTCGCTCACCACTCTCATAGAACGTACAATTTCTCTGGAAGCTTTGTAGTCTTCATCTTCTTCCCAAAGACGAGGTTTTTTTTTGCAGAAATTCAGACAAAATTCCCATTATTTATCATCACGAAATCCTCAATATTTTGAATGCATACATAATGAATGCAAGCACCTGCTCTTAAACCAGTGTTATTATAATGTATAAATGATGAATATATCTGTTTTATGTACATTAGCTGCAAGTTATCATTATCATAATTTTTTCAAACTTTGACACGAGGTAGCGACCCCTAAAAACCTATCTAAGAAATAAATAAAAAATATAGGTTCATTTTTTAGGCGGTAGAAGCGAATGGCGGGCTGACGCAGTAATTTTTCAAAAGTTGAAAAATAAAAAATCCAAAAAACTCTAATAAAAAAATTGATTTTTATAAACCAACTAGCTGGTACTCGCGACTTCGTCCGCGTAGAAAAGTATAAAACGCCATCTACCGTATTTTGGATAGATAGCGCTATCTCCCGGGTCAAGCCGCTAGTATTTACTTTTATTTTAGATTTCCCGTAGGAATGAAGCATTTTCCCGCGATAAAAAGTAGCCTATGTTCATCACGGATAATGTCGGCTTCTAATGGTAAAAGAATTTTTCAAATCGGTCCAGTAGTTTCGGAGCCTATTCTATACAAACAAACAAACAAACAATAAAATCTTTCCTCTTTATAATATTAGTATAGATAACATTTGAAAATGTATGCAAAATTTAAGGAAGTTAAGAAAACAAAAGGCCAAATTAACAGATGTTTAAGAAACTCGCCCCCTCAAATCGTGTAATAAGGGATAATTGGCGCCTCAAACTTGTGTAGTTATAAAATTTTAATTTCTTCACCCCGAAGGGCGCGTTCAACAATCTGAAACTGTCGACCGTCTTGTGTCAACTTTGCCCAACGATTTAAAGTTTACGGAAGCGGTATCAAATTCGCTGAGCGTACTTCGTAGTTTCGATAGTCGCTTGTTTAAAACTACTCCTATTTCAGTGATACTTGAATTCGTGTCGGAGCAGAAGTTAGTGTAATAAACTTAGGGCAAATGCGTGGAATAACAAGATCTCAGTACTTATTGAGTACTGATTGTATTTTTCAGTACGTGCTGAATACACCACTGACTGTGTTTTGTTTAAAAAAAGATGTATCTGTTGCTTTGAAGGTCTATTTATTTGAAAGAAAGCTATTCACATTTTATCTGTTTATTTATAACAGTATAGTTTTATAGTTTTTTTTTTAAGATCTATTTGTACAGCCCCGGATCTACAGTTTTTTCCAACCGTGACAGAAATTTGATTGTGGCGCCCTCTCTCCAGCGTTTGAGAGAAATTGTTTTAAAAATAATAATTTATACAAATTAATACAAATAATTTGTAGACATTTGTGTCGAAATAATAAAAACATACGCGTGTCACAACGGAAACTTCTTTGGCGATCAAATAAATACTAAGCGCAAAATATCACACAGAAGCGTCACGTGATCATTTAAATTTTACTCTCATCACGCATAAAGAAGTTTTATTTTATTTATTTTATGTTAGAACATAAAAGAAATAAAATTATTTTATTTATTTTATTTTAGATCATAAAATAAATAAAATTAGACAATTTTGTAGAATTTTGTAGACAAAAAACGATATTTAAGTTTCACATAATTTTTAATTTTTTTAAATGTAATTATTCCATGTCTATTCTAGTATTACTTTTTCAATATCAACGTTTTGCCCTTCCACGAGCATTTGCAATTTAAATCGCCATTAATTAGATATGCATAGAAAATAACAGAGTGCCGAGAGAACTTTACAATAATGACCGTGTATGCCTTTTGTCTAATGTAATTTATTTATAATTGTCTACTCCAAGGTTTTAGAACAAGTTCGAAAACACAATAAAATGTTTTATGTCTTTGCGAGTTAACAACAAAGTCATGAAACAAAGTTATAACGAAGCTCTATTGTTTTGTATGTTAAGATAGGAAGACATGCTGACGGTCCACTTGATGGTAGGTGGTAACTGTCGCCTATAAGTAACCATCAATGTACTACAACTATGTATTTCGCACGTCATACAAAAACTTTATTGAACACTAGCTGGAGCTCGCGACTTCGTCCGCGTAGAAAAGTATAAAACGCCATCTACCGTATTTTGGATAGATGGCGTTATCTCCCGGGCCAAGCCGCTAGTATTTACTTTTATTTTAGATATTCCGTAGGAATGAAGCATTTTCCCGCGGTAAAAAGTAGCCTATGTTCATCACGGATAATGTCGGCTTCTAATGGTAAAAGAATTTTTCAAATCGGTCCAGTACTTTCGGAGCCTATTCTATACAAACAAACAATCAAATCTTTCCTCTTTATAATATTAGTATAGATTTAAAATTGACATATTCGTGGAGCATAAACTCCTGTCATCTGTCATTTAAAACCAACCAAACATCTCTCATTTAAAGAAAATTCGACTTTACGTCAACGCATTGGAGTTCAAAATGCATAGTAGAAGTTGGTCGTTACTACCTTTTACCATTGACCGCCATGATTCCGTCTTAGGCCTACTTTTTAATCGACTTCAAATAAGGAGGAGACTCAATTCGATATATGTATATGTATGTTTTTGTATGTGTATTTTTTTATGTGTGTTCGCGGATAACTTCGTCGTTTATGAACCAATTTTGATGATTCCTTTTTTGTTTGAAAGGAGATATCCCAAGGGTGGTACCATGATAAGGAAACCAGGATCTGGTGGTGTCATCCCAGAGAAATCGAGAGGAACCTTCGAAAATCGTAGTGGCGACTAGTGTGTTTGCTATTTGATTTTGACGATTCTTTTTTTTATTTTTAAAGCTCGGTGCTTCCCGTGTGTCCCATTTCAATTTAGTCCACGGCCCGTATTCTCTAAGTGTGGTTTTGCTGTGGTTATCGACTCGATGCGGTTATAGACTCGACAATTGTCTACTTTGGTATTCACTAAGCACATGTCAAAATGTCTACGACGTTTTCTCCATAGTTATACATGTCGATGAAGTTATTGGCGCGTTATTGTGTGGTTTTTAGTTTGACATAGTACTATTTCTTATTTAATGTCGACTTTGAAGTCGACACGTTTTTAAAAACCACAGATAGAGAATAGGCCCGCAGTTTTGACAATGGCATCCATGAGAAAACGGTTTTAAGTCGGTTTTTTTTTGTTATAAATAGTTATTATGTGCCGCTTTGGCATTTGTCACGCAAATACCATAGATGTAGTACTTCGATGCCTATAATAAAAAACAGCGAAGAAGATTACTAAGAATAATATATTAGTTATACAACGATATTTTTGCAATAGATAATATTACAGATAGTATTACTTACCGACTCCTCTTCACGTGTCTGCGCGTACATGTAACAAAAAACATAGAAATTAATAATCTTTTACAATCTATAGTGTATATAAGGCTATATTATTATGTACTATAACTATAACTTAGCTTTATCTATTCTATAGTATAATATATGTGGGGTGGGTTTAGTAACATGATTTATGTTCACAGACAACTATAGAAATTACTATAGCGACGGTATCTACGAACAAAGTCGTATATGCAAAATCTTAAATTTTCAGGAGAGCGATTTGAAAATTGTTGAACAGTTTTTGGTAAATATTTCCAAACATGATGTTAAGTTTGAAATATAAAAAACGAGCTGCATGTCTTCCCTGCACTCAAGTACCGCGAACACTGGTGCAATTGCAGATGCGACGAGGTGAGAGAAGTATGAGCACGGGAATAAAACGTTGCATGTGACGTTGCGCCTTTGTTAGCGGGAGCAAAAATGATATACGTCGTTGTGCGTTTGTTTATCACAAAAACTAAGCTAGTTACAAAAAAAAAAATAAAAATTGTCTCATGTAGCTTGATCAAATTGTAACCATAAGCGATTAAAAAAGCTATTTTGGTGTATTGTCACATACGCCTTTGTTCGTGGATACCGTCGATAGCTACTACTGTTACAATTGATAATTGAATACTTATAGACACGTAAAGAGTTCAAGTAACGAGACAAAATACAGCTGAGAAAATAAAATAGCTGAAGAAACGATCGAACGAAAAAAAGTATAAAATTAAAAAAAAAGCCGTCAAAGGAACGCCATTTTTAATTTTCAATTTCACAACAGATGTAAGAAAAAGTTACAAATGGGGGATTATTTTTGTACTCGTTTGGCGTTCGCGGAGTTGGTCGGCGTCGTTTTAACGAATTAATTGGTCGGAATTTTCACTTTGCGAAAGTTTTTTCGTTACCTCTTAGAATCGTAGTGATGTGACATGGACATATTGATATCGATGAAACGCTAACCTAAGAAACGTTGAACACAATGTACACTCAAAGTTGTGATGAAAGTACAGAGAGTCAATTCAATTGATATTCAATTGATTCAATTCGCAGTTTAGTAGTGACCGAAACGGCTGTGATTGGTTGCAACTCTGATGACGTCATACGCTAGTAAACATTGCTTGCGCATTGAGTTGACATTGACATAACATTAAGTTATGGCAACAATATACTGAGCAGGGACCTATTTGTAACTTATAACTCATATTATTTTCTTACCACTGTTTTTCTTTTCTGTTTCTTTGTCGTTGTTGTGTTATTAAGTTGCAAATAAATGTTTGATTGATTGATTGATTGAGTTGTTTACTAGCGTGTGACGTCACACGTATCAAAGAACAGCGCCATTACAGAAATAGCGAGCGTTTTTGACGCGTGTTTGGAAATTTAAACTTTAACATTGATTTTTATTAGTAGGTAGCTGGTGCCCGCGACTTAAAAGAAAAAGTAGCCTATCTTGTGTCCCGTACGTCTAAACGTTTATCTACCAAGTTTCATGAAAATCAGTTAATTCGTTTAGGAGTTATGAAGGAAGTTTAAGAGTTAAGAGTTATACATACATACATACAATACCTACACTTACAGATTTATTATTAGTATTGATTTGTCCTGCCTGTCAACTTGTCTGTCGCTCTATATTTTAAAATATCGACATATTCTTGTCCCAACACTAATTTTTAATACGATCACTGTAGTAGACTTCGCATTAAACGTGCTTATTTCTGTCTCAATCGTTTTTTGTCTGATGCACAACTTACACAGAGATCTTTTGATATTAAATACATTGGAATACAAAAAGACCTTGTAGCATTCGTTCAGAGCTATGGCGTTGAGAAGTTACCTGGTTGTTAAAAGTTTTTGCTTCGTCCGTTTCAAAAATAGAATTAAATACTTTCATAACGTCTTTCTGTACAGATAACGATTTTTAGGTTTTGTTCCACGTTATCTCACTTTGAATAACCAAGAATAAATTTATAAAATTTATAAGTATATATAAAATTTTACGATAACAGTTAAGGCGTGAAACCGTAACTAACAAACAAAAAAACTCTCTTTCCCATTTATATTATTAGTTATAGTGTTTTACTTTGCGATTACAAAGAAAAAGGTCTCAACTAAAATTGCAGTTATGAAAATTTGAAGTCTCCTTTTTCTTTTTTATTGAAGAATTTAAGTTTTAAAAATATTTTTTTTAATGAGGCTTGTATTAATAAAATCTGTGTAACAAAAAACCGAGTTCATTATAAAATTTTGTGTTTAAATTTTCAAGGGGTTTGGTAAAGGAGAATTTAAAATCCACATAATTATTATCTGACTTTATTTGCATGACTCAGTATTTGTTTTTAAATATTTTGAAATTAGCGCAAAAGATGGCGTTGACAAGATATACCATAGTAGCTAAGCTAAAGAAAAAAAAAAGAAAGAAAAATTGTTAATTTGGTTGGTACATTGTAAACTAACTATTGGTATTTTATAATTTATAGAAAAGTGGTTTCTTTCGTAGCATAAGCTACGACGCTAATCTTCGTTTATTTCGTAGTATAAGCTACGACGCTAATCTTCGTTTATTTCGTAGCATAAGCTACGACGCTCATCATCGTTTTTTTCGTAGCATAAGCTACGACACTCATCATCGTTTTTTTCGTAGCATAAGCTACGACGCTGCTGATCATAGTATTTTTTCGTAGCATAAGCTACGACGCTAATTTTCGTTTTATTTTTCGTAGCATAAGCTACGACGCTTATCATCGTTTTTTTCTATTATCATAGTATTACCTCCCATCCAAAAGGACCTGAAACAGGTACTATTCCGAGTAAAGCTGACTAGTATTATATTTCTTATAATATATTGAATTTGAGCCTACCTAGGGTAGGTAAAAATATAAGCTCTCCTACCAAAAATAAGTATTCATACTTTACCATGCGAGTAACAAAACAATTTAAGCGCTTTCATTAATTATATAGGAAATACGGGGAAGGTTCCCAAAGCCTTTGAGAATAAGAAATTTAAATACAATCACTTTACACTTGCGGACAATCAAACATTTTTTATTTTATATTATTAAAGGTAATGACTTCGTAGAACTGTCTCGCAAAAATAAATTCAAAAATATTTTTGGTATTTTAAAACTAAAAAACTAAAAAACGTTCAATTTGTGGAAACTGAATTATTTATTTTTAATGATCAAGGTTGACAGACAGGCTGACAATCTATGACGGTAGGTGGATACCGTCATATTTTTAAGTGCGCTGCCGACCCTATGGTCGGAAAAAAGAAGGATAAGGATAAGGTTAAAGGTTAAGAATAAGGGATAAGAAAGGAATTCTCAATCAAGTTTTGCAAATATTATTTTTTTTTAAATTATGTTAAAATTATGTGTATATTACTATATTTTTGTCATAGACATAGACAAAAATATAACAAACAAATATTTCCTCTTTATTGAGGATCTTATCTTTAGGAAAGATTTGTTTGTTTATAAAGAGGAAAGATTTGTTTGTTTGTTTGTTTGCATTGAATAGGCCCCGAAACAACTGGACCGATTTGAAAAATTCTTTCACTGTTCGGAAGCTACATTATCAGCAAGTAACATAGGCTATATTTTATAAAGTTACGCGGACGAAGTCACGTGCAACAGCTAGTAAAAGATAAGGTGTTAACTTAAAAGTTCCAAAACGCAACGCAAAAGTTCCACTGGGGTCATGTATACCAAGTTTACATTTGTTACATTAATTTGTCCTCCAGTGTAAACGTTTTGTTTCGAATGAATTATATAAAACCAATTAGTAAATGTATTTCTCAAGTGTATTGCAGGATGTATATTATGCCTCTGTTATTATTAAACTCAGTAATCGAACGAATATATGCCTACTTTAATTATCTCGCTTATATAATTTTGAAATTTTCAACGCGGACGAAGTCGCGGGCACCATCTAGTTTTAAATAATAGAAGTTAAATATTAGTTAAAAAATAAACACGTTAATATTTCACCTCATTTTATTAGAAATTAATCTCTTATGTTAATAAAAATTAATATCAAGGGAAGTTGGGGCCGGGCCGACCTTAAATTATAATTAAAAACGGAATTAATTAGCAATTTAACAGGAGCTCACATCTTGCAACCAAATTAGTAGATGAACTCTAAACACATTTATGCAAAATTATTGCAAAAAAGTTTATTAAACGAAAAAAAGGAATTAATTGTCATTATAATACTATTAGACATTTTTTTTATTAGAGATTAGGTTTGCTCTTGGCCAACAACCAGCTGAGTAGCAAGGGAGAGGCCTAAGATGGAGCGAGCTCACCCAGAAGATGCCTATTCAATTCAATTATTTATTGCGAAACCTTAATTTACAAAGATAATAATAATAAGCGAAGAGTCTCGACCAATATCTTAAGAGTCTTTCGCTAGATGGATGGATCAAGGGTCAGATACAGAAGGCGGTACTTCTGGGCACGGCACGAATTGTCAGGAGGTTCCTCACTCTGCAGACCTAACCACCGGTAGCTTGGGCCTAGCCCCGCTACTATCGTATATCTAGTTTTAATTTTTTTATAATATATATATATATAAATTTATATTGTAAAAAATTTAAAATTAAGAACATAAAATAAATAAGTGCATAATAATAATAATATATATTTTTTCACACTCATATATAAACACAATTGAATGTTATAAATATATATACAGTTCAGTTACGTTGAGTACCAGCGTCTAAACTAGGCCGGGCCTGTATGTAAGATGTTATAATATAAAAATAAAGACCAGTGTTATGGACCCTGTTGGGCATGCAACTTAGGGACTTGGAGAGAGGAAGCGTATAAATATTTATATACAAGATATATAATAGAATTTTACTTTATTTAAATTAAAATTAAATAATATTTACATATATATTATTAACTAGCTGTTGCACGCGACTTCGTCCGCGTAACTTTATAAAATATAATACATTCGTGTCTGTGAAACCATTATGGAAATACACATACAAAATTTCAACCCAATCAGTCAAACCGTTTAGCAGCGCCACCTACCGGGTCCAATTGTATTTTTAAATCATCCAGGTAATCATCGAAATACCCATATAAAATTTCGACCCAATCGGTTCAGCCATTTAGAAGTTATGTGTAAAAGATAAGTACGGAAGGATAATTCTTACTACCCGTTGTCCTATTACCCGTTTTCCCGTAGGAATGAAGCATTTTCCCGCGGTAAAAAGTAGCCTATGTTTATCATGGATAACGTTAGCTTCTAATCGTAAAATAATTTTTCAAATTGGTCCAGTAGTTTCGGAGCCTATTCTGTATAAACAAACAAACAATCAAATCTTTCCTCCTTATAATATTATAGTATACATAATGATTATGCAAAATGTGCGACGATAAGTGATCCCTGTTAGGATGAAGGATGAAGCAGTGCTAGGTTGAGAATGGGCGAATTGTCACATGCAATATAACGTGCTGTAAAATTCAAATTATCCCATAAAATTCTATCAAATCGGGGCAAAAAGTTCAAAAGTTCCACGAATAAAATACTTTTTCTGTAAAAAACTAAGTTATCCATAAAGTCATAATAAGTAAACCTTGTTAGCCACTAAATATAATTTAATAGTGATGAATTACAAGAGCGTGGTGTAATGATATCTCTCAGATAGTTAGATATCGGTGGGTCCGGACCAAGCCTTATTAAGGCGCCTTAGTGACAGAATGAAAAATTACCACCCGCGACCTAATTCCCTTACCCATTAGAGTTACGCAGATGTAAGTGTACTGGAACTGTTTAATATAAAGACCTCATATTGCAAACCAAAATTCCGTTTGAAGGTAATGTTTCAAGTCGGCTAGTCTTCGAGTTTTTTAAGCATGCACAAACCAACACAACATTTTTATAAATAATACTAGCTGGCGCCCACGACTTCGTCCGCGTTAAAAAAAAATAGTCCTGTGTCCTGTACGTCTCTATATATGTCTATATATATTAATTCGTTTAAGAGTTATGGAGGGACATACATAGGAACATACATACAATACCTACACTTACAGATTTATTATTAGTATTCATGATTGATTGATCGATGATTATAGAAGAGATTAACTAACTATCTAACTGAATTTAATAAAATCAACTTAACTCATGTATAAAATGTATATTATTGCTTTTAAGAGCACAAAAAAAAAACAAAGGGACTATGTCGTCACACATTAGCGGAGCGTGGTCGCAATCATGTCACATCCAGTATCTATGTGTCCGTGTATCACCGTATTCTTGTGTGCAAAATTCAATTTTCCGAGGAAGGGATGTTTTAATTAAAGACACCGCCTTCGTGTGTGTCCCCACCGATTGATACCGGTTAGGCGAAAATTTCTCCACTTTATACACGGGAAGAGGTAAATATAATATGTACCTATATACTAGCTGGTGCCCGCGACTTCGTCCGCGTTTTGTCTTAGTCTTATATAGCCTATGTCTTATTCTGATGTATAAGTTTCATTGAAATCCATTCAGTAGTTTTTGCATGAAAGAAAGACAAAAATCCATACAAACTTTCGTATATATAATATTAGTATAAGGATAGACGAACATCTATACTAATATTATATAGAGGAAAGATTTGATTGTTTGTTTGTTTGTTTGTATAGAATAGGCTCCGAAACTACTGGACCGATTTGAAAAATTCTTTTACCATTAGAAGCCGACATTATCCGTGATGAACATAGGATAATTTTACGGCGGGAAAATGCTTCATTCCTCCGGGAAAACGGGTAATAGGACAACGGGTAGGAAGAATTATCCTTCCGTACTTATCTTTTTCACATATAACTTCTAAACGGCTTGACCGATTGGGTTGAAATTTTGTATGTGTATTTCCATAATGGTTTCACAGACACGAATGTATTATATTTTATAAAGTTACGCAGGAAAAGTCGCGGGCGCCAGCTAGTACTACATAATTTAGCTACATACGTTAGTAATCATCTCAATACTCAATCAATGATGTATGTATGTATGTTCGTTCCTCCATAACTCTTAAACGAATTAATTGATATTCATGAAACTTGGTAGATAAACATTTAGACGTACGGGACACGTGATAGGACTTTTTATTTTTCAACGTGGACGAAGTCGCGGGCGCCAGCTAGTTTTAAAATAGGATTCTGTAAACCCATGGATGCAATAAAATTTTACTACGTCCTAACGTTTTTATCCCGTGCTACGTATTTTTTAAAATTAAGCGAAGATCGAATATACCTACATTCTAAATCTCTTCCACTCGATCGGAGATCTCTAAATCGGTGCTTCGTATTTTTCAACCACAAAAAATATACGAAAAGAGTGTGGTAATGACCCCATCTTAACTAAACTGTAGAACGAGCAATTTTCTTTAATTCCAGCATAAAGAGCATCCTCAGCTGTATGGTCCAAGGTAAGAGCGGCAAGCGATTCCCAAATGTTGCATTACGAATTCGTTTTATCAACTACTGTGTCATTCTTTAACGTTTTATACCATCTGATAGGTTTAGGCCTCATTTTTGATGGATCATAAAGCCCTAACTCTCTCTTAGGTTAAAAGATCTCGAATGAAGTTCACGAATTGGAAAGCGCAGCGGGAGACGCTCTGCGGCCAAATGGTCCGACGTGCGTTAGATTGGCTGGGAGACCGCAATGTGCCCTTTTTTTAACGTTTGGATATCCTCTTGGATACCGGGAGGCTTTATTATCTAAATGAGTCTGCTGAGCGACAGGTGAAAAATGCGGAAAAATTGTGCAATATCACACTAAATCCTACCACGTAGCTCAAAACACTAGTGTGGTTTGCGTAAAAATTAACGTTTTAGTGTGGTATTGCACAAGTGTTTCGCCTGTCGGTCAGCAGACGAATTTAGATAATAATAATAATAATAATAATATAACATTTATTTGCAACTTAGTAACACAACACAAGTAACATAAACATAGTAACAGTAAGTAACATAACACAACGACAAAGAAAATAAAAACAGTAAAAAGAAAAAAGAATGAGCTACTAGTTACAAATAGGTCCCTACTCAGTATTTTGCTGGCATAGGCCAGCACTGATCTTCCGCAGGAACCCTAAGTTTAACACACACACACGGCCATACACCATGCATATGCCCCAATAGATAATAGGGGACACTGGGGTTATACCGCATTCGTCCCGATTAAAACCCAACGACTTTGTAGAGCGGCTTTAGATGGCGTTATGTTATGATACGACATCGGTGCCCCGCCAACGCTATTCAGCGCGGGGAGGCCTACGCTTCTTTCAGAACCATGGCGTACCCGAAAGTGGAAGTACGCTGGCCATCTCGGAGGATCTTATGATGGACGGTAGTCTTCCTTAGGACTACTGCCCGGTCCCGCTTAAGGGGGAACGTGGCGGACATAGCCTTTACTACGATGTATTCCTAGTAGTTCGATTAACAGTCCGGTTGACCGAACTAGTGAGACTTTTTCCCCAGTAGTCCGGCCGTACAAATCAACAGGAATAGTGAGACCATTTTTTCTCTGGTCCATTTCCAGTAGTCCGGTTGCCGCCCTCTCCTTGTAAGTCCTATAATTTAAGTCCAATGTTCTTTCTGAATACAAAACTAAAAAGTGAATACAAAAATAATAGTTGGAATTTTCAAATCCGCTATAAGTCTATGAATTACGCTCGCTGCGTTAAGTAGAGAAGAGGGCGAAGTAAATGAAAGGATGAAACACGCAGCGCTCTCTCCGAGATGTCGTCTATTAAAATAATTGCGCACAAGTTTACCCTGTAAACAATATTTTATCTTAGCCCTAGGGATGTAGCGATCAACATTTTGTAAGAACAAATTTCTCTTTGCACCAAACATAATATTAACGCCACGTTGTCCTCTTCAAAGTTTCCCTATACGTATTTACGTAAGCATGGCTCCTAAAAAAGAGGTCTTGTTTTAGGTCCGTAATATATAGTCAAAGAGCTAGATTTTATTAAAGGAGTATGTGCCTCAGAGGGATACAAACATTAATGCTAAAATTGTGACTTTTTTAATTTGACGATTTATCACTTTGAGACCGCGTGGTCCGACTGCTTCGTTCGATTGATCGGACAACGCCGACTCTTTTTCCCCGTTGGTCCAATGCGTAAATTTATAAAATACTAGCTGGTGATCGCGACTTCGTCCGCGTAGAAAAGTATAAAACGCCATCTACCGTATTTTGGATAGATTGCGCTATCTCCCGGGCCAAGCCGCTAGAATTTACTTTTATTTTAGATTTCCCGTAGAATGAAGCATTTTCCCGCGGTAAAAAGTAGCCTATGTTCATCACGGATAATGTCGGCTTCTAATGGTAAAAGAATTTTTCAAATCGGTCCACTAGTTTCGGAGCCTATTCTATACAAACAAACAAATTTTTCCTCTTTATAATATTAGTATAGATATAGACTAGCTGATGCCTGCGACTTCGTCCGCGTTGAAAAAAAAAATAGCCTATACTGTGTCCCGTACGTCTAAATATTTATCTACCAAGTTTCATTAAAATCAGATAATTCTTTTAAGAGTTATAGAGGAAAATACATACATACAATACATTTACAGATTTATTATTAGTACTGATTGATGATAGCCTATGTTACTCGCCGACAATGTAGCTTATATATTAGTATAGATAATTACTGTTAGATAGGTATTATTATACATATTAAAATGGAGGTTTAAAGACCTTTTAAAGAAAACTTATTCATTTCTAAGACCTACAAAACTCAGAGCATCACTTCACTACATTTAATTTGATCACATTGAAAAACGCGTCCAACAAAACATTGTCTCCATTTTATCGCTTATTTGAACTTTTTTCCTGGTTCTTTCTTACTGAGTTCAGACTTTATTTCTTTGAGACTAAGAAAAGTGAAAAGGTTTTCGTGTTTTATTTGTGTACGAGACCAAACGCGAACTTGTTAAGAAGTACTTAGCGACGAAAGAGGAAATAGGGGAAAATTAATATTTTCATTAAGCAATATTTATGCATTAGGTAAATTGTTTTTTTAAAACTAACAACCCGCTCCTGAAATGCATTTTTTATTTTCCTCGTTTATCATTCTTTCCATAAATGAAAATCGAATTAAAATCCTTTTTAAACAATCCGGGTAACTAGTTAGCATATAAAGCACTGGGCTGTTGTACGCGACTTCGCTCGCGTAATTTTAATGAACACAAAAATATTTCTAAACGTCTACGGGTTTTCAAAAATAAAAAAAAAAATGGATATACTCGAGCGCGTCATACAGATAGTTCAGCTCGATGTCCTGGACGTGCTGACCCCTTAGTCTGACGATTATTTGGAGGGATTTCCTTACTTTTTTGACGATTTTTGAATTATTTCCTTTGTAAAAAATAAATCAAACGTCCATTCCCTTGTGTCATGCTCAATTCGTCAGATTAAGCAAATGTATACTTATCAACATGTAATTAATCCACTATACCTTAATCTATCTGATGCGCTCAAGCAAATGCCCTCTTGGGCTCCTCTACTACAAGGTATTTTATCAATTACAGCCATATTAGATGAAAGAACGCGGTCGTCAGTGGCAACGCATCAACAACGCGTTGTCACTAGAACTATAATCACAAATAGACCCGACGACCGTACACGATTTTACCCGATTTGATAATTATCCGACGAAATGAACTTCCACTGGCTAGGGTTCATAATTTTTTAACGTCAAATGTGAGTTCTTTTCCTGCGATATGACAGATAAAATTGTGTGCAGTTATGTGTGTGTTTGTACATTATGGTTTCGCAATATTTGAATTTGAATTTATCAACATTTTACTTGTAGTTGGTGAAAGAGGCCCTTCTTTAAAATTACATTTATTTATATTAAGTCTCATCTAATTTATCGTCAAAATATTGCTTCACAGAATAATAACATTTCTCTATTAAAATTTTGAACAATCACAATTTGGTTTTATGTTTTAATGTTGTCTGGCTGTTTGTTTTATTGACATACAATAAGAATTCGTAGTGTGAACTGCTAGTCTTTGTCGTGTCTATTATTTCTGCCTTTTACATTTATATAAACATCTTTATTTATTTTATTTATTTCATTTAAACAGAGAGTAACTGTAATTCACTCGGAGTGCTAACAATCTTCAAGGACTGTTGAGAAAACCATTCTTTTTTCCAATTTCTACTTTCACGGTACACCGACCGAGTGCAGGAATTCAGCAAAAGTGGATTTCGAAAGTCAACATCCATGCATTTCGCTTTAAAAGCGTCGGTCTTAAAATAATATCTAGAACGAACTTTCTCGGTAGAAATATAAAATCCCGAAGTGTGACGTTTCGTTCGTGAGCAATATTGAATTTGACTTATTGGAACTGGCCACGTGTAGACGTCTCCGGACAGCCGGTGTTGTGGAGACTTCAGTGATATCTAAAAAATATATCTCACATTTAGATTTAGAGGCTTAGGCCTCACGCAAATCTAAACCTAAAAATTCTGATGGAGCCAAGACATTAAAAGAGAAGAAGAAACCAAAAATTCTAGCTACATTCTTTTTCTTATAACTAGTGATTCGCTTTGGGCCTCGCACAGATTCATTATTTATTTATTTATATACAATTTTAAGGGCTAATATATAAAATAAGATGTAAATGATAATACTAAAAACCACTGAGGTTTAGTCTCGTGTTATCATTAGATTAATAGATACTATTTAAAAAATACTGCTTTAATTTAGATTTAATTTTTTTAATTTTTTTTATCAATCAATTCTAATAATAAATGTGTAGGGGTCGGTCATGGAGTAATTTACTTTGTTTTCAGAAATATCGTGTATATAGGCTCTATACATGATACTGAAACTAAATTTACCATTTTTAGATTTTTTTTCTGTATGTATGTATGTTCCTCCATCACTCTTAAACGAATAAACTCATTTTCATGAAACTTGATAGATAAACATTTAGAAGTACAGGACACGTGATAGGCTACTTTTTATCTTTTTTAACGCGGACGAAGTCGCGGGCAACAGCTAGTAATAATAATAAATGTGAAAGTGTAGTGCTAGTCCATTAGCTAAAATTATGCACATAGGTTCAAAAACTTTCACATGACATTTTTTCAAGTAATATGTTAATTAATTAATATTGTGAATAGTAGTGGACCCACGATGGAACCCTGCGGTAAGCCTTAAAGGGCGAAGAATGGTTTAGAATCGTAGCCATATACGGTAATTAGTTGGTTTCATCTCTGTAGATAAGAAATTAGCCAACGTAGCAGCGAGACATGAATTATCAAGTATTTAATTTTCTAGCAGAAGATTATATGATTGACGCGATCAAACGCTTTTGTAAAATCAGTATCTATAGACTGAATTAACTTGGGCACGGTTCTCCAATCAGCCATGTTGTTTAGTGTTGAGTCGATTTGAGAAATGTGCATGTTTAGAAGTTATATATAATACTAGCTGGTGCTCGCGACTTCGTCCGCGTTGAAAAGTATAAAACGCCATATACCGTGGAATATAACCAAGCAGTTGTCATGTTAGTCGTTTCACTCATCGAAGTAATATATCTCTGCGAGGTTTCACCTAATTTGGTTAGATGGCGCTATCTCCCGGGCCAAGCCGCTAGTATTTACTTTTATTTTAGATTTCCCGTAGGAATTAAGCATTTTCCCGCGGTAAAAAGTATCTCATGTTTGTCACAAAAATGTCGGCTTCTTATGGTAAAAGAATTTTTCAAATCGGTCCAGAAGTTTCGGAGCCTATTTTATACAAACAAACAAACAATCAAATCTTCCCTCTTTATAATATTAGTATAGATGTATATATTATTTTAATATACTAGCAAAAATGCTCAAAAGTCTTATATATCTCTTATTTCCCAGTTTTATGAATTGGTACAATTATAACAATCGCTGCTGAGTTATTATATATAGTTATTAGGACATTAGGGAATCGATTTGAGCATTAAATGCAAAAGAAATTCCAACACAAAATAACTTGAAGGCCTCTGTTTTATTTAGTCGACTCAATTCATTAATTAGAGCAGCAAGATTAAGGGCGGGAAACAGGAAATAAGTACCCAAAAAAGAATCGGAAATATCTCGTTAATTAATTGATGTAGTTATTGTGTGAGCTGTGTAAGTAAATAAGGCATTTTGGATTAGAGACTTGAAGTTTAATGGAAATCCAGATTTATATTCTGAATGCTTAATAAGGTTCCAAAATACAAGTTAGTAAATACATGAATCTTCCTGAAACCAAGGACATTAAAATATATATCCCTGGTTTCAGGAATCAGGAATAGCGTATTATTATATGTATATTTTCGAGTTTGAATAAATAATATATACCAAAATGAAATAAACATACAAATCTTTATAACATTAGTATAGATTTGCAGTTAATTTTAAACAAGCAGCCAGCACCCGGCTTCACACTGGTGCAATGTATTTTTCTGAAAAACTCTCTCTCTCTTTCTCTTACGCTGATCGCAATTCATGTCATTTGAAACCAATTAAACCAATTCTATCAGTTATTATACTACTTATGGTGCTCGCGACTTCGTCCGCATAGAAAATTATAAAACGCCATCTACCGTATTTTGGATAGATGGCGCTATCTTCCGGGCCAAGCCGCTAGTATAAATTTACTTTTATTTTAGATTTCCCGTAGGAATGAAGCATTTTCCCGCGGTAAAAAGTATCCTATGTTCATCACGGATAATGTCGTCTTGTAATGGTAAGAGAATTTTTCAAATCGGTCCAGTAGTTTTGGAGCCTATTCAATACAAACAAACAAATCTTTCCTCTTTATAATATTAGTATAGATGTAAGGAATAACAGAGACATTAAAATATGAAGCAGTAAATAGTCTTAATTCCACTCCATTTCACTTCGTGTCTGGCGTCAGGTGGGCGATACCGGACCTTGCACAATTCCCTCCAATGTAAAATTACCAGTTTCAGATATCGCCTTTATTTACAATTTTATTCGCTGCGCCTCAAAAAATCCTACTCGCATTATAAACGCGAAATTTTCTAAGGATATTTCGATGCTTTACTCTTTCAAGCAAGTACTACTGAAGGGATTTATTGAATGACTCTAGAGAGTCTAGTCTAGTTTTGTGAGGATGTAGGGATGCATAATGTTTGTTACTCTACGACGGAAAAACTAATGGACAGATTTAGATCAAATTTGGCACACACATAGTTTATTACCTGGATTTTAATAGAAAATAGTTTTTAGTTGGGAAAAACGTTAGGTTTACGAGGATCATCTAAAAATATGAAAAATGTGGGCGCAACTGTCGCTGTGATGGAGCCAGTCGTCAGCCTTTTCTATCCCTTAAATCGAAGGGTAGACGCCCTTCGATCTTGACCCGTTCGTCAAACTAATTGATTTTTACTTTTTCATTGCAATCCGATTATACGGTTCCATAGGTTTCCAAATATTTGACCAAAGAGGGAGGGAACCCAAATTAATTACGGACCCCGGTTGGATTGTTTTACTTTTGAAGTTTTATTGCGGCTTCAACCGTTTCGAACTGATTCGAATTTAACTTGTAACGGCCAAATGTGTTTCTAATTTTCAAAGGTGGAACATACTTTTGGGAGTAATCCATTTAGCTGGAATTGAAATGATCAATAATCGCGACCTACTCTTATTGACTACTTTTATCATTCTTATTTTGCGTTATAGCTGTGTAAATAGAACTTACTATTACTCTATGTAATAGTACTTACTGTTTAGTCTATGTAAATAGCACTTACTATTCACTCCATGTAAACAGTACTTTCTATTTACTCTAAATTGTAAGTAGTACTTACTATTTACCTTATGTAAATAGTACTTACTGTTTAGTCTATGTAAATAGCACTTACTATTCACTCAATGTAAATAGTACTTTCTATTTACTGTAAATTGTAAGTAGTACTTACTATTTAGTCTATGTAAATAGCACTTACTATTCACTCCATGTAAATAGTACTTTCTATTTACTCTAAATTGTAAGTAGTACTTACTATTTACTCTATATAAATAGTACTTCCCTTTTCTCTGTGTAATAGCACTTACACACAGAGAATACCATTAAGTCTATGTAAGTAGCACTTACTATTTACTCTTTGATTCTTGATTTACTGTTTCATCAACCTGCCTGGCCGACTTTGACATAAAAAAAATATATCAAAAATTTTTAAATGGCAAATCAAAAGAATGCTTTTAAATGCTTTGACATGAAACGAATATACTTAGTTTTATTTTGAAAATCCCGCAGAAATCTATCATTTCCCAGGATAAAAAAGTATCTTATATCAATACATCAGTAAAAATCTTGCGGAAGATATTTGTAACAATTTTAATTCACGCTTCTAACTTTGAAAGTTACATACAACTTACGTACATACAACCAATCTCTTATTTTATGCCCTTTTAGGGGTGAAATTTCCAAAAATCATGATACCGAAATTTCAAGTTAGTTTTTGAGTTTATTCATTACAAAAATACAAATATCCTCTCTTTATATCTTATCTTATTTTATCTTTTTAGATAGATAAATAGATTTACCTCTGAAAATATATCCTACATTTTAGTTATGAAATTGTCATTGCATTACGCGGGCAGAGCAGTGTGCTTACGCTAGTCCTAACTAAAACCCTTCGCTATGGGGTACTAAATTTGAAAAATGTTTCACACTCCGGCCAGACCCCTTCGTAATCAAAATCGCTGAGCAAATCGAGTCCAGGAAGCAAACACAATTTGGTTATTTTCTCAAAACTAGATGAGTTACGTGATCTCTTTAACGAAACTCTGAAACATGAGCAAAACGAGTATAATATATCTGTCTGTCCGTCTGTGTTAATAGAAATTTAATGGACATTTTCAGTCTTGAATGTTCCTCTAAAGACTAACATAGGCTACGTTTTTAAAGCGAAATAAGCGGCGGATTAAAACTTGTATTGAAAAGTACCTGAATATTCCTCTCAAGACAAACATGGGCTACATTTATATAGCGAAAGAAGCCGCGGATTAAAACTTGTATTAAAAGTACTTGAATGTACCTCTTAAGAGTAACATAGGCTACGTTTTTAAAATGAAAGAAGCGGCAGATTAAAACTAATAAAAGTACCTGAATATATGCAAATATGGGCTACGTTTTTACAACGAATGAAGCAGCGGATTATAACTTGTATTAAAGAGTACCTGAATGTTCCTCGCGTTGCTTGTGAGCTTCTCAGTCGTTACACTTGTATTGAAGAGTACCTGAATGTTCTTCTCAAGACAAATATAGGCTACGTTTTTACAACGAATGAAGCAGCGGATCTAAACTTGTATTAAAGAGTACCTGAATGTTCCTCTCGTTGCTTATGAGCTTCTCAGTCCCGTTGAACCATTCTATGGTGGCAGCTGGCCTGGCCCCGGAGGCAGTGCAGGTCAATGTCAGCAATGTACCCTGGGTCGCGTGGTCTCCGACGCCAGTGATCAATATTTTATCGGGAGCAACTGAAATAGAAAAAAGAAATTAAAATATCCATACTTCCGTACTAATATTATAAATACGAAAGTTTGTATGGATTGTTCGTTACTCTTTCACTACAAAAACTACTGAACCGATCACCATGAAATTTTGCATACACGTTGTCTGGGACACCAGAAGTAGTACCTTTCATCGTTCAACCCGGACGAAGTCGCGGGCACCAGCTAGTATTGCAATAAACACAACCTATAGTGACCTCGGTTCGAATCTCGATTCATGAATGATATTCATAAATAAATGGATAAATAATATATAAGGTAAGTAGCTGTGTGCTCAAAGTTACAAGCCGATACAAGCTGAACTTTATCAGCTAACATATTATTAAAAAAAAACTAAGCAGTGTCTGTCCGTTACCTCCCAAAGGCCCAATCTCGTGCGAAGTCACGCGTCTAGCCGTTATACGGCCTAGTTATATGAAGCGTCATAAAGTAGTTGTTGAGTTTGCGAGTTTTTTACTCAAGGGACTCCGATATGGGACAAGGATATTTTGTCGGCTTTACGAGTGTCACATCTCTGATATGAATTACTACTTGGTATGAAGCCTTTTAACTTTTTTATGAGGGGTGAACATTGTTAATATAGACATCTCGTCAATAGAGGTCCATTCTGGTATTTGGGTGAAAAAAATGTTGGCTTATGGCCGTATCTAGTAGAGCGCAGCGAGACCAATCATTGATTGATTAATTAGCAAGATTTCAACTTTTTTTCTAATTCCATTTTAGTATTTACAACAAAAATTAATAGAGGTTAAGTTGACATGAACACTTAAGTGGATTAATTTATAAACTTTTGACCTGTTTCCAAAATAGTCGCATAAATATAGATAGAAGAGGGTCCAACATTATACCCATTACCCTATAGGTGATAGCTCAATCATCACATTCGTTTTTTGTGTATGGTACAAGTGACAAGCGGTTTGATTTGAAAAAATATCTATTCGGACATTGTTGCATAAACATTTACATTTGTACCTGAGTCATGGATGTTTTGTATTTATAATATGTATGTATTTACAAAAAAAGTAATCGATGTAGTATATCAACTGTCTGGTATCCATAATACAAGCATTAGTTGCTCAGTGTGGAACTAGATGGCGCTGTGTGGAATGTGTCTCATATTTATTTATTATTTATTATTTTGCAGATTTTACAGAATTTAAGAAATGCTTCTCATTTCTTTTAATAGTTACTAAGGGACTACTAGTAAGTTATAAAACTTATGTAAATTTCACTGTGATTCATAGTCTGACTTTACAAAATAAATGTTCTGAAAATGTCATTTTATAGTATTTTTGGAACATTAAAGCAACTGGTTTCGTACAAGGCCGAAAAAGTAGTCGATCGTAACTGGTTACGAAGCTCAGGTTACGTACGCGGCCGAAGCGATTTTTTTATTTATTTAAAACTAAACAGTAGAAAGTATTTGACTTGTACTGTAGGCACAGAGCAATTTGTAAGTATTAGACCCCCGAGGCGTAGGCCCTTGGCAGCACAAATAATAGGGTAGGCGTATCAATTACGGGCTCACTGATTGCCTACGATTGTCTACTAGATGCGTTGGCTGAGGTGTTCTAAGTGAAAAAAGTACCGTTTCATTCTTTTCCCAAAAAGTTTAACATCAGGAAGCAAGAAAGAGAAAGAGAAAATGAACTCTCATTGGGATTGTCATAGGGATTGTCATTGGGATTGTCATAGGGATTGTCATAGGGACTATCATTGGGATTGTCATAGGGACTATCATTGGGATTGTCATAGGGATTGTCATTGGGATTCTCATAGGGATTCTAATAGGGATTCTTATAGGGATTGTCATAGGGATTCTCACAGGGATTGTCATAGGGATTCTCATGGGGACTATCATTGGGATTGTCATAGGGATTGTCATAGGGATTCTCACAGGACTTGTCATAGGGATTCTCATAGGGACTATCATTGGGATTGTCATAGGGACTATCATTGGGATTGTCATAGGGATTGTCATTGGGATTCTCATAGGGATTCTAATAGGGATTCTTATAGGGATTGTCATAGGGATTCTCATGGGGACTATCATTGGGATTGTCATAGGGATTGTCATAGGGATTCTCACAGGACTTGTCATAGGGATTCTCATAGGGACTATCATTGGGATTCTCATGGGGACTATCATTGGGATTGTCATAGGGATTGTCATAGGGATTCTCATAGGGACTATCATTGGGATTGTCATAGGGATTGTCATGGGGATTGTCATAGGGATTGTCATAGGGATTGTCACAGGGATTGTCATAGGGATTCTCATAGGGATTCTTATAGGGATTGTCATAGGGATTCTCACTGGACTTGTCATAGGGATTCTCATAGGGACTATCATTGGGATTCTCACAGGGATTCTTATAGTAGTTTAGGGGCACTACAGGCTTTGAGGAATCAGCCAAGAAGCCTTATTTTCGTCGCTAAAATTAAACTGAGATAAAAATAAAGTAAATGAATAAATATGAATGAAAAAACTTTAAGAAAGGCTTCGTAAAGGAAATTGGCGTTAGTGACACGATTTCCTCTTTCTGCATAAATATGAGGGCTGTGAATGGATGTAAATTACACTGCACAATTGGAAGGAAAATATCTACCTATGTTAAATGATAGGTTGGCACAATTTTAACCCTACATGTGACAGTTTTCGCATAACGTACAATTGTACAGGGAATGTTCTTTTATTATAAAAATAGACACCCTATTATCCCCTAAACGACAGCTGTAAAGAGCAGCAGAAAATGCAGGTTATATATTTCTTTTTTAAAGAAATCATCGATTAAAAATATCTTTCACAAATATAGAAATAGGGTATTAGATATCTTTACTAATATTATAAATGTGAAAGTGAGTTTGTTTGCTTGTTGCGTTTTCACGCAAAAACTACTGAACCGATCACCATGAAATTTTGCATGCACGTTGTCTGGGACACCAGAAAGGACATACGGTACCTTCAATCCAGAAACTAAGGACTGTTCCCGAGGGATCATCTAAATTCTAAAATAAAATAAAAAAACTAACGCCAGGCCAAAGTGTTATAGCCAAAGTGTCAAGCGTTATATTGCTTATTTTTTTTATTTTTCAACGTGAACGAAGCCGCGGGCATAGCATAGTAGCTAGTCTACACTAATATTATAAAGAGGAAAGATTTGTTTGTTTGTATTGAATAGGCTCTGAAACTACTGGACCGATTTGAAAAATTCTTTTACCATTAGATGCCGACATTATCCGTGATGAACATAGGCTACTTTTCACCGCGGGAAAATGCTTCACTCCTACGGAAAATCTAATATAAAAGTAAATACTAGCGGCTTGGACCGGGATGCACTTGACAGCGCCATCTATCCAGAATCGGTGGAGCGACTAACATGACAAATGCTTGGTGATATTTTTAGCGATCCATTCCACGGTAGATGGCGTTTAATACTTTTCAACGCGGACGAAGTCGCGTGCAACAGCTAGTAATTAATAATTTATATTATGAAAGTTGCTTTAATTATGAACACCCTGTACATGTTGAGATTATAATGAAAAGTTTCGTAAAGTAAATGAATGCGTGGCAGAATGATGTATCGCACGTCATATACAACGTGTCCTTATCGCACTGTCTAAGCATTATTAATAAGATTAGTTAAGGGTGCGTTCATAATTTAAATTTTAACTAATATTATTCAAATTCAAATTCAAATTCATTTATTTGCAGGCAACTAGGCCCATATTTTTACATTTCTTATACATTTAATTCTTACTAATATTACAAATGCGAAAGTAACTCTCTCTGTCTGTCTCGCTTTCACGCCAAAACTACTGAACAGATCACCATGAAATTTTGCATACACGTTGTCTGGGACACCAGAAAGGACATATGATACATTTCATCCAAGAAAAAAGTAATGTTCCCGAGGGATTATCTAAAATATAAAATTGTAACTATAACGCCTGGCCAATGTGTTATAGCAACAAGTTGTCAAGCGTTACAATTGCCTTTATATTTTTAATTTATCACCGCGTACGAAGTCGCGGGCACCAGTTAGTTATAATATATACAGTTCCTATTTCAACAATTACTTATATAATTATGAATGCGACAGTGAGTTTGTTTGTTAATCTCTCAAGCCTTAACTACACAACCGATCGTCATGGAATTTTACATAAACATTGTCAGGGGTACAGAAAAGGTCATGGGGTACCTTTTGTTCAGAAAAAAAAATCCGACTGATCATCTAAAAATTATAACACTTTTTAACAAAAAGAAAAACCGGCTTCAAACCGTTTTCTCTTAGATGCCATTGTCAGAACTGGACCAAATTGAAATGGGACCACATGGAAAGCATCACCTTTCAAATAAAAAAATAATCATCCAAATTGATTCACCCACTCGAAAGTTATGAGGTAACAAACATTAAAAAAAAATACAGTCTAATTGAGAACCTACTCTATTTTTGGATCGGTTGAAAATCCCTTATATTATAATAATAACAAACTTCCCCAAACATGAGTTATTTTTAACGGAAAATTATCTCCTGGACTATCATATAATCTGGCTGGACCGTATCTATACTAATATTATAAAGAGGAAAGATTTGATTGTTTGTTTGTATTGAATAGGCTCCGAAACTACTGGACCGATTTGAAAAATTCTTTTACCATTAGAAGCCGACATTATCCGTGATGAACATAGGCTACTTTTTACCGCGGGAAAATGCTTCATTCCTACGGGAAATCCAAAATAAAAGTACTAGCGGCTTGGCCCGGGCGTTTTATACATTTCTACGCGGACGAAGTCGCGAGCACCAGCTAGTTCGCTAGTAATTTGTAATATCTTCGCAATATTATCAGTATAAATTTAGGCATCGTTCAATTATATCGACAGGGTATAGTGTCGGACATTGGCACGTTTGCGCCGCCCTATCAACCCTTAAAATTCCCGACCCCCATTATTTGTAGTGATGTGTCAACTTTTGTAGATTCTTATCGACATATTTATATTTTAAAGATTACAAAAATAATAGTATCCCGAGTTTCTTTCGGGGTTTCTTCTCAGGATCGTCATCTTGGCTTTTTTCCGAAACTCTGGTAGGTTTAGATTTGTAATGACGATCATAAGAGTTTCTTGTGGAAACCTAATTCATAAATAAATATTTTTATTTTGATTTTTGATTTTGATATCGATAATATAATCTGTATACTGCAGCTTATCGTGCAGGGGAAATACAAGAAACTCAGCGAATGGTATGGCCAAAGTAACAGAGTGCCTAGTGCGAGTTTTACTCGATCAAACGCGTCGAACGCGTAGATGTCAATTTGTATAGATGCAGCAACGCCATCTAGTGGCTAATGTGTAGCGCTGCTTCATTCCCATACAAATTCAAACACGTCGAACGAGTAAACGTCAATTATCGAGTAAAACTCGCACTAGTACCTCTAGTAGTAAATATGTACGTGTAGATATTTGTATGTATATTATGTTCCTCCATAACTCTCAAACGAATTAACTGTTTTTCATGAAACTTGGTAGATAAATATTTAGAC
Organism: Synanthedon vespiformis; assembly: GCA_918317495.1. Classification (NCBI taxonomy): domain Eukaryota; kingdom Metazoa; phylum Arthropoda; class Insecta; order Lepidoptera; family Sesiidae; genus Synanthedon; species Synanthedon vespiformis. Next base: position 452,527 of record OU906971.1, on the reverse strand, counting down.
GTATGGGACACAGGATAGGCTACTTTTCTATTTTTCAACGCGGACGAAGTCGCGGTCGCCAGCTAGTTTTCAACCGACGGAAATGAAAAAAAAAAAAAACAAAAACGGAGGAGGTTCTCAATACGACGTGTATGTTTTTGATTTTTTTTTTGACAGCGTGGTCTGATTTTGATAATTCTTTTTTTATTTGAAAGGGTGCAATTTCAAATTAAATTGGATTGGTTGGTCCAATTAATTGGTCCATTAATTTAATTTAATTGGTCCAATTTAAATTTGGAAAAAAAAATCCAACCCTAAGGGTAGGAAAACAGGGGATGATTGATTGTTGACTCACCGATTGTAGCGCATAACTTTTTACAGAGTAGAATAATCTTATTATTTTACCTAAGTAATTTTGAGTCGGCGCCAAACAAGCAAAAATTACGTAAAGAGTGATGCGCGGCGGCGACTCAAAATTACTTAAAGGTAAAATAATAAGATTATTTTAAGCTTTTCAGTTTTTTCGGCGGTTTTATTTTTTGTTAATCGATAAATATATCGACAAACTTTCCCGCATTGTTGCGCTAGTGTATCTTGCCACTTATTAGCTATATACGGACTTGAAAATTTATCGGGTGGGGCCCCTGAAAATTGCTCGCCACTGTAGTGCCCCAAGTTAGTTAAGTGATGGCTTAATACCCCCTTATATGTAAAATATTGAGGTGGGCTACTCTATACATGTACGAGTATATTTCGGCAGACAAGACAGCGTAAGCACAGGGATGTACTTAAAAATAACCATTTATTTTGACGACACGTTTGGTCTAGTGGCTAGTAATCAAACGGTCGCGGGTTCGAATCCCGCTAGGGGCAAATGATTATGTGTTAACATTTTACTTTTGTACCTGAGTTTGTACATGTTTTGTATTTATAATATGTACATATATATTTACAAAGAAAAGTGGTGTGGTATCCATAATACAATTTTTTTTAGATGCTTACTGTGGAACTAGATGGTGCTGTGTGGAATGTGTGTTGGTTTATTTTATTAATTAACTAATTTCTTTAAGAAATTAATTAATTAATTATAATTGCTTATAATTAATAATTAATTAGTAATCAATTTATACATATTTTTTAAGTCTTTTAAGTACTACACAATAAAACCCTGTAGTAATTATTGGCAATGTAAGTAGTAATAATGTGTCTATTGTATCTTATTTTGTTTTCTCGTTGGGTTTATGTTCAAAATAAATAAATGAATATTTTGAATAGTCAAATTAGGGGAAATAATAATACGTGTAGTTTTGAAAATTGGTACAGTTACACCTTGCGGTAAAAGTCCTCAAGTGTTGGAGCTGTGTTGGCCTATGCCAGCAAAATACTGAGTAGGGACCTATTTGTAACTTGTAACTCATGTTTTATTGTTATATGTTATCTATCATGTTACTAAGTTGCAAATAAATGTTTTGATTGATTGTTGAGGGTGTAGGTTTAAAGGTACAGTCGGCCGCACAAGTCGATTAACATATTCAAAAGTACAAAACAACTGAACACTCAACGCGCCATAAGTCGTTGTTACGACTAGAGGACAAAATACACTTCATGTACAAACGATCGTAAAAAGCTTCAGTAAGTAAGTAAGTTGAGTGTTCAGTTGTTTTGCACATTTGAATGTGTTAGTCGACTTATGCGGCCGACTGTACCTTTGTAAGGTGTTGAAGGACCGTAGCTATATATATATGTAGTTTATAATATTTTTTGAAATTCCACTTTTTTCAATCGACTTCCAAAAAAGGAGAAAATTCTCAATTCGACTGTATTTTTTTTTTATATATTTTACGTCAGAACTTTCGACTGGGTGAAACGATTTTGATGGTTCTTTTTTTATTTGAAAACTGGTACTTGAAAACCCGTGTGGTCCCATTTCAATTTGGTCCAGTTCTGACCTAGATTTCCATGAGAAAACGGTTTAAAGTCGGTTTTTTTTTTGTCAAAAGGTTATTGTTAATTCAGTTAAAAGAAGGATCTATATTATAATTATTATAACTATATATAGCTTTTGAAATGTAGAATTTTACTCAAACGCTTCCTTCATAAAAACCCTTTGTCTTGTATAAAGGTATTGTTCAGTTATTTTTGGATTTTCATCGGAAAGGAAACTTTATTAACAAAAGCTTTTTGTCGACAACTCCATTAGGCCGTTAGCTTAATAAGTACAAGAAAAATTCATACGAAACTGGGAGATTGTGTGCGTTTTTTTTTAATAAAAACTTTAGTATACTAGCTGGTGCTCGCGACTTCATCCGCGTTGAAAAGTATAAAACGCCATCTACCGTATTTTGGATAGATGGCGCTATCTCCCGGGCCAAGCCGCTAGTATTTACTTTTATTTTAGATTTCCCGTAGGAATGAAGCATTTTCCCGCGGTAAAAAGTAGCCTATGTTCATCACGGATAATGTCGGCTTCTAATGGTAAAAGAATTTTTCAAATCGGTCCAGTAGTTTCGGAGCCTATTCTATACAAACAATCAAATCTTCCCTCTTTATAATATTAGTATAGACTAGCTATTGCACGCAATAATATAGATTCCCAACAGTGAAAGAATTTTTTAAATCGGTCCATTAGTTTTTGAGTTTATTCATTATATACATACAAATCTCTCTCTATATTTAACTAGCTTTTGCCCGCGACTTCGTCCGCCTTCGAAATGTTATATAGCCTAAAGCTTTTCTCGATAAATGGACTATCCAACACAAAAATAATTTTCAATTCCAACCAATTGAAATTCCCGAAATTAACGCGTACAACCAAACAAACTCACTTTCACATTTACAATATTAGTAAGGAGATAGATATGCAGAAAAAATGCACCAGTGCAAAGCCGGGAGCGGATCGCTAGTTAAGCAATAATTAAGACTAAATAATACAGCCCTGCTCCCAATTCCACAAATAGACAGACACAATGTTCGTATAACGTTATAGTTAATTTGAAACTACACTAATTGTTTATTGAGTAAGTTTCCATTCGGCAATAACGCCGTAAGTACAATGGACATATCAATACTATCCATACTAATATAATAAACTGGCTGTTGCTGTGGCGACTTCGTTTGCGTAACTTTATAAACTATAATACATTGGTGTCTGTGAAACCATGGAAATACACATACAAAATTTCAACCCAATCGGTCAAGCCGTTTAGTAGTTGACACACCGACAGCAACGCCACCTACCGGGTCCAATTGTATTTTTAAATCATCCAGGAAACCATCGAAGTAGCCATATAAAATTTCAACCCAATCGGTTCAGCCGTTTAGAAGTTATGTGAAAAAGATAAGTACGGAAGGATAATTCTTACTACTCGTTGTCCTATTACCCGTTTTCCCGTAGGAATGAAGCATTTTTCCGCGGTAAAAAGTAGCCTATGTTCATCACGGATAATGTCGGCTTCTAATGGTAAAAGAATTTTTCAAATCGGTCCAGTAGTTTTGGAGTATATTCTATACAAACAAACAAACAAGCAATCAAATCTTTCCTCTATATAATATTATTACCGATTATACTGCTTGCGAAATAACATTAAGCTTTTTTCAGAGCAATTTGGAATTCTTTGTAAAATTTAACAATAACAAAAGACAGAAACATTTGTTGCAGTAGCGCTTTCAAAGTAAAAATCTAATTATTTTTACCCCATTAACTCCATAATCTATTTATCTGGGTTATGTTTTCTTTGCTTCACATTTAAAGCGAAGTTCATGTAACCCAAATATTTTTAGACTTCGAGTGAATAGGCCTCATTATCAATACTAATAATACATCTGTAAGTGTAGGTTTTGCATGTATGTATGTATGTATGTATGTATGTAAATATGTATGTATGTATGTATTTATGTGTGTGTGTGTGTGTGAGTGAGTGAGTGAGTGAGTGAGTGAGTGAGTGAGTGAGTGAGTGAGTGAGTATGTATGTATGTAAATATGTATGTATGTATGTATGTATGTATGTATTTATGTGTGTGTGTGTGTGAGTGAGTGAGTGAGTGAGTGAGTGAGTGAGTGAGTGAGTGAGTGAGTGAGTGAGTGAGTGAGTGAGTGAGTGAGTGAGTGAGTGTGTATGTATGTATGTATGTATGTATGTATGTATGTATGTATGTATGTATGTATGTATGTATGTATGTATGTATGTATGTATGTATGTATGTATGTATGTATGTATGTATGTATGTATGTATGTATGTATGTATGTATGTATGTATGTATGTATGTATGTATGTATGTATGTATGTATGTATGTATGTATGTATGTATGTATGTATGTACGTATGTATGTATGCATGCGAATTACTGCAGATGTAGATTTTTTCTGTAACAAATGCGATCATTGATCGCATTTGTTACAGAAAAAAACTAACGCCATCTATTAGAACTTTAAGATACTACTGCCTTTACTTCTGCAGCTCCTATACATGGTCCGCAAACGGGCACGGATTCGAATCCCGCTAGCGGCAAATGTCTATGTCTTAACATTTACCTTTGTACCAGAGTCATGGATGTTTGTATTTATAATATGTATGTATTTACAAAAAAAAGTAATCTATGTAGTATATCAACCGTCTGGTAAACATAATGCAAGTATTAGTTGCTTACTGTGGAACTAGATGGTGATGTGTGGACTGTGTGAAGATATTTATTATTTACTAGCTGTTGCCCGCGACTTCGTCCGCGTTAAAAAAGTTTTTATCTACCAAGTTTCATGAAAATCAGTCAATTCGTTTAAGAGTGATGGAGGAACATACATACATATAGAATTTTTTTAAAAAAATGGTCAATTTAGTTTCAGTATCATGTATAGAGCCTATATACACGATATTTCTAAAAACAAAGTAAATTACTCCATGACCGACCCTTACAGATTTATTATTAGTATTAATTAATAATCAATTAATATTAATTAATTAATTAATATAATTACTTAATTAATATAATTAATTAATATTAATTAATTGTTAATTAAATAGATTAATTAATTAATAGATATAATTAATTATTAATTAAATATATTAATTAATTAATTAAATAATTAATATTAATTTGGGTCAGGGGTTCGTTTATAATTTTAAATATAGCTTTCTTTATGTTAAGGTTGACAAACATCCCGAAGGTCCAATTGATGGTAGGTGGCTAGTTACCGTCGCCAGTACAACACAAGCAACGCCATAATTGTAGGTACTACAAGTGCACTGCCCACCATAGAAGTATGAAGTGGCTTCGTTACAAAGTGTAGGAAATCCTAATGAACTGCCCCTTAAGTGTTGCGACAGTGGCCACGCGACTTTTTTCCGTTTAATTTCGCGAACGAATAAATTTTCATTAAGAGGCGGCCCTCTGATACTATTTAATTAATGGATATAATTATCTCGAACACGCCCCGTCTCGCAAGATAACAGTTCTTTACTGTAAAGGAATTTAAGAAAGAACTGCGCCTTAACAATTCATTTTTTCCACGTAGATCCAATTCATTTTAAGAATTTACAATTATTTCTTTATGATTTATCTGTAAAGAAATAATGTGATCCATACTAATTTTACAAATGTGAGAGTAACTCTATATGTCTGTTACGTTTTCACGTCTTAACTACTTAATTAACCGTATGTTCCTCCACAACTCTTAGGGTCTCTTTCACCATAAGTCAAGTAGGCTAACCGTAACCGTTAAAAAAGAAAATTAAAAAGAAAATAATTAAAAAAAAAAAATCGCCTATCGAAAGATGCACTAAACCGAGTGCTATCAACTATACTAATATTATAAAGAGGAAAGATTTGATTGTTTGTTTGTATAGAATAGGCTCCGAAACTACTGGATCGATTTGAAAAATTCTTTCACCATTAGAAGCTGACATTATCCGTGATGAACATAGGCTACTTTTTACCGCGGGAAAATGCTTCATTCCTACGGGGAAATCTAAAATAAAAGTAAATACTAGCGGCTTGGCCCGGGAGATAGAGCTATCTATCCAAAATACGGTAGATGGCGTTTTATACTTATCTACGCGGACGAAGTCGCGAGTACCAGCTTGTAATTTAATAAATCATAAAATTATTTCTAAAAGTTACTTTACACACAATAATCAACACTTTACTTGTAGTTGGTGAAAGAGGCCATTAAATGAAACTTGGTACATTTTCTTTTTTCAACGCGGACGAAGTCGCGGGCGCCAGCTATAGTGATTATAAATAAATTACCTTTGACATCCAGTTTTATCCTCGTGACGATTTGGTCGTCCAACGCAGCTGAAGATACAACGCACTTCAACTCGCCATCAAGTTCAGCTCTGGTCACGGTCAGGGGCAGCATGTGCTGTATAGTTTGATTATTTGGCGTTATTGTTCGAGCTGGAACAGAAAAAATCATAAGTAATACATAAACGCAAAATTGCCAGTCTATGTGTCTTTTATAAGATGTACTTCTGTGAGTGTGCTCAGGGGCTCCATGAGCTCATACCGCCTTCCCCTTTCTTCCATCGGACATACAGACGTACGGCTGGTTACCATCCTCATCTTGTCGAAATCCCCCCTTTTCGAACCAAGCGCTTTAAAACATCCTTTATAATGCGCACCGCCAAGGTTTGGAACTCCCTGCCTGCGTCTGTATTTCCGAGTTCATATAACCCTAATCTTTTCAAAGTTCGAGTGAATAGACATCTTCTGGGTGAGCTCGCTCCATCATAGGCCTCTCCCTTGCTACTCAGCTGGTTGTTGGCCAAGAGCAAACCTAATCTCTAATAAAAAATAAATACATAATGTATTTTTCATGTATTTTTTGTAATATAAGGCTGACATCAATCATGAATACTAATAATAAATCTGTAGGGGTCGGTCATGGAGTAATTTCCTTTGTTTTCAGAAATATCGTGCATATAGGCTCTATACATGACAGTGAAACTAAATTGACCATTTTTAGAATTTATTTCTGTATGTATGTATGTTCCTCCATCACTCTTAAACGAATTTACTGATTTTCATGAAACTTGGTAGATAAACATTTAGAAGTACGGGACACGTGATAGGCTACTTTTTATCTTTTTCAACGCAGACGAAGTCGCGGGCAACAGCTAGTCTAGATAAAATCTCATTCAGCATAGAACTTTTTAGGAACTTTTTGAAGACAGCCCGAAAATCTAAATTAAATTACAGCAAATTAACGTCATTGTTAAGTAATTAAGGTCCCAAATAATAAATTAATTATCAAAGTAATTATTACAAGTGTGTAATCTCACTAATTACGATATAACTGCTACTCGTTCTCTTTGTAATTATTTTAGACGTTGTTTGATCTAGTTATTATTTACATTATTAACTCACGATCTATTCAATGTTCTAAAGGCAGTATCTATACTAATATTATAAAGAGGAAAGATTTGATTGTTTGTTTGTATAGAATAGGCTCCGAAACTACTGGACCGATTTGAAAAATTCTTTTACCATTAGAAGCCAACATTATCTGTGATGAACATAGGCTACTTTTTACCGCGGGAAAATGCTTCATTGCTACGGGAAATCTAAAATAAAAGTAAATAGTAGCGGCTTGGCCCGTTAGATAGCGCCATCTATCCAAAATACGGTGGATGGCGTTTTATACTTTTCTACGCGGACGAAGTCGCGAGCACCAGCAAGTTTTATAGTAAAAAGAATGAGTTTCGATACTGGAGGTTCATTGTTGAAATACAAAAGCGTCCATTCTCTATACTAAAATTGAGAGAACTGACTGACAGACGGTAGCCAAGAAGTCACTGGCCACTCAATTTGGTGGTCGTGGGTATCCAACGTAAGGTCACCCATCGACTTGGTCGTGGCGTCCACTGTTGTCAACTTAGGGGTTTTACCCCTTAGGGGGGCACGGAGTTAAAAAGGGGGAATTTTAGGGGCAGATTTTTTTTATTGGGGTTTTTTTAGGGGCTCACAAAATCGGAAGAAAATCTGAAATTTAAATCGAAATGGTAATGGCAATTTTTTTTTTTTTTTTATGTTAAGGTCGACAGACAGGCTGACGGTCCACTTGATGGTAGGTGGCCACCGTCGCCTATAACACAAGCAACGCCATAAGTGCTACAAGTGCGCTGCCGACCATACAAGGATTATGGATAAGGGATAAGGGAGGGATGGGGTAATGGGCTCTGACATCCCTTACTTACTCACCGAAACACAACAGCACATAATGCTGTTATTTCACGGTGGTATTCTGTAAGGTGGTGGTTACTGCCGCCAGACGGGCTGCCCAAATGACTGCGAAACGCAGTGTGCCCTACCACTACTTTTCAAATCCAGACCAGAGTCAATTTTGAAAATTATATTAAAATTTCCAAAGTTGACTCCGCCGGGAATCGAACCCGGGGCCCCTGAAACGTTAGGCAAGCACCCTTGCCACTCGTCCAACGGGCTCGTCGGATTTATACCAATGATTTTGCTAACAATATCAACCAACAGAAATGTGAACAACAAACACAGACGTAGCTATAGTTAGTATGAGACAGGAGTCTAAAATAAAATTTTCTAGTAATTATTATAAAAAAGGCCATTATGCAAGGATTTTAACACTAAACTACACCAAGTATAATAAAATTTAAAAATATTTTCTATAGAGACTAATACTAAGGGGTTTTTAGGGGTATTTGATAAAAAAAATGGGGGGAAAATTGGGTACTGGTTGGCAACACTAAGCAAACGTGTAGTCTTTCCAAGTTTTGTAGTGTTCAAACAAGTTTAGTTTGATTATTGAAACTGGCAGTGTAGGCACCCTAGGAGTTACTAGGAGCATGTAGTCAACAATTTAGAGATATAGTTGAACCGGAGTTCGATAACGAATTGCAAACAATACTAGCGTTTGTTCAAACACAGAACCGATCGGACTTGTTAGATGCATCGTTAGATCCATACATAAATAAAAACGCAGCACTATGGAGCACTTTGCTTGTGTTTACTTAGTGCTTAAGAGCATTCGGCCATTATGGTCCGTGAGACAGCGACAGATTTTCATGACCAATTTCCTCTCAGTCGATAACTCGTAAAATGACTGAGAGAGTTGTATCATGAAGCGTTGTGAACGTCAGCTGCGGCTCCGATGGTGGCTGCAGTAGAGTGGTAGCCGCCCACGCACATAATAAAAAAATTTTTTAATCATTTATTCCCGATTAAAAATTCATCAAATTATAGTTAGCCTAACATTTTGAAGAAACAAAATTGTCAGCTATTTATAAAATGGTGGATTATACGTCAGCAGCTCACACGAATATATACGTGTTCAGTGATTACCTCCCAATAGAAAATCTATCAGATGATAGTTTATGTATTACTGTTGATAAATAAAAAAGTCAGCTGGCTATATCTTGGTGGCTAATGCTTGTCAGCTAATGCTCTGAAAGTGTAACGGGCTACCACTGCTCAACCCACCATCGGAGCCGCAGCTGACGTTCACAACGCATCATGATACAACTCTCTCAGGCATTTTACAAATTATCGACTGAGAGGAAATCACTGCCTGGCTTACGGTCTATTAGAATCACGATGGAGTCAAAATTTAGAATTTCAGTAGTTGAGATGTTAACGTCATATTTTATTTGTAGTTTTATAATCTAGTAGATGGCTGAAATTTTTTTTTAAATACTTAAAAAATATGGTTTTTCGAAAATTGTGGAAGATGACAACTAAACCTAAAAAATGGTGTACATGTATACATACATGGTATATACAGGTCGTCCCAAAACTATGCGACATGAAGGGAAAGTACCTTAAATATCGTAGATAGGATATTTTGCTGAAATTCGAAGATTTTCTAAAAATTACGTCGTCGTCGGCAATAAATAAATATTCTTGAAGTTTAAATCAAATATTTTACGTTATTCCTTTCTTTTAAGATACCATGTTACTTAAGAAGAATTATTATTTTTTGTACACTCTTTCGATTGGCATCATAAAAATACGGGTGATTTTTTTTTCACATTTAAGTGGGTTCGATTCCCAGACGACGCAAGTAGGTAATTTTTAGAAAATCTTTGAATGCAGTGTTACTAACTTTTAAAAATAACTTTTAGCAAAATATCCTATCTACGATATTTAAGGTACTTTCCCTTCATGTCGCATAGTCTTGGGACGCCCTGTATATACATCTATACTAATATTATAAAGAGGAAAGATTTGATTGTTTGTTTGTTTGTATAGAATAGGCTCCGAAACTACTGGACCGATTTGTAAAATTCTTTTAACATTAGAAGCCGACATTATCCGTGATGAACATAGGATACTTTTCACCGCGGGAAAATGCTTCATTCCTACGGGAAATCTAAAATAAAAGTAAATACTGGCGGCTTGGCCCGGGAGATAGCGCCATCTATCCAAATTACGGTAGATGGCGTTTTATACTTTTCTACGCGGACGAAGTCGCGAGCACCAGCTATTTATAAATAATTATGTATATTATTGAGTACTGTAACAATTAATATCAATTTGTAAAAATACATTAAGTTTTTGAAGTGTCAACACAATAAAAGTTGAAACACAGCTTCAGTGAACTTCAGAAAAGTTTACGTAAAACAACGTAACGTAAAGCAGTGATTACACAACCTGTGGTTACTGTGATGTGAACACACCCTAAGTTCTAGAAGGGCTATGAAACTAATTTCAACAAGTAATTGAACAGAGTTCGATAAGGTGAACACCGCAGATGTATAGACGTACAGGAAACGACAAGATTGATACCGCGTCCGACGGTAAAAGTACAAGCACTTAAAAATATTATACAAGATGTGACACGAAGAAAAAAAAGTGTATCAATCGTCAATCAATACTAATAATAAATCTGTAAGTGTAGGTATTGTATGTATGTATGTATGTTCCTCCATAACTCTTAAATGAATTAATTGATTTTCATAAAACTTGGTAGATAAACATTTAGACGTACGGGACACATAATAGGCTCTAAAACTACGGAAATCTACGGGAAATCTAAAATATAAGTAAACACTAGCGGCTTAGCCCGCGATACACTTGACAGCGCCATCTATCCAGAATCGTTGAAGCGACTAACATGACAACTGCTTGGTGATATTTTTAGCGATCCATTCCACGGTAGATGGCGTTTTATACTTTTCAACGCAGACGAAGTCGCGAGCACCAGCTAGTATTATATACTAGGTGGTGCCTGTGACTTCATCTGCGTTGAAAAAGAATAAAGTAGCCTATCGTGTGTCCTGTACGTCTAAATGTTTATCTACCAATTTTCATGAAAATCAGAGTTATGGAGGAACATAGATACATACATACAAAACCTACACTTACAGATTTATTATTAGTATTGAATATTGATTGATAAATATTATATCACTGCTCCGATGAGTCGCGTTTCCAATTGGCGGAAATGACAGTCAAATTACCTTTGACTATCGAGAACGAGGACCCTTGCAGACCACAAAGAAAACTCAGTGTGCCCAGCCACTTCTCATTAACTCATATTCAGAAGCGTTAGGGCCTCTTTCACCATATGTCAAGTAGGCTAACCGTCATTTAAAGTCACCTGTCACCGGGAATAATTTAGCTTATATACCTTTGATTGTACGGTAAACATTAAACAGAAAATAATAAAAAAAAATTGCCTATCGAAGGATGCACTAAACGGAGTGCATAATTTAATAAAATTATTTCTTAAAGTAACTAATCAACACTTTACTTGTAGTTGGTGAAAGAGGCGCTTAAAGTTGAAAAATGACAATCTACCTCTTAGCCTCTTAGCCTCTTAGCACTAAACCGAGTGAATAATTCAATAAAACAGAAAATGATTTCTAAAAGTAACTAATCAACACTTTACTTGACGTTGGTGAAACAGGCGCTCAGTAATATTATTTAACAGCCACATCTAGTAAACAGTTATATAGCTACGTACAGCCAGTTGATGGGTTCGCCCCCTACTGTTTCAGGATACTTTCTCATTTTGTATCGATGTGAAGGGATGGGAAACACTTCTATATTATAACAGTGTACAAAGGGTAATGGAACAGCTCTGTTACAATGACAATATAAACTACCCTTTTAAGATTACAAGGAAAAATGAGGCTATTTTAATGTCATCTTAGTCACTAGTTATACTAGTCTAGTCTAAATATTATGTTCTTTTTTAAAATTATTTTAAATTAATATCGGAAAATATATAGAGGTTTCGGTTACATTACATGACAGTGTCGCTATTTGAATGTTTTTTTCCCCATTTCAAAAAGTTTTCACTTCAAAAAACTGATCAAAATCGGATCCGTTTGGAAGCTACGACAGACATACGGATGCACAGACACACACGTCAAACTTATAACACCTCTTTTTGCGTCTAGCGGTGGGGGTTAATAAAATATGTATATTCATAGTGCATCAATAATTTCCCTATTTGGCACCGAGTGGTTTCCAATTCAGGGAAAATTTGGCACGTTTTTACAATTATTTTCTAGTGGTTTAAATAAAATATTTATGTACAATAGAACGTAAATTATTTTGCACTGCATCAGTTTGAGGATTTCTGTCCTACATAACACATGCATACATACATAAGTACATACATATATACATGCACTTACAGATTTATTATCAGTATTGAAGAACTAATGTAACTATTTTGTTATTTTTCCTTACTTCTTGTGGGTATGAATATTGACTGTTTTGATAGCTGTTGGGCGGTTTTCCATTAGCCACGGCACGGCGCGGCACGGCATACATACATTTTTGCTTATCCGGCACCGGCACAGAAGCAAAAATGTATGAAAATGTATGCCGTGCCGGGCCGTGCCATGGCTAATGGAAAACCGCCCATTGGTTGCCATGATTAATACGAATTTTTCAAACTGCATCAAATAAACGATGACAGAACAAATCGATTTGTTTCGCACCGTCCATAATATAAAGCAAATATTGAAGGATGTACCCGCGTAATGTGTCACTTTTGTGTAAATACATATATTAAAAGCGGGTGATTTTCGCGCATTATTTTGCTAACGTAACATTTTAGCTGAGAGGAAATCCGAGTCAATGAAGTGAAAATTTACCATCTGCTCCGCTTAGTTTTCCAGCTATACCCTCATGAAATATGTATGAATTCCGTCCGACTTCAGTTTAATTATTTGGTTGTTTCACCGGAGCAGAGGTGTACCGGTGGATTTTATTTATAACTAGCTGTGGCCCGCGACTTCGGCCGCGTTGAAAAAGATAAAAAGTAGCTTGTATCATGTGTCTTGTACGTCTAAATGTTTATTTACCAAATTTCATGAAAATCAGTCAATTCGTTTAAGAGTGATGTAGGAACATACAAACGTCGGTGATGGAGTAAACAAAGTAAATTACTCCATCACCGACCCTACAGATTTATTATTAGTATTGGTGACTAGCTATTGCACGCGACTTCGTCCGCGTTGAAAAAGAATAACGTAGCCTATCGTATGTCTTGTAAGTCTAAATGTTTATGTACCAAGTTTCATGAAAATCAGTCAATTCGTTTAAGAGTTATGGAGGAACATACACACATACAACACCTACACTTACAGATTTATTATTAGTATTGGTGACTAGCTATTGCACGCGACTTTGTCCGCGTAACTTTATATAATATAGGCTATGTTACTCGCTGATAACGTAGCTTTCTATAGGTGAAAGAATTTTTCAAATCGGTCCAGTATTTAGGGAGCCTATTCAATTTAAACAAAGAAATCTTTCCTCTTTATAATGTTAGTATAGACTTCTACTAATAATAAGTCCTTTTAACAAAAAAAAAAACGATTACAAATCATCCATGTACTATAAAATGTTAGCACTCATCGTTAGGTAGCTATAGTAGCGAAAGATCCGTGTTAACGCTACAAGGTTGATATTACAGCCATTCCGAGGGCTTTCAGAGAAAGGTTGCACCTAATATATCGACTATCGCCTCATTTTATGTGCGAACGAACCAATTTTATAGCTGCTTCTACGTTATTAAGTATCCCCTTTTTACTAACTTAACTGTATACCAACATTTGTGGCAAATACAAAATTATTTATGCAAGTTAATAAGTTTGAAAGGTCTTTTGTTTGAGCAAATATATTGTTTTTTTCTTATATTATAATACTAGCCGATGCCCGCGACTTCGTCCGCTTTGAAAAATAAAATAAATAAGCAATATAGCGCTTGATGACAACTTGTTGCTATAACACTTTGACCAGGTGTTAGTCTTTCATTTTATTTTAGATGATCCCTCAGGAATAGTCCTTTTTTTCTGGATGAAAGGTACCCCATGTCCTTTCTAATGTCCCAGACAACATGTATTTAAAATTTCATGATGATCGGTTCAGTAGTTTTTGCGTGAAAGCGTTACAAACAAACAAACTCACATTCACATAATTTATAATGTTAGTAGGGATTATATTTCGCTTTCATTTAATAAAAGGTCAAATCTAGGTCAACAAGTATCTGAATCAATGTAGATAATATACAGGTATTAATCTTTTTATAAGGAATTAAGCAGTTAAATTTGTTGAACCGTATTTTTAACACAAGAACCCTTTCGTCCCGTATAATTCTGTCGTGGGTGAGCGAGTCAACGACGGGAACCTACGACTGGCGCTTGGACGGCTTTATGCAATGCTACACAAAGAAACTAAATTCACGACACATGACACGACGACATTGACGACACGTTTGGTCTACCCAAGCAACACAGAATGGCTGAATATTCTTTGAATAAATACAGCCGTTATTCAAGCAATTTGGGCACAAAATAAATTGCTTTAAGCTGTATAGTAGCAACATAATAGCTGAATAGTAGCTGAATAAGCAACAAGAAGCCCATAATAGCCCATAGTGTTATAATAACCCAAAAATCATTCAATACAGCATTTGCCTATCTTGTCAGCTCTAATACCCTTATAACAAAGCGTTAAACTGAATAATTTGTCATACTGTTATCTGGCCTATGTGTTGCCTGGGTAGTGGCTAGTAATCCTAGCTGTAAACCAAACGATCGCGGGTTCGAATCCCGCTAGGGTCAAATGTTTATGTGTTAACATTTACCTTTGTACTTGAGTCATGGATGTTTTGTATTTATAATATGTATGTATTTACAAATAAAGTAATCTATGTAGTATTATCAACTGTCTGGTGTCTATAATACAAGCATTAGTCGCTTAGTGTGGAACTAGATGGTGCTGTGTGGAAAGTGAGTCATATTTATTAATTAATTTATTTATTTATAAAATAAAAAAAAAATATTACTTTTTGTTGACGTTCTCTAATTGAAAGTCAAATAAAAGAGCCACTTGACAAAATTTTATACAGCGTCCCTCTTCGCTGAACATTACGCTACCCCGCCAATCAATGACCGCCATAGAAATAAAGTAGAAAGAGCAAGCTGACAAATTTTTTGATATTTAGAACTGGCTGGTTACATCTCGAATAGCAACCGTCCACAATCACTAACAAAAGTCACCGGCTCAAGGAGCTGGACGAATCTTTTTAGAACAATCCTTTTTTACGGAGTTTTTCCCTTAAGTGGAAAGTTTACGGATATAAGAATTTCAAGGAGTAAATGGATTCTTAGATAGATATTTTATTTAATGTACCTAATTTTGTGTTGTATAGAATTTTCTGTTGGGACATCCACAAGAAAATGTTAGCAAAAACTTTGTTATTCCATTCTGTTGTAACAAAATTGGAAGTCATTAGTGCGGTGACGTCACAAAGGTCTCTCGTAAGCAAGATCGTATATAAACTTTAGAGGGAGTTTACTGAACACTAAATCCTAGTAGTTGAGAATCGATTGCAAGTCACAAGCTTAAGCGGTCACGCTATATTTTATTGACAACTAATATTACTAATGTTATAAATGTGAATGTGAGTTTGTTTGTTTGTTAAGCTTTCATGCCAAAACTACTGAACCGATCACCATGAAATTTTGCATACACGTTGTCTGGGACACCAGAAAAAATATAGGGTAACTTTCATCGTTCAACGCGGACGAAGTCGTGGGGCTTTTTTTTAATTTATTTTTTATGTGTGTTCGCGGATAACTTCGTCGTTTATGAACCAATTTTGATGATTCTTTTTTTGTTGGAAAGGAGATATCCCAAGGGTGGTACTATGATAAGGAAACCAGGATCTGATGGTGGCATCCCAGAGAAATCGAGGGGAACCTTCGAAAATCGTAGTGGCAATTAGTGCGTTTGTTAATTTTTTCATTAAGTATCTTATTAGTTTCTTGTTTGAAGTCATTTTTTTTTGTTGGACAGTAAAATAATCTTGTATTAATTTCCAATACGTTCACTCTAAATTGACATATAAAGAAGTTGATATAAGTATTTTTTTAAAGTGGAGCGTGCCTGTGTTGTGGACACGGTCGTGTATTTTACATGAATGGATTAGGTGGGATTTATTGTAAAAATGTTACACATATATATATATTTAAGGCACCGAAAGTTTGTTCCATAGTTTGACATACATATTATGCTCTGACTTAAGCCAAAATATGCAAGTTTCAGACTTCTATTAGTAGAGAATCTTGTGACAAAGACCCTATGGTTTGTGTAGCACTAAATTTGCTATATCCAAGTTAGTTTTGGATATTTTTTTTCATATACGAAAAAGGCATCCTCATGTAGCTACATTATGAATAATATATTTAAAAATTACTTACTCCTGTCATATGAAATATGTATTTGCCACTAATACTACTTTGTAATATGAATTATGAAATGTTTCATTTTTTTTTTATTTACACAAAAACAATTTATTTACACCTGAGTACGGGTTCTGTATGACAGAATATGATTTTTTTTATTAGCCCTAATATTGGACAGGCTGCTGTCAAATTATTTTTGTGCCTATTTGAAAAACGCCATTATGGCGCTGTAGGCTATAGAACGAGTGTCCATGGAACTAAAATTAGTGATTATACATATCAGCTATACATATACGAACATAGATTTAGTATTACTATCGTTCACGAAGGAATAAACATACGCAAACGTCAAAATTAGTTCTCAGGACAATCGAGGGTGGCGTTTCAAAATGGCACAAAAAATTTGCATGTCCAGTGGTATATAATTATTACAGGTCAGTGAACCTAACGCTTAACGTACTCTCTACATAATAATAACGCGGACGAAGTCGCGGGCACCAGCTACTATAAATAATAAGTCAAAACAAAGATATGCTTGCAGCATCTCTACGGCTGCAAGTGCGCTGCCAAAGATGCTGCAAAAATATATTTTGGTATCCATACTTCCATACTAATATTATAAATGCGAAAGTAACTCTGTCTGTCTGTCTGTCTCGCTTTCACGCAAAAACTACTGAATCGATCACCATGAAATTTTGCATACACGTTGTCTGGAACACCAGAAAGGACATAGGGTTCTTTTCATCCAGAAAAAAAGGACTAAGTATTCCCGAGGGATCATATAAAAACATAAATAATTGGGCGCTACTGTCGCATGGCGGCGCCATCGTTGTCACAGCGATATAAGATGACATGAGATGACATTACACAAAATATTCCTAGCTGTGAAACATTATTCAGGTATTTTGTCTAAAATTGTCACTTGGTTGTCAAATATTTATAGGTGCGTTCAGAATTTTGTTGTAGTATGAGGTCCGATCTCTAAGACCGATTTTTAAGAAATTTTTCCGGTAGGTAAGTGATAATTGCAACATAACGTTTGCCTAGGTCAAGCTAGCATATAATATTTTAGTTTTCAACGCGAACGAAGTCGCGGGCACCCACTAGTATGTTATATTTAATCCCATCCAAAATTATTTGAGCAGATTGCTATTGGTACCTGCCACGTATCTTATGCCATAGGGACGCCACCCTCTTTCGCCTTATGGCGTAAAATTCATCTGTGTGATTTTGGGTAAACATTTCTGATGCACTACAATAGAGTGGCAGTCTCAATAGCATTCTGAAGGCATTATTATACTGGATACGCAGGGCATTGTACACTTTTTGAGTATAAGTCACCCACAGACATAATCATCTTTGCATTCGACTGTACCGACCGTGTTGTAAGTAATGGGGTGGTACTTTTGATGGTGAATGTACTTTGCGAAGTGATTTCGGTGCCAACTTCGTGCTCCTGTCGCCATATTGAATTTCGCTAACACAAACATGGCGTTAGTTTGTGTTGCGAAATGGTTTATGGGTGCTACATTATATGGACTAATAGTCTACTGCTTTGTCCACACAAGCTGATATGGTGATTCTGTATAATACCATTCTTTAAGTAAATAATACATGATAATACATTCGTGTCTGTGAAACCATGGAAATGACTACACATACAAAATTTCAAAACAATCGGTCAAGTCGTTCAGTAGTTGATATACCGACAGCAGCGCCACCTACCGGGTCCAATTGTATTTTTAAATCATCCAGGAAACCATCGAAATAGCCATATAAAATTTCAACCCAATCGGTTCAGCCGTTTAGAAGTTATGTGAATAAGATAAGTACGTAGGGATAATTCTTACTACCCGTTGTCCTATTATCCGTTTTCACGTAGCAATGAAGCATTTTCTCTATTCCTCAAGTAGCCTATGTTCATCACGGATAATGTCGGATTCTAATGGTAAAGGAATTTTTCAAATCGGTCCAGTAGTTTCAGAGCCTATTCTATACAAACAAACAATCAAATCTTTTCTGTTTATAATATTAGTATAGATAAAAACAAAAAAAAAAATCACTAACAATTCCAGCCTATTACCTAGATCTATGAACCTAGAACATCTCTATCTAATATATAAAATTCTCGTGTCACAGTGTTAGTCTTTGATAAAACTGCGTAACTATGTGTAATTTGGTCCAACTTTTTTAATATTGAACCCGGGTGAAGCCGGGAGCGTGTAGCTAGTATTATTATAAAGAGAAGATTGTGTCTGTGTCCATAAAACAATTGTTCTTTATACTGATTCAGCACTGAATTCCTTTTTTTTACTTTACTGGAAACTTTGACGTTGAAATCAGAACTTATTTCCTCCATTCAACTTACTAAATGCATTTCAATACAAAGTTACTAATTAAAATACAAGAAACGGAACGGAGAAATTAGTGATGTTCTTCATAATAATTTAATTAGGAGGTACCTCATTTTTGAGTCATTAAATAGAGGATATTCTTATTGTAATAATAAAAATAAAAAGCCTTATTTATATTGGGCAAATTTTACAGTTAATAGATAAATTTGAAAATGCATTTACTGTCTAAGTAATCTGAAGATTGTTTGAAAAATCGTTTCACACAAATGAAAGTTTTGAGGTAACAAACATAAAAGAAATGACCTCCTCCTTTTTTGGATGTCACTCTAGTGTACAAAAACTCGAAAATACTTCGACCACAAACATTGATTAGTTACAAGAGTTCAAATAACTTTACACGAAGTAGATATATGCAGTAGTTTTGTCAAAAAAAGCGTTGCCGTTGGCCCAAGGGTCTGTTTCTGATTTTATTTTTGGTATGAATCATTGTGCATCTCAGTCGACTGCTCTTCCCGTGCTCTGTGTTGTGTGAGACAGGGCGTATTTTAGCTATGAGACCGATGAGTTTGGGCCGCCGACTTGTTTCATATTAAGGAGTAAACTCCAAAACTCACGAGTCAATAACTCCCTATGAAGCTCACAGTGTCGCATCACTTCCAAGGTGGTTCGCTATCAGAGGCAGATAGTAGGAGAGGCGAGAACATCATTTCGTGCACTCGGAACATAGTTGCACAAGTATCCGCTACATTTGTGACTTAATTAAGAATTTTAATTAAAACTCGACGGACACTGATTTCCCGAGAGCTGAAATTTACTCCCGTCTACGACTCAGAGCATGCACTGTTAGCGAACGCATTTCACGTTGGACTATTGTTTTGACAATGTTACGTTTATCAAATGCTTCACTTTCAGTTAGTTCAGAGGCTCTAGTCAAAGTAACAATTGAGAACGATAACGAAGTTCGATAACATTAAAATGTATGGGATTGACATAATAAAATATACGTCGCTAAATCACGTGATACATTTTATTCTTTCGAACTTAGTAATACCATCCCAGGCAACACATAGGCCAGATAACAGTATGAAATTCACAAATTATTCAGTTTAAAGCTTTGTTATAAGGGTATTAGAGCTGACAAGATAGGCAAATGCTGTATTGAATGATTTTTGGGCTATTATAAAACTATGGGCTATTTTATGGGCTTCTTGTTGCTTATTCAGCTACTATTCAGCTATTATGTTGCTACTATACAGCTTAAAGCAATTTATTTTGTGCCCAAATTGCTTGAATAACGGCTGTATAAATGCATTTATTCAAAGAATATTCAGCCATTCTGTGTTGCTTGGGATGTTACTCGTTAGTTAGTGGTCGTAGCAATATAGAAAAAGAACATGACTGAGTTATAACATGAAAGATTGGATGGGTGGAAACAAAAAAATAATAATTAGGGTAATTTAGATATTAGTTTGTAAATACTGTAAAGTTCTTTTTGTTATCTTTATAATATTTAAAAATGAAATGTTACTAAGTATATGTATAGACCAAAAAAAATAATTTCATATAATTAATTTCTAAAATCGCAAGTTTTACTATAGTCTATAGTTTTACTATCTATGTGTGTGTGTGTTCTCAATTCGACTGTATTTTTTTTAATGTTTCTTACCTCATAATTTTCGACTGGGTGAAACGGTTTTGATGATTCTTTTTTTATTTGAAAGCGGTGCTTCCCGTGTGGTCCCATTTAAATTAGGTCTAGTTCTAACATTGGCATCTATGAGAAAACGGTTTGCAGTCGGTTTTTTTTTGTTAAAAAGAAATGTTATTTTGTTAAAAAGAGTTATACATAAGTAAGTTTAATTAAAGATAATGTATTTAAGCCTTTGTTCATATAATTAGTACAATTAATTGTATTATTCAAGGATTATTGTGGCAGAAGTGTCGCTAATCGAAATTTTGTGAAACAGGTAACCCAGAAAAGTTTAGTTCACTCGACACAAAGACATAAAGTTTTGGAACTAGATATGTCTCCACGATAGAGTTTTGCTTCTAGATATATACTAATATTATAAAAAGAGGATATTGGTATGTTTGTAATGAAAAAACTCAAAAACTACTGGGCCGATTTTGAAAATTCCTTCACATATACTTTAGGAGCTACTTTAGGAGCCAGTAACATAGGCTGTCTAAACTAATATTAGTATTGATAGCCTATATTACTCACTGATAACCCAAGTAGCACACAAAAGTTATAAGAAGAGCTATAACAGCTGCTTAAGGGGTATTTATAACGGCTTAGCCTACACAAGTGAAGCACAAGTAAACGCTACAGTAGTGATAGAGGAGCGATAGAAGCTTCTATACCCCCGAAAAGGGCACTTTTTATACAGGCTTCAGTGTTACAGTAAAAGCGGTACTAAAGAGTTTGTAGAGCGATACAAAGGTGCTTAAAAGGCTATTGTAGCAGCTAAAACAGGTACAAGAAGTACTTATACCACCTTTATAGAATTCGTACATGTTTGCGACGCGACTGTAACTTTAGAAAGAAAGAAAGAAAGAAAGAAAGACATTTATTCACTGCACGAAGGACATTAACATGACATTACATAAGAAACAGAAACAACAAAAACAAAATGACACAATGAAATTAATGAAAAAGGGGGTAAGACGTGTGTGTCCTCGCGGCAGTGAATCGGATACTGGCTCAGCATTGTGCTGAGACGCTAGACAAGCATCTGCAGCGCTGATTTTCAGCCAGCACCGTGTGACTCACGCGAACGCCATACAGATACATTTTAAAATTTACACAGATATTATATTTATAACTTGATAATTAAATACATAGATAAACAATATAACAACTTATAATGCAATAATAGTAATAGTAGATAATAATAGCAGCAATTCATCAATATTAATAAAAGTATAACCCGATTCCAAGGACCCACCCAAGCATACGCAAAATTTCATCCAAATTGGTTCAGCCGTTCAGCTTTACAATAACTCTTAAAGTTATTTTATCCTTACTAATATTATAAAAGCGAAAGTAACTCTGTCTGTCTGTCTCCCTTTCACGCCAAAACTACTGAACCGATCACCATGAAATTTTGCATGCACGTTGTCTGGGAAACCAGAAAGGAGATAGGATACCTTTCATCCGAGAAAAAAGTAATGTTCCCGAGGGATTATCTAAAATATAAAACTGTAACTAACGCCTGGCCAATGTGTTATAGCAACAAATTGTCAAATATTGTAATTGCTTTCATATTTTTAATTTATCATCGCATACGAAGTCGCGGGCACCAGCTAGTTGGTTATAATTTGGTACAGAGAAGATAGTATAGATAACGATGCAAATTTACCACTTCCAGTATTTCCACATCTCCGTCCGTCACCGTGGGACAGGGGTCGCAAACCATCGGCGTTTTAATTTAGAATTTTAATTAAATTGAAACCCTCGGCGAGTGGACCGTGACGACTTTTAGTTTTATAGTTGAGAGTCCGCGAAACACCGCAGAGGTGTTTAAAATTTACGCCACTTTTGGTCCCACATTATTATGTAAAGCTATGAGTAATTTTAGCACCAAATAGTATTTATTCATTTATTTTGAACATAAACCCAACAGCAAAACAAAATACCATACAATAGACACATTATTACTACTTAAATTGCCAATTACAGGGTTTCATTGTGTTGGACTTAAAATACTTAAAAAATATGTATAAACTGATTACTAATTATTGGTTTGTGAGTTTTGGCACACAGATATTTAATTACCTGAATTGACATAAGTATAGAATACTCTTAATCCTGAAAAATAATATTAGATTTGTGTAGGATTTAAAAAAAACGAACTACTTACGCGCCGTACAAAGTTCATTAAAAAAAAAAACAAAAACAATGCCTTTTGAATAGCTCGTTGGCAGAATAAGCTATTCATGGTTTAGTGAAGTTTGAACCAATTGTTTAATATTCCAAGACTTAAATCCTTCGTGAAGTTTGGCTTTTCTCTTACAAGTTTCGATGCTATAATCGAACGGCTCGTGTCCGCTGAAAATATTTTATATCGCTAGAGATCGCGAGCTCGGCTATACATTTATTACCTGTGAACCGCCGCAGAATACTAAATATATAGCGGTTCGATATTCGAATAACGGCGCGCCCTCTATCTTCTACTATCTATACTATACTTTATCAATGCTCAAATTGATGGTAAATTATACCTCTTAAGAATATTAATAATTCAGTAACTCTAGACTGTAACTCTAGGGTCACTTGGGCAAAAGACCAACCAAGCTGAAAATTTGTATACACGTACCTGTTAGCTCCCCAAACAACCCTTGAAAAGTCCCACGAGTCCAGAGGTGGGCATAACTTTTGACAGCCAAATTTATAAGAGATTAAAAAAGAATTAAAAAAGAATTAAAAAAGAATTATCAAAATCGGACTACTCTGTAAAAAGTTATGCGTGGTTATACGCTACAATCGGTGAGTGAACAATCAACCATCCTCTGTTTTCCTACACTTAGGGTTGGAATTTTTTTTCCAAATTAAAATGGGACCCCTTTGGGGTTGCACCCTTTTAAATAAAAAAGAATTATCAAAATCGGACTACCCTTTCAAAAGTTACGAGGACGAAGTCCCATACCAACTTGCATCATGTAGTCAGTTTGTAATGTTCAAAATAGGTTACAAAATGTATACCTATTTTCCACCCAAATTCAACTGGAAGCGTTTAAAATATGACCTCGGATCTGAGGTTATGAAATTCTTTTCAAAATATCTCCCCATCTTTTACGAGTAGGTACATACTCGTATTCCTCACCACATACATAGTACAGTCGGCCGCATAAGTCGATTAACACATTCAAAAGTGCAAAACAACTGAACAGTCAACTTACTTACTGAAGCTTTTTACGATCGTTCGTACGTGAAGTGAAAACGACTTTTGTCGCGTTAAGTGTTCATTTGTTTTGCACTTACGAATGTGTTAATCGACTTATGCGGCCGACTGTACCTAGTATGTGAGCGAGAATTTTGCGGTCATGCGAGAAATACCAGACATGGAAAATGAATTTATTTACCTAAATTTCTGAGTAATATCAACAATTCTTCTCATACAAACTAGCTATTAATTAAAACACACTTGGTTTTAGTTTTTACATAATAATTCCTTTGGAAAATTATACCTGCATAGAAAACTATCTGAGTTCTGGTTAAGTCTAGAACGTTCCCAAAATTCTATTTTCTATGTAAAACTCTTGTATTGCCGATCTACATACATATACATACATACATACAAAAAATTCCAAATTTTTAGGTGATTTTCAACTAGTTGTAATTTCGAAGAAAATGGTCGTACAGAGCTCATTAAAAAAGGAAATTGACTTAAGTCTCTAAATTTTGAATCCGAGTTTCGAATATTTTGCAATCGCATTTGCAACCATGCGACATTATTTGTGTTAAGTATATATAGGCGTTGAAGCCACCTGCAAACAAGCCTGTATGTTAACCTTTTAACATTAAAATAAATGGTGTATGATATCCAATGAGAATATCCCGTCAAAATAAATACAATAATTACCTAACGTACCGGGCCCTGATTCTGTATGCCAACTACGATTCCACACTCTCTGTCTTACTTTTTCAAACCACGTCCTTGGTCTTGCCTTGTCGTGTCATGGAATTCTTATGTCTCTATTCTGGGCCCGTATTCTCTAAGTGTGGTTTTGCTGTGGTTATCGACTCGATGCGGTTATAGACTCTACAATTGTCTACTTTGGTATTCACTAAGCACATGTCAAAATGTATACGACGTTTTCTCCATAGTTGTACATGTCGATGAAGTTATTGGCGCGTTATTGTGTGGTTTTTAGTTTGACAAAGTACTATTTCTTATTTAATGTCGACTTTGAAGTCGACACGTTTTTAAAAACCACAGATAGAGAATAGGCCCGCTGTGATGCCAGACAAATTATCTATGGCACGTTATGATTTTACAGAAACCACAGTATACTATTGTATTTATGACCTTTTTGAAAAAGTAAGACAAGAGTGTGGAATCGTATTTGCCATACAGAATCAGGGCCCTGCTGTGCTTTCATGTTCAATGAAAATTGGCCATATACATATAATAACATAACTGGAGTATTGCTACTGAGCTAGGGTTACCATGTCTCCGGATTTGTCCTAAGATTTCAGGATTTTTAGACTATGTACTGACAGGATTGCGGCCGGATTTCGGAAATCTCAGGATTTTTCGATTTTCAATAAAATACAGTTAATTTTTTTAATTTTTTTTTTATTAGAAAATTTCATTGAACCAAAACAAAAACCTAATATCCTTTGGATAGTATCACAAAGCAACGTAATTAACATAATTTAAAAACATAAAATATTTGTACCTACTTTGTTATTTAAAATCAACTTTCAGTGATTTGCACAATAAATACTTTCATTAATTTGTGAAACTAATTTTTTGACGAAATCTCAGGACTTCTCTGTGGAAATCAGGCATTATGTTAGGACTTTACAATTTTCCATACGGTAACCCTGTACTGAGCTAAACGGCAATAAATCCTGATTGTGCACGGTTGATGTACGCGCGGTTCCGTATGTGTCCCGCCATGTCCCGCCATGTCCCGAAATGTCCCGAAGTGTCGTGTGTCGGCTCCATTTGCCACCAAATGCCACGTGTCGCCTCACTTAACATGCGTTCGGTTAGTCCAGGCGAATACCGTGGCTTCCACCTTTATTGGACCCATCAATTGGGTACATAAAATCAATAAGGTGTAGCTCTATATGTGTCCTTGTCGTATTTATATCTAAATTAGAAACGCACGGGCGCAATTTTGAAGTGAAAACTTCTATAGCCGCGTTATACGACTTTGGGTAAGGAAAAAATGTGTCGGTTCGCGTCAGCAACATGCTAATACGCACAGTTATGCGCGCGCAGCTGTCTACGTACGCGATCACGCCAACACATTGCATATACCCGATTGTATGTGTGTGCGTTGGACGCTCAGTTTTAAGTTTTAGTCGGCAGTGCTCATGACTGCCTCTTTTTTTTTTGTAAATTGTATACGCAAACCTACCTCGCTTATCATTCTTTCCATTAGTAAAAACCGCATCTAAATCAGTTGATTGGTTTAGAAGTAGTTAGCGGAGAAATATACAGACGTGGACAATTTTGGCGATTTGGTTGCAAATATTGTTCTATTACCTAACTCATTACCTAACTTATAGTGAAAACTGCATCAAGATTCGTTGCGTGGTAAATTTTTTACCTCATCTTGCAATATTATAAAGGAAAAAGTATAGTTTTAATAGATCGACCCAACAGGGAGGTTATTTATAATGACGACCTCTCTTTTCCTAACTTTCCTTATTAACTAAACAATTATATTGTCTTCGTAATATGTCTTCAAACGGAATAAACTTACTCTCGTGTAAATCGTACTTTAGAATATGATGACAATATAAGTGGCATAGTTAAATTCTGTGCCAGCGACGGTGTGCAACGTAGCACGCTTACTGAATAGACAACTAGGCACATGATACGGCAGCAATTCGAAAGAAACCACATATACCTTCCGACACGACTCCGTGACGACATTGCATCGTATTGCACACTAGTAGGAGATCGGGGGACGGTTGTACAGGAGAAGGCGGGCATACCTAGCCCGTCTTTAAATGTCCAAGGGGGACCTGCGCACATGGTTGGCTAACTGTGTGTGCCTGCACAAGATTCCCCTGTCTGGGGATTGCCTGGGTGTCTCCGGGCAATCCTCCGTTGGCGTTAGCCTAGCCAGCAAAGGCTAGGCTGCCCTGGGGTGGATCGGAGTTGTTGCCTCGGCAGAGCCCGGTCCACCCCGCTCAAAGGGCAAGGAGGCACCGGGGAGTTTTAGTGGGTAGGGGCCAGTTCTGCTGGTCGACCCCCACACACCCCAGCGGCAGGAAGTCAGTAAACGGATCTCTCCTCGTCAAAAAAAAAAGTAGGAGATGCGGGGAGGGTTTCTAAAGACGTTGAGAAAAAGCTCATAGCTTTGAAGCTTTGGCTTTGAAAATACAATCGCTTTACACTCGTGGACAACGATCTATATTATTACAGAAACTGCCTCGCACAATCATTCAAGAAGTGTTTTTGGTTTCGGTATGAATTTTTTTTTCATAAATATGAAACATGTTACCTATGAATTCTATTTTTTTTTTATGTGAAGAGTGACAGACATACTGACGGTCTTGGTACTGACAAACTTGGTAGATAAACATTTACACGTACAGGACACAGTATGGGCTATTTTTTCTTTTTAACGCAGACGAAGTCGCGGGCACCAGCTAGTATTTTATAAAGTTACGCGCACGAAGTCGCCTGCAAGAGCTAGTTCATTATAATTATGCTCTACCACGTAAAGGTGTAAGAATCAGCAATGTTGTTCCCATGAAACCAAATGTAGCACTTCAAAAATGGTTTAACATCGGTAAAGGAAACTTTAGGTTACGTTAAACTTTTGTTAACTTTTGTTTACGTTAAACTTTAGGTTAGAAGGCGTCAAAAGTCGTTACCATTAAAGCCTACCCGAAGCTTCGTTGAGTTAGGAGCGCGACGCGAATTTTAAAACTTTTTGAAATTTATATTAGGCGTTTACACTCTGATGCAGATTTACAGTGGACGCTCTTTGTGTTGAGGAAATGCTTTGATAAAAACCTTTTGAGAGTCGCAGGTGACAGATAAAATTAATTCCAACTTCACTCCACAAAGGATTTAAGATTAATATTTGTTTAGGAGCTTTTAATATCGGCTCCCGATTTATTCGTGTCCGTCGAAGCTCTATTGCTGTTCGATGAATTTAAAAGTAGGCCCAATACAATGGATGTCTTTTTAAACTATGCGTCGTAGTGATGGCTTATGAATTTGATTGTATTCTACTAGTGACCCATTGAATATCTTGTTTTAAAATCTTTGAATATCTTTGAATATCCAATATATATTTTTTTATTTATTTTGAACATAAACCCAACAGCAAAACAAAATAACATACAATAAACACATTATTACTATTTACATTGCCAATTACAGGGTTTCATTGTGTAGAACTTAAAAGACTTAAAAATTGTGTATTAATTGATTACTAATTATTTATTAATTCTAAACAATGGGAGAGGGATCTGGGGTAGGGTATGATCAATTTGTGTGCGTGTGTGAGTGTGTGTGATTTGGATACGGTTTTCACTAATGAAACGAGTTATCTCATCGAATATCTTGTATTATAATCTTTGAATATCTTGAACGTAGCATCCAATAGATTTTGATGCGGTTTTCACTAATGAAAAGGGTTATCTCATTGAATATCTTGTATTATAAATCTTTAAATATCTCGAACATAGCATCCAATAGATTTTGATGCGGTTTTCACTAATGAAAAGGGTTATCTCATTGAATATCTTGTATTATAAATCTTTAAATATCTCGAACGTAGCATCCAATAGATTTTGATGCGGTTTTCACTAATGAAAAGGGTTATCTCATTGAATATCTTGTATTATAAATCTTTAAATATCTCGAACATAGCATCCAATAGATTTTGATGCGGTTTTCACTAATGAAAAGGGTTATCTCATTGAATATCTTGTATTATAAATCTTTAAATATCTCGAACATAGCATCCAATAGATTTTGATGCGGTTTTCACTAATGAAAAGGGTTATCTCATTGAATATCTTGTATTATAAATCTTTAAATATCTCGAACATAGCATCCAATAGATTTTGATGCGGTTTTCACTAATGAAAAGGGTTATCTCATTGAATATCTTGTATTATAAATCTTTAAATATCTCGAACATAGCATCCAATAGATTTTGATGCGGTTTTCATTAGTGAAAAGGGTTATCTCATTGAATATCTTGTATTATAAATCTTTAAATATCTCGAACATAGCATCCAATAGATTTTGATGCGGTTTTCACTAATGAAAAGGGTTATCTCATTGAATATCTTGTATTATAAATCTTTGAATATCTCGAACATAACATCCAATAGATTTTGATATGGTTTCCTTTAATGAAAAGAGTTATGTATGTATTACAGGTGTATGTTCTCACAAAATATGTAAATACTCAAACGAGAAAAGTTTGTCTGGTTTTAATATTATATAACTAGATGGTGTCCGCGACTTCGTTCGCATTAAAAATGAAAAAGTTATATTTCAGACATTTTTATCGCCGTGACGACGGTGGCGCCGCCGCCTCGGTAATCTAAAATTTCTAAGATAAAAATATTCTATAAGCTGTACATCCAGGTAATAAACTATCTGTGTGCTAAATTTCATCACAAAAAGTAAGTACTGTTCCCGAGAGATCATCTAAAAATAAAAAATCGTCTCCTAACAAAATTTTATTGCCTACTTTAATTTTTTTTTTAAAACACACACGGACGTTGAAAAAATTTTTAATTATTTAACACTTAAAGAAAAAGGGGCGCGGACGAAGTCGTGGTCAAGAACTTGTAATTTAAATTAAACTAGCTGGTGCTCGCGACTTCGTCCGCGTATAGAAAAGTATAAAACGCCATTTACCATAGTTTAGATACATGGCGCTATCTCCCGGGCCAAGCCGCTAGGTTTACTTTTACTTTTATTTTAGATTTCCCGTAGGTATGAAGCATTTTCCCGCGGTAAAAAGTAGCCTATGTTCATCACGGATAATGTCGGCTTCTAATGGTAAAAGAATTTTTCAAATCGGTCCACTAGTTTCGGAGCCTATTCTATACAAACAAACAATCAAATCTTTCCTCTTTATAATATTAGTATAGACAAGTCGCTTGCAAAAACTAGTCCAATATAATTATAAAATGTTTGTTTATATGTGCTGACGATGTGAGATTTCAATTGGTAGAAAGGTAGTAGAATGTAGTTTGGAAAAAGTTTCAATATTCAGTTGCACGTTCGGCAAAACTGCATGACGGTATGCGATCGAATATTTTCAGCTCGGTTTACTTTGTCGCCAAGTGGACTAAAAAAACCAGTAGAACCAATTCACAACTGCGCAGTATACAGACTAACGAAATGTAAACAGTCGCGTCTATGTTGAAATATGATATCACAATAGATATATACTCTATACTAATATTATAAAGAGGAAAGATTTGATTGTTTGTTTGTTTGTATAGAATAGGCTCCGAAACTACTGGACCGATTTGAAAAATTCTTTTACCATTAGAAGCCGACATTATCCGTGATGAACATAGGCTACTTTTTATCGCGAGAAAATGCTTCATTCCTACGGGAAATCTAAAATAAAGGTAAATACTTTATTTATTTATAATATTACAAAGAGGAAAGATTTGATTGTTTGTTTGTTTGTATAGAATAGGCTCCGAAACTACTGGACCGATTTGAAAAATTCTTTTACCATTAGAAGCCGACATTATCCGTGATGAACATAGGCTACTTTTTACCGCGAGAAAATGCTTCATTCCTACGGGAAATCTAAAATAAAAGTAAATACTAGCGGCTTGGCCCGGGAGATAGCGCCATCTATCCAAAATACGGTAGATGGCGTTTTATACTTTTCTACGCGGACGAAGTCGCGAGCACCAGCTAGTATTTCATAAATGGAATAGGTTTATCTGGTGCCTTATTATTTAAGTATCCACCTTGTATTCCCAGTACATTTTCGATATCTGAAATTACACTCGTGAATATAATATAAACCGAACTGGATCGTTCAAGGGTTCTCTGTGAGAAATGTTTCATAGAGTCGTAACTAAACATATTTTGCAATTTTTTCTCACAATTCTTGAAGTGAAAACTTCTATGGCCTCGTTATACGACTTTGGGTAGGGAAAAAATGTATCGGTTCGCGTTAGCAACATGCTAATGCTCACAGTTAGTCTACGTACGTACGCGATCACGTCAACACATTGCATATATATCCGATTAAGTTTTCACTTATGTCGGCAGTCCTCATGACTGCCTCCGTTTTTTTTTTAATTTTGGAAAACGAGCAATTTCTATAAGACCATATTATTAGAAAAATAATTAAATAACTCCATTAATAAAACAAAAAAATAGATGTCTAATTTATCTAAACGAAAATAAATATTGCGAAGATTAAATGAAGCGAAATTTATTTGAAGTTGAAATTATGTGATTTAATACACTGTGAGATAGGGTTGCCTACTTTTTTTTAATCCGTTATCTTTAAGTTTTTGTAAATTTTATAAATCAAGTTCCTTTTACAATATTATATGTTTTTACGTAAGTTTTTTTTTTCTTTTTGATAATACATATATAATTATTTTTCACTTGTAGGTCGTCACACTGCAAGCGCTGCATTAATAAAGACAAATATGAGCCAAATTATTTAAATAGTTTCAATTTAAATGTGCAAAAATTATTTTAAACCATATTAATTTTATGAATTACTACGTGAAAACTAGAAGGGAGAGTATTTGTATTTTACAAATTTGTAAAAATTGTACTATAGGTACGTTCCTTAGTTTTAGATATAGATACTGCATGT
Organism: Synanthedon vespiformis; assembly: GCA_918317495.1. Taxonomy (NCBI): domain Eukaryota; kingdom Metazoa; phylum Arthropoda; class Insecta; order Lepidoptera; family Sesiidae; genus Synanthedon; species Synanthedon vespiformis. Next base: position 420,992 of record OU906971.1, on the reverse strand, counting down.
TAAAATCTTTACCAATATAATGTAAAGCTAAAGAGTTCGTTTGTTTAGTTGTACGTACAGGTTCGAATTAAAAAAAAATCCTTTTTGTGTTAGATAGTCCATATATCGAGGAAGGCTATAGGCTATAGAGAACGCGGACCGAGTCGCGGGCACCAGCTAGTTACGAATAATAATAAAAAAAAATGATAAAAAAATAAGTGTTTCTAAAATTAGTTTTTAAACAAACTTATTATAGATATAATCAGTGGCAGCCCTAGTTTGGAGTGTGATAATTCATCTGGAACGAGTTTTGCGTGAAATTCAATGATTAAATTTGCATCTCTACCACTGGTGCAATTTAACTCCATTCCAGTTGAATTCAGTGCTTCATCATTTTTAATGTTATACAACTACTGTTAATGATTATACAATGTTTTATTAATTGACTAGCTGTAGCAAGCGACTTCGTCCGCGTAGAAAAGTATAAAACGTAATCTACCATATTTTTGATAGATGGCGCTATCTCCCGGGCCAAGCCGCCAGTATTTACTTTTATTTTAGATTTCCCGTAGGAATGAAGCATTTTCCCGCGGTAAAAAGTATCCTATGTTCATCACGGATAATGTCGGCTTCTAATGGTAAAAGAATTTTTCAAATCGGTCCACTAGTTTCGGAGCCTATTCTATACAAACAAACAATCAAATCTTTCCTCTTTGTAATATTATAAATAAATAAAAGAATTTTTCAAATCGGTCCAGTAGTTTCGGAGCCTATTCTATACAAACAAACAAACAATGAAATCTTTCCTCTTTATAATATTATTAGTATAGATAGCCTATGTTACTCGCGGGTAATGTATGTAGCTTCCTATATATTATGTGAAAGAATTTTTACAATCGCCCCTCTAGTTTTTGAGTATATTCATTCAAACATACAATCTTTTCTCTTTATAATATTAATTGTATAGATTTACGTACAGATTTTTTTTATATAATTTTAATAGTGCCATTAAAGCAAGGTAATATCATTCTTTTTTGTTATTCCCAATTAAGTTAACCTGGCTCATTTTGTTCATACGTAAATTACGTTTCCAGACACACCATTACTCGCGTAACTTTCGTATTAACCGACTGCATTGAATGAGTGGACGGGACTCTTTTGGCAAGACTTTGGTATGAACCATAGTTAAACTACTAAAAGACGTTCCAATTTGGTTGGCGCCAACCATCCGACCACGACCACATCGAAACGTGTATATGTATGACAAGTCGGCCATCCAACCAAATAGCTTCGTTCCGACCAAATGCCGCGACTAAGAGATGTTAGAAGAGAGATACGAGTGAGTGAAAATGATCAGTAATCGAGAAGTGATAGCAAATATATAAGAACCCTGTTTGTAGGATGGGATAATTATGTATCCTGTTTGGAGATTATTAAGATCTTAAGTAGAATTTCGAAGTAGAATGTAGCTGCTACAACTATGGCGTTTATAGCTTTGGAAATACAGGCGGCATGACGTCCGCACACTCCAGTAGCAATAAGAAACTGACTGACGGTTGGATTGCCGACCAAGTAGGTCCCCGTTTTGGTTGGCGCCGACCAAATTAGAACGTCTGTTAAAACTATTAATCCACATTGATTGGGTCCGTCCACTCATTTAATGCTTATCGTAAGTATAGCAGTGTAAGTGGAGTAATTCACGCCACAACTCACTGTTATTGCCCCATTTTGGCGGGAACGCGTTTAATTGGACCGAGGTGTGGATTAGAATACATCTTAATACATCTTAGTGGGTTACGAGTAATGGTGAACAAAAATATTTTAGCGCAGATGTGTTTCTCTGATTTTATTTTCATTGATGACTATATCAAGTGATTTTTTTAAATAAATCGAATCTTCCGAAGGTGTAATTTTGGAAACTAGCAACCCGCTAACGGCTTCGTCTTTGATGCAATTTTTTTTATATACACAAATCTTCCTTGTTTATCCGTTTTTCCATTAGTGAAAACCGAATTAAAAACTGTTAAGTGGTTTAGAAATAGTTAGGGGCGAAACAGAAACTAGGACAGTTCCGGCGATTTGAACGCAAATTTTTTTTTTTACTGCAAGTAGACTTACATAAAACATAAAAAGTTACATAAAATATTGACTTACATAAAAAGTTAATTAAGTTTTATTACATTTAATAAACCTTTCCTGAAATAATATATTTTTTGATGAACTTATAAGCGAAAAATATGTCCGTCCGTATGTCACAAAGCGACCGTGCCGTCTCGCACTCTTGAAATCCCATTAAAAGCAAAAAGTATATTACTATCTACCTATTTGACATTTCAATTCGGGAACGCAGCCGATTGACAGGGAATTTATTTTATCAATTTTCGCTATTCCCGGAGCGCATGTTTATATTTTGTGGCGAAATATAGTATGCGAATGTACAGGTAATATTTTTAAGCATATTTTTTTAAGTATTTAAGGCATGACTCGCTGCTATTCCTTAATTCCAGTCCTTAAGGTGGCGCTGGACGAGCGTGGGAACTTAGTAATTGGTATTTGGGAGATATCGTTGTCTCAACTTACTGTAATGCTAATAGCCTAAGACAGAATGCGAAGCAACACATTCGCGCACTTATTCAACTCACGAAACATACTCTAGCAATTCCAATATTTTAGAAAAACCTTTACAGATGGTAACTATTGACATTCCAATTTTTAATGTACACTATAGCTGGGATGTTTTAATCGGAAAATATTATTGGCTTTCAATCAATAATTACGAGATCTCAACCAGCGAAAATGTGACAAACTCTGTACATTTTAGAAATTAATTATAATGGATATAAAATCAATTTCAGTTTTTTGTTTCGATGCAAACCTTCATATTATGTCTCAGAAAAGCCATGTTTTTCATGTGTTACTACGACCAATAATTAATGAGTAATCATGGAATTACGTAGTATGGAATTGGTAAGAATTGGTAAATTGCAATTTGGCCGGTTTTTCCCGATTTTCTCCTTAACTAACGATCCGATCAAGTCATTCGACCTCTCATTTTCTTCGTGTTTTCATTCTCTACAAATTGTCTGCCAACATCATCGTGATTACCCTGATAGTTTCAATTTTATAAGCAAAAAACTAAAAAAATAGCTACTTTTTCCATAAAATTGTTAACAACAATTATATAAATAATAAACTCGAGTGAAAAACATGTCAGTATATCAAATGAAACTATTCTCCACACAATAGCGCAGTTGGTTTTCTTCTAAGACTTTTTACATGTCAAAACCTAGGTTGATTGGCCTATAAGGGGAGTAAATAGTTCTCTAACATTATAGGACTCACCGTCAAGTCTCTCCTTCCCGTTGAAGTACCAAACGACCTTAGGCTGTGGTTTTCCCTCCTTCACTATGCAGCTGACATTGATGATTTTCTCTTCCAGAAGTGGTCCAAATATTTCGCCATCAGTCAAAGTTTTGCCATCTCCGGTTACTGCTTCCACAGATTTTGGTTTAACTGTGAACAAAAATATATACTTTAAATAAACGTTGTCAAAGAGCAGTTGCAGTACAAAGTATCTTCTACCCGACAAAGGCATGCAAATATATACATGTTTTATTGTAATACATGAATTGATATGATTTATTATGAAAAAAAAAATCTTTAGTCATAAAGTTATTTCAAGTAGTTAAGTGTTGAAGTTTTAAAACTGAAATATGACAGTGAAAATAACTGAAAAAGTCAACCTATATAACACAGTAACTGTAGAACCTCTAAAACACCTTGCACTAACTTGGATGTAAAGTTTCCTTTATGGACAGTATAAACCAGTTTTGTCTAATAAGACGCCATATAAGAATATTATAGAAAGCAGTTCAGCATAATTACCCAAGTTTAAAGTTAGTAATGCCTGTAAAGGCTCTAATTATACGTTATCACAGCTAAATTGTTAAAGATTTTAGCACGAACCATGTTTAAAACCGAATTTCAAATGAGCTCACGTAACGCAATCGAGGTGTAACGCCCCTAAAGCTTACATGTGCTACGGCGTAGCGCATGCTACGGTTTCACACATCGTAGCCGATACTGTGGCTTCGTAGCTGTGCTACGAATTTTCTATTTAAACAGAATGTGCTCGTTTAAACAATACAATTGAATCCAAAATCCATTGGATTCTTAAAGGTCGAGTGATCATTGATCGAGTGGTTTAATATTGAGTTTTATAGCGCTCCGTTTAAGGGGTCACGGGTTAGATTCCCGACAGGTTCAACTTTAGAAATGAACTACTCAAAGTTTTCTGGATATGGCAATTCGCAGTAATTAGGGCAGCATCAAAGAACAGCATGTGTGCTGTTATGTTTCGTTGAGTGAATAAGGGATGCTAGAGTACATTTCCTTATCTTTAGGTAGCTATGATCTTTGATTTTTTTTTGAAAAATTTAAAAATGAACTACATTTTTTTATTATTAATTTTATCATAATTTTTTTTTTCATATTATTTACTCGTTTAGGAGACCTATGCCATTAAATGTACATCTCTTTTGTAGTTTAGAACCAAGATTTGTATTTCTTTTTTGTAATGAATAAACTCAAAAACTACTGGATCGATTTTAAAAATTCTTTCACTCATAGAAACCTACATTTGTTATATTTTATAAAGTTTCGCAGACAAAATCTCGTACAAAAGCTAGTATATATTATTTTGTCTTTTAAACAAAGTTAATTTGTATAAGATATTTGATAGAACAATCATGTAGATTCTTTATCTCTTCTACAGTATTGATTATTACACAACAGAATGTCAAATATATGAATAAATTTCAATATATATTTTTTATACTACATTGAATGCAATGTATTGTAAAGTTAAAAGGCTTATTATTGCATTTCTATAAAGCAAAGGGACAATCACGCTAACGAGCTTAAAAGTTTATAGCGGAAATGCCTTGTCGTCCTACCATATTGTTAATGGTACAGGCCACGACGTAATACGAAATCCCAATTATATTTAAATATCAATTTTTTCCAGGACTTATTTCATGGAGGTACAGTCAAGTAGAGACATACAATTTTTTTTCTGATTCAAAGGACCACTGATTCAGCTCAATCAACGCTAATAATAAATCTGTAAGTGTAGGTGTTGTATGTATGTATGCTCCTCCATAACTCTTAAACGAAATAATTGATTTTCATGAAACTTCGTAGATAAACATTTAGAAGTACGAGACACAGGATACAGGCTACTTTTTTCTTTTTCAACGCGGACGAAGTCGCGGGCGCCAGCTAGTAAATAAATAATAACGAAACTCAAATTAACTTACAAAAATAAATAGTGGGTGCCTTGCCTATTTATTTTATTTTTAGCCTTGCGCAGTTTACTACTATCATTTTATCACATATTTCTAATTATGATGGCTAAGGTGGAGATGTCTCGATCGAGCAGTTATTCCAGTTGGCTGTCCTTCAAGACTGTAGAGGCAATGAGATAGAGAGAGAGTGGGAGAGAGAGATAGAGAGAGAGAGTGGGAGAGAGAGATAGAGAGAGAGAGTGGGAGAGAGAGATAGAGAGATAGAGAGAGAGAGAGTGGGAGAGAGAGATAGAGAGAGAGAGAGAGAAATTTGTAAAACATTTCAAACAAGAAAATGGTGTGAACGTAGAGGCGAAATCGGATTTTGTAAAACACTTGCGAGCGCGACTGTATAACGGTACAGTCGCGCTCACAAGTGCTTTACAAAATCCGATCAACTACGTCGCCACCCAATCAACTATGATGCAGTTAACAATGTTACATGCCTCGATCGAGCAGATATTCCTATTGGCTGTCTCAGGAAGTTGATGGCTAACCTTCAAGACTTGAAGAGGCAGTGAGATAGTGTGTGTGTGTGTGTGTATTTGTAAAACATTTCAAACAAGAAAACGGTGTGAATCAATCGATCACATATTGTAGGTATCATCAAATAGAGAATTTTCTCGTAGAGGCGACGAAATCGGATTTTGTAAAGCACTTGTGAGCGCGACTGTACAACGGCCACCCAATCAACTATATTGCAGTTAACAATGTTACTCGATTGTGTGCTTGATTTTGAAGGCAATTATTTTGTCGTGATTTCCCATGCAGTTCGCTCTTTTACAAAGAGATCTTCTGTTGGAGTTTAAAATGTTTCTTTACAATATTGCCTCTGAAAGTTGATATTATTGTATCTATACTAATCGTCTGTTTGTCTGTCTGTTCGCGACAAACTCAAAATCACGATAACGATTTTCATGCTGTTTTCACCAATGGATAGCCTAGTTTTTAATGAAGAGAAGAATTTCGATAATCATGATTTAATTAAAAATCTAAGAATCAGTTTAAATATTGAAACGATTTACGATAACGAAAATTGTAATTAGGCTTATAATTAAAAAGAATATTTTAATTAAATGTGTAAGGCACGAAATTTACGAAGTAATTTTAAGTATTAGTAAATCTCACAAAGGGAGGGCTAAATATATTTTTTCACGTAATTAATAAGCTCTTTCAAGGCATTTACATATTTTCAGGCCGTAATGAGTTGTTTATTGTGTAATGGAGGCCTATTTCGTTCATTAAATGTATACTAATATCACAGCTGATATTATAAACCGAATAAGTATATATTTTTGTTTGTAATGAATTAACTCAAAAGCTAGTGGATAGATTTTAAAAAGTCTACGTTATCACACCGAGTAACATTGTCTTTACAGAAATGAAAACAAATGCTTTCTGTTTAAGATTTAAAATATATATATTTTTTACTCTATTACCTATACTTTTAATATTTTTAACTAGCTATTACACGCTGCTTCATACAAGTAACTTTATAAAATATAGCCTATGTTACTGGCTGATAAAATAGCTTCCAAACAGTGAAAGAATTTTTCAAATCAGTCCAGTGGTTTCGGAGCCTATTCTATACAAACAATCAAATATTTCCTCTTTATAATATTAATATAGATTAATTCAAAGTTGTAAACATTCATCTATACTAATATTATAAAGAGGAAAGAGTTCTTTGTTTGTTTGTATAGAATAGGCTCCGAAACTAGTGGACCGATTTGAAAAATTCTTTTACCATTAGAAGCCGACATTATCCGTGATGAACATAGGATACTTTTTATCGCGGGAAAATGCTTCATTCCTACGGGAAATCTAAAATAAAAGTAAAGGGGGCCGGGAGATAGCGCCAACTATCCAAAATATGGTAGGTGGCGTTTTATACTTTTCTACGCGGACGAAGTCGCGAGCACTAGCTAGTAAAATATGTAAAAAAAGCAATCACTTTAATTTGTTTGTCGTCAAAACTATGCAAGAATGTAATCGCCTAAGTGAATTTACTCAAAATGAAACTTATTTAGAAAATGAAGTCTGTTCCGGTACTAAAATTAGCCTAGTAGAAACAGTATAGTGGTGTGACCGGTTCATTAGAGAAGTGTCGATAAATATATTATGTGGATGTCGATAAATGGACCAGTTTCTTAATTAGAATTCAAGCAACTGTCCTAGACTCTAGGTTAGGTTAGGTTAGAACCCTAGAGACGCAGGTAAACTTGAAAATCAAAAGAGCTTACGAACGATAATTAAATAATTTAATAAATATATATTAAACATATTAATATAATATATTACATGTCTTTACTAATATTATAAAGAGGAAAGATTTGATTGTTTGTTTGTTTGTATAGAATAGGCTCCGAAACTAGTGGACCGATTTGAAAAATTCTTTTACCATTAGAAGCCGACATTATCCGTGATGAACATAGGATACTTTTTACCGCAGGAAAATGCTTCATTCCTACGGGAAATCTAAAATAAAATAAATACTAGCAACTTGGCCCGGGAGATAGCGCCATCTATCCAAAATATGGTAGATGGCGTTTTATAATTTTCTACGAGGACGAAGTCGCGAGCACCAGCTAGTATTATATAAATTAATATGTATTGAAGCATATTGTAGCCTGTAACGCGTAACTGTGAAATGTCACATGTGGCTTATATATGAAATCAATTCTTAAGGAGTAAACTCCAAAAAAAATTATAAACTATGTTTTAGTATAATTCGAGCAAAATAAATCAACCTACTTAATATGAACGGAGTGTATCGACATTTAAGTGTCCCATCCCTACCGGAAGACATGTATTTTGGTACAAACTTAATTAAAGTAAGCAGTCTGTGTTTTAAAGTAATTAGAACAGATAGGGGCACATTTTTATACAGAAATTAGTACGTTATAATAACACCGAAATTTCCTTTGCGGATTTGTTATTTTTACTTTGTATTTTTTTAAATTTTCATTGCATTTTTACACTTCTACTAAATGTACGCTTGGTTTGAAATTTTCATTTTTCATCGTTTAAAAATGTAAAAGAAAAGAATATTTATGAGTAAAACGGTCAATGAATTTTTTAAAGATTTTGAGGTTTTCGTAATTTTGATGAGCCCGTTGTATGAGCATAGCAGTTAAGGTGCTTGCGTTAAAGTTTCGTTCTTGGGTGCCCAGGTTCGATTCCTTGCAGGTAATTCTAATATTTTTTTACCTCTGTAATACTTATGTTAATGTGTACAAATTGTTTTTTTTTTTTAATATGGATGTACTGAAACAATATATGTACCTATATCACTTTTAAATAACTTTATTCCAGTAATAGGACACCGTTGAATCGTCTCCCACAATTGGGCAAACTGTCATGGCTGCCGCAATATGTGTCAAACGATGACATCTTTATCTTATTAGGTCTCTGACAAGGGACTCCAGTAATAACCGGTGTGAAACGAAACATTGTTTTAGGACGGAACGTTTACTAACTTCTTACAAGTTTTTGTTATATTGGCGTTTCGGAGTCGAAATAATTCATTTATCTAATAAGTAATTCTTTTTGTGTTGGCTGTATATTATTATATTTTATGAAAATATATAGCAAATATTTTGTTCAGTAGAGTAAGGGGTAATTAGATTATGAGGTTTTAAAGTACAATGTCATTAGGTTGTAGAGTTTCAAAACACAAGGTCATTAAGGTCATGGGGTTTCAAAGTACAAGGTCATTAGGTTGTGGAGTTGCAAAACACAAGGTCATTAGGTTGTGGAGTTTCAAAGCATAAGGTCATTAAGGTTATGGGGTTTCAAAGTAGAAGGTCATTAGGTTATGGGGTTTCAAAGTACAAGGTCATTAGGTTATGCGATTTCAAAGCATAAGGTCAAAATGTATGGAGTTTCAAAGCAAAATGTCTTGAGGTTTCATGACCTTTATGGGGTTTCAAAGAACAAAGTTTAACTTATGGGGTTACAAAACAAAAGGTCATTAGCTTATGCGGTTTCAAAGCACAAGGTCACTAGGTTATAGGGTTTCAAAGCACAAGGTCATTAGCTTATGCGGTTTCAAAGCACAAGGAGTTTATTGAGTTTCAAAGCATCAGGGTTTCAACGTACAAATATTTGTAAAGGTGTAGAGAGACTTCTACGCATACACATTATTGGAAAGTTTGTATAGTCAGATACTGAAAAAAAATGGCTTTAATATAAATTCTGTATCAGAAACACCTTAGGTACTCTATGTCTTTGTGTCGTATATGTATCGTTGCAAACTTTCCTAAACAGGGGAATGTTATAGCGATGAAATGTCACAGAATCCTCGTGATATTAGCCGCGACGCCGACGAAAATTGGCGCCATAACTGACAGCGTTGACACATGTCAGTTGTGGCTCGTTTATGAGGAGAGCTATTTGTCAACTGCGTTTAATTGTTTAGCCATTGTTATACTGTTTACAGATATTGTTTTGGAGGTAATTTTAGACACACATAAAGTTTGTTGTTATCTTATGGCTTAAATAAATTTTTAGGTTAAGAAAATTTTAGTCATACACTTTATTTTAAATACCCATACTAGGCAGCTGCCCGCGACTTCGACCGCGTAACTTTGTAAAATAAAGTCCTCGCGGCGGAGGACTTTGGTTGCTATTTTGTGTGATTTTTTTTATGTTAAGGTCGACAGACAGGCTGACGGTCCACTTGATGGTAGGTGGCCACCGTCGCCTATAACACAAGCAACGCCATAAGTGTTACAAGTGCGCTGCTGACCATAGAAGGATAAGGGAGGGATGGGAAATGGGCTCTGGCATCCCTTACTCACTCACCGAAACACAACAACACATATGCTGTTATTTCACGGTGGTATTCTGTAAGGTGGTGGTTATTGCCGCCAGATGTGGCTAAGATTTTTAGCATTGTTGTCATTGATAAACAGAACACGCGCGTAACTCTAGACATCCGCTTAAAGTATACGAATCCAAGCGAACAACTTTCTCGATAACCCTTAATGCAGGATCTTAGAGTTTCAAGAGTTGGTTGAGCTTCGTCTTTCCATTAATCCCTTAATAATTCGCTCGACTTTAGCTTTCGTTGTTTGCTTTTCTTTCAAACCAGGATCAACACAAAAACAAACCTAATAAATGACATAATTATGATACCACACGTCCCTAAAATCGGTGCCAATATCGGGGAAGGGGAGTCCCCTAGATCGTCTCTAAGTACGTTTACGATTTGAATACACATGAGACGATTAAGGGAGCTACGAGTATCTAGGGAGCTCCCCACAACTGCCTTGATATTGCCAATGATTTTAGAGACGTGTGTAGGCGCTTTTACTGAGGAGCTTCGTAAGAAAGCTCAAATAGCCACGGAGAGGGCTATGATCGAGGTTACACTGCGACATCGAATCAGGGATGACCAAATCCGTATACGAAGTAAAGTTACAGACATAGCCTGGCGGATCCCTAAGTTTATTTATTTATTTATTTTAAAAAGCTTACAAACTAAAGACATACTTAATCTAATGATTAAGTATGATGATTAATAATGATGATGTATATAATTATATACATTAAAACACCGAAAAGAACATTATAAGTATGAATTTAAATTATAGGAAAGCACATCATTATTTGAGATTAATTAAATTATAAATGAACAAACAAGTGTCAATGAGATCAAAAATACCTAGAACAACCTACATATTATTATAAATCAATCAATAAAACAAAAATATCAATGAACAAAATAATGTCAAAATAACAAAAAAAAAATGTATTTACGCGGCCGAAGTCACGTGCAACAGTTGGTAGTAAAAACATGTGAGAAAAAAAATCATAATTTATTTTTACCTACGTATTTATAATGACAACATAGTAATATGAACCCAAATAATACACATTTAAGATATACATTTGATCCATAACATCACATTAAAACTAAATTAGGAACATATAAACATTGAACTATAAACTCCTGTAATTATGTATAAAAAATATCGTTCTGTCATTTATTCAATAATTCAAGTAATAAAATTACCAAACGCAAATTCCCAACACCGTTTTAAATAGAGTTTTATAATTCAAAATAAAGTTATGGAAACATTTCACAACTTTGCACACACTCAGTCCTCTGTGTGAGTGCCAAAATTTCACGTGCTACCTCTCCGATAATACTCAACGCAATTAACAAAGTTTCTCGAGTTATAATGACGAAGAAACGTTTGCATTTCCTGTTAGCAAAGTCCACTTCATTAAATCAAAGACATGTCACGTCTACAGCACTCAAAGCTCTTCAATGTACTACTTCTTAGATCATTAGACGACACGTTTGGTCTAGTGGCTAGTAACTTCTTTTTTAAATTAGCTTATAGATAGTTTTTGGATTATTTAGTTTTTAGAGATTTAGATAATTAGTTTTTAGATATTAGTTATCTTTATAATATTTTTTATTGTATTAAGGTAATGGTCATAAGCCAGGCACTAATTTCGTCAATGATTTCCTCTCAGTCGATAATTTGTAAAATGCCTGAGAGAGTTGTATCATGATGCGTTGTGAACGTCAGCTGCGGCTCCGATGGTGGGTTGAGCAGAGGTAGCCCGTTACACTTTCAGAGCATCAGCTGACAAGCATTCCACCAACATATAGCCAGCTGACTTTTTTATTTATTAACAGTAATACATAAACTATCATCTGATAAATTTTCTATTGGGAGGTAATCACTGAACACGTATATATTCGTGTGACCTGCAGACGCATAATCCACCATTTTATAAATAGCTGACAATTTTGTTTCTTCAAAGTATTAGGCTAACTATAATTTGATGAATTTTTAATCGGAAATAAATGATTAATTTTTTTTTTATTTTGTGTTTGGGCGGCTACCACTCTACTGCTCAACCCACCATCGGAGCCGCAGCTGACGTTCACAACGCTTCCTGATACAACCCTCTCAGTCATTTTACGAGTTATCGACTGGGAGGAAATTGTTCATGAAAATCTGTCACTGGCTCATGGACCATAATAAGGAAGTTCAAGTTTAAACTCGAGACATAATTTTAAAAGGAGTTCTCATTCAAATGAGATAATATAACTTATGAGATCAGAAACTATATACATATTCATACTTTAATATTATAAATATGAAAGTAAAAAAAGTGGCTAGTAACAAACTGTCGCAGGTTCGAATCTCGCTAGGGGCAAATTTTTATGTGTTAACATTTCACCTTTGTACCTGAGTCATGGATGTTTGTATTTATGATATGTATGTATTTACAAAAACAATTAATGTATGTAGTATATCAACTGTCTGGTATCCATAATACAAGCATTAGTTGCTTAGTGTGAAACTAGACGGTGCTGTGTGGAATGTGTGAAGAAAAGAAATGCGCGGGAAGAGCAGTCGACTGAGATGCACTATGATTCATACCAAAAATAAAATCACAAACAGACTCTTGGGCCAACGCTTTTTTTGACAAAACTACTGCATATATCTATTTCGTGTAAAGTTACTTGAACTCTTGAATAACTAATCAATGTTTATATTCAAAGTATTTTGGAGTTTTTGTACACTAGAGTGACCTATTCACGCTCAAAGTTGCATCAAAACTTGTGTATTAAAATATGGATTTTCAAGGATCATATCTTTTAAATTAATATATATTTTTTTAGTTTATAAGCCAAGGAACCTAGCTAACGACAAAATAAATCGGTATCATGCTTACTTTTGTAAATTAAACGTAAAACAGCGGAGTGATAATCATTCTACGTTTGTATGGAGGAAAACTGACTTGTATCACCTTAAGACAAGATGAGGATGGTAACCATTTGTACGTCTGAATGTCCTGTGGTCTTCCACAGGCGGCAAGAAGGGGAAGGCGGTATGAACTCATGTAGCTCCTGATTTCCGAAGTACATCTTATAGAAGACACACAGACAAGCGATTTTGCGTCTATGTAAATATCATGATTACACAAAAGTGACATAATTTATACACGTGATATATGTTATGATGTTTACCAAATGTGCTGTAAGTGTATTCGGCAAATTACACCCGAGTGTAATTATGAAAATTGCTTCTAAACTTATGATAGAAAATGATTTACATCTATCGACTTAGTTCAAAACTATGGGAGTTAAGTTAGAAACAGTAACTGAAGTTAATTTATTCTCACATAATGTTTTTATTAATTAAAAAGTTTATGTAAAAAAATGTATTTGGAAGTCCAACATATTTTATAAATTGAGAATCCGCATAACCTTATAAAATACTAGTTGGTGAAAGTAGAAAAGTATAAAATGCCATCTACCGTATTTTGGATAGATGGCGCTATCTCCCGGGCCAAGCCACTAGTATTTACTTTTATTTTAGATTTCCCGTAGGAATGAAGCATTTTCCCGCGGTAAAAAGTAGCCTATGTTCATCACGAATAATGTCGGCTTTTAATGGTAAAAGAATTTTTCAAATCGGTCCAGTAGTTTCGGAGCCTATTCTATACAAACAAACAAATCTTTCCTCTTTATAATATTAGTATAGATAATGTTTCCACAGGTTCCACACCGCGTCTTGCCTATATACTGCGTTTGTCTATTCACTTACAGTGCAATAATTTATCTTTGCTTTACCGAAGTTTAGTGTTCCGAGCCTCAGGGAGCGTTGGCGAGTTACCTACATTTACAAACTAACGAATAAACTTAACCAGAGTCTCTATCAACGGTTATACCACAAATATTATTTAAAAAAGTTACTCGAAATCCTACAAAAATATTACCAAAAGTATTCAATGTATTCGCATTGAATAAATCCCAACAAATTTTGTGCAAATCGAGTTATGAGCGGAACGAGAGGCGGTCGTTGCATTTTAACCGTGTATGATAACTTAATTAATCTTTACGAGAAAATTGTATTTTATCCTAAACAAATATATGTTTTGTAAGAAGAGCTTGTAGCACATTATCAGACACGAACATCAGACAAGAAAAATGTCTTGTCTGGTTTATCGTACACATTCACGCAAGAAGTCTTATCCTCAATCTGTTGCCACACGGAATGTGCACGCGCATACTTGTTTCCATAGTTGAGAGAATGTCGTGTCTAAAACCCTGATTTTTTTACGAAACCCTGGTAAATATAAATTTGTAATAACCATTATAAGAGTTTCTTATAGAAACCTAATTGATAAATAAATATTTTGATTTGATTTTAAACAAAACGTCCTCTGTAGGCACGAGATCGAACACGTAGCCGACAAAATGACTAGTATTCGCGTGTCTTATCCGACATAAGAAAATAATATTATCTTGTAATATGTATGGTCTCATATAACAATCAATGTGACTGAATTTCTCATAAGACATTTCTCATAAGACACAAGGAATTTTATTATAATGTGCAAATGGCCTTACTGTGCGAGCCTCACATAATAACTATCTGACGCACACTTCCCGTCGGACCCGAAGTAAAATAAGCCCTCGCCATAATTAATAAGGGCTCACAGTATCCTTTTGTTTGAACTGAATTAACTGAAGGATAATTAGGTGCTAACTGGCACTTTTACTGACGTGGGTTTGAATTAAGGTCTTTTAATTTAACACGCTAAAATATTCAAAAGTTTTGCGTACGAAATTTGATTTGTAATGAGGTTTTAAGTTAAGTAATCTATAGTAATACATATTATACGAAGAGAAGATGTATGTATGTCGCAATGAATAAACTCAAAAACTATTGAATCGATTTTAAATATTCTTTCACCTATAGAAAGCTACATTGTCAGCGAGTAACATAGGCTATATTTTATTTTACGCGGTCGAAGTCGAGTGCAACAGCTAGTCATGAAGTAAAGTCGCTGTCCGTTAGTGTTAGATACAAAAGAACATTTAATTGCATACCACATGTTGCGAAAAAATATTTTATTAAGTACTTATTTAATAGAATAAAAAAAATATATAGAAGTATGTGTAAAAAGATTATTTGCATTGGCAAACTGGTAGGTACCTATGCATCTCGTACAAGGCCATATGCATCCTACGTAGCCAGCATTCATAGCGTAGGCGCTACGGATGCTACGTGCCTCTACAACAATAGCTACGTGCCTGCTACGAAATTTAAAATGCTACGACGTAGATGTTCGTGTAATTTTATTCTTTTACTAGCTGGCGCCCGCGACTTCGTCTGCGTTGAAAAAGAAAAAAGTAGCTTATCTTGTGTCCTGTACGTCTAAATGTTTATCTACCAAGTTTCATGAAAATCAGAGTTATGGAGGAACATACATACATACATACAATACCTACACTTACAGATTTATTACTAGTATTGATTATTTATTGATGTCGTTTGACTATTTTTTTAAAAATTGCTAAAGTTATCAATATATTTATTTATTAGTTAGTTTACCATTTTACATAAATAATTAAAATAAATTAAGATTTCATGGTTTTCGTTTCATTTAATTTATAAAGTTTGTTAGAGAGATTTCATCCTTATAATTTACCCTAACGATCGATGCAATAAAAGTAGAGGGTGTAATTTTTACAGATTTTAGTCGGTTCGATTCCCGGGTGTGGCAAGCGAATTTTCAAAAATCTTTGAATGCAGTTTTCTTTCTATTGAAAAATAAAGGAATGTTTTCTTTGAGTACAATTTTTTATCTACAGTATTAAGAGTACTTTCCCTTCAGGTGGCATTACAAAATTCCACCCTGTTACACATTGTATGTGTGCAGCTTCAAATAACATAGTTTCTCATTATTAAAGAACTATTAATTTATGTATATGTCGTCGGCACATCGTAAAATAGGGCATATCATGATATTCTTGGGCAGATCATATTCGTGTTAAAACTGAAAGGGTCGCCTCACGTCGCTCCGATTCGCTCCGCTTCGCTCGGCTCCCCAAATTTATTTCCATGTAAACCAAACACGCTCCTCCTCGCTTTGCTTCGCTCCGCTCCTCGTCGCGCCTATTTTTGACTTTTGGTGAAAGATTTTTTGATTTCATACTCTACATTCTGCCCAATTCTACGATCTGCCCACGACATATACAAATGACTAAATAATCATACGTTAGAGCGAAACTATGTAATCTCATAGAAACAAGTCGTTACATGTCCAATTTAGTAAATGTATAGAGTTCCATACGTTTGGTGCAAAGGCTTGGTCACTGCGAAATTCGTGCACAATTTCCCTCCATTGTTTAAGGTTTCATTAACAAGGCAAAATTGTACAAAGCTCAGTTATCTTCTAAGTTATTGTTATGACCATTTACTTGAAACTTAATTCGCGATATCTTTTTATTGTATTAATAACAAAATTACAGAAAATGTATGATACAATTGTCATACTTTGTAAACTATTATTGATTCAAAAGTGAGATCGTTTTCGTTTTAACTTTTTTTCATTTATTTATTACTAGACGTTGCACGCGACTTCGCCCAAAGTCTGCCCAGTAGTTTATTAGTTTACTAGCTAGCGCCTGCGACTTCGTCTGAGTTGAAAAACAAAAAGTAGGCTATCCTGTGTCCTGTACGTCTAAATGTTTATCTACCAAGTTTCATGAACACCAGTTAATTCGTTTAAAAGTTATGGAGGAACATACATACATTTACAGGTTTATTATTAGTATTGATTCATTACAAACATATAGAAATACAAATCTTCTCTCAGGCTTATTGTAAGTTTGCCACAAAGTTAATTTTATCAGCTGAAAAGCTGAACAGCTGAAACAGCTAGTACATTATATTTTTTCATGTATTTATAAGAAAAAGGGGCGCGGACGAAGTCGCGTACATTATAGTAATCAAATCTGTTCGGTTCTTGTGTAATTAATTATATTATGAGCTCTAACGCACAAGCCTTTTGTTGAAAATTATCATATAATTAATCCTTTTACAAAATGAAAACTGTAAACTGATTTTGTAACATTGTAGTAATGTACTTAAAGCGCCATCTGGTAACCGGCGAGCTAATTAAAGACAAATAATGTGGTAATCAACGCGGTGGACGTTGTGACGCAATTACTGAGTTGTTCTACAAACTACACCGATCTAAACTACACAGTTACTAGATGTGACATTACAGTAATATCCACAAAGCAACTAAATATATATATTTTTCATATTGTTATATTTTTTATATTTTTATAAAAGTATAAAACGACATCTACCGTATCTACCGATAGATGGCGCTATCTCCCGGGCCAAGCCGCTGGTATTTACTTTTATTTTAGATTTCCCGTAGGAATGAAGCATTTTCTCGCGGTAAAAAGTATCCTATGTTCATCACGGATAATGTCGGCTTCTAATGGTAAAAGAATTTTTCAAATAGGTCCAGTAGTTTCGGCGCATATTCTATACAAACAAACAAACAATCAAATCTTTCCTCTTTATAATATTAGTATAGGTAACAAAAAATCTTTTTTATTTTTCTTGATGTTTTAAGTGCCTTAGGATATTAACAAAATAATTTCATTTCCAGTATCTTTAACTCCATCATACTGTATTCAAATGCGATACTATCTCTCGCGCGCAGCTGCGAACACCCCGTATAATAAATACGGCACAGATTTAGCGATGTACCCTCCTCATTATTTTAGTATTTTGTTTACCGTTTGTTGACTTAAAACGTGCAAAATGATATATTTTGGGGAGAAAACTTTGGTAGTTTATGCGTGAGGGTACAAGTAAAATATGATTGTTTTCTATGACTCATAATAATATATCTGTTTTGCAACTACCGTCACGGATTTTTATTTAAACTACATTTAGACCGAGGCTTGGTCCGCGCCCGTTTTTGAAAATTCTTTCATATATACACATTATCAGCGAGTAACGTCTATTTGTATATCTATACTAACATTATAAAGAGGAAAGATTTGATTGTTTGTTTGTTTGTATAGAATAGGCTCTGAAACTACTGGACCGATTTGAAAAATTCTTTTACCATTAGAAGCCGACATTATCCGTGATGAAAATAGGCTACTTTTCACCGCGGGAAAATGCTTCATTTCTACGGGAAAACGGGTAATAGGACAACGGGTAGTAAGAATTATCCTTCTGTACTCATCTTTTTCACATAACTTCTAAACGGCTGAACCGATTGGGTTGAAATTTTATATGGGTATTTCGATGGTTTCCTGGATAATTTAAAAATACAATTGGACCCGGTAGGTGGCGCTGCTGTCGGTATGTCAACTACTAAACTGCTTGACCGATTGGGTTGAAATTTTGTATGTGTATTTCCATGGTTTCACAGACACGAACGAATGTATTACATTTTATAAAGTTACGCGGACGAAGTCGCGTGCAACAGCTAGTATTATATAAAGTTACGCGGGCGAAGTCGTATGCAACAGTAGTAAAGTATATATTAAACGGATCGCTAGTGTAATAAGTCTGAAAATCATTATTTTAATTGCAACCTTGTGGCTTAGTGTTTTTCTAACGGAATATAAGCCCTAGATAAGTCTTTCTATAATCCTAGATAAGACGACGCTGTTTCTGAGTAATAAAAATGGTAAATATTTCTAACAAAGTAAAAGGAACCGGGTTTGTTTTATCAACATTTTTCTTGTTACTGTAAAGGAGCAACTCAATGCGATCTTGTTTAAGTTTCTTCGTATCAAAGTTAGCTAAAGAGAACACGAAGTAGAAAGAAGTATCTACAAAAAAACCTAGTTTCATTTGGTGTAGAGATTTATTACCTTTTAGTAGCTATTTAATTAGAGACGGGATCGTGAGGACGTTATGACACGACATCGGTGCCCCGCCACGGCTATCCAGTGCGGGGAGGACTACGCTCCCTGGCGGAACCTCGGCGTACCCGGAAGTGGAGGTACGCCGGCCCTGTATGTATGTATTTTATGTCGGGGGAGACTGGCCATCTTTTAGTAGCTTCTAGTACTTGTATGCTTGTAAAATATAGAATACTAAGCTGGTGCTCGCGACTTCGTCCGCGTAGAAAAGTATAAAACGCCATCTACCGTATTTTGGATAGATGGCGCTATCTCCCGGGCCAAGCCGCTGGTATTTACTTTTATTTTAGATTTCCCGTAGGAATGAAGCATTTTCCCGCGATAAAAAGTAGCCTATGTTCATCACGGATAATGTCGGCTTCTAATGGTAAAAGAATTTTTCAAATCGGTCCAGTAGTTTCGGAGCCTATTCTATACAAACAAATAAACAATCAAATCAATAGCCTATGTTACTCGCTGATCAGTAGCTTTAAATTAAAAATGTAAATATTCTCACTTTCTTCTACTTATCGAAACAAATAATTCTCATTTATCGTCCTGATTATTCATTGGTAAAAACAGAATCAAAATCTGATACACGGTTTAGAAGAAGTATTCTCAGAAAAAACATAGGCAGATATTTCGTTTTACAATATTTAATTTATTAAGCGAATCATTTATATTATAAACAATAAAATAATTAAAATTTAATACAAAAACACTGTAATTAAAAAATCTAAATTCTTTTACCTTCAAAATGTACAGCCTTCGAAACGTAGTATAACTCATTCGTCGCCTTCCGTGAAATATTTGAAATTTAAAGCCAAGAAACTTTTGAAAATGGAATTTTTCAACTTCGGAATTCAATAACAGGAAGCGACTCTCAAGTTTCGCGTTTCCGGTTGAAGCGGATGTAGATGTCGCGGCCACGGATTCACTTGTCGAATGCAACTTGCCAGATAATAGACGTTCTTAGAGACTAGCTGGTGCCCGCGACTTCGTCCGCGTTGAGAAATCCTTACTAATATTATAAATGCGTAAGTAACTCTGTCTGTCTGTCTCGCTTTCACGCCAAAACTACTGAACCGATCACCATGAAATTTTGCATACACGTTGTCTGGGAAACAAGAAAGGACATAGGATACCTTTTATCTAAGAAAAAAGTAATGTTCCCGAGGGATTATCTAAAATATATAAATGTAACTAACGTCTGGCCAATTTGTTATAGCAACAAGTTGTCAAGCGTTGTAGTTGCTTTTATATTTTTAATTTATCATCGCGTACGAAGTCGCGGGCACAAACTAGTGAAAAATATAATTATAAGGTTTGACAAAAATATTATGACAAACTTATGCAATACAGTTAGTATTGCATAAGGTGCCAGCGACTTCAAAAATTACTAGACCGATTTCACTATGACAATTCTTTCAATACCATAGAAAGCTAAATTATCAGCGAATAACATAGGCTATCTGTACTAATATTATAAAGAGGAAAGAATTATTTTTTTTTATGTTAAGGTCGACAGACAGACTGACGGTCCACTTGATGGTAGGTGGTTACCGTCGCCTATAACACAAGCAACGCCATAAGTGCTACAAGTGCGCTGCTGACCATAGAAGGATAAGGGAGGGATGGGTAATGGGCTCCGGCATCCCTTACTCACTCACCGAAACACAACAGAACATAATGCTGCTATTTCACGGTTGTATTCTGTAAGGTGGTGGTTACTGCCGCCAGACGGGCTGCCCAAATGACTGCGAAACGCAGTTTGCCCTACCACTACTTTTCAAATCCAGACCAGAGTCAATTTTGAAAATTATATTAAAATTTTCAAAGTTGACCCCGCCGGGAATCGAACCCGGGGCCCCTGAAACGCTAGGCAAGCACCCTTGCCACTCGTCCAACGGGCTCGTCAGAGACGTGGTAGATAAACATTTAGACGTACAGGACACAAGATAGCTGCTACCTTTTTATTTCTTTAACGCGGACGAAGTCGCGGGCGCCAGCTAGTATTTTATAAAGTTGGTGGTAATATAAAAAAAAGAATACATTAGGACCCACGCCGTTTCGGTAAAGTATAATAATGCGATTTGACCTTTTTAAAAATCTTTAAGTGGAAGGGGAAAATTTCGAGAAGGATTTGGGTCGAAAAAAGTTGGGGTCAAGGCGGAAATCGGAAAAATCTTTAATTAGTGTTAACTTGTTACTTCGTTAAACAGTTTAGGCGAACAAAAAAAAAACTTTCATTTTCCCTTTTTTTTTTCGGGAGGGCGAAAATTAAACGGAATGAAGCAAACTGCCTTCGCAAGCCGCGAAACTTTTTTTATTAAATTGTCGAAAATTGTTTTTCGCGAGGCGAAATATTGAGACATTTGAAGGCTCGGATTTTGACATTATAAATTACTACCAAGCGCGGCTTCCCATTTATGATTTTCTGAAAATTTTTAAAGGAAACCTTTATTCATCGCATTTTCCATTTGTGAAAACCTTATCAAATTCCGTTGTATATCTATACTAATATTATAAAGAGGAAAGATTTGTTTGTTTGTTTGTTTGTTTGTATAGAATAAGCTCCGAAACTACTGGACCGATTTGAAAAATTCTTTTACCATTACAAGCCGACATTATCCGTGATGAACATAGGCTACATTTTACCGCGGCAAAATGCTTCATTCCTACGGAAAAACGGGTAATAGGACAACGGGTAGTAAGAATTATCCTTCCGTACTTATCTTTTTCACATATAACTTCTAAACGGCTGAACCGATTGGGTTGAAATTTTGTATGTGTATTTCCATTCCACAGTTTCACAGACACGAATGTATTATATTTTATAAAGTTACGCGGACGAAGTCGCGTGCAACAGCTAGTGTATAATGTATATGTATAATTTATCAAGAAATTAGCGGAGAACAGACACCGACTTTATAACTATATACTATAACTAGCTAGTTATCGCGACTTTGTCTGCCTAGAAAATTTGTGAAGCATGTCATATATTGGATCTTTATTTTTGAATGATAGCCTATCGATTCGCTAGCGTGGTACAATTATAAAAGAAACAAGCCGTTGCACGCGACTTCGTCCGCGTATAACTATATAAAATATAACCAAGTAATATAGCTTCCCAACAGTGAAAGAATTTTTCCCTACGTCAGGATACATACGATACAGGAAAGGACATAGGGTGCCGTGTCATCCAGAAAAAATATGGGATTATCTAAATAAAAAAAAACTAACGCCTATATTAACGCTCTATATTGCGTATATATATTATTTATTTTCAACGCGGCCGAAGTCGCGGGCACCATTTACTGTTAATATAATCTGTACATAGACAGATTAGGTTCATATTAGGTGATGGCAGCCACCTACCATCAAGAGGAAAAAAAAAGTATAATAATGTGTCCATACTGTAAGTAGTAAGTAAATAAATTAAAATTTCCAGTTTGCAGATCTCGAACAAAATTGGATTCTATCTAAAAAGCTGAGATAGATTCGGATAATTATGTTTCAAGCGGATACCGTGGACATCTCATTATGAACTCACTGTGAACTTTATATGCGACGACACGGAGGCGACACGACGTCGATACGATTGTCATTATTGTATAATGTCATTGTTATTGTATAATGTATTGTTTATTGTCATAATGATTTAATTTTATATAATTTATAAATATTAATTTGCACTCGTAATTTCATTATAATATACACAAATATATATTCTATAATCTATATATTTGTGTGTTCCCAATGATCTCTAAATGTACTGAATAAATTTTCATGCCGTTTTCACTAAAGGAAAGAGATTTAAACGAGGAACGTTATGAAATTGCACTTATGCGAAAAAATTGCACAGGTGCGATAAAACTTGTAAATAATATAATTTGAATAAAATATTTTAACATCTAAGAAATAGCGAACGAAGTCGCGGGCAAAGACTAGTATGTCATACTTATCTGAAGAAGTACTGTATGTATGTATGTTATAAACGTATATAATATACACTAATGTATAATAATGTACACTATTACTGTGGCTATCCATAATATAAATAAAAATAAATAAATGAAAAATATCGTGTGGTGTAAATGTCCTTCTCGCTGTTAAGTAACAATCTTAGTATCGAGAGAAGATTTGAATGAGTAATGAGAAACGCAAGTGTAACTTAATGAGGGTTCAGTCAATACAACCTTCCATAGATCACCTACCTTTGAGGTTTGTTTAATTACAAATCAGACTATAATTATTTTAGTTATTTCTGTCTACATATTCAACAGATTCCGAGTTGAACGAATAGGTGTAGACGTGGGTTGGAACTTTTCTGAACCAGCCAAAGGATTTTATTTATTTATTTACTAGCTGGTGCCCGCGACTTCGTCCGCGTTGAAAAAGAAAAAAGTAGCCTATACTGTGTCCTGTACGTCTAAATGTTTACCTACCAAGTTGCATGAAAATCAATTAATTGGTTTAATTATAAAGGAACATACATATACAATACCTATACTTACAGTCACAGTGTCACAGTGTTTGTGACCGAACTCCTCCAAAATTTTAAAATTTAAATGGTTAAGAATTTTTGAATTTGAATTTAAATTTGAAAAATTGAAAGTCTGCATATAGGGTTTAAAATAAATGAATTCCGGCCCTTCTCTATTTCACTTATTGTAATAATGTATTCTGCCGCGTTCACCGCTCAACCTTGGCACACGACCAAACAAGTGTACATGCACTTTTATATCAGTTCAGTACAGTCAGCAAACAAATAACCTTACTAAATGTCACAAAAGCTATACGCTTTGAAGTGAAATATTCTATAGCCGCGTTATACGACTTTGGGTAGGGAAAAAATGAATCGGTTCGCGTCAGCAACATGCTAATGCCCACAGTTATGCGCGCGCAGCTGTCTACGTGCGCGATCACACCAACACATTGCTTTTACCCGTTTGTATGTGTGCGCGTTGGACGCTCAGTTTTAAGTTTTCACTTCTGTCGGCAGTCCGCATGACTGCCTCCGTTTTTTTTTTACGAACGAGTACCAAAAATTTACACTGGATTGCCATTGATCCACGTAATCTGTGTATTCAATAATAACGCGCCTTAGGCGTAGATCCCGATCTAGTGTAGATCTAGTGTAGTGTACTGTAGTGTAGATCTAAATTTACAATATTTCAAGATAGATAAGAATTCAAAAATTTCATTTTTTTTACACATTCCACACTGCACCATCTAGATTACTTTTTTTTTGTAAATACATACATATTATAAATACAAAACATCCATGACTCAGGTACAAAGGTAAAATGTTAACACATAAACATTTGACCTTAGCGGGATTCGAACCCGCGACCGTTTGGTTAACAGCTACGGTTACTAGCCACTAGACCAAACGTGTCATTGATTGCCAAGTGATCTTTTTTCTATCTATTTTTTTCTTCATACTTTATTCGAGTCGAGTGTACTTATAAAAGGGTAGATATAATAGTAAATGCGTCACCGCAACTCTTGGCAACGCAAACGACTCCGCCGTCTTGTAGGACACGATGCTAAGAGATTGTATCTTTAAGATTTTGGCAAAAGGCTATATTTTGCTCAGTGATATTCATGTACAAATTGTAGATAACACTGAAGTCGACAGATAAGTTATTTCTTACATATATTTTAATGTATTTTTTAACTAAAAACACGCAGACTATGGTAGCCAATTCTACAATATAAGTAGAAAAGTAAGAAAGCTTACTTTTTCCCAAAATTAAATAACAGTGATTTGTAAAGCAAAGGAGCGAACTCGTATCGACAAAGAGAGCTTATTTTTCGAAAAGCCTCTTTTAAATCAAATAATATCGTTAAAGTTATTATTGGTTTGTAAAAAAGGATTTATTTTATTTAAAAAAAATATCTTTATTATAATTTAACAAATATATAATAACACTATAGTTATCATGTTGTAAAATACTAAAAAATCCATCCCTACCAAAAAACCACTCCCAATATATCAAAATAACGAGGTCATAAAAATTATTACTAACCATCTGATTTTTTGTCTGCAGCTTTGTAAACATTTGTATAATAAAATGGCCGCATTGTCCTACAAATTGAGCGGTACGTTTTCCCAGTCCTACGCTTGGAAGTTTTTTACGGTTTAGCTAACTCCTTTAGCTACCTCTATCGAGAATTTTCGCAGAGGAAAAAGTTGTTCGTCTTTGCAAACCGAAGCTACTCACGAAGACTCAGCCTGTTAGTAATCAGAAAAAAATCCAGGTGAAGGGTACTGGACTATTCTATGTCAATCCTCAAGGTAAATGTCAAGGGCGAAATAAAAACAATGCCTTGGTTTAAAAGCTAACAGTAAAAATGGGTAAATAATATTAGTATTTATTAATTACTTGAATAATTAATAATAATAATAATAATAATAATTAATTTTTATTAATAATAATAGTATTAGTTCACAAAAAATAATAATCTAGGTATATGTAGTATATCAACTGTCTGGTATCCATAATACAAGGCTATTATATAGTTGCTTAATGTGGAACTAGATGGCGCCGTGTGGAATGTGCAAAAAAATCCATATATTTTTTCCATAAGAAATAAGAAAAATATATTACAATCGAATGATCTCAATAGAATTGTATTTCTCAAATACGTCGTCCACAAACTAGTACAAATAAATATATATAGGTGCACGTGGAATCGAACTCTGGACCGGTGCCAAACACAAAATAAATAAAACTAACACCTTTCGCGATAGCTCAGGGGAATATTTTAATACCTATGTGCTTTACTTGAAAATATATCAGTATTTCGAATAACCCTTTTTAACAAAATATGCAAAATTTCATGATTATCGATTGAGTAGTTAAGGCGTGAAAAGGTAGCAAAAAAACAGACAGAGACAGAGAGTTACTTTCGAAATTCATACATCCATTATTTATTTATCTATTATCTATATATATAAAAAGAAAATGTGAAAAAGGAAAAATTAATTATTTACTATTTGCCAATTTTCTTTTTGTAATAATTCAAATTATAGTATTAGTATGGATTTGCAGAAAAGAATTGCACCCACACGAAGCCTAGAGCGGGTAGCTAGCTAGAATGTACAAAGCGAATATGTAAGACCGAAGTCACGAGCTTTAAATAGTGCAATCTTAAGCTTTCGCCTTGCAGCGTTAGATATTCAAATGGAGTGTTGATTCAGTTAAGGAAAAGCGAAGGCAGCTCAATATTCAAGTGTATACTGGTATATATTTTCAAAATATGTCTCGTCTGTGAGAAAATATTGGAAAATGGAAAAATTGCTTTTCATGTGAAACTGAACAAAATAGCAGCTATTTTTAATGCAAAAGTTTTTTTATGTAAAAGTCGTTATAATTATCTTTTTATGTAAAGAACAGAATAAGGCCACTTTTTTATGTAAAGATCGTTATATCTTTTTACGTATAGAACAGAATAAGGTCTATTTTTATGTAAAGATCGTTATATCTTTTAAGGAAAGAATAAGGCCTATTTTTTATGTAAAGATCGTTATAATATCTTTTTACGTTATGAACAGAATAAGGCCTATTTTTATGTAAAGATCGTTATATCTTTTAAGGAAAGAATAAGGCCTATTTTTTATGTAAAGATCGTTATATCTTTTTATGTAAATAACAGAATAAGGCCTATTTTTATGTAAAGATCGTTATATCTTTTAAGGAAAGAATAAGGCCTATTTATATGTAAAGATCGTTATATCTTTTTATGTAAAGAACAGAATAAGGCCTATTTTTTATGTAAAGATCATTATATTATCTTTTTACGTAAAGAACAGAATAAGGCCTATTTTTTATGTAAAGATCATTATATTATCTTTTTACGTAAAGAACAGAATAAGGCCTATTTTTTATGTAAAGATCATTATATTATCTTTTTACGTAAAGAACAGAATAAGGCCTATTTTTTATGTAAAGATCATTATATTATCTTTTTACGTAAAGAACAGAATAAGGCCTATTCTTTATGTAAAGATCATTATATTATCTTTTTACGTAAAGAACAGAATAAGGCCTATTTTTATGTAAAGATCGTTATATTCTTTTTACGTAAAGAACAGAATAAGGCCTATTTTTTATGTAAAGATCATTATATTATCTTTTTACGTAAAGAACAGAATAAGGCCTATTTTTTATGTAAAGATCATTATATTATCTTTTTACGTAAAGAACAGAATAAGGCCTATTTTTTATGTAAAGATCATTATATTATCTTTTTACGTAAAGAACAGAATAAGGCCTATTTTTTATGTAAAGATCATTATATTATCTTTTTACGTAAAGAACAGAATAAGGCCTATTTTTTATGTAAAGATCATTATACTTTTTACGTAAAGAACAGAATAAGGCCTATTTTTTATGTAAAGATCATTATATTATCTTTTTACGTAAAGAACAGAATAAGGCCTATTTTTTATGTAAAGATGGTTATATCTTTTTATGAAAAGAACAGATAATATGATATATCTTTTTATGTAAAGGACCGCATAAGGACTATTTCTTATGTAAAGGTCGACATATCTTTTTATGTATTAAAATATATCGTTATAATACCTACTCATATACTTTATCTGGTGTTATATTTTACATTTTTAAACGCGGACGACGTCGTGGGCAACAAGTAGTACTCCAATAATCTTCAAATTGACGTTTTGTAGTTAATACTTAATATAGCCTAACCTATCTATACTTAATATTACGAAGAGATAAGATTTATTTGTTTATAATGAATAAACTCAAAAACTACTGGACCGATTTTGATAATTCTTTCACCTATAGAAAGCTACGTTATCAACGAATAACATATGCTATGTTTTATAAAGTTACGCGGACGAAGTCGCGGGCATCAGCTAGTTTTCTGTGTAATGTTAGTATATTGATTCTAACATTAAGGTTTAATGCATGTTTGTAAGGCATAAATCGAATTCTCGATACAAACTATAAATTTTAAATTTCACCACTATATAGTAAATGGATTTTCGTGTTGGAAAACAATTTGGAATAAACCAGTAAATATTTATAAGACAAATGCTTCGTGCCTTCTCGTACTGACGGCTGTGTAGGTACAGTCGGCGAGAAAAGTTGAGCGTTTCCGAACTGTAAGGCTTTTGATATAAGACACTACACTTCCGCTGCGCACTGTAGCTGCATTTCATATTGGAAAATCATAAATCATTTACTGCTTTTGAAAGTGAATGATAAATCGTCTGAGTGTTTGTAGGTTATTTTTATAATTTCAAGAAAATTCTTAGAACTTCTTAAGAAGAAACTTCTATAGCCGCGTTATACGACTTTGGGTAGGGAAAAATGTATGGGTTCGAGTCGGAAACATGCTCCCGTTTGTCCCCGTTAACGGTTTTTTAAGTATTTTGCGAAAACTTTAATAGATACAACAAAAGTGTCAAAGGCAAAAATTACCCTCATTAAATTCTTAACAAAATATGTTCTATACACTTTTCGATTATCTTGACGGTTTTCAAGCTACAGCCAGTTTTCAAAAAAAAAATTCAAAGTTGGAAAACTAGCTATAACTTGAAAACCGTCAAGCTAGTAATGTATAGAATATATTTTGTTAAGAATTTAATGAGGATAATTTTTGCCTTTGACACTTTTTTGTATCTTTGTAACTTATTGAACGTTGAAAGTTGGTTCAAAAACTTGCTATAGCTAGAAAACCATGAAGCTAATCAAAATAATGTATAGAACATATTTCGTTTAGGTATTAATGTGTTTTCAAGTTATAGCTAGGGGGAGAGTTGTGGATCTTGATCAGCAGACCCAAAGGTATAACCCACATAAGTTTCAAAACTTTATTAATTTGTTTGTCTGAAAACACATAATGACCGTATTATTGCCCAACGCGCCTAAAAGAAATTTCATCTCAAAAATAGGCTATATGGTAGGGGAGCCCAAGAGCCCAAGAGCCCGATTCGGATGTAACACAAGCTCGTGGCAGCTTTTTGAAAATGCAAAAAAGATTTTTGACGATTGCCATTTTGTACTCTAGCGCGTCAGATTTTCATACAGACGGTGCAGCTTGAATTCCTGATCGTGCTGATTCTTAATCTGACGATTATATGGAGGATTTTTTAAAATACAGCGCCTTAAATAAAATTTTGAACGCCTGTAAACGCTCACCCCACCACTGAAATGAAAAACTTCATATAACCTTTTATTCTTCTTACCATTAAATCTTCAAAGTTCAATAGGTCCCCACGACGCTCGAGTGACTCCACATTTAGCATCGTGGGCTCCCCTACCAATAGCTTGGAACACAAAATCTAACTACAGCCTACAAACGCATATTTACAAAACCGTCTCCACTATGTTTCCAGCAAAATTTAAGTAATTTTGCTTGAATAATGTTGGAGTAATAAGTAATTCTTATTTGGTCCGAGCAGATATCTAAAACCAGAGACGAAGAATAGTAATTTATTTGTGGAAAAATTGTCACCCTACTATTAGAACGGTCGCAAGCCGTTTCGTTCCCACTCGGATATTGTGTTTGTATGGCCTGGAGCTAGATTCTTTATGCGCTATCTATCTCCCTTTAACCCATTATTGTCCTATATTACCCTCTCATCGCTCGGAAAATACCCGTCTGAGAAATAAATGGATGCCTGTTATTTTATTTGATACGTTGAGTTGTTCAAGGGTTTATCTATTATTTTATGATATATTTTATAAGGATTACTCATATTTTCTCCTGAGGAGCGTAGTTTCTCGCCGACAGCAGATAATATAGCAAATGTATGGACACAGTTGAAGTGTCGGCTTACTAGCTGGTGCTCGCGACTTCGTCCGCGTTGAACGATGAAAGGTACCCTATGTCCTTTTTGGTGTCCTAGACTACGTGTATGCAAAATTTCATGGTGATCGGTTCAGTAGCTTTTGCGTGAAAGCGTAACAAACAAACAAACTGATATTCACATTTATAATATTAGTAAGGATTAATGTGTAAAAATATTTAATCTATACTAATATTATAAAGAGGAAAGATTTGATTGTTTGTTTGTTTGTATAGAGTAGGCTCCGAAACTACTGGACCGATTTGAAATATTCTTTTACCATTAGAAGCCGACATTATCCGTGATGAACATAGGCTACTTTTTACCGCAGGAAAATGCTTCATTCCTACGGGAAATCTAAAATAAAAGTAAATACTAGCGGCTTGGGCCGGGATACACTTGATAGCGCCATCTATCCAGAATCAGGTGAAGCGACTAACATGACAACTGTTTGGTGATATTTTTAGCGATCCGCTCCACAATAGATGGCGTTTTATACTTTTCAACGTGGACGAAGTCGCGAGCACCAACTAGTTATCAATATATCAATGAAAAATCAAACACTGCGATTATACCATAGGTATATGTTATAGTTAAAGTTAAAGTTTAACAGACGTGTTAAGTTGTGACGGGCCGATTTTAAAATACCAATTGGAACACTTCAAACGCTACCTAACAAGGTTAGCTATGAAATTGATTGAAAATTTACTTTATGCAAAATACTCCAACTTGATAATGTTAAATCTCGTTAAGATTTTAATTCCATTTTGCTTGACTAAGATTAAACACAGATAGAGAGTGTTCGTAACGAGATTTCTAAATTCATTTTCATATGAATCAATATTTATTAGGTTATATTTGTAACTAGCGATCCGTTGCCGGTTTCGCATGGAGTTGAAATTTTCTAAAATCCATTCTTAGATCATCATAATATCAGTCGTAAGTGGTTATTGCTGATTCTCTGTACATATGTAAACCTCCCCTATAATTTTCTAAGCATAATATTTAAATAAGCATATTTTTAATTTTAATTAGGTATATCATATGTATAGGTGATTAAAATAATATTCTGAGCATCATATTTAAAAATCTATATATACAGGGTGCAATTTTGTAATGCCACCTGGAGGGAAAGTACTCTTAATACTGTAGACAGAAAGTTTTACTAAAAGAAAACATTCCTTTATTTTTGAATAGAAAGAAAACTGCATTCAAAGATTTTCGAAAATTCGCTTGCCACACCCGGGAATCGATTTTTATAGATTTCTATCAAGTTTGTTAGAGAGATTTCATCCTTATAATTTACCCTAACGATCGATGCAATAAAAGTACAGGCTGAAATTTTTATAGATTTTTATCAGTTTGTTAGAGAGATTTCATCCTTATAATTTACCCTAACGATCGATGCAATAAAAGTACAGGCTGAAATTTTTATAGATTTCTATCAAGTTTGTTAGAGAGATTTCATCCTTATAATTTACCCTAACGATCGATGCAATAAAAGTACAGGCTGAAATTTTTATAGATTTTTATTAAGTTTGTTAGAGAGATTTCATCCTTATAATTTACCCTAACGATCGATGCAATAAAAGTACAGGCTCAAACTTTTATAGATTTTAGTCGGTTCGATTCCCGGGTGTGGCAAGCGAATTTTCGAAAATCTTTGAATGCAGTTTTCTTTCTATTCAAAAATGAAAGAATGTTTTCTTTGAGTAAAACTTTCTATCTACAGTATTAAGAGTACTTTCCCTCCAGGTGGCATTACAAAATTCCACCCTTTATGTGTATATAGAGAGAGATTTAGTTCATAATATTAATTTCCATTAGTTTAAAAATTTGCGGCTAACGTTTTGCAAAGATAGATAGACACACGTCATATAATTTATGTGAGAATTTGAACGTCATACAAGATAAATTACAGACCGTTTTCACAGCTGTATACTCCGTAATGAACATGAAGGTTTATTTGCTTTGATCTCTGCTCGTAACGCAAAATTATATGAATATTATTATAACATCACGTTGTAGGTACTCTGTGTTCCGGACATAGCTGATGCACGCGGCTTCGTTAGCGTAACTTTATAAAATATGATACATTCGTGCCTGTGAAACCATGGAAACACATACAAAATTTCAACCTAATCGGTCAAGCCGTTTAGTAGTTGACATACCGACAGCAGCGCCACCTACCGAGTCCAATTGTATTTTTAAATCATCCAGGAAACCATCGAAATAGCCATATAAAATTTCAACCCAATCGGTTCAGCCGTTTAGAAGTTATGTGAAAATGATAAGTACGGAAGGATAAATTCTTACTAT
Source organism: Synanthedon vespiformis (assembly GCA_918317495.1). Lineage (NCBI taxonomy): Eukaryota > Metazoa > Arthropoda > Insecta > Lepidoptera > Sesiidae > Synanthedon > Synanthedon vespiformis. Next base: position 388,813 of record OU906971.1, on the reverse strand, counting down.
CAGTTGTCTTATTACCCGTTTTCCCGTAGGAATGAAGCATTTTCCCGCAGTAAAAAGTAGCCTATGTTCATCACGGATAATGTCGGCTTCTAATGGTAAAAGAATTTTTCAAATCGGTCCAGTAGTTTCAGAGCTTATTCTATACAAACAAACAAACAATCAATCAAATTTTTCCTATTTATAATATTAGTATAGATATACATACCTATAGCCTTCCGAACTTTTTTTCGTGGAGAATTATTCTCTTTATATATTAGTGCAAACTTTGAAAAATTCATTTCCTAAATTGACCCTGCCGAGAATTGAACCCTGGATCCCCGAGACTGAGCGTTAAACATAACCACTCATCCAATCATCGAATCCATTTTTCATTTTCATTAACAAACGTGTGTCACTTTCATACACCTCTATAAAGAAAGAAAGAAAGAAAGAAAGAAAGAAAGAAAACTGAAAACAACAGGCAACGGGGCTGCCTAATACATCACTTTAGCTTTATCGTGTGAAACACAATGTATCACAACCATTGTACATAGACTTCCTGTGGAAGTGTTTCCGGCGCTAACTGAAGTGGCAGTGTACAGCGAACACACATAAATTTTATGTTAGCCATGCATTTTTCTACATCGCGTGAGTTTCCGTTACGGAACTTCGTTTATTTGTTTATAAGCCCTGTCGGTGTCAAAATACGTAGTATTTTAAATATATATTTTTTTAAATAAACTTTGCCAGAAATCGTGAAAGAAACATTTTATGTAGGTATAGTCGGCCGCAAAAGTCAATTAACACATTACGCACAGTCGGCATGCATAAGTCGATTAACACATTCAAAAATGCAAAACAACTGAACACTCAACGCGCCATAAGTCGTTGTCGTGACTAGAGCATAAAATAAGCTTCACGTACAAACGATTGTAAAAAGCTTCAGTAAGTAAGTAAATAAGAAAGTAAGTTGAGTGTTCAACTGTTTTGCACTTTTGAATGTGTTAATCGACTTATGCGGCCGACTGTACGTGATACTGAACCTATTTAAAAAAAAATAAGACTAGTAATTTAGTGCATTATGGACAAGAGTAATATAACGGCTCCTCAATTGCCTGTACTAACATCTTACAGTTGGAATTGTAATTCTGATATATCTTTCGGACGATAAAAGTATTTGGACTAAACATAAAGTGGCTTAATTCCATAATGTACCCAAAGTAGAGGGTGCCAAGTTGGCACTCTCTACTTTGGGTACTATAGGTATACCTATAGTCTGGCATCCAAACTGTGCAGTGTTTATTTATCGAATATATAAGAATAAATTAATATAAAAAAGGAAAACAAATGACGAAAATAAATTTCCCTAAAAAAACCTATTAGACATGACAATAAATACGACAAAGAAATAACAAACGAGGAAAAGCCTTGATAACAATATGGCCGTCCAAGATGGCGGAACCTTAATACGAATTCCAATCATTTCGCCACCTGCTCTTTGAATATTGAAGAGGCGCTTTTCAATAACAAATAACAGTGTGAAAATAAAATATACAACGCGTCGTCCTGCGGTTTTTCTTCTCAATTATTTTTGGAGTTTGATTTCCTGTTGCAAGCTTATAATATGGCCTTCCGAACTTTTTTTTGGAGAATGATGAGTACTGTAAATTATGTACTTAGTACATTATTTTGTATATCATGATATTTTATTAATAGATGTACGAAGGCAGTCATGATGACTGCTGACAGAAGTGAAAACTTAAAAGTGAGCGTCCAACGCACACACATACAATCGTTTATATGCAATGTGTTGGCGTGATCGCATACGTAGACAGCTGCGCGCGCATAACTGTGAGCATTAGCATGTTGCTAACGCGAACCTATACATTTTTCCCTACCTAAAGTCGTATAACGCGGCTATAGAAGTTTTCACTTAAAATTTGTGTATATCAGGGGCCTTAGCCTAGAATAAACGTAAAGTCGTAAACCCTACGCTAAGGCTACGCTTTGCTGGAAGAAAGGTGGTGGTGATTGGTCAAAATTTTATGTGGGCGTTACAAGAACCAATCACCGGGCTTTATTTCTTTCTATCGTCGTTCGTTTGCTCTTCAAGTCCAATGATTTTACCTAAAATCTCAAAAATGCCCAACGCGCCATAGAAAACTCCAATTTCTTATATTGTGCCACGATTATTATAATATACACTCGTAAACCGACACGTATTATGTCAAATCAATCAATCAATTTGACATAAGCGAAAAAGTACATAATAGTTACCTTTACTTTCTCTGTGACATGGGTGAGAATAATATTTTTTTTTTGTACAAGGAAAAACAGTTTGATTTATCATCGGGAAAATCTTCACTTGACGTGACCAAAAATATTATACTTTTATTAAAATACTAGCTGGCGCCCGCGACGTCGTACGCGTTGAAAAGGAAAAAAGTAGCCTATATCCTGTGTCTTGTACGTCTAAATGTTGATCTACCAAGATTCATGAAAATCAATTACTTCGTTAGAGCACTTTTATTCTGCATCCTTGTTCTTTCTTTCATTCGTCCTCATTCATTCTAAGCGGGTGGGATTCCCGCCTTTATCTAATCTCTTATCTATACTTAATTTCTACTTTCTTTATTATTAGCAAATAGGGTTTAGGTAAATAATTGTAGTCCACATTCTTATAATTAAAAACAATAATTTAAAAAAAAATCATAATAAAAATTTAAAAACATTGCTTTCTAATTTAAAAAAATTTAAAACATTACATAAGAAAATTCAAGAATAAATAATTTAAGAGCTATAACAGCCATAGGGTTACTAGCCACTAGACCAAACGTGTCGTCAAAATGGAGATAGATGTCGCAAGCATCGAATAATATTAATTAATTGTTTAGTCTTTGTATTTCTTTAACAAAATATATGTTGGGGTTAGTAATTCAGACTAACCCCAATAAATATTTGTAATTTGTAACACATGTATATAAAAATTTCGTGTCACGTGTTTGAGGTCAATGAACTCCTAAATTACGGAACCGATTATGATTTCTTTCTTAATTATGTGTAATTTGGTCCAACTTAAAAGATAAGATATATATATAAATTGCACCACGGGCGAAGTCGGGAGCGGGTCACTAGTAGTATAATACCTAAAGTATAACCTACTTTCACAATAGGCCCAAGGGTCAAGAATTTAAAGCATTCTAAAGGGTAGTTCCAGTGGTTGCTCGTTATTAGAGGTGTGGGCGGAGGGAGGCGACTTCTATATGGGCGACCATCACTACTGTGGCCAGGAATTTCACAACGCATTACCTGAACCGTAGTGATGTGACTGATACTAGTATCGATAAAATGTAGCGCACTTTAATTCACGTCACACTGTGACACACTGACACTGTAATTGAGGGTCATAAACTGGACAACATGTCTGAAAATAATAGAACTATTCTTAGTTAATTAAAGAAATATAAAACCAAAAATAAAATAAAATAAAATATTCTATGTTAGAGAAATTAATTTTTTTAAAGTAATTCGCCAATTTTCTTTTTGTAAGTATTCAAATTGTTGGAAAATATTTAGAAATAATGACGAATATGCATGATATTATTTTTGCTTAAACTTATTTATTGCATACATTAAGTAAATATGGGAGTATACACCAATGATCGCATTATATGTAGTTAAAATTACTTTACATAAATATGATTTTATTTGAGTTTTTTCTACTTTAAATGTCTTTTTTTTCACATAAAGAGCGATAAACGAAGTGGTTTGTATATTTAATATTTAAAGAAATGCACCCATGCAAAGCTGCGAATGAGCGCTAGTGAAGTATATTAAATTAATAGTCGTTCAGTTCAATAAGCGTCTTATACATTATTTATCATTTATCGATAACCCGTCGCACCCGTAACTATCAAATCAAAAGGTCCCCGTTCATTTCACGTGACATTACTCGAGTTGACCCGCACGATGGCCGTCACAAGGCTTCACGTGTGGTACTAATTACAAGCGGAATCCCAGATCAAGACACCGAGATCTCGAATAACTAGGGATTTTTTTTATTGTATATGTATATGTAACTGAGCCCTTGTATAATTGGTAGTATCGCTAGGTATAGTTTATCCTACCATAATGGGATAAAAGATTTAAAAGTTATAAATATAAAAGGTATGAGGAAATCATTATATTCATAACTCAATAAACTTCCTTTAAAATGGAGACACGTGGTCAAAGACACAGTTAAAAGCGAACTTTGGCAATCATTTTGAAAGTCTGGTGGCAGTGTTAACAATCATTAAAGGATATAGCACCAACCACCGTGAAATAGCAGCATGTGTGATGTGAGAACCCATTACCCCATCACTCCCTTATCCTTAATTTGGCAGCGCACTTGCAGCACACCTATAGCGTTGCTCGCGTTATAGGTGACGGTAGCGACCTATTATCAAGTAGAAGGATAACCTGTCTGAGAGCTAATATATAAAAAAGATACATTAAAATTAAGTTTTCAAAAGTACGTTTAGTTTTTTAACAAAATAAGGTTTAAATTTATCACAAATTGATTTAACCCTACCCCAGATCCCTCCCCCATTGTTTAGAATTAATAATTCGTAATCAATTTATACATCATTGTTAAGTCTTTTAATTCCTACACAATGAAACCCTGTAATTGGCAATGTAAGTAGTAATAACATACATTATTTTGTTTTGCTGTTGGGTTTATGTTCAAAATAAATAAAATAGTTACTCTTATAGTTCGCCTTTGACTTGGGCCACACGTAAAACGAACGATCGCGGTGAACGACCACGTTTTTGTAATGCCTCTAGATTTCCCGTCCTTAAGAGGGATAGGTGTCCATTACAGTACAGTATTGTTCTCTGCTAGAGATACCATGAGATCTAATGATACGGTCTTTTTTAAACTCAAATGGTCACTCTAGCCTAACAGGCGATTACATTTGAACAAAAGATAGGGTGGCCATGTGAATCTATTATTGGAGACTACTGAGTTTTGATTTATAAAATAGTAATACTAGTGAGTACGATTAGTGGCAAATAAATGAGTTTGAGTTAAGTATATTAATAAAATAGTAATATTATTATTAATAATAATTTTATTTCAGACATGACTGTGTCCATAGATTAAAAAAAATATAAACCAAAATATTATGTTAAAAATAATACTACGTATTTTCATGTTATTCAGATACGAAATTCAATTTTTAAATACAGTTTAAAACATCAAGTCTTTAATTATTCTTTGACTCATCGGTTTGGTACAGTAAAAATAGATTTTTTTTCATTTTATTTAATTAATAATAATCTAATAATAATACGGTAATCTGATAAATCATGAACAGGTAACATGCCAAAAAGAAACAAAGGTATCACTTACTGTAGGTATGAAAATCGCTGACTTGCACTGTGTTGCAATCTTCCCCAACTTGAAGGTAGGTGATTTCACAACGGTACACCCCTTCATCATCAGGGTGTACATTTGTGATGACTAACTCCGCGAAGGTCGCGTTCGGTTCGTGGGAGATAGACATTCTGTGGACAAGAGACAACACCGTAATATGAATATTTTTTCTTAGTTCCGGACAATGAGTTTAAATGTATAGAGAAGACATGGCAACCAGATTGTTTGCAACACGAGTTTGAGCCAGCCAACTCCATTTTAGTCTAGTTAGCGCTACAGGCGACGATACACTTGTGTTCTGTGGTCTGTATAAATTTAATTTAAATTAAATATGAGGTATTGTTTAAACAACTCAGTAAGTACAAATAAAGCTCAAGGAATCACCTTTCACCTGTAAGTACACACTATATATCGATATAACATGCAATTGAATAATATTTTGTCAATTAAAGTAGCTAAAAATACGCAGCGGCAGCCATGTTTCCGTAAAATTCATAGGGGTAAGCTTATTGGTCGCGAGAAAACAACACTTTAGAAGCGATCTAGCGCTACATGTTTGAATCGTATTGTTAGACGGTTAAGGATTGTTGAAGCGCTACAGCGAAATTTAGATTTGAATCTTAACCAAAAATAGAACACGACACGACTTTTGTTTGAGATGTCTTCTCTAGTAATAATAACTCAATGGTTCCGGAGGCATCCAAGGCGTGGCGATTTGTATATCACGCGTAGTGATTGGTCATTGCAACGAGGCCGCTTATTGGGCAACTGTTGCCTACGCAGTGCGCTGCTATCACTAGTTGTCAATGTAGAGTTGGAACATAATACCAAGACAATTAAAGACGTGTGTTCCCCACAGTTCGTCCGTAAGAGCAATCTCAATTACTCCAGATCATAATTTATTAAATAACTGGCATGTGCTTATTTATATGTTTATGTATGTATGTATATAATATACATTATATACAGAAAGTAAAAAGTGGCTTAAGTTACTCCTTATAACATCAGTTATCTGCCAATGTCTGCTACTTATCTGCCACTTCTTATCCCGTCAAAATCGTTCCAGCTTTTTCGGAGGTTAGTCCGAGCAAACAGAGAAACTGACAGACAAAATTATTAATTATTTTTGTTGTAAGCAGTTATTTTGAATGGTTATATTATAAAAAAACACATCAATTTTATTTATAACTATGATTGGTAAACTAAAGGGGTACTTATGTCTAAATATGACGATAAACGTAATAACTGTCTGTACAAAGAGTGGAGATGAAATTAATTGCGAAATTTTCATTAACACTAGTCGAAGTACTCGGTTACAAAAGAGGATAGTAGAAAATTAATTGTTTAGCACACCTGAGAACAGGAGTTGGCTGTAAGTTAGAGTCGGAAAAGCGCCCACGGCACCAGTGGAGACAGGACATAATTAAATATGGAGTAGAAATATTAAACAATGCAAACAGTAGGCAGTTAGTGGAAGGTTTTTGATGTTACCGTTACCTAATACCTAAATTGACTGCATATGAAAGTAAACTTAATAGATATGACAACAAGGATCAATTTTGTTTACGTCATGTGACCAATAAAATAGTTTCACATTATGAACATCAAACCTTTTTAATGGTCTGTCATTATGTATTTATTATTGTCATTGTGTATCAGTTTTTCTCTTGTATTTCTTGCGTCAGTGCCAGTCAGTGCAGTCCAACCATAGATATGTATTTTTTTAATGAGAAACGTATGGGACTTGACTTGACTGCTTTGGACTTGACGGACCTTTGGTTTGGAAAACTAAGCAAAATTATAGACTTGACTTGACTTCGACTTGACTGACTAGTCTCGGGATCTGCTATTTTGATTTTTTATTAAAAAAAAGGCTATTACAAATTGCTATTTTTACTAATGACACTGGCAAAATCATCGGAGAAGATCTGATGGAGCCAAGACATTAAAAGAGAAGAATAACGTGTGGAGGACAGACTGTCAGGCCTTTGAGAGTCTGTATGTCTGTCCGCCATACAATATCAAGGACTACAGATGGGACTCAGGTAAATATTAACACATAGACAACGGAATTCGTACCCACGACCGTTTAGTCAACAGCTAAGCTAGCCACTAGACTAAACGTGTCGACAAAAAATCTTTGCAAAGCTTCGTAGATTTTCACATTTAAAAATTAATTTCACAGTAATAATAATTTTAATAAATACGTAAGGGTTGGTCATGGAATAAGTTATTTTGTCTTCAGAGATATCGCGTTTATAATGTTCTATACATGATACTGAAACTAAATTGACCATTTTTAGAATTCTTTTCTGTATGTATGTATGTATGTTCCTCATAACTCTTAAACGAATTAATTGATTTTCATGAAACTTGTTAGATAAACATTTAGATGTACAGGACACAGGATAGGATTTTCTTTTTGAACTCGGACGAAGTTGCGGACACCAGCTAGTGTTGCACGCGACTTTGTCCGCGTTAAAAAAGATAAAAAAGTAGCCTATCACGTGTCCCGTACTTCTAAATGTTTATCTACCAAGTTTCATGAAAATCGGTTAATTCGTTTAAGAGTTATGGAGGAACATACATACATACAGAAAAAAATCCAAAAATCCTCAATTTAGTTTCAGTATCATGTATAGAGCCTATATATACGATATTTCTGAAAACAAAGTAAATTACTCCATGACCGACCCTTACACATTTATTATTAGTATTGAGTATTGATGTGACATTAATTTAATAAACAAAAACACACACTATTTCTTTCTTTCTTTGAACTGAAAAGCTATCTTGCTGTTAACAATTTGTAGTGCGAGCGAAGTGTATCTGGCAGCGACAAATTAACTCCTGTCCGATGAAATAGAAACCCTTTTGAGAGCGGCCCTTGTTTCTGCCGATGGGAAAATTGTCTTTCCACGCTTTATGATATCATATTACTAAACCACACAGCCTGTTAGAGACAGCTACAAAAAGTATTCCAAGGCTAAGTACTTATATCGAATGTTGTGATTTCATTAATTGTTTTTATGGCACATAGACGCAATAATATATATAGGTGAATTATTATATTAAGGTTCGAAGGCGACCTTCAAAAACCTTGAAAAATCCATATTTTAACACACAAGTTTTGATGCAAATTTGAGGGTGAATATGTTACTCTAGTGTACAAAAACTCCAAAATACTTTACCTACAAACATTGATTAGCTATTCAAGAGTTCAAATAACTTTACACGAAATAGATATATGCAGTATGGTCCGTAAGCCAAGCACTAATTTCGTCAATGATTTCCTCTCAGTCCATAATTTGTAAAATGCCTGAGAGAGTTGTATCATGATGCGTTGTGAACGTCAGCTGCGGCTCCGATGGTGGGTTGAGCAGAGGTAGCCCGTTACACTTTCAGAGCATCAGCTGACAAGCATTCCACCAACATATAGCCAGCTGACTTTTTTATTTATTAACAGTAATACATAAACTATCATCTGATAAATTTTCTATTGGGAGGTAATCACTGAACACGTATATATTCGTGTGACCTGCAGACGCATAATCCACCATTTTATAAATAGCTGACAATTTTGTTTCTTCAAAATATTAGGCTAACTATAATTTGATGAATTTTTAATCGGAAATAAATGATAAAAAAATTTTTTATTATGTGTGTGGGCGGTTACCACTCTACTGCTCAACCCACCATCGGAGCCGCAGCTGACGTTCACAACGCTTCATGATACAACTCTCTCAGTCATTTTACAAGTTATCGATTGGGAGGAAATTGGTCATGAAAATCTGTCGCTGGCTCATGGACCAGTAGTTTTGTCAAAAAGAGTATACGCCCAAGGGTCTGTTTATGATTTTATTTTCGTATGAATCATTGTGCATCTCAGTCGACTTATGGGCATCTTATGGGTGAGCTCGCTCCATCTTAAGCCTCGTCCTTGCTATACATCCTTGGTCCGCATTGAAAAAGAAAAACTGTGTCCTGTACGTCTAAATGTTTATCTACTAAGTTTCATGAAAATCAGATTCGTTTAAGAGTTATGAATGCACATACATACACACATACAATACCTACACTTACAGATTTATTATTAGTATTGATTGATAGCCTATGTTACTTGCTTATAACGTAGCTTTTTATAGGAGAAAGAATTTTTAAAATCGATCTAGTAGTTTTTGATTTTATTCATTACAAACAAAAATACAAGACATTCTCTCTTTATAATACACTTGCTGTTGCACGCGACTTCGTCCGCGTAACTTTATAAAATATAATATAACTCTGTCTGTCTCGCTTTCACGCCAAAACTACTGAACCGATCACCATGAAATTTTGCATACACGTTGTCTGGGACACCAGAAAGGACATAGGGTACCTTTCATCCAAGAAAAAAGTAATGTTCCCGAGGGATTACCTAAAATATAAAACTGTATCTAACGCCTGGCCAATGTGTTTTAATGCAACAAGTTGTCAAGCGTTTTAATTGCTTTTATATTTTTAATTAGCTGGTGCTCGCGACTTCGTCTGCGTAGAAAAGTATAAAACGCCATCAACCGTATTTTGGATAGATGGCGCTATCTCCCGGGCGAAGCCGCTAGTTTTACTTTTATTTTAGATTTCCCGTAGGAATGAAGCATTTTCCCGCGGTAAAAAGTAGCCTATGTTCATCTCGGATAATGTCGGCTTCTAATAGTAAAATAATTTTTCAAATCGGTCCAGTACTTTCGGAGCCTATTCTATATAAACAAACAAAGAATCAAATCTTTCCTCTTTATAATATTAGTATAGATTTATAATCGCGGACGAAGTCGCGGGCACCAGCTAGTATTAAATACGTTAGACTAAAGTATCAAAACCATGTGGGCCGTGTACATGTTCCTCGTCCGCAGATTCGCCAGTAATGAGTGGCGGATGAGATCGCAGTATTTCACTTTCTTGTAATTAAGTGGCCGCTCTCTTAGATTGATAGCTCTTTGGTAGTGACGTTGTTTTAATTGGGTTCGTGGCGAGAGTTTTCATTCGGAAAACTCCCTTAACCAACCGTCTTCTATACATAATTATATACTTACCTATTTTATTTATAGCTATGTAGTGCAAGACAATGAAAAAATAAAAAAATATATATAAAGGGCGTCCCAAGACTATGCGACATGAAGGGAAAGTACCTTAAATATCGTACATAGGATATTTTGGTGATATTTCCCTTCATGTCGCATAGTCTTGGGACGCAATGTATGGCTAGCAGTTGCACGCGACTTCGTCCGCGTAACTTTATAAAATATAACACATTCGTGTCTGTGAAACCATGGAAATACATATACAAAATTTCAACCCAATCGGTCAACCCGTTTAGTAGTTGAGATACCGACAGCAGCGCCACCTACCGGGTCCAATTGTATTTTTAAATCATTCAGGAAATCATCGAAATATCCATATAAAATTTCAACCCAATCGGTTCAGCCGTTTAGAAGTTATGTGAAAAAGATAAGTACCGAAGAATAATTCTCACTACCCGTTGTCCTATTACCCGTTTTACGTAGGAATGAAGCATTTTCCCGATGTAAAAAGTAGCCTATGTTCATCACGGATAATGTCGGCTTCTAATGGTAAATTTTTTTTTCAAATCTTTCGAGTACTTTCGGAGCCTTTTCTATACAAACAAACAAAGAATCAAATCTTTCCTCTTTATAATATTAGTATAGATATAGATAGCGTATATATGTTAGTAGCTGTTAATTTAATTTACTATTAATTTATGAACACATTTTCTTATATTATAGCTAAGAACTATCTCAATTAATTCATCTTTGAAACAAAATGAGACTGATCAAAATCGGTCAATTCTTTTAGGAGAAATGCCTCTTTTGCGTCGGGCGTTAAAAAGGCAGGGCAAAGCTAGTTCACAATAGATAGATGTTATACTTTGTAAGGCGATAAGTGAATTCAATACTTCGCATTCAATGTACTCGCAAAAGCAAAGTTTATCGCATACATCTAGCAACATAAAGTAGAGAGCGACCTATTTTGCTGTCCGTACAATTGGTTAGACGACAAAGTTTCACCCATTACACATTATTGTGATCACAATGCACAAAGTTGTGTATGTGAACGCTTTGTGTGACTGTTTTGTTGACTGTACAGTACAAGTAAGTAAGGTTCAGTAGATACAGGTGATGAATTTTACTGCGCACTTTCCAATTGGAGAATGTTACCAATTCGATACTAAGTAATTCTTATGATAAATAAATAAAATCTGTACGTGTAGGTATTGTATTGATTGATATAATTTTTTAATCTGTCGACAAAATCTGACTTAATTTGTACCTGTTTGCCACGAAACCTCAAAGCATTGAATATTTCAAAATTTGCAGAGCAAGATACACCTGGAGTCTGGATGTAAAAGGCATTATTAGTAATTTCAGAAGTGAGTTTGACTCAGCCACTTACTGCTCTTGTCGGGTAGAGTGGGGGGAAGGGGGGAAGGGGTGTAGTTGAGAGCTTACGCGGTAGTTCCATATTTAATAGTCGTTTCAGTTTCACGCAGGCCGCCATTAAAACAGGCTCAACACAATAAACGTGCGCTAGTAAAAACTACGCTCCGCGTAAAATACGGCCGCCTGTTGCACCGTAGCGTAACAAAAGTTCAATTTAGTAGTGACAGGGGACACTACGTTTTGTAATACTTAAAGGTTAACATTGGAAATTACTTTTTCAAACTTGGCACTGGTCTAGATCTGACAAGAAGTAACCACTCGCATCCTTTCACACCCTTGGAAGGTGTGCTGTACATATTTAGTTAGGAGAATAAGTAAAGAATCATTGATCCTAGTAAGGTCGTCACTATCCCGAGATATCTGGCGTACCTCCACTTTCAGGTACGCTCTGATGTCGTGTCTTAACGTCCTTGCAACCACCCACAGATGGCACTGTTAACATATACCACCTAGCGAGTTTATTGGACAAATCAAATAGCGCGCGCTCCTCGGCAGGCTTAATATAAATGCGTCAGCTGAGCGACAGGCGAAAAATGCGAAAAATTGTGCAATATCACACCAAACCACGCTAGTGTTATGAGCTATATGATTCGATTTAGTGTGATATTACACAAAATTTTCGCAGTTTTCGCCTGTCGCTCGGCAGACGCATTTAGATAATAAGTCTGCCGGTTTTCTGTTACACTGTACACATATCCGTTCCTTTTGCACAGTCCACAGATTGCAGGAAAGCGACACATCATAAACAACCGGGAACTCTATGTGCTCTCTCCGATAAATTTAAAATTTTTAGTTCGGTGTAAATGCGGTCTCCTCTATGAAAACTCTAGCCAGAACAATAAAGGTGCTCGTATTAATTCCAACATCGCACAAATGAAGCCAGCAAACTCTGCCTACAAGCGGTTTATGGGGAGCTAGCAGTTTGTACCTAAATAGGCACTTTTATGCGAATGCGATTGCACTTAATTAGAACTGGCTTCTGGCCGTCGCTTTTGTTTTTCTGCTCTTCACTTCTAGCGAAATACATGTTTGAATTGCTACGTCTAGTCTAGATCGTTAAAGGAAAGTCTATAGTGCCTACTTTAAAGGATATGTTCATTTTCATTTAAAGAATGTCTCCAATGATTTTTGTAGCTAATGACACAAGCTACAGATTATTTATTATTTATTTTATTTATTTTAATAGCTAACCATATAGCATTTAATATTTAACAAATACATAAAATAGATTAAATTTTTATAATATAGCCATCTCAATGTTTATAAGTACAAAAAAAATGCTAATACCTAAAATAAACAAAAAAAATATATGATAATATACATACACCTAACTAAAAAATGAATACATAGATATAAACACATATGCCATTTTATGTGGTGTGTGCGCGCCCGCGCGCGCGTGTGTATGTGTGTATGTGTGTGTGCGTGTGTGTGCGTGTGTGCGTGTGTGTCCCAAGTATTACAAAATGGCTGAATATTCTTTGAATAAATGCATTTATACAGCCGTTATTCAAGCAATTTGGGCACAAAATAAATTACTTTAAGCTGTATAGTAGCAACATAATAGCTGAATAGTAGCTGAATAAGCAACAAGAAGCCCATAATAGCCCATAGTGTTATAATAGCCCAAAAATCATTCAATACAGCATTTGCCTATCTTGTCAGCTCTAATAACCTTATAACAAAGCTTTAAACTGAATAATTTGTTAATTTCATACTGTTATCTATGTGTTGCCTGGGGTGTGTGTGTGTGTGCGTGCGTGTTTGTGTGTGTAAATTTTTGTATATCTATCTATGTATAATTTTTGTAGAAATATTATCTAAATATTTTTGGAGTATACTCCTTGAGAATTGATTTTCATATTTATAAGGCCGTGGTATGAAAATTTAAGGGAGTAAAATTTAATGTTACACGTCACACGTCCCGCGTTACAGGCTACAATGTGCCTCAATACATATTAATACTAGCTGGTGCCCGCAACTTCATCCGCGTTGAACGATGAAAGGTACCCTATGTCATATCTGGTGTCCCAGACAACGTGTATGCAAACTCACATTCACATTTATAATATTAGTAAAGTAAAGATAATATAATGCATAATATAATATCATTCTAAAGAAAATTTCAAACGACTACCTTCAAAATAAATTTTACAAAGTAGGAAACTAAGTATTCTAAAGAAAATTTCAAATGACTACCTTCAAAATAAATTTTACAAAGTAGGAAACTCTAAGTATTCTAAAGAAAATTTCAAATGACTACCTTCAAAATAAATTTTACAAAGTAGGAAACTCTAAGTATTCTAAAGAAAATTTCAAATGACTACCTTCAAAATAAATTTTACAAAGTAGGAAACTCTAAGTATTCTAAAGAAAATTTCAAATGACTACCTTCAAAATAAATTTTACAAAGTAGGAAACTCTAAGTATTCTAAAGAAAATTTCAAATGACTACCTTCAAAATAAATTTTACAAAGTAGGAAACTCTAAGTATTCTAAAGAAAATTTCAAATGACTACCTTCAAAAGTGTCCACAATGTTACACATTTAATATTGAATCGTCTAAAATCAATCGGAGGCCTCTCGCCAAAGAAAAGAATAAAAGTGTAATATAAAGGAAACTTTGAGAATAATAATCAATGTTTGAAATGATATGAAGGCCACGAAAATTGTTGGAAAAGTCGGCTTTAGGCACTTTGAAGTTAGACAAAGATCAACTATTTTATAGACGGAAAAGTATGCCTGTTAAGTTAAGTTCTGTAAGGCTAAGCAAAAGTTGGGCGAGACTTAAAGAGATCACAGTTAAGAATTTAACATAAATAAATATATATTTTTTTAAATATATCTTCACACATTCCACATAGCGCCATCTAGTTCGACACTAAGCAACTAATGCTTGTATTATGGATACCAGACAGTTGATATACTACATACATTACTTTTTTTTGTTTATACATACATTATTATAAATACAAACATCAATGAATCAGGTACAAATGTAAAATGTGTTAACACATAAAAATTAATTTCTATCACATAGAATATTTTCTTATCTTTTTTGATTTTATATTTCCTTATTTTTTAAATTAATGGATACATTTTAATATGTAATGTTATAATTCTTTAGACCTTATTGTATATAATTTATATACTCGTATATG
Organism: Synanthedon vespiformis; assembly: GCA_918317495.1. Lineage (NCBI taxonomy): Eukaryota > Metazoa > Arthropoda > Insecta > Lepidoptera > Sesiidae > Synanthedon > Synanthedon vespiformis. The sequence goes on along the minus strand of OU906971.1, from coordinate 373,757 downwards.
ATAGATATAATAATGGCTGTATGAAATCTAAATAAATTAATTAATTAAAAATAATAATAATAGTAATAATAAAAATTTGGCCCTAGCTGAATTCGAACCAGCGACCGTTTGGTTAACATCTAGAGTTACTAGCCACTAGACCAAACGTGTCGTTAGATAAATAAATGGAAAATATTATTATTAGGATGGTGGTGATCAACTAGCTGGTGCCCACAACTTCGTACGCGATGTTAAATCTTTACTAATATTATAAATGCGAAAGTAACTCTGTCTGTCTGTCTGTCTGTCTCGCTTTCACGCCAAAACTACTGAACCGATTTAAATGAAATTTGGTACACAGGTAGTCTAGAACCTCAGAAAGGACATAGGCTACTTTTTAATGCGAAAAAAGGGTTGTAAAGGGTTGAAAGGGGAGATAAAAGTTTGTATGGAAGTATCGTCATTTGTATGGAAACTCTTTGCGCTCGGGGTTTTGAAAGATGATTAGTGTCACGGGTGACATACGACTATTGTCGGCTTTAGAATGTTCTTTTTAGAGTTAATAAGTATTTTTATTGTAAACTATTAAAAATACTACCCATAGTCACTATTTCACGCGGACGAAGTCGCGGGCACAGCTAGTTAAAAATATAAAAACAATTACAACGCTTGACAACTTGTTGCTATAACACACAGTTTTATATTTTAGATAATCCCTCGGGAACATTACTTTTTCCTTGGATGAAAGGTACTAGATATATTTTTGAGGCATGGGAGAACTCGCAGGACGCTCTGGGTGTTTTTTGCGATTTGTCTAAAGCCTTTGACTGCGTCCAGCATGACACTCTAATAAGGAAATTATGCCACTATGGAATTAGGAACAAGGCTCTCGATCTTTTAACTTCTTATCTCAGCCATAGAATTCAGAGGGTCGATGTTAATGGTAAGAAATCTCCGGGTTCTCTAGTTAAAATGGGCGTCCCTCAAGGCTCGATTCTCGGTCCGTTTTTGTTCCTGGTTTATATTAATGATTTACCTCATTCTGTGAGTAATCATAATATTGTATTGTTTGCTGATGACACATCATTAATATTTAAGATTAAAAGACAACTTGGATGCTATAATGAGGTAAATTATGCACTTTCTAACATAGTACATTGGTTTAGTGTAAATAATCTTCTTTTAAATGCCACCAAAACTAAACTTGTTAAATTCAGTACCCCTAATGTTAAAAATATTGGAACGAATGTGATTTTGGGTAGTGAAAAATTGGAACCCGTGGAATCGACCGTATTTTTAGGTATTACCATAGATTCTAAATTACAATGGGGTCCACATATTGAGAAACTAAGTAAAAGGCTTAGCTCTGCGGCTTATGCAGTTAAGCAGATTAGACGCCTAACAGACGTAGATACAGCTAGGATTGTCTATTTTAGTTATTTCCACAGTATAATGTGTTATGGGATTCTTCTTTGGGGTAGCGCTGCGGACATAAATACTATTTTTATTTTACAAAAAAGGGCCATTAGAGCCATCTATCAACTAGATCCGCAGTCTTCCCTCAGAGAAAAGTTCAAAGAAATAAAGATTTTGACTGTTGCATGTCAATATATTTATGAAAATTTAATTTATGTGCACAAAAATATTAGTCAATTTAATAAAAAATGTGATGTACACAATATCAATACTAGGTCCAAAAGTGATTTAAATCTTCATAAAACACGACTACATAAGATAAGTAATTCTTTTATGGGTCAAAGTGTCCGGTTTTATAATAAACTGCCTCAAATAATCAGAGCCTTATCTATAAATAAATTTAAATGTGTCATTAAAACTAAACTCCTCTCGAAAGGCTATTATAAAATCACTGATTATTTGAGCGACAAAGAAGCCTGGATTTAAGCTATTCGGAGTTCGTACTATGTTTTGTATTGTAAAACTATAATTTGTATATATATACTTTAAGTTTGTTAATATTAAGTAATGTGTATTGTACTATTTTACATTTTAATGATGACAAAAAGAATAGTATCCTGAGTTTCTTTCGGGGTTTCTTCTCAGGATCGTCATCTTGGTTTTTTTTCCGAAACCCTGGTAAATTTAAATTTATAATGACGATCAAAAGAGTTTCTTGTAGAAACCTAATTGATAAATAAATATTTTGATTTTGATTTTGATTTTTGTACCCTATGTCCTTTCTGGTGTCCCAGACAACGTGTATGCAAAATTTCATGGTGATCGGTTCAATAGTTTTGGCGTGAAAGCGAGACAGACAGACAGAGTTACTTTCGCATTTATAATATTAGTAAGGATGTAGGTTCTTAAGACGCTATGTATCGAGGATTGTTACTTTCTTAAGACAACTCAAAAACTACTTTGAGAAGAATAAATTGAAAAAATACTGGACCGAATTATTTCACATATACATATAAAGCTACATTATCAGCTAGTAACATCTAGTTTATTTATAAATACAAAAAGCTAGTAAGTAAGAAAAAGATTAAATAGGTAACTAGGTTTCGCCCGCGACTTCTTCCGCGTCCGATCGCTACTAAACTTCATCACGCGGATCACGCGCTCGACTAATCTGAAAGTTGTCTGAAAATTACATCAGAATCGGTTCATGGAACATACATACATACATACACATTTCGATAATAAGATATCATGCCTACTGTTATAGAAAATTTACTTAATGGTCTGCGTAAACGACTCGCAGGTCGTAAACACAATAAAAATGGACGATCGTTACTTTCGAGTTATTAAATCGGCATTTTCGATTTAGATTGAAATAAACATTTTAGTGTTAATCGAAAATAAGCCATGAGTAGCGAAATCGGAACAGTAAATTTGAGTTTTGTCGATGGCGACCTCTTTGCATTTTATTGCACCTTTGGGGACTTTTTGGGTAAGTACTTGTTGTATGTGGAAAAAACAGTGATTTGTTTAAGACTGGCTGACGCACGCAACTTCGTCCGCGTAACTTTATTAGAATACTAGCACGGTGCTTGCGACTTCGTCCGCGTTGAAAAGTAAAAAAAAAAAATGCTAAAAATATCACCAAGCAGTTGTCATGTTAGTCGCTCCACCTGATTCTGGATAGATGGCGCTGTTAAGTGTACCCCGGGCCAAGCCGCTAGTATTTACTTTTATTTTAGATTTCCAGTAGAAATGAAGCATTTTCCCGCGGTAAATAGTAGCCTATGTTCATCAGGGATAATGTCGGCTTCTAATGGTAAAAGAATTTTTCAAATCGGTCCACTAGTTTCGGAGCCTATTCTATTCAAACAAACAAACAAACTATCAAATCTTTCAAAAGAAAATTACACTTTTCTGCTAAGTCCTCACCTTAATAATGTTATCCAGAATTGTTTCCATTCATATGTAGTTTATTCTCTTTGGCATTTTATTTCATTTACACGCGGCTTTGTCTATATTAGTTCAAAATAAATTCGAAAGCTTTGAGCACTGTAATAATGGATGAGTTTGAAGAGTGAAGTGCCTAAGCCCACTCAGTGTGAAACTTAAAACATGGTTGAAGGCTACGTTTCGCTGACAAGCCTCTTATTCGAGTGGCGTCGTAATCAGTTGCCTCGACTCAACTTGATGTCAGCTCAACGCGAACACAGTAAACATTATGAAAATTATCACAGTATTGCAAAGGGACAGTGCGTAAACTGATCTATTTTATGTATAGAAAAAAGTTGCTGGTTTCGCGCGTTATCTATACCCCTCCCCTTCTCCCTTTCCTACCCCCCGGCACTCGCAGAAAAAGACGATTTACCTACACATTCGACACAGTCCACTATAAGTCGCAAAAGTGCACGCGGTTCGCTGATCAATTGGACATTGCAAAAGCTATATCCAGAAGTCGTAAGTGAAGTGTAAGTGTCCCGGGACTGGAAGGTCGAAGATCGCTGCTCGCCGAGTGAGTACCTCCGGATTCCTTTCTCTTTTACCCTTTAAATTCGCTAAATGAAGTTGCCTTTCATTTACTAGCTGTTGCAATATGTTACTCGTTGATAATTGATTTTATTTTGACAATAAGTACTCGAATATTATGAATTTATCCAGAACATGATTAATGATGATGTGTGTACAAGTAACATTAATACACACACACACACATTTAAACAGAATATTTATTATAAGATTAGTTGAGATTGCAACACCTTAGTTAGACTTTTTTAAGAAGACGAAAAAAGCACCTTCAGACTGCCCTCATAAAATTATTTTTACATCAATCACAACAATAATTTTCTGTATTTTTCATCAAATGTGTGGAATAATCAGGTTGTAAATTATTAATTTTTTATAGACATTTTTTAGGAACATACATACATACATACAATACCTACACTTAAGATTTATTATTAATTGATGATGATAAAACGTTAATGCTATAATAATGGCAATTAAAAGTACAAGGTACACATAAGCAATAAGAAGTGAAAGAAAACGGAGGCAGTCATGAGGACTGCCGACAGAAGACACACATACAATCGGGTATATGCAATGTGTTGGCGTAATCGCGTACGTAGACAGCTGCGCGCGCATAACTCTGAGCATTAGCATGTTGCTGATGCGAACCGATACATTTTTCCCTACCCAAAGTCGTATAACGCGGCTATAGAAGTTTTCATTTCAAAAATCACTCTCATTTCCCTACTGTCACTAGCCCATACTGTGTCACATCTCTGTACAAAATTCACGAAACAGCGCACTCGAGTGCCCTAACAGATCATAAACTCTGAACTTGAACCCATTGTTAGGGACAGGGATTTAGTAAGATGATAGAGTAGAATCACAACTCTAGTGGGATTACATTGTTAAGTGTTCTGATATTACTTGATATTTAACAATAAATTATATTTTATATAGATACTTTATATAAAGCTGCTTAAAATTTACATTACATATTTACATTGTTTACATAAAAAATACATCTTGTTTACATAAACATAGAGAAAAAAAATTCTTTCGTTTGACATTTTATTTTATGACAACTTGTTTTAATAAAAGAAGGTTTGAGTGACGCAAGGTATCCTATGTCCTTTTCTGTATCTCTGAGAACGTGTATGCAAAATTTCATAATATTAGCTTGAGTAGTAAAGGCGTGAAAGCGTAACAAACAAATTCATTTTTGCATTTTCAAGTATAGTTAGGATATACATATGGCGGGCTGATGAGTTAGCGCAACAAATGAGTTATGTTTTGTCACTATTTCTTGAATAACTATCTCTAATTGGACGATATTACCTCCAGCGATAGCTCATTGGATGTGCCTCTAAATTACCTATCAAATGGTATATAAAGCGCCATATGCCATATGAGGTATTGTTAGCTAAGAGACATTATGCAAAGAATTAGATGTATGCAAGAATCTATATTATGCGCTCCTATTTTACGACTTGATTCAAAAAACAACTTCTAGGTGTATAGGTGAACAAAGCTTTTAGCTCCAGCCCTTCCAGGTGGCGTGGTCACCCGTAAAACTTAGCTCCAGGCCGTAATAAATGCGTTATCACGTTTTAAATTGATATCAGACGTTCGCACACCGTATAACCGCTGTATAATTTTATTTACGACCACTCACGGCCATCAGAACAACGGGGACGCGTTTATGCGAGAGGCCGCAATGAAAATTGTCATAAAACCTCCGGGGATGGCTCACTTATTGCGTGACACATTCCGGGCTAAATGTTACTTTTATATATTTAAAAAAAAAAACAATAACACACGTTAATGGATATTTATTTAGTTTTTTTTTGGAGTTTACTCCATTTCATTCCATATTATATACATATAAGCCCGCGAAGTATGAAAATTTGTTTGAGTAAAATCAAATGTCACACGTTACGCCGTTACAGGCAACAATATGCTTCAATACAATATTAATATTATATAGTAAATATTAAATTATTTATTTATCTTTCGTAAGGAGTAATTTTTTTATGTTGAACTATACAAAAACACCTTATGTGAGCGAGTTGTCTAGTCAAATAATAATACAAACATGATAACTCTATTAAAGCCATAGATTTTACATTACGCAATGGTCAAAAATGGGCCCCATTACGTTTAAACTATGTATTTTAACTATGACACTATGACCGCATAACTAAAATTCAAATATCGAACACTGTTGTAATAATAGAGAGAGTCAACAAATGTATGCAAATGGTAGAATGAATGAGATGGCTGCTACGCTATGAGCTACGCATTATGTGAGTCACTGCTACGCCATCCAATCACATACAAACGAAAGAGCAAATATATTTGATTGGTCTCGCTGCGCTCGACTAGATACAGCCGCCGTACTTGAAAAATGCGGCAACAAATACTACGCCGAATTCGGCGTAGCCGAGCTAGTCACACTGCAAACAATCTGTGATGTGTACGTGCCGAATGTTTTATTAAATTTCGGGCATGATAAAATCCGAATTTGCGTAGTGAAACTGTGTAAAAATATAATTAAATTGTGTTAAAACTGATAAATAGTGACAATGTTTTACACACACTACAATAAAAGGTTGCCGCATTCACTGAGCTATTGCTTTTAGGTAGGGCCGTATCTAGTCGAGCGCGCGAGACCAATCAATTATCTATGCGAAAGAGGTTATTCCCCGTTCTGTTACAGCCTTGTTATTCCCCGTATGTAGATGAAAATTATATGATGCAATTTTCATCTAGCAACATACTCTACATGAACCTGTGCTGTTATTTTAGTGTTTGAATTAAGTTTTAAAGAACCCATTTATCTTAATTTATCATTAATTAACCTAAATTTTAGAACCATTTTAGATGGTGCCGCTCTAAGACTAGACCGCTCCAAGTCTTGAAATGGTTGAAATACTACCTGTATCTTTGTCTGTCTGCTACACATTAACATAAAAATATATATATAACATTTTTATATTATCAAGTGACCTGCTATTGTCACCACAGACAAAATGCGGAGGATGTGGCTTAATAAATACTTTTAAACAATCAGGCACCTTTGTTAATTTCTAAATGTGAAGTTAAATTTAGATAACTTTGAACCTGATAACTAAAGTTCAGATTGCGGCCAAACGTTTGATCTTAAAACTCCCACAGAGCGTTAAACAAGATATGTTTCAAGGGTCGCAAAGTTATCCTAACACCATCTACCCACTCCAATATACCCTCATTACATATTCGAAAATAGCCGCGGGACCTAACATGTCTTATAAAGTCGTAAACTATACAATCTCGAAGGTTCGTGGTGAAACAGCGATTGCATATTACTGTATTACCATAAAGGGTCGACTCTTTGTCACAACCAATGCTATAAACAGTCGGTAATGTGGGCGTACACAGTATAGTCATATTATGTGGTTACTCAACAATCATTCAATAATGTTAGTGTCTGCCATTTATGTCGATTGAAGTTGATTGTTTAAGGCAAAAACTATAGTGTAAAGTGGTCTGTGACGTTGCTAAAAAGAGGTGCTCATTCATTCAGATTCATATTAAAAAGGTATAAGAAAATTGAACGAACGCATCCGTGAAGAGAGGTCGTTATAGTGTTCTGTAGCACTACCATGAGTTTATGACGACAGAAATCGCTTGCGAGAGATGAGCGAGAACGTAAAATATTTGTATGAAAAATTGTACAGCTCCTCTAGCGGTCACTCAAAGAACTAAAGCCGGTAACATGAGTTGTGTAAGTGAAAAACCTATCGAATGTAGTCGCTAGCGACCATTAGCGACTGACGTTTAACTTGACATTTCTATACAAAATCGGTACCATGAGTTACAAATGTCACTGATGTGATGCTCTCGAGAAATACCGTAACGTTAGTAGTTAAATCATTCACTAGCACATTGAAGGGTGAAAGGCACAGAAGTAAACTAACGTAAGTTTTCGATAGCAACTCATGGTAGTGCTACTGATATATCGGTCGGAGGATAGAAGTATTCGATTAACTATTCGGACAATAGAATATTCGGATAACTTTATAAAGTATCAAATCAAAAATCAAAATCAAAATATTTATTTATCAATTAGATTTCTACAAGAAACTCTTTTGATCGTCGTTATAAATTTAAATTACGCCTCTATTACTCGTTAATATTAATATTAATAATATAAATTTAATTATATTATAATGATAATATTAATTTTTTATTATACATTAAATCAGAAATTTCCAGCTAAACTATTGAAGGTCACTTACTGGTAGATATTTGTTATACTGTGCCAACTTGGTTAAGCCTTTCTGTTTGCTTTAAGGCGAGGAATGTTTTCATAGGGATTTAGGCATTAAACGATTGAATATTGTTTTCTTTGTTCTTATTGGCCTTAATTAAGATGCAGGATTAAGGCCGCTGTGTTTGTGTCTTTGAATAACACCAACGACATTTAGTGTCCTTGAGAACCTAGTACTACCTAGTATTAGGGAGCAAACCCATCCTTACTAATATTATAAATGTGAATGGGAGTTTGTTTGTTTTTTACGCTTTCACTCAAAAACTATTGCACCGATCACCATGAAATTTTGCATACACGTTGTCTGGGACACCAGAAAGGACATAGGGTACCTTTCACCCAAGAAAAAACTACTGTTCCCGAGGGATTACCTAAAATATAAAACTGTAACTAACGCCTGGCCAATGTGTTATAGCAACAAGTTGTCAAGCGTTGTAATTGCTTTTAAATTTTTAATTTATCAACGCGTACAAAGTCGCGGGCACCAGCTAGTATTTTATAAAAAAAGCAAAGCTGAGTTAATAATTTTATTATTATAAAAATATTAGTTAATAATAAATTAAATATCTAATCAATTGCTTATTTATATTAATTGCAGTTAAATTAAATTTATAAGAAACACTAAGGGTCATTGTCCACGGCGGCGTAGCTTCATAGACGCGTATTCGTCATTATACGCTTAGTCTACGCCTGTTTGCAGCTTCCATACAAAACCGTACTAATCTGTCGACGGAGCGGCAACGTCGCGCTCGCGTCGCTGCATGCAGTCGTCAATGACGCCTGCCGTACCGCATGTCATACGCCGGGGAGTACATACGGCTTTGTAGGGAAGTTGCAAGCAGGCGTACACTAAGCGTATAATGACGAATACGCGTCTATGAAGCTACGCCGCCGTGGACAGTGGCCCTAAGCGTATAATGACGAATACGCGTCTATGAAGCTACGCTGCCGTGGACAGTGGCCCTAAGCGTATAATGACGAATACGCGTCTATGTAGCTACGCTGCCGTGGACAGTGGCCCTAAGCGTATAATGACGAATACGCGTCTATGTAGCTACGCCGGCGTGGACAGTGGCCCTAAGCCATTCTTTTGCACTGCAGACATTTTTAAGTGTATTGTCGTGTCCGGAGCGAACCTTTTTAAAAACTAAAACCTTTCCACCCTTTCCGTTTTAAAAATTCGCCCCCTTAAAAATTCCCAAACTCCGTTGCATATTTGATGGGGCTATATCGTGTTTTGTCGCTAATTTGACACTCAAACTTGATTTGAAACTCGTTGAGGAGCCTTCAACGAGAAGTTCTTAAAGATTTATCATGATACTAGCTGTTGCACGCGACTTCGTCCGCGTAACTTTATAAAATATAATTCATTCGTGTCTGTGAAACCATGGAAATTTAACACATACAAAATTTAAATCCAATCGGTCAAGCCGTTTAGTAGTTGACATACCGACAGCAGCGCCACCTACCGGGTCAAATTGTATTTTTAAATCACCCAGGAAATCATCGAAATAGCCATATAAAATTTCAACCCAATCGGTTCATTTTAAAATCCAATGTATTTTTTTTTTTGACGTAAAGTGACATTTTCTTTAAATAACAGATGTTTTGTATGGCGTGCCAAATTCATACTTATATTAATTTGAAGTAGGTTCTCAGTGTTTTTGTTATTCACTTTTAAAATGTCAAAAATTAAACTCAAGCCTCATTAGTATTTTCCATTTGTTAATTCCAACATTATTGTTTGATTATGACAGCAAACATTGCCTCAACAAATTGTTTCTCGTGCGGTTTTTGTGTTCCAACAACGCGTAACAACGTAAAAAGAATAATTTATGAAAATCCTTAAACTCTGCGCGACACACAAAACCAAGTGTGGATTAACAAAAACAAATGTTGTTTCAAGCAAAAAGCCTTTTTCAGAACTCGCAACTGAATTTGCCAAAAAAAAGCATTGTTTAAACAGAAGGCACACACGTAATTCTTAAGGAGATAATCCTTGAATAAAGCCCCTTATGTCTTGTGGGGCTAGAGAACTAGCGAATGTACAAATAAGCAACCTTTTTTTCTTAGCGTATCCTTACATCTCTATCAATCAATACTAATAATAAATCTGTAATAGGTATCGTATGTATATTGTATGTTCCTCCATAACTCTTAAACGAAGATAGTATAATATAAAAATTTCGTGTCACGTTGTTTGACGCCAATGAACTCCAAAACTACTGAACCGATTTTGATAAAATTTCGTAACTATGTGTAACGTGGTCCAACTTAAAAGACAGGATATATTTTATTTTAGACCCGGGCGAGGCTGGGAGCGTGTAGCTACCTAAGCAACACAGAATGGCTGAATATTCTTTGAATAAATTCATTTATACAGCCGTTATTCAAGCAATTTGGGCACAAAATAAATTGCTTTAAGCTGTATAGTAGCAACATAATAGCTGAATAGTAGCTGAATAAGCAACAAGAAGGTCATAATAGCCCATAGTGTTATAATAGCCCAAAAATCATTCAATACAGCATTTGCCTATCTTGTCAGCTCTAATACCCTTATACCAAAGCTTTAAACTGAATAATTTGAGAATTTCATACTGTTATCTGGCCTATGTGTTGCCTGGGTAATAATTAATGTAACCTGTAAGTGTAGGTATATTATGTATGTATGTTCCTCCATAACTCTCAAACGAATTAACTGATTTTAATAAATTTACAATTAAGGATGAAAATATATAATATGTGAATATTTTTCTTTTATTTGTACAAAACACGTGACATGTCTACAGACACATGTCTCATGTACAATTGTACACATGTCTAGTATAAATTGAAGTCGCTTTTAAACCTCGACACCAGACTTAAGTTTGAACAGAAGTGGCCGTAGTCGCTTGTTTAATGGCCACAAATACGAGGTTAATCTTCGCCCGCGCGGTGTGATAAGTGCTCGTCGGCGAAACGTGGAATCCTTAAAAATTGCTCTTTCGTGTCTACCTACCGCCAGTTTTGTCATATTACTCTGTACGCCGAGAAAATGGAATTTTTTCGGTTATGCCATTCTGGTTCGGGGCTGATTTAAAACTGTGACGCAAAATGCCTTGAAAATCCACAATACTCTCTTGTTAGATGTTTTAATTAAAAAGAATTGTCAATCACTCTTTTGTATAATTCTATACATACCAATATATAAACGCTGAAGTTAGTTTGTTTGTTTGGTTGGTTGTACGCGCCAATTTCAGGAACTATAGGTTCGAATCGAAAAATTATTTTTGTGTTGGATAGTCCATTTATCGAGGAAGGCTATAAGCTATAGAGAACGCGAACGAAGTCACGGGTACCAACTAGTATATACTATGTAGTTGAACCCAGCCACGCTTTGCTGTTTCTCAGTCAGCAACGTTGAAAATTATGTTATTATTATATAAAAAAAATCTGTTTCCATTGGAATTTGGGGAACTAAAGTATATAAGACTAGCTGGTGCCCGCGACTTCGTAGACGATGATAAATTAAATATATTAAAGCAATTATAACGCTTGACGCCTTGTTGCTATAACACATTGGCCAGGCGTTAGTTACAGTTTTATATTTTAGATAATCCCTCGGGAACAGTACTCTTTTCTTGGATGAAAGGTACGGTCTTGGTACCTTTCATCCAAGAAAAGGAAAGGTCTTGGACAAAGTGTCCGGTTTTATAATAAACTGCCTCAAATAATCAGAGCCTTATCTATAAATAAATTTAAATGTGTCATTAAAACTAAACTCCTCTCGAAAGGCTATTATAAAATCACTGATTATTTGAGCGACAAAGAAGCCTGGATTTAAGCTATTCGGAGTTCGTACTATGTTTTGTATTGTAAAACTATAATTGTATATATATACTTTAAGTTTGTTAATATTAAGTAATGTGTATTGTACTATTTTACATTTTAATGATGACAAAAAGAATAGTATCCTGAGTTTCTTTCGGGGTTTCTTCTCAGGATCGTCATCTTGGTTTTTTTTCCGAAACCCTGGTAAATTTAAATTTATAATGACGATCAAAAGAGTTTCTTGTAGAAACCTAATTGATAAATAAATATTTTGATTTGATTTGATTTATGTCCTTTTTGGTATCTCAGACAACGTGTATGCAAAATTTCATGGTGATCGGTTCAGTAGTTTTTGCTTGAAAGCGTAACGAACAAAAAAACTCGCATGCACATTTATAATATTAGTAAGGATGGGTTTGCTCCCTTACTAGGTAGTAAGAATGTTATTTTTTTTTTGTTTTTAATTTAAAAAAAAAATTAACATTCACATTTATAATATTAGTAAGGATATTTTCTGAATAGGCTCCCACTATGGAAGCAAATTTAAAGACGATTTTATCCTGAAGCCCCTAAGCTACAATATCGACTGTCACATAAGAAAGATGTGGGCACAAACCACACTTTCGTGTTGTAAATATAATTACTAACATAGTTTTTAAGTTTTCCTTTTTTCCCTTGTATTACTAACACTAATATGGACAAATGTCTGAAATAAATGTTATTATTATTATTATTATTACACTTCAACCGCTCGTACGAAGATATGACTAAAATAAAAAGCGACGAATATCACTTGAAACGGAACGTAAGGTTCGCAGCCATAATTCTTACCGCGAGAACAAATATGGGTATCGATTACAAAAACCCAAAGAAACCAAATAAATCAATCTAGATCGAAGACATCGAGAGAGTGTCGCACGTGGGTGGAGGGAAAAAATAAAATTTATTCCCTATTTGGTGGGGAATAGCGGGCGTCTTGCCCGCGCGCGATCAAAAACTATACAAGTCATAAGCGCTTAGCGGAATGATCTGGAATCGTAACATTATTATCGTCTCAGTCGTAGCACGACCACTGCTGGAGATAGGACTCCTCCAAAATTTTCCAATTGGACCGGTCAGAAGCAGCGTGGATCCACCGTCGACCCGCGGCCCTTATTAGGTCGTCTGTCCACCTTGTGAGTGGACGTCCTACGCTGCGCTTGCTGGTCCGTGGCCTCCACTCGAGAACCTTCCGGCCCCAGCGGCCGTCGGCTCTTCGTACTATGTGCCCTGCCCACTGCCACTTCAACTTACTGATTCGACGGCTTATCTCGGAGACTTTCGTATGTCTACGGATTCATCATCAATATTAATAATAAATCTGTAGGGGTCGGTCATGGAGTAATTTACTTTGTTTTCAGAAATATCGTGTATATAGGCCCTATAAATGATACTGAAACTAAATTGACTATTTTTAGAATTTTTTTCTGTATACATGTATGTATGTTCCTCCATCACTCTTAAACGAATTAACTGATTTTCATAAAACTTGGTAGATAAATATTTAGAAGTACGGGACACAGGATATAGGCTACTTTTTATCTTTTTTAACGCGGACGAAGTCGCGGGCAACAGCTTGTATTGAATAAGATTTAAGAAATCAGTTTATATTGTTCATTCATATTGAATAAATTTTAAGAAATTACTTTATTATGTTCATTCATATTAAATATATTTTAAGAAATTAGTTTGTTATGTTCATTCATATTGAATAAATTTTAAGAAATCAGATTATAGTTATTGTTCATTCAACTATACTAATATTATAAAGAGGAAAGATTTGATTGTTTGTTTGTTTGTATAGAATAGGCACCGAAACTACTGGACCGATTTGAAAAATTATTTTACCATTAGAAGCCGACATTATCCGTGATGAACATAGGCTACTTTTTACTGCGGGAAAATGCTTCATTCCTACGGGAAATCTAAAATAAAAGTAAATACTAGCGGCTTGGCCCGGGAGATAGCGCCATCTATCCAAAATACGGTAGATGGCGTTTTATACTTTTCTACGCGGACGAAGTCGCGAGCGCCAGCTAGGATTGAATAAATTTTAAGAAATAAGTTTATATTGTTCATTCCTAACATATTGAGGAGTGTGATTGGAATATCTCTTAAAGGCTTGTACCAACTCGAAGAGAGGGTTTCCGGTATAAATCAAGCGGCCGATGGGTAGGCAGAGGCTGAGGTGAAATGCGGTATGTAAATCCACAGGGCCACTCTCCCTAATATCGGTTGGGATGAATTATGGTTAGGATATGGTATCATCTATTGTCAGGCTGTTTTGAATCTTCGCAAAGGAGTTTTCCTTCTATTGCCCGCATTACAGTGTGCAGGGGAAAGTAGGTTATGAGGATTTATAGACATACGTTCATGGTACTGTACTCCATAAATATGGGTGATTTGAATGGCATATTATTATGTCAAATGTCTATGAAGGGATTGATTTAATTTTTATTATAACACTAGAGTATTATCCGCTTAAAAAATTAAAAAAAAACTATAAGAAATGGTTTTTTATTAATATTTTAGAGAGATTTGATATTAATTATTAACTCTATCGATTGATGCCATAAAAGTACAGTATGTTATTTTTAGTATTTTAGCTAGTTATCTATATATATTATGTAAAAATGAATGCCTAAATGTGTTGCTAAGCGCAAAACTCGACAACGGCTGGACCGATTTTAATTCTGCCTTCACTCATGGATAGAGGGACAATCGGGGAAGGTTTTTACGTAATGCACCCCGAGCGAAGCCGGGAGCGAATCGCTAGTTTTTAATATTATAAAGAGAGAAAACACGCAAAATGTTTGTAATGAATTAACACAAAAATTACTGCATCGATTTAAAAATATATTTCTATAGAAAAAGCTACATTATCAGCGAGTAACATAGGCTATATTTTATAAAGTTACGTGAGCGAAGTCGCGTGCAACAGCTAGTAACTCTATAAGTGTAACGATCAAGTGACGTTTCTTGTGACGTTTCTCGATCACCAAAGAAGTTTCATACACGCGTAAAGTGTACACGCGCATTATTTATTCATTTATTTATTATATTTTCAAATAAGGTAGACGTCAACATTAATCTTAGCTCATCGCTTTCATTATGTACAAGATACGAGACAGTTACAAGAAACAAATTGCCACCAGTAGGTACAGTCGGCGCAATAAAAAAATATTCATTTCTCATTCACACCCGATGTCATATTACGGTTCACACAACAATAAAAGTCACACTGATTATGATTTAGCATACATGCGCATCATTGTACCCTTTCTTTCGACCACCACTTTTAAATGAACCTCCAAGGTGTTGCCAAATGCCCCTGCTTCGTCTACGAAGCAATACATCCTGGGAGGTGAGGAAGATCAAAATATGTTGGTGATGCAGCGCTTGGTTCTCAAGCAAACTTAAGGTCTGCAGTCGTTTTGAACTTTAATGAGTTGTAATAAAGATGATTTTTGAATGAATCCCTATATAGTGTAGTTTGCAGTTCGAGTCACGTAGTCCATTGAGTATTCATGATTACGACTCCGTGGAAGGCTATGAGTAATTTTGCGGCGTTTTGAGTAGGTACGTATTTGTTTTATGTTGAGTTTCTCGTGAAATAGCACTTCAGGTGATTTTTGGGTCACAAAAAAGTTTTAGTGTTGATTATTTATTTATGGAGCTTTTTGTGGCTCCATCGCTGTTAAAATAGTAGTAAATAATAGTTTGTGATCGCGACTTCGTTCGTGTTTAATAATGTAACACTTGAGAAAATATCTGACATCTATATCTCTGTGGCAGTGGCGCTCTATTTTATAAAAATTATTAGATAATCCCTCGAAAACCGAAATTTTCAACTGACTTCCAAAAAAGGAGGTTCTAATTCGCTCATAAGTTTCGACTGGATGAAACTTCCCGTGTGGTCCCATTTAAATTTGGTCCAGTTCTGACAATGTAATCCATGAGAAAATGGTTTGAAGTTCATTTTTTTTTGTTAAAAAGAGTTATATCCAAATCTGTTCACCGTTTTTGCGTGAAATAGTAACAAAAATCCATCCATGTAGCAATTGCCTCACAAATTATTGCATTTATAATATTTATTTATTTATTATAATAATTATGAGTAAGTATCATACACCTACTTGAACTTACTTAACTTGGTACCTATATATTTTTGCAAAGTAAAATAGGTTTCTTTATTTAATACAAGATACAAAAGTTGCTAAAAATATCTAATACATTTCCATTACATTTCGGCTTAGAAATCGTTTGAAAGCAAATCTCGTCAAATAATAACTTTTTTATCCGCCCTCCGTCCCTCCATTACATAATACGCAACGATCAAATAAATCACTTACCATAACAGCGGCATGTATGGTCTCATACATACAAAAGTGAAAAAATGTTTGTATGGTATTTCAATACACCTCAGTTCAGTATTCTGCTGGCGACTATTTATTTAGGCGGGGTATTTTGTTTGTGGTCCTATTTATAAGTTATGAGCGATTTTGAATTTAAATAATAAAAAAACAGCCGAGGCAAGGCATAAATTGGGAAGCCAGCATAACAGATAAATAAATATTTAGATTTTGATTTGATTTTGTGTTTCAATTGGTGAATAAGAGCTGGTACACACTAGGCGTTTTGAAGTGCGCGTTTTGAGAACTGTAAAGTTCTTAGAACATCATAATTCTTAAAGCGCGCGCTTCAAAACGCCTACTAGTGTGTACCAGCTCTAAGTAACCCCTTTCTGATTCCACACCCTAACAAGATTATATTTTAACTAGCTGGTGCTCGCGACTTCGTCCGCGTAGAAAAGTATAAAACGCCATCTACCAGATTTTGGATAGATGGCGCTATCTCCCGGGCCAAGCCGCTAGTATTTCCTTTTATTTTAGATTTCCCTTAGGAATGAAGCATTTTCCCGCAGTAAAAAGTAGCCTATGTTCATCGCGGATAATGCCGGCTTCTAATCGTAAAAGAATTTTTCAAATCGGTCCAGTAGTTTCTATTCTATACAAACAAACAAACAAACAATCAAATCTTTCCTCTTTATAATATTAGTAAGTAAATAGATTTAAGGTAAAAACGCGTCACCACAAAAATCACGCTACCGCTTGTGAATTAAGGCAACCATCGATACGTTTCGGTTAGCCCCGGGCGACAATAAATACGGGAATGTCCGCGCCTAACCAAACTGTTTGGCCAACGCGACTAGAATCGGCAAGCGTGTTTGTTTGTAGGGCCTTTTAAAACCTCCTTCGTTTTGAATATCAATATTTTCCACCATTATTTCGAAAGCGTAAAAGCCTTTTATTCTAAAATATAAAATAAAAAACGCCAAAACACGTAAAATATCTTTCTAAAACGTAATCTAAAGGAAATAATTACTTTTTTTTCAGAGATATAGTATTTGTAGGCTCTATACATGATACTGAAACTAAATTGACCATTTTTAGAATTTTTTTCTGTTTGTGTGTATATATGTTCACACTTTTACGAATTAATTGATTTTCACGAAAATTGGTGGCTAAACATCTATACGTACAGGATACAGGAAAGGCTATTTTTTCTTTTTCAACGCGAACGAAGTCGCGGGTACCAGCTAGTCTATACTAATATTATAAAGAGGAAAGATTATTTTTTTGTTTGTTTGTATTGAATATGCTCCGAAACTACTGGACCGATTTGAAAAAATTCTTTTACTATTAGAAGCAGACATTATCCGTGATGAACATAGGCTACTTTTTACCGCGGGAAAATGCTTCATTGCTACGGAAAATCTAAAATAAAAGTAAATAGTAGCAGCTTGGCCCGGAAGATAGCGCCGTCTATCCAAAATACGGTAGATGGCGTTTTATACTTTTCTACGCGGACGAAGTCGCGAGCACCAGCTAGTAAAATATAAATCTTGAATAATAGGAAAAAGGTTTTCCTTAACTAATATTTTAAATATACTTAAGTAGTTATCATTTAACGAAATACATCCTAAATGCATCGACGAATGTAAACAGGCTCTAACGCTTACAAGTTATTTTCACCGACCCATTTATCCTGACAATGGTCCGTTCGGGGTGAGAAAAGGTTGCTTTGTAAATCTAAACACGTACCAAATACAACCGTGTCACATTAAAAATGTCTATACTTCTATACTAATATTATAAAGAGGAAAGATTTGATTGTTTGTATAGAATAGGCTCCGAAACTAGTGGACCGATTTGAAAAATTCTTTTACCATTAGAAGCCGACATTATCCGTGATGAACATAGGCTACTTTTTACCGCGGGAAAATGCTTCATTTCTACGGGAAATCTAAAATAAAAGTAAAGACTAGCGGCTTGGCCCAGGATACATTTGACAGCGCCATCTATCTAGAATCAGGTGAAGCGACTAACTTGACAACTGCTTGGTAATAGTTTTAGCGATCCGCTCCACGGTAGATGGCGTTTTATACTTTTCAACGCGGACGAAGTCGCGAGCACCAGCTAGTATATAATAAAATTCTATATTAAAATGTATAGAATGCATGACGACGCGTTTGGTCTAGTGGCTATTAACCAAACAGTCGCGGGTTCGAATCCCGCTAGGGACAAATGTTTATGTCTTAATATTTACCTTAATTTTTTTTTTAATAAAATAATAAATTAATTAATAGTACTGCAAATATTAATCTCAATTTTATTAAGATTTATAACTTTTCTTATATGTATAAAACTTAGAACCCTAATTCCAGTTTCGGTAGTATTTTCCTTATTATATTTTTGTCAGGCGTTATAATATTTTTATTTTTCAACGTGGACTTTTTTATATTAACTTTTCAAGTTGAATATAAAAATAAAAAAAAATATTGGGAATACTTAGTAAACCTGAATATACTGCATTTCAGAAAAATAAATAAAAATGTCCGCCCGTTGAACTTCTAAGTTCAAAGTTGAGCTTTAAGAATCACATTTTTTTCTAACTGCGTTAAGTATATTTTATTTTTCAAAAATCGCGGACACACTATACTTTAATATAAAATTAAAAAAAAAATTCAAAATACTCAGTGAACCTATTAATATACTGGATTGCAGGAAAAGAATAAAAATGCCCGCCCGTTGAACTTCGAAGTGCAAAGTTGAACTTGAAAATCACAAATTTTCCAACTTAAAAACGTAAACGAATTCATTGTGATGAATTAAAGATGTTTAAAAAGTTTCCAATCGAGAAGAAGTTGCGACCGCTGAAATATTAACAATTTAATATGAACTTTTAATATATTTAGATGGTAAAAGTTGAGGGTACTTCGTCGAGAACTTGTTACTGACAAGATAAATAGTTTGCAACGACTTCGTACAAGATTTTGTTGCAATACTTTTTGTCATTATTTACGTATGTATTGAATCAATCAATATATTAATAATAAATCTGTAAGTGTATGGGGTCGGTCATGGAGTAATTTCCTTTGTTTTCAGAAATATCGTGTATAAGTATATAGGCTCTATACATGACAGTGAAACTAAATTGACGATTTTTAGAATTTATTTCTGTATGTATGTATGTTCCTCCATAACTCTTAAACGAATTAACTGATTTTCATGAAACTTGGTAGATAAACATTTAAAGGTACAGGACACATAATAGGCTATTTTTTCTTTTCTAACGCGGACGAAGTCGCGAGCACCAGCTAGTCATTAATATACAGAATACAATAAGTCAGATATAAGATATGTTATATAAACATTAATAACTAGCTGGTGCTCGCGACTTCGTCCGCGTTGAAAAGAATAAAACGCCATCTATCGTGGAATATCACCAAGCAGTTGTCAAGTACTTAATTTTACTTAAGTATTTTATTTTATTTTAGATTTCCCGTAGGAATGAAGCATTTTCCCGCGGTAAAAAGTATCCTATGTTCATCACGGATAATGTCGGCTTCTAATGGTAAAATATTTTTTCAAATCGGTCCACTAGTTTCGGAGCCTATTCTATACAAACAAACAAACATATCTTTCCTCTTTTTAATATTAGTATAGATAATAGATAAGTTTTTTTATATTCTTGTGTGTGTGTCCGTGTAAAAACGAGACATTATATTCGGTCATGTAAGTGAGGGGAGGGACGACCAGAAACACATAAAAATCCTACGTGACCCGTTGGACACACCGTCCACAGAGTACTCTACTGACACAGAGGCCACAGAGTACTGATCACACAATCATTATGTTTTGTTCCTCATTGAGTTTTCCTTGATATTTTATTTATCTATACTAATATCATAAAGAGGAAAGATTTGATTGTTTGTTTGTTTGTATTGAATAGGCTCCAAAACTACTGGACCGATTTGAAAAATTCTTTTACCATTAGAAGCTGATATTATCCGTGATGATCATAGGTTACTTTTTACCGCGAGAAAATGCTTCATTCCTACGGGAACACGGGTAATAGAACAACGGATACTAAGCTGTCACTGGTGTCACTTTCCGATTTTGACACCGGCGCGTCGGTGCCATGTACTAGTAGCGTCAGCCTTGTCCTAGTAGTTGTAATATAATATGTCAATGAGTCAATAAGTGGAAATTTTTCTATAAGTGGAAATTTTTTATTAGGTTAAGTTTGTTTACTCACCACTATTATTAAGTAATTATACCTGTAAAATTCCCTAAAATAAAATAAATAAATAAAATAAATAAGTACGTTATACGTCCGCCATTTTTAATGACTCGCAAGTGTTGCGTTATTTATATTTCAACATTACTCTGTACTCCCAAGGGACATCTTTGATATAGGTAACACCGTTGTATTAAGATTTATTCTGTACTGGGGCCATTCTGTTTTATCTCGTTCTCTTGCTAAGCGTTGTATACAAAAGTAAAATATTTTGGCTATCATCTATACTTAATAAATAAAATTCAAGTGTTTGTTATTTACTGAATGTATAACAAATTATACAGGATACTTTTTTTTATATGTATCATTCCCTTACTAACATTATAAATGAGAAAGTTTGTATAGATTTTTGTTATTACTCTTTCACGCAGAAACTACTGAATGGATTTCGATGAAACTTTACAATAGTATAACTTATACATCAGAATAAGCATAGGCTATCAATCATCATCAATACTAATAATAAAAATGTACGTGTAGGTATGTATGTATGTTCCTCCATAACTTTTAAACGAATTAACTGATTTTCAAGAAACTTGGTAGATAAACATTTAGACGTACAGGACACAGGACCTACATTTTCAACGCGGACGAAGTCGCGGGCGCTAGCTATAAGTAAGAAAAAAAAAGGAAAAGAAAAAAGATATTTCGTCGTCACAGCGATAACGATGTCCGGCGTTACCACTCATATATTATTTTCCTTTCAACGCCATCGAAGTCGCGGGCACCAGCTAGTATAATTTATTTACAAGCAAAGTCTACTTTCATGATACACATTCAAGAGCCTTGTGAAAATTTTCTATGACCAACTACTCACATAGCAAAGTATGTCTAGAAAGAATGAATTTCCAGAGGAAATCCAGTAATCCGGCGTCGACAGTTTCATGATATGGGCATAAAGACGGACGGACGGACGTGCCGTATCCGAGTATCACGTATTTTTACCAAACGTCGGTCCTACTGGAAATTCTATAGTGAAAAGCTTAGGCGGATTTCCTATTATTGTTGACTTGGACATCAGACATCATGGTAATGTTTTATTTTATAATAGAAATCTATATGTATGTATATATATATATCAATCAATACTACTAATAAATCTGTAAGTGTATATACAATACACTTACAGATTTATTAGTAGTATTGATTATGTATGTCCTCCATAACTCTTAAACGTATTAACTGATTTTCACGAAACTTGGTAGATAAACATTTAGACGTACGGGACACGGGATAGACCACTTTCTTCTTTTTCAACGCGGATGAAGTCGCGGGCACCACCTAGTATTATTATAAACTGCTAAGCTGCCGTAGTCCTTGTAGCTACGGTAGCAGCTACGTCGTAGTAGCTGCGTCGTAACAGCTACGCCGTAACAGCTACGCCGTAACAGCTACGCCGTGTAGCTACGCTGTAGTAGCTACGCTCTAGTAGCTACATCGTAACAGCTACGCCGTGTAGCTACGCTGTAGTAGCTACGCCTTAGTTGCTACGCCGTAGTAGCTGCGCTGTAGTAGCTACGTCGTAGTAGTTACGCCGTGGTATCTATTCCGTAGAAGATACCTCGTAGGCTATCGTAACTATCGTGCCCGCGACTTCGCCCGCGTTAAAAGTAAGGGATGTGTAGCGCCTGACTAAATGTGTAAAGCAATATAACGCCTGACATCTTTGCTGTTATAAAATTTTCAACGGTTGTATCTTTATTTTTTGTAGATAGCTGGTGCACGCGACTTCGCCCGCATGAAAATTATATACTAAAACCTTGAATCACTCTATCTATTTATAAAAACCGCATCAAAATACGTTGAGTAGGTTTAAAGATCTGAGCAAAGATAGGGACAGACAGACGGGAAGCGACTTTGTTTTATACTTTGTAGTGATTACTATATTATTTGGAAGCCATTGAATGCGAAATCTTACTTGACCTTAATTCCATAGTTAAACGATGTGTAAATCAAACGATAGTGTCCAAATTGGGTAGATTTAATTAAGATAATGATTTGCTTGGCTTATCTAATGAATTGATCAAATAAAACACCCTACAATGGCGGTTTACTAAGAACTTTCTGAAACTTCAGAGATATTCTAAAATATTCAAAAAAATAGAACGTAACTATAACGCATAATATAACGTATTCGTGTGACAATACTGATTTTATACCTCTTATTGTATGAATTATGAATTAGATGGACAAAAAAATTTTTTTAGGTCAAATGTGTTGACTTTTCTTTATTAAATCAAAATAAAAGAAAAGAAAAATAATAGTATTATTATTGTCATTTGTGAAATTATGTGGGAGAGCCATATATAAGGCCAAGTAGGTATATTTGAAATCGGTTTTTAAGGAGTAAAAAAAATACTCACAAGTCATGCTTTGACGAGAAATTTAAAATCAGTTTAAAACTGAATAAGTTGAACGTTTTAGTTTAGCCGCATGCGAAATATTCATTAATAACAATTCCTTTGTTAAAATATTTATGCTAATGTGACGGCAAATAATTCCTTCAGCATGACAAATGGCATTCAACTGCCCACAATTACATGTTGTTTTCGCTTTACAAAGGTAAAATCTAAAAACCTCTAAATGCCATTCGTATATGTTAATGTTAAAGTTTTGTAGACAGTATCATTAATTATTTTAAGTATTTTTTTTTAAATAATTAGTTAGTTTATAAGGTTTTATAGGGTTATAGTATGATCAGGCGGTTGGGCAGGAGAAGGCGGGCATATCTAGCACGTCTTCAAATGTCCTAGGGGACCTGCACGCACAGCTGGCTAGCTGTGTGTGCCTGCACAAGGCTCCCCCGTCTGGGGATTGCTCCGGTGTCTCCGGGCAATCCCCCATTGGCGTCAGCCTAGCCAGTAATGGCTAGGCAGCCCTGGGGGTGGATCGGAGTTGTTGCCTCGGCAGAGCCCGGTCCACCCCCGCACAAAGGGCAAAGGAGGCACCGGGGAGTTTTAGTGTGTAGTGGTCGGGGCCCGCTATGACTAACATAGTGCTGTGCGCCGGCTGACCCCCACATACCCCTACCGTCTAGCCAGCGGTAGACGGCGGATAGGTTTGTTTTTTAGATATCGCACCTTCGACAAGACAAGGGCGTAAGTTACATTTTTTAAAATATAAGCAGAAATGTCTTAAAAACATTGTTAAATTTAAAAAAAAAATTTACAGGACTATGTGGCCTATTTGATGAAGAATTGTTTATAAGCAGAAGAATATGATATTCAATGTAAAAAAATTAACTTTAAATGGCTCTCCTGCAATATTACAAAAAGTGCAGTTATGCCCTTGTCTTGCCGAAGGTGCGATAATATATATTTCTCTTTTAATTTTAAATGTACATAGCTTTGTACATTTAAATTTAATTTCTGCACGATAGTTGCACCTTAGTTTGCTGAAAGAACAAGAAAAGCAAATAAAATTCTATTGGGTGAAGGCCCATGTAGGGATCGGGGGAAATGAGAAGGCGGACTTTTTGGCAAAAGAAGCAGCTCAAAAACTTAAAAAGTCTGCAGACTACGGTGCGTGCCCGCTGTCGTTTATCAGAAAACAAAACAGAAACGATACAGTGCAAATATGGAATAACAGATATATGGAGGGCGACACTGCTGGCACAACAAAATTATTCTTCCCGGACGTTATAACGGCAAATAAAATAATCTGTAAAATAAAATTAACACCTGCATTGGTTCAGATTCTAACCGGCCATGGAGGTTTCGGGCAGTACCTATACCGCTTCAAAAGGAAGAACACACTAGACTGCCCATGCGAGCCTGGGGTAGAAGAAACAGTGGAACATCTACTCCTCGACTGCCCCAGATTCGCATTACTTAAATTGAACCTAGAGATGAAAATCGAAAGAGATTTGGACAGAAACTGCCTCGCAGAGCTATTAGCCGACAAGACCTGCACTAAGGCATTTATTGCTTATTGCGAAAAAGTAGCAAGTGTGACTGCAAGAGCGAACGGCTCGACTAGTCATGCGAACTAATATAAACTAATATAATAACTATATTAAGGAGCATAATAAGGCTGGTCGAGTCGCTCGAACTTTTGGCTTCAAATAATGAAATAAAATGTATATGTATGTATATGTATGCGTATATATGTGCGTATATATGTGTATATATTATAATATCATAATAAACATATGTGTTCTATATATGTATAATATATATATGTGAGCAAAAAAAAAAAAAAAACATAGAAGTGTGTATTATTAAATTTTCAGGAAAAAAAGAAAAAATGGCCGATTAGTACTCTGTACCATTGTACAGCCGTATCAAACTCTATAGAGCAAGTGAACTTAGTTCGTTTACTCTACTAGCTACATAAGGTCTCTGATCCATCTCAGAGGAACCCTAGCCGGTAGGACAATAAAAAAAAAAAAAAAAATTCTGCACGATTATGTTACTGAAAATAAATTATTTTAAGTAGTTTTTTTTTTTTTTAAATATGCACATAGTAAAATAAAAAATTAATATCCTAACAAATATAAATAATATTCAGAGCAATATAACGCGTGACATCTTTATGCTTTGCCAGGCGTTGGATTTTAAGTTTTAGATGATCCCTCGGGAATCTAACGTTTTTCCAGGATAGAAAGTATCCTATATGTTAATCCAGGTAATTAAGTGTATGGGTACCACATATAATTCAAATCCGTCGAGCCGTTTATGCTTGAAAGACAAACATGTATATATCCATACACATTTTGCTATTGTAAAATAAGTGTAGATTTTGTAAATAAAAATGTATTTCTTCTTTTACTAAGTGTGTAAAAAGCCTATGTTACTTGCTAACAATGTCGCTTTCTAAGTACAGCTGAATATTTTTTTTAAAAATACAATTTTTTTCTCTTTACAATATTATTATTAGTATAGACAGCTGTAGATTTTGTAATTACAAAGTGTTTCTTCTTTTGCTTGTTTAGTTTTGAATAAAAAACTATCTACTTAACTTAAACTTTAAGTGAGCTTAACTCGATGTTAGCATTTAAATCGAAAACCTCTAAGTGTGGTTTATCTTGGTCCTAGAATTAAGTATTTAAAAGTTAAAATTACTTTGCCAGGCCTTACTTATTCTTATTGCTCGAGAAAATTCTAACGGTCGTCGTTGAAATGAAACGACGGACCCTGTTGCAGACACACACATTAATGGGTCAGTGATAAAGATGTCTGATATTATCTCAGGAGTTATAGTTTTCACTTTTCAACGCGGACGAAGTCACGGTCAACAGCTAGTCTTTCGTAATATCAAAACGTCATGTTATAAGTGAATCGAATTGTAATCGAAACAAGAAACAGTAAAATGTCACGAGTTGGAACATAAAACGTAGCTAGCAGATGAAATTTGAAAGTTTTCCCCTCCAAAAATATGCGTTAGATCCGCTATCTCGAGCATTTAGCTCTAAAGGTTGCGACTTCCTATCACACCGTAACGTAATTCATTATAGTGGAATTCGAAATTCGACCAATAACATCTATATTGACGTCATAAAGAGAAGGTTTGCTTTAAACTCAAAAACTACTGGACTAATTTAGAAAATTCTTTCAATTATAGAAAGCTACCTTATCAGCGAGTAACATAGGCTATGTCAATCAATCATCAATACTAATAATAAATCTGTAAGTGTAGGTATTGTATGTATGTATGTTCCTTCATAACTCTTAAACGAATTAACTGATTTTCATGAAACTTGGTAGATAAACATTTAGACGTGCAGGACACAGGATAGCCTACTTTTTTCTTTTTCAACGCAGATGAAGTCGCGGGCGCCAGCTAGTTTTATAATAAAGTTGGCGGACGACGTAGCATGCAACAGCTAGTATATGTATAACAATGTAAAATTGGTTTTTGTACGCTAGCAAAACTCTGGAATGGGTAGACCAATTTTTAATTCGATTTTCACATTATCGTAAGTTTATGATTGTACACGCCAAACTTGGCAGGAGACATGACTGCCAATTCAAACTAATAAACTGGTTCACATTGACCCATGTTACTTGTAAATAAATCATTAATTGAATTTAAAAAAACGACGTAGCACGGTGTGATAGACGGCCAAGAAGACAAGACAGAGAAAGAGATAAAACTTAGTGGCGTATTAAAAACTTCTTTAATGGATTTTTTGTGTTCCCCAAGGAAATGGTTTTTGAAAACTTTTTCGAATAAAATATGCAATTTTCAAGATTTGTTACTAGCACTTTTTAGATTTAACTCTTGAATCATTTGGCTACCGTCGACTATCAACACAAGCAATGCCTTAGTTGCTGCAAGTATACTGTCGACCTTTAGTAAGGGTAGGGTAAAGATAAGGGGAAGGTATAGGTAAATGGACTGTTACGTAGGTCTATGTTCTTGTACTACAAACACACATCATAGAGATATCCACATCATCAATACTAATAATAAATGTGTAGGGGTCGGTCAAGGAGTAATTTAGTTTGTTATCAGAAATATCGTGTATATAGGCTCTATACATGATACTGAAACTAAATTGACCATTTTTAGAATTTTTTTTGTATGTATGTATGTATGTACTTTTTATCTTTTTTAACGCGGACGAAGTCGCAGGCAACAGCTAGTTATCATATAAAATTAAGTTACTCAACTAACACCTAATGTTATCTAACTTAATTATTACATTAATATATTACTCGACGTAAGGGTCGAGTCTCTATTAAGGGGAGAACACTTTGTTATTGTGTTCTTTAAATAATATACATAGTATCCATAATTAGTTGCTTAGTGTGAAACTAGATGGTGCTGTGTGGAATGTGTTAAAAAAATCCCAATAGGACCGCTCAGAAGCAGTGACATGAGCACTTGAAATAAAATGTCTGTTGTGAAAATTGAGTTCAGATTTCACTACTTCCATTTGTATAAATGAAATTGGATTTCCTCCATATTGCTTTCGAGTAGGTCTATATTTAAAATACTGTTCATAGGGAGTATTATGAGCAGAGTTTTATAGGTCAACTGTTTCATAGCGTTTCATATTTGACCCGGCAAAACTTAGGGTTCAAGTCCATCGGAGCGGATCGAAAGACATTATGTGCCAGTACACAATGGTTGATGAAAAAAGTTTTACACAAAAGCGCCCCATACTGAAGAATGCTGAATTGACTTTGTGTTTTTTTGTGCGCCTGCCTATTAAAATATTTATGAAGATTTCCTTACAGTTTGTATGAAAAAATCTAGACCGTGAACGAATTGTGAAAATTTAGGACAAATAAGTTGATAGTAGATCGCTGCCATCACATATTATTATACAAACATCACATACTATTTGAGGATATAATTATTTATTTTAAGAGTTACAGCACCATCTAATATCAACAACCGTATGTTACGGTCTTTTTCGGATAGATGGCGCCAATACGTAATAAAAACATGCTAACGTTATTTGTCTTAGAGAAACCAACATTCATGGATGTAAATTTTTAGTTAGCTCTCAACACAATTGCTCTTTTTTAATACAAGTAGTTGTCATTGGACTGGCCTTTCATGTATCTTTCATATCTTATATTATATACGCAATGAACTATAAGTATAATAATATTTAATAAACATCTCTAATAAAAAAATATATAAAACCTATTTGGCGGATACAGGTTATCTTGACCTGTTTACCTTGATGGGATAAAATGATAAATTTTTCACATTAACATGAAAGTAGGCTCTTCTGTTTGTATGTAACGTATTGTTTAAATACTTTCATAATTATTTATTTATTAATATTTAAAGAATTAACATTGAATAATTATTTCTTTTACTAAAATTCAAAACAAAACAGTCGTTCAGTTGACTCAGTTTGATTTTATTATGGATATTATTTTAACCTAACATTTGAAAATTAATATCCAAAATGATACATTACAATAAATATTACTATGTAATACATGGTTTAGAGTCGTTTTAAAACGAAATTATTTCACGTGTAAATGACTACGTCATTTAATTTTAAACAACATGCGAAACAAAAACATGTTACCGTGGCATACTAAGTCACACTAAAAATAATAATAAATATACAAATAAACTGATCTTAATATATAAATAAATAAGCCATTTATCTTGCTTTTACAAAGTTTAATTACATTGTGAAGTAGCTACAATTTGAAACTTGAAAAAATATATACAATCATTTGTTTAGTAGGTTAGTTAGTTAGGTCTTAATATACATATATTTCGTTCTTATTTTTTCCCCTCCGACATCGCCCTAGTTCGCGTGTAGCCTTACAAGATCATGCGACATCTCTTGTATTCAGATGTTGACATTCAATGCAATATGCAATATCGTCTCTTTGCATTTTTTTTTTAATTTGCCCGTACGAAGTTTTTATAAACATTTAGTTATTGCCCGCGGTTTTGTCTGCATGGATGTTATTCACATAGTTTGAGATCATCTCGTGCCCATTTCTTTATTATTATTTCTTTAAGAATGGTTATTTCAGAAAATCTTAATCTAAATCATTTATAGGTATAAATATTTTAGCCCTATATTTGTCTGTACTTACCTCGACTAAATATTTTTAATCCACTCCAAAGATTTTGTACGGCTTTGTCTAATTTAAAGAGGGATAAACGAATATATTTTGTATAAATAATACATCTCAGGCAAAGTCGGGAGCAGGTCGCTAGTTGTAAATTGTAATACGTAAATTGATTTAGTTTTAAATGTATCTAATTATCATTTAGGTTGCCAAATACATCCTAGTCTGCGAATATAATAATATAATTATAATTGTCTATACTAATATTAGGAAAGATTTGTTATTTCATCTATAGAAAGCTACATTGCCATGAGTTACCTAATATAGGCTATATTTAAAAAAGTTACGCTTACGAAGTCGCGTGCAACAGCTAGTATCTTTCTGCGATTGTATTCTAAGCAAAAAAGGGGCGCGGACGAAGTCGAAGGCAAAAGCTAGTATTGTAATATCTATGGACTGTCCCTATAATTACAAAGCAACATGTTGGCCTTAGTTATGAAGTGGGCTTGGCTTTGTGTCAAATTGCTCTAAACTCCGTAAGACAGAGCCCGTAGAGCAGGCATGTCAAAGCCGCGGGCCGCATACGGCCCTCAAGTCATCTCAAGACGGCCCGCGACCAGAATTTGTCTAGCGAGGATTTTAGACGGCATTCGATGCCGCTTCGTATTTTTCAAATTTAGTAATACCTATTTATGCGAACAGATCGCTGCTTAAAAACTATAGGGCCACAAATGAAAATTACACTTTCTACAGGAGAGCTAATCGAAAAATAAATAAATTATATATACACTTGCTAAATCTTATATGGCCCTTTAGAAAAATTCACAGATTTCGTGCCTCACACGACTATTGAGCTCATTGGTGCAGTATTCGAAATTATGTTTTCTGACTAACCCTTATGTTTTTTGACTTTAGCTACAAGGCAAACCCTTAACCCGATCGTCTTTATTTTAGGCTCAAATTGTAGTTGACTAAATTGTCCAGAGGAGCTTTTCTCAAATTTTTGATATCATTCTTCGTTTCCAAAATATCGAGCGCCAAAATCAAAAATTCGGAAAAAAGTTCAAATTTTATTCACTATTTCGGCCATAACTTTTTTCGTTTTTGAATTTTTCGAAAAATTCTTTTTGCACCTTACAGCTCTCATGAATACGAGTCTTTTGAGTTCTTTTTGAATGTCATATCTTCACAAATCTCCGAGATATAAGGGGATCGCACTTTTTCGTGAAATCGATTCCCATACTGAAGCGAACGAAAAGACATTTCCAATGTTAAAATCAGTTTGACAGCCCTGGACGGGCTATAGATAGATTGTTGAAGATACAATGCTGTTAGTTATAATATTGCGAACCGATAGAGCGAAGTGCATTCGCGGTTGTATAAAGGTGTCAAACGCAGCGCATGTGGTTTCCGGCGGCCATCTTGGAACGTTTGCTTCACTTAATTGCACTTAAGTATGTGCAGCTTAGAGTATACTAAGGGCCGGTATTTCAGTCTTTACTTAAGTCTTACACTTAACTTGCTTGCAACAGCTACTAATATTATAAGAGAGACAAACTCAAAATCTACTGGCAAGTAAAATAGGCTATATTTTATTAAGTAACGCGGACAAAGTCACGTGCAACAGCTACCTACCCCTACTAATATTATAAATCTGACAAAAAGTAAATTGTCAATAAAAAATTATAATAGATACAAGCAGAATTACGAGAAATCTGTTTAAATCTTTGTAATTACGATTTGAAGGGTAGATAAAACCAATAATATATAAATGGTTAACATTATTAGTAGATCTAGTATTGGTAACAGATTTATCTAGTATCATTAACCGAATCGCTATCGTCTCTGTAAAAATAGGGATTGCATATATGAGAATGAGTCACCTCATACTCGCGAGTCATGAGTTAGTTCTCTTAAAATAATTATTAAATTGCTGCATGAAACTCTTTGAAGAATGACCAAGACTCATTATTTTATATTTAGAATCAATTTACACGATAAATAATTTTAAATGTTTCACATTAAAAACAAATAACCTCAAACTTCATATAATGACGATTTAAGTACTCAAGAGTTTTCCTTTCCTATAAATAAATTATAAAATGGACCAGTTATATATATATTTGCACGTTACGTTATAAATATCTTCAAAGTGTTCGTTTTTTGAATTTTTTGACATTACTTAAAACAGCTAAAACAATTTTGATGGATCATTTTGTGTATTTAATACTGTCCAGAAATTGATTCAGTTAATATTACCGAGGTAGCTCAAAAAGGAAATCTTTGCATTTGCATCAAACAAAATTGGTACATCACTAATAAATAGAAGCGTGTCCCAAGAGATTTACAATTTGTATTGGCTCGTTGTTTAATTGGGTTGACCTCGAATAGGGGGATAACAAATGATAATTCGATTTTCGTCCACATTAAGAGCCTCATTCGTAGTTTTTAGCTAAAAAGCGCAAACTAATACGTTAGAGTTTTGTTGAAACGCGACTCAGAACTTGTCTGTACTAATCAATCAATTAATACTAATAATAAATTTGTAAGTGTATGTATGTTCCTCCATAACTCTTAACGAATTTACTGATTTTTAAACTGATAAACGAATTTACTGATTATAAACTTGTTAGCTAAACATTTAGACGTACGGGACACAAGATAGGGGTTACTCTTTCTTTTTCAATGCAGACGAAGTCGCGGGCGCCACCTAGTAATATTATAAAGAGGAAAGATTGGATTGTTTGCATTGAAAGGGCTCCGAAACATTTTCATTGTTGGGAAGCTATATTATCAGCAAGTAACATAGCACATCTATACTAATATTATAAAGAGGAAAGATTTGTTTGTTTGTTTGTATAGAATAGACTCCGAAACTACTGGACCGATTTGAAAAATTCTTTTACCATTAGAAGCCGACATTATCCGTGATGAACAAAGTCTACTTTTTACCGCGGGAAAATGCTTCATTCCTACGGGAAATCTAAAGTAAAAGTAAATACTAGCGGCTTGGCCCGGGAGATAGCGCCATCTATCCAAATCAGGTGAAACCTCTCAGAGATATAATATTTCGATGGGTAAAAAGACTAACATGACAACTGCTTGGTGATATTCCACGGAAGTCGCATGCACCAGCTATAGTAAATGTAATTCAATTTTCGTCTACATTACCTAAAAGCCTAATTCGTGGCTTTTTAGCTTAAGAAGCGCAAACTAATACGTTAGAGTTTCGTTTTTAAAGTGACGCAGAACTGGTGATAAATAATTTTTTGTTTCCTATCCGGTAATGTATCGGTTCGCGTATAACTAAATTTGTACGGGCATAATTTTGTACAAATTCCACTAGGTACACTCGGGGACAAAACGTTCTGTTTCGTCCGGAACAATTAGGCAGGTCGAATTCACCCGGGTCAACTGCGACCGGATAAAATAGACGCGTCCGATACTGCAGTGGCACGGTAAATGACCCAATTTGGACCGGCCCGAATAAACGGGCATTACCCGGATAGTTTTAGTCGAATTTATTGTACTGAATACTCAGTTAATTTTGGCTGAGTGTACTTATTTGTAAGCGCGGAATGCATTGGCTAAATTGGCTTCTGAGAATGTGTTGCAATTCAACAAATTAAATTAAATTGTTTTGTGTATATCGGTTTTAACATGAATTATCGAAATTTTTAGAATAGTATAGAACAGAATAATGTTTTATTTGTAGTAAAGGACATTTAAGAGCATACATAGGTAACATATATAAAGACCAGCACAAACGTCCCCTGCCACAAAACGACAAAATCTAAATGCTCTTACGAGGAGTTTACTCTTTACGAATCGATATACTATATAAAGCTACTTACTATATACGTGCTAATCTCAGGAACTACTGGTTCGAATTGATAGTCCATTTATCGAAGAAGGTTATAGGGTTAAGTCGCGGACACCAGCTAGTATAGTATATAAAACCGTGGTATGAAAATTTATGGGAGTAAAATCAAAATTTTTACACGAATGCGTTGTGTTATGTGTGTCGGAGCTGACACACATTTTTTTTTAATGTTAAGATCGACCGACAGGCTGTCGGTCTTAAAATTAAAAATACCAAAAAAATACCATATACCACCAAATCAATCGAACCTATAAAATTTAGTGATATCCTTTCGTTAACTAGAAAATTTGGAAAAAAATCAAGAACCTTCTCAGTCATCAACCTATCTTACATCTTATAAGGCTTTAAAATTTAAAGAAAATCTAATAATAAATTAAAGGTCCAATATCTGCATGGTTTTTAGGTATTGGACAATAGTTGAATGTCCTTATCTTTACCGGAAGTTGACCTCATTTTGCTGCGGTAAACAATATCCGTATCCGGTATTAGTAGCCCGGTTATGGCGGGCACTAATTAAGGGTCATAGCTGCCTTGCTCTAATTGGGAATAAGTCTTGGTGCTACTTCAAAATATAAATATAGCTGTTGCACGCGACTTCGACGGCGTAACTTTATAAAATACTAGCTAGTGCTCGCGACTTCGCCCGCGTAGAAAAGTATAAAACGCCATCTACCGTATTTTGGATAGATTGCGCTATCTCCTGGGCCAAGCCGCTAGTATTTACTTTTATTTTAGATTTCTTGTAGGAATGAAGCATTTTCCCGGGGTAAAAATATCCTATGTTCATCACAGATAATGTCGGCTTCTAATGGTAAAAGAATTTTTCAAATCAGTCCAGTAGTTTCGGAGTCTATACTAATAATATTAGTGTAAACTAGCTAGTGCCCGCGACTTCGTCGCGTTGAACGGTGAATTGTACCCTATGTCCTTTCTGGTGTCCCAGACAACGTGTACGCAAAATTTCATGGTGATCGGTTCAGTAGTTTTTGTGTGAAAGCGTAACAAACAAACTCACATTCACATTTATAATATTAGTATAAGGATAGCCCATGTTGCTAACCGATATGCTGCAATTTTCTATAGGTGAAAGAATTTTTAAAATCGGCACACTGTTTTTTTAGTTTATTTATTACAAACGTACACATCTTCACTCTTTATAATATTAGTATTAGTATAGATAGATTATCAACTATTTTTTTATTTGTTTCCTGTCATCATTATGATTCCACACACAGGACGTTCACTGCTGGACCTTATTTGGCTTGCCCATAATTTTAATTTTGTTTCCAGTGGCATAAAAACTATTATGTACCTAGCTACCTACAACTAGCTGCTGCCCGCGACTTCGCCCGCGTAACTTTGTAAATTATATACTAAAACCTTCCCCGAGAACCACTCTATCCATTGGTGAAAACAAAATGAAAAAAGAAAAGGACAAATAGATGATAGTGACCATTTACAACGATAACTGTGAGTTCTACAAATTTTCCTGCAAAGATTCCGAATACAAGTTACAAAAGATTTTCTATCGCAGTAAACAAATAAATATCTTCACACTTTCTACACAGCACCATCTAGTTTCACACTAAGCAACTAATGCTTCATTATGGATACCAGGCAGTTGATATACTACATACATTACTTTTTTGTAAACACATAAATATTATAAATACAAAACATCCATGAATCAGGTAAAAAGGTAAAATGTTAACACATAAACATTTGCCCCTAGCGGGATTAGAACCTGCGACCGTTTGGTTCACAGCTAGAGTTTAAGGTGAAACAAGTCGGCGGCCCGAACTCATCGGTCTCATGGCTAAAATGCGTCCGGTCTCACACAGCACAAAGCGCGGGAAGAGCACTCGACTGAGATGCACAATCATTCATACCAAAAATAAAATCATAAACAGACCCTTGGGCGTATACTTTTTTGACAAAACTACTGCATATGTCTATTTCGTGTAAAGTTATTTGAACTCTTGAATAACTAATCAATGTTTGTGTGCAAAATATTTTGGAGTTCTCAAAATTGCATTAAAACTTGTGTTAAAATATGGATTTTTCAAGGATCATATATTTAAATACTTTTTTTTAAAGTTTGTATGCATACAAACCTAGTTAACAACAAGACAAATCGGTATCATGATTACTTTTGTAAATTAAACATAAAACAGCGGAGTAATTAGCATTCTACGTTTTTATGGAGGAAAACTGACTTGTATTACCTTAAGACTCGGTAAGTATGTCTAAATCGTATTTTGTTGCTTCGTGTCTAAATATGAAACTTTATAAACGGTATTAAAAAATTGTAGACATACTTACCGAGGGCTTTGTGTAGCCGTTATTAATAATTCCTTTTCAGTCACGAGATAATATTTTTTCAAATGAGTGGCGCTAGTGTACCTCTTTATACGCGCTCTTAAGCGTGATGTCTCCCAAACCGCTTGAGCCTACGTTTTGTACCTGAAGCGAGACGTGATTGTCCACGGAGTCACGTAGAAACATTATCACGGAGTTAGCTAATCTACTTTATCGTTACTATGTCGCTGTTCTGTGACCAGTTAGCGGCGTACTTGCTAACTTATGGACTACATGACATAACTTGTACACCAGCCTATTTTTATACAACTTTATACTAGCGGTTCGCCTTCTAAATTAGTTAAAAGTAGCCTAAACTTCTGTACCTACTAGAATTTTGTCTACACTGGAATAAAGAGAAGATAATAATTGATACTTTGTATAATATATCTGTTCTCATGATAATGCATATATTATTATAACATAAAGAAAAAGATTGATTTTTTTTGTACTTAACTGACTTTATAATTTACTAGCTGGTGCTCGCGACTTCGTTCGCGTTGAAAAAGAAAATAGTAGCCTATTGTGTGTCCTGTACGTCTAAATGTTTATCTACCAAGTGTCATGAAAATCACTTAATTCGTTTAAGATTTATGGAGGAACATAAATGGACTAACATACAATACCTACACTTAAAGATTTATTATTAGAATTTATTTATTTAAGATTTCATACAGCTAGGAAGAAAGGGGAAGGCGGTATGAGCTCATGGAGCCCCTGAGCACACTCACCGAAGTACATCTAATAAAAGACACATAGACTGGCAATTTTGCGTCTATGTGCCAGGCTCTGCATCTTAGATTTTAAAAAAGTACCGTCGCCTATGAGTCTCTTAGCTCTGCGTTCTACCGAGTCGAGTGCGGCAAGTTGGTATTTGGCCGAGTCATCCCAGAGGTGGGAGCAATACTCCATGCAAGAACGGACTTACGCCTTATACAAAGATAAGAGCTGTCCAGGCGTAAAGTATCGCTTCACCCTGTTTAGGATGCCTAGCTTTTTGGCTGCTGTTTGGGCTTTGGACTCAATAGATGTGCCGAAGTTGAGATTAGAGCTCAACCTCACGCCAAGAAGTTCGAGATCAAACGGCGACAGGTACAGATACACCTCGGAAGGTTGGAACTAGGCTATCGTATCTATCGTTGTCGTGCTATCGTGCTGAAGACCACATGATGGTCTTATGAGTGGCATGTTTATAAAGTTTGGTATCTAAAATATAAATGGCATTAGATTAAATTATGTCGGAACGTTATTTGGGTCGTTTCAATTTAGAATTGAGATTCGTCGAAATTAGGGCAAGTCATTAATAAATACTTAGGGGATGTACACTTATAATTAGGGGACCCCATTGATTTGTTTATTAAACTTTCACAACCCTCTCCAACTTGTCAGAAGTGGTGTATACCCTTATTAAG
The DNA here is from genome assembly GCA_918317495.1 of Synanthedon vespiformis. NCBI lineage: Eukaryota > Metazoa > Arthropoda > Insecta > Lepidoptera > Sesiidae > Synanthedon > Synanthedon vespiformis. The sequence continues at coordinate 336,902 of OU906971.1, read as the reverse complement.
AATATAACAGGAGTATGTTACACATAAATACCTAAATGGGAGAGATGAATTTGTAAGACTATATGTGGCCCGCCGATTCGCTTATCTATTCTAAAATATTTTTTGTTTTCCAAAATGGGAATGATAGGAGAACACAACCACAAAATTAGTAATTACAGTGATTTCTATCAATTAATACTAATAATAAATTTGCAAGTGTAGGTATTTTGTTTCCTCCATAACTCTTACACGAATTTATTGATTTTCATGAAACTTGGTATATAAATATTTAGGCGTACAGGACACAGGATCAGCTACTTTTTTCTTTTTCAACGCGGACTAAGTCGCGGGCATCAGCTAGTCTTCTAATAAAATTAAGTCTTAAGGAACTATAACAATTAATATACAAATTCGTCTAAGAATTTTTTTTTTTTTTTTTTATGTTAAGGTCGACAGACAGGCTGACGGTCCACTTGATGGTAGGTGGCTACCGTCGCCTATAACACAAGCAACGCCATAAGTGCTACAAGTGCGTTGCCTACCATAGAAGGATTAAGGATAAGGGATAAGGGAGGGATGGGGTAATGGGCTCTGACATCCCTTACTCACTCACCGAAACACAACAGCACATAATGCTGTTATTTCACGGTGGTATTCTGTAAGGGGGTGGTTACTGCCGCCAGACGGGCTGCCCAAATGACTGCGAAACGCAGTGTGCCCTACCACTACTTTTCAAATCCAGACCAGTCAATTTTGAAAATTATATTAAAATATCCAAAGTTGACCCCGCCGGGATTCGAACCCGGGGCCCCTGAAACGTTAGGCAAGCACCCTTGCCACTCGTCCAACTTTTTTTTTTTTTTAAATAAAATTCTTACCTTTCCATCATGTCTCCCTCCGGCCTGTTGATGGCGGCATCTTTTGATTCTGAATACACGTACACCCGAGTGTCACCCTTATACCACTTGATGCTATGCATTTCACCGCAAGACTTGCCGTCAATGCGACATCTGAGACGCGCTGTACTGCCCACTATGGCTGAGGAGTGATCTGTGAACAATGGAAAAATATATACTAATAATCAATATATCTATACTAATAATAAATCTGTAAGTGTATGGGGTCGGTCATGGAGTAATTTACTTTGTTTTCAGAAATATCGTGTATATATGCTCTATACATGATACTGAAACTAAATTGACCATTTTTATAATTTATTTCTATATGAATCTATGTTCCTCCATCACTCTTAAACGAATTAACTGATTTTTAAGAAACTTGGTAGATAAACATTTAGAAGTACGGGACACGTGATAGGCTACTTTTTATCTTTTTTAAAGCGGACGAAGTCGCGGGTAACAGCTATAGTAATAATAATAAATCATTTTTAGATGTAAGTTTTTTCACAAAACATTTATCTTCGTCAGCATTCTTTACAATTAAAAACTACCACCGGTTCAAAAAGCTGTTTTCATAAATCAATTTACAACGTAACATGTAACAATACATAGCAATTCATAGAACACAATATTCAACTATATTCAACTCCAAGGACATTCATCATTTTTTGATTTTTGATTTTTTGATTTTTTGATTTATAATAATCTAATATCCTATAATGACCCTTTTTTGCACAAGGTTTTCTTAATTTATTTCTTAATATAATATTAGCAACCAAAACTCGACATATTTTCAAAGAATATATAAACGAGCTCCTAGGTCGAGTGGTTAAAGTGCTTGTTTTAACGCTCTGTTTCAGGGATCCAAAGATCGATTCCTGACAGGTGTAACCAAAGTTGTCATATGGCTGGGTCTGGTCTGGATCTGACAGGTAGGGCACATACTGCGTTTCGCAGTAATATAGGCAGTCCGTCTGGGCAGTTGTCTGTAAAGGAAAATATATCTGGAATCTCTTTTCTTTTACAGAGAACGTACAAAAGATATCTGGAATATTTTTTCCTTTACAGAGAACGTAAAAAAGAGATCTGCAATCTCTTTTCTTTTACAGAGAAAGTAAAAAAGATATCTGGATTATCTTTTCCTTTACAGGGAACACGGAAAACATAACTAGAATCTTTTTCCTTTACCTCAGAACACGAAAACGGCATGTGGAATCTTTTTTCCTTTACAGAGAAAATAAAAAAGAGATCTGGAAAATATTTTCCTATACAGACAACAATTTACCAGCTATTCCAATATAACCGCAGTTTATACCCGCTCAATCCAAAGTTTGCTGGGGCTAAAAAATTACACGAATAATAAAATATAAAACACTTCAACAAGACTATTTAATTTGACAAATTGTTTGTGCAAAAAAAATTGTAATTCGATTAAGCCGTTAGTCCAACACTACGTCCCGTAATGGACACTAAATTCGTTTTCAGGTTTACACTGAACAAACAGATGAGTTCACGAGCTTTAAATAAAAAGCCTGGCTAGTTAATTGAACGGTATATTTTGCAGGATCCGTGGATTTGAGTACTAGTCCAGTATCCTTCAAAGGATTTTTTTTCGGATTACTAACAGGCTGAATTTTTCCTCTGCGAAAATTCTCGATAGAGGTAGCTAAAGGAGTTAGCTAAACTTTAAAAAACTTCCAAGCGTAAGACTGGGAAAACGTAGCACTCAATTTGTAGGACTATGCGGCCATTTCATTATACATACTAGCTGTTGCTCGCATTAAAAAAGATAAAAAGTAGCCTATCACGTGTCCCGTACTTATAAATGTTTATCTACCAAATTTCATGAAAATCAGTTAATTCGTTTAAGAGTGATGGAGGAACATACATACGTACATACATACATATAGAAAATAATTCTAAAAAACATGTATAGAACCGAGCCCTATACCCTTCCATCCCTTCCAAAAACCACTCCCAATAAATCATAATAATGAGGTCATAAAAATTATTACTAACCAGTTGATTTATTGTCTGTAGCTTAGTAAACGTTTGTATAATAAAATGGCCGCATTGTCCTACAAATTGAGTGGCACGTTTTCCCAGTCCTACGTTTGTAAGTTTTTTACGGTTTAGCTAACTCCTTTAGCTACCTCTATCGAGAGTTTTCGCAGAGGTAAAAGTTGTTCGTCTCGACAAACTGAAGCTACTCACTAAGATTCAGCCTGTTAGTAATCAGAAAAAAAATCCTTTGAGGGATACTGGACTATACATATCTCAATATGGTGGATTTATTTGTTAACAACGGTTTCGAATTAAAATGTTTGGTTATTATTATATTCGACGAATCAACAAATACATACAAAATTGATTGCCCATTGAGGTGAACCTATGAATGTGTAATTTCTTGATATTGTCGGTTTAAACACAAATAAATAATAAATCCTTTTCGTAGTCATAATATTATAAAATTGTGAAGGGGTGAAAAATTCTTGACTAGAATTTTATTTGGCCACAATAATTATAACATGTTGTAGATTATCTTATAATCCTAACTAATCCATACTACATTATCTATCATCAATCTATACTAATAATAAATCTGTAAGTGTAGGTATTGTACGTATGTATGTTTCTTCATAATTCTTAAACGAATTAATTGATTTTCATGAAACTTGGTAGATAAACATTTAGACGTACAGGACACAGGATAGAGTTACCTTTTCTTTTTCAACGCGGACGAAGTCGCGGGCGCCAGCTAGTCCATAATATATGGACTAATCCATACATTATTTATTTATTTATTTATTATTTATTCACACTTAAATTTTTTTTTATAAATTCTATACTCCACTTAGACGACATTAGAATACAAAAGACATACTCTGTTTAGAAGCTAAAACTAGGAAAAAACACGAAACAAAAATGTAGCCAGAATCAAAAGAATTATTTATACATACCTATTTGTGTACTATGATGTATCTATACAAATAATAAAACTGAAGAGTTTGTTTGTTTGTACGCACTAATCTCAGGAATAGTCTATTTATTGAGGAAGGCTATAGGCTATAGAGAACGCGGACAAAGTCGCGGGCACCAGCTAGTGTATTATAAATGAAATCAATTGTTTATGCAATAACAATGCAATGTTTATAATGTGAAAATCCCAATAAAATACATTAAAAAAAACGGAGGCAGTCATGATGGCTGCCGACATAACGTGTTGGCGCGATCGCGTACGTAGACAGCTGCGCGCGTTGACTGTGAGCATTAGCATGCTGCTGACGCGAACCCATACATTTTTTCCTTATCCAACGTTATAGATATAACGCGGCTATAGAAGTTTTCACTTCAAAAACTCAACCGATCTTCATGAAATCGTGTTTGTATTAAAATAGTAATTTATGTACCTTTAGAATATCGCTAGTCAATGACCAGTCATATTAGATCAATTAAAGATATGATATTACATCACCGGAATGAAGTTACTATCTCTGTCAAGTTAAAATTAAAGTGAAGTCACTATTTTAAATTAGCCCCGTATTTCCCCAGTGTGAAACGAATAAACGTAAGTTTTTCGTTGCTTATTAAAATTTAAATGTGTAAGCTTGTTGTTAGCAACATAATGCTAAATATTACGCCCTGTCATATGCGAAGTGCATTAGGGTGTGGCCTCTGTGTAGCGGGCGCTGTTTAATCTACATAATATTATTAGACGAATACATTTTTTTTTTATGTTAAGGTCGACAGACAGACTGACGGTGCACTTGATGGTAGGTGGCTACCGTCGCCTATAACACAAGCAACGCCATAAGTGCTACAAGTGCGCTGCCTACCATAGAAGGATCATGGATAAGGGATAAGGGAGCGATGGGGTAATATTGTAGGTATTAGCAGCTATTACACACACACACACACACACACACACAGAGAGAGAGAGACTACTGGACCGATTTGAAAAATTATTTTACCATTAGATGCCGACATTATCTGTGATACTAGGCGGCTTGGCCCGGGAGATAGCGCCATCATCTATCCAAATCAGGTGAAACCTCGCAGAGATATATTATTTTGATGGGTGAAACGACTAACATGACAACTGCTTGGTGATATTCCACGGTAGATGGCGTTTTATACTTTTAAACGCGGACGAAGTCACGAGCACCAGCTAGTAAGGTATAAAAAAAGGATAAAATAATGAGTAGGAATAATAAGATATGAAAATAATAAGACAGGGTGCTTAGTTTTGATTTTGGAATACAAGGGAATATTCCCTTCCACAAATTTTTCATTTAGCAAATTCCTTTAAGTATTATGTACCTTCAATTAAAATTATTTATTCTGTCTCCTATGATATTGCTTGTAAATACAACTTGAGAAGCGGCATACTTAGAATTATCACCGCTTAAGTATAAATGCCATGAACGCTTCCTTAGAGCTTACATTTCAAGTTGGCCTCGAGTAATTTTGTTGCGAGAAAAATGTGCTATAATCCGGCTAGAGGCGGATTTCCCCTCTCCTTCTAGTCGACGCATTAAAATGAGAAGACATGCCTCACTCATTTGTTGAAGAAAACATGTATTGGGAATTTATAATGTACTAGCTGGCGCCTGCGACTTCGTCCGAGTTGAAAAAGAAAAAGTAGCATATCCCGTGTCCCGTACGTTTAAATGTTATAATAGCTAGTTTCCTATCATATTTTCATAGGCATCACAAAACACAAAAATAAATAAATTATTATTTTAAAAAATGATAAAATTTACTCAGGTGAAGGACAACTTCCCTTCGAACCTTGGATTTTTTCTTACTTTTAAAACCTTACAAACTGAAACTATGCCTGGTGTATTATTTACATTTATTGGTGACGCCTAGCCGCCTAGACTTACAGCCTATATTTCCATTTTTTATTTTAAAAAAAAGTAAAATCAAATGATTTTTTCATAAATAAGCAAAATTTTAATGCAATTCAATTTAGGGCACGTCCATTAATTTGGTATTGGTTTTCAGGATTTCCTTGTTGATTCCATATAATACGAAGCGGGTTTTACAATTAGCCGCGATGAGGCGCCTTTGAAAACGGTTTATGATGTTAAAACCTTTTGTTCGTTTTGCAGACCGTACTCGCTGGAATCTCATCACATTCTCCTGCTTTGCCGGTGCCGGTGCAATGTTGCTTTATTACATTTTATCGCCGACTGTACTTAATGAAACGTTGCATTTATATTTCCAATTTAAAGTGTATGAATTAAACGTGTATCTATGAAAATGTGTACAGGTACACCTTGAATATAGGTTATATTTTACGCGAACGAAGTCGCGTGCAACAGCTGGATTATACTGGAGACAGGTCGAGATTTTTTATTATTATAGATTCTAAAAAGCAATTGTCGATATTTCTATAATACATGTACACATGGTTTATGTTAAGCCTTAACTGTGTCACATAATACATTATGTATTTCTTCTATACGTATACATGTATTTACTGAAATGATGTTAACTGATGTGTTCGGATAACCGTGCCGTTAATTGCTACGGATAATTTTGTCACTGGCGATAAATCAGTTTGATTTTATTGCACGTAAATTACAGAGAATTTCGAGCTTAAATCAATTGGAAGGTACTAAAGCGTTTTTTTTAAATTATGGCAACATTGGCTCTGTCGTCATATAAATACTACTAGCTGGCGCCCGCGACTTCGTCCGCGTCGTATGCATAAAATTTTATGATGATAAGTTCAGAACACAGTTAAGGCGTGAAAAGATAACAGACAGACAAAAAAACGAGTAACAAGAAAGAGTTAGTTTTACATTTGTAATATTAGTATTAATGAATAAATATTTCATCATATTATGAGGAAAAGGGGCGCAGATAAAGTCGCGGGCGAAACCCAGTTTATAAAACTCAGTTTATAAAACTCAGTTTATAATATTGGTAAACATTCATTGATATTTATTTTTTAGTCAATTCTATGGTTTTTTTTTTGTACAAAAAATTCACAGATTTCGTGCCTCACACGACTATCGAGCATATTGGAAATGAATCTACGGAATTCGAAATTCCGTTATAGGGCAATTAAGCTACAGGGCAAACCCTTGACCCGATCATCTTTATTTTAGGCTCAAATTGTAGCTGACTAAATTGTCCAGAGCTGTTTATCCTCAATTTTTTGATATCATTCTTCGTTTCCAAAATATCGAGCGGCAAAATCAAAAATTCGGAAAAAAAATTCAAATTTCTTTTCTCTATTTCGGCCATAACGTTTTCCGTTTTTGACTTTTTCGAAAAATTATTTTTGCACCTTACAGCTCTCGTGAATACGCGTCTTTTGAGTCCTTTTTGAATATCATATCTTCACAACTCTCCGAGATATAAGGGAATCGCACTATTTCGTGAAATCGGGGCTTGTACTGAAGCGAACGAAAAGACATTTCCAATGTCAAAATAATATTAATGGACGGACCTAATGCAGCTTTCCCAAAAGCTGTAGGTAGCTCCTGTTGGCATATTTTATGAGGGTAAAAATAAAACCCCTAACAAAATGGCTGTGAATTTTTTTCATTATTAAAACATCATAACGGGCGTAACTTTGAAATGTAACCTCCAAATCTCATTCACCCACTTACAACGGTAAAGGGCGCTTAAGTCAGGGTTGTCGCTTCCGACATTTATTTATTTGTTCACATAAAATTCAAATCTATACTTTACTATTATATGAAGCTGCAGAGTTTGTTTGTTTGGTTGTACGCGCTTATCTCAGAATTGAAAATTGAAAAATTGTAGGACAGTAGGACTTTTTTTGTAGGACAATCCATTTAAACTCAGGAATTGAAAAAATATTTTTGTGTTGGACAGTCCATTTATCGAGGAAAGCTATGGTAGGGAACGCGGACGAAGACGCGGGCACCAGCTAGTTAATAAATAGAATTTAAGTGTATAAATAAAATTTAAATGTAAATAAAAAAAATAAAATTTGATTTAATATAAATTAAGTTCAAAATTATGTATATTAATGCAAAATGTATATTTTTTTCATTAGATTTCAAATATTTTTTGTATGTATATACCGGATAATCTAAGAAACGGATGGACCGATTTTGATGAAATTTAACATTAGAATTAGAATTTTAACATTATAAACACACGATTAATTTTTTATAATTATATATGTATGAATAAGTTAGATACAATATATGTAGATATAGCTACAGATAAATAGAGTCAGCTTTATATATTGGTATTGATATAGATAATACGAATTGACAACCCTAATGGAGGTCAGTGTATCCCTTGCGAATTTAGAGGGCTTACAGATTACACCGCATAATCGCGTTAACCGGTGACCTTCTTAAATTATACGAGTTATTATTGAGAATGCGACCGCTTGGGCTGAATGTGTGTTCAGAGAGAGATAATGCGTTCACGACTCTTAAAATCCTATTATATTTTAATACTAGCTCGTGCTTGCGACTTCGTCCGCGTTGAAAAGTATAAAACGCCACATCTATCGTGGGCGGATTGCTAAAAATATCACCAAGCAGTTGTCATGTTAGTCGCTTCACCTGATTTTGGATATATGGCGCTGTCAAGTGTATCCCGGGCCAAGCCGCTAGTATTTACTTTTATTTTAGATTTCCCGTAGGAGTGAAGCATTTTCCCGCGGTAAAAAGTAGCCTATGTTCATCAGGGATAATGTCGGCTTCTAATGGTAAAAGAATTTTTCAAATCGGTCCACTAGTTTCGGAGCCTATTCAATACAAACAAACAATAAAATTTTTCCTCTTTATAATATTAGTATAGATAGATATGCTGCTCTAATATTATAAATGCAAAAGTTTGAATGGATGTTTGTTACTATTTCAAGCAAAAACTACTGAACCGATCACCATGAAATTTTGCATACACGTTGTCTACGACACCAGAAAGGACATAGGGTACTTTTCATCGTTCAACGCGGACAAAGTCGCAGGCATTGGCTAGTAATATTATTATAGAGATTTGGGTTAATGGGCCATAAACAAAAATGAAATTAATACTAATGTTCATTTCTAATAGAACATTGTTAAAACATCATTAAAAATGTCGAACATTGTAACGAATTATTATAATTTTTAATATTACATAATCATATTATAAATGAGGCGACCGCGCTAACTAATTGCCCATTCATTTGAATTAATTTGGAAAATATTACTTTTTATGGACAAAATGGCGGTACACAGTTAATTCCATTTTCAAAATAAGTTCCAAGTTAAAATACCATCTTGTTAATGATTTGTGCATATTAGAGAAAATTGAACCTTGTGTTGAAGGCAGTAAATTGCATTTTTAAACAGAGTGTATTTTTTGATTGGAAATTATGAGGAATAGTTACGATTGCCTTTTCTTCATAATTTGACAGCCTTTTGTTTGATTGCTTGTTTGTTTGAATTGAATATCTCCGAAAGTACTGGACCGATTTGAAAAATTCTTTCACTTTTGGGAAGCTACATTATCAGCGAATAACATAGGCAATATTTTATAAAATTACGCGAACGAAGTCGCGTGCAACGGCTAGTAACTTTATATACATGAAATTATTTCAAAAAATATTAATTTATTTTTGTAACTGTAACAAAGATAGTGTAAAAGATTGGATGACAGCACATAACATTAAAAAAAAAATTGTGCACATTATATACATAAACTTTTCTTGCATATCGCATTTTCCATAAGTAAAAATACACAAAAAGTTACTTCCATTTAAATGTGTGTGCGTAAGTACACGAGTGTGCATTTCTACCCTGTAGAAAGATATATCTATATTATTATTACCTATAAATATGTGGTTGGTAAAAGTTTTGGTAACTATAGTCATTTTCCACACCATAGTTACAGCGCAACTAACTTTTCCGATATTCCGCGGAGCGTCCGCCCTCAGAATATTATACGCAACATTAACATCTTTACCGCTACATAAATTTTCGGCTAATTCGCGAAGTTGCCGGGTTTTTGGCACTCATCGCGCGCGGGCTCTATCCAACTTTCTTATGATTTACTACTTTTGATGCGACTCTGGGCGAAAGAGTAAGATTTTTATTGGCCTTAGTGAATTGCCTGATGACAGATATTATAACTTTGCGTTAAAAACTTGAGCCGATAAAAATAAGTAATATGGTTATTTAATTTGGCAACAGAATGCGTTTCTTAGTTTCGTCAAGCGAACTTCCATTTAGTATTGTGGCATAAGTAGTTATGCTGACGAAATCGACGGAAACAATGAATGCTTCGAATAGACGCGAACAAAGACCTCGGTTTGAGCGTAATTCAGATGAATTTTATCAGCATTTTCAATAATGAACGAAACGTGGGTCTATTATTTTAGTTCTGGAAACGTCCACCTTTTTTTTAAAGTTAATCGACACTCGACAGACAGTCCACTGCCAGTAAAAAAAAATGTAGTTAATCTGACAGCCGCGGTAAGGTCATGCCTCCGTTTTTTTTGTACCATAAAAGTGGTACAATGCCAACCTCTTTAAAAAAAAATTAAGTGCAAAAAAAATTGAAAGAAAAATCTTAAGTGTTAAAGCTACAGCATGAAAATTCTTGCATGTTTGCTTGACTGTTCTAAACCCTGAAACGGGTCCTAATTGTTAGTAAACACCGTTATACATTCATAGAACCTTACAATATAAGTTGAGTAGTGATGGGATACGATGTGGGAGTTTACAATGTCGATAGTTAAAATAGTAGCTTAAGGGGTCCGATCAATAAGACGAAGCAGTCGGTCTCAGAGAGGTTTTTACCTGTATATAAAAATCTATGGGCCAATTATTATTTAAGTAGCAACCGGCCCCCGTCTTTGCAGTGGTGCAATTTTTTCAGCAAAATGCAAAGATGTAGATTTCCTTGTCTACTTAAATTTATACTTACACATCCTTACTATAAACGAAAAAACTACTGAATTGATTTCAATGGAACTTTACATAATATGGATTATACATCAGAATAAGACATAGGATAAATGATATAAAGAAATTATTTAATTACAACGTGGACTAAGTCGCAGGCACCAGCTAGTTTTACATAAAACTTACAAATTTAACTTAACAGTGTCTAAAAAGTTAATATTAAGAAAATGAAAGAATGATTTGGTTATCCTAAAGGCCAGCGATATTAAATATTCATCGAAAATGTTAGTTTGGGGGCTATAAATGTAACAAATGTAAACAAAATTATTTTAATATGCAGCTTTCTTGGGATCGGCGGCCATTATCGGCATCGGTAAGGAAAAGGATTCTTTAGAATCCCTACATGCAAGCGCACACTGTCATAATCCACGCCTTGGTATGCTACAACGTCCTTAGGGATGCCGAGGCGTCCTTAAGCATGCCGAAGCGTCTCGATATATCGTATTTGTAGCTCGCGTCTCTTCGCGTTCTCTTCAGCCTTTTTGTTGCCTGGGCGTGCCGAATGATGCTGAAATATCGCGAAGCATCCTCATGGCTGCCGACGCGGTACTACGACCATAGGTATTAGAAATTTCTACTTTATTACCGTAACGTTACGTTATGTAATTGTGTTCGGTGGGTGAGTAAGATATACTGGAGCACCTTTTCCATTTATTGTGTTATTAACCATTAAGTGGGCAGACAGCCTGTCTATTAACCTTAACATAAAAAGTAATATTAAAAGTTATAACATCATATTATATGTTTTAAAGACATGACACTTTCTAAAGAGGCAATAAATCAAGTCTGTAAAAAATTAAACTTACAAGGTTAAATAAAGTCGTGTAAGCAGATAAAGATTAATGAGAAAATTCACGAAACATCTTGGACATGTTCTGAGGAACGAAACATTATCCTGTTTCGCGTTTTCTACATTAAAATTGAAATTACTTTAAGAAGATATTTAGCTCGGTAATATATTGTTTAATATCCCACGCAGCTTTTACAGGGAGATTTAGAGCGTTGTGTATTTTATGTTACAATGAATTATTCATTAATAATACAGGGAATATTAAAGTTAAGTTTGTTATATTGCGAAGTAAAAAATATTTTCTATATGTATTTATACCTAATATAAATTTTTAGGTTCAAATTACAATGTAACAATGAAAAAGTGTTCAGTGTTAGCAAAATTTATTTTGTAACTAGCTTGTGACTGCGAGTTCGTTCATGTTGAAAAAGTATGACATCTTTATCGATTGGAACTTGTGGGTTATCGAACAAAAAGGCTCTATGACCAAAATCCAAAATTATAACACCTTTTTCAAAAATGCCGAATAACTCGTTATATGCTCGTATCTAATGTTATGAAAGAGGTTAGGAAAAAAATTATATAAAAATAGATGACGTCATAACTGGAAATTATACCAGGTGGTGTATGGATACCTAAGCTTACTAATAAGACTTTTACTAGATTTTCTTGAAAATAATTTTTTTTTAAATTTTTTTTTATATTAAAGTCGACAGACAGGCTGACGGTCCACTCGATGGTAGGTGGCTACCGTCACCTATAACACAAGCAACGCCATTAGTGCTACAAGTGCGCTGCCCACCATAGAAGGATTAAGGATAAGGAATAACGGAGGGATGGGGGGTAATGGGCTCTGGCATCCCTTACTCACTCACCGAGGGCTCAACACAACAGCACATCATATACTGTTATTTCACGGTGGTATACTGTAAAGTGGTGGTTGCTGCCGCCAGACGGGCTGCCCAAATGACTGCGAAACGCAGTGTGCCCTACCACTACTTTCCCTCCCATACATACATACATACATACATTACATTATACGCGAACTTTCCCATAATATATATGACTATTCCTCGTAGCTGCTACGACGTAGCTGCTACGAGGTATCTTCTACGGAATAGATACAACAGCGTCGCTACTACGACGTAGCTACAAGGGCGTAGCTGCTACGGCGGCGTAGCAGTTTATAATAATACTAGCTGGCGCCCGCGACTTCGTCCGCGTTGAAAAAGAAAAAAGTAGGCTATCCTGTGACCCGTACGTCTAAATGTTTAGCTACTAAGTTACATGAAAATCAGTTAATTCGATTGATTATTAGTACTGATTAGTATGGATGGATGAAGCCCATTTTTCTGTAACTTTTACCAAATGTAAGAACTAAAAATATTAGTCCATCGAGCGACGTTGAATATTGATGTTTATCGACAAAGTTAAAAATCATCCCTAGTTGTAAACTGCCATCAACGTATTCCCCGGCTTAGCCCCGAGATCTCTTTGCACACAGCTTACACCAACGCAAGTTCGCAATGGCCATATTTCAAATTTGGAACGCGAATTAATCACGGCGGACGCGTTCTATTTACAAATGAGATCGATGACGGATACGTCTGTGGATTGAATATTGCCCGCCTGGGATTTCATCGATACTTTTCCTGAGGCCGTTCTCAGAACTAGTTACATTTTTTGCTCTCAAAGAAATTGTTTTTGTTTAAAGCGACGTCATCGCCATTACATTGTACGGTTATGTTGGGTTTCCAACGAAAATCGTATTAAGGAAAATGCATACGGTGTCACAAGTTGTGATTTTATTAAAGCCCTGTATGGCGCTACTCGAAATTTCCTTACATTATGCAAGAACGCAATTTTCTTACTTAACATCTACATAATATATAAAATTCATAAAAAAGTGTGTAATTTTTTTTTTTATATTAGTCAAATCGACACATTGTTATATTTCGTTTTTTTTAACAAAAAGAATTTGTTATCAAAAGTTTGAACAACATAAATATATACTTACATATAAAAAAACTCCCTAATCCCTATAAAATGAATACTACAATTGGCCCAGCACTTTCGGCAGCTGTGGCGTTGCCTGTGTTATAGGCGATGGTAACCATCTACCATCAAATGGACCATCAGTCCATCAGGTTTCGGAAAAAAAGCCAACATGACCATCCTGAGAAGAAACCTCGAAAGAAACTCAGGATACTATTATAGGCCAAGCTACCTAGGTTTTGACATGTAAAAAGTCTTAGAAGAAAACCAACTGCGCTATTATGTGAAGTTTCATTTGATATACTGACATGTTTTTCATTCGTGTTTATTATTTATAACATTGTGAGAACTGAGAACAGAGAGAGAGAGAATAATTTTATGAGAGCTCTACTTTGGAAATCGTTTTCGTAAATTGAAATCAGACCATACCTGTCGCATACAGGCCTGCTAGAAAATTGCATAGTAAAAAATTTAAATGGTCACAGATCAAAAACTATGCATTGGGCAGTGCCTACTTTTTGCACAAATAAAGCTTATATTAATAACTGATACTGGCCGGAATATCTACACTGCAAGTCAAAAAATAACCGAGTTTTAAAGTTTAGAAAAAAAACTGCACTTTGGCCGGTTTTTTCCGATTTTCTCCAAAACTAACGATCCGATCGAGTCATTCGACCTCTCATTTTCTTCGTATTTTCATTCTCTACAAATTTTCTAGGAACATCATCGTGATTATCCTGATAGTTTCAATTTTATAAGAAAAAAACTAAAAAAAACAGCTATTTTTTTCCATAAAAATGTTAATAACAATGTTATAAATAATAAATACGAGTGAAAAACATGTCAGTATAGCAAATTAAACTATTCTCCACAAAATAGCTCAGTTGGTTTTCTTCTAAGACTTTTTACATTCATTGCATAATATCAAATCTCTGCAGCTTGAGGTATTATTCTTTTCTTTTTGTCAAAATATAAAATTATAACGATTATAGTACTTAATTATAAACAAAATCAAAGTAAATAAAAATACAATACTATACACAGTGAGAGCTTTAAATCCAGGCTTTATTGTCGCTTAAATAATTCAATGATACATTTATTTATTATGGAGGACTTCTAAAACCGATGTAAAACGATCACACGTGTTTGGTATTAGCTTTATTTACTGAACACGCAAATATTAGGGTAATATTTTATCAAAAGCACCTATATTATGTACATAGGACGAATGTTTACCAAATATATTAGGTACGCAACATTAGTCATGTGAATTGCCAACACTAGAGTCAATATTGTTTCAAATCTGTACCAAAATGATAATCTGTAAACTGTCCATCTGTCTGTTACGTTTACATAATTAAATACTGAAATAATTTTGAAAATTTTTTTTATTGAATACTAGTGGGTGCCCGCGAATTCGTTTGCGTTGAAAAAGAAAATATAATATGCTAGCTTGACCCGGGCAAACGTTATTTTGCAACTATCACTTACCTACCGAAAAAAAATTCTTAAAAATCGGTCTTAGAGATAGGACCTCATACTACAACAAAATTCTGAACGCACCTATAAATATTTGACAACCAAGTGACAATTTTAGACAAAATACATGAATAATGTTTCACAGCTAGGAATATTTTGTGTAATGTCATCTCATGTCATCTTATATCGCTGTGACGACGATGGCGCCGCCATGCGACAGTAGCGCTCAATTATTTATATTTTTATATGATCCCTCGGGAATACTTAGTCCTTTTTTTCTGGATGAAACGTACCCTATGTCCTTTCTGGTGTCCCAGACAACGTGTATGCAAAATTTCGTGGTGATCGGTTCAGTAGTTTTTGCGTGAAAGCGAGACAGACAGACAGAGTTACTTTCGCATTTATAATATTAGTATGGATAGTGTGGATTTTATTTTTAATTTGTGAACGGGAATTCACTGGCGTCCTTTTTTTTAAAGGGTTGATTTTTATTTTATTTTAGACAATCCCTATAGAACAGTACTTGTTTTTTGGATGAAACATACCCTCTATGTCCTTTCTGTTAACTTTTCAAAATAGGTACAGTAGTTTTTGAGTTTATTCATTACAAAAATGCAAATCTTCTCTCTTCTATTAGTTTTAATAAATATACTCTTATATCTTGTTTAGTAGTTTTATTAAGAGAAAGCTACTCAATTATTTATAAATAAACATTTTGTAGTATATATACGGCATTAGCGAAATGGACACGACAATAATTGTCGGCTAAATCCGATACTGGCGGCTAAAGTGTATAAACATTATACAAGTATATAAATTTGTAGTATATATACGCCGCTAGCGAAATGGACACGACAATAATTGTCGGCTAAATGCGACACTGGCGGCTAAAGTGTATAAACATTATACAACTACATAAATTTGTAGTATATATACGGCGTTAGCGAAATGGATACGAAAATAATTGTCGGCTAAATTCGATACTGGCGGCTAAAGTATACAAACATTATAAAAGTATATAAATTTGTAGTAATACGGCGTTAGCAAAATGGACACGACAATAATTGTCGGCTAAATCCGACACTGGCGGCTAAAGTGTATAAACATTATACAACTACATAAATTTTTAGTATATATACGGCTTTTGTCGCGTATTACGTACGCGAAGAGTCAAATTCATTCAAACGTATCGCATATTAAGTACAAGATAAGAGTCAAATTCATGAGTGTGCGGATTGAAGGACTGACAGGTTACAATGTAATGAAAATTTTTAAAACGTCTACAATTCAAACAAATTAAACTGTCAAAGTCAAAGTCAAATGTGATAGTTGAAGTTGGGTAGGTTTGCAATGTATTGAAAATTATAAAAAGCCTCCGCAATTCATTTTAAACGTATCGCGTTTTACCTACGCGATAAGACTCAAATTTGTGAGGTGTGGATTGAGCCTACCCGAAGTTAAAAATATTAAAAATTAGAGCCGATGCAATTTTATCGAGTTTCATTTCTCTTTGCTTAGTGCGGCCGAACCAAACAGACGTATATTTATTCAGTAAGTGTTTGACTAAATTTGGTGGGTGATTTGCCATATTCTGCTTAATTTATTGTGCCTCTTTGTGTGTGTATACTGGTAAGTGTTTTAATAATACTATATAAGGCCATGTGTAATGATCGCTGCGGAGGCAGCGGCGCCGGAGGTCTGAAACCGGAACTTTAGAGTGGAACCGAAAGAATAGCGAACAATCGTTGTTGTTGCTTATCAAAAATCAGAATCAGAATCAGGCACATGTTCCGGCTCAGACACAGATCAGTATCAATTCAGTTTGGCTCAGGCACAATGCCAATTTAATATCAGTTGAATATCAGTTCAGTATCAGATCAGTTTGGCTCAGGCACAATACCAGTTTAATATCAGTTGAATATCAGTTATGTATCAGATCAGTTCGGCTCAGGTACAATATCAGTTGAATATCAGTTCAATATCAGATCAGTATCAATTCAGTTCGGCTCAGGCACAATATCAGTTGAATATCAGTTCAGTATCAGATCAGTATCAATTCAGTTCGGCTCAGGCACAATATCAGTTGAATATCAGTTCAATATCAGATCAGTATCAATTCAGTTCCGGCTCAGGCACAATACCAGTTGAATATCAGTTAAATATCAGATCAGTATCAATTCAGTTCGGCTCAGACACAATACCAGTTGAATATCAGTTCAGTATCAGAGCAGTAATCAGAATCAGTAATCAGTATCAGTAATCAGAATCAGAATGAGTATCAGTAATCAGTATCAGT
Source organism: Synanthedon vespiformis (assembly GCA_918317495.1). Lineage (NCBI taxonomy): Eukaryota > Metazoa > Arthropoda > Insecta > Lepidoptera > Sesiidae > Synanthedon > Synanthedon vespiformis. Next base: position 319,514 of record OU906971.1, on the reverse strand, counting down.
AAGAGAAATCAGTATCAGAAATCAGTGTCAGAAATCAGTATCAGAAATCAGTATCAGTAATCAGTATCAGTAATCAGTAATCAGTATCAGTATCAGTAACAGAAATCAGTATCAGAAATCAGTAGCAGTAACAGAAATCAGTATCAGAAATCAGTATCAGAAATCAGTGTCAGAAATCAGTATCAGAAATCATTATCAGAAATGAGTAACAGAAATGAGTATCAGTAATCAGTATCAATAATAAGTATCAGTAACCAGAATCAGTAATCAGTATCAGTAATCAGAATCAGTATCAGTAATCAGTATCAGTAATCAGTATCAGTAATCAGTATCAGTCATCAGTATCAGAAATCAGTATCAGTAATCAGTATCAATATCAGTAATCATTAATCAGAAATCAGTATCAGAAATTCAGTAGCAGTAACAGAAATCAGTATCAGAAATCAGTATCAGAAATCAGTGTCAGAAATCAGTATCAGAAATCATTATCAGAAATGAGTAACAGAAATGAGTATCAGTAATCAGTATCAATAATAAGTATCAGTAACCAGAATCAGTAATCAGTATCAGTAATCAGAATCAGTATCAGTAATCAGTATCAGTAATCAGTATCAGTAATCAGTATCAGTCATCAGTATCAGAAATCAGTATCAGTAATCAGTATCAATATCAGTAATCATTAATCAGAAATCAGTATCAGAAATTCAGTATCAGTAATCAGTATCAGTAATCAGTAATCAGTATCAGTATCAGTAACAGAAATCAGTATCAGAAATCAGTAGCAGTAACAGAAATCAGTATCAGAAATCAGTATCAGAAATCAGTGTCAGAAATCAGTATCAGAAATCATTATCAGAAATGAGTAACAGAAATGAGTATCAGTAATCAGTATCAATAATAAGTATCAGTAACCAGAATCAGTAATCAGTATCAGTAATCAGAATCAGTATCAGTAATCAGTATCAGTAATCAGTATCAGTAATCAGTATCAGTCATCAGTATCAGAAATCAGTATCAGTAATCAGTATCAATATCAGTAATCATTAATCAGAAATCAGTATCAGAAATTCAGTAGCAGTAACAGAAATCAGTATCAGAAATCAGTATCAGAAATCAGTGTCAGAAATCAGTATCAGAAATCATTATCAGAAATGAGTAACAGAAATGAGTATCAGTAATCAGTATCAATAATAAGTATCAGTAACCAGAATCAGTAATCAGTATCAGTAATCAGAATCAGTATCAGTAATCAGTATCAGTAATCAGTATCAGTAATCAGTATCAGTCATCAGTATCAGAAATCAGTATCAGAAATCAGTATCAGTAATCAGTATCAATATCAGTAATCATTAATCAGAAATCAGTATCAGAAATCAGTAGCAGTAACAGAAATCAGTATCAGAAATCAGTATCAGAAATCAGTGTCAGAAATCAGTATCAGAAATCATTATCAGAAATGAGTAACAGAAATGAGTATCAGTAATCAGTATCAATAATAAGTATCAGTAACCAGAATCAGTAATCAGTATCAGTAATCAGAATCAGTATCAGTAATCAGTATCAGTAATCAGTATCAGTAATCAGTATCAGTCATCAGTATCAGAAATCAGTATCAGTAATCAGTATCAATATCAGTAATCATTAATCAGAAATCAGTATCAGAAATTCAGTATCAGTAATCAGTATCAGTAACCAGAATCAGTAATCAGTATCAGTAATCAGAATAAGTATCAGTAATCAGTATCAGTAATCAGTATCAGTAATCAGTATCATTAATCAGTATCTGTAATCAGTATCAGTAATCAGTAATCAGTATCGTAATCAGTATAGGTAATCATTAATCAGAAATCAGTATCAGAAATTCAGTATCAGAAATCAGTGTCAGAAATCAGTATCAGTATCAGTATCAGTATCAGTAACAGAAATCAGTATCAGAAATCAGTGTCAGAAATCAGTATAAGAAATCAGTATCAGAAATCAGTAACAGAAATCAGTATCAGAAATCAGTATCAGTAACAGAAATCAGTATCAGAAATCAGTATCAGAAATCAGTATCAGAAATCAGTGTCAAAAATCAGTATCAGAAATCAGTATCAGAAATCAGTATCAGAAATCAGTATCAGTAATCAGTATCAATAATAAGTATCAGTAACCAGAATCAGTAATCAGTATCAGTAATCAGTATCAGTAATCAGTATCAGTATCAGTAACAGAAATCAGTGTCAGAAATCAGTATCGGAAATCAGTATCAAAAATCAGTATCAGAAATCAGTATCAGAAATCAGTATCAGAAATTAGTATCAGTAATCAGTATCAGTATCAGTAATCAGTATGAGTAATCAGAAATCAGTAATCATTAATCAGAAATCAGTATCAGAAATCAGTGTCAGAAATCAGTATCAGTATCAGTAATAAGTATCAGTAACCAGAATCAGTAATCAGTATCAGTAATCAGAATCAGTATCAGTAATCAGTATCAGTAATCAGTATCAGTATCAGTAATCAGTATCAGTAATCAGTATCAGTAATCAGTAATCAGTAATCAGTAATCAGTATAAGTATCAGTAACAGAAATCAGTATCAGAAATCAGTAGCAGTAACAGAAATCAGTATCAGAAATCAGTGTCAGAAATCAGTATCGGAAATCAGTATCAGAAATCAGTATCAGAAATCAGTATCAGAAATCAGTATCAGAAATCAGTATCAGAAATCAGTATCAGAAATTAGTATCAGTATCAGTAATCAGTATGAGTAATCAGAAATCAGTAATCATTAATCAGAAATCAGTATCAGAAATCAGTGTCAGAAATCAGTATCAGTATCAGTAAGAGAAATCAGTATCAGAAATCAGTGTCAGAAATCAGTATCAGAAATCAGTATCAGTAATCAGTATCAGTAATCAGTAATCAGTAATCAGTATCAGTAACAGAAATCAGTATCAGAAATCAGTAGCAGTAACAGAAATCAGTATCAGAAATCAGTGTCAGAAATCAGTATCGGAAATCAGTATCAGAAATCAGTATCAGAAATCAGTATCAGAAATCAGTATCAGAAATCAGTATCAGAAATTAGTATCAGTAATCAGTATCAGTATCAGTATGAGTAATCAGAAATCAGTAATCATTAATCAGAAATCAGTATCAGAAATCAGTGTCAGAAATCAGTATCAGTATCAGTATCAGTAAGAGAAATCAGTATCAGAAATCAGTGTCAGAAATCAGTATCAGAAATCAGTATCAGTAATCAGTATCAGTAATCAGTAATCAGTATCAGTATCAGTAACAGAAATCAGTATCAGAAATCAGTAGCAGTAACAGAAATCAGTATCAGAAATCAGTGTCAGAAATCAGTATCGGAAATCAGTATCAGAAATCAGTATCAGAAATCAGTATCAGAAATCAGTATCAGAAATCAGTATCAGAAATCAGTATCAGAAATCAGTATCAGAAATCAGTATCAGAAATTAGTATCAGTAATCAGTATCAGTATCAGTAATCAGTATGAGTAATCAGAAATCAGTAATCATTAATCAGAAATCAGTATCAGAAATCAGTGTGAGAAATCAGTATCAGTATCAGTAAGAGAAATCAGTATCAGAAATCAGTGTCAGAAATCAGTATCAGAAATCAGTATCAGTAATCAGTATCAGTAATCAGTAATCAGTATCAGTATCAGTAACAGAAATCAGTATCAGAAATCAGTAGCAGTAACAGAAATCAGTATCAGAAATCAGTATCAGAAATCAGTGTCAGAAATCAGTATCAGAAATCATTATCAGAAATGAGTAACAGAAATGAGTATCAGAAATCAGTATCAGTAACAGTATCAGTAACAGAAATCAGTATCAGAAATCAGTGTCAGAAATCAGTATCAGAAATCAGTATCAGAAATGAGTAACAGAAATCAGTATCAGAAATCAGTATCAGTAACAGAAATCAATATCAGAAATCAGTATCAGTAACAGAAATCAATATCAGAAATCAGTATCAATAATAAGTATCAGTAACCAGAATCAGTAATCAGTATCAGTAATCAGAATCAGTATCAGTAATCAGTATCAGTAATCAGTATCAGTAATCAGTAACAGAAATCAGTATCAGAAATCAGTATCAGTAATCAGTATCAGTAACCAGAATCAGTAATCAGTATCAGTAATCAGAATAAGTATCAGTAATCAGTATCAGTAATCAGTATCAGTAATCAGTATCATTAATCAGTATCTGTAATCAGTATCAGTAATCAGTAATCAGTATCGTAATCAGTATAGGTAATCATTAATCAGAAATCAGTATCAGAAATTCAGTATCAGAAATCAGTGTCAGAAATCAGTATCAGTATCAGTATCAGTATCAGTAACAGAAATCAGTATCAGAAATCAGTGTCAGAAATCAGTATAAGAAATCAGTATCAGAAATCAGTAACAGAAATCAGTATCAGAAATCAGTATCAGTAACAGAAATCAGTATCAGAAATCAGTATCAGAAATCAGTATCAGAAATCAGTGTCAAAAATCAGTATCAGAAATCAGTATCAGAAATCAGTATCAGAAATCAGTGTCAAAAATCAGTATCAGAAATCAGTATCAGAAATTAGTATCAGAAATCAGTATCAGAAATCAGTGTCAAAAATCAGTATCAGAAATCAGTATCAGAAATCAGTAGCAGAAATCAGACTAAGTTGAGAGGACTGGGAAGGCTATAAGGGGAGGTTGGAGGCCTTTTTTACAGGGTCGGTGGACCCGTCAATTCAGTTGAGCTTGTCGGTGGACTTGCCTATTCAGTTATCAGTTGAGCTTGTCTCTGGACTCGCCTATTCAGTTATCAGTTGAGCTTGTCTGTGGACTCGCCTATTCAGTTATCAGTTGAGCTTGTCTGAGGACTCGCCTATTCAGTTATCAGTTGAGCTTGTCTGAGGACTCGCCTAGTCAGTTATCAGTTGAGCTTGTCTGAGGACTCGCCTATTCAGACATCAGTTGATCAGTGGATAAACAGATATCAGGATGGTTCGCTTGTGTAAAGCGGTACTACCAGTATATCAGCGAAGCAGATACGTGTGTACGATATGTACAGGTAAATAATCATATTAGTAATTCGCTACTGCTTGATTAAACCGTCCTAAAATCATGCAGTTCGCGACAGCATTAGCGAAATGGACACGACAATAATTGTCGGCTAAATCCGACACTGGCGGCTAAAGTGTATAAATATTATACAAGTACATAAATTTGTAGTATATATACGGCATTAGCGAAATGGACACGACAATAATTGTCGGCTAAATCCGACACTGGCAGCTAAAGTGTATAAACATTATACAATTACATAAATTTGTAGTATATATACGGCTCTAGCGAAATGGGCACGAAAATAATTGTAAGCTAAAGCGTTAAACTTTTCAGACGGCCGAAGCCACAGGCAAAAGCTGTATGTATACACTAACAATTTGAAAAGTAAAGTACATTTGTAAATTATTTAATTTCCTACTAATCTCCGCCATAAATCTGAAGTTGGCTGCATTACATTAATAAGGAACGAGATTCTCGCGTCTTGATTAATACGAGTTGTTGCAAACTTCATAGCGGACGACGATTTTCAAATTTAACTTTTAAAAAATATACGTAACATTTTTGCAAGCACGTTATATCGTGTTAAGGGCCTCTTTCACCACCTGTCCAGTAGGCTAACTATTTCGGGGGTAAGCAGAACCCAAAATTTTCTTTTTTGAAAAAAAAATTCAAAATTCAAAATTTTTATAGTTACACAAATTACCTTAATAACTTTTTTGATAGTCAGTACTTTAGTCTTTAGTCAGTACGACGACGCAAAGTGTTTGATTTGTATAAGTAGCCATTTTTTTTTTAATTTGAAATTTTTTCACTGAGTTCTGCTTGCCCCCCCAAAGAGTTCTACAAGTTATCTTAACAACTTTTTTTGATAGGAGCAACACTTTGGTCAGTACGACGACGCAAAATTTTTGATTTGTAAAAGTAGCCATTTTCTTTTTAATTTGAAATTTTTCTCCGGAGTTCTATTTGCCCCCCAAAGAGTTCTACAATTTATCCTTATAACTTTTTTCGATCCGACGAATACAGGGCCTCTAGCCAAGAGCACAATGCAAACGGGAGCGTTGCGCTTATTAACGAAACTATAGAAAATAAAGCCCGATGATTAGTCAAAATTTTATGTAGGCGTTACAACAACCAATCACCGGGCTTTATTTTCTGTCGTTCCGTCAATCTACAACGCTCCCGTTTGCACTGGGTGCTCTTGGCTAAGGGCCCTGTAGTTGGTATGACCACGCAAACTTTTCGATTTGTGAAGTTGGCCCCCCATCAAGTTCAATCATCACTTTCTCGTGGCAAATAAACAGAACTATTGATATAAAGTATAGAGAACTTCAGAACTATGTGGGGGGCAACTAGAACTCACATCTTTTTTTTTATCGCGAACTTGGGGGGCCAACTTCACAGATGCGGAGATAGCTCCATCTATCCAAAATACAGTAGATGGCGTTTTATACTTTTCTAAGCGGACGAAGTCGCGAGGACTATATTTTAATAAAACATAAAATTATTTCTAAAAGTGACTAATCAACACTTTACTTGTAGTTGGTGAATGAGGCCCATTATCCCCGGTTACCGGCGATTTTAAATGATAGTTAGCCTACTTGACAGATTTTTGAGAGAGGTTCATTAAAATTTGTTAAAATTACTGGTCTAAGTTTTATATTACAGAGCTTTTACGACTACGAGCTACAGAAAATTGTGATCAAGTTCTAATTTTGTAACCAATTTACATTTAGTAGGGATTCAATTAATTTCATAACTAGTACTCACTTTGTAATTAAAATATTTTCTGTGAATATATTTTATGATTAAAATAACCTCCAATTATAAATGGATAAAATAATTTGCCATTGAAAACAAATGCGGTCGCAGTATTTGATCTTTTGTATTTTTATTTTATCAAATAGATTCTTGTGTCATAGACCAATGTGTGTTGCCAGTGATGACATATGGCGCTGAAACGTGGTCTCTAACCATGGTCCTCGTAAGGAAGCTCAATGTCGCTCGACGAGTTATGGAAAGGGCTATGCTCGGGGTTACACTGCGAGATCGAATCAGAAATGAGGAGATCCGTAGACGTACGAAAGTTACCGACATAAGCCGTCGGATCAGTAAGTTGAAGTGGCAGTGGGCAGGGCACATAGTACGAAGAGCCGACGGCCGCTGGGGCCAGAAGGTTCTCGAGTGGAGGCCACGGACCAGCAAGCGCAGCGTAGGACGTCCACCCACAAGGTGGACAGACGACCTAATAAGGGCCGCGGGTCGACGGTGGATCCAGGCTGCTTCTGACCGGTCCAATTGGAAAATTTTGGGGGAGGCCTATATCCAGCAGTGGACGTCCTGCGGCTGAGATGATGATGAAATAGATTCTTATTAGTATATAATATAAAGCTGAAGAGAGTTTGTTTGTTTGGTTGTACGCGCTAATCTCATTAACTACTAGTTCGAATTAAAAAAATCCTTTGTGTTGGATAGTCTATTTATCGAGGAAGGCTATAGGCTAAAGAGAACGCGGACGAAGTCGCGGGCACCAGCTAGTGTAACCATATATATTTATTTTTATACTCATAACAGTATATGCACGCGACTTCGTCCGCGTCCGATCGCTACCAAACTTCACAAAATTACCCGCTGGACTAATCTGAAGGTTGTCTGAAAATTTCCTCAAAATTGGTTCATCGGTTTCGGAGTCCATAGGGAACAAACATAATACTATACTAATATTAAAAACAAATTCTTTTACCATTAAAAGCCGACATTATCCGTGATGAAAATAGGCTACTTTTTACCGCGGGAAAATGCTTCATACCTATGGGAAAACGGGTAATAGGACAACGGGTATTAAAAGAATTATCCTTCCGTACTTAACTTCTTTTTCACATAACTTCTAAACGGCTGAACTGATTGGGTTGAAATTTTGTATGGCTACTTCGATGATTTTCTGGATGATTTAAAAATACAATTGGACCCGGTAGGTGGCGCTGCTGTCGGTATGTCAACTACTAAACGGCTTGACCGATTGGGTTGAAATGTTGTATGTGTATTTCCATGGTTTCACAGACACGAATGTATTATGTTCTATAAAGTTACGCGGACGAAGTAGCGTGCAACAGCTAGTAACTTATAATAAGGTGAATAATCGCACACAAAATGTAAAGCAACACATACTGGGCACTTATTCATACTCGCGAAACATACGCCAGAAATTCCAATATTTTAGAAGAACCTTTTTAGATAGTAGTTATATTGACATCCCAATTATCCCAATTACAGCTTTTCATGGAAAAATATTTTTGGCTTTTAATGAGTAATTACGAGAATTCAATTCGCGAAAATATCACAAATTCTTAGAACCTTCACGATTATTATATCCGAGATAATTAATTTGGTCAAGAAACGTGTATTTATTTAGTGATAGTTAAAACCACTCGTGTTAAACATATTTATTTTGATAAATATGTTAAATATTTTAACCACACTTACCTAGAATAACCCAAATTATAAACTAACATACTTGAGCGATTATCCCAAAAGATATTTGCATAACTATTAAAGTTACACCAAGAGTTGTATATACCCTTGTGTTGGATCTTTGTAAATAGCTGTCTGTGGACACTTCAAAGTTCAATAATTATTTATTTAACTACTAGCTGTTGCACGCGGGTAATAGCTGTCCTATTACCCGATTTCCCGTAGGAATGAAGCATTTTCCCGCGGTAAAAAGTAGCCTATGTTCATCACGGATAATGTCAGCTTGTAATGGTAAAATAATTTTTCAAATCGGTCCTGTAGTTTCGGAGCCTATTCTATACAAACAAACAAATCTTTCCTCCTTATAATATTAGTATAGATAGCCAATGTTACTCGCTGATAATATAGCTACCGAACAGTGAAAAGAAATTTTCAAATCGGTCCTGTAGTTTCGGAGTATATTCAATTCAAACAAACGAACATTTCCAATTCATAATATTAGTATGGAAAAAAGGTTACAATATGAGAATTCGCGTCATTTTCCTTGAGTAGGAATAAACACATTGGTTTTCGTATAAGCACAAATTTTGATCAATTTTCGCTTATATTCCAAATTAATTTTCATGCCTAAACGCACCAGTGGCGGATTTGAATCTGTTCTATTCCGTTTCGAGATTAAATTTGTACTCGATTTCGGATTATGGTATTGCTAAATTAGATTTCAAACTGTATTTGGAACTTTCTCGTTCACATTTTCATGGCTACATTTGTGACAGTCCTATGTGTTTATAGAATTATTGCAAATACATGACAAGTAGGGTTGTCACATTGGGATTTTAGTATTCATTTGTGCCAGCCCTTTTCTTTTTTTTTTTTTTTTATCGAGGAGAAATCCTTTTATTGATCCCCTACCGTTGGCTAGGCGGCAGGGGTATGTGAGCAGAACTGGCCCCTACCCACTAAAACTCCCCGGTGCCTCCTTGCCCTTTGAGCGGGGTGGACCGGGCTCTGCCGAGGCAACAACTCCGATCCACCCCAGGGCGGCCTAGCCATTGCTGGCTAGGCGAACGCCAATAGGGGATTGCCCGGAGACACCCAGGCAATCCCCAGACGGGGGAACCTTGTGCAGGCACACACAGTTATTTGTGCCAGCCCTATGTGTTTATACAATTATTGCAAATACATGACATGTAGGGTTGTCACATTGGGATGTTAGTATTCATTTGTGCCAGCCCTATGTGTTTATACAGTTACTGCAAATACATGACATGTAGGGTTGTCACATAGGGATGTTAGCCCTATGACGTGTTTATGTAATTATTGCAAATACATGACACGTAGGGTTGTCACATTGGGATGTTAGTATTCATTTGTGCCAGCCCTATGTGTTTATACAATTATTGAAAATACATGACATGTAGGGTTGTCACATTGGGATGTTAGTATTCATTTGTGCCGCCCCTATGTGTTTATACAATTATTGGAAATACATGACACGTACGGTTGTCACTTTGGGTTGTTAGTATTTATTTGTGCCGGCCCTATGTGTTTATACAATTATTGCAAATACATGACATGTAGGGTTGTCACTTTGGGATCTTATTTTCGTTATTTTCGTAGTTTCACTCAGTGGTTTAGTAGTCGTCTGGCACAATTATATTTCATACTAAATATGCGAAAAGCCAACTTTAAATTTAAAATAATATATATTTAGTCATCTCGCACACATTAATTTTTTTAATAAAAAAAGAATTTTTGACGTGACCACGACGTGCTTAAATAGATCGAACTGGTTTAATAAGTTTTGTATTATTTTCGTTTTAAAAGTTGAAACTTGATCGTTACGTAGGAAGAAAATATCTAAGATTTTTCTAAGAAAGTATCATGTAATTTGAGGTTTCGTTGATATTTAAGTTTGAAAGTATTTAAAAAGTTTGAAAGTAAAAGAAGTCTTTTTAATTTTCAAATGAAATATTCACAAGAAATTAATGAAATTTAAGAAAATCTTTTATCAACAAAAAAGTGTTAATAAAAAATCAAAATAATGGCCTGGTTTTGAAGGACGTTCTTTTCCTACTACAGTGGAAAGCAATTCTAAAATTGTTAATACGAGTACCTAAATCTTGGGATAGATAGATGTATCTATAATATACAAAATTAACATAAATTAACGAACTAAACAATATGTACACTAAATACTTACCTAAAACTATAACTTAATATAAAAATGGACCCTGCGGCATTGTACCAAGGACGCTGGTATCTATAATTGACATCCAAAATTTGTTTATTATCAAGCAAAACCGAAGCGAAATCCTAGTGTTATTTTAAAGAAAAATGTTCCACCAAAAATACTCTTCTATTTCCAGTGGTTTTACCTAGTTTTCATGCTTTCTCTTGGTCCGTATTGATCCTTTACAAACTCCAGCAGGTTTTGGACGGTTCTTTACGAAACTAATTGGGCGAACTAACGACCTCTCCACGTCTAAACAAAAAAATGCGCCCACACGCGTCAGAATAGGCGACGTCCGTTCAATAGCTCCGTTTTTATAGTATTCTCAATTGACTGCGTTTTTTTTGCTTTCAAATAACCGCAGTCAATATATTTTTGTAGAGGTTTTGCTCCGTGAAAGCTAGCCTCTAACCGAGATCCTCCGAGAAAAATTGGCTAAGTGCCAACTCGCGATGGAGACTAAAAAATAAAATATGAATTAGAGGAATAAGAAACAAAACTGAACATTCTAACTGTATTAAAAAAAAAATTACATAAATTTATTTGTTTACTATCTGTTGCATGCGACTTCTCCCGCGTATTTTATGAAATACTATCTGGCGCCCGCGACTTCGTCCGCGTTGAAAAAGAAATCAGTAGTCGATTCTGTGTCATGTACGTCCAAATGTTTATCTACCAAGTTTTATGAGAATCAGTCAATTCGTTTAGGAGTTATTGAGGAACATACATACATACAATACCTACACATAACAGATTTATTATTAGTATTTGATTGTCTATATTACTCGCTGATAATATAGCTTCCCAACATTGATAAAATTTTTCAAACCACATTCAATAATTCCAAAAATTAAGGCGTCATCTATACTAATAATAAATCTGTAAGTGTAGGTATTGTATGTAATGTATGTTCGTCCATAACTCTTAAACGAATTAACTGATTTTCATCAAACTTGGTAGATAAACATTTAGACGTATAAGACATAGGATTTTTTTATGTTAAGGTCGACAGACAGGCTGACGGTCCACTTGATGGTAGGTGGCTACCGTCGCCTATAACACAAGCAACGCCATAAGTGCTACAAGTGCGCTGCCGACCATAGAAGGATTAAGGATGAGGGATAAGGGAGGGATGGGGTAATGGGCTCCGGCATCCCTTACTCACTCACCGAAACGCAACAGCACATAATGCTGTTATTTCACGGTGGTATTCTGTAAGGGGGTGGTTACTGCCGCCAGACGGGCTGCCCAAATGACTGCGAAACGCAGTGTGCCCTACCACTACTTTTCAAATCCAGACCAGAGTAAATTTTGAGAATTATATTAAAATTTCCAAAGTTGACCCCGCCGGGAATCGAACCCGGGGCCCCTGAAACGTTAGGCAAGCACCCTTGCCACTCGTCCAACGGGCTCGTCAAAAGGATTTTCAACGCGGAAGAAGTCGTGGGTCAGCTAGTACACACATAAAGTCACACAAATGTTAGGGTGAGTTCATAAATAAACGCAAAACACTCAGTGGACCGCAACCTTTATTTGGGCAAAGGAAATGTTTACAGGCCCCTGCTGGGGTGTATTGCTTGTAATTCCCTCCAACAACTACCGACCGCTTTTGTGGAGATATTTTTTATTATTATATCACTTGAAAAATGGCCGAAAAATTACACTATGATTTTATTTTTCCGGAGTTTTTTTTTTTTAATATGAATATATTTTTTTAAATAGTTGGTGGCCTTCGTCTGCATTGAAAAATGATAAATATATAACATGAGAAAAAAATGCACAATATAGCGCTTGCCATCTTTATCGCTGTGACGACGGTGGCGCCGCCACTGTTAATGTCAGTGGCGCCGAATTTTTTATTTTTGTTTTTACACGACCCTAGATTTGGACTTTACAAACCAGTTTTGGAAAACTCAAAGAAAAGTTTCGGAGTTAACTTAAATTAATACTTATGTATGTATGTATTTACAAAAAGAAAATACAAGGCTTGAAAAGGGTGGATTTCGTTGTACTTCCCTAGCTTTTTGTAGTATTACTGGATATTATCTCGAGGCGTTACTAAAACAATGCTAACAGTAAGTGTCTGAAATTTAATAAAGCCATCAGAGTGTGCAGACTTAGCCTTGCTCGATGGCTTTTTCAACGAGTTATAAACAATGATGGAAGCGCTAAGGGCGCACTTTGAAACAGCCTCGAAGCTCTGTTACAACTTCGGAACTTCTTCGCCTAATTGGCTGTTATTAACATTGTTTACTGTGTCTAATCATATATGGTTTTGAGGGTTCAATTAAACATTTATTTATTTACTAGCTGTTGCACGCGACTTCGTCCGCGTAACTTTATAAAATATATTACATTCGTGTCTGTGAAACCATGGAAATGCACATACAAAATTTCAACCCAATCGGTCAAGCGGTTTAGTAGTTGACATACCGACAGCAGCGCCACCTACCGGGTCCAATTGTATTTTTAAATCATCCAGGAAATCATCGAAATAGCCATATAAAATTTCAACCCAATCGGTTCAGCCGTTTAGAAGTTATGTGAAAAAGAAGTTAAGTACAGAAGGATAATTCTTACTACCCGCTGTCCTTTTATCCGTTTTCCCGTAGGAATGAAGCATTTTCCCGCGGTAAAAAGGATACTTTGTTCATCGCAGATAATGTCGGCTTCTAATGGTAAAAGAATTTTTCAAATCGGTCCAGTAGTTTCGGAGCCTATTCTATACAAACAAACAAACAATCAAATCTTTCCTCTCTATAATATTAGTATAGATTTATTTATTTATTAATTCTAAGTTGTATCAATACTAATATTACTAATAATAAATCTGTAAGTGTAGGTATTGTATGTAGGTATGTATGTATGTATATATGTATGTATGTATGTATGTATGTATGTTCCTCCATAACTCTTAAACGAATAGCGTATCCTGTGTCATGTACGTCTAAATGTTTATCTAACAAGTTTCATGAAAATCATATAATATTCGTTTAAGAGTTATGAAGAAACATTTATATACATGCAATACCTACACTTACAGATTTATTATTAGTATACAGCGATAATGGCAATGTGCTTTTATAGGCTGTTGTTTTTTTTTTAATTTTTTTTTTAGTTTAAGTCACTTCCAGTAATCTTACTCACAGCCAACTCAGCTATGTAGACGCTCATGTGTACTAGGCTTAATCCGGTAAACCGAGTTGCAGATTATACTGTTTTAATCCCTGACTGCGGAGCCGTTTAGTGATGTGACTTTTGGTGTCGATGTTTTTATAATCGACTTTCCCTAGTGCATTTAGTTTATCGACTAGCCGCGTTTATTCATTCCACTACTGTTTTTTAACAGACTTCCAAAAAAAAGGAGGTTCTCAATTCGACAGTATATATATGTGTTCGCGGATAACTTCGTCGTTTATGAACCAATTTTAATGATTCTTTTTTTGTTGGAAAGGAGATATCCCAAGGGTGGTACCGTGATAAGCAAACCAGGATCTGATGGTGGCATCCCAGAGAAATCGAGGGGAACCTTTGAAAATTGTAATGGCGACTATAGTTAGTGCGTTTGTTAATTTTTTCATTAAGTATCTTATTAGTTTCCTGTTTTAGTAGTTTCTTTTTTGTTAGACAGTAAAATAATCTGGTATACTACAAATATGGATTTTGCACGCCATACAAAAAACTAGGAACTTTATGGAACATTTAAAATTCTGTCATTTGTCATTTAAAACCAACCAAACGTCCATAATTTAATGAAAATGTAACTTTACGTCAACACATTCGAGTTTAAAATGAATAGTAGAATTTGGCCGTTACTATCTTTTACCATATTACCAATATTACTTGACAATCCCCAAAATATCCCATTACCAAATTACACGATATATTTTTTTTTAATTTTTTTAATTAAAGATGGGTTTGCTCTTGGCCAACAACCAGCTGAGTTACAAAAATGAGGCCTAAGATGGAGAGAGCTCATTAAAATCTACTTTCCCATTAAAATCTATAATTTCTTCTTACCTAATGGTTCAACTGTTAAAGCGAAAATAATGAAAACTGATGGTTTCATTTCCATACAAAACTATATTAATTGATCTCCTTTAATAAAGTGTTACAATTCGAAATACATAATTATTATAATCCTTTATATTAGAAACGCCTGTTGTAGAAACTCACATATGTAATTATTGGCGTTTTAGGAAAAGGGATTATTGCAATGAAAATTTAGAAAAATTCAATAAATATATTAGCGACTGGAATTTTTCAGAAATATACACAACTGATAATCCGAATATTGCTTATAATATATTTATTGATAATTATAAAATGATCTATGAACTTTGTTTTCCTTATAAGCTTATAACAATAAAAGCAAATTATAAAATTAAATGGCTGTCGAAAGGTTTGAAATTATGTAGCAAGAGGAAAAGGAATTTATTAGACGTTTATAGAAGAAGTCCGAATGAGATAAATAAAAATAAATATAAGAAATATTCATCGTTATTTAAAAAGATCATTAAGTTAACTAAAAAGTCTCAAAATAACTATGCTATTATAAATTCTCAAAATAAAAATAAAACAGCCTGGCAAATTATAAATAGAGTAAAACGAGATCGACCCCGAGATACTATTACTGAAATTAATCATGAAAACAAAGTAGTATCAGATCCAGCAATAATGTGTAACATGTTCAATGATTATTTTGTGGATAAAATTAAGCCCTTGTCAAATACAAAACATATAAATTCCAACATAAGTACAAGAACTAACTCAATGTTTTTAAGTCCTTGTACGCCAATAGACATAAAAAATATAGTCAACACCTTAAAGAATACTAATAGTGTTGGTTGGGATGGAATTGCTACAAAGGTAGTAAAATACACGATAAAAAATATAGCGGGTCATCTCAGTCATATTATCAATCTTTGTATTTTTGAGGGACTATTTCCAGAAAAATTGAAGACAGCGGTTATAACACCAATTTATAAAAATAAAGGGGACAAAGGGCATTTGGTAAATTATAGACCTATAGCACGGATCCCTGTTTTCTCAAAAATATTTGAAAAGTACATTTACAAAGAAATAAGTAACTATATGGAAAAGTTTAATATATTAGCAAAGGAACAACATGGATACAGGAAAAATAAAACAATAAATGAGGCTATTTTTAAATTCTTAGATATAATTATGACAAATGTAGATACTAAATCCCAAATATGTGCTATATATATGGATATGACGCAAGCATTTGATCATGTAGACCATCTAATTCTTCTTGAAAAACTAGAAAGTTATGGAATAAGAGGTAATGTACTAAATTTAATAAAATCATACCTACACAATAGGAAACAAATTACTGAGATTAGTCGAATAAACAAAGATAATAAATCACATGAAACATTTCTATCTAATGAACGTACTCTAAAATACGGCGTCCCACAAGGTAGTGTTTTGGGACCATTATTATTTATAGCATATATTAATGATCTACCAAGAACTGTTGATCACCCCATGTGTCTTTTTGCCGACGATAGCACAATGATAATAAAATGCAGAGACAAAGAAACCTATAATGATGACATTAACGCTGCTTTAAGAAAGATTATATTTTGGTTAAAAAACAATAATTTAAAAATTAATTTGCTTAAAACAAATGTCATGCATTTTAGTCAAAGGGAATGTGCTAAACCATATTTGAACATACATTATGAAGATGAAACTATTAAAGAAATTAACACAACAAGATTTTTAGGCCTAGAAATTGACAGTAAATTAAATTGGAAATCTCATATTGATGGTCTCAGGAAAAAACTAAGTAAACAGGCGTATGCCCTTCATGAATTATCTAAAACTGTAAGAATTGAAGCTATCTTATTGGCATATTACGGGCTTGTCGAATCTATGCTCAGGTATGGACTTCTGTTCTGGGGAAACTCGACTGATAAATTTTTTATTTTCAAAGCACAAAAAAGATGTATAAGAGCAATGTTTAAATTAAAAGTAACCGACAGTTGTATGCCCTATTTTAAAAAACATAAAATACTAACACTGCCTTCGCTTTTTATATATGAGGTTGTAGTATATGTAAAAGCAAACCCTATCTTATTTAGACGAGTTTCAGAGCACAGTAAAAGAACTCAAAGAGATCCAAATAGACTGTGTATTCGCAAAGCACACACAGCTCTTATGCACAAAAGTGTTTTTTGTCTAGCACCAGTCATTTACAACAAGATCCCGAACAATATTAAGGAGCTCAATATTAATTTATTTAAAAAGAAAGTGAAAGAATTACTAGTGAATAAATGTTACTATGACTTAAAAGATTATATGTCTGATAATTTAGTGAATATTAGTAGTGAGTGATTGTTTAATTTGATATGTAGTGTTCCAAAAATATTTGCACACCCTAAAGGGTAGAATGTAGCGAGCCTAATCCATTGTAAAACCATTATTGTAACCTATATTCAGCAAATAAATTATTATTATTATTATTATTATTATTATTATTTGATCACAAATGATCACAGATTTGCATGAATTCGGACAAAATGGTTTTACAATTATTATTAATAACACTTGTTAAACTGTTTGTGTTCGCAAATGTATTATCTATACTAATATTATAAAGAGAATATATTTGTATTTTTGGTGTCTATTACTAATATTATAAAGAGGTTTAAATGTTTTCTGTTTGAACTACTGGACCGATTTGAAAAATTATTTCAAAGCTATATTATCAGCGAGTAGGTAACATAGGCTATACTTTATAAAGTTATGGACGAAGTCGCGTGCAACCGCTAGTCATCATCAATACTAATAATAAATATGTAGGGGTCGGTCATGGAGTAATTTACTTTGTTTTCAGAAATATCGTGTATATAGGCCCTATACATGATACTGAAACTAAATTGACCATTTTTAGAATTTATTTCTGTATGTATGTATGTTCCTCCATAACTCTTAAACGAATTGACTCATTTTCATGAAACTTGGTAGATAAACATTTAGAAGTACGGGACACGTGATAGGCTACTTTTTATCTTTTTTTAACGCAGACGAAGTCGCGGGCAACAGCTAGTAATGAATAATTTTTGGTTCATAATTATATTTGCCAACTTTGTTGGTGAACATAAAGACTGCTTTCGACGCGATTAATATTTAAGTTATTTATACTAATACTAGCTGGCGCCCGCGACTTCGTCCGCGTTGAAAAAGAAAAAGTAGCCTGTCCTGTGTCCTGTACCTCTAAATGTTTATGTACCAAGTTTCATGAAAATCAGTTAATTCGTTTAAGAGTTATGGAAGAACATACATACTTACATACAATACATACACTTACAGATTTATTATTATGGTCCCTGAGCCAGCGACAGATTTTCATGACCAATTTTCTCTCAGTACATAACTCGTAAAATGACTGAGAGAGTTGTATCATGAAGCGTTGTGAACGTCAGCT
The DNA here is from genome assembly GCA_918317495.1 of Synanthedon vespiformis. Lineage (NCBI taxonomy): Eukaryota > Metazoa > Arthropoda > Insecta > Lepidoptera > Sesiidae > Synanthedon > Synanthedon vespiformis. Next base: position 301,289 of record OU906971.1, on the reverse strand, counting down.
GCGGCTCCGATGATGGGTTGAGCAGTAGAGTGGTAGCCGCCCACACACAGAATAAAAAAAAATTAATCATTTATTTCCGATTAAAAATTCATCAAATTATAGTTAGCCTAATATTTTGAAGAAACAAAATTGTCAGCTATTTATAAAATGGTGGATTATGCGTCTGCAGGTCACACGAATATATACGTGTTCAGTGATTACCTTCCAATAGAAAATTTATCAGATGATAGTTTATGTATTACTGTTAATAAATAAAAAAGTCAGCTGGCTATATGTTGGTGGAATGCTTGTCAGCTGATGCTCTGAAAGTGTAACGGGCTACCACTGCTCAACCCACCATCGGAGCCGCAGCTGACGTTCACAACGCATCATGATACAACTCTCTCAGCATTTTACAAATTATGGACTGAGAGGAAATCATTGACGAAATTAGTGCCTGGCTTACGGACCATTAGTATTGATGATTATATTTAAGCTTATATCTAAGCTATCTTTACTAATATTATAAAGAGAAAAGATTTGTATTTTTGTTGTTTTTTAATCTGTTTCCGGTGGAAATTTCTGGAAAAATGTATTTAACATTATTCCTCTGTTTAAATGCGAATGTTGTGTTAAAAATTCAATTAAAACCGCCCGCCGACTAGTTTTCTAGTTTTTGTAAAACACACAAACCAACATAACATTTTTATATAATAATTACTTAGCTGGCGCCCGCGACTTCGTTCGCGTTGAAAAAGAAAAAGTAGCCTATGGAAGAACATACATACATACACTTACAGATTTATTATTAATATTTATATAGTTATATATTATATAAGACTAGCTGGTGCTTGCGACTTCGTCCGCGTAGAACAGTATAAAACGCTATCTACTATATTTTGGATAGATGGCGCTATCTCCCGGGCCAAGCCGCTAGTATTTACTTTTATTTTAGATTTCCCGTAGGAATGAAGCATTTTCCCGCGGTAAAAAGTAGCCTATGTTCATCACGGATAATGTCGGCTTCTAATTGTAAAAGAATTTTTCAAATCGGTCCAGTAGTTTCGGAGCCTATTCTATACAAACAAACAAACAAACAAATCTTTCCTCTTTATAATATTGGTATAGATGTAATATTTAAAAAAATATGTAATGTTAACAATACACAAATGAATTTGGAGTTACGGAGTGACGCGTGTTCATAAAACGCTTTTCAGTGACATGGGCCTTAATATATTTCCGTATTCTGAAAGGGCCTTTTTTCAAGTGTCCTGCGCGTGACAGCCGTAACGGCTCGGATTTAATTTAATCCGCGAGTGCTCTTATCATTGTACGCCAGGGTCTACTTAATTAACCGAAAATAGGATTTCAGGTTAATTTGTTCATAGTTGTATTAGTCCAGTATCCCTCAAAGGATTTTTTTCTGATTACTAACAGGCTGAATCTTCGTGAGTAGCTTCAGTTTGCAAAGACGAACAACTTTTTCCTCTGCGATAATTCTCGATAGACGTAGCTAAAGGAGTTAGCTAAACCGTAAAAAACTTCCAAACGTAGGACTGGGAAAACGTGTCACTTAATTTGTAGGACTACGTGGCCATTAAATTTTATTATACAAATGTTTACTAAGCTGCAGACAAAAAATCAGCTGATTAGTATACCTACCCATCCCTCCCAAAAAAGTACTCCCAATAAATAATAATAATGAGGTCTTAAAAATTATTACTAACCAGCTAAAGTTTTGTCTGCGGCTTAGTAAACGTTTGTATAATAAAATGGCCGCATAGGACTACAAATTGAGGGGTACGTTTTCCCAGTCCTACGTTTGGAAGTTTTTTACAGTTTAGCTAACTCCTTTAGCTACCGCTATCGAGAATTTTCGCAGAGGAAAAAGTTGTTCGTCTCGGCAAACTGAAGCTACTCACGAAGATTCAGCCTGTTAGTAATCAGAAAAAAATCCTTTGAGGGATACTGGACCATATACTTGTTGTTTCTTACCAACAAAATATTGTCGGAGCTTTTGTACCTCATAAGCTGGTGACAGCGACTTCGTCCGCGTTTACAAAATATGTTCTATTGTTAGCGCCATCTATCGAATTTGTGTAGAACTGCTTGGTAATACACCTGTGCATAGTTTGATCCAATTTGCTTACATACATACATACATACATACATACATACACACACACATACACATACACACACACATCCATACATACATACATACATACATACACACACACACACACACATGCATACATACATACACTTACAGATTAGTATTGATGATAATAATAACTTACATTGAATGCGAATCTTGAATGCAACTTAAGAACGTATACCGTAACTTAAGTGTCGACTACTCGTATTTTTTTTAGGTTATAAAAAGTCTCAATGCGTCATTCAAATTAATGTTATACATTTAAAAGTATAACAGTATGGGGCCCTCTTGCAAACTCACCCGACTGGCACAAGCACCCTCTACCGTTACACTAGTTAAGTTTGAAATAAGTAGTGGAACATATTGCAATAAGTAAACGTTCCACGTGTATTTCTCATAATGTTAACGACGCGACGCGACCTTTTAAAATAAGAAAAATAATGAGTTTTGCAAAAGTGTTTGAATTTTTTTTTAAGTATACATTTCATTGAAACAAGTTCTATGTTGAGTTGAGACTTTCCGTTGATATTATAAATGGGAAAGTTTCAAAGTTTGAATGTTTGTATTTCTGTATTCGGTTAAATAAAAAGTAGCTTAGTATACACATATATTTATGTATTCTGTATTTATAATATTTATGTGTTTACAAAAAAAAGTAATATATGTATCTATGTAATAATAGTATATTTAACAATCTTGACATTTACTTTCTGAGTAGACGGTCATTTATCGGGCGAGTGTTTGATCGTCTGCAGCATATTGCAAAATGACCTGTAGCACTACCATGAGTTGCTATCGAAATCTTACGTTAGTTTACTTCTGTCGATAACGAACGTTTCACCCTTCAATGTGCTAGTGAATGATTTAACTACTAACGTTATGGTATTTCTCGAGAGCATCAGTCAAATTTGTAACTCATGGTACCGATTTTGTATAGAAATGTCAAGTTAAACGTCAGTCGCTAATGGTCGCTAGCGACTACATTCGATAGGTTTTTCACTTATACAACTCATGTTATCGGTTTTAGTTCTTTGCGTGACCGCTAGAGGCGCTGTACAATTTTTCATACAAATATTTTACGTTCTCGTTCATCTCTCGCTAGCGATTTCGATCGTCATAAACTCATGGTAGTGCTACTGGTCCCCTCCACTGAGCAGTACCACACACACGCAAACACGCACACACACACACACACACACACAAACACACACACACACACACACACACACGCGCGCGCGCACACGCACGCACACACACCACATAATAGCATAATAATATGTGTTTATATCGATGTATTCATTTTTTAGTTAGGTGTATGTATATTATCATTTCTTTTTTGTTTATTTTAGGTATTAGCATTTTTTTTGTACTTATAAGCTTTAAGATGACTAAAGCTATTAAATAAATAAATAAATAAGCAAATGGTGCTGTGTGGAATGTGTGAATATATTTATTAATTTATTTTATCGATTCTTAAAGAGTAAACTCCAAAAATTATTACTTATATCTTATACTAAACTAATAAGTCACGTTAAGTGAAGTTTCACAAAAGTCATTTCATTTGATAATACAGTTTGCCACAAGTAAGATATTCCTAAATAAGCATACGGTCATGCGGAATAAGAAATGCAAATGCTGACTTGAGTGCACTCTGCATTATGCAGCGGGAGGCCAACTTTTTTCATGTAAATAGATACCGAAAAGCTTCTAAGTAATCGCTTTAGAATATAATTCGTTTAGAGTGTTTACTTTGCTCTTTTAACTTATACATTGCCAGCTTTTGCTCGCGACTTCGTCTGCTTATATACATCAATAGGGGCCTGTGTTATTTTGATGTAAACATTGAATTTTATTGTTAATTGTCGAGTATTTTTATAATATTGTTAATAATTTCTTTTATTTCAATTTAACAATGAATTTTTTTATTAGAATATATTCATTATAATATTAGTAGTTAGAGACCACGTTTCTGAGGATACCATAGGATACCATAGCCCTTTGGAGGCCCATAAGTGACACCAAAGAAAGCTCAACGTCGTTCGACGAGCTATGGAAATATGTCTTTGCTCGGGTTTAAACTGCAAGACCGAATCAAGTACGAGGAATGTAGACGTACGAAAGTTATAGAAATAACCCGACAAATTAGTAGGTTAAAGTGGCAGTGAGCAGGATTGAAATCTGTAATTTTAGAAGCCTACACACGTCCCTAAAATTGGTGGCAATATCGTGACAGAAGTGGGGAGCTCCCTAGATCGCTCCATTGATCGCTTCATGTGTAATCAAATCGTAAACATAATTAGAGGCGATCTAGGGGGATCCCGATATTGCCACCGATTTTAGGGCCGTGTATAGGCGCTTTAATAATGAAATTGATATAATTATATATGTGACAATAATTGTAATGACTAAAATTGCTATTTTAAACCATAAATGCAATTTTCAATATACGTACAGTCGGCCGCATAAGTCGATTAACACATTCAAAAGTTCATACTTACTTACTGAAGCTTTTTACTATCGCTTATACGTGAAGTTTATTTTTTTTTTAGTCGTGACAACAACTAATGGCGCGTTGAGTGTTTTGTTGTTTTGCACTTTTGAATGTGTTAATGGACTTATGCGGCCGACTGTACATATTACGTAGCATCTGGTGGTAACTGGTTAATAACATTGGGTCATATTTACAAAGTGTGTTATTTTTGAAGAGTGTAAAAATATTGTTTAAAGTACATATCTTTGTTGGACTAAATGAGCTGTGGCGAAGGCAGGTCGTCATATTATGCACTACAAAATATACAAAAGGCGTCGAGTCGAGCTCTCATAGCGTAGCACTATAAAGAGAACCTTATCTCGATGTACACACGGCCGTGGAAAACAACAAACATTATGTCATTCAAAACGGATAATATGCTACTCAAAGCCTACTTACTGGGTAGTGTGATGATAAAGTGGTCTGTTTGTCACACCACAGAAGAGACCGAGTCAGTTATCGTATCTTCAACTTTTTTATTATTATTTACAATGTCAGTAACAGCAATTGTATAATCCAAGCATAAGTGACGGTAGCATCAATTGGAAGCACTGTCTTTGTCACTTAACAAAATAATGTATAATCTTCCTAGACTTACTTTTGCAATAGCCCTTTAATAGTAAGAGTCAAAATTTGCATGATTAGCTCGTACTAAGTATATGTCAGATAAGATAGACTAAGTATGTAGAGGCTCCACTTGATGACAGGTGATCCTTTCCTAGGATAGATCAATGTTCTCTGATATATCTTATTCGCTCACCGAAACACAACAGCACACATGCTGTTACTTCACGGTACTCTTCTGTTAGCGGGTGGTTATTACGCAGTATGTTCCGCTACTAATAAATTTACTTAATGGCAAAAAGTATTTTTCAGTTAAATTGTTATATTCATGTAATTTTAGAGTAATCATGTACATAATTGCACTCTGTTTGTACACTTTATCAAATAAATAAATAAAATAAATTAGCAGGTAACATCAAATTTTATGATTGACAAATTGTTCGTGAAATTGCTATCCGATCGTGAGGGCTGTGTGTAACGCACGTTATCTTCGCTGTTTTACTGCAAAGCCCTACAGCGGTACTTTCTTGCGGAATAACATTTTTGATAGTGTCATTTCTTTCTTTCTTTCCTACCCCTTTGGGGCTGTCTTTTTTGATGTACGAGAGGGATTTTTATTTCGTTTGTACGTTGTTATTCGTAAATATGCGGATTTAGTTGCGGCGAGGAACCGCTTCGGACCGTATTTGTACATACAAAGGAAAATAGGTCACTAATTCATGCTACGTAGCGTTAGTTAACCGAAATCGCGCTTGGGAATACTAACTGGTTCTAAACATAGTTTATGCCAATATGGACTTCATTGTATATAGTAATACTGGCTAGTGCCTTCGACTTCGTCCGCGTTGATAAATGAATAATGTAACACCTGAGAAAATATCTTATCATTATCGCTGTGACGACGGTGGCGCCGCCACGGTAAGAGAAGCGCCCAATTTTTTATATTCTTAAACGATCCCTTGGGAAACTCAAGTTACTCCAGGATAAAAAGTATCCTACGAGTTAATCAAGGTAATAAAATATGACACAAAAACGCACAAAAAAAACGAATACAGGTATTCTCAGTAGGAGATCTAATTTTCTGTACAACGAGTTTTAATGTTATTAATTAAACATAAAATACAAACAAACCGCAACAATCCCTCAAAAATACACTCGAATCTGTTTATTTGTAGTAAATTCATAGAATTCAATTAGAATGTTTAATAAAATGCTTTGGCAAATAAATTAACTTTGTTTATTGTCATTTTGTTTGTGTTGAGGACGCCTCTCCATTATTTCGGAAAAGACATTAGCAAATACACAAATATTGATAGTCACAAGACCACACTCTTATGGAGTTCGAAATACAGTTCATTTTCGTTTGAACGGTGTCACGAGTTATCTTTGTCAATTTAAATCTAATTGCAAATTTATATGTACAAGCTTGAAAAGCATTATGCCCTAAGGAACAGAGTTCAAATTCGTATAATATGACAGCAAAGTTAATTTTGTACACAGAACGTAAGAGGTTCGCAATAATTCTCCAATTAAGACACAAGTAGTAGGAATGACAAAAGCGGTGGTCCAATTTCATGAAAGATAGCGTTTTAAGAATTAATTTGATACTTTTTAAGTTAAGTTTAAGTCGATACTTAATGATGATATTTAATGAAAATATCTATATAGAAGTATAGATATAGGGTGAGGGTGAGACTCACCCTTGTCACTTAGGGGTATAAAAAATTATTTACAACTTATTCTAGGACCTACTGAATTATACACAAAAAAAAAACATAAAAATCGGTTTCGGAGGAGTTTGGTCACAAACACTGTGACACGAGAATTTCATATAGCTACACGCTCCCGGCTTCGCCCGGGTTCAATATAGAAACTATCATTTAAGTTGGTCCAAATTACCATGGTTACAAAGTTTTCATAAAAATCGGTTCAGTTGTTTAAGAGTTCATTGGTGTCATACAGCGTGACAAGAAAACTTTTATAGATAGACTAGCTGGTGCCTGCGACTTCGTCCGCGTTGAAAATAAAAAAAATAGCCTATCTTGTGTCCTGTACATCTAAATGTTTATCTAGCAAGTTTCATAAAAATCAGTTAATTCGTTTAAGAGTTATGGAGGAACATACATTACATACAATACATACACTTACAGATTTATTAGTAGTACTAGCTGGTGCTCGCTACTTTGTCCGCGTTGAAAAGTATAAAACACCATCTAATTTGGAATGGATCGCTAAAAATATCACCAAGCAGTTGTCATGTTAGTCGCTTCACCGGATTCTGGTTAGATGGCGCTGTCAAGTGTATCCCGGGCCAAGCCGCTAGTATTTACTTTTATTTTAGATTTCCCGTAGGAATGAAGCATTTTCCCGCGGTAAAAAGTAGCCTATGTTCATCACGGATAATGTCGGCTTCTAATGGTAAAAGAATTTTTCAAATCGGTCCAGTAGTTTCGGAGCTTATTCTATACAAACAAAATAAACAAACAATCAAATCCTTCCTCTTTATAATATTAGTATAGAAGTATAGATATAGATTGATGGATTGATAATTGATAAATACATACAGTTTAAGGTTTCGCTCACAGCTTATAACTTAAGGTATATCATAAAACATCCGAGCCTTAATAAACTGTTGGTATGTTACAATTTACGACTGGATGTTAGAAGATTTCGATATATCGATGTTAGTTTATTTATCTATCGTATCGTTACTTTGTCTATCTACTATCGATTTGCTATTAATATCGAATATGCTTTCATACATGGAGTCTGTATAATGTCTCGATTTGATGATAATAATCCAAGAGCTGGGTTTGTGTAACATTATATTCTAGGCATTTCACATGCGGAAGCACTTATGAAATTTGAATAGTGACATTTTGCTGACAGATTTCAAGTTGATAGGTAAGATTTATTCATTTATTTTAATGAAACCTATCAGCATAGATAAATGATTGGTCTCGCTGCGCTCGACTAGATACGGCCTTACCTAAAAACAATAGCTGAGTGAATGGGGCAATTTTTATTGTAGTGTGTGTAAAACATCGTCACTATTTATCACTTTTTATACCGTTTAATTATATTTTTATACAGTTTCACTACGAAAATTGGCATTTTATCATGCCCAAAATTTAATAAAACATTCGGCACGTACACATCACAGACAGATTGCAGTGTGACTAGCTCGGGTACGCCGAATTCGGCGTAGTATTTGTTGCCGCATTTGTCAAGTACGGCGGCTCTATCTAATAGAGCGCCGATACCAATCAAATATTTTTGCCTATCAGCTTATTTTACTTTTTTTTTCACAAGCAGCGTCATAGCATTAAATGAAATTAGATTAAATTAAACTAAATTAAATTAAATTAAAATAATATTCATTTCTTTTCAAGCAACTGGACCCATATTTTACATTTAATCTAGACACAATTAATCTGAGGTCGGTTTTATAGACACCGGTTTTAATATGTCAATCGTGATCTCTGAGTATTTTTGTGACTACATAACCTAGTATTTAATGTAATTCGCTTGGCAACAATCCGATTTTTTTGTTTTTAATTTACGACCCATTTGGTGAAATTGCAGCCGCGTGCGATGCCAAAGTGAAGAGCATTATCTTTATGAGACGAACGCAATAAACTCTTATCAAAATTGTATTGTCTCCTATTTGTTCACGAATTTAACTCAGTAGAGTGAAGGTAATCCAGATTAAGCGACTTAAAAATCCTTAATAACGTTCGCCCGCTTGTCGAAATTGGACCGTAATATAAATTATACGAGGCTGGGCCCGTGACTTCGTTCGCGTTAAAAAAAAATATATATACCAGTACGATGAGATACCGCAAAAACAAATTTAAAAAGCAGATGCCATTTGCGTCATATGATGGTTGAAAATAATAACGTCTGCCAGTGATATAATGTCACTTTATATAATTTAATGTCACTTTTCACTGACAGATGGCGTTAATTGACGCAAATCGAAATTATACTAAAATCTGGATTTTTCTGGATTTTTCTACATTTTTAATTAGGTAGAGCACTTTTTTGTAGTTATAAACTTTATTGAAAATATTCGTTTCCAGGTTTGTTATAAAATATTAGAAGTTCATTTGTTTGTACAACCAATTAAGCATTCATTGAGGCAATACTGTCTCTAATTACTCAATATATTATATATTATATTCGTTCTTTTTAAAGCGAATTTAAATTTAACTTAACAAAGAAAGGAACATAAAAGAGTAGCAAATTGAGTAGTCTAGAACTTTGTATGAAATAACAAAGAATACTTTGTGATGCTACTTCCTGAAGTGAGCCAACTCTCCAGTTTGAAGTGTCACTAGCATCCAGTTGAGCTGTTATAACTTTGAACATGTTTGCATGCAAAAATTTGGCTTCAAAAGTGAGGCGGGCTCTTGGACTATAGTTGCGAAGTTAAGAACACAGCTCTTTTCCTATTCAAAAAGGAAACTTTTAAACTATAAATTTAAGCTATAAACATGACGTGTATTTTTTTTAAATTTAAAGACACTTTTTTCGAAGTTTACCTTCCATTTAAACTTCTATTCAAAAGCCTCTAAAATTGCATTCCACGAGAAAAAAGAAGTTAAAAATGCAGACATTAAAATATCGACAGACAGACAGGTTGACTGTCCACTTGGTGGTAAGTGGAATGCACAAGTAGTATGCACTGATTTACAGGTCAACACGATTTTTGGATCTGGCTTCTGCATATGAAATTTTCATTTCTTCTATGTTAAAAATAAGGGAATAAATAACTTTAAGGTTCAAAGTTTGCTTTTGTAGAAACTGGAGCATTTTTTTTTAATTTTTTTAAGACAAATGATAGATTCATACATTATTTCCATACTTTTATTTTCAATTACAATTAGAAAAGTTTTTGTTGAACACTAGAGCCTTTGTCATTTAAGATTTTTGATAAACAACAGGAAATATATATGTAAAATAAGGGAAAAATTAAGTTGGAAAATGAATATTTTTAGTGTTTCTCTTCTCTTGTGTTTGTATGGGCTGTCTCGTATCTTACTTATCGTCATAAATCAGGCAAAAGCAAACTTTAAAAGCTAAAAATTAAAATGTAACTATTTTTAGATGTCGAAAATCAGAATTTAAGCATTAGAACAGAAACCCAAAAAAATCAACGGTCAACGTTAATCAAACGGTCGCGGGTTCGAATCCCGCTAGGGTCAAATGTTTATTGTGTTAACATTTTACCTTTGTACCCGAGTCATGGATGTTTTGTATTTATAATATGTATGTATTTACAAAAAAGTAATGTATGTAGTATATCAACTGTCTGGTATCCATAATACAAGCATTACTTGCTTACTTTGGAACTAGATGGTGCTGTGTGGAATGTGTATCCTATTTATTTATTTTAAAAAAAATGGTGACGAAAACAAATGACCTAGCTTCCCGAATGAAGTCGGATTTTTCTGAAAACCTCTTTGTCAAAATTGTTTCTGTCTAACTAGATCATATTTCGTCAAAAAGAGTCACATTCTCTAGGTCCTGGGAGTAGATTGGTTAATTTTTCCTAACCTTCCAAATCATTATGACGAACTAATGTAGTTACATAGTTATAGCTGGTGCTCGCGACTTCGTCCGCGTTGAAAAGTATAAAACGCCATCTACCGTATTTTGGATATGGCGCTATCTCACGGGCCAAGCCGCTAGTATTTACTTTTATTTTAGATTTCCCGTAGGAATGAAGCATTTTCCTGCAGTAAAAAGTAACTTATGTTCATCACAGATAATGTCGGCTTCTAATGGTAAAAGAATTTTTCAAATCGGTCCAGTAGTTTCGGAGCTTATTCTATACAAACAAACAAACAAATCTTTATAATATTAGTATAGATATACCTTAGTTTCTCTGTAAACATTTCCAGTCATTGTTTTTTTTTTTAAATTCTCAACCTCGCTCTCTCGAATGACAGTGATACTCTTAAATCTGCGTAATTACAAATTGTTAACGGAATCCCGTAAATAAAGTGTATTTATCTACGGCGTGATCTGAACATCGGCGAACCATTTCTAAACAAAGATGGCGGTCGTAAATCAGCGTTGTACAAGCCGGGAGTCGGTGTCGTCGAATTAACCATTTCATGGTTCATGGGTCGTCGTTATAAATGTGCGGTTTGTTTGAGAAACGGCTGTTCATATATCAACATAGAATACTATGTATTTTATGGAAAACTTATTCCCTCAAGAGACACTAAGTGCCTTGGCCTTTTGTTTATGTTAAAGTCGACAGACAGGCTGACGGTCCACTTGATGGTAGGTGGCTACCGTTGCCTATAACACAGGCAACCCCATAATTGCTACAAGTGCGCTGCTGACCATAGAAGGATAAGGGAGGGATGGGAAATGGGCTCTGGCATCCCTTACTCACTCACTGAAACACAACAACACATAATGCTGTTATTTCACATTAGTATTCTGTAAGATGGTGGTTACTGCCACCAGACGGGCTGCCCAAATGACTGCGAAACGCAGTGTGCCCTACTACTACTTTTCAAATGCAGACCAGAGTCAATTTTTAAAATTATGATAAAATTTCCAAAGTTGACCCCTCCGGGAATCGAACCCGGGGCCCCTGAGACGTTAGGCAAGCACCCTTGCCACTTGTCCAACGGGCTCGTCAGAGCCGATGGACGATCGTCCTTTAATTTTACAGAGATATATAAAAAAGCCGTCTAAAAGCTTGACAACTGTGATGGTAGGAACTCGTAGACTCGCCGTAGAGTGCGTAGCACACTCGTAGCTACGAGAGTTCTGCTACGAGAGTTAATAATTCTCTGTCCTCTGTTAAGGTAAAAATTTGCAGAAAAAATTACAATAAAAAATTAAAAAATAATTGCAGAAGAAATTGTTTGGTTGTACGCTCTAATCTACAGGAACTACTGGTTCGAATTGAAAAATTCTTTAAGTATTGGATAGTCCATTTATCGAAGAAGTCTATAGGCCATAGGCTATAGAGAACGTGGACGAAGTCGGGGGCACCAGCTAGTAATAAAAAAATGTATTTATAAGTTCGGAATGTATTTCTGTATGTATTTCTGTAGAAATATCGAATATTTTATAGAAGACCGAAATGTATTACGGGAGAAGCCGGGAGCGGGTCGCTAGGTTTAAACAATTGAGAAAATATGAATGTGGTAACTGGCTGAAATTTGGTACTTTGCAATAAACATTTAGATATTGGATTTCTTTGTGAAGGACCGAAAAGGGTATGTTGTTTCTATGGGAAGTGTGTGTTGTGATAATCTTTAACAACATCAAAACAACCGCCAATGTTATACGCACAAAATATTACAGAGGGCTTGTGAAGTGTGGAAATTACCCACTTACGAACTTGCCCCATTTATTATGTCAGCAGATTAGGGTTGAATATAAAATTCTTGCAACCTCATCCGCACATAATGGTAATGTGTTTCTGGCTACGCCGATGCGATACTACGACCAAGTCGTATATATCTTTTAACCCTTACAAGAACCTTTTTGAAAAAATAAACTTATTAACATTTATATGAGTATCGATTAAAATTTTTAAATAATGAGGATATTCAAAGATAAACACTGAGATTCCGCTCTGTGAGCGACACCCTCAGTAATGTTTTACTGTATGAAATAAGAGCTATCTACCCTAATCCATACTTCTTGGTTTATATTAAGATTGACTTCGTCAATAGTTTGTTAATTTTTTAATAAGGATGTAACTTAAAATTAAAAAAATAAAATAAAGATATAATAGTGCCTCATAGAACAGTAACAGAGCGCTCTGAATTGCGTAGAGGTGCTACGTAACTCGTTACAAATTTGACAAGCTACGTCAGCTACAACTGTGCTACGAAATGTCTACGATCTCTCTTCTTTACAAGAGCGTTCGTTCTACGAAACTAAATAGCAACGTTGTGCTTTATAATACAACTAGCTGGCCCCCGCGACTTCGTCTGCATTGAAAAAGGAAAAAAGTAGGCTATCCTATGTCCTGTACGTCTAAATGTTTATCTACCAAGTTTTATGAAAATCAGTTAATTCGTTTAAGAGTTATAGGGGAACATACATACATACAGAAAAATTTCTAAAAATCGTCAATTTAGTTTCAGTATCATGTATAGAGCCTATAAACACGATATCTCTGAAAACCTGATATGGCCAATCCTTACAGATTTATTATTAGTATTGACTAGCTGTGCCCCGCGGCTTCGTTCGCCTTAAAAGTGAACGGCATAAAATGTTTTAGTAGACTGGTGTCTGCCACTTCGCCCTCGTTGAAAAATAAAAATATATAACGCAAGACAAAGTGTAATATTACGTGTATGAATAACACATATGTATAATATAACGCCTGACATCTTTATTGCTTTGCCAGGCGTTTGATCTTTAAGTATATGTTGAAGATTCAAAACTTATTTATGAATATGATTACAAATCTGATTTAGGAGACTTTTTAGAGACCAAAAGATTTATTTAACATATTTTTTTTTTATATTTATTTAATCAAAAACGCAGTACTTTTATTCTCGATAAAAGGTACTTATATCCTTTTCTGTATTCTCTATTCCTTTTATGCAAAATTTCAAGTTAAGGCGTGAAAAGGTAACAGTCGGACAAAAAGAATTCACATGTAGTATGGAATAGTATGGGATACCTTATAATTTAACTTAATATAGGTACCTTATATTAGTTTATAATACTTGCATATATTTTAGAGAAGTGTAGAGTTTCTGTTTTTATTTTTTCATTAAAAATTTTATCTATGAGCCTAATAATTATTTTTAAATTTCATAAATAACGTAAAAAATTAAAAAGTCACTATACACTACTATGTCTGTCAAAACATTTCACAGTTAGGGTTTATCTTTATTTCCCACGTGAAGTGAAAATCGTAAACTTGTCGTGAAATATGCTACGGTACCATAAACCGAAACTTGGATGTACTTGTTTGCTTCTGGAAGAGCTTTGTAATTTTTTTAATTAATATAATTATATCACGCGACTTCGTCCGCGTAACTTTATAAAATATAATACATTCGTGTCTGTGAAACAATTATGGAAATACACATACAAAATTTCAACCCAATCGGTCAAGCCGTTTAGTAGTTAAAATAGCGACAGCAGCGCCACCTACCGGGTCCAATTGTATTTTTAAATCATCCAGGAAACCATCGAAATAGCCATATAAAATTTCAACCCAATCGGTTCAGCCGTTTAGAAGTTATATGTGAAAAAGATAAGTACGGAAGGATAATTCTTACTACCAGTTGTCTTATTACCCGTTTTCCCGTAGGAATGAAGCATTTTCCCGCGGTAAAAAGTATCCTTTATTCATCATGGATAATGTCGGCTTCTAATGGTAAAAGAATTTTTCAAATCGGTCCACTAGTTTCGGAGCCTATTCTATACAAACAAAGAAACAATCAAATCTTTCCTCTTTATAATATTAGTATAGACTAGTATAGATAATATGACACTCCTCTTCTGCGTAGAGGCTTAAAAATACAAAGTAAAGATCCATTTCTTACAGTTCTGTGGCGCGACCCATATTTCTGTAGTAATCCACTCTTCTGACCTCAAACTGCTTCTATACGTGGCGACTTTGTAGTCCACTTACAAAGCAACTTTTATTAAATTTTACCTTTTTAAAACGCGACTTCTTTCGCGTTAAAAAAAATATTACTCCCCCCGTACGGAAGACCACTGTGAAAAAACAGAATGAGTGCTGTTGTGTTTCTGTGTGTTATCATGGCATATTATCCTTCTATGGGGATAAGGGAAAGTTCTATGGTCGAAATAAATCTGTAAGTGTATTATGTATGCATGTATGTATGTTCGTCCATAACTCTTAAACGAATTATCTGATTTTCATGAAACTTGGTAGATAAACAATTTAGACGTACATGACACAGGATATCTTTTTCAATCCGGACGAAGTCGCGGGAGCCGGCTAGTAAAAACTAAACTTTAGTACAGTCGGGGTAAGAAAAGGTTGCACCAAGTCAATTGTCAGTCATGCCAAAACTTTATTTCAAACGTCTGTCAGTACTCTGATTAGTGCTTTAGTTTTAAAAGGCAGTAAGAGCCTATGACTTTGATAAAGGAGTGAATTTGAAAACTGACGAAGGTTTTCGGACTCCGACTTTACACACAGCTTTGACAAGTTTTTGTGAAAAATAAGTCAATATTAAAAAAAAAGTCAACGCGGTCGAAGTCGCGGGCGCCAGCTAGTAGCCTATATTTCATATTATGTACTTATATATTTTTATATAGCTAGTCTAATACATACTCGAAGACAGTAATCATTACTTTGACGCACCGCATACTTTATCACAATAACTCAGAAAGCATCGCCTAGACAAATACGTGGCAATATTTCCACGATAATTCACGCTTTCAACATAAACGCTCCGTTCTCGAAGATAGTCGAGTGCATAGCTTTGTCTCTCTCTCGCACGTGAGAAATGATATATCTGTCTCGCGGGCTGGAAGTACTGCAAGAAATAAAGTGTAACCACGGTACGATTTGACTAAAAGCAACGATTTATAAAGTAGCAAGTGGATACATTGTTTTCTTACTACGACACAGATTACTCTGTGTTTCGGAATTAGTGTACTCCTATATTGACGACGCGTTTGATCTCGTGGCTAGTTACACTAGCTGTTAAGCAAGCGGTCGCTGGTTCGAATCCTGCTAGGGACAAAATATTTTTTATGTTAAAATTTTACCTTTATACCTGAGTTATGGGTGTTTTTTATTTATAATATGTATGTATTTACAAAAAAAATGTCCATAATACAATCATTAGTTGCTTACTGTAGAATTATTGAAGATGATGCTGTGTACTTAGAATATGTGAAGACATTTATTTATTTATTTATTCTATTTATGTTTAAAGAAGACCAATGGTAGCACATAGTCAATGGTTCAAGGACTCCCCAACTTAATCCCCCAGTGTATCCTGGTAAACTATTGGGTTCATCAAAATTCCCTCCGGAGAAGTAAAAGAAGCACATATTTTTTTTAAATGTTACTTCCAAGTTTTATATTATCTGTTTTTAAATAAAATATTAAATAATGAAGAGCGCCCCCTCTGAAACGTCAAAATAAGGGAATAATCTATCTATTTTTGCTTCCGTTATTATGGCTTAGTATTACATGAAGAATTATATGTAATTCTTCATTTAACGCTTTTTCCTAAAAGTAATTTCTCATACAATCTTTTACTGCAGTTGCCTACACTTTTAAAATTGTAAATTGCAGAATGTCTTTCACTAAAGCTCTCTCTGTAACATTAAAAATTCATAAAAATTACTTAACTGGATTCATCATCATCATCATCATCATCTTCATTGTCATCATCATCATCATTATCATCATCATCATCATCATCATCATCTTCATTGTCATCATCATCATCATCATCATCATCATCATCATCATCATCATCATCATCATCATCAGGAGCAGCACGTGTCTCTTCACTGTTGGATATAGCCGTACCAGTAGCACTACCATGAGTTGCTATCGAAATCTTACGTTAGTTTACTTCTGTCGATAACGAACCTTTCAATGTGCACGTGAATGATTTAACTACTAACGTTACGGTATTTCTCGAGAGCATCAGTCAAATTTGTAACTCATGGTACCGGTTTTAGTAATTTGAGTGACCGCTAGAGGCGCTATACAATTTTTCATACAAATATTTTACGTTCTCGCTCATCCCTCGCTAGCGATTTCGGTCGTCATAAACTCATGGTAGTGCTACTGTACCATGAGTTTACAGTGACCGCACTCGCTAGCAAGAGCATAAAATATTTATATGGAATACTAGCTGGCGCCCGCGACTTTGTCCGCGTTAAAAGTAGACTATCCTATGTCCTGTACGTCTAAATGTTTATCTACCAAGTTTCATAAAAATCAGTCAATTCGTTTAAGAGTTATGGAGGAATATACATGCATACAATACCTACACTTACGGATTTATTATATTAGTATTGATGAATGTCAATTTGACATTGACAGTTGACAGTGTCTCGCGGCTCTCGCTAGCGAGTGCGGTCATTGAAAACTCACGGTAAAGGTACGGGCCCCATAGCCACTTCTCTAAAAAATCTCCAAGCATATTAGACCGCTCCATAAAACAATCTAAGACTTTGAACTTGTTTGTAGTACAGTCCTGCCGTGAGAGACCACGTTTCTGCACCATACCTCGTTAAATTGACAATTACATAATTAATAACAAACACACACACGCATTTCAAATTGTAAACAATAAAATTGCTTAACATATTCCATAATATTATAAATTTTAAACATGTAAAATTGTATGCGAAAACGCTGTATGCCAAGAAATGTTCGGGAGCTATGTATATGACGTTTTGTTGGAAGATTATAAATTGTTGCTTTTAGCCGAATTAAATTGAGAACGCTTTTAGTGGCCCGCGAGACAAATATACACGGCACACGTGTGTTAGAAAGAGACAGGTATGTGTGTTCAGTTACCTCTGTGAATCGCACTGGGAGTGCCGTAAATGTGTTGTTTATTGTAGGCTGTTTGGAATGATGTCTTTTAATAACGTTGCTAGGTCGTAATAAAAGAGAAACTGTGGGTTCTTTTCGTGTACACGGCAGAGATAATGCGGGTCCCGCTTTGTGTGAAACTTTTTGGTTTTTTCATGGCTATACTTACAGATACGTCAATTTTTGTAATGAATTACTCATCGACAAATGTCGATGGAATTACTGAACTTGTGTATACCTTTTTCGTTTAGAAATTGTCGATAATGTACACACTTTTGTCCATATTTCTCCATGTATTATAACACTAGACGATCAAATTTGATTTTCTACATAAACTATTAACTTTCTTAACTCATTCACAAGAGAATGTATTCATTAAAACTAAATGATCTTCTGATCTAATAATCTTAATGAGACTAGTGGATGCATTAAAAATGCACGTAATTCTCTAAGTAAACTTGAAAGAATATTTTCTCTAGAAAAAGTCTAAAGAACTACGATTTATTCATTTCAAAACAAACTATTGACTTTACATATTGCAATGTAACGTCGTAATTGGAAACATAACTGGAACAGCTATTGTTATATACTAGCTATACTAGCTCGCACTCATATATATTGTTAATATTGTGTTGTATATTGTATGTAAGTACTACCTTCTACCTTCCAGCTGTGAATTTGAAAACAGATATGTTTGAGGCAGATAATTGAGTACGCTTTTTTTGGAGTGAAAACTCCTTTAGGCGCGTTAGGCATTTTTGAGATGGGAAAAAACCAATGAACTCGCCACACGTTCATGTAATGTAACCGAAACCTCTGTATATTTTCCGATATTAATTTAAAATAATTAAAAAAAAAGAACCATTTTAATTTATTAAAAAAAAGAACAATTGAGATGGGCTAAAATCCAATGAACTCGCGACACTGTCATGTGTAATGTAATTTTGAAGCTTACTTTTCATTTCTGACGTCAGTCCAATGACTGACATGTTATTTTTTTAATATCAACTTGTTAAAAATTTAAAAAAATAATTGTTAAAATAAGTTTTTTTAATTATTAAATTCATAATTATCTTGCAAATCTTTTTTATAGCGCGGAAAGTCGTTTTCAGTTAGACTTACAGCAATAGACGTGCCCGGAGTACCAGGATAACATAACCCATAAAGATATGTTTTATATCTTAGCGGATAAATTCAATATGGCGTCGTAATTCGTGATACAATGAGCCACCAACTGTATTGGCATTTCAGTGAGAGTAAATCAAGCCAAATTGATTCTTACTACGTTGAATTAAGGATGAGATCAGTATTCTGTTGAAATATGTTCTGATGTTTGTAATGGGTTTCGATGTACGTCTCTTGTCATATTTCTTTAATGTGTTCCTTTTATTTAATGGCGTCACTGCTTCGAGTGTTTACGAGACACTCCGCACTAAACTTATATAATAATAATACATTATATTTCTTTTCAAATAAACCAAAAAGAAATAGAAATGTAACGCGTAACGTGTGACATGTGACATTTGATTTTACTCATATAAATTTTGGTTATTATCTTCATTGCAGCAAACTGTTGCCAGGTTAGGCTAGTCTATCTATACTTAAAATTATAAAGAGAAAAGATTTGATTGTTTGTTTGTTTGTTTGTTTGTTTGTATAGAATAAGCTCCGAAACTACTGGGCCAATTTGAAAAATTCTTTTACCACTAGAAGCCGACATTATCAGTGATTAACATAGGCTAATTTTACCGCGGGAAAATGCTTCATTCCTACGGGAAAACGGGTAATAGGACAACGGGTAGTAAGAATTATCTTTCCGTACTTATCTTTTCACATATAACTTCTAAACGGCTGAACCGATTGGGTTGAAATTTTGTATGGCTATTTCGATGATTTCCTGGATGATTTAAAAATACAATTGGACCCGGTAGGTGGCGCTGCTGTCGGTATGTCAACTACTAAACGGCTTGACCGATTGGGTTGAAATTTTGTACGTGTATTTCCATGGTTTCACAGACACTAATGTATTATATTTTATAAAGTTACGCGGACGAAGTCGCGTGCAACAGCTAGTATGGTATAATCTATGTATTGAAATGTAAGGTATTTATGTAAACGAAATAATGAGCGAACACCTCGTAAATCCGATCACGCGCCGAACAAACTTCTCGAGTATTTACAAAGTTCTTGCTTACTTTGTATGCATATTATACTGGGGCGTTAACTAACTTCTTTCCTCTGACTAGGGTGACCACATATTTTAATCTGTAAATAACCCATATTTAAATGTAATAAAAATTATGTAGGTACTTAAAACTGTGTTTTTTTTCTTTTATATTCATCATGGTCACACTACAATCTATACTTTATAATGTTATAAAGAGAGACATTTGCATTTTTGTATTTTTCGACCAAAGAAAACGAAAAAACAAAAACGGAGGAGGTACTCAATTCGACGCGTATATATATATATATATATATATTTATGTATGATCACGCATAACTTTTGACAGGGTAGTCCGATTTTGATAATTCTTTTTTTATTTGAAAGGGCGCACCCCCAAATTTTAATTTGGAAAAAAAATTCCAACCCTAAGGGTAGGAAAACAGGGGATGACTGATTGTTTACTCACCGATTGTAGCGTATAACCACGCATAACTTTTTACAGAGTAGTCCGATTTCGATAATTCTTTTTTTAATAGATAGGGTATACCTCGAAGTTGGTCTCGTATAAATTTTGAAAAAAAAATCCTACCCTAAGGGTGGGAAAATGGGGATGAAAAAATTAAAAATTAAGCATGTAGTAAATATTAGATTATAGCCACAAAAAAACATAAAATAAAACTTTTTAACAAAAAATAAAACCGCCGAAAAAACTGAAAAGCCTAAAATAATCTTATTATTTTACCTAAGTAATTTTGAGTCGGCGCCAAACAAGCAAAAACTACGTAAAGAGTGATGCGCGGCGGCGACTCAAAATTACTTAGGTAAAATAATAAGATTATTTTATGCTTTTCAGTTTTTTCGGCGGTTTTATTTTTTGTTAAAAAGTTTTATGTAATAAATAAACTCAAAAACTACTGGACCGATTTTAGAAATTATTTCACCTATTGAAAGCTACATTATCAGCGAGTAACATAGGCTATGTTTTATAAGGGTACGCGGTCGAAAATGATATTTATCAATAAATTAACGAAATTATGGTCACCCTAACACAAAAATTCTCAACAAAAAAAAGTAAATCTACCTCCATCGTTTCCAGTTTCACAGAATGCTGTAAAACGGGCTGTTGTGTCAAATGACTGTGCGCCCTAGTTTCGAAACTAACATGTCATAAACCTGTTATTGTTCATAATTTGTTATTATATAACGCTACTGCGGCCATGTTGTAAACCGTACAGCTTGTACGGTGCCGAGCACACTGTTCTCGTTTACAGCTTTATAGCTTGTAAAAGCTAGATTTAGTGTTCGACTTACTTACATAAAATTTAGATAGATAGCTGAATTCTCACTTTATAATATACTAGCTGGTGCACGCGACTTCGTCCGCATAGAAAAGTATAAAACGCCATCTACCGTGGAGCGGATCGCTAAAAATATCACCAATCAGTTGTCATGTTAGTCGCTTCACCTGATTTTGGATAAATGGCGCTATCTCCCGGGCCAAGCCGCTAGTATTTACTTTTATTTTAGATTTCCCGTAGGAATGAAGTATTTTCCCGCGGTAAAAAGTATCCTATGTTCATCACGGATAATGTCGGGTTCTAATGGTAAAAGAATTTTTCAAATAGATCCAGTAGTTTCAGAGCCTATTCTATACAAACAAACAAACAAACAAACAAATCTTTCCTCTTTATAATATTGTAGTATAGATGACTAGCTGTTGCACGTGACTTCGTCCGCGTAACTTTAGAAAATATAGCTACTCGCTGGTGATGTAGCTTTCTATAGGTGAAAGTATTTTCAAAATTGGTCCAGTAGTTTTTGAGTTTTTTCATTACAAACATGCAAAAATACAAATTTTCTCTCTTTATAATATTAAAGTATAGATTGTACACGCAAAAATGAAAATCTTGTCTCTTTACAATCCTTACATCCTTACTCCTTACTAATATGTAAATGCGAAAGTAACTCTGTCTGTCTGTCTCGCTTTCACGCAAAAACTACTGAACCGATCACCATGAAATTTTGCATACACGTTGTCTGGGACACCAGAAAGGACATAGGATACATTTCATCCAAGAAAATAGTAATGTTCCCGAGGGATTATCTAAAATATAAAACTGTAACTAACGCCTGGCCAATGTGTTATAGCAACAAGTTGTCAAGCGTTGTAATTGCTTTTATATTTTTAATTTATCATCGCGTACGAAGTCGCGGGCACCAGCTAGTTTATTGTAAAACAAAAGTCCTCCGCCGCGTCTGTCTGTCTGTTCTACTCAAAAACTACTGCACCGATTTTCATGTGTTTTCACGAATGGAAAGAGAGGTTCTCGAGGAAGGTTTTAGTATATAATTTACGCGGGCGAAGTCGCGGGCAGCAGCTAGTATTGTTATAAAAAAAGATTAGTGTCACTAAACACCAGTGTTCTTAGTTCATAAATGCTAAACAATAAATGGCTTCTTTTTTTCTCACACACAAATTTGTTTTTAAAAATTCAATTTTTAGATGGCAGTGCGATGGATTCAGACTGAATTTCAATGTGAGCTAAAAAAATTAACACAAAACGGGCCTCAACGATTTTCCGAAAAAAATAGGATGGGAAAATCGTTTTCAACGTCATCCCGTGTAACACCCTTTATAGTTTCCATTCCAAAAACAGAATTGTCGAATGCACTAAAAGTGAAAAAAAAAAAATGAAACTCCATAACTCGTGTTACAGGGACAGTACATTGTATTAAGGCATGTCGCCCATGAATATTTGCGAGCGATTCGAAGCTAGCGTTGCTTGCTGTGACACTGTCTTAATTTCTTTTTTAAATGTATTTAAATAGACACAGACAAAACGTACATTTTATATATTTTTTATTTATTTTGTTTTTTAATAATTTCAACCTATTTAACGCGGTCGTCACGAGGACGACGCGTTTGCCACGTGACGACCGCGTTGCTTCCACTGTTTTCACTTTCTGGTCTATATATGTACATGCAAATATTATCTATACATACATATTATGTGACAAAAGTCTGTAAAGTCTGTAATACATTATAAATTTATATGTTGTCCCTATATGTGTATATGCCATTTTGACGTAATAACATACTTACATTACAAGCGTATAAAAATAACCGTGGATGCTTAACCATACCTGTAACAAATATAAATATATTAATATTTTATATAAAAAATATATATTATTTTGGGAAGAATCTTCATAATTAAATAAATTCAAATAAAACAAAAATTTCGTAATAAATTAAAATATTTTCGTGTCCATTGTAACGAAAGTATAGCTCTATAGAAACGACGAAAGTTCTGGTCTGCGAATTAAGGTGCATATTATTATTATGCGAATTAAGGTGAATTAGGTCGGCATTCATACATATTATTGGTATGAATAAATAAAATAAGAGATATGCAAGAGGGTCATTCTCACTACTTTTTGATCACCCCTAGTATTTTGGTTTAGCAATAAGAATAATTCTAGTGTAATGTACAGTCGGGGTAAGAAAAGTTTCGTCACATTAAAGTCGAAATTTGCTTGCACCAGGGCAATTGTCAGTCATGCCAAAATTTCATTTCAAACGTATGTCAGATGTCTGCTTTGTGCTTTAGTTTCAAAAGTTACTAAGAGTCTATGACTTTGATAAAGGAATGAATTTGAAAACTGGCAAAGGTTTTCGTACCCTGACTTTACATATATTCCTCATACAAAGAAAAAGTCCCTCATTAAAGAATAAAGAACCCAATTATATAATTACTAGGTTATATTGTAGCCTATGTTCTTACCCAAATACTAAAATCAATACTAATAATAAATCTGTAGGGGTCGGTCATGGAGTAATTTACTTTATTTTCAGAAATATCGTGTATATAGCCTCTATACATGACACTGAAACTAAATTGACCATTTTTAGAATTTTTTCTGTATGTATGTATGTTCCTCCATAACTCTTAAACGAATTAACTGATTTTCATGAGACTTGGTAGATAAACATTTAGAAGTACGGGACACGTGATAGGCTACTTTTTATCTTTTTTAACGAGGACCGAAGTCACGGGCAACAGCTAGTATATTAATAAATATGTAAGTGTAGTTATTGCATGTATGTATGCATGCTCCTCCATAACTCTTAAACGAATCAAGTGATTTTCATGAAACTTGGTAGATAAACATTTAGAAGTACAGGACACAGGATAGGATACCTTTTTTGTTTGTCAACGCGCACGACGTCGCGTGCAACAGCTAGTATTTTATAAAGTTACGTGGGCGAAATCGCGTGCAATAGCTTCGCTGTGACTGGATGGCGCTCTTAATAGATGTGAAAGCCTATCCGAAAAATATACAGATAGTTTCATACTGAATTCACATCCGCGTTTGTTTAGTCGGATGTGACTCTATATAACACGAAACAAACTTTTCCTATTCATGCAGCCAGTACTAGATGTAAGGCTTTTAAAAATAGAAATGAAAAAATCTCCTTTATTAGGCTCGACACACACTTTTTTTTTTTTTTTCGAGGAGAAATCCGTTTACAGATTCCCTACCGCTGGCTAGACGGTAGGGGTATGTGGGGGTCAGCCGGCGCACCGCGCTATGTTAGTCATAGCGGGCCCGGCCACTACCCACTAAAACTCCCCGGTGCCTCCTTTGCATTTTGTGCGGGGGTGGACCGGGCTCTGCCGAGGCAACAACTCCGATCCACCCCCAGGGCTGCCTAGCCATTACTGGCTAGGCTGACGCCAATGGGGGATTGCCCGGAGACACCGGAGCAATCCCCAGACGGGGGAGCCTTGTGCAGGCACACACAGCTAAGGCTCGACACACACTGGGCAAAATCGTCTGGGTCTTTCGTTTGGATGACAAAGCTATGAATGAAACTCAATAATAAAAATATATCTCTTTTTAACAAAAAAAACGACTTCAAACCGTTTTCTCATGGATCAGAACTGGACTAAATTGAAATGGGACCACACGGGAAGCACCCAGCTTTCAAATAAAAAAAGAATCCTCTATACTAATATTATTTATAAAGAGGAAAGATTATCGACTGTTTGTTTGTATAGAATATGCTCCAAAACTACTGGACCGATTTGAAAAATTCTTTTACCATTAGAAGCCGACATTATCCGTGATGAACATAGTCTACTTTTTACCGCGGGAAAATGCTTGATTCCTACGGGAAAACGGGTAAGAATTATCTTTCCGTACTTATTTCCATGGTTTCACAGACACGAATGTATTATATTTTATAAAGTTACGCGGACGAAGTCGCGTGCAACAGCTAGTATTATTTAAAAAAGAAATCACCTAAAAGATA
Organism: Synanthedon vespiformis; assembly: GCA_918317495.1. Taxonomy (NCBI): domain Eukaryota; kingdom Metazoa; phylum Arthropoda; class Insecta; order Lepidoptera; family Sesiidae; genus Synanthedon; species Synanthedon vespiformis. The sequence continues at coordinate 276,033 of OU906971.1, read as the reverse complement.
TTCTACTGCGATATCCACAAATATGTGTCCCCTTAACTTAGGTTTGCATATTCCTTGGAAAAGGGACGACAGGAGTTCGAGAATTGAATGAAAGGACAAGAATGAATGAATGAAAATAAATGAAAAATTCGCCGCGATTTTAATTCAAATGTAAATTCGTTCATTTAAATTCAGATGGGGACAAATTGTTGGGAATTATTATTGTCATTCCGCGACCACTTTTTATTGGTCATGTTTTTTTTAAAAGGCGTATTTTATCTTGAAAATTTCATGTGCCTACTTTGGGCAAGGTAGTTTTATGGTAAATTCTTCAAACCATATTTAATGGTGCCATATATTTTCTTTTTCTACGCGGACGAAGTCACGGGCATGTAGTAAGTAAAGAAGATTAGAAAAATGTTTCACAGCGATTCAATAAAGCCTTTTATTTATGAGATTTCTTTTCTTTGAATTGGACACATAATCGTCAATCAAAAAACGCCTAAATAAATCTGACTTCAAAAGTAATTTCATATATATTTAGAACATAAATCATTCAATAGACGGATACGAAAAAACTGTGACGTCATCAATCTTATTGTTGCCAGATATAAATAATAATAGGCTCGGAGTGCGCTGGCACGCACTAAGCTAGATAACTTGAACTTAATAAGATGGTCATGTAAGTAAGCTTCTAGTGAAATAGTATAGGGTATAAAAATCCAGTAATCTATACTTTACTAACACTAATTGACCTAGCAAACGTTGTTTTGCATAAAAATATATGTTGGATTATACTTATCCTTATAATTTAGAGGTATAAAAATAGTTTACAACCTATAAGTACATATTATTATAGTCCTGTATCCCTCACCTGATTTTTTTTCTGATTACTAACAGGCTGAAACTCCGTGAGTAGGTTCGGTTTGCCGAGACGTCCACCTTTTTCCTCTTCGAAAATTCTCGATAGAGGTAGCTAAAGGAGTTAGCTAAACCGTAAAAAACTTCCAAGCGTAGGACTGGGAAAACGTACCGCTCAATTTGTAGGACTATGCGGCCATTTTATTATACAAATATTTACTAAGCTGTAGGCAAAAAATCAGCTGGCTAGTATACCCATCCCTCCCAAAAAACCACTCCCAATAAATCTTAATAATGGGGTCATAAAAATTATTACTAACCAGATGATTTGTTGTCTGCAGCTTAGTAAACATTTGTATAATCAAATGGCCGCATAGTCCAACAAATTGGGTGGCACGTTTTCCCAGTCCTACGCTTGGAAGTTTTTTACGGTTTAGCTAACTCCTTTAGCTACCTCTATCGAGAATTTTCGCAGAGGAAAAAGTTGTTCGTCTCGGCAAAACGAAGCTACTCGCGGAGTTTCAGCCTGTGTAATCAGAAAAAAATTCAGGTGAGGGATACTGGACCAATATAAAATTTTATCAAAATCGATTCGATTAAGCCGTTTCGGACTAGTTTGGTTACGAACACTGTAACACGAGGGGGAATTTTATTGAAATTTGAATCAAACATTTTAAGTTATTCCTTTCTTTTAAGAGACTATGTTACTTAAGAAGAAATATAATTTTTTGTACATTCTTTCGATTGGCATCATAAAAATATGGGTGATTTTTTTTCACATTTAAGTCAGTTCGATTCCCACAAGGCGGCAACGGTGTCGATTAGACTGCAAAAATTATAGAAATAGAAATGGAAATTTGATTTCGATAGAGACTTGTTTAGTTTATAATTATAATTAAGTATGATTAAAAATAACTTGTTTCAAAATAAGTAATGTCATTTTTAAATGCTACAAGCGCACTCGTGTCGCACAAGTGGCATGAAAGTGCATCCACCCAAAAATATTATGAAGTATTCAAATGTGCATTTTCTAGTTTTATGCACTTTTTGAATGGTGAACTTTTTAAAAATAACAAGCTATATTTTTTTTTATTAAAAATGCTTTTTTTAATTATTAAAAACGCAGAAATGCAATTACGTATGCGTCGTTGAATTCTCTCGGGGTTTGAGAGGAAATATTTTTTTTTAGTATTAACATTTTTAAATATTTTTATGAAATTTTTTCGTTGCATTTAGAGTGGGCACTTAGTATTTTTTTCCTATTTTCTTATTTACCATTTACCACCGGTGAGAGGTTCTATTTTTTTTATTAATATTTATACTATTATTAGTGCTATTGCTATCGCGACGCGATATATAATATTATTAGTCTGCAAATTTCAAGAATATTATTTATAAAATTGTGATGAAAATATCTTGGTTTCCACTTTTCCTTTTCCTTTTTTTTTTTTTTATTTTTTTTTTATGTTAAGGTCGACAGACAGGCTGACGGTCCACTTGATGGTAGGTGGCTACCGTCGCCTATAACACAAGCAACGCCATAAGTGCTACAAGTGCGCTGCCGACCAAAGAAGGATTAAGGATAAGGGATAAGGGAGGGATGGGCTCTGGCATCCCTTACTCACTCACCGAAACACAACAGCACATAATGCTGTTATTTCACTGTGGTATTCCTGGCTTGACAAGGAAAATTTGCTGGTTGTTCTATAACCATCAGAAAAACTACTAAATCCACATAGTCCCGACAATATCTTACACAACTACTCTTAGCTTACTTGGCTTAGTTAACTTAGCTTACTTTAGGAGCCTGTATATCTTAAAGTATTGATCGTATAGTAAAAATAAAAAAAATATGTATATGTATATATTTTTTATGTATAATACTATCTATACCTAGAGATATTTGCGATAGAACAAAATAGTAGTACAAATGGGAAAACTTCTACAGTGTCAGGAGAGCCCTTTGGAATCTGGCTCAAATGTGAATTCTTAGCACAATTTTATCATCAATCAATTAATTAAAACTAATAATAAATCTATAAGTGTTTGTATGTATGTATGTTTCTCCATAACTCTTAAACGAATTAACTGATTTTCATGAAACTTGGTAGATAGCCTACTTTTGAAGTGAAAACTTCTATAGCCGCATTATACGACTTTGGGTAGGGAAAAAATGTATCGGTTCGCGTCAGCAACATGCTAATGCTCACAGTTATGCGCGCGCAGCTGTCTACGTACGCGATCACGCCAACACATTGCATATACCCGATTGTATGTGTGTGCGTTGGACGCTCACTTTTAAGTTATCGCTTCTGTCGGCAGTCCTCATGACTGCTTCCGTTTCTTTTTTTATTTTTCAACGCCGACGATGTCGCAGTCACCAGCTAGTAATGTATTAAAAACATTCACCGCCTCTAAAATAGTCTTAACAAATAAAAAGCAACTGAGCAAATAGAAAATAATGGCGGCCTAGTCCACAATGAAGGTAAATACCCCATTTCATGGCGCACAAAAGAGCTCTTCAGACTACCTGAATGGCCAAGTTTCAGGCCCATTCAGACTATTTTGTGGGGTGGAGAGTAATGAGTATATTTTTCATAAATCACCTCAAGTGCCGGTTTTTTAATTATGAAGCTAGTTGAAGGACAAAGTGACAAATATACATTCACTTAGCAAGTCTTGTCGACCCTTCAACTTCTGTCTAGACGACCCTATGTCAATGTTATGTCGTTCACGTTTGGTCTAGTGGCTCTGTTAACCAAATGGTGGCGGGTTCGAATCCCAATGTGTTAACATTGTACCTTTGCACCTGAGTCATGGATGTTTTGTATTTATAATGTGTATGTATTTACAAGAAAAAGTAATCTATGTAGTATGTATATCAACTGTCTGGTATCTATAATACAAGCATTAGTTGCTTACTGTGGAATTAGATGGTGTTGTGTGGAATGTGAAAAAATATATATTAGTAATGATTTAGCATCTAATTTCATGTTTGTTTACAAACTTTTTGGTTACAACGCAACACAAATTCCCCTGCATCTATGGGGTAAGGCGATTATAACATTGTTAAGGCGACGCAGCGATAAACAATTAATCTAAAATCCGAGGAGAGACTCAGGGGCTGTGATTCCATACTTAAACGTTGCTTATGTCGTAAGGTCGTATGCGACAATACGATTTTTATCGTTTAAATAAAAAACTATAATGTATTTTAATAAATCCAACCAATAAATTAAAGTATACATGTATACTAATTTACATAAAAAATTTGGAGGTATAAATTGGTCCCGTTTGGCTGTAAAATGTAAATCTGTGTTTTAAAGGAGGTTTCTTTGAATTTTTTTCTATCTTATAAAAGTTTATCAATCGTGAAATCCAACCATAAAATGAAGTCAATAACATGAAGAAACAGATTACCAAACATCACTTTCATATGTTTTGCCATTGCTGAGAAAAATCTAAATCCCTGCCACCAAAATTTCCAATGTGTCGTCTTAAATCTAAAGTATCATGATATACATACCCCCATTGAAATTTCACATAATACGATAGCAATTTTAATTATTAATTCTAAAACCTCTCGAGTTAACGACCAGCCTTTTCAGCCAGTTTGTTACAATTGGAATTGGGTACCTACCTACATTTTTTTATATTTTTTCTTGACTCGCGATATTCAGTCCTCTGAAATAATAGAAAGGGAGTCGCAAGTGGCCACTTGTCTATAGAGAGGGTCATTCAGGACCGGTTGAATACAAAGTACCCTTCAAACTGGGAACAGATAACCCCTGGGTTTTGTCGAATCATTTTACTAATAAGAACAAAATTGTATCGGCCATTTTGAATTCAAACTAATACTATAAATAAACTAACTGGCGCCCGCGACTTCGTTCGCGTTGAAATAGAAAAAAGTGGCCTATATATCCTGTGTCCTGTACGTCTAAATGTTTATCTACTAAGTTTCATGAAAATCGATTAATTCGTTTAAGAGTTATGGAGGAACATACATACTTACATACAATACCTACACTTACAGATTTATATTAAATTAATATGTCTATTTTTTCTATTTCTTATTTCTATTTCTAATGGAGCTTTCTATAGGTGAAAGAATTTTTCAAATCGGTCCAGTACCTTTTAAATTTATTTATTACGAACATACAAGTCTTCTCTTTTCATAATATTAGGAAGTATTTTTTTTTTTATTTTTACAAAAAAATCCACCAACACTTGCTCACACATTATATACATATATATATACACTTACACTTAACTAAGTACAAATTCAAAAGACTATAGCAACATGTGTGGCAACAAATTAAATGATATATGATATAAAAGTACCAAAAAAGGTAATAATAAATAAATAAAAATAAAAAACGCGATTAAAATACATAAAAAAATAATAATAAATATATAAACAAAACAAAAAAAATCAATAAACTAAAAAATTTTAAAATATCGACATTTCCATATGTTCGGGACAGCCTACTAGTAGTGTTCGGAACGAGTTGTGAATATAAAATCGTGTAAAATAGTGTTCGAAAATATAGTGATTAAAAAATAACATATAGAACTAGCGTATCGTGAATAGAGTGTTATAATAAGGAACAAATAAAGTAAAAATGTTAGACAGAGACAAAACAAGTGATAGATATAGTCTTGGGCGGTCGTGTCATGCTTGCACGCTATTGGTGCAAACTTTGTCAGCTCATGGCACGGCCGCCACTAGTTGTACGTGTAAAAATTAATGATAAGACGGCCGTTTTTCTATGAAATTCAGTCTTCTTCTTGCTCCGGCGAAATAAAGACCTTATACTAGTACAAAACTCGTTTTGGAAAATATAGCCCTCTCCTCCTCGACCAACCGTCGAACGCTAAACGGCTGACCAGTGGGCCCACTCACTCAGTAAGCCATAACAGCCAGGCCTAAACAAATGATACGGGGCCACAGTCCCGTACACCATACTTAGTTAATAATCCTCTACAATTTTCTTTCTTGACAATATCAGATTGTAGTCATTTTTATATCTAGTCATTTTTCCTGATAGTCCTTACTCGCCAAAAGGGAAAAAAATATTACCATAGTATTTAAGTATAGTATACCTTATTATATCGCATTGTTCCGAAGTTTAATTATATCAAAATATAATACTGGATAATTTCATTTGAACAACAAAGAGTCAAGCCAATTTATATGCAAATTTCTGTTTACGAACATTATTATACATTATGATTCATTTTAGTACGTTTTCGGGTTACGTGTAGTATGCTAATTAGATTTGGTTTAATGAATTCTATATTTCACTGTATAGGAAATATTATACGATAATTATTTTATCGGAATCAATTTTATTATTACACTAGCTGGCGCCCGCGACTTTGTCCGCGTTCAAAAAAGTACCCTATCTTGTGTCCTGTGCGTCTAAATGTTTATCTACTAAGTTTCATGAAAATCAAGTTAATTATTTTAAGAGTTATAGACTAACTAACATACATACATACATACATACATACAGATTTATTATTAGTAGTATTGATTGATCTACACTAATATTATAAAGAGGAAAGATTTGATTGTTTGTTTGTATAGAATAAGCTCCGAAACTACTGGACCGATTTGAAAATTTCTTTTACCATTAGAAGCCGACATTATCCGTGATGAACATAGGCTACTTTTTACCGCGGGAAAATGCTTCATTCCTACGGGAAAACGGGTAAAAGGACAACGGGTAGTAAGAATTATCCTTCCGTACTTAACTTCTTTTTCACATAACTTCTAAACGGCTGAAACGATTGGGTTAAAATTTTATATGGGTATTTCGATGATTTCCGATTCGATGATCGATGCCAAAAAATGGCACATTAATCCATAAAGGTTCGCCACCCCTGTGCTAGTGAATGATTTAACTACTAACGTTACGGTATTTCTCGAGAGCATCACATCAGTGAAATTTGTAACTCATGGTATGTACCGATTTTGTATTGAAATGTCAAGTTAAACATTAGTCGCTAATGGTCTCTAGCGACTACATTCGATAGGTTTTTCACTTGTGCAACTCATGTTACCGGTTTTAGTTCATTGAATGACCGCTAGAGGCGCTGTACAATTTTTCATACAAATATTTAACGTTCTCGCTCATCTCTCGCTAGCGATTTCGGTCATCATAAACTCATGGTAGTGCTACCGGTCCATAAACTACAACCGACCTTAACAACCTTTTTAAGCACATTTGACATTTTAAATCTAGATTTTTCTCGCCTAGCTGTTTCGTTCTTTAAGTAAAATGCGTTTTAAGGATTCGCAGAGGGTTAGTGAAGTGAAAAAAATATTAAAAAAAATTAAAATGTTTAAAAGAAACTGGTTTAAATCCGGATTCGTGGAGAAATGGCTGAGAACTTTCCTTTCAGCGAATTGAAAACAGCTTCCAACTCGTATTTATCTGTACACAAGAGTTCCGATTCAATTTTACATTTTGAGCACAATTTCAAATGGAACTCTTTAGAGGCGAAAACTTTTGGAATATTTATAGTTCCTAGGTTTGTATCTAGTTCTGGCTACTATTAGCTGAGATTTATGAGTTTGAAACTTTATTAGGACGTATTTTTCCTAATAACTATTTCTTGTTATACAAAAAAAAATGACTTATATAAAAAATATTATACTCTTGATATTATATTATACAAAAAAAATACATGGATCATAAATAAATGATTGGTCTCGCTACACTCGACTAGATACGGCCCTATCAAAAAGCAACTCCGTGAATGCGGCAATTTTTTATTGTAGTGTGGGTAAAACATCGTCACTATTTATCACAAACACACAGTTTCACTGCGTAAAAACTGATAAAATTTAATAAAACAATCGGCATGTACACATCACAGACAGTTTGCAATGTGACTAGCTCTGGTACGCCAAATTCGGCGTAGTATTTGTTGCCACATTTGTCAAGTACGGCGGCTGTATCTATTCGAGCGCAGCGAGAACAATCAATCTTTGACATTGATGTTGCATACGAAAACTTGTATGACAAAAAGAGTAAAGACTGTAGGTACATAACTAAGATTCACAACAAAATAAAATAATGTATAAAAATATCCATGAAACTGACAACCCGAACGAAATGTTGAACTTTGCGCTTTTCAAGCAAACACTGGGAGAGGCCTCGTCTACTCTGAAACAACGGTAACTTGTCTAGGCGCTTCAGAGACAAAAGCTATAAAGAAAACCAAACCATTCTGTAACTTAAACATGCATAATGCAAATAAAGGTGTGGCTACATTACAAGCGGGCGGATTGCAAAACCAAACGTAGGAGCAACACACTATTTTTTGAACTACTTTTTGTATATATAAATAATCATTTCAACCTTTATCATTCAGTACATTTATCATGACTGTGTTTACAATGACCGCATTCGCTAGCGAGAGCGTAAAATAAAATAATTTACTTATATGGAATATTGTTAATTATTATTGTTTTATCATTTATAGATAAAGATATAAATATAAAATGTCAATAATTAATATTGTAATTCAATTTCATTTATTAGTATAGATAGGTTCTATTATAAACGAATTAACTGATTTTCATTAGACGTACAGTTCATAGATTAGACGTACAGGACACAGGATAGACTACTTTTTTTTTAATAATAAAAGACTTAAAAATCATTAATACCTTCCAAAATAAATAGGTATTTTTTTTATTCCGCTATACGCTTCGCTGGAGTTCATTAAATTTTTATTCAATGGGACCACACCCAAAAGGCGTTAAGATATCAAAACAAAACACAATGCACATACGAGATGACAACGTATGCATTTCTTATCTTCATTTATGAACTGGCATTGTAGCATTCAAGGCTTTAAATGTATTACTAAAATCTTATGTACTAGGTATCTTGATAAACTAAAAACAGGTTGACAGTCCACTTGATGGCTACCTATGACTTATGTCTACCTATGACCTATGTCTATGACTCAAGTCACATCACACTCAGATGCTGCTCGAGTCAATTGATAGGGAAATGGGATAGTCCAGGAAAACTTACCAAATCAAAATCCGAGTCCCTGGGGTGATTTTTTTTTGTTATAAGTTTCTAGAACATATAACATAGAACATATTCCTATGACCTATGTATATATTTTTTAAACATTAGTATTTCTATATCTATTTAAATATATTGAAGTCGCTTTCAGCGTCTGTCTGTTTGTTTGGCCGCTAGCTCCTCCTAAATCATGCCACGGATTTTGATTAGGAAAATACATAGACTACCGGTAGTCTGCGGGAAAAGACCATCAGTTAGATAATACCTAATTAATTTTTTTCTAGTCGTGAATCGCAAAACAGAATTTTAGATCCGCGGATGCAAGAACTGGGTCATCTGTGAACCAACCAATCCCCTACCACGTGTTTTGGAAATGTATGAAAAAAAAAAACTTTGGCACTCTGAGAGTGCCGACAGAAGTGAAAACTTGAACAATTACGTGTTAAATTTTTGATATAGATAACAGAGGTGTCGGTTACGGTAACAGTGTCGTGAGTTCAATGGTTTTTTCTCATCTCAATTTTTTTTTTCTTATTATCAGCGCCATCTCTGTTCGCATTGATGTATTATTTCAATTCAATTCGTTTTCACAAGGATGTATTATTAATAACATATTCTAGTTTCAGTGGTATTGTGTAGATACTTAGCTCAAAATCTGAAAATATACAGAGGTGTCGGTTAGAAGGTTACACGTTTACGTTACGGTAACAGGTCGCATGTTCAATGGTTGTTTTCCATCTAGAAAATGCCCAACGTGCCTAAAGAAGCTTTCACACAAACTATTATCTGACAAATTGACTATATACAAAATAAAATCTTTGTACGGACAGTCGAAAACCAAATACCTCATTCCTAGGCAAAATTAACGAAATATTTTTTCCGGGTTGTTAGATCGATCGAATTAATTGTCTAATAATAATAAAGCTTTTTTATTTCCATAGCCTATAACAAGATACACAAGATTTGTTCTTTTATTAAACCATGGACCCCTTCTGGGTAAGGCCTCCTCAAGCCCTCTCCATTTCTCTTTGTCTTTAGCCAACTGAATCCAGTCACTTCCAGCGATCGCAACAATGTCGTCCATCCACCGTTTCTTTGGTCTACCTCTAAGTCGTTTTCCTGTCGGGCCTGGCCATTTTGTTGCCTGCAATGTCCTGGTATTGCGAAATATGACCTGTCCACTGCCATTTAAGACTCAAAGACTGTTTCACAGCATCTATAATATTAGTTTGATTTCTAATAACTTTGCAGTTTATTTTCTGTATCTTTCGTAGCTTTAGTATGCTTCTCTCCATAGCATAGACCATTTATTTTTTTAAATTAATTGTTTAACAGGACGAAATGAACGCTTATGTATTTTTTTTTTTAATTTCCCCAGTTGATATACATATATATTTTATGTGAGATTTGGCTGCGACGTTACCATGGTAACGGTGAGGATCCAATTTGACTAAAAGCCTTCGCCGTCCGGCATATCGGGCGTATGCCGCGGGCCACGGCCTTCGGGTGATATAATGCGTTATGTAAATTGTTATTTAATGCCTTACGCCACGGTTTTGACATTTTGTTTTTATTGTGCGCCTAGAGAGTTCTCCACTCGATCCAATATTTACTCGCGTTTAAGCTAATAAGAAAGAAATAGACAAAAAAAATGGTTTCTTTCGATTAGCTCTCCTGTAAAAAGTGTAATCTTGATTTGTGGCACTTTAGATTTTAAGCAGCGATTGATCCTAGAAAGTAAAGATTCGAACATTTGCTTCGAGTACATTTGGTACAGATAAAAACTAACGTTCTTCTTCTTTTACCATTAGAAAAATTCTTTTACCATTAGAAGCCGACATTATCCGTGATGAAAATAGGCTACTTTTTACCGCGGGAAAATGCTTCATTCCTACGGGAAAACGGGTAATAGGACAACGGATATTGAAAGAATTATCCTTCCGTACTTATCTTTTTCACATAACTTCTAAACGGCTGAACCGATTGGGTTGAAATTTTATATGGCTATTTTGATGATTTCCTGGATGATTTAAAAATACAATTGGACCCGGTAGGTGGCGTTGTTGTCGGTATGTCAACTACTAAACGGCTTGACCGATTGGGTTGAAATTTTGTATGTGTATTTCCATTGTTTCACAGACACGAATGTACTATATTTTATAAAGTTACGCGGACGAAGTCGCGTGCAACAGCTAGTATTACATATAAGCGACAGTTTTTCTGTCAATTTCAACACTTCCCAAGCATTTTCAAATGTTTGGGGAAAAGCCGGCAAAATGTTGATATTAACCGTAAAATAATAATATGCTATTGTCAGAGCTAATACTATCCTATACTATATGTCACTAATTACTATATGTATACAATTTTTTAGAGTTAATTTCTATCCTACGTAAAAGGACGTTCATTGCAAGATGTCAATAAAGATATACAAAAATTCCAAGTATGTACTGTTGGTATACATTTTTATTTTATCCACGTTTGATTATGCAAATTTGAAACTTAAGTGTGCGTCACTAGAGTTCACATTTGCTGTAAATTTTATATTTGGCAGGACCCGTATTGTGTTCCTATTTTATCAGCCAGTTCGCTTCAACTATTTCGTTCACAACCGTTATGTAGTTATCGCATGTATGGATTGTTAAACATAATACTTACAACCAACGAATGCTTCAAATTTTAATATATTATTATATATAGTCATAGATAAATGATTGGTCTCGCTGCGCTCGACTAGATACGGCCCTACGTAAAAGCAATAGCTCAGTGAATGCGGCAATTTTTTATTGTAGTGTGTGTAAAACGTCGTCACTATTTATTACTTTTTGTACAGTTTAATTATTTTTACACAGTTACACTTCGCGAATTGGCATTTTATTATGCCCAAAATTTAATAAAACTTTCGGCACGTACACATCACAGACAATTTGAAATGTGACTAGCTCGGGTACGCCGAATTCGGCGTAGTATTTGTTGCCGCATTTGTCAAATACGGCGGCTGTATCTAGTCGAGCGCAGCGCATCCTATATCCTCTCTTATTTGTTGCCGCATTTGTCAAATACGGCGGCTGTATCTAGTCGAGCGCAGCGAGACCAATCAAATATATTTGTATATCCTTACTTACTAATATTATAAATGTGAATGTTTGTTTGTTACGTTTTCACGCGAAAATTACTTTTGAATGTATAAAAAATGATCAAAATATACCAAATATACTAAACAAAACAGCCATAAGTCTTTTTGCAAGATACAATATGAAGGATTGTGATTGTATTTTTGCAATAAAATATTTTTGATTTTTTTGTTTTATGCCCCTTTAGTTTTTAAACACCGATATGTAAGACGTTACAAATTTGTTTGTCTTAAACAGTTTTTTAAAAAGAAAAAGAACGTTCACACGCGATCCGACCTTGACGCGGTCCCGTGGGGCGATTGCGCAGGATTCATGCTTCGTTGCACACTCCTTGAAGCGCCATTTATACGCCACGACTACGACACGACTGAATTGTCGTAGCGTCGGAATGTTAATGATTGTACATTACGATAAAATGCAACTATTCTCACTTGGCGGAGTTTTCTAAATTTTTATTTTCAAATGTTCTATTTAATTAAATCCCAAATATATGTATTTTTATTTATCCTCCATTTGATCCCAATAATAATATTAATGAAAAAAGTGAGTTTGTTTGTTACACTTTCATGCTATTTACTCAACCTAATTTTATCGACAATTAGCTTAAAACTGTAAATAAAAACTTAGGTAATATAGTAATTAGCACGTTTTATTGAAAGTTTTAAGTCTTCATTTTAATAAATAAATAAATATATTTTATCATCACAAAATTATAGTCCAATTATTTTATTTAAAATAATTTGGTTTTAATATCATAATCACACTACTATCACAATATTAAAGCCAAATTATTTTAATGATATATATTAAGACTTGCTACACGCTCCCGGCTTTACCCGGGTTAAAAATAAAATCTGCCTTATAAGTTGAATCAAATTACACATAGTTAGGAAGTTTTATTAAAATCCGTTCAGTAGTCAGAGTCCATTGGCATTTTTATATACCTATGTATATAAGGATATCAGAAGACCCTAAATTATAATGTAACTAAATCTCTATTACAGACTATTACTTGATTAAATTCAATATTTATTATAAAAAAACACTGTTTTGATTATCAAATGAGACTTATGTAAAAATTACACTTTACTTAGGTATATAGATAATGCTACTACACTAACACATTCACACGCACATGCACATTCACACACACACATACTAATCTTTATTATTATTTCTTTATTTTTTGTATTATAGATTAGCCTAAGTTTAAATGCGATGTTGGAGGAGCGGGGGTCTTCTGATACAAGTATTTTTATGGTTAATAGGAGGTCCCCTACACCAGCTTTGTACTTAGACTTAAGTTTTATTAATAAATTATTTTGTATTGTATTTGTATTTTGTATCGCAAGGTGTAAATGTCCTTAAAAGAAACGGACGTTCGACAGTGGGTAACCACGTTAAGGATTTACGGATGGCCGATTCCTTTATGTTAGTTTTGTAGTAGGCGAGCTTACTCCTCGTCAGTGCAATTATGTGTCAAGTGAAAACGAACTTATGGTCACAAACTCCCGATCCATTTTGACCCCTTTCGTTACGTACTACAACAATTAACAAAAAATAAAACCGCCGAAAAAACTGTAAAGCATAAAATAATCTCATTATTTTACCTAAGTAATTTTGAGTCGCCGCCGCGCATCACTCTTTACGTAATTTTTGCTTGTTTGGCGCCGACTCAAAATTACTTAGGTAAAATAATAAGATTATTTTATGCTTTTCAGTTTTTTCGGCGGTTTTATTTTTTGTTAAAAAGTTTTATTTTATATTTTTTTTGTGGCTATAATCTAATATTTACTACATGCTTAATTTTTAATTTTCCCACCCCCGTTTTCCCACCCTTAGGGTAGGATTTTTTTTTCCAAATTTATACGAGACCAACTTCGAGGTATACCCTATCCATTAAAAGAAGAATTATCAAAATCGGACCACTCTGTAAAAAGTTATGTATTATACGCTACAATCATACTACTTAGTATAATAAATACATCATGTATTATACTAAGTATTTGTATATACGTATAAATGTATATATTTTAATATTATTTATATTATGTAAATAATAATGTACCTACATATTTTAATGATTATAACCTAAACATGGTGTGCGGTGAAACTCTAATGAGTTTATGTTTACACCATTGTTAATTTAAATGTAAACATTACTGTATAATAAATAGATAAATAAATAAAAATAAAATAAATAAAAAATCAATGAGTGAACAATCAATCATCCTGAGTTGATCCAGCCGGGAATCGAACCTGGGAACCCTGGAACAGAGCGTCAATTGTTAAGGCTAACATCCTAATCACTCATTCAATGTCTTTGTACAGGTCAATGGAGACTTTAATTTTAGACTAACATAATGATATACAAATGGTTTTTAATTAAAGAATACGTGAACACAGCGTATGTGTCCAGTTTAAATAGTACACCACATTATTATCTTGTCAGCTTGTCACACAACGTGTAATTTTGTCATTGAAAACGTGAAAGGGACTTTTTAAATAGAGAGGGTTGCGAAGAATATTTATACCTTTTAGAATTTACAAGCTGACAATTTTTCACTTAGCCCCTCTTTGTGTGGATAAAATCTACTTGCAGGTTACATTAATTCCTAATTCAAATTCAAAATAATCCTTACTAATATTATAAATGTGAATGCGATTTTTTTTTGTTTGTTTGTTACGCTTTCACGCAAAAACTACAGAACCGATCACCATGAAATTTTGCATACACGTTGTCTGAGACATCAGAAAGGACATAGGGTACCTTTTATCCAAGCAAAAAGCACAGTTCCCGAGGGATTATCTGAGATATAAAAGTGTAACTAACACCTGGCCAAGTGTTATAGCAACAAGTTGTCAAGCTTTATTATTAGTATGGATTAGTATTGATTTGAGCTTGAGTCACGTCATGCCTAGATCTAGCTAGATCTATTTTTGTGCTACATATTTTTCTATGAATAATTTTTAGACTTTCATTTCTAGAGAGATGTCAAAGCGAATCTTAAGATCGGAATCCAACTGAGTTATTCAGCAAAGTTGACAGTTGCTGTTTCGCCTCAAAGGAGACGACCCTAACAGCATTACTAAAAGTCTTTGTCGGATAAAAAGCAATTCTCTTAGCGACTCGCAAAGAAAATCCTCACAATAACTGCATTACCAACTGCATCGCATCGCAGAGCCATACCGATCATATTTGCATATGCCGTCCAACCTATAATGAACCCTAAACGCACCCATTAAAGTTTAATCTCCAATGGAAACGCCCAGAACTATGCTTTCATAAATTAGAACCGTGAGCGCAGTTTTTAAAATCGAATTTCCAATGGAATAACATCTCCAGTCGTTTGGCTAGGCTCGTTCATTTAAAAATGGACGCTGTGTATTTATTTTTAGAGTGCATTTCTAGATAGCAGCGAATCCGTAGCGATAGTTCGAGAGACGTTGAAACAATGGGAGAAAATGTCAAGACATTTGGCGGGAAAATTGTATAAATGTTTATCTTTGCTCGTCTATTTTGAAGAGCACTCATCTGATTTGAAATGACTCTTAACTTTTTGAAGAGGCGAAAGAGGTTTCTTTAGTCACACCTATTTTCAGACTGCTTGAGTACCTAAGAATAGTGTTACCACTTGTTTTATTTAAGTAAATTTTATCTACTATAAATTTTTTAAGTCAAATGTGTTAACTTGGAGCTCAAAGCTAAAATAATATTGGAACAAAAGAAGTGTTCTGAATTTTATATTTATTTTAAATAATTATATTAAGTCAAAATGTGTTCACTTAGAGCTCAAAGCTAAAGTAATATTGGAACAAAGATATACTTAGAATCTTTCTGAATTTTAGAGTATTTTATTATATGTAGTTAAGCACTAGCTAAAGTATTCAAAGGAAAAAAATTCCAACTGTGTTATCAATACTAATAATAATCTGTAAAGGAATACCTTTACTTAATAAAGTTATTTGGTGTTCAATAGAGCAAAGTTTACTGTTAAGCGGTACGAAGTTCGCCGGGTCAGCTAGTCATCAATAAATCAGTGAAAACCGCATTTGAATCGGCTAAGCCATTTCCAAGCTTAGACAAAATATACAAAAAAAATCTAAATTATTTTTTTTGACCTCTGTCACGTAAGTATAACGTGCTTTTTTTCGACTCTTAAACAGGGCTCGTTTACGATTTTATTATAATACTAGACGTCCGCGTAGAAAAGTATAAAACGCCATCTACCATATTTTGGATAGAAGGCGCTATCTCCCGGGCCAAGCCGCTAGGATTTACTTTTATTTTAGATTTCCCGTAGGAATGAAGCATTTTCCCGCGGTAAAAAGTAGCCTATGTTCATCACGGATAATGTCGGCTTGTAATGGTAAAAGAATTTTTCAAATCGGTCCAGTAGTTTCGGAGCCTATTCTATACAAACAATCAAATCTTTCCTCTTTATAATATTAGTATAGATAAATGTGTAGATATATATCTAAGTTTTATATTTTTAAAATATAAAACTTAGATATAAGATTAGTTGTTAATTAATTAAATATTTTTTGGTTTTGCACATACCTATATTAGTAAAAATAAAATGCAAAATTTATAGTTTAAAATATATATAGAAAATGTATATTACAATGCCAGTGTCTATTCCGACTATCAACAAAAGAATACATGATTGAAATGATAAAATCCTCGGAATAATCAGGGAATATAATCTTTATTAAAAATTGGATATTCTGCCTCAAATGTTGGCAACATCTGCCTGTATTACCACCCAGATGTCATCATATACCTCGATGATTCTAAACCATAGTCCAATATTGCTTGAACTACTTCCCCCCTTTCGTTTCATAGTAGCTTCATATTAAAATAGGATCAAATAGAGGTGTCAATGGTTCAAATATAAATGGACATATCTGTACGAAATCTGATCGGTGAAACCTCAGCAAGTGATTGATTTATTCCACTTATGACGACCGGTATTCTACCTGTAATCTATATTAATATTACTAGCGGCCAGCCCGCGACTTCGTCCGCATTGAAAAAGAAAAAAGTAGATTGTTATGTTATCTACCAACTTTATTTACCAAGGTTCATGAAATTCAGTTAATTCGTTTAAGAGTTATGGAGGAATTTACATACATATACGGAAAAAAATTCAAATAATGGTCAATTTAGTTTCAGTATCATGTATAGAGTCTATAAACACGATATATCTGAAAACGAAATAACTTACTGCATGACCGACCCTTACAGATTTTTTATTAGTATTATTGGTAAAGAGAGAATATTTGTACTTTTGTTCGTACTGAATAAAATCTAAAACTACTGGATTTATTTCAAAAATTCTTTCACCCATAGTAAGCTACAATGGGATGTATTTTAATAAATTAATTAAAGCCTTATTTCCATTATTAATTAATTAAAGACTGTTAAATTTCTATGAAGTTAAGATTTTTTTATTTTTTTTTAATACAAAAAAACATCATATTATTATTATTTAAAATAACTACACACTGCCACGACTACTTACGCGGTAACATTCACCGGGTGGCAAGCGGAGCGTGTCTGAATCCGATATTAATATTAACAAGTCCCGTGGGAACACACCGATGGTTCTCTCTCTTCCTACCTCTTTGTCTACTCAAAGTATTCTGTTTTACATATTTCACAAATACTCAAAAAAAAACTGAAGCCCCTTTAACAAGATAAGTCACAATGAAAGAACTAGTGTTATTATAATGTATCAAGTTATTAAGGTGCAAAAAATACGAAAAAATATATGTTATAAAAACCGTTTTATGTAATTTAAACTAATAATTTAAATTGTGGTTTTGGAAAAGCACAAAAAAATTATGATATTTAAATTATTGGAATCGGGGGCGAACACCACAGGTGCGAACACCACTGGGGGCGTACACCACAGGTGCGAACACCACTGGGGCGTACACCACAGACCCTAGAGTCGGGTTATTTAATTTATTCGAATCGGGGGCGAACACCACAGATGCGAAGACCACTGGGGGCGTACACCACAGACTCTAGAGTCGAGTTAGGGGGTTCAGTTGTTTTTTTTACCTAGACTAGTTAGGTCTACCTAGACGACAATCTTAAGCTCACTTACTTTTAGTTTAAAATATAACTTACTAGTTTTCCGTACAAAATTTCAATAATTAATTGTGTCTTAAACAAATTTACATACTGGCAGTTGGTTTCGTCGGTTTAATGAATAAATTAAATAGATCGAAATGTCATTTGGCCACAGAGTTCGTTGTCCATTGTTCGCGCGACGATCTCGTCATAAATAAATAATTGGTTTTCCTTAAAACAAACTATAAATTTCTTAACGCAAACAACAAACACGAGCCAGTGGTTACTACTGAGTCAACAAAGGTTTTTATGTGTACACAATGGCAACCCCGGTTCATTAGCATTGTTAATGATGTCCACACCACTGTACCTACAATTTATCTTTCTCAGATTATTTTCACGTTATATAAATCATAATTTATTTATTTATATCTCTAAGATAGTTGGACGAACTATTCTTTGTCTATTCACAAAAATATTTGATTTACTTAGTAGATTATATTTTCTATATATTTTTCCTTTGTATAAAAATATAGGTTTTTTTGTATAGGTATTTATAGGATTTTTTTTTTTTTTAATTTTAACTATATTTTTTTTTTTGTTTTTGGATCTTTTATGTATTATGTTTTGTTTTATGTATTATATTATTATGTTCTCTAACGGAAGACCGGTTTGTTTTTGTCTTTCTATATGTAACTTACATTAAATGACAGTGTGGCGAGTTCAATGGTTTTTTCCCATCTCAAAAATTTGATATTTTTTAAATTATTTTAAATGAATATCTCATAATATACAGAGGTTTCGGTTACGTTACATTACATTACATTACATTACATGACAGTGTCGCGAGTTTTATCTCATGTCAAAAATGTCCACCTTGCCTAAAGAAGTCTTCACTTCAAAAAGGAAGTTCCAATCCTTGGCAGTGCGTGTTATAAAATAAATAAATTAGCAATTAAAATGTCATTCATAACCGTTAAAAATGTTGAAAAAGAAATTAGATAAAACGAAAGTGTAGTGACGGAAAAGCGATGAGCCGTGTATATGAAAAGCTCACTCGAGTAAGCTCCCTTTAAAAAGGTCACCGCAGATTAAAAAAATAGTCAGAACGCGGCTCGTTGACACGAAAACGATTACGTGAATGTTTCTTTTGAACATTATAATGAAGATATTTGTGAAATCAATTTTCCAACGCATGAACATTGTGGGAAGAAAATGTAAAAAACATGGTTTTTTAATAAATATGACACATATTCCACACAGCGCCATCTAGTTCCACACTAAGCAACTAATGTATTATGGATACCAGACAGTTGATATACTACATAGATTACTTTTTTTTTGTAAATACATACATATTATAAATACAAAACATTCATGACTCAGGTACAAAGGTAAATGTTAACACATAAACATTTGACCCTAGCGGGATTCGAACCCGCGACCGTTTGGTTAACAGAGGGTTACTAGCCACTAGACCAAACGTGTCGTCGAATTAATCTATATAAATAAAAATGAATGCCTAAATGTGTTCCTAAGCGCAAAACTCAAGAACGGCTGGACAGATTTTAATTCTGTCTTCACTCATTAATAGAGAGATAATCAGGGTAGGTTTTTACGTAAAAAATGCACCCCGGGCTAAGCCGGGAGCGGGTCGCTAGTATTAATTAAAAATATATCCGCATAGAAAAAAATGTTAAGTATCATAATAATTAGTATTACGAAAAGATTTTGGTTATAGAATAATAATCTTTTGTCCGTTGATCTGGATAATTTTCCATTTTAATTGTGTAATAACTCAAAATATGTATATGTATAATTATGAAAATATATGTTCGACTGCAACATTAAAATGCGTAATGAACGATCGACTATCTCATCTCGAAACTAGGTCAAAATGATCCTTGAAACAAGTAATAAAAATTAATAACACCACTTTTGGCAACCCTGCAAACCGAATAGGGTTGTCGCTTCTACAAAATTTACTATTTCAATTTGTGTTCTAAAGAAACGACACGTTTGGTCTAGTGGCTAGTAACCCTAGCTATAAACCAAACGGTCGCGGGTTCGAACCCGCTAGGGGCAAATGTTCATGTGTTAGCATTTTACCTTTGTACCTGAGTCATGGATGTTTTCTATTTATAATATGTATGTATTTCCAAAGGCAATTTATGTAGTATATCAGCTGTCTGGTTTCCATAATACAAGCATTATTTGCTTACTTTGGAACTAGATGGTGCTGTGTGGAATGTGTGAAGATATATTTATTTATTTATTTATTTAAAGAAAATCGTGCTGTTCATGTCAACATAAACAGACTAGTGGACATGCATGTTATTTTTTTAATATACTTACGTAAGGACTAAACGTTAAGAAGTTCAACTATAAAATTTCAAATTCAAATACAAAGCCTGTTTTAAATGCAAATATTGTTTTGGCAACCCTAGCAAAGCAAATAGGGTTGTCGCTATAAATTTTAAAATTCTACACAGTTTACGAATCCTACTTATGTTCACTTCAATTATAAAGAAGGTTTTGTACTGTTTATGATAACATAATATGTATATTTATGATAACTAGGGAAGCTTTAAGAAAGCTCATCGTAGCTCAAAGAGTTGTGGAGCTTGAAAAAAAAAAATTGGAACATTTTTACTAAAATACCTGAGTAGTTTATTATGTGGCTTTACTTGTGTTTATATTTATATCCTAACTAATATTATAAAAATGTGAATGTGAGTTTGTTTGTTTGTGACGCTTTCACGCAAAAACTACTGAACCGATCATCATGAAATTTTGCATACACGTTGTCTGGGACACCACAAAGGACATAGGGTACCTTTCATCGTTCAACGCGGAAGAAGTCGCGGGCATCAGCTAGTATATATATAGGTCACGGTAGCCACCCACCATTAGGTCTGCCGTAAGCCTGTATACCGACATTAACATGACAAAAAATATGGAAGCAAATTTAAACACGTCAAAAAGTCCGTACATCTAATCACACATTTGATTGAATTCGACATTAAAATACAGTCGGGCACAACAATGAAAATTCATTGCGAACGTAACGCGAAAGGATATTGATGTAACGCTGTGGAGGCTGCTCGTAAAATTGACGTTAAAATTGTGCTCGCCGATACCGGCGACGGATGTCTGCCATTTCGCTGAGCGATAACACTCATGTACATGACTGTACCTAAACGGTGCTTCAGCGAAGCAGGGTTAATGACAATGTATGATAGGTAATGTTATAAAATACGTGTCAACCAATTAAGGCTAAACGCTCACTGCTACTGTGTCTTTTGCAGAAGTAGTCACACTGTGTCATTTTTTTATACGTAAAATATGTTACTAAGAAAGTTGTGTCAATTTAATTTTTTTTTACATTTTGTAACACTTTTTTTTAATGCCAGACTTTACTATCAGACTAGTTTTTGTCCGTGACTTTTTTTGTTTTTAATTCAATGTTTATTGCTCACATATTTTTGTCATGCGTTGACCTTTATCAATCATCATAAATACTAGTAATAAATATGTAAGTGCAGGTATTGTATGTATGTTTGTATGTTTCTCGTTGACCTATATAATAAACGTTAGCTGTTGCACGCGACTTCGTCTGCGTAACTGTTACTCAATGATAATGTAGTTTTCTATGGATGAATTTCTTTTTAAATCAGTCCACTATAGTTTTTGAGTTTGATCATTACAAACAAAATACAAATTTTCTCTCCCTACAGAATCTTTTAAGTTGAACAATATTTAATCAGTTAAAAATATTATAAATTTGAAAGCTCAATAGCCTTGACCGAATCCCAGCAGAACTAGAAATGTAGAAATCAATATAAAAGCCTAGTACATTTTTCTATTTCAGTCCTAAGCTTGATCGTAGCGACTATTGAATAATATATCACTAGTGCGCGGTCATTCATCTTCTATTCTACTGACAAATAGTCTCGTTAAAATTTGAATTTTCAACCGAAAAAATATGTCGAGATGAAAATGTATTCACAGGTTATAATACATACATACATAACAGTGAGTTATGATTTAGCAGTTATTATTTTTAGTATTTTTTTTTATGGGAAAGACTGACGACCATGAAATTGACACTTGATGGTACGTGGCTACCGTCGCCTATAATACAAGCAACGGTGATTTAATGTCATAAATAAAAGCTACATCATTGACTGGTACACTAGGACACCCAAAATATTCGATACATAATATGTTAAGGTCCCCCGAAATGGCCGGCGTACCTCCACTTTCGGTTACGCCGATGTATCGACAGGGAGCGTAACCCACCCCGCACTGGATAGCCGTGGCGGGGCACCGATGTTGTGTCACAACGTCCCCGCTCATCAACGACCGTCATAAAATAACATCAAAGAAGCTACGAAGTCTTTGGGCTTTAGTCGTTACGGTAAGCCCGGTGATTGTGATTGTTGTAACGCCCACATAAAATTTTGACCAATCACCGAGCTTTATTTTCTATCGTTTCGTAAATATACGCAACGCTCAAGTTTGCATTGTGCTCTTGGCTAGGGCCCCTGGGCTCGTAGCCAAGTGTGCTTTCTACAGTCGTTTACGCTACGGTCTTCTACGCTACGCTACACTACGCTACACTACACTACGCTACAATACGCTACATTACGCTACGCTACGCTAAGAGAAAGCTTGGTGTTTGGTTGTTGTAACTCAAAATAAAATTTTGACCAATCACCAAGTTTTCTTTTAGCGTAGCGTAGCATAACGTAGCTTATCGTAAACGACTGTACGAGCACACTTGGCTACGAGCCCTGGGCCCTTAGCTAAGAGCACAATACAAACGGGAGCGTTACGCTTATTAACGAAACGATAGAAAATAAAGCCCAGTGATTGGTTGTTGTAACGCCCACATAAAATATTGACCAATCATCGGGCTTTATTTTCTGTCGTTTCATCAATCTACGACGCTCCCGTTTGCACTGGGTGCTCTTGGCTAAGGGCATTGGTATCCAAGAGGATTTCCCAACGTTAAAAAAGGTATGTGTGACAATATTTCCAGTATTAACGCGACTACACATAATTCTGGTTGTTCCCAAGGGAGTAAGATTTCAGGGGAGGGAAGTCAGGTGCTTTCCGCATCGAAACTTTGATTTACTCGTCGCTGGTCCCGGCAACAAATCACCGCGCCCTGTATATAGGGGTCGTAAATTTTGAACGTCCTGTAGGAACGGACATTTTATGTGACTTAATTTAGATGATCGCGGTGTTGAAATGGCATTTGAACAATTGGAAATCGAGTTACACTCTCACCACGTAAGAGACGTATTTTTAATATCTTTTTTTATACAATATTTACCAAGATACATTTAAATAGCCACTGCTTTATACGGTCATAAAATGGACAACCTTTCTCGTTGCAGTAACCACCTCTATAGAAGACCACCTTAAAATAACAGCACGCGTGCTAATGTGTTTAGATGAGTGAGCAAATTATATTAGATTATTTTCCTAATCCACACTTACATGCTAATATTACAGGGATACAGAAAAGGACATTGGGTACTTTTCATCCAGAAAAAAGTACTGTTCCCGAGGAATCATGTAAAATGAAAAAGTAAAAATTATCGCTTGACAAAAACGATTACAAGTACAATAAAGATTGAAAAATGTTTAACACTTAAGAAACAGGTATTCAGAGGAAGTCGCGTGCAAAAGCTAGATCTCTCAATAGGCTACTTTCTAACTAGATCGTGTACAGTTTTTCAACTAGCCCAATAAAGGCTGATATACATCATGTTAACTGCACAAGTTGGTTCAAGTTAACACCTGGTACAAATTAAACTGACTTGCTTTCGGACCCGACTTGAAGAACTCCTATATATTACGCACCCTACACTATACGGTCAGCGTCTACGAGAAATTGCACTATTAATGTTTTACTGGTTCATTCGTGAAGTTTAGAAGTTAAGTAACTAACTCCTGTTCTAGCATTTTCCAGAGTAATTACAAGCAAGTTTAACCTATATATTTGCCAACGAAATATTGTGACATTAGCCATACTTACTACAAGTGCAGGGTAGCACGTTACACACCAAACACGTTACACAAAAAGCGTAACAAACAAACATTCACATTTATAATATTAGTAAGAATAAATGTGAAAGTAACTCTATCTGTCTGTTTTGTTACCTTTTCACGCCTTAACTACTCAACACATCATCATAAAATTTTACATACACGTTGTCAGGGATACAAGAAAGGACATGGGGTACATTTCATCTAGAAAAAAGTAATGTTCCCGAGGGATCATTTAAAATAAAATAAAAAACTGATAAAAGCCAAAATGTTATAACAACCCTTTCGGTCAACCGGACTGTTAACCAAACTACTGGGAATACTCGTTAAAGTGTTACATTGCTTTTATATTTTTCAACGCAGACGAAGTCGCGGGCACTAGCCAATAAAAAATATAATCTCAGTTGTTGAACTATTAATCCTGTCATCATTATAAGTAATCATGTATAATTTAATTCGTGTAAGTTTTTATGCTGTCGTTACTGCACACAGCAGTTGATTTATAACCGTACGGCCTCCCACCGAAACTACTGTCATTATTCACAATGGTTTTTATGTCGACCCTACCCGTAAGTGATTGCTTGGTGACGAGAGTTATAATTACTTTGTTGATAGTTGCCAACCCTTTGGGCTCACTCTTGCAAATGTCTTACAGATAACAATATGCCAAAATCATACTATTCCATACTATGTTATTAATACTAGCTGGCGCCCGCGACTTCGTCCGCGTTGAAAAAGAAAAAAAGAAGCCTAGCTGTGTCCTGTACGACTAAATGTTTATCTAATTCGAAAATAAGTTAATTCGTCTAAGAGTTATGGAGGAACATACATACATACAGAAAAAATTGTAAAAATGGTCAATTTAGTTTCATTATCATGTATAGAGCCTATATACACGATATTTCTGACAACAAAGTAAATTACTCCATGACCGACTCCTACAGATTTATTAGTGTATTGACTAGCCGGCGCCCGCGACTTCGTCCGCGTTGACAAACAAAAAAGTATCCAATCCTGTGTCCTGTACGTTTAAATGTTTATCTACCAAGTTTCGTGAAGTTATGGAGGAACATATATTGTAATATATACAATACCTACACTTACAGATTTGTTATTAGTATTGATGAAAGTATATTCTATCTGTCTGTTACCTGTTCACACTTTAACTACACAACCGATCATCATGAAATTTTGCATACAAGTTGTCAGAAATACAAAAAAAGGTCATAGATCTTTCAAAGTATTTTTGTCAAGGGATCATCTATAATAATATTATAAACTGGCTGGTGCCCGCGACTTCGTCCACGTTCTCTATAGCCTATAGCCTTCCTCGATAAATAAACTATCGAACACAAAAATAATTTTTCAATTCCAACCAGTAGTTCCTGAGAATAGGGCGTACAACCAAACAAACAAACTTTATATATTGCTATAGACTTGAGAGTAACTGCCTATATTATGTCTGTCTGTTACCTTTTCACGCTTTAACTACACAACCTATCATAATAAAATTTTGCATCAGGGATACAGGAAAAAACATAACCTTTCTTCCAGAAAAAAGTACTGTTCCCAAAGGATAATTTAAAATAAAATAAAAAACTAACGCCTGGCCAAAATGTGACAACAACAAGAGGTCACAACATTGGTTATTTTTTTAACGCGGACGAAGTCGCGGTCATCTGCTAGTTATAAATTGTGTACGGATTTAGTAATTGATATTTATATATATTTAACTTTACATATATTTAGATTGATTGACAGCTATTGTTCATAATTATTCAAATTAAGTTAATAATAGCATTCCAACTTGAACTTGTCAAGTTTTCATAATGATATTCATTTACAAAAGTTTAATGTCAAGGCAAGCTTTTTTCATGGCACACTTTTCATGGAAAGTTGACTAAGAAATAAAAAAAAACTCATTTTTATTACATTGACATTTTTACGGATGTAAACTTAAGCCAACCAGGTTTTTTAAGGTGACTGTTTATTTAATTTTAATGTTCCCTACAACATTAGAAATAAAAATATTTTCAAATATAATTTATGTAAATTATCCTCTTACAAATTTTAACGCCCGACGCTAAAACGGGGTGTCATAAAATTGACATGAGTTTCTGTGTATATTTGTGCAGTTGAAATCGTATATGCCAAATGGATGGATCGATTTTGATCCGGCTTTTTTAGTTTGAAAGATGGTCTGTTTGGGATTTTAGAAATAGAATGGAATGGAAATAACTTATGTTCACTAAATTTTGAATCGGCTAATTTTATTTCTATTTTCATATTTTACACAAAACCTTCCAATTTTAATTCTCCGAAGAGCTACAAAAATTTGTTGCGCAATATTGCACCTTAATTCATAGCGCATAGGGTTGCGGTCATTTTGGTAAAAAATGTGTTCGGTCTGAGGTTATACGTTGAATGTTGGTTCAAAAACTTGCTATATCTTGAAAACCGTGAAGCTAATCAAAATAATGTATAGAACATATTTTGTTCAGAATTTAATGTGTTTTCAAATTATAGCTTGACTTTGACGGGTTTCAAGTCATAAGTAACTAGTTTTTAAACTTTTTAAAGTTATTTTGAAAACTAGCTATATCTTGAAAACCGTTACGCTAATCAAAATAAAGTATAGAACATATTTTGTTAAGAATTTAATGAGGATATTTTTTTCCTTTGACACTTTTTTGTATCTATTAAAGTTTTCGCAAAATACTTAAAAAACCGTTAGCGGCAAAATAGCGTTCATTTTTAACCGTAAGTTAAAAATGAAGCGGCAAGTGGAAAGTTGTGGATCTTGATCAGCAGACCTAAAGGTATAAATAACCCACATAAGTTTCAAAACTTTATTAATTAGTTTGTCTGAAAACACAGAATGACCGTATTACTAAATTATGTAAGTAATTTATTAAGATTTGTCGTCATTCGATATTAGGGATTTTGTGTTTGCGGTAGATATGCCTATATATGTATACTTTGATTAGATAATCAAAGTATATATAAGTCATGTTGACTTGAAAAGGCGAGATTCATCGAGTAATACAATAGTAAAGTGAATTCGAAATAAATTTGGTGTTAGACAATAATTCAATTTGATTCAGAGAAGCGAGTGGTCGCTTCCAATCCATATGTCCATTCGTCTTAACGGACCTACTACGGTAACTCGATCGTAACTCGATTTAGTTATTACTAGCCGTTGCCAGCGACTTTGTACTCGTTGAAAAATAAAAAACCTATTAGCAATATAATACTTCGGTCAGGTGTTTGTTTTTTATTTTATTTTATTTTAGATGATCCCTCGGGAACAGTACTTTCTTTCTGGATGAAAGGCACCTTTCTACGTGTATACGAAATTTCATGATGATCGCTTGAGAAGTTGAGGCGTGAAAAGGTGACAGACACACGGACAGAGTTACTTTCAGAGTTTATAATATTACTGTAGCTGCTGTCTGCGACTTCGTCCGCGTAGAAAAGTATAAAACGCCATCTACCGTATTTTGGATAGATGGCGCTATCTCCCGGGCCAAGCCGCTAGTATTTACTTTTATTTTAGATTTCCCGTAGGAATGAAGCATTTTCCCGCGGTAAAAAGTAGCCTATGTTCATCACGGTAATGTCGGCTTCTATTGGTAAAAGAATTTTTCAAATCGGTCCAGTAGTTTCGGAGCCTATTCTATACAAACAAACAAATCTTTCCTCTTTATAATATTAGTATAGATAAGTATAATTTTAAGTAAGTATATTTAAGTATAGGCATATAAGTATTCTAAGTAATATATAAGTATGGAAGTAAGGATTCAGCTTGTCTTCCGATGAAGCAGACATTTCAGACGTGAAAGCTTGTCTGAAATTTCAGACAAGCTTTCACGTCGCATATATAAATATATTTTATTACATCATTGAAACAATCAACGAACAATACACTTGAGGACAATAAAAATGCATACCAACGCTGTAATTAACGTGAAATTACTCTCCGACCTGGTCCCCTGTCACTACGCAGTACATGGGTCACAACAGTATGCAATCTCCACATATAAAAATTAAATGTAACCGAGTTTACCTAATAAAGTAGTACTTAAAATGATAATAACAACATTATTGCATGAGACTCATTTATTCAACAAAAATTGCTTATAAGGATTTTTTTCAAAACACATATTTTATAGCGTATACTACTAATATTATATTATACTAATACTAATATCATAGAGAAAAATTGTATTTTCATTTGTAATGAATAAACTCAAAAAATACTGTACCGATTTTAAAAATTCTATCACCTATAGAAAGATATTTAATAAAGTTACGCAAACGCAGTCGCGTGCAACAGCTAGCTGGCTTAAAAAGCAGACAATACTAAATTACGCGGCCTCGTGTATCCGCTTGACATTACCTACTGTAATAAATATACACTCTGCACTTGGATTCAACAAAGGGATCCCAATTAAATATTTTTGTATGCGTCGTCGTAAATACGTAACAATTGTACGAATTTCAATTATTGTATGCACTTATATGTATTTATTTTCATTGGAATGCATATATTTAGGAGGATTATCGTTAAAAATGGAGTTTATTATGATACTAGCGATCCGCTTCTGGTTTCGCACACGTGCAATTTTTTTCTGTAAGTTCATAGACGATTCATACTAATATTATAAATGTGAAAGTATCTCTGTCTATCTGTTACCTTTTCACGCCTAATCTACTCAACCGATGATCATGAAATTTTGCAAACGCGTTGTCTGGGATACAAGACAACGTGTATGCAAAAAATGTGTGCTACTTTTCATCCAGACAAAAAGAATTGTTTCCGAGTGATCGTCTAAAAATTAAAGAATAATTCATAATACGCACACTAGTGCGATGACGTCATAATCCGACCGCGAGCGCAACGAGCTAAAGTATGAAGGTATGCTATCTACTGTCAGGGAGTGACGTCACACGTTAGCGCGATCGCTTAGTCTTTAACATTTAATATCTCAGTCATTTTTGAAGATAAGAAAAAAATAAAAACAGATTCTTTTTTCTCGAGTTACCTATTTTGTAGATATGCTGGAAAAAAAACATTGGTGTACTCCACTGTGCGTTACTGTCCGGTGGCGGCGCCACCGTCGTCACAGCGATAACCATGTCAGGGGCCCTAGCCAAGAGCAAATGTACAGTCGTAAACGCTACGCTCAGGCTACGCTTCGCTTGTGATTGGTCAAAATTTTATGTGGGCGTTACAACAACCAATCACCGGGCTTTATTTCTTTCGTTTCGTAAGTACGCAAAGGGAGCGTTTGCATTATTATGCTCTTGGCTAGTGTCCCAGGCTTTACTACTCATATATTATTTTCTTTTTCAAATTGGCCAAAGTCTAAATTATTATAAAATCAGCAAGAGGTCAGGCGTTATATTGCTTATTATATTTTTTTATTTTCTCATCTATATATGTAGTTACACGTATACATAAAAATCTTCCTCGGTTAGTGAAAACTGTAAAAAACGAACAAACAAATTCACACTCACATTTATAGGTATATTATTATTAGTTAGCCCTATAGTAGAAATCATAGCGCGCAGTCATTACCCCAGTTTCATCAGAAAACATTCCCTTTTGTGCGATAATCACCAGTTTTTCTGTTGACCATTGGTTGTTCTGCCAAGTGATTGATCGCTCGCCTCCTTCCACCACCCAACATACAAACTTCATTATAATCTCTATAGGTATTATATTATGTGTCTTTTAATTATTGAAACATAGTCACACAGTACTCATACGACAATACGACAAAGAATAAATACATACGTATACTTAAGTCTTACTGCCAGTACTTAAGTCTTACGGACTTCATTATTTTAACATAAAAAAATACGAAAGATTAAGATTTATCGAGGAACATACATACATACATACAATACCTACACTTACAGATTTACTATTAGTATTGATAAATTATTATTTATTTCATTTTTATTATTAAAATTACATATATACATACATACATACACCATTGTAAAAATGGTCAATTTAATTTCAATATCATGTATAGAGCCTATAATATAAACACGATATCTCTGAAACCAAAGTAAATTACTCCATGACCGACCCTTACACATTTATTATTAGAATTGATATAGATAATGGAGTATAGTACTGTCGGCCAGGTACTGTGAAAGAGCAAAGTAACTAAGTACTTGCTTGTACGTTAAGCTAGACAGGGAGTCGGGGTTCGGGGTGGTTACGTCTGAGACTTCCAACTTTTGACATTCGAATACAAGCAAAAGGTATGAGATTTATTGCTCAATTCTTATGAATGCTATGATTTATTGGCAAGACGTCCATACATTATATATACTTTGACAAACTCTGCCCTTTGTCAAAAACGTATTTATTCCATCGGCTCTCAAACTTTATGAACATTTAACTTGTGAATGATTGTTTCTTTTTTGTGGATAGTTTTCCAAATGTCGTTTACGAAAATATATATTTTTTTGGGTTAATGTTAACTTTATTTTTATAACTATTAGGGCCTCTTTCACCAACTACATGTGAAGTGTTGATTAGTTATTTTTAGAAGTACTTTTTAATGTTTGGGACTTTTACCGTATAAACAAAGGTATATCAGCTTCATTATGCCCGGTTACCGGTGACTTTAAATGACAGATAGCCTAATTGACAGATGGTGAAAAAGACCCTTAGTGATATTTGAAAAGAATTTGTCGTAGCTTAAACTTAAGTTAGCATTCATGTCAATTATGCATTGTTAATATATTTAATTAATAATTAATTTATTTTATTGACTATATTTAAATAATTTAATGTAAAAGTTGATGTATTGAAAATACATGTACGACTATGACGATGTACGACTTCGCGATCTGATGAGATCACATGTAAACCAGGGCGGTTGCATTATACTTACAAAATAATTACGTATTTGTAATCCATACCTGTAACAAATATTTTTTTCATTATTTAAAAAACAGACCAAAAAACATTACCAAGATTCAACATAGTAACATAGGCTATCTATACTAATATTATAAAGAGGAAAGATTTGATTGTTTGTTTGTTTGTATAGAATAGGCTCCGAAACTACTGGACCGATTTGAAAAATTCTTTTACCATTAGAAGCCGACATTATCCGTGATGAACATAGGCTACTTTTTATCGCGGGAAAATGCTTCATTCCTACGGGAAATCTAAAATAAAAGTAAATACTAGCGGCTTGGCCCGGGAGATAGCGCCTTCTATCCAAAATACGGTAGATGGCGTTTTATACTTTTACACGTTACACGAGCGAAGTAGCGAGCTACACCTAGTCGTGTTAAATATAAAAATATGTAAGCATATTTCTATATATTTAAAAATTTCGTGTGACATGTTTGACCCCAATGAACTGCTAAACTACTGGACCGATTTTGATAAAACTTTGTAACAATATAATTTGGTTCCACTTTAAATACAGTATTTATTTTGAACCCGGCCGAAGCCGGGAGAGTGCAGCTAGTATCACTACAAAATTAGTAGGATGAGGTGACTGATTTTTATGACACCGTTTCATAAAGAAAAATCAAATCAATATTATCTCTAACACAAAGGTCAGTTTTGTTTTAAGAAACTCAACGAAGTGGAGACAACACGCTATCAATCAAACCTGTAAATTACACAGACAACTGTGACACTTAAAACGATAGGCATATGATACAAATTTCAATGGCCACGTTTGTCGATTGGTATCTGAAACTAAATTATTACGATGGCTACCCAATCAAGCTGTAATAGTTGTGGTCACGCGAACATTCAATTAAAATAGTACCTCTAAGTACACGGAATACGGTCCATTTTTGTTTGTTTTACAATGATGTAAAACCCAAATAACTGCCGTGTAATAGCGCGCAGGTTTTGACATTTAAGTAATCCCTATGTCGGATACATGTTTTAATATTTCAAATTCAATTCCCATTTGATATTTGCGGTCGTTTAAAAAATATTATATACAGGATGATCAAACCCAATGGGTCAGTGAGGGTAAAGATGAAACCATAACATAATTAATAATTATTACGAAAATTTGTTCTTTGTATAATAAATATAAAAAATAATAATAAAATAAAAATAATAATAATAATAATAATAAAAATGGTGAAAGATAACACTAACCATTAATGATTCAATGGTTGATATAATTCATTTTAATAAATTTCCATTAAAATAACAATAAAATAAAGTTATTTTTAATTATAAAACACGAGTATTTCTACAAAATTTTCATTCGAATCTTGAATCTAACAAGCGCGAGGGATCCCTCACTGAAAAAAAAACCTCCCATGTCCTCTCTAATATAAATTATCTGGTGCCAACTACGCACTCTCTTACCCTAACAATGCAAAAATGCAAA
Source organism: Synanthedon vespiformis (assembly GCA_918317495.1). Classification (NCBI taxonomy): domain Eukaryota; kingdom Metazoa; phylum Arthropoda; class Insecta; order Lepidoptera; family Sesiidae; genus Synanthedon; species Synanthedon vespiformis. The sequence goes on along the minus strand of OU906971.1, from coordinate 243,467 downwards.
CGAAATTCAACCGTGTTGCCTTACATTTAAAATCTAAACTTCTCTGCACCATGCAGACCAGTGTAGAATCCAGTATTTCAAATAGGAATTTATGGTTTAGAGAATAAAGATCAATTTTCAAAGTCATTACAGCGGACCGCGCTGTTACTACATTTGCAACTGTAATAAGTTAGCCATAAGGTTGATATTTGTGTAGGAGGGATAGAGTTCTTGAAGGAAAGTCGTTTATCAAGTTGGATAGAGGATGTCAGTTGGCGATATCCGCACACCGATATCTTGGGTTAAGAAAGGTGATATTCTCTTGCCATTGTGAACGAGTTTTTATAAAAAAAAATCGCCGAATAACCTTTCTAATAATATTAAATTAAATAGACATCAATTATTTTACCCCAGACAAAGGGTAACTTTAATATTAGTAGTATTTTATTCGTAGCTCAGACCAAATAAGAACTATAGACAGAATTTTGCGGACAACATAGTGAAGTCGTTTTTATAAACACTGTATTGGGATATACAGTGTATATTTGACAGCTGGGGACAGAGTGGTTAATATGGGAAAAGAAAAATGTTGTATTTAATTTTTACTTGTATTTTTTTTAGATTTTTCTCTCCACAAGAACCTTCCTCAGACTTCATCAAACACAACAAAAAAGAAACCAGTCAAATTGGTCCAGCATTTCTGGAGTTTTGCGCTTAGCAACACATTTAGTGATTCATTTTTATTTATATAGATAGTGTACCTGGCGTTATTTAATAAAACTATTTGTTATTTAGGTACTGCTAGAGATAATTTTTCTTTAATAAAATCTTAATATGTAGTTATATGTGTACAAAATATAAAACCGATATCACGAAAAACAAAGTTAAAGCGACATCTAGATACAATTTTAAATACATGGGAATGGTTAGAACAGATAGATATTGGTTTCCATGTTCCATGGTACTTACGTGTGAAATGTGATTTTATTTCTTGCTTTTTATTTTTTGAAACCTACTTTTTATACTCTCACACTTCGAGGTGTAGCTTGATTGTATTTGTGTGCGTGTAACCGTTTATGTGTACACGGCGAAGGCGTAGTTTTACCGGTTTCACTTTGCCGTCCAATAGGGCTCTCTATCTTTAGTTCTTATTTTATCTGAGATTCGTAGACAGAATTAGTTTCGTTTTAAATTATATTAATCCTTCAACTTTACCTGTAGCGAGGAATGTCATAGATTTTAATGCTTTATAAATATAGATACACTCTATAGGTAAGTACAGTCGGGGTAGGAAAACTTTCGTAAGTTTTCAAATTCATATCACAATAATTTTTTTTGATATTGCGAGCGAAGCCGCAGACGAAGGTTAGTTTACTAGAAAAACTGCATGCTAAACATTTAAAATTCACGTGGATCTCACTCACAAATTCAATCCGACCCGGGAATCGAGCATGAAAGATTTTTCTCGTTTTAGAAATGGAACGAATTTAACGACAAACTTCGCAATGCATTTAAACGCTCTTCCAACGTTGGTCTAGCCTAGTCTAGGACATGCATGATGCTCTTTGATCTGATTCCATTACCTATGTTATACGTAAAAGACTCTTTTTGGAGAAAAAAGTTCTGGAAAACAGTCTATAAATGGGCGGACAAAACTACGGCACAAATATGTTTCTTGAAAAATCCATTTTTAAATTATGTAAGAGCCAACTTCGAGAGGGAGGTCAATCGTCGAATCCTGCTCGGGTGGGCAGCGTTCGGGAAGCTCCGGAACATCTTCTCGTCCAAAATTCCTCAGTGTCTCAAGACAAAAGTGTTCGACCAATGTGTGTTGCCAGTGATGACATATGGCGCTGAAACGTGGTCTCTAACCATGGGCCTCGTAAGGAAGCTCAATGTCGCTCGACGAGTTATGGAAAGGGCTATGCTCGGGGTTACACTGCGAGATCGAATCAGAAATGAGGAGATCCGCAGACGTACGAAAGTTACCGACATAAGCCGTCGGATCAGTAAGTTGAAGTGGCAGTGGGCAGGGCACATAGTACGAAGAGCCGACGGCCGCTGGGGCCGGAAGGTTCTCGAGTGGAGGCCACGGACCAGCAAGCGCAGCGTAGGACGTCCACCCACAAGGTGGACAGACGACCTAATAAGGGCCGCGGGTCGACGGTGGATCCAGGCTGCTTCTGACCGGTCCAATTGGAAAATTTTGGGGGAGGCCTATGTCCAGCAGTGGACGTCCTACGGCTGAGATGATGATGATGATGATGATGATGATGATGACATTATGTAAGGATACAGACATTCACATTTATTATATTAGTAAAGATAAGTAAGGAATGTTACCAGAAACCTTTGAAAGCACTGTAGCGAAATGGTTGACACAGATTCAAACAAACCAAAACGTAACCTCATTAAGGTAACGTCAACAAAAACCGAAGAGTGATGAGTCAGCTAGTGCAACTCGAGACTCACAGCTGACGGAGCGATAGCAGCGTCAGTGTTATGCACTTCAAATATATATAATACTAGAGCTGTTGCACGCGACTTCGTCTGCGTAGAAAAGTATAAAACGCCATCTACCGTATTTTAAGTAGTGGTAGGGCACACTGCGTTTCGCAGTCATTTGGGCAGCCCGTCTGGCGGCAGTAACCACCACCTTACAGAATACCACCGTGAAATAACAGCATTATGTGCTGTTGTGTTTCAGTGAGTGAGTAAGGGATGCCAGAGCCCATTACCCCAACCCTCCCTTATCCCTTATCCTTAATCCTTCTATGGTGGGCAGCACACTTATGTAGCACTTATGGCGTTACTTGTGTTATAGGCGACACCATAACACAATTATTATGATGTTATTGGCCACCTACCATCAAGTGGACCGTCAGCCTGTCTGTCGACCTTAACATAAAAAAAAAATAAAAAAAAAATTGCAGAGATGGATTTTGGATTATTTTGGATTTTGGATTTATTTTGGATTTCCCGTAGGAATGAAGTATTTTGCCGCGGTAAAAAGTAGCCAATGTTCATCACGGATAATGTCGGCTTCTAATGGTAAAAGAATTCAATATTCTAATTCAATAGTTTCGGAGTCTATTCAATAATTCGAAGAATTTGTTTGTTTGTACGCAATAATCTGAGGAACTACTGGTTCGAATTGAATTGAATTGAAATTCTTTTTGTGTTGAACAGTCCATTTATCGAGGAAGGCTATTGGCCACAGAGAACGCGGACAAAGTCGCGGACAAGAGCTCGTATAATATATACATAGAAGTATATATAAAAGCCTATATCATATCACTAAGTATGACATACAATAAATCCAAATTTATATGAGTAATTCAAATTATTCCAAACATAAGTTTAGATCTCTTAAATCGCCAATGAAACTTTAACGTCCCCTTTCAACTTTACACATTTGGCGGCCATTTTTGCTCAATTAACCTTTTAAAATGGCACAGTTTCCTACGAAAATAGGTTGGAGTGAAATTAACAAACATTACACGCAGGGAAGAAATGGCAAAAACGACTCTAAGGAGTTAGAAATAAGAGTCATTGTCGTGTTTGTATGTAAACTTGTCGTTCGAAACGTTTCGAGGCGATGGGTGGTTTTCTTGAAACAATTACGTTGTTAATTTCTTAAGTTATCTGTACTTGCGGCTTAATCGGTAACACTGTCGACTATTTCAAGAAACAAGAATATACTCTATACATATCTATACTAATATTATAAAGAGGAAAAATTTGATTGTTTGTTTGTATTGAATAGGCTCCGAAACTACTGGACCGAATTGAAAAATTATTTTACCATTAGAAGCCGACATTATCCGTGATGAACATAGGCTACTTTTTACCGCGGGAAAATGCTTCATTCCTACGGGAAATCTAAAATGAAAGTAAATACTAGCGGCTTGGCCCGGGAGATAGCGCCATCTATCCAAAATACGGTAGATGGCGTTTTATACTTTTCTACGCGGACGAAGTCGCGGGCACCAGCTAGTATAGTATATAGATGATTTATTATGCAATATAACAACAATGTATGAAATATCTTTATTCATACATGATATCACATCTATAGCCAAAATAGCTCCCCAAAATCACAGCAATATCGGAGTCAATCATAATTTACCATCAAAATATGTTATAACTGTTACCAGGTACAAGAAAAGTGGAATAAACTGTGATCATAGAAAAATAACTAAAGCATAGAATCTCTTCTAACAATAAGGTTATTGAAAATTAAAAATAACCCTAAGTTATTATATACTAGCTGCTGTCGCCTGCGTAACTTTGTAAATTATATATTTGAACCTCCCTCGAGAACCACTCTATCCATTGGTGAAAACAGCATGAATATCGGTGCAGACAGACAAACAGACGCGGCGGAGGAGGAGGAGGCGCGTCTGTCTGTTTGCAATAAACTCAAAAACTACTGCACCGATTTTGCTGGTGCTTCCCGTGTGGTCCCATTTCAATTTGGTCCAGTTGTGACAATGGAAATCCATGAGAAAATACCATGAGACGGTTTGAAGTCTGTTTTTTTTTTGTTAAAAAGAATTATTATTTGGAAGACGGTTGAAAAAATTAAGAGTGCTGCTGAAGTGTAAATGCACCTAAATTCGTGTGCCGTGTCATAGCCCAAAAACTGTCAATTACAATTAACTACAGCTTGGGGTGAATTTAAAATATTCAATCCCCCGGAGGCATGGGTTCGTAAATGACAAGTGAAGGGGATGATGTTATTACGGTTTATTATTACAACTAGTATTAGTCTGCCAGTTCGTCTGCTATCTAATAATGGGTACCATTAATTACTTATGTAACGCCTCACATCTTTGCTGTTATAAAATTTTCAAGTTTTGTATCTTTATTTTTAGTAAATAGCTGTTACCTGCGACTTCGCCCGCGTGAAAATTATATACTCAAACCTTTCTCTTGAATAACTCTATCTACTAAAAAAAAACCGCATCAAAATCGGTTGCGTAGTTTTAAAGATCTAAGCATACATAGGGAAAGACAGACGGCAAGCGATATAATATAGTGATAGTGATTTTACGGTGACATCTATACTAATATTACAAAGAGGAAAGATTTCTTTGTTTGTTTGTATTGAATAGGCTCCGAAACTACTGGACCGATTTGAAAAATTCTTTTACCATTAGAAGCCGACATTATCCGTAATGAACATAGGCTACTTTTTACCGCGGGAAAATGCTTCATTCCTACGGGAAAACGGGTAATAGGACAACGGGTAGTAAGAATTATCCTTCCGTACTTATCTTTTTCACATAACTTCTAAACTACTGAACCGACGATTTCCTGGATGACTTAAAAATACAATTGGACCCGCTAGGTGGCGCTGCTGTCGGTATGTCAACTACTAAACGGCTTGACCGTTTGGGTTGAAATTTTGTAATTTTGCACACACACACACACGCACATACATACAGAGAGAGAGAGAGAGAATTTAAATAACACAGTACTTATAATATTACTTATACAAAATTTCATGATGATCGGTGAAGTAGTTAGGGCGCGTCAAAAGGCAACAAACAGACAAACAAGCGGAGTTACTTTCACATTTATAATATTAAGTATATTATGGATATATATGGATATAACCTACACAGTCATGTAGGTACCTATTATAACATGAATTCACTTGAAATCCATTTAAACGGACGCTTCGAACTTTTTGTTGCTCCAACAATTTTTCACTAGCGGATAAAAAACGACACATCGCACCCTACACCGCAAAAGTATAGGCCGCTTTGCAAACGTAACATTTCATTCGAATTTATACTTTATGCCACCGCAACAAGGAGCATTTGACAATAGCACAGACGCATGTGTAAAATTGCCACATTGTTACGATGATGGATCGCCGATTTAATTCAATCATTCACTCGTTCAGTCGGTCATTCATTCGGTCACACTCTCCGTTTAGAGTGGCGATCGATAAGAGTAAAGATAGGTGAATATTGATTTAACAACTAGCTTTTACATGCGGATTCGTCCGCGTAACGTTGTAAACTATAGCCTATGTTAGTCGATGATAATGTAGCCTTCTATAGGTGAGAGAATTTTTACAATCGGTCCAATAGTTTTTGAGTTTATTCATTACTAGCTAACAATGGTAATACACATACAACATTTCAACCCAATCGGTCAAGCCGTTTAGTAGTTGACATACCGACAGCAGCGCCACCTACCGGGTCCAATTGTATTTTTAAATCATCCAGGGAACCATCGAAATACCCATACAAAATTTCAACCCAATCGGTTCAGCCGTTTAGAAGTTATGTAAAAAAGATTAGTACGGAAGGATAATTCTTACTACCCGTTGTCCTATAGGTTTTCCCGTAGGAATGAAGCATTTTCCCGCGGTAAAAAGTAGCCTATGTTCATTACGGATAATGTCGGCTTCTAATGGTAACAGAATTTTTCAAATCGCTCCAGTAGTTTCGGAGCCTATTCTATACAAACAAACAAACTATCAAAGCTTTCCTCTTTATAATATTAGTATAGTATAGATAAACAAAAATGAATGCAAGCAAGCGCAGAGACCACGGACGTCAAGGGTCTTATTGACATGTCTTTTTGGAAAATTTCTGCTAGACATAGGTAGGCCTATGTCTAGCAGTGGTCCTCTTGCGACTGAGACTGAGAATATTTTGTTAATAAATACAAAAATATATGAAAAAGGTCTCATCTTGTGTTGTTAGAGAGAGTTTATTTTGTCACAAAAATTATGTGAACGTGGACGCATTATATTTTCATAATTCATATTAACAAGCGTTGTGGCACCTAAAATGCCACTCTTAGGGCCTCTTTCACCATCTGTCTAGTAGGCCCTTACCGAATTGTAATATATATATGTGGGAGGCCGATCGTATAATCCGGCAGTACGTGATGAGCTTATCTAGGCAGATCACGATATGGCGATGTTCAATGCAGTTGCAAATGCCAAATGATCATAAAAGTTCTTATCATTACATTTAATCAAAAACTAATCATAATCTCACAACACCATAAGCAGCCAAATCGTCGAATATTCTGCGAACAATCTGACTGATATTAGGCACATTTCGAATTGCCGGATTATTAAACATTACGTGGTTGTAGCCACCGCCACATACCATCAAGTAGACCTTAACTTTAAAAATGTAAATAGGCTTTCAAACAAGGATTGAACTCCTAAACACTTTTAAAGAAAGATCTCTATGAAGTTTGAAAAACAATTCGCGAATATAGTATGAAAAATCACAAAATCAGTTCACAACATTTTCCGATTTTTTTAAAAGAGAAACAGCATTTAGAAAACAAGTTGGTAGCGTTTCAATGTAAATTGGCAACCAGACGCGGTGACTTTTTAATTACCCTTCAAATACTACACAAGTTTAGTTTACGAGTTCCCCGGGTTAAGTTCCGGGCTCATTTTTATATAAACACTTTACAATGCACATTACATGTACAGGTACAGTCAGCTTCAAAAGTATTGTAATTAAAAGACGGGGGAGGGAGGGAATACTTTACTCTTGTCCATAATGCACTAAATTACTACTCTTATTTTTTCTTCTAAATAGGTTCAGTACTGACCCTAAATGTACAAAATCCTTACAAATTAGGCGGGCGGAAGTGCAGCCATTTTGACAAAAACCGTTTCGGCCTATATCTCCGTAACCGTGCAGTTGAGGCCCAAAGTGGTAATAACCTTTATTGTAGATAAATAAATTTCCTATTTTTTTGTCTAATAATTTTTTTGCTACTACTTACCGTTTAGGACTTATTCGAATATTACGATTTGTATATGGGCATATTTGTGTCAATAAACGCACGCCGCCTAATTGAGCGGAGTTGGGCCTCCTTACTTTAAAAAAAATAGTTTTATCCAAAACTATATGAAAATATCTCAGAATGGCCTTACAGGATGTCTCCTTTCTTTGAAGGGCTATTACTCGTGAACATTCATTACTCTATTTCCCAACTGTCAGTGTCAAATTGACGTGACATCTGACACGAGGACATGTGCATTTTTTTAAATACAAAGTATTTTATTATGCTCCCGTTTCATAAAGCCATGCAACATTTTAACGCTCCAATATTTTGTTAATATTACAAATATAATGTAAACACTCAGCCGTGAACAAACTCACCTAAATTACGAGCGCACAGTGTAAACAGTTATATGAATTGATAACAGAAGCAGATATATAATTATTTATTCGTATTTGGATCAAATTATAGTGCATAGTACGAAATTATTTAGTTAAACATTGTACTATTACCTATTCAGTGGTTAAACTAAAATAATTCGTTATTTGTTAAGTACAGTCGGCCGCATAAGTCGATTAACACATTCAAAACAAATGAACACTGAACACTGAACAAATGAATCGTGGACTCACGACTAGATAACTAAATAAATTTCACGTACAAACGATCGTAAAAAGCTTCAGTAAGTAAGTAAATAAGTAAGTTAGTTGAGTGTTCAGTCGTTTTGCACTTTTGAATGTGTTAATCGACTTATGCGGCCGACTGTACCTCCCAGTTTGATATTTTTCAAATGGCAATACTAAGAATAACCTAATCCTAATATTCTTTATAATTATTTTAATTGTCTTTCTTCTTAATATACAAAAGGCGATGTGTGTATGTGTGTATATTCCCTAAGAAGAACTCCAAAACCAATTTTCATGAAACTTTGAGACAATTTTTAGATTAGTCTTGTGAAGTTTGGGAGCGATCGGATGCGGGCGAAGCCGGGAGCTAGTAGAAAAGTATAAAACGCCATCTACTGTGGAGCGAATCGCTAAAAATATCACAAAGCAGTTGTCATGTTAGTCGCTTCACCTGATTTTGGATGGATGGCGCTGTATCCCGGGCCAAGCCTTATTTACTTTTATTTTAGATTTCCCGTAGGAATGAAGCATTTTCCCGCGGCAAAATGTATCCTATGTTCATCACGGATAATGTCGGCTTCTAATGGTAAATGAATTTTTCAAATCGGTCCAGTAGTTTCGGAGCCTTTTAAAAACAAACAAACAAACAATCAAATCTTTCCTCTTTATAATGTTAGTAAGTATAGATATAAAAATTTCGTGTGACATGTTAGTTCCCGACGAACTCCTAAACTACTGAACCGATGTTGATAAAATTTCGTAACTACATGTGTGTAATTTGGTCCAGCTTAAAATATAGGATATATAAATTGCAACCCGGGCGAAGTCGGGAGCGTGTAGCTAGTAATATAATATATATTTTTTTATTAGCTTTTTTTATGGCTCCTAGTACAGGCTTATTCCGCTTAAAAGGAGTCTTCAATCATGATTAAACTATTTTTCTAACTGTATTTTTACTAGCTGGCGCCCGCGACTTCGTCCGCGTTGTAAAAGAAAAAAGAGCCTATGTGTCCTGTACGTCTAAATGTTTAAGAGTTATGGAGGAACATACATATATACAGAAAAAAATTGTAAAAATGGTCAATTTAGTTTCAGTATCATGTATAGGGTCTATATACACGATATTTCTGAATACAAAGTAAATTACTCCATGTCCGATTTTGTTGATTGATTGATTGACCATTGATTGATTTTTGTTATCCATTGATTTTGATGTCGAACTCCACAATTTTTTTAGAGCTTTATTAGTTACCAACTCAGTTAAATAAAACCTAACGGAACGGTAGTAATTCTACATCTATGAATAAAACGTTCAAATGCCACAGACTAATGAATAGGCAGTAACTAATTTATCGGAATGTAATTAGTGTTACAGAACATAGAAGTACAGAGCGAGGGCTTTCAAAACACTGGCCTGTATTCATTAGAGTAATGTCATACCATTCACTGGATCCGTTCAAACATTCATTCTCTACAGTTCATTCAATACATGTTTAGGGAGATATATTAATCAGGTCTTGGCAACATTTTTGTGTTTCTTAAAATATATTCATTGGTTTATATTTACAGTCAGGGTAGAAAAACCTTCGTCAGTTTTCAAAGTCATTTCTTTATCAACGATTTTATTATTAGACGACACGTTTGGTCTAGTGGCTATTAGTAAACTTAGCTGTTAACCAAACAGTCGCGGGTTCAAATCCCGCTAGGGGCAAATATTTATGTGTTAATATTTTACCTTTGTACCTGAGTCATAGATGTTTTGTATTTATAATATGTATGTATTTACTCATTCATTCATTATTTCATTCGCGTAACTTTATTTAATTCCTATGTTACTCCCTGACAATGAAAAAGAATTTTTCAAATCGGTCTAGCTAGTTGTTTCCGAGCCTATTGAATTCAAACAACAAACATGTTGTTCCTCTTTATAAAATTAGTATAGATTAACAAAAAGACAATAATACAGATAATAAGATTTCAAAAGAAATATTAAAAATAGAAAAGATGTCAAGGGCTAAGTTTTAAATTAAACATAACGCGAGACCGGACCGTAACTAGAATCGTAAACCGCCGTAATAAATCTTGGACGGAGAGAGCTCAAGATACATTGGTTAGCAAACTTTAAATAAAACAAATAGCTGAACACAACCGTAATGGATCGTATCTTTGCCGTATTTTACATTACACAATGCTTAAGTAATCTATTTTCGAGTAGTTTATAGCTAAAAATTGGTCCATAAATTGAAGTTAAATGGACGTATTTCTCCGATTTTTCTTACCCGTGAAAATAATGTAATGCTATAGCTGTTGCACGCGACCAATAACCATTAAAAAACTCTGTTGTAAAACACATTTTGCATTCGTTTATAAAATAAAAAACGGAAAACCGTATGAAACAATTTAAAATAGAAAGTGTGAATTTCTCTCTAAAAGAACGTGACCTATTTAATATTCAGGTTACAAAAATATAGAAACGTCATCGATTATGAATAATTAGTGATACTTTCAAGTGTTGGAAAAAAGCGATTAGCTATTTCACGACGGTATTCTGTATAGATACTGTAACCAGATTAATAATAATAATGCATTTATTAGCTCCACACAATCACAAAACCACACAATATACAGACAATGTTAACCTAAATTATAATATACACAAGCAATGGTCGTAACTGTATGAGAGCCTGGTGCCCGTTGTAGGTATTGAGAAATACCTGTGTTACCGGTCACCAAGTCCCACTCTGCATTTTATGATTGCAGAAGTCTGTGTAACCTAACAGCACAAAAAAGCTTTGTCTTTTAATAAAAGTGAAATAAAAACTCAAAACCGAAAATATAAATAAGCGTAAAAAATTGAGTTAAAACATAACCGCTGGAAAAACTCTTTCTAATAAAACAAGACTTAAGAAAAAACTCGTGGAAAGCTAAAAATGGCGTGAAATGGCCTCGAACCACGCCCTTGAGCGGAATTCATTAAAACTGCTTTAAGAAAATTAGGAAACTTTGACAAATCATTAATCTTTCGCCAAGAAAAATATACGATGAATATTCTCAACTTGTTTTTGGGGACGTTATAGATTTTTCGTACAATAAAACATTTCAAATACTTAGATACAGATTTATAAGATATGGGATTTAGCGAAGTAGCCCATTTAAGGGATGATAAAGACTATTTCTTCTCTCAGGTACCGTATAGATAAGCGATAATAAAGTATGGAAGTAAATAGTTTTATTTTGCATGTACCCTACATCACAAAGTCAAGTTAACAAGCTAAGAAATAACGAGACAGCGTACGCTACACGTTCCGCGCATCAGAACTTGAAGTTACTTGACGAGATATCTTTAAAAATTTACAACTTTGCAACGTACATAGTATTCTGCATACAAGCTTCAGTAAACACATTACTGTATTTTGCAGAACAGCGACAGAAAATTATGTTATAGTTTTTCAACATTTTGTTTTTCACCTGACAAAAATGACGACTATAAACTCGTATTTTTTTTAAACGCGGATGAAATCGCGGGCACCAGATTACTTACCGATATATAAAATCTATATATATTAATATCTGTATACAGAATTTATTCCGTGAGAGGTCATCCATAATTGGACATAATTAAAATATAAGGTGCTCTGTCGTAGCATTAGAATTCAATGTAACAAGGGTTCAAAGTATAATGGTTTGTTTTCGAACATGCCTTTCAACTCAACATTTCTCTCGCTTACAACTTCGAAGTTATTTATTTAATAAGTTTTTTTTTTTTCATAATGACATGGTAAAACTGTTTTGTAAAGAGATTTATGTTTATTTTTAAGATCGTTTCTGCAAGGTTCTCTTGGAAGATTCTATTTGTGTAGTAATATTTATTCCTCATTATAACGACGTAAAGCTTTGAGGATACTTTTTAAAAAATTTTATCTGAAGAATTATTTTCGCATTTAGTTCGTTAGATTTATAAAATTAACTTTTTTATAATATAGTAGATATCTATTGAGATTGGCAAAAAAGTCAGTGAAAGTCAAGAAAGCAAGAAAGAAGTGAATGACTATTCAGGTTTTTTAATGTGAAATAAAACATTTTTTTATACAAAAAATCACTTTATCCAATTGTTATGCGTGATATATTTTTTATAGTTTCTCGCAGAGTTGTTGATTGATACTATAAAATTCTGGGGTTATATTTACGGATTTTGCTGGTTTGATATTTGAATGTAGTTTTGAATCTTAAAAAAATATTTAATATTTCTTTTGAGATCTCCAGTATTATGAGTTGGTACTTTCCTTCCAGGTACGGTGAAAATAATCACCCTAAAGAAACCATAGTTTATATAGTAATAAACTATAGTTATTTATAGTTTCTTACACACGTAAACGTTATAAAGATTATCAATTATCACATTGATAAGCTTTATAACGATAACTTTATTATCAATTATTTATTTATTTAATATAATTCATTCTGTATTTCTTCACTTTGAAATAATTATGATAGACTAAATGTAGATTGATGTAAGAATATTTTCAAAGTGTCGTGCTTGTTTAGGCTTAAAAGGAAACAGATGTGTAATTAGGACAATTATAGGACGAAAAATCACAGAATGGGCTTCAAGGGAGTCATTACTTTGGTTTATTTACACTAACTCCCGTTTCTGTTTTTTCAGGCCCCAATACCAGCTCTGAAAATGTATGTGAAATGTATAGTCGGGGTACGAAAAACTTCATCGGTTTTCAATTTCATTGGAATTTGAATTTAATTTAATTTCACTGAATTTCAGTGAGACGTCAGCTTTAACATAAAAAAACAATGTATTCCTTTAAACAAAATAGATTCGTAATACAACTCAACAGACAAACGTCAGATGGAGTTTTACTTTTGCATTAAAATATTAGTGTAGACATTCCACCAGCGAGTTCTGCCAGACTATTTCGAAATAAACTCAAATTGAAGCTAGGTAATAACAATTCCACAAATCCATTTAAAAATGAATGGATTTTCTAACTGCACCCGCAAACCGAATCTGGACACGATTAAAGGCTAAACCGTGCTGAAACAAATGGATTAGTTATACACAACTTCGACGTGTTGGTGTCAGGAATAGCTCTGTATTTTTATTACATTCGGAAAACAATATACTAGTAGCAATATACTACAAGAATTCATAAGTATTTATATAGTTTTCGCATATTCCCGTGACTTGATATGCGATTAGTCGTCGAACCACTGAGTCTCGGGGCCTTTTCTTAATTGTTGACAATTTTATTCAATTTTTATTGGTCACTTGGACAGATATTTTTTGTCAGGCATCGATTTTTTTTATTATCTTTAGATGATCCCTGGGGAATATTTTTTTCTCTGGATGAAAGGTAGCCTATATGTATAGTTCTCTGTATCCAAAAACGTGTATGCTCTTTACTAAAGAACAGCATTCAATAACATAATAGAGAATTATGTATGTTTGAAATACAAGTTTGAATTTAACCAACTGTGGAGGCTATGCTCGGGGTTACACTGCGAGATCGATCGATCGAATCGAGTGGGCAGACACATAGTACGAAGAACCGACAAACACAGGGTAAGTAGGACGTCCATATACAAGGTGGACAGACGATTTGATGAAGATTGGGGGTCGAGGAAGGATTCAAGCTGCTTCTGACCGTTCTTATTAGAAATTAATTAACTACATATTATTATGTAAAGTATATAAGGTAAAACCACTAAACCTGGTAAACGTGTATTTATTTTGTTTGCTCTCCAATTGTATTTAATTAAGCGTATGTTACGTTAAGTCATGTGTGAACACGAAACTTGTAGTAACAAGAACCGTACTTAAGGGTTGATCAATACAACTGATTTTTCTTTTTCATAAATAGGTCACTAAATGAAGGCTAATGGAGAAAAGGCAACTTGTTAATAGAGAGTCTAATATCGATTTGCGGAATATAATAATACTAGCTGTTGCACGCATCTTCGCTCTCGTAACTTTATGAAATATAGGGGGTTATTACCATTAGGACAGATTTTCGTTTTAGCCTATGTTACTCGCTGATATCGGTCCAGTTGTTTTGAGTTTATTAATTACAAACATACAAATCTTTTCAAATAATTTGTTATAATTTAAAAATATCGTTTTGTTATCTATGGATAAAATATAATGTAAGCATAATTTTTTTGTTGAATTTAAATTTAAATAAAAAAATAATCAATTTCTAGTTTCATTTTAGATACCCTAACTAAATTTTTCTACAAAGTTTTCACGGTCAAAGCTTACGTAGATAACAATCTCTAACGTGTCGTCCATAAACAACTGGAAAAGAGTCATAAAAGCGAATCAAAGACCGAAACAACTACAATATCTCATGTCCAGTTCAAGCCCGATGGGAACGATATTGAGATACCATTTTAAACTGACCTCCCCTCCCCTCCGCGAAACCTTTCTTACGTTTGCAGATAGTAGAGCATGGAAATGTTTGGAGGGTCATTGTAAAGTGGTGGTAAAACGACCAACATATCTTGATCTCTCATTTGTTGTGACTATAACATAGTTGGAGGTCTACAGTACGCAGTCACGTTTGGTTTACAGAAGATTTGGCTTTATTGTTGATGCTGTTGTTATATTTCTTAGCAAATGCGACCGTTCTGTGCGCCGATATCTTTATTTTCTTACCCTTTTGGCTCGTAAACGTTTTAGCTTTGTATTCCGTTACTCGCATTGACCACTTTATTAATGTATAGGAATTTATAGTTTGTGAAACTATATTATTTTACTAATCAATTGTATAAATCATTGAACTTAAAATAATTACATGTGACATGTAGGGGGTAAAATATGTATTTGTTTTGTATTATTTCGCTTATTTTACTAAAAAAATACATTTTTTATTGAGTTAGTTTGATATGCTTTCACGCCTTAACTACTGAACCGATCAAATTTTGCATACGCGTTGTCAAACGTAAAGAAAAAGACATAGAGTATTTTTCATTCAAAAAAAAGCACAGTTTCTTAGGGATCAACTAAAAATGGACACATAAAATTCGACACTTGACAAAAATATATGAGCAGTAAAAATTGAAATAAACTCTTATAGATCTCCTATGTTCATAGGATATAATTTGTTCATAAGAGTAACATAAGATATAATATATTTTGTACAGTTACGTAGACGAAGTCGCGTATTATTATAAAGATTTGTATGTTTATAGTGATTAAACTCAAAAACTACTGAACTGATTTTTAAAATTCTTTCACCTATAGAGAGCTACATTATTCGCGAGTAACATGGGCTGTCTTACTACAATATTATAAAGAGGAAAGATTTGATTGTTTGTTTGTTTGTTTAGAATAGGCTCCGAAACAACTGGACCGATTTGAAAAATTCCTTTACCATTAGAAGCCGACATTATCTGTGATGAACATAGGATACTTTTTACAGCGGGAAAATGCTTCATTCCTACGGGAAAACGGGTAAAAGGTCAACGGGTAGTAAGAATTATCCTTCCGTACTTAACTTCTTTTTCACATAACTTCTAAACGGCTGAACCGATTGGGTTGAAATTTTATATGGCTATTTCGATGATTTCCTGGATGATTTAAAAATACAATTGGATCCGGTAGGTGGCGCTGCTGTCGGTATGTCAACTACTAAACGGCTTGACCGATTGGGTTGAAATTTTGTATGTGTATTTCCATGGTTTCACAGACACGAATGTAGTATATTTTATAAAGTTAGGCGGACGAAGTCGCGTGCAACACCTAGTATATTAAACTTGTCTCCAAGTCGTCAGGAATGAATGTAGAAATGTCGCATTTATGGACACAATTTTATCCGTCTGCAGTAATACCATTAGCAATACTAGAGCCGTAATGAAACCGAACAATAAACTTTTATAATGCAATTTAAACTCTATGTCTATACAAGTACGGTGTACATTCCAACGTTTTACTATCAGAGGCTTCGTAAATTGTTACCATTCGAGACGTTTTATGGTGTCTAGTAAGTTCATCGCTTTAGAAAACAATTTAAATTTATTAATTTTTTTACTAGCAGCTGCCCGCGACTTCGTCCGCGTTGAAAAAGAAAGAAGTAGCCTAACCTATGTCCTGTACGTCTAAATGTTTATCTACCAAGTTTCGTGAAAATCAGTTAATTCGTTTAAGAGTTATGGACGAACATACATACATACATACATACAATACCTACACTTACAGATTTATTATTAGTATTGAGGATGATTCATGATGATGTGATAATGATATTAGTATGGATAGATTTAAAAAGCATATATTAGAGACTCGTTAACGCCTAAGGCAAACTTATCAATTTAGTCTGTTTGTCTGTACGTGTGCTAATGTTATAAAACATTAATATTTTATATATACCAGTAGATACCGTGGAGCGGATCGCTAAAAATATCACCAAGCAGTTCAACTAAATCCGATAAATGGCGCTATCAAGTGTATCCCGGGCCAAGCCGCTAGTATTTACTTTTATTTTAGATTTCCCCTAGGAATGACACATTTTCCCGCGGTAAAAAGTAACCTATGTTCATCACGGATAATGTCGGCTTCTAATGGTAAAAGAATTTTTCAAATCGGTCCACTAGTTTCGGAGCCTATTCTATACAAACAAACAATCAAATCTTTCCTCTTTGTAAGATTAGAATAGATGTTTTTTGTTAAAAAAGGGAGATCCCTGGCCGGGTTCAGCTATTTCATTATAAAGGGTTTTTACTGATTACTAAATCAATATATACTAATAATAAATCTGTAAGTGTATGTATTGTATGTAAGTATGTATGTTCCTCCATAACTCTTAAACGAATTAATTGATTTTCATGAAACTTGGTAGATAAACATTTAGACGTACAGGACACACGATAGCATACTTTTTCTTTTTCAACGCGGACCAAGTCGCGGGCAACAGCTAGTAATAGTAATAATATAAGTCGGTGATTGCGACTTCGTCAGCGTTGAAAAATTATACACACGTGTACGTAAATATGTGTTTGTTTGCGTGTGTGTGTGCGTGTGTGTGTGTGTGTTAGTGTGAGAAATAAATGCATTGTTTTCATCTTCACACGCCAACGCACTCGATAATTTAAATCGCATTAAATATATTTTTGGTTTTACAAATAGTGTATCGTCATATCTATTATAGTTTCGTTTGGATTTTTGTGCTACGAGTAATATGTCAATTATCATTACTAAACCTGATGACGAGCCCACATCTCTAATATAATAATAATAAATAAAAAAATAGAGTACCTAGTTAGGTACATACCATACAGACAGACGCGGAAAGCGACTTAAAAATTAAAGCAAAACTCGAGAACAGCTGGACCAATTTGGCTAAAAATACGAGGAAAAATTTAAAGCGACAAATTTCTATTCACATACAAACCACTTTTTTCCTAGCTATCAAACATTATTTGACGTCAATCAAAACAAAATAAATGCGCGTTATTATATAGTATAGGTTTCAATTATGTCTTCTTTCGCGGATAGAGGGATAATCAGCAGGGAAGGTTTGTACGTAAATAACTCTTTTTAACAAAAAATTAACCGACTTAAAACCATCTCATGGTCTTTTCTCATGGATGCCATTGTCAGAACTTTAACAAATTGAAATGGGACCACACGGGAAGCACCATATTTCAAATGAAAAAAAGAATCATCAAAATCGCTTCACCCGGTCGAAAGTTATGAGGTTACAAACATTTTTAAAAAAACATACGCGTCGAATTGAGAATTGAGTCTTCCTTCTTTGGAAGTCGATTGTAAAATGCACAATTGGCGAAGCCGGGAGCGGGTCGCTAGTCATAAAAAAGAACACGTACTCGTTTCAGACACTATATAAGTAGCTGTCTTAAAAACGAGACAGGAGCATTCAACGCGTATGTTTTTTTTTATGTTTTTTAACATTAAAAAAAACGATACGCGTCGAATTGAGAATTGAGAATATTCCTTCTTTGGAAGTCGATTGAAAAAATGCACCCCGGGCGAAGCCGGGAGCGGGTCGCTAGTCATAAAAAAACACGTATACTCGTTTCAGACACTATATAAGTAGGTGTCTTAAAAACGAGACAGGAGCATTCAAGCGTATGTTTTTTTTTATGTTAAGTTAACATGAAAAAAAACATACGCGTCGAATTGAGAATTGAGAGTCTTCCTTCTTTGGAAGTCGATTGAAAAAATGCACCCCGGGCGAAGCCGGGAGCGGGTCGCTAGTCATAAAAAAGAACACGTACTCGTTTCAGACACTATATAAGTAGCTGTCTTAAAAACGAGACAGGAGCATTCAACGCGTATGTTTTTTTTAATGTTAATTGTCGAATTGAGAATTGAGAGTCTTCCTTCTTTGGAAGTCGATTGAAAAAATGCACCCCGGGCGAAGCCGGGAGCGGGTCGCTAGTCATAAAAAAACACGTATACTCGTTTCAGACACTATATAAGTAGCTGTCTTAAAAACGAGACAGGAGCATTCAACGCGTATGTTTTTTTTAATGTTAATTGTCGAATTGAGAATTGAGAGTCTTCCTTCTTTGGAAGTCGATTGAAAAAATGCACCCCGGGCGAAGCCGGGAGCGGGTCGCTAGTCTTAAAAAAGAACACGTACTCGTTTCAGACACTATATAAGTAGGTGTCTTAAAAACGAGACAGGAGCATGTCTTCGCGTCGGTTAAACCCTAAATTTATGCCAGCCATCCACCAGGGCATTTATTAATGACTCAGCCATTCGAGATAAAGGAAGTTTTTCACGAAAAATGTCCCTTCATTTAAGGTAATCGGTTCTTCGCAGACGCGACGTTTTCGTTTCAAATTTTAAATTTGGAATGCATAATTTAACGATGATTTACTCGCGTTTTTTTCTCTGTTTATATTTTTTTGGGTGGAAAAATTTCTCTTGGCGAAGCGCCATATTAGTTTGTTTACTATTTTCTATGTTAAACATATTTACAGACTATTTTGGCTGCGACAAGTTTTTAACGAATGGTGCACAGACACACACGTCAAACTTATAACACCCGGTTTTTGTACACCAAAAACCGGGTGTTATAATACAAAAAAATACATGATACTGAAACTAAATTGACCATTTTTTTTTTTTTCTGTATGTATGTACAGTCGGCCGCATAAGTCGATTAACATATTCATAAGTGCAAATCAACTGAACACTCAATGCGCCATAAGTCGTTGTCACGACTACAGAAAAAAATTAACATCACGTACAAACGATCGTAAAAATCTTCAGTAAGTAAGTAAATAAGTAAGTAATGTGAGTGTTTAGTTGTTTTGCACTTTTGAATGTGTTAATCAATTTATGCGGCCGACTGTATGTTCCTCCATCACTCTTAAACGAATTGACTGATTTTCATGAAACTTGGTAGATAAACATTTAGAAGTACGGGACACGTGATAGGCTACTTTTTATGTTTTTAACGCGGACGAAGTCGCGGGCCACAGGTAGTATAGAATAAAAAGCAGTTTAAAATCTTTATCTTATTTTTCAGAACAGAACCACGGCTCGGAAGTTTGAGGGAATCGTGGAAAAGTTTTTTCCTTACGAAAGCCTTCGAACATGTTTCAGCGGAAACCAGAAGTTCGTTTACCTGAAACGCAAAAGAAATTTAATATTTGAATAATCAAATTGAACAATTTATAAATTAATGGTAAAACAAATTTAAAAAAAGGTTTTATTTAAGTGCCCCAAAAAGAAGAAAAACAACTTTAAATTAAAAAAAAAAAAATTTGCACTTGTACACAATTTATTAAATGATATAAAAAAGCACAATTTTTAATTTGTACGAAATGTGCGAAAAGCCAACTTTAAATTATCTGCAGGATAGATAGTTAGATTACACACTTATAAATTTATAAAACCCTGTTTTTGCGTCGGGCGTCGGCGTCATTAATTTAAAAAAAAAAGTGGTTAAGTTGTCATCTCGCACGATTTTATTTCGTACGAAATGTGCCTTTAAATTGTCTGTAGGAGTTGTTCAAATAAATAGGGGTTTGTAAAAATCTGTGTGAGGGAATCAACACAGAACAGTTTAACTGTGAACTCTCAATTAACTAAGAATAAATTACAGTTTAGTAGGCAGAGTTCGTCTACCTTTGCAAGGGGGTCAATTGCACTATGGTTCGTTAAAACATTTGCTTAACTATAGTTTAATAATTAATCATGTGTCATTCGAGGTCGTCCCAACATACAGACTCTATGAAGGTTATTAATGTAAAGTAATGGTTTGGGAAGTTTGAGTTAAAGTAGTTATTGTTTTATTGATTTATTTAAAAAATAAGTAGAAAAATTGTAGCATAAGTAAATAAAAAATATCCAAGTTAGTAATTAGTAGTAGTCCAAGTAGTATATTACATACATGTTTTACATATTATACTAATATATACTTAGCACAATTTTGTGAAACAGACAGCCTAAAATACACACCAAAAGGATGATTAACCCACGAAGTGGTATAATAATAAATTGGGATAGAATAACTAGTTCTAGTACTAAGGACATTATTCCATAGTGTTGGCTTTCCTGTAGACCACGGTAGATAATAATAGTAATAATACTCCACATAGTAGGAATACTTATTTATTTCTTCTTGCCAATAATTACATATCTATTTGTTACAAAAATATTGACTAGGTAAATCGAACGTCTTCACGCTATGACAACCCAGCGCAGAATGGCGGTCGCTCCCGTTGGTGTTACCATTTACGAATTCTTTTTTCCGAACAAGTATTCTTTTTGAATGCTTTGCTTATTTAAATTTCTAACAATAGGATGGTGACTATATAGTCTTATTAATTACTAGCTGTTGGACGCGGCTTCGTCCGCGTAACTTTATAAAATATAAAGTTACTCGCTGATAATATAGCTTCTCAACAGTGAAATATTTTTTCTAAATCAGTCCAGTAGTTTCGGAGCATATTGAATGCAAACAAACAAACAAACAAATGTTTCTTCTTTATAATATTAGTATAGAAATATAAACTAAGGCCTTACGTATTAAATATTTTTAAGTACATACCGCTATTGCCTTTTTAATGTGACAATCAATATTCAATGTGTATTAGAAAATAATTAAGTCTAAACACGGAAAAACGAGTTCAGATATCTTACACGCTTGACTAAACAGTGTATCATTGAACTGTTGTTAAACCCCTGTAATTGTATTTAATCGACCGCGGTGTCACCGAACCGAATACATTAACGAAGACAATGGAGTTTCCCATGAGCCGGTTACCTACCAATCTATGTTTGTGTATTATTTACACTAAGTTCACATTGTAAAGGTATCGTTAATTTTGTGTACATTACTTTGTACTGATACCACTGACTTGTGTAAATATCACTGGACAGGCTGCTGTCAAATTATTTTGACGCCATTTTGGCGCTGTAAGCTAAAGAACGAGTGTCCATGGACCTAAAATTAGTGATTTACATATAGTTACATATCTAAGGAAAAAAATACGAAATTCGTTCTCGGGACAATCGAGGGCGGCGTTTCAAAATGGTACAAAAATTACTGTCATTTGTATGGGACAGCCTGTCCAGTGGTATACTATATTACAGGTCAGTGATATAATTAATCAGAAGATCAAACAACGTCATTCCAGACAAAACTGAGACTATCTAACTAACCGGTCCTGTTTTTCTGTCTGAAAATTTAGCATCAACCAGGCGAGTAACTGGACTACTCGCCCGAATTTATCTCGCCCGAATGCGCGAGTTATCCTGTTTGATTTTTACTCAACATTTCACTGGACAACTCGCTCACAATATTCTGTAAAACTAGATATTTCTTTTAAATAAAATAAGATGTTAGTATAAATTACTATAATATTTTAGTTGAATTAAAAAAACGAGCTATAGAAATTTGAATTTCGCATGAAATATTTACTGGCATTAATAACTCGAGTAGAACAACAATTAAAATTGACAAACAAATTGTTAAACATAAAAACTGGAGACTTAACAATAAATCACTGATAATAAAGCGAAGGATCCTCTACGTAGTTATAAATTATTCGAAGAATCCTCTTTCCTAAGAGGAGCTCATTTTGTTTCCCAAATGACTCTCAATACAAAATCAATGACTTTTTAAGGTATCAGACTTTTCCTGCCTCCCACACTTTCTGTGGCCCAAGGTAGAAGCGGACAGCGTGGGCCCGCTAAAAATTTGAGTATTTTTTAAATTATTTAACTAGCTGGTGCCTGCGACTTCGTCTGCCTTGAAAAAGAATAAAGTAGCCTATCGTGTGTCCTGTACGTCTAAATGTTTGTCTACCAAGTTTCGTGTGAATCAGTTAATTCGTTTAAGAGTTATTGAGGAACATACATACTCGTACATAAAATACCTACACTTACAGGTTCATTTATTAGTATTGATATTGATTGATTGATGATTGATAACAGTGAATTCTCTCAGAATATTACTTTTACAGTAACCAAATTAGTCAAACCAAATTAAATTACTTTGTAAATTATATATTAAAACCTTTCTCGACAACCACTGGTCTCGACCTGGTGAAGTTGCTTTTGAGTTTATCTCGAACAAATAGACAGACAGGCGCGGCAGAGGACATTATTTTATAACTAGCTGTTGCCCGCGACTTCGTCGGCGTTAAAAAAGAATAAAGTAGCCTATCGTGTGTCCTGTAAGTCTAAATGTTTATCTACCAAGTTTCATGAAAATCAATTAATTCGTTTAAGAGTTATGGAGGAACATACATACATACAGAAATAAATTCTAAAAATCGTCAATTTAGTTTCACTGTCATGTATAGAGCCTATATACTTATACACGATATTTCTGAAAACAAAGTAAATTACTCCATGACCGACCCCTACATATTTATTATTAGAATTGTTTGATGTTATCGCTCGCATTTTTCAACTTGTACCACGCGTTTCCTGTGACGTCTAAATGAGCGTTATTCAAAATGCTCTTTGAGTCTTAAGGAAATCGCTTTATCTTATTTGTGAATTGTGACATCGATTCTTTTTATTACGTCTCTTCTTAAATGAGGCGGTGAAGTACATTTTTAGAGATGGAATGTTCTCCTACATTTTAGCTTCGTTAAAGGATAATGCCAGATAAAATTACCGAACATAAGGTATTACAATTCTCTTCATATTTCTAAAATATTTCAATTTATTATTTATGTAAGTAAGATGGTATATTTTATGTAAAAAATAATTCCTAAAAAGAAAAAAAATATGGTTGCTACAAACATGTTTTTTATTTATATTCACCTTGCTTACTACACAAACATCAGATTTCATATTATATCAATATCAATCAATGCTATAATAAATCTGTAAGTGTAGGTATTGTATGTAAGTATGTATGTTCGTCCATAACTTTCAAACGAATTATCTGATTTTCATGAAACTTGGTAGATAAACATTTAGACGTACAGGACACAGGAGGCTACTTTTATCTTTTTCAACGCGGACGAAGTCGCAGGCACCAGCTAGTCTATACTAATATTATAAAGAGGAAAGATTTGATTGTTTCTTTGTTTGTTTGTATAGAATAGGCTCCGAAACTACTGGACCGATTTGAAAAATTATTTCACCATTAGAAGCCGACATTATCTGTGATGAACATAGGATACTTTTTACCGCGGGAAATTGCTTCATTCCTACGGGAAAACGGGTAAAAGGACAACGGGTAGTAAGAATTATCCTTCCGTACTTAACTTCTTTTTCACATAACTTCTAAACGGCTGAACCGATTTGGTTGAAATTTTATATGGCTATTTCGATGGTTTCCTGGATTATTTAAAAATACAATTGGACCCGGTAGGTGGCGCTGTTGTCGGTATGTCAACTACTAAACGGCTTGACCGATTGGGTTGAAATTTTGTATGTGTATTTCCATAATGGTTTCACAGACACGAATGTATTATATTTTATAAAGTTACGCGGACGAAGTCGCGTGCAAACAGCTACTTTTTTTATTCAAATTTCTATTCAAACATTGTAATTTTTTTTCTAAAATACTTAGAATAATTCAAAACCTAATTAACAATTCCCATGCGCAATAACATCAATAGTGCGTAAATATAACATAAATTCTCAGTAAAAATTGACACGAAAAAAATCTGATTCATATTGATGAACTTATGGGAACACTTTAACCTCTGTAACACTATTTGAAATTTTACAAAAGTGAATCTTATTTCTACAACGATAGCATTTATAATTATAAGATGCAGTGTCAAGGTGTCAGGTTCAAAGTGAACTAGACTTTATTTGTATGGGCGTAAGGTTTAAATTTGTCTCGAAGCCGTGAGTAGATATGAGCCGTGGGAGATTTTCGCACAATTGTCTTTAGTTTTCTATGACCTTCGTGTTTCGGTTCGTTGAACCGGAATCCAACTGTGACTGCATTGCTAAGGAGATATTATTGGAAATAAGATTTTACTAGTAAATCTATAATATATACTAAGTAGGTAATATTTTTAAGAGAAAATATTTGTATTTTTGTTATTAAAAATTATTTTATCGACCGACGAAAACAAAAAAAAAACAAAAAGGAGGAGGTACTCAATTCGACGCGTATATATATATATATTTATGTATGATCACGCATAACTTTTGATAGGGTGGTCCGATTTTGATAATTCTTTTTTTATTTGAAAGGGTGCACCCCGAGGGGGTCCCATTTAAATTTGGAAAAAAAATTCCAACCCTAAGGGTAGGAAAACAGGGGATGATTGATTGATCACTCGCCGTGTAGCATATAACCACGCATAACTTTTTACAGAGTAGTCTGATTTTGATAATTCTTTCTTTAATGGATAGGGTATACCTCGAAGTTGGTCTTGTATAAATTTGGAAAAAAAATTCCTACCCTAAGGGTGGGAAAATGGGGGTGGGAAAATTTAAAATTAAGCATGTAGTAAATATTAGATTACAGCCACAAAAAAATATAAAATAAAACTTTTAACAAAAAATAAAACCGCCGAAAAAATTGAATAGCATAAAATAATCTTATTATCATTTTACCTAAGTAATTTTGAGTCGTCAAAATTACTTAGGTAAAATAGAATTTGTGAAGGATACAGGAAAGGACATGTGAAAAAAAAGGACTGTTACGAAGGGATCATCAATCAATCAATCAATTCTAATAATAAATCTGTAAGTGTAGGTATTGTATGTATGTATGTTCCTCCATAAGTCTCTGATTTTCATGAAACTTGGTAGATAAACATTTCGACGTACAGGAGACAGGACAGATTAATAATAAAGTGGATTGGTTGTATGTGCTAATCTCAAGAACTACTGGTTC
Source organism: Synanthedon vespiformis (assembly GCA_918317495.1). NCBI lineage: Eukaryota > Metazoa > Arthropoda > Insecta > Lepidoptera > Sesiidae > Synanthedon > Synanthedon vespiformis. The sequence continues at coordinate 217,776 of OU906971.1, read as the reverse complement.
TAATTGAAAAATTATTTATGTGTTGGATAGTCCATTTATCCAACACATAAATAATCTATTATCGAGGAAGTCCTGTACGTCTAAATGTTCATCTAGCAAATTTCATTAAATCAGTTAATTCGTAGAGTTATTAAGGACGAACATACATACTCGTACATACAATACCTACACTTACAGATTTTTAAGTATATTATTTTAAAAGGTCACATAATGTTGCGTTATAAAACTTTCAGATCTTCGGTACATCTATTAAGATAAGAGATGTAGAGTCCCTCCCTTCGGAGGGTCAGCAATGTTGACTCAGGCATGAGTGACGTCCTCTTCAAACGGCCTCTGTAAACTGAAGACTCCAATAAATGCCAAGTATCTGCATATGTTCAAATGGAACAAATGTTTGGCCTGTAAATTGTTTATTTCCATTGAGTAAGTGTATGTTGGAAAGTGAAAAGGATCTTGCCTAACAGTTGAGTAAAAGTTATGTAAAAAAACCAATAATGGTTCACTGAAGGTTTATCTATCTATACTAATATTATAAAGAGGAAAGATTTGATTGTTTGTTTGTTTGTATTGAATAGGCTCCGAAACTAGTGGACCGATTTGAAATATTCTTTTACCATTAGAAGCCGACATTATCCGTGATGAACATAGGCTACTTTTTACCGCGGGAAAATGCTGCATTCCTACGGGAAATCTAAAATGAAAGTAAATACTAGCGGCTTGGCCCGGGACTCGGGAGATAGCGCCATCTATCCAAAATACGGTAGATGGCGTTTTATATTTTTCTACGCGGACGAAGTCGCGAGCACCAGCTAGTATATAATAAATACAAGCTGGTGTTCGCGACTTCGTACGCGATGATAAATTAAAAATATAAAAGCAATTATAACGCTTGACGCCTCGTTGCTATAACACATTGGCCAGGCGTTAGTTACAGTTTTATATTTTTGATAATCCCTCGGGAACTGTACCTTTCTCTTGGATGAAATGTACCCTATGTCCTTTCCTATGTCTCAGACAACGTGTATGCAAAATTTCACGGTGATCGGTTCATTAGTTTTTGCGTGAAAGAGTAACAAACAAACTCACATTCACATTACATATAGTAAGGATAGTAAGGATCAATCTCATCCATACTAATATTATAAATGTAATAACTCTGTAGGTCTATTTGTTACCTTTTCACGCCTTAATTACTCAATCGTTCATCATGAAATTTTGCAAACACGTTGTCAAGGATACGGGAAAGGACATAGGGTACCTTTCATCCAGTTTACTATGCCACTTTAAGTTAAGCAGACCAGAATCTAGTGATCCCTTTATCAAAGCTTGGCAATTTACATGGGTATTCATCTGTAACAAAATGTAATAGGTATACTTAAAGTATATAATGCTTATGTATACACCTGTGAGAAAAATAATGTATTTATTTATTTGGGATACACTGAGCACATTGAGTTTATCAAACAGCATTAAGACGAGCTCAAATGGGACGGATTTAATTTATAAACGTTGTATTTCATTACTTGCGCACCAGTTTGCACAATAAGTGTGGAGACCGCTTTCATATTGGAACGGGATTTTATGGATTTTATGTTTGAACAACATTACAGGACTTGGGAGATTTATTAAATAAAAAATAACTGGTGTCTTCGACTTCGTCCGTGTTGTAATATAATTTATTTATTTATTTTAGTAAATACATATCTTAAACCTAATAAAAAAATTCCACTCATAGAAAGCAAACTAGTCTAATAATAAAAGAGGAAAATTGGATTGAAATTTTGAATTGAATAGGCGCCGAAACTAGTTTTTTATTTTATCCCCCGGAAAATGTACTTTTTCCTGGATGAAAGGTACCCTATGTCCTTTCCTGTATCTTTGACAACTTGTATGTAAGATTTCATGATGATTGGTTTAACTAGTTGTTTAAGCGAAAAAGGTAACAGACAGACGTCAGAGCCAATTTCTCTATTCCTTTAATAATAATAACAATAATGACTTTATTTGTATAAAATGTGAGTACATACAATAATAGACAATTACACATACAGTCCTATGCACACTCTGTCGTAATTACGACATACAAATTTTTATTTTTCTTGCAATCTAAAAGATGATTCATTCAGTCATAAAATTAAAACATTTTCACCCATTTATAAATTATGCATGCATTAAAATATCATTGATTTATATTATGTCAACACCAAATGTCAAACAATGTGATTCCAATGATTTCCAATGTCTTATCCTTAATCCTTCTATGGTCGGCAGCATACTTGCAGTACTCTTGACTTTGCTTACAGACTGCGTCAACCCGACTGACTAATGTTGAAAAATTAGAATGTATATCCTAAAAAAGAACAAAGTATTTAAATTTTAAATAAATGAAAATCTGAATTTTTTTACAGAAGCGCGTTCCACATAATTTACCAACCGCATTTAATTTTTTTGGTCCGTTCTTTCGTTATTTTTCAAGCTCTGTTGTACATCGAACGCGAATTGTGCGATCGCCCGATACTTTTTTATCTTTTTTAAAACTCCATACGCAGGTCGAGGAAATATCAACCGAATTTGAACCTTAACATAATAGCGTAAGGGTTCAAAACATAAAAGGTCGTTGGGTTGGCCAATTTTCAATATTATTTTGATTAAATTAAAAAACATCGACCTATTTTTCTTTACAATGGCTTCTATTTTTTGGAGCCCTCACCGGGAGAGGTTGTTTTAAGAGGTTTTAGATTGGTTTGCTGTTTTCGTACAAAAGAACATTTTAGAATTAATTATCTAATCTGGAGCTTTAAAAAGCTTTTAATACCTACTGTGCTTTTTAATTACATCTTCATCCACATAATAAAACTTTTAATAAGTAGTATACTTGTATTTGGAATCACATTTTTTTTATTTATATTGTGGAAATATCTGGATATAAGCGTAGGGCAGATTGAGTAGAATTCAAGAATATCTTCAAGCCTTCAATCTGTTTATGCACTCTGTAACTTTTTGTCGGCCTAATTCGTTAACCTGCTAAGTCCATTTTTGGGCAATTTCACTTTTAGATGATTGTCTAAACGGATCACGGATAATGTCGGCTTCTAACTGTAAAAGAATTTTTCAAATCGGTCCAGTAGTTTCGGAGCCTATTCTATTCAAACAAACAAATCTTTCCTCTTTATAATATTAGTATAGACAAAGGTTATGTGCCTAACAAGTCACTACAACACCATTGTTAATTCCTATCCGGCTTCAAGTCGAGCTGCGAGCTTCGAGCTTTTGCTGGAACGATATCACGTACACCGTATTATGTCAAATTTATTTCGATAACAGATATATAGTGAACGCGTGCCTTTAACAACTCAACATAAATCTTGGCTTGTAAATGCAGAAGATATTTTACTAGTTGCGTTTTATTACCCTCTTATTAAGGCTTAGATATTACTCTATAAAGTGAGATACGTTACATTGTTTGAAATTATTATTAACTTCATTATTTTTTGTGATAAGGGTGGCTATCAGACAGACTGCCCATTTAATGGTAACTGGCTGGCTCTGTTTGGCTGGAAAGATTTGATTGTTTGTTTGTTTGTATAGAATAGGCTCCGAAACTACTGGACCGATTTGAAAAATTCTTTTACCATTAGAAGCCGACATTATCCGTGATGAACATAGGATACTTTTTACCGCGGGAAAATGCTTCATTCCTACGGGAAAACGGGTAAAAGGACAACGGGTAGTAAGAATTATTCTTCCGTACTTATTTTTTTCACATAACTTCTAAACGGCTGAACCGATTGGGTTGAAATTTTGTATGGCTATTTCGATGATTTCCTGGATGATTTAAAAATACAATTGGACCCGGTAGGTGGCGCTGCTGTCGGTATGTCAACTACTAAACGGCTTGACCGATTGGGTTGAAATTTTGTATGTGTATTTCCATGGTTTCACAGACTTTATATTTTATAAAGTTACGAGGACGAAGACGCGTGCAACAGCTAGTCCTCTAAAAATACAAGTCTCATATGACGTATATATGTATTTATATATAATACTAGTTGGTGCCCGTGACTTCGTCCGCGTTCAAAATGTTATATAGGCTAAAGCCCTCCTCGATAAATGGACTCTCCAACACAAAAAGGATTTTTCAATTCAAACCAGTAGTTCCTGAGATTAGCGCGTACAACCAAACAAACACCTTTTAATATTGGTATAGATGCAGAGGTATATGAATTAATATGTAAGTATAGTTTGTTCAAATTTTAATGTATAAATAAATAAATAAACACCAAGAATATTCAAACGAGGGATTCATTCAAATTGTTCTTAATTAATAAACCGAAGGTTTGTAAGAATATTTAAATGTCTGAAATCCAATCATTTGTAAACTATAAAGAGGAAAGATTTGATTGTTTGTTTGTTTGTATAGAATAGGCTCCGAAACTACTGGACCGATTTGAAAAATTCTTTTACCATTGGAAGCCGACATTATCTGTGATGAACATAGGCTACTTTTTACCGCGGGAAAATGCTTCATTCCTACGGGAAATCTAAAATAAAAGTAATTACTAACGGCTGGGCCCGGGAGTTAGCGCCATCTATCCAAATCAGGTGATACCTCGCAGAGATTATATTATTTCGATGGGTGACAAGACTAACATGACAACTGCTTGGTGATATTCCACGGTAGATGGCGTTTTATATACTTTTCAACGCGGACGAAGTCGCGAGCACCAATGTGTTTCAATGATTGGCTTTGACAATCATTGAAACACATTTTTTCTCTAAGAGGTTGGATTACTGTTAGTTCCTTATATAAAGGGTGTGATTACATAGATGTTTTAGTAACACAACAAAACAACATAAAAATCCTTGATTCACATCCTACACAATCAAGTAAATACGATATCACGATCGGAAGAAGATATCCCGAATTTTATTCCTCCAATGATTGAAACCGAAGGCCCTTATCAAATCTACTGTCCGTTCTATTACCAACACTGTTCACCTTTAGGAGAGACCTTAACACGTCGTGTTAAAGTTGAGATTCGTATGAACGAAACGTGGCAAGAACGTGCCCTGGGAAATGTGTTTTACAAAGTTATCTTTGCGGTCGCGAAAATCGTTAATACATAGTTTGCAATGTGAATTTTCCGACTTCCCAGCTGTATTGGCGTTACGTTTTCTTCTGGAGAAACACAAAGTTGAATTTTCAGTTGAATCGAGTAGTTTTCCGTAGGTTTCTTGTGCCGTTTGCAGTTTTAGAACAGCACAGGTTTTGCAGTTGTGCGAAATAGCTTTGTTTCTTCTAAATTAGGTCACGTTTCGGAGAAAAGGCTCGCGGCTGCATACAGCCTCCACCTCTCAGCACACTAATGTAATATATTTTGCTATCGCATTGATTTGTCCAATAGAAAATATATATTCTATTGTTTGTTCTATTGCTTTATCTGCTAATGGAACGGACGCCATGAAAGCCCATTTCATTTTAGACGAAGAATGAAACAAATGAAACGTGAGTGGATGAAGGTGATATGTCGCGTAATTTCAATTTTGAATAAGTCGCCACGGAACTGATTTTTGTACTAAATCATGATGCAAAGTTGTGTAAACAACCTAAAATATTAATGGTATGATAGCAATTAAACACTTCTATTATTTAATTAAAAAAAAAAAATAACATGGCTCCCTCTTCCATTAAAAAAAAAAAAAAAAAAAAACTTAAAAAATTAACAAAAGTAAACTTTTCTGCACTTTTTGCTTTTTAAAATTAACTGTACACAACACCCTTTTCAACTTTATATTTTCCAAAAATGTCTTAAGGTCTGTAATCATTCATATGGACATATTACTTTCATGAACGCAAAAAACGAAAAAACCCAAAAATACGACATACCACCTTCATCCACTCAAGTCTTCAAATGTTATAGACAAGCTTATTTGAGAATGTAGATTTTGAAACAAAATTTCTTAGGATTAGTTAATATTTAAATTACATTGTCTGGGAATAGAAATAACTTGCCTTATAAATTATTATGGTTAAGCATCTTAATCCTAACGTAAATTATAAAGTCGACTTAACTACTCAAACTATAATCAAATTTTGCATCAAGAATTTCATCAAGAAGCAGAAATGCTTATCCACTCTTTATTTTTTTTTGTGTTTAAAAGTTTAGATTAAAATCCATTTCGTCTAAAACCCGACCTAAAAAAAATTACCTTCCATTTGGGTTACGCTAGAGTCAGGCTACCAAATTTGATACAAAGACTGTATCTATTATAACAACCTACATATATTGTGTATACTAGCCACCCGCTCCCAGCTTTGTCCAGGGCAATATCTATATATACTAATATTATAAAGAGGAAAGATTTGATTGTTTGTTTGTATAGAATAGGCTCCGAAACTACTGGACCGATTTGAAAAATTATTTTACAATTAGAAGCAGAAATTATCTGTGATGAACATAGGACACTTTTTACCGCGGGAAAATGCTTCATTCCTACGGGAAAACGGGTAAAAGGACAACGGGTAGTAAGAATTATCCTTCCCTACTTATCTTTTTCACATAACTTCTAAACAGCTGAACCGATTGGGTTGAAATTTTATATGGCTATTTCGATGATTTCCTGGATGACTTAAAAATACAATTGGACCCGGTAGGTGGCGCTGCTGTCAGTATGTCAATTACTAAACGGCTTGACCGATTGGGTTGAAATTTTGTATGTGTATTTCCATAATGGTTTCACAGACACGAATGTATTATATTTTATAAAGTTACGCGGACGAAGTCGCGTGCAACAGCTAGTCTTATATATAAAATTCTCGTGTCACAGTGTTTGTGACAAAACTCCTCCGAAACGGCTTGACCGATTTTTATGTAATTTTTTGTGTATATCCGATAGGTCTGGGAATAGCAAAGGGTTTCATTTTAAAATTAACGTTAGACGTGAAAAGAGCCCCTACTATAGAAACTCTATCGTATTCGACTCACGTGTTGGTTATTTATCTGAAAGACAATGATTCATTTCCACGTTCGGAACGTAATCTCTTTATCCGCCTCCCCTATGACGGATATTCGATTCCGTTTTGCCTTGTACAAAAACCTAACGACAAACTTATCATTGGGTATAAATAATTAAAAAACTTAGAAGTGCCAGGTTTATCACTTTAAACTTATCATTAGGTAACTCTTTTTAACAAAAAAAACGGCTTCAGACCGTTTTCTCATTTATGCCACTGTCAGAACTGGACCAAATTTAAATGGGACCACACGGGAAGCACCAGGTTTCAAATAAAAAAAGAATATTCAAAATCGTTTCATCCAGTCAAAAGTTATGAGGTAACTAGCTGGTGCTCGCGACTTCGTCCGCGTAGAAAAGTATAAAACGCCATCTACCGTATTTTGGATAGATGGCGCTATCTCCTGGGCTAAGCCGCTAGTATTTACTTTTATTTTATTTTAGATTTCCCATAGGAATGAAGCATTTTCCCGCGGTAAAAAGTATCCTATGTTCATCACAGATAATGTCGGCTTCTAATGGTAAAAGAATTTTTCAAATCGGTCCAGTAGTTTCGGAGCCTATTCTATACAAACAAACAAACAATCAAATCTTTCCTCTTTGTAATATTATAAATAAATAAAGTATTTACCTTTATTTTAGATTTCCCGTAGGAATGATGCATTTTCCCGCGGTAAAAAGTAGCCTATGTTCATCACGGATAATGTCGGCTTCTAATGGTAAAAGAATTTTTCAAATCGGTCCACTAGTTTCGGAGCCTATTCTATACAAACAAACAAACAAACAAATATTTCCTCTTATTAATTTAAAAAATACAGTTTTAAACATTAAAAAAATACAGTCGCATTGAGAACCTCTTCCTTTTTTGGAAGTCAGTTGAAAAGAGTAAAAGACTCAGTAGTGCCATAATGTAGATCCCGATTCGAACCTCTGTCAGTCCATGAGTTTTCTTGTCGAATACCAAAGTCTTGATCTAAATATACACGATAAATGTACCGTATTTCAAAGTTACATTTGAATCGACCAATACCTAGGTAGAGTTATATGACTAAGTAAAACCAATTCCGAGAATAGGTCATCCATCGAATTCAGCTCTGTTGAGCATTTTTTGGAGAGACGAAGCACTTTCTCGTCCGAAAATGTTCACAACCTAAAAATCAAGGTCTGCTCTGTGTATGCTAATGGATAACCTTATAATCCTTGGACCTATACACTTGTTAGATAATTTTGCTACTATATTCTTATCAATACTTCAATATTAATAGTAAATCTGTAAGTGTATGGGGTCGGTCATGGAGTAATTTACTTTGTTTTCAGAAATATCGTGTATATAGGCTCTATACATGATACTGAAACTAAATTGACCATTTTTACAATTTTATTCTGTATGTATGTATGTTCCTCCATCACTCTTAAACGAATTGACTGATTTTCATGAAACTTGGTAGATAAACATTTAGAAGTACAGGACACGTGACTGGCTACTTTTTAACTTTTTTTAACGCGGACGAAGTCGCGGGCAACAGCTAGTATATACTAATATAGGCTCTGAAACAACTGGACTAATTTGAAAAAATCTTTCACTATTGGGAAGCTCTATTTATCAGCGAGTAACATAGGCTATCTATACTAATATTATAATAAATAGGAAAGATTTGGTTGTTTGTTTGTATGTTTGTTTGTATAGATTAGGCTCCGAAACTACTGGACCGATTTGAAAAATTCTTTTACCATTGGAAGTCGACATTATCTGTGATGAACATAGGCTACTTTTTACAACGGGAAAATGCTTCATTCCTACGGGAAATCTAAAATAAAAGTAAATACTAGCGGCTTGGCCCGGGAGATAGCGCCATCTATCTAAAATACGGTAGATGGCGTTTTATACTTTTCTACGCAGACGGCGACGCGTGCAACAACTAGTATTATAATTTAGACATTACTTCCAGGTATCGAATGTTTCGACCTCCACAGTCGGGAACATTAATGTCACCTCCTGTCCCCCCGCTACCCCTTTACACGTAATTTCCCGCTTATGATATTAGTCGAGCGAGGCTCGACATAATTGTACGTGTTACAGTAATGTATAGGTAAGCAATAAAGATAAACTGCCTTAGATTATTGCGTTCCCCTCGCACTCGGTTAAGGAAGTGAGCTATAATTCCTGCATTGTAAAATTAGTGGACGACCCCGGTTAAATTTAATATTGAATTTCCATATGAACCTACATTTTCATTTCTAAATTTTGACCAGAACAATGGAATCTAGTCCCTTTATCAAACACACAGTTCAGTTATACATGAAGCCTGTTTTAAATCCAATTCAGATTACATATTTAAACGTGAAACTCTAGGCCGTACTCTAAACTTTTATGTTTAGACGTACGCTAAGCTCAAAAGTTTGAAGTACGGCCTAGAGTTTGCGTTTAACTTTTGAGTGAGATTGTTGATAACATTTTACGAATTATTTCTTACACACGTCTTGACTCCTTTAGCCAAGGGCCTCATATAATTGATACTGCTAATATTATGGTGCTAGCTGCGACCAGCTGCGTCCCTGTATTTATTCACCCACACACACACGCAAACAATCACACTCACTCACACAAACATATGTGTGTGTGTTTCTATCTATGTATTCGCATATAATGTATAATAAGTTTAAATAATTTATAGATGTGTATTGTATATGTATAGTGTTATCTTTTTTTTTAATTAGGTACTAGCACTTTTTTTTGTACTTAGAAAATTTAAGATGCCTAACCTTGTAATAGGCTATATAAAAATATATCTATTTTATATTAATTAATTTAATTTAATCACTCACTCCGCGGACTTTGCACTGGTCTGACGTATTTACTTTCTTTCATTGTATTTTGCTATTTACCCCTAAATTACAAAATTTAATAGTGTGAAACAAGTGTTGTGTATCCGAACTACAGTTTCAGGGCGAAATTTATCAAAGATTAGTAAGACAAGAATTAAATTTATTTAAATGCATTTATTACATTGTTCCTGACTAACAGAGCAATATAGAAAGACAAACTGCGGCCACGCCCTCCAATCACGTGCGCTCATACTTTTTTCGCTGGCTGCCTGTTAGACAGAAATAACAAAATAGAAAACAAAATAAAATAATAATAATTGAGATGTCCGTTAAGCGTTCTCCTACTGCATCAAGGAAATACTTGAAGACTTCTCCACCGAAACAATACGGATCCGATTCGGTCCTCAACATATCGACATTTGAAGATCCGCGGGATAGTTTTTCCAATGTTACTATTCGCTCAAAACCAAAGTTCACTGAGGTCCCTATACCGTCGGAGTCATGTTGGTTGGAAATTAAAACTATGTTTTCTGAACTTAAGGCGCAACAAGACCAAAAGTTTATATCTTTGAATGATTCCATATCTTTAATTATGAATCAAAATCAGGATATTCAAAAATCAATTGAATTTATGTCAAACCAATATGAAGATCTATCACTCAAGTTTAATGATCTACAACGAGAAAATATTGCATATAGGAATCATATTAAAACACTGGAAAATAGGCTAGAATTATTTGAGAGATCGTCCCGCAAGTCATCTATTGAAATACGCAATATTCCGAAACAGAATAATGAAACCAAGGAAGTAATCTTAAGTATTGTTAATGATATTGGCTCCGTCCTTTCACTGGAGGATCCTATACAAAAACTAGAAATAAACGATATATATCGTTCAAAATCTGAGTCAATAGTAGTTGATTTTACTACTACAGGCAGGAAGGAATCCTTTATTGATTCGTTCAAGAAGTTTAATAAAACCAAACGTGAAAATAGAAGTCCTCAACTGAATACTCAGCATTTAAAGTTACCTGGTCATACAAGGCCAATATTTGTTTCCGAGTCTTCAACATACAAAGCAAGAAGACTTTTCTATCTTGCAAGGGAAAAGGTGAAAACTAAACAACTATGTGCAGCTTGGACATCGTTTGGAAAAATTTATGTTAAAAAAGAGGATGGACAGCCGCCGATAAGTATCGACACGGAGGATGAATTAGGCAAAATATCACAATGACTCGAAGTACCTATTGTTTTCTTAATTATGTACTTGTTTTGTTTAGGGTTCAAACTTCTCCTTCAAAAATTCTTGTTTTTCTATTTATTTTCTAACAAATACCTCAGTCAAAACTTGCTATTTGTTAATTCACTTATTTACATGTTTGTCTATTTTTCTGTGTCCCCACTTTTTGGTAATGTTATAAATAAATTATGTTTCTATTGTATAAATACTCCAGAGTGCACAAGGCTTATGCATATCAATAACGTTCCCGCCCTTTCATTTGTTAATTTACCTATTTACTTGTTTGCCTATTTTTCAGTGTACCTACTTTTTATTAATTTTATGAAAATGTTCTCTTCTTACTATACGGACCCGCCAGATTGCACAAGGTTTATTATTATTAATAACCAACCCGAACTCTCATTGTTATTTTTATTATTGCTAATTTTCATAATGATATTATATTACAATCTAGTACTACATAGTCTTATATTTACAAGATATTTTATTTCTAACATAAAACGTGCTCCAGCGCATATTCATACCATCCTAGCCTATTTACAAATACACTACAATTACTCACAATTCATACTATATTGCTCTCTAAATGCTCATATATGTGTCACATTTCTCCTTTGCAGGAGAAAAGTCTTTTCTTTGCGCCTCTTGAAACTAACGCTTAAAATTCGATTGCAAGGACAATTTCATTGAAGGCTTGCAAGCGGGCCTTGACTCAATAATCGTTGCTAAATCGCTTACTTGTGAAGTTGATGATGTCCAAGAACATGTACCTAATGATATTAGTCAATTCAAAGTACTGTGCCAAAATATTAGAAGCATAAATTGTAATATGTGCAATTTTGTGACTCTTCTTACAAGGTTAAAAACAGATTACGACGTATTGATTTTATCTGAGTGTTGGCTTTCGTCTTCTGTATGTCCACCTAATTTAGATAACTATGGTTATTTTGCTACTACTTTACATAAGACTCAGAATGAAGGAGTGGTAATCTATTACAATAGTGATCTTAGTGCTACATGTGAGGAACCGGATATTTTTGACGCCAATTGCCTTTGCTTGAAACTTGGCTTAGACACGTGTGTCATAGGTATTTACCGCCCTCCTAGTCAGCTTGACACCATTAGATTTGTCTCCTCTCTCAATCTGTTCTTGTCTAAATTAAATAACTATAAAAACGTGATAATTGCTGGAGACATAAATATTGACATCTCTCTGAACTCCTCTGATAAACGTTCCCACGATTACCTTAATATGCTGGCAAGTCACTGCATCCTCCCGGGGCATAACATACCGACTCATGGTCGAACGTGTTTAGACCATATTATGATAAGAACTAAATTACAAGCCACTTGTCTAGTTGTTGAGACTTCAATTACCGATCATGAGACGACTATCGTCAGCCTAAATATAAACAAAAAAACAAACTATACAACCAAACCGGGATTGCGTATTGACTACCAGGGCCTTGACTCAACGTTCGAGAAGATAGACTTTGAGCCTGTCTTAAATAGTTTTGATGTTAATAAAGCAACGGATTTACTAGTTGATTGCATTAGTACAGCTATCAAGGAGAATTCAAAAATAGCCAAAACTTGCAATAGACACAGAACTGCTAAACCCTGGATTACTCCCGGTCTGTTACGGTGTATGAGAAATAGGGATAAGCTTTACAAAAAGTATAAAAGAGACCCGGAGAATGAAATTGCAAAGCTTACTTATAACCGATACAGGAATTTCTGTAAATCCCTACTAATAAAACGAAAAAGAGAATACGACAAGCAGGAGCTTTTAACTGCGAATAATAATAGAAGGAAACTATGGGATGCAATTAAAAACGTTACTGGTTCTACCAAGGTTTCTAGTGATCTTGCTTGCCTTATCTCCCCAAACAGTCCTCAACAAAGTGTTAATGAAATCAATGAGTACTTTGCTGGTGTGGGTAAGAGACTAGCCGAACAAATTCTAAACTCTGACCAGTCTGCTGATAACACCAATCATTACCGTTCATCTGAATCGCCATCTGTTTCGTTGGCTTTCCTTCCAACGGATAATTCAGAAATTGAAAACCTCATTCTGGGTCTAAGGGAGAATTGTGCGATAGGACTGGATGGCATCTCGAGCAAAGTAATTAAGAGATACTCGCTCCAACTTACACCCCCTATTGCTCACATATGTAATCTTTCAATTTCTAGTGGAGTATTCCCTCGGGCATTTAAGTCGGCTGTTATTAAACCAATACATAAGAGCGGTGACAGAAACTGCGTAATTAACTATAGACCCATATCCATCCTCACCACCTTGTCGAAAATTTTAGAACGTGTCATGAACAAACGTTTAATAGGTTACTTGGAATCTAATAATCTTCTCTCACCGACTCAATATGGTTTCCGCTCCGGTAGGTCAACAGATGATGCTGTTCATGAGCTAGTTAACACAGTTATAAATACCCTTGATAAAGGAAAGAAATGTTTAGCCATTTTTCTTGATTTAGCAAAGGCTTTTGATACGGTTTCTGTCCCTCTTCTGGTTTCTAAGTTAGAGAGAATTGGAATAAGAGGCCTTCCGCTGGAGCTGTTTAGCGACTATCTAACCTACAGAACCCAACGAGTAAAGGTTAATCAATGGATTAGTGGCGAACTTTCTGTAACGCACGGGGTGCCCCAAGGCAGTGTTCTCGGTCCCACATTGTTCCTCATCTATGTTAACGACTTGTGCCAACTTCAGCTCCGTGGTGGGAGGGTTTTCACTTTTGCCGACGATACAGCTCTTGTTTTCTCGGGGGATGATTGGGAGGATACGTTTCACAGCGCTCAGCGTGGGTTCTTAGACGTATGCAAATGGCTGAGAAATAATATCCTGACACTGAATATCTCTAAAACAAAATTTATTACTTTTGCTCTTAAAAACAATTTCCTTCCACCAACATCTTTCGCTATATCAGCCCATTCTCAATCATGTCCTGACCTATCCATCCCCACGTGTCCCTGTCCTGTCCTCCAAAGAGTTGAGTCTATCAAATACCTAGGGGTTTATATTGATCAAAATCTTAGTTTTAAGCAGCATGTCGATACTCTAACGACACGATTACGTAAAATGATTTATATATTCAAGATACTGAGACATATTACTGATCGTCACATAATCAAAATGGTTTATCTTGCCTTATGCCAACCGCTGATCAGTTATTGTATTGGTACTTGGGGTGGTGCTGCTAAAACGCACCTGATAGAATTGGAGAGAGCTCAGCGTGCCATCTTAAAAGTCGGAGCCGGCCTGCCTTTTCTTTTTCCCACGGTTGAATTGTACAAGGATTGGGAAGTACTAACTGTTAGACAGTCTTTCATACTCCATACTGTTCTTAAACAACATTCTCAATTACCGTATAGTCCGGATTTAGAGAGGGATAGGCGTAGGAAACGGGTTATTTGCCCCTCCCAACAATTCAACCTGAGAAATTCTTATAGATTTTACTGTTTCCTGGGAGGATATCTTTACAACAAGATAAATTCTATTATACCAATATATTCTCTTCCTCTCCCTAAATGTAAGGCGGCAGTCACAAAATGGCTTAAGAGCTTGAATTATGAAGAATCTGAAAAAGTTATTCTTCCACTCTTCAACATCTTCTAGTATATTATTGTGATATTTATCTTTATTTATAGTCTTAATAGTTGTATTTATGTATTTATTATCATCCGATTTGTGGGTATACTTTGTGCAATCAGCGGAGTGGGACCTGGTGACCTGTAACACAGGTATTTCTCAATACCTACCACGGGCACCAGGCTCTCATACAGTTACGACCATTGTTTGTGTATATTACAATTTAGGTTAACATTGTCTGTATATTATGTGGTTTGTGATTGTGTGGAGCTAATAAATGCATTATTATTATTATTATTATTATTATTATATATTTGTTAAATATTAAATGCTGTAAGGTTAGGTATTAAATAAATAAATAAATAAAATATTGAGGTATGTCTTCTAATTACGTGTGGGTGTAAGGCAGTATTAAAGCGTACGGGTACCCATCCGAGGGGATGATGAGTGTGTTACAGCTTTTTAGATTATTTCATCACGTTAGCGCTTGCTTTGTAAGATACTTTACCAAGTTGAAACTTATTATGCATTTAATTATGTAGGTAAGTATACACTTGTTAATTTAATATTTACTTTAGATGTCACGTCACATGTAAAAGGGAAAATGTATTGCCTGAAATAATACAATACACTTAAGAGGGAAGTATATAGCTTTGCGATAGGTATTTAGGAAAACACATGCTATCGCTTGTGCGCTCTAGCCCCGGGGCGATAGATAGTCGTGCGATAGAGAGCGTTGCAGCTTCCGACTGACAATAGTCCTTTTTTGATGAAATTTCATTTCGGGAGAAATCAGTTTCTACTAACTAAATCTTAACAAATCACTTTGATTTTCATGTCGATCGTTCCACCATAATATATTCTAGGTTTATAGATTTCGCTTTTTTTTAAAAAATTAGATTGTTTTTATAAAACAAACGATTTAATTCGACAAAGTTTTAATCACAAAAATTAAGTTATTTGAGGTTAAATAAGTTTGAATCTGTAGCGGTACCCGTTGCCTGGCAACAGAGTTGTTTTAACGGATGCGCAGATAAAGACGCGCGCTCCTTAAAAAAGCGGACTGTCTGACCGGCAGAGATGCGCGGTGTGGTGTTAGAGAAAAAAAAGAGAAAACATTTTCTCTTCAATAAAAATTTGTAAATATAATATATTAAGTGTGTTGTGTACTTATATAAGTGGTGTGTGAAATATTAATTATTTGTGTTTATAGTGAATGCAGTGTTGTAAATATTTAAATTTTGTAAAGTGTAAATAAACTGTATATAACATATCAAATTAGTTGGTCAATTTTCCCTATGTAAATATTCATTACTCAAAATATCAACCGCAACCAACTAAACTGGTGACCCCGACGTGTTTTAAAGGAGCGCGCGTCTTTATCTGCGCATCCGTTAAAACAACTCTGTTGCCAGGCAACGGGTACCGCTACAAATCTATTGAAAATTTTGAAAACAGGAAAACCTATAAACTTAGTCTTTCACTGTGTCAATAACATGCAAAAAAATGATGACGATTGGAAAATATTTAGAAGTGTTTTTCCACTTCTAAATATTTTCTCTCTCTTTTCTTTTCTCTTTTTGTATGGACGAGTGCGTGCTATTCTTCTCTCTTAATGCTATTGATTTCTAAGTAATAATTATTATAAATGCGCAAGTGAGATTTTTTTAGCTTTCACGCCTTAACTACTAGAGAAATTATTATGAAATTTTGCTTACACCTTGTCAAGGATACAGAAAATGAGTACTGTTCCCTAGGGATCATCTAAAAATATTTAAAAAAAAAACCATTCGGCCTTTTTATCTTTACTTACAAATTTATTCGTACTGACAATAAAATTATTTTTTTTATTTAATACTTTTGCTAAAAATACTAATGAAGTATTGTGGTATTGTATGTATGTATGTATGTACGTATGTATGTATGACTATAACAAAATAAACGTATACAATAAAATAAAAATATGTATGTATGTTCCTCTATAACTCTTAAACGAATTGACTGATTTTCATGAAACTTGGTAGATAAACATTCAAACGTACGGACGAAGTCGCGGGCGTCAAATAGTTGTATTAATAAAAGTCAAAATTTCAGAGAAAGTTGATAGCAACAAAGACGTTTTTCTTTTTCATAAAATAGTCCAGATTGATGAAATAGCGAGAGACTTAAGCTGTCATTTAGCATTAGCATCAAGCTACAAGTTAGATAACTTTATAATCCACCCCAGATATAATGGAGTCAGTAAACAATAAGTGGTTCGTCCCCTAAAGGGGTCGAAGCCTAGCGGGCGAAGCAGACTTATAGAATTGGTTTTGATCCGCTAAATGTAATCTTTTAAATGGGACTCAGCGCTGTGTGCTCAGCAATACACCTTCCGAGGGTCTGCTAAAGTAACAAGATTTTCACTAAACTACCAATTGATTTGGTGGTAGTCTGAAACGGCAAGATTTTTTTAATTAAACGCTTAATATTCTTGTAAAAATAGGCAATACACCTTTTAAAAGTAACGATACTTTCCCGATTTTTTTAAATACTTAATAAGATAAGGCAATAGTCAAAATTATTCTTATAAAAATACGCAATACACCTTTTAAAAGTAACGATACTTTCCCGATTTTTTTAAACACTTAATAAGATAAGGCAATAGTCATAATTATTCTTGTAAAAATACGCAATACACCTTTTAAAAGTAACGATACTTTCCCGATTTTTTTAAACACTTAATAAGATAAGGCAATAGTCATAATTATTCTTGTAAAAATACGCAATACACCTTTTAAAAGTAACGATACTTTCCCGATTTTTTTAAACACTTAATAAGATAAGGCAATAGTCATAATTATTCTTGTGAAAATACGCAATACACCTTTTAAAAGTAACGATACTTCCCGATTTTTTTAAACACTTAATAAGATAAGGCAATAGTCATAATTATTCTTGTAAAAATACGCAATACACCTTTTAAAAGTAACGATACTTTCCCGATTTTTTTTAAACACTTAATAAGATAAGGCAATAGTCATAATTATTCTTGTAAAAATACGCAATACACCTTTTAAAAGTAACGATACTTTCCCGATTTTTTTAAACACTTAATAAGATAAGGCAATAGTCATAATTATTCTTGTAAAAATACGCAATACGCCTTTTAAAAGTAACGATACTTTCCCGATTTTTTTAAACACTTAATAAGATAAGGCAATAGTCATAATTATTCTTGTAAAAATACGCAATACACCTTTTAAAAGTAACGATACTTTCCCGATTTTTTTAAACACTTAATAAGATAAGGCAATAGTCAAAATTATTCTTGTAAAAATACGCAATACACCTTTCGATAGTCTGCTAAAGTAACAAGATTTTCACTAAACTACCAATTGATTTGTTGGTAGACTGAAACGGCAAGATTTTTTTAATTAAACGCTTAATATTCTTGTAAAAATACGCAATACACCTTTTAAAAGTAACGATACTTTCCCGATTTTTTTAAACACTTAATAAGATAAGGCAATAGTCAAAATTATTCTTGTAAAAATACGCAATACACCTTCCGAGGGTCTGCTAAAGTAACAAGATTTTCACTAAACTACCAATTGATTTGGTGGTAGTCTGTAACGGTAAGATTTTTTTAAACACATAATAAGATAATACAATAGTCATAGGTATTCTTGTGAAAATACCTGTCTACGCCTACCTTATATTAAATGAATGTCAAAAACATATACCGATGTCACATTTACCATTTAAATAGGTAAGCTTGTAAAACTTAATATCATTTTTTTTTTTCAAAATTATTCCAAAGATTTGGGATGGGGAAAAAATTCCTCCTATGTTATTGTTAAAAACTGAGTTAATCTTAAAAACCTTAAAAAACAACTTTGATACCAAAATCACAGCTATATTTCCACTACATTTAAGCTATCTAATATTTTCTATAGGAACCTTAATATTATTGTTATATTTCAGTATTGAAATTCATTTCCAAGATAAAAGATAACCGACCATAAAAACCCCAAAACTCCAATATAAATAATTCTATGTAGATTTTTTAATCAATCCTACAGATCTACGTCAGCAATGAAACATTATACCGACTATAACATTACCGTTAGAGAAGAAAAATTCAACACTCATCGCAGATAGAAAAAGAAAAAATATTAACCCCTACCAAATTGTTGCCTTAACTCACCCCAACCTTAACACACACTCAAGCGCATTATACAACGCCGCTTCGCTTACACGATTTGATAAATGTCCCCATAATGAAGCGGTGATGTACTTGTGGGGATTTAGAAGCGCCGTTTACGATTGTGTCTCGTGGTACAGACGGAGGGGAGGTTGGGGCGTTGTTGGGAAATCGCGGCGTTTTGTCGACGATAATGCCTCTTAGACGTAACTTCCCCTATCATGGGGTGACTGTCATACGAATGGGTTATTTTTTCAAGTGCTCTCTCAAAGTGCTTAATGTTGATCATAGCGAACACTATTTTTTTGTCGCGAAACGATGTGGGATATTTTCAATCTGACAACTATGTTATTTTATCATATTACATGTCTTCAATTTTTATTATTTACTAGCTGGTATAAAGTATAAAACGCCATCTACCGTATTTTGGATAGATGCCGCTATATCCCGGGCCAAGCCGCTAGTATTTACTTTTATTTTAGATTTCCCGTAGGAATGAAGCATTTTCCCGCGGTAAAAAGTAGCCTATGTTCATCACGGATAATGTCGGCTTGTAATGGTAAAAGAATTTTTCAAATCGGTCCACTAGTTTCGGAGCCTATTCTATATAAACAAAGAAACAATCGGCCGTTACGTAGTTACAGTTTTATATTTTAGATAATCCCTCGGGATCACTACTTTTTTCTTGGATGAAAGGTACCCTATGTTTATGTCCTTTTTGGTGTCGCAAAAATAAAATAAACTGGAGAACAGTAATTGGTACAATAATTCGTTTTTATTTTCAAATATTCGTTGAAATACGAGGAAAGTTTTGACGAAGAGAAACATTCTAAAAATTGCTAGGGAACACGTGAAAATTCCATTTTCCCATTTCCCATCCGAGTTTCTAGAAAATAATGATGTTGCTTTTTTTTAAAAAAAACGAATGAGGTATTTTTTTTTTTTCTTATCTTTTAGTTTGTGAAATTCTAAAAGATTTTTCAGTAGATAGCTGGTGCCCGCGACATCGCCCGCGTGAATTTGTAAATTATATACTAAAAACCTTCCTCGTGAATCACTCTATCTATTAAAAAAAACCGCATCAAAATCCGTTGCGTAGTTTTAAAGATCTAAGCATACATAGGGACAGACAAACAGCGGGAAGCGACTTTGTTTTATACTATGTAGTGATGCACTCTGTTTACTGCATCCTTCGATAGACGATTTATTTGTAATTTTTGGGACTTTTACCGTACAATACAGGTATATTATAAGCTCCATTATCCCCGGTTACCGGCGACTTTAAATGACAAATAGCCTACTTGACAGATGGTGAAAGAGGCCCTTAATGTACAGTCGGGGTAAGAAAACGTTCGTCACCTTAAAGTCGATTTTTGGTTGCACCAGGGAAATTGTCAGTGCTAAAATTTCATTTCAAACGTCTGTCAGTTGTCTGCTTAGTAGTTTAGTTTGAAAAGGTACTAAGAGTCTACGATTTTGATAAAGGAATGAATTTGAAAACTGACGAAGGTTTTCGTACTCCGACTTTACTTGCTTTAAGCTGTGCCTATTGTATAACATGCCTCACTTCCATTACAGTAAATACAGCTCGAAGCTAACGATTGTGTAAAAGATAAGATCGCGTGAGGCCGCGTCGGACGCAGTGACGAACTGCTTCCTTCACAAATCACTGGCACTTGCGATCACAGACACCAATCTCTCATTTAATGACAAGCTAGCCGCTGCACGCGTCTTCGTCTGCGTTATAAAAAAAAAATATTTCACTGCCCAAGCAACACAGAATGGCTGAATATTCTTTGCCGTTATCAGCCGTTATCCAAGCAATTTGGGCACAAAATAAATTGCTTTAAGCTGTATAGTAGCAACATAATAGCTGAATAGTAGCTGAATAAGCAAAAAGAAGCCCATAATAGCCCATAGTGTTATAATAGCCCAAAAATCATTCAATACAGCATTTGCCTATCTTGTCAACTCTAATACGCTTTTAACAAAGCTTTAAACTGAATAATTTGTGAATTTCATACTGTTATCTGGCCTATGTGTTGCCTGGGTGGACAACTCGCTCACAATATTCTGTAAAACTAAATATTTGTTTAAATAAAATAACTTGTTAGTATAAATTACTATAATATTTTAACAGTAGCTGTTGCACGCGACTTAGCCCGCGTAACTTTATAAAATACTAGCTGGTTCCTGCGACTTCGTCCGCGTTGATAGAGAAAAAAATAGCCTGTCTTGTGTCCCGTACGTCTAAATGTTTATCTAGCAAGTTTTATGAAAATCAGTTAATTCGTTTAAGAGTTATGGACGAACACATACAATACCCTACACTTACAGATTTATTATTAGTATCGATTGATGATAGCCCATTGTAATCACTGATAATGTATCTTTATATAGGTGAAAAAAAAATAAAAATCGGTCCACTAGTTAATTCATTATAAAAGAAAATAATATAATAAAAATACAAAAATCTCTCTTTATAATATTAGTGGCTGTTGCACGCGACTTTGTCCGTGTAATTTTATAAAATATAGCCCATGTTACTTGCTGATAATGTAGCTTTTGAGTTAATTCATTACAAACGAAAATATAAAAATACAAATCTTATAATATTTCTTTATAATATTTGCACAGAAATAATAACACGTAATGGAAGAACTAGAGGTTAAAGTCAAAGAAAAATATATAACTACAAAAATAAACCTAAAATTTTAACTCAAGCATAATTGCTTATTTTTCTTTTTTGTTTATACCAAATTGTCAGGACAACATTTTGAATTTCATCCATTAGATAATTTGTGTAAATTCCAAGGCAAAATGTCTCAAAGTTGGATGCTATTTTTATATGAAATTGACACGCCGACGACTGTCCAGTTAGCTGTTAGGTATCTACTTAATAATTAAAGGTAGCTGGCCACTAGCAATAGACGTTTATTCGTTTCTAATATTAAAAAAGGAAAGTCCCAATTATAATAATATAGTTACTACGTCAGTAAAACGTTGAAAAAAAGGGCCCCACTGAGGATCGAGGGGAGGTTGGGGCATCTCGTAAACCGATCCGACTGTCTTATAAATTGAGAAGACACTGCCCTACTGAGAACGCGAGACATTTCTAATTTAACTTATATGTGCCTCGTTTACCCCAGTCTCCTCTACATTTGTTCGAGCCCGTTGGACGAGTGGCAGGGTGCTTGCCTAACGTCTCAGGGGCCCCGGGTTCGATTCCCGGCGGAGTCAACTTTGGAAATTTGAATATAATTTTCAAAATTGACTCTGGTCTGGATTTGAAAAGTAGTGGTAGGGCACACTGCGTTTCGCAGTCATTTGGGCAGACCGTCTGGCGGCAGTAACCACCATCTTACAGAATACCACCGTGAAATAACAAGCATTATGTGTTGTTGTGTTTCGGTGAGTGAGTAAGGGATGCCAGAGCCCATTACCCCATCCCTCCCTTATCCTTCTATGGTCAGCAGCGCACTTGTAGCACTTATGGCGTTGCTTGTGCTATAGGCGACGGTAGCCACCTACCATCAAGTGGACCGTCAGCCTGTCTGTCGACCTTAACATAAAAAAAAATCAGTACCCTATGTTCTTTCTTGCATCCTTGACAAAGTTTATGCCAAATTTAACGATGATCGATTTAGTAGTTAAGGCGTAAAAGGTAACATACAGACAGACAGAGTTACTTTCACATATATTATATTATTAGTATGGAAGTATGGATTGTATAGATTATATAATCGTATACGTTAATATTCTATTTACGCGAATAAGCTACCTGGGAAACAAACCCAAGGCCAAGTTTCCTAAACATCTATTCTTAGACGCAACTAAACAAGGGAGGTTTAATGTTGCGGACAAGCCATTGTAGTGCCGAGATCGATGTTCTGAAGGGTAGAGGTTAAATCGCTTGTGGTAATCTCCAATAAATATTATAACCGACAATTAAATACAGTATCCATAGATAAATGATTGGTCTCGCTGCGCTAGACTAGATACGGCCCTACCTAAAAGCAAAAGCGCCGTGAATGCGGCAATTTTTTTATTGTAGTGTGTGTAAAACGTCGTCACTATTTATCACTTTTTATTTACTACAGTTTAATTATAATATATTTACACAGTCTCACTACGCAAAATGGCATTTTATTTTGCCCAAAATTTAATAAAACATTAAACATGTAACTAGTTCGGGTACGCCAAATTCGGCAGACCAATCAAAAGTGTTGCCATCGGAATAGGGGAAGGTTTTAGTCCTTAGGGTCACTGGACAGACATTTTCCAGTGGAGTCGGGCATAGTCATAGTCATAGTCATAGTCATAGTCATAGTCATAGTCATAGTCATAGTCATAGTCAAAGTCAAAGTCATAGTCATAGTCATAGTCATAGTCATAGTCATAGTCATAGTCATAGTCATAGTCATAGTCATAGTCATAGTCATAGTCATAGTCATAGTCATAATAACAGCTCAATATTGGCCGGTCATTGTTATTGGTACAGTTAAGTCAACTGTGACAGTTCAACATGCGATTGTTAATTTCGACTGTCACCGTTAAGGTTAACTTTGACCGTAACAATAACCAAGCCTACGGTGCAACCCACCCTAAGTCTTTAAATATTTAAATAGTTATGTGTATTTATAAAAAATGTACTTATAATGACTGTTTGTTTCCTAAATAAAGATTTTTTTATGAAAAAATAAGAAGACAACTTCAGGCATGTGAAACAACCAAACCCAAACCCAAACCCGCACGCAAACCCGCGCCGTGAACTTAGTTCAACATAAACATCTAAAAAGGTCGAGTGAGTGACGTAAAGCTACTAAATTTCCCTGGAGATGTTCCCTTTTTGTTTCCAAATGGAAAAATCCAAATCAGAATTAATGTCGACGAGTCACATTACCCGATTAAAGGCCATCAAGAAATCCCTCATTACTGTTGCGAACTCGTTATATTTCCATGTTGTTTTAAAGGTATTATTTACTATACACGGGGGAATGGCACATATATCGGTTCTATCCCAAATCCTTTTCAGGTTAATCGGGTATCAGGCGTGAACTGTGAGATAGTTGACATGTACAGTCTTGTTTATTGACACAAATATGACCATTATTAGAATATACAACACTCAATTGAATATACCTTCCAAGCGTTAATCCCAACCGTTTCTTGAAAGGATATGCTTACCTAAGTATAATATATTTTCCTGTGGTTCTCTCAATACAAAAGCAATGAATTAATCACGCCTAAAGGCTCTTAATGTTAAAGCTTTGTTCCTTAACTAGTTCGAAAGGGATCTTAATTCCCCAGGGATTATTGCTCAAAGATAGAGGGAGCACCGATCAAAAACATGCACTGTTATTAATAATTCCAATTTGAGTTTCCACCGATTGTTAATCTTTGGTTAGATTTAACTAATGCTCAGTGGCCTAATACTACAGTCATTAGAGAAATTTCTTCGGCACTAAATTACTACTCTATTTGGTTTTTTTTAAATAGTTAGGCGGAAGTGCCGCCATTTTGACAAAAACCGTTTCGATATCTATCTCCGTAACCGTACACTTGAGGACAAAATTGGTAATAACCTTTATTGTAGACGAGCTGTTGCACGCGACTTCGTCCGCGTAACTTATAATACATTCGTGTCTGTGGAACCATTATGGAAATACACATACAAAATATCAACCCAATCGGTCAAGCCGTTTAGTAGAATTAGTAGTTGACATACTGACAGCAGCGCCACCTACCGGGTCCAATTGTATTTTTAAATAATCCAGGAAACCATCGAAATACCCATATAAAATTTCAACCCAATCAGTTCAACCGTTTAGAAGTTATATGAAAAAGATAAGTACGGAAGGATAATTCTTGCTACCAGTTGTCCTATTACCCGTTTTCCGTTACCGTTACCGTTACCGGGAAAATGCACCGAATGAAGCATTTTCCCGCGGTAAAAAGTAGCCTATGTTCATCACGGATAATGTCGGCTTCTAATGGTAAAAGAATTTTACAAATCGGTCCAGTAGTTTCGGAGCCTATTCTATACAAACAAACAATCAAATCTTTCCTCTTTACAATATTAGTATAGATATCATATAGGTACTCGTATACCAAAAAATCTTGTATCTTGGAAGCTTTTTTCCAAGATTCACATACAAAAAAAAACGAGTAAGAAATAAAGCAGTTTAGTGGAAGGGTGCGTTGTCGCACCCTCTTTGAATGACTTCCATCAATCTCGTAGAGGATTAGTACAACCTCCGTGAGACCTTTCTGGGGTGAATGTTTCTTACTAACTTAACTAACTATATACTTACTTATACAGTTTTCAATTAGTGCACACCCCATTTGGAACGCATTTCACTAGTGATATTATATACAGTATGTTTGATTTTACTGAGTCAGTATTAAGCGACCTAGGCGGAGCCGGAAGCGTGTCGCTAGTTATCTATACTAATATTATAAAGAGGAAAGATTTGTTTGTTTGTTTGTATAGAATATGCTCCGAAACTACTGGACCGATTTGAAAAATTCTTTTACCATTAGAAGCAGACATTATCTGTGATGAACATAGGATACTTTTTACCGCGGGAAAATGCTTCATTCCTACGGGAAATCTAAATTAAAATTAAATACTAGCGGCTTGGCCCGGGATATAGCGGCATCTATCCAAAATACGGTAAATGGCGTTTTATACTTTTCTAGGCGGACGAAGTCGCAAGCACCAGCTAGTATAAAAATAGTATAGCACCTTAATATAAATATTAAGGTGGTTTTTGTACACTTCAAAAACTCGAAAATGGGTTTATATTAATTCGGTTTTCATATTTGGAAAGAGGGATAAATGGGGAATATTTTTATGTATAAAAAACTAGCTATACGCTCCCGACTTCGCACATATGCAAAATCAAAACTGTCCTATCTTTTAAGTTGGACCAAATTACACATAGAGTTACGAAATTTTATCTAAATCGGTTCAGTAGTTTAGGAGTTCATCGCGCACAAACACGTGACACCCAATTCTTATATACTAGGTCACACCCCGGACGAAGTCGAGAGCGGGCCGCTAGTAAAAAATAAATATTATATGCTTATTGAAACTGTAACAGTTAGCTCGCGGCAAATGGTTGGCGCCAAAATTGAGTTTCCATAAATAAAATGGCAGCGTAATTAACCGTTGCACGAAATGAACGCGAAATGTAGATAGAAAGATATTTGATTGGTCTCGCTGCGCTCGACTAGATACAGCCGCCGTACTTGACCGTTTTTCATGGCGGGCGAAGTCGCGAGCACGAGCTAGTATTTTTTATGTGCGGGGTGGGCGTTGGTGAAACTGAAATTATTATATATAATTTTGAAAAAGACCGCTTACTTTTTCATTACAACGAAAATTCAACAGCAGAATACGTGAGGTTTGCAATACGCAAAATTGCCAAATTCGCTAAAAAATTCGCTACATTTAATATATAAAACATATGAAATGTTCGGCATTTCAGCACCCCGGGGGATTATGGGTAATAACATATTACGCGTATGGCGTACAGTCAGCAAATTAATGGACGAAACCTGGATGAAATTGCAAATATTTCCGGATATTGTTTTCTTAAAGTCACTATAGCATTAAAATTCATCGTTTAGCACAGTGGTGGCATAGTAGTGTAGTGTAGGTATAGCGTGTACCTAAGTATAAAAAACAACTCCATTCCATATATTCCATATACTATACAGTGAAGCACACTTAGTAAGCTCGGCAACGTGTATTTACACGTTAACACCCAAACATACGAACCATAGTAAGCTCGGGAACGTGTATTTACACGTTAACACCCACACATACGAACTACAGTAAGTTCGGCAACGTGTATTTACACGTTAACACCTACTCTGCTAGCGTTGATAGCGTAGCAAACGTAATGAGTAATTAAAATATCTACCTATTTAATTATACCACCTGCGTCGTGAAATGTTGTTCCCGTAGCACTTTACGTGATATAAAAAAAAAAAAAACAAGGAATCACTCTCCACGTCATGTAAAAATGCACACGCAAAGTGATGGTCACCATTTACCATTGATTGGAAGTAAGCTTTCTAACGCCTCTTTCTCGAACAAAATGTCTAACTAAGCAAATGAGATTTTTAACAGTAAGTAAGTACTTTTAGACTTAAACTCGTAGGCTAGAATTTTGCCATAAATAAATGACTTGATACATTCGAATAACTATTTTTTTTTAATAGAAAAAATCTTTAGGCGCGTTGGGCATTTGCGAGATGAAAAAAAAACCATTGAACTCGCGACACTGTTACCGTAACCGACACCTCTGTATATAAGTATGTACTTTCCTGACGATTCAAAAAATACACACGTATTTTTTCAAGTTTTCACTTCTGTTTTTTGTTTACAAAATGACTTGCACATTATTTTGCTGACCCTACATTTATGTACACTCACCTACGGAAATTGTAAAGTAAAATTGGGTAGTCATTTCATAAATTGCATTTGAACTACCCGCCGGTGAGCGATATTAAATTTCTGATTTGTCGTAATATTTTATTAGGTTAAATATATTCAGAGTGCCTACTTATTATATAACACCAGTTTAATGGGATTTTAATGTAATTATAACATTATACGAATCCCATTACAAATTTGTGTCAGCCACATCAAACTTACAGTAGGTAATAAAATTATATTCTTGGCGTGTCTTCAGGAAACATTTGAGTAGATTCACATTAAGGTCCTCTTTCACCAACTACAAGTAGTGTTGATTAGTTAATTTTAGAAATAATTTTATGTTTCACTAGCTGGTGCCTGCGACTTCGTCCGCGTTGAAAAAGAAAAAATCATAGCCTATCCTATGTCATGTACGTCTAAATGTTTATCTACCAAGTTACATGAAAATCAGTTGATTCGTTTAAGAGTTATGAAGGAACATACATACCTACACTTACATATTTATTATTAGTATTGATTGATTGATGATTGGCATCCTTTTTTTTTAATTTTTAATTATTTTCTTTTTAATGTTTGGGACTTTTACCGTACAAACAAAGGTAACTATATCAGCTCCATTATCTCCGATTACCGATGATTTTAAATGATGGTTAGGTTAGCCTACTTGCATATGGTGAAAGAGGCCCTTATAGTAATTTAAAAAAAAATTGTAATTTAATTTCAAAAATAAATTAGCACCAAATTCTTGCTTCATGAAACTTTAAAATTTTGACTTATTTATTTCCTTAAAACATGGTCTGTTGTGTTTTTGCCACTTACCATCAAGTAGACACAATTTGTCCCCATAACAATTAACAAATGACTAAGCTATTTTAACTTATAATAAGGCCGTCTTTCACCATCTGTAGTTGGTGAAAGAGGCCCGCCCTTTCACCATCATAATCATAATTTTTTAAATATATTGTTCTACTCAAGAGGCAGAAATTTTGAGTCTAGTTTTAATGGAATATTTTTTTGGTCAACAAACTCCATTACTCGAGTTTTTGTAGAGGTATATTTTTCAAAAAAAAAATATTTTTCTTCTAGTGGCCACGCGAAATTGAATATCTGCAGCCAACGGCAGCACCAAATATACTCTCATATATCAGGCCGGAAGTTGGACCGACGCGTAAACTGTGAACATGAGCAAATAAAAATATACATAATATAACTTTTCGAAGTTTATTTATTTATTTATTTATTAAGTTAATATATATCGCTGCTTAAAAACTAATTAAAAAATATATTTTTTGTCTATTTTTTTTCTTATTACATTTATATCAAATATTATGCATCGTTAGAAGCGTATTTTTAAGTAGCATTAAATGTTAGTACTTTTGAATATAAAAAAAATATTAAAATATACTATATTAAAATAAAATATTAATATATTGAATAAAATAACCATTAAGTCTTTTTGCAACATACAACATGAAGGATTGTGATTGTATTTTTGGATTTTTTTGTTTTATGACCCTTTAGTTTTTAAGCAGCGATATATTATTCAGTATATTTGTAATCATTTTTCGGCTGTGATATTTTAGAACGTATTTTTATAAAATCTTATCTTGCCTACTCGATGATAGGTAAACTCCCAATGTATTGACGTAGACACATTTTCGTTAAATGACAGATGTTTGGTTATTTTTAAATTACATAATATGACAGCGTTCGTTCTGTACGCATATGTCACTCATGTTCGATAAATGTTCGATTAAAGTTCGTAGTGTTTTATATGGCGTGCGAAATCCAAAGTTACAGTACATTGATGACGTACTCTTAAATTTTTGTCCTAAGTCTGAAGTTTTGGTGGCGTCACCATATGACGATACACAGTCGGGGACACTAAAAAATCCCCGAAAGCTTTTAAGCTCACGTCACAGTGGTTTCGGGAGGACTGATTGAGAGCTGTGCAGACGAGCGATCGCAACCAGAACTGCTCGCTTAGTAACCGTCATCTGCCATGACATCCATCTATTCTAACACTAGTTGGTGCCCGCGACTTCGTCCGCGTTGAAAAGGAAAAAAGTGTCCTTTCATGTGTCCTGTACGTCTAAATGTTTATCTATCAAATTTCATGAAAATCAGTTAATACATATGCATACGTACATACAGAAAAAAATTGAAAAATGGAAAATTTAGTTTCAGAATAAATTTGTGTATCCAAGAAAATGGAGCCCATTTCGAGCAACTATAATTAGTTTACCATTTTTTGTAAATAATTTAAGATTTCATGGCTTTCCTTTCATTTAATTTAACAAGTTTGTTAGAGAGATTTCATCCTTATAATTTACCCTAACGATCGATGCAATAAAAGTACAGGCTGCAATTTTTATAGATTTTATTCGGTTCGATTTCCGGGTGTGGCGAGCGAATTTTCGAAAATCTTTGAATGCAGTTTTCTTTCTATTCAAAAATGAAGGAATGTTTTCTTTGAGTAAAACTTTCTATCTACAGTATTAAGAGTACTTTCCCTCCATGTGGCATTGCAACATTCCACCCTGTATAGTCGGGTCTCATTTTGCCAGGCGCTTGTAGCTCTCTTTTTTTTTCAAAAATTAGCCTATGTTAGAATCAGTCCAGTAGATTTTGTAGGTGAAAGAATTTTTAAAATCAGTTTTTGAATTCATTCATTACAAACATATAAAAATACAAATCTGCTGTCTTTATAATATTAGTATGGACTTTATATATTAATCAATCAAAATACCCGTAATATACAGATAATCATTATTATAAACCTTTCTAAAATATATATTTTATTTTTATTTATATATTACGGATAGCCAACGTAATAGTGTGCATTATTATGAAACACAGAAAAAATTGCATATCAAAGTTTAGCTTGCACACATATCAATTATAGGCTACCACAACATGCATATTAATTAATTCTTGGAAACTACATAATTATACTACAATTAAATTAATCTGTTTGTTACATAATATCAATTCATATAATCTGCTTGCCCCTCACTAACAAGTAACGCAAACGGATTCAGTGGCTAGATATAGGTCGTGCAGCGAATAAAGACTTCTCGGCAAATGTGCGCAGAACTCTATTTTTAGGTCTTTGAGGGGACAGAGGAAAGTGAGGGGCTGAGTCTACCAATAACGTGTGCCGACACGTTATTGGTAGACTCAGTCGCTCTTCCCCTGCCGCACTTCGCGACACGTTATTGGTAGACTCAGTCGCTCTTCCCCTGCCGCACTTCGCGACACGTTATTGGTAGACTCAGTCGCTCTTCCCCTGCCGCACTTCGCGACACGTTATTGGTAGACTCAGTCGCTCTTCCCCTGCCGTACTTCGCGACACGTTATTGGTAGACTCAGTCGCTCTTCCCCTGCCGTACTTCGCGATACGTTATTGGTAGACTCAGTCGCTCTTCCCCTGCCGTACTTCGCGACACGTTATTGGTAGACTCAGTCGCTCTTCCCCTGCCGTACTTCGCGACACGTTATTGGTAGACTCAGTCGCTCTTCCCCTGCCGTACTTCGCGACACGTTATTGGTAGACTCAGTCGCTCTTCCCCTGCCGTACTTCGCGACACGTTATTGGTAGACTCAGTCGCTCTTCCCCTGCCGTACTTCGCGACACGTTATTGGTAGACTCAGTCGCTCTTCCCCTGCCGTACTTCGCGACACGTTATTGGTAGACTCAGTCGCTCTTCCCCTGCCGCACTTCGCGACACGTTATTGGTAGACTCAGTCGCTCTTCCCCTGCCGCACTTCGCGACACGTTATTGGTAGACTCAGTCGCTCTTCCCCTGCCGTACTTCGCGACACGTTATTGGTAGACTCAGTCGCTCTTCCCCTGCCGTACTTCGCGACACGTTATTGGTAGACTCAGTCGCTCTTCCCCTGCCGTACTTCGCGACACGTTATTGGTAGACTCAGTCGCTCTTCCCCTGCCGTACTTCGCGACACGTTATTGGTAGACTCAGTCGCTCTTCCCCTGCCGTACTTCGCGACACGTTATTGGTAGACTCAGGCGCTTTTCTTCTGCCGTACTTCGCGACACGTTATTGGTAGACTCAGTCGCTCTTCCCCTCCCTCACTTCGTTCGCGCGTCTCGAGTCTCTTAGGTACTGTTGCGTACAGATTGTTTTATCGTATTAGTAAATACGTCATTGTGAATAAATGCCTAAAAAAACGTTGTCCTTCGACATCGCACGATGATTTTATTTAAGGAATATCAACACTGCCTGTAATGTTAAGTTAGTGAGGTGAATAATTACGAAATAAGAAAAACAAATTTCATTTTCCTTAGCAATTTTGTGCGCAATTGTACACATGCGCCGACTCCCCCACAAGTGTCGCCTAAAAACCTTAATATAATAATTCACCTATACTATGTTTTGTAATAAGTAATATATATTGGCGATCCATTATTATCCTTCCTCTTTTATATCCCGCCAACCGACATCCTTATTTAATACATTTCAGCCAATCAGAGATAAAATCAACAATGGGTCTTTTCGGTCGAAACAACTTTGATTGATGATGCCACGGGGTCGTTTCACACGAACGTAGAAACGCTGCGTTTCAAACGCCGGTGTGTTTTTTTTATTCTTGTATCCGTTCTTTGTTAGTCGTTTTTTTTTCATGTTCACGTTTAAACTGATGGCTATTAAAGCCTTTTGTAAAGAAGTTTCATACGGCGAGATTTTGTTGTGATTTTTTTATAAAAAATTCGAATATTTAGTAGAAAAAAAAAATACTGGAAGCTTTTTCGGATTTAGTAGTCATCTCGTACAATTTTATTTTTTGGCCTTTTGGCGAGGAAATAGAAATAACGAACGATCATCAAACTAAAAAGGTGAAAAATTTCATAAATGAAAAACCGCTTTCTGACTAATAGCAAAAGAAAACCCTGTTAAATCCTAAGTTTTGTACTGATAATGTCTCTCATTTGACATGCCTGATGCGACTCACAAAATTTTGACATGTCATATTTTCTTCCTCCTGAAAACTATGCAAAATGTGACTTAGCACGTTAACGAGTTAGGCCGAGATTCATAGTTGTAGTAGATTGATGGATTTCACAGATGAGCAACAAATTGCAATGAACTTACCTCTTTCAGTTAGCGCGCGTTGACATCCAATGACAGCCAAAATGACAACCGTCAAAAGAGTTTTGAACGCCATCTTGAATCTGTAGCACTGTCACACTGTCACAGACTCACACACACCATTACAGAGCACACACTCACTAGACACTTATTTTAAATTGTAGATCCACACTAAGTTAGAACTAACTACTTGAAGAGGAATACTTCAGTACATGATGAGTCGTTTTTCGTTCGGTAATTTACCTGTGAACAAAAATAGTACATTTCAATTTTATGTAATAGAGGAAAAATTTATTTCTATTGCTCTCTGCAAAAATTTATATTCGATATAAAAATAAATTAAATTGAAAATATCTATATTTATCTATACTAATATTATAAAGAGGAAAGATTTGATTGTTTGTTTGTTTGTATAGAATAGGCTCCGAAACTAGTGGACCGATTTGAAAAATTCTTTTACCATTAGAAGCCGACATTATCCGTGATGAACATAGGCTACTTTTTACCGCGGGAAAATGCTTCATTCCTACGGGAAATCTAAAATAAAAGTAAAGGAGGTCGGGAGATAGCGCCATCTATTCAAAATACGGTAGATGACGTTTTATACTTTTTTACGCGGACGAAGTCGCGAGCACCAGCTAGTAATATATAAAATTCTCGTGTCACAATGTTTGTAACCAAACTCCTCCGAAACGGCTTGACTGATTTTTATGAATCTTGTATAATTTCATGTCACATGTATGACGTCAATGAACACCTAAAATACTGAACCAATTTAGATAAAATTTCGTAAATATGTGTAATTTGTTCCAACTTAAAAGATAGTACAGTTTTTATTGTGAACCCGGACGAAGTCGGGACCAGGTCACTAGTATTAGTATAAATTATTACAACCTTACAGAAGAATTGGGCTATCTAATGCATTTTTTCTTATATTAGACTAATCTACACAGTTTATCCAATCCAATCAAACCGAACAAACTCACAGCTTTATTTATATTAGTAGAGATTTAAAAAAAAAATTGACATACAAGAAAAATAAATCAAAGACCGCGTCTTTCTTTTGAACATTCGATCAAGGAAAAACCTTTTCAACCTTTGAATTTTTGCACCGCAAACATGTATACAATTTCCACGACTTTTC
The DNA here is from genome assembly GCA_918317495.1 of Synanthedon vespiformis. Lineage (NCBI taxonomy): Eukaryota > Metazoa > Arthropoda > Insecta > Lepidoptera > Sesiidae > Synanthedon > Synanthedon vespiformis. The sequence goes on along the minus strand of OU906971.1, from coordinate 184,202 downwards.
CTAATCCAGCCAAATTACAATTTTCTGGGGTTTCTTTTTTGCCAATGCAACCTTAATGAATAAAACCTTAAAGAAATCTAAATAAAATTTCAAAAAGAAATAATATTTTTGTCTTTTATAAATTCTTAAGTAACATTGTTGTTCAGGTTTTAAAATGTGCCAACAGATGGCGCCCCCGCGCCAAATTAACACGCGCTAACGTTGTGTCTCTTCAATTTGTAAGGCATGTAGATGAATTATCATTAAAATCAATCATCATAATACACCCCAACAGTTGGTTTTGTTTGATTCACCCGACTTCCGCATGTACCGAATTACCGATAGTCCGATACCAACATTTCGGTACAAATCTCTTTTTTATATCCTTGGCAATCTGTATTCTTAACAGGTAAACTGTTAAAAGATCTATTTAATATGTAGGTTGTAATTTGTATTCAACTTTTTTATGAAGTACCTATTCATTTTTTTGTGACCTATTTATGGACATAAATATTTCAAGATCGTCACCTACTGACACAAGCAATGCTGTAGTTAAGACGCTGTTGTATATGCTCTGCCGGAATTACTAATCAATTATGTGATTACTAATCAAGTCACTTAATTTCCGGTCTAAGAGTTAAATTAAAATCTTAGTTAACCTCTCTTTAAAGGGTGCGTATAAAAAAAAATTGATAAATACACAAATAAATGAAAGTGAGGACTCGGACAGAAAACATGATATAATGAAATTTCCTCGATAGAAAAAATCACCAAGTGAACTCTCATTTCCATCTATTTTAGTTTTAATTTCAAAATGACACACATTGCAAAGCTAAAAGTGTATCAGTAATTTCCTTTCACAGATTATCTAATGCTCTGTCGAATTAATTTTTCATTTGACATTGTAATTTACGAATAATTCATATTTAATACTTTTAACACTGTAACATTTTCAATCAGCGAGATGCGCTATCTTCCGTCACTTCCGTCGCATGTTGTGCGTAGTTCTATGTATTTTGTGTCACAAGGATGGCCCCTGGACATGATAGTGACACAATGGTGAAATTACAAATTTTGTTAGCTTTATACGCACGCACTCTTAATCGCAAAACGCGTCTTTAATAATATGTACAAGGTAAAATTATAGAGACAGCGCGCGAACAAAAATAAATCGCGCGTCGAACTGACCACGTCTATTAATACGCGAACTCACACCGCTAACAACTACATGCAAAATTACTCTAGAACAAAATTTTAAAACGTAACACTACTAATGCGCAGAATTCTCTTTCTCTAACAATTACTTAAGGTAATACAAGTCAGTTTTCCTCCATACCCAATTACTCCGCTGTTTTATCTTTAATTTACATAAGTAAGCATGATACCGATTTATCTTGTCGTTAACTAGGTTCGAATGCATACATTCAAATGCAATTTTTAAAAAAAAGTATTAATTAAGTATTAATTATCAAGTGGATCGTCAGCCTGTCTGTCGACCTTAACATAAAAAAAAAAAAAAGATATGATCCTTGAAAGTTGCATTAAAATCCACAAGTTTTAATGCAACTTTGAGGTTGAATAGGTCACTCTAGTTAACAAAAACTCCAAAATACTTTACATATGAACATTGATTAGTTATTCAAGTGTTCAAATAACTCTACACGAAATGGATATATGCAGTAGTTTTGTCAAAAAAAGCGTTGGCCCAAGGGTCTGTTTGTGATTTTATTTTTGGTATGAATGATTGTGCATCTCAGTCGAGTGCTCTTCCCGCGCTTTGTGCTGTGTGAGACAGGACGCATTTTAGACATGAGACCGATGAGTTCGCCGCCGACTTGTTTCATCTTAATGCAACACGACATACCTTAAAAAAACAGTTACCTTTCTGCTGCCATAGCGCACACTAATGGGATTTTATTTAAGTAGCGCCCGCGACTTCGCATTGAATAAAAAAAAACGGAGGCAGTCATGAGGACTGCCGACAGAAGTGAAAACTTAAAACTGAGCGTCCAACGCACATACATACAAACGTACAGTCGTAAACGCTACGCTCAGGCTACGCTACGCTGGCAGAAACCTTTGTGGTTGGTCGAAATTTTATATGGACGTTACAACAACCAATCGCCGGGCTTTATTTCTTTCGTTTAGTAAGTGCGCAAATTCAGCGTTTGCATTTGCTCTTGGCTAAGGCCCGAGGTGTTCATTCGTTCAGATTCATTCGGTGGTATGAATACTAATAATAAATCTGGAAGTGTAGCTATTGTATGTATGTATGTATGTATGTTCCTCCATAACTCTTACGAATTAACTGATTTTCATAAAACTTGGTAGATAAACATTTAGACGTACGGGACACAGGATCGGGTACTTTTTTCTTTTTCAACGCGGACGAAGTCGCAGGCACTAACTAGTGATATTATAAAGGTATCAGTCAGTTGAATGAACGCGTTCGCAGAAAGTACGCACATCGTACAGTTGGAATTGTATTGTATTTCTAATATTATATCGGTAGGACGATTGTAGTATTTGGACTTAACATAAAGTGGTCTAATTAATGTACCCTAAATGGAAGGTGCTAACATAATAAGGTTTTAAATACTCTAGCTACAACAAAATGGAAACATTACATACTGGAAGGCCAGAAATTCTCTAATATTTCTAATAAATTTCTACTGAAAATTAAATAGCTAACATAGCGTCAATAATTACAATACGGCTCCATTCTAATAGAGTTACAGTAATTACGTCAATTTGCTAAAGTTAGCCACATTTAGTATGCAAACAGTTTCACTAGGTCATTTCGAAGCATATAGATAGTATAGGTCAATATGTTTCAACTGATGTGTGTTCATATGTTTGAGGCGGTTAATCCCAGTAATTCAACCACAATTACTTGGTTTATGGTCTAATCAATATTAATACGTCTAGCCTTTGCGATAACGTATACCACTGATCTGTAATAAAGCGCTGGATAGGCTGCTGTCACATTATTTTTATGTCTATTTGAAAATCGCCATTTTGGCGCTGTAGGCTATGGAGTGTAAGTACAGTCAAACAACTGAACACTCAACTTACTTATTTAATTACTTACTCCTTGAAGCTTTTACGATCGTTTGTACGTGAAGTTTATTTTGTTCTATATTTGTGACAACGACTTTTGGCGCGTTAAGTGTTTAGTTGTTTTGCAGTTATTAATGTGTTAATCGACTTATGCGGCCGACTGTACATGGAACTAAAACTAGTGATGTTCGTATGATAGGGACATTTACAGAATACACATTTATTCATGTTTCAAAACTCAAGCGGACACAAAAATAAACTTAAACAGTCCCTAAGACATCAACAAATGGAATAAAACGTGAATAGAACAGACACTATTATACTATGGATTAAAAATACGCAAACGTCAAAATTAGTTCCCGTACTTTCGTACGGCGGCGCTTCAAAATGGTACTCGAAAGAATATGTATTTTATGGGATAACCTGTCCAGGTTTATTGAAGTCAATGACGTATACATTCGTTTTACAAATGCTACAAGGCATTTTGGGTTATGCAGTCAAATCGAACAGCCTGTCTCGGGGCAATTACAACTTCCATAAAGTCAAAACTGAAATAGATGTCTTATTTTTAACCTATCGAGTCCAATCTGTCATACTGTGTAGTAGAACTAGTTGGAATTTTTTTGTCCAAACTGTTCTATCGTAGAACAAATAGTATGACAGTTTAGAACACCCCAAAAATTTTGTCAAATCAGAATTGACAGCACACAGACTAGTTTTGCTTGGGATTTTATAGACAGTAGTCTACCTGTCGCACCCTACCTGTCGCTAAAGCGGTTAACAGGCAACTCGGGTACAGCAGAATTTGGAAAATAGGTATTTGAAGAAAGTATTGCCATCGCGCTGCGCCCGAACGACAAGCTGTCTATGTGTGTGTGAATGTGGTGTGAATAGTTTGTGTTTGTGTGCATAGCGTAGGGGCCTACACCAACACCTACTACCACACCCGCGCGTCGCGCCGTATCGGCGTTTTGATTTCATATTTCAACTTACTCGCTCATATTAGTATTTGTTGATGGACTTGATTCTGATTTGCTTTACTGTTTGGACTCGGCTTGTGAACCAGATTTTGAGTAATTATTTTCACTACTAGAGAAAAATCGTAGTGTAACAGTTCAGCCTTGCGACTGGATAAACAAATAATTATATTATCAAAATTAATAATTTTCATCCGAGTCACTAAACAGGATGCACTCAAGGGAAAGACAAATATTCGAAAAAAAACTACTCTCTGTTTTTGTGTCAATTTACCAAGAATATATCCTATTTTCATTGTATTCTTTGGGGAAGCATGTTATATGTTATAGTTCTCACGAGTTTTGTGTTTAAATCTTAATGTAATTTACACTTATAGTTTAATTACTTAATAGTTATTATATATACTACCTGGTGCCTTTCTGGTATCCCAGACAACGTATATGTAAAATTTAATGGTGATCGGTTCAGTAGTTTTTGCATGAAAGCGTAATAAACAAACAAACAAACAAACCAACTCACATTCACATTTATAATATTAGTAAGGATATACATATATTTATACATATATAATTTTATTAGATAAAAAATAAATAAAAAATATTTATATCTTTATTATTCTGATTTTTTGACGACATTACTATAATAATAATAATAATAATAACTTTCTTTAATCGGGTTACTTGGACCCAAAGTGTTAGTATTACATCTTATCAAAAGCTATAGTTAGTAAATACATAAAAATAGAAACAATGAATTACACATAATATACTATTCTCATTTGAAACGCATAGTATATTGATACTTCACTTTCCTATTAAGTATATCTGTTTAAGTATATACATTTTCTATTAAGTATAGAGCTATCCCACAAAATTTTACAAGTGCAATGATACCATCTTGACACACGTTTAGGCATTTGTATATTTGTAGCCACAATTCTACATAATATATGTGTACTTATTATTACAATTTACTGTAACACAAATCTTAAACTTACAATTGTATATTTAAATATTTGTAAATTTTTCCGGAAAAAACATTTGTAATATTATGTAAAGTTTTGTGATCAATAAATTGTAGACTTGTCGATACAATTTAATTTCCACTACAAATTTGTTACTTGTATATTTTGTGGTACGCACCTATTACAAACTTGTAACTTGACACTTGTAAAATTGTGATTGTAAGTTTTGTGGGATGGGACCTGAGCTACAAGAAACAACTAAGATAAAAACTGATAACTGTTTAATAAATATCGATATCGATAAACAACTCTAGAGTATCGATAACATTATCGATAAATACCACTTCCTTAGTTATACGTATTAGTCTGAACCCCCCTCACCTCCAACCTTCCCCCGTATTGTGCGATAGGGACAAATGCAGCTCAGACCGATTATACCTACAAAATTTTTGACTAAATCGAGGTTTCGTATTCCCCAGTTTTCTTCTCTAAAAATTGAGCCTATCGAATAATTTTTACACAAATATTTTCAAGAAGAACTAATCTATGCCCCTGTCATTTGTTTTTATCTTAAAAATTATTCAAATTTGTTTTATAGTCGTCTGATTCGGGTGAAATAAAAGGGCAATTAATTACGATTTTTGAGAAGTCATATTTTCTTATGTAATTAGTTGGTGCAAAAAAATAAATAAGAGGGGCATAGCTTTAGCAGACCTAGATTTTATGACAAAAAATTTTTGCTCTAGAAGCATTATCCAGGGTGAAAACAGGGGAATACATTTGTATGGAAAAACGCTCCTAGCGTTACCCCTTAACACACTATACAATTTAAAGGAAACCAATTTAGGAACCTAAGTAGTGGTGGCAACCCGCACCAGCTAGTTATAAATATATATGAACATATACTTAATTGGGTATATAATTATGTCTATACGTGAATGTAGATAAATATAGAAAGCAGAGTTAAATTAATTCCGCAGTTATCCAATAAAAGTTTCCAAAACTCGAAACGTCTCTCGAATTCGAGAGCGCTGAGGAGATCAAAGTGTTCGCGAGTATTAATTGTGTTAATCGCTGGCGACATTTAAATTATATATATTAATATTAAAAGTTGAGTTAATGGTGATTAATAACGATACAGGCCGAAGATGGATTGCTTTGTTTTCAATTAGGGCCGTCAAAAAAGCCCTTATTGGAACTTTCAACTTTTATTCGTTGCAATCAGTTAGTCGCCGCTAAAAGCTATTTGTCAAAGTTATATTCATCGCTAATTACTGTCTTAGCAGAAAGGGAACTGTCGCGACGACGGATGAAGAATTTCAGGCTCTATAGACTACTTTAGGTATTTTATTCATTTATTAAAACTGATTCAATTTCTATTGAGATGATAAATAACACACGTCAACACGATTTTTGGGTCTGGCTTCTGCATATGAAATTTTCATTTCTTCTATGTCAAAAATAAGGGAATAAATAATTTTTTTGATCAAAGTTTGCTTTTGTAGAAACTGGAGCATTTTTTTTAATTTTTTTTAAGACAAATGATAGATTCATACATTATTTCCATACTTTTATTTTCAATTACAAATAGAAAATGAATATTTTTAGTGTTTCTCTTCTCTTGTGTTTGTATGGGCTGTCTCGTATCTTACTTATCGTCATAAATCAGGCAAAAGCAAACTTTAAAAGCTAAAAATTAAAATGTAACTATTTTTACATGTCTAGAATCAGAATTTAAGCATTAGTACAGAAACCCAAAAACTGATGTAATCAATTAATACTAATAATAAATGTGTAGGGGTCGGTCATGGAGTAATTTACTTTGTTTTCAGAAATATCGTGTATAAGTATATAGGCTCTATACATGACACTGAAACTAAATTGACCATTTTTATAATTTATTTCTGTATGTATGTATGTTCCTCCATCACTCTTAAACGAATTGACTCATTTTCATGAAACTTGGTAGATATACATTTAGAAGTACGGGACACGTGATAGGCTACTTTTTATTTTTTTTAACGCGGACGAAGTCGCGGGCAACAGCTATTATCATTTGCTATTTAATTAAAGTCGACGAAAGTATAGTATAAATAAAGTACTCTGTGACATTACAATACAAAGTACCCTGTGGTGTTACAATATAAAATACTCTGTATTGTTACTATGTTACGATGTAGAGTACTCTGTATTGTTACGATGTAGAGTACTCTGTGGTGTTACAATATAAAGTACTCTGTATTGTTACGATGTTACGATGTAGAGTACTCTGTATTGTTACGATGTAGAGTACTCTGTGGTGTTACAATATAAAGTACCCTGTGGTGTTACAATATAAAGTACTCTGTGGTGTTACAATATAAAGTACCCTGTGGTGTTACAATATAAAGTACTCTGTGGTGTTTCAATATAAAGTACTCTGTGGGGTACAAAAGGTAATCTGAGTTTGCCCTGCCACTACTTACATTCCAAATTCAAACCAGTGTCTACTTTCCTAAAGTTCATTTCTAAAGTTGACCCAGCCGGGAATCGAACCCTGAGAGAGAACATTAAGGCAAGCACACTAACCGCTCATCATAAGGCTCGTACCTGGGCTGATATAATATTGTATGATGGAATTATCGCACTTAATAAGCAGGTATATATTTGAGCATAGATAATTTGATTGGTCTCGCTGCACTCGACTAGATACGGCCCTAGTGTGTAAAATATCGTTACTATTTATCACTTTTTTTTACACTGTTCAATTATATTTTTACACAGTTTCACTACGCACATTGGCATTTTATTATGCCCAAAATTTAATAAAACATTCGACACGTACACATCACAGACAGTTTGCAGTGTGACTAGCTCGGATATGCCGAACTCGGCGTAGTTTCTGTTGCCGCATTTGTCGAGTACAGCGGCTATATCTAGTAGAGCGCAGCGAGGCCAATCAGATATTCTTTGTTTTTTAGGTTATCCATGAAGGTGGTTCCGAGTTTTTAAAAGCTAATAATCACAAATTGTAAACAGAAATACAGTAATAATGATAATAATTAGTGTCGAAACAATTACTGTAAATTGTTCAACGTTCGCCAGATGTCGCCATGTTTTGTTTTGAATAACAAATAAATTTCAAACATAACTTCTGGCTTGTTTTACATGAACGACATTGCTTTTGAATTGACTGCTCTTGCATGGACAATTATATTAATTGTTGAAAAATATTTTAACTAACAATTGTATGAATTTCCTTTTGAATGCCTAATTATTTTTTTATGATAAAGTAACGCGTGCAGGCTGATGGATATTGTAATTTAATGACTTTTGGGATTAATTGCAACAAAAATCTATCAACTTTTTCAATCCAAACATTTAAGTGATTTTTGGAAAATACCGCTTGGGCTAAAAGTCAACAGCACATGTGCTATTATTTCACTGTGGACGCCTGAAAGCGGCGGTTACTGCTATATGTAACTTACAGAGGTATCTTAACTTAAGGTAAATCCCTCTATAGGTTGTTTATTTTATTCTAGATTTCCCTAGGGAATAGCCATTTTTTCTGGATGAAATGTACCCTATGTCTTTTCTGGTGTCACAGACAACGTGTATGCAAAATTTCATGGTAATCGGTTCAGTAGTTTTTGTGTGAAAGCTTACAAACAAACGAAGTCACATTCATTTGTATCCAAAATATGTATGTATTTACAAAAAAATAATAATCTATCCCAGGCAACACATAGGCCAGATAACAGTATGAAATTCACAAAATATACAGTGTAAAGCTTTGTTAAAAGGGTATTAGAGCTGACAAGATAGGCAAATGCTGTATTGAATGATTTTTGGGCTATTATAACACTATGGGCTATTATGGGCTTCTTGTTGCTTATTCAGCTACTATTCAGCTATTATGTTGCTACTATACAGCTTAAAGCTATTTATTTTGTGCCCAAATTGCTTGAATAACGGCTGTATAAATGTATTTATTCAAAGAACATAAAAAAAAAATATTAAAAAATTTTTTTTTTATTAAAAAAATATTTTTTTTTTTAATTTTTTTTTTCTATTCTTATCTGACACCTATACAACTTGTATTACCTACTCTTATTTATTTTGTGACACCGACGAAGTCTCAGGAAAAACCTAGTTAAAAAATAGTTCAAAGTCTTTATATAGTTTTAACTGCTTTCGGTTTCGCTGTCCATTGCGCTTTTAAGTTGTAAAAGCTTACGGTTAAATTATAGATAGCCGTCATTCGACATGTTATACGTGACAATGGCATCAGCTATGACACAAGCTATCCTAGTTGGCCAGTGTAATTTGAGCTACACTTTGTTAAGTTGTAGTACCAGCTAACAGGTCACCAGCGACCGGACAACATTAATTTGGCTCGGTTAGTGCGTAACTAATAGTTGAACTGCAGCCAACGGATGTTAGGCCGAGAGCCGGAAGCAAATGAGTTATTATTTTTCAAATATTTTTTTTTTTTTCAAGTGTTTTTTCAAAAAACTTTAAGTACTTATTTCTGTGGTATTGTACTTATTTATATTAATGAATATAATATTAAAATAATAATAATAATAATAATGTATAACTAAATATGTTGCTAATTTAATTGTAACGAGATGTAGTTATCGCATGTAATCGCAAAACTCAAAAACGTCTGGACTAATTTGGCTATTTTTTTTTTTAATATTCGTTTAAGTCCGAGGAAGGTTCTAATGAAGAGTACTATACTAATATACATAAAGAGGAAAGATTTTTGTTTGTTGGTTTGCTTGCATTGAATAGGCTTCGAAACTACAGGACCTATTTGAAATTTTTTTCACTGTTAGGAAGCTAGTAACATAGACTATATTTTATAAAGTTACGCGGGCGAAGCCGCGTGCAACAACTCGTATTTTTGAATCTCGTAATTTTGAAAAAAAAAAATCTTATCTAATCTCTTATCCTATAAGTAGATAGCACAATTTTTTATCTCTCTTGTGTTAATTTCCAGGTGACTGTATATAGCAACGGTTTCCACCTACCGTAGAAATGGGCCATCACAGCTATTTATGTTAGCACCCTCCATTTAGGGTACATTAATTAGACCACTTTATGTTAAGTCCAAATACTATAATCGTCCTACCGATATAATATTAGAAATACAATACAATTCCAACTGTACGATGTGCGTACTTTCTGCGAACGCGTTCATTCAACTGACTTATACCCTTATAATATCACTAGCTTGCGCCCGCGACTTCGTCCGCGTTGAAAAAGAAAAAAGTACCCGATCCTGTGTCCCGTACGTCTAAATGTTTTTCTACCAAGTCTCATGAAAATCAGTTAATTCGTTTAAGAGTTATGGAGGAACATACAACATACAATGCCTACACTTACAGATTTATTATTATTAAAAAAAATCCAGGGCAGAAAAAGACATATTTAAAGATTTAACTCTTGCATGTTTCATTCGAGAGGCTTATAAATAATCCAGCATAATTCCGAATTAAGTGAAAACTCTGCGCTTAATTAAAACTTAACTGTATTTCAGTCTGTCAACAAAATGATTAAGATTTAAGTTCAAAATTGTAACTTAACAACGAGTTATGGAGGGGTTAGCGTTGCCATTTCTTTTTTGACCTTTTGTTGACGTCGCGAAATAACTGTGGTTAACCAAAATCGTAAAAAATAAACTGTTATCTATACTAATATTATAAAGAAGAAAGTTTTGTTTGTTTGTATAGAATTGGCTCCGAAACTACTGGACCGATTTGAAAAATTCTTTTACCAATAGAAGCCGACATTATCCGTGATGAACATAGGCTACTTTTTACCGCGGGAAAATGCTTCATTCCTACGGAAAATCTAAAATAATAAGTGAATACTAGCGGCTTGGCCCGGGAGATAGCGCCATCTATCCAAAATACGGTAGATGGCGTTTTATACTTTTCTACGCGGACGAAGTCGCGAGCACCAGCTAGAAGACTATATTTATAAAGTTACGCGGACGAAGTGGCGTGCAACAGATAGTTTTAAAATATTTCTAGGCATTTTCTAGGGTATGCAGTTCCAAGTATAATAATTTCTTCACAAATTACAATAGAAATTCTTAAATTAGACAAAATATTATAGACCTATGCCAACAACTTGAACGATGGTGAGTTTATTTGGTTATTAATCAGTCTAAAAGGAGCCTTGATATATATTTTTTTAAATTTACTTAGGTGATGGGCACATCCCTGGGGCTGTAAATCTAATTTGCGTCCAGAATTTCGAATGAAATACGACCTACTTTCACAGCGTGACTGATGAAAAATACATCTCTAAATTATTATAATTATTCGTCAAAAATTGCAATAGTTCATTGCAAAATTCTTTTCTTATAACATACATACATACAATACCTGTAGGCATTATTAGAATTGATTGATGATGATTGATAATTATCAATACTATTAATAAATCTGTAAATGTAGGTATTGTATGTATGTATGTTCCTCCATAACTCTTAAACGAATTAACTGATTTTCATGAAACTTGGTAGATAAACATTTAGACGTATAGGACACAAGATAGGCTACTTTTTCTTTTTCCACGCGGACGAAGTCGCGGGCGCTAGCTAGTTGTATGCCACGACGATCTCGCAAACGGCTCTAAAGATTTTGACGAAAATATAGGGTTAGGGGGTTTTTAGGTCTAGAAATCGATCTGTCAGGGTTTTATTTTTGAGGAAATTCGTTTTAGATACTTTTTTATGGGATGCTTGTTACAGCTAACGCCATCTAACGGGGAGCGAGCGAACTTAATACTTTTTGCACTCTCTATAACAAATGGCGTCTTATTTTCGAGAAAATTAAATTAAATAAGGTAGTTTTTTTTAATGGAACTGTAACAGAAGTAACCGCTTGCTCATTTTATAATATTTTAAATTATTAATTATTACTTCAAGTATTCTTGAATTATTTTCTATAATATTTCAACCATAATGTTATTGTATACTATAATTACGTTAAGAAGTTCTATCTATAATAATATTTGGCATAATAATAAAGCTCTCTATAGGTAAAACATTTTTTTAAATCGGTCCACTAGTTTTTGAGTTTATTCATTATACAATTTTCTCTCTTTATATTACTTTTATTTTAGATTTCCCGTAGGAATGAAGCATTTTCCCGCGTTAAAAAGTATCCTATGTTCATCACAGATAATGTCGGCTTCTAATGGTAAAAGAATTTTTCAAATCGGTCCAGTAGTTTCGGAGCCTATTCTATACAAACAAACAAACAATCAAATCTTTCCTCCTTATAATATTAGCATAGAATATTAGTATAGATTTAAAGAATTTCGTGTTGAATTCATTACATAGTATTTTAGAGATTATTTTTTTAAGAAATTTCAATAAATGAACTCAATAAACTCTCCTTCCAACTTTCATGTATCTACAAGTGGTATAGTGTTTTATTTGAAACGAGCGTATCGCGTTTCTTTGCCGAAATGAAACTTTGCGCCGACAAAATAACCGACAACTCTGTGGCGCAGTTAATAAAATTGATTATTGTTTACTTTGTGAGCTGTAGAAGATTTTTCATTACTTTTCAGAGCTTCATTTTGGTCACACGTTTGTTTTATGTGTCGCGGTACAAGCCAAGCGATATAGCGGGCACGCGACATATTAGTGATTTTATATGGCAGCTAACGATGTCAGGCGTTACTACTTATATATTTTCTTTACCTACGCGGACGAAGTCGCGGGCGCCAGCTAGTAATCTGGTATGTAGGGGTCAGTCATGGAGTAATTTACTTTGTTTTCTGAAATATCGTGTATAGGTATATAGGCTCCACACAAGTTACTGAAACTAAATTGACGATTTTTAGATTTTTTTTTCTGTATGTATGTATGTTCCTCCATCACTCTTAAACGAATTAACTGTTTTTCATGAAACTTGGTAGATAAACGTTTAAAAGTACGGGACACGTGATAGGCTACTTTTTATCTTTTTTAACGCGGATGAAGTCGCGGGCGCTAGCTAGTTGTATGCCACGACGATCTCGCAAACGGCTCTAAAGATTTTGACGAAAATATAGGGTTAAGAGGTTTTTAGGTCTAGAAATCGATCTGTCATTGTTTTACGTAATAATATAAATAAATCTTCACACATTTCACACAGCACCATCTAGTTCCACACTAAGCAACTAATGCTTGTATTGTGAATACCAGACAGTTGATATACTACATAGATTGCTTTTTTGTAAATACATACATATTATAAATACAAACATCCATGACTCAGGTACAAAAGTAAATGTTAACACATAAGCATCTGCCCCTAGAGGGATGCGGACCCGCGACCGTGCAATCACGGATAATGATAAGTAAATGCTTATCATTAACAACTAGAGATTATTGTATAAAAAAATATTACAATTCCTAACTAATATTATAAATGCGAAAGTCAGTTTGTTTGTTACACTTTCACGCCTTAACTACTCAAACGATTATTATGTAAGTTTACATACACGTTATCAGGAACATAGAAAAGGATATAAAGTACTGTTCATTCAGAAAAAAGTACTCACTGCTCTGAGGGATCACCTAAAATAAAAATGTCCAACTACTCCTAAACTACTGGACCGATTTAAGAAATTCTTTCACTGTTGGAAAGCTATATTTATCAGCGAGTAACATAGACTATATTTATAAAGTTACGAGGACGAAGTCGCGTGCAACAGCTTGTTTTAAAATATCGATAGCCTCATTTTATATTCTAAATTTATAATTATAATTCATGAAAGTGTGCTTTCACAGCTAATTAACTGAAGTATATATGTTATTGTTAATAAATAAATAAATAAATTTCTAGGCATTTTTGAGAAATTCTTTCACTGTTGGTAAGCATTCTTATCATCAGCAATAATGCTTCATATAATTCTGTGATAACCGCTATCGCTTATGAATTGAGCCGTACCGTCATCTCGGCGACCAGAAGTCACAGTTGGCGTCCAGCCAACGCGGAGTTGACCGTACCTCGAAATTATATTCACCATTTACCATTGCTTCGAGTTCATTGATTACTCATAGGTATTTCTGACACTTGCACTATCAAGGTGAATAGCGGATTACTTTTAGAATTTTACAACTTATTCATTACTAGCTGTTGCACTCGAGTTCGTACGCGTAACTTTATAAAATACTAGCTGGCGCCTGCGACTTGGTCCGCGTTGAAAAATAAAAAAAAGTAGTCTATCCTGTGTACAAAAATTAAAGCGACTTCAAACCGTCTCATGGTCTTTTCTCATGGACGCCATTGTCAGAACTGGACCAAATTGAAATGGGACCATACGGGAAGGACCAATTTTCAATTAAAAAAAGAATCATCAAAATCGTTTCACCCAGTCGAAAGTTCTGAGGTAACAAACATTATTATAAAAATACAGTCGAATTGAGATGAGAACCTCCTCCTTTTTTGGAAGTCGGTTGAAAATTAATATGTATTTTCGTGATATAGGATGGATATTGGAGCTTAGTTAACTAGGAGTGAGTGAGATAAAGCTTAGAAGCTTTCTCGTTGATTACGTGTTCGTTTAAAATAAGAATAATGTTTCTAGTTGACCCAAATTCATGAATGTCAATGCTTACGTTTCTCTGACTCTATTATATATTAAACTTTAATATTAATTTCGTTCTCAAAAAAATTTATCTGTCAGCTCCGGTACACGACTGAAGCCAATACTACATTTGAATTTTATCTATTTGATAAGTAAAGAAAGTCCAATTTAAAAAATAAATAAATATATAAATACATCAATCAATATTAATTAATTAATAATAATTAATTAATTATTAATTAATAATAATTAATTAATAATAAATAATTATTAATTAATATTTATTAATTAATTAATAATTAATAATAAATCTGTAAGTATAGGTATTGTATGTTTGTATGATCCTCCATAACTCATAAACGAATTAATTGATTTTCATGAAACTTGGTAGATAAACATTTAGACGTACAGTACACACGATAGGCTACTTTTTCGTTTTCAACGCGGACGAAGTCGCAGGCGCCAGCTAGTTATAAATAATAGTGAAGACTGAGAGAAACTGTAGGTACTATTATTTTCTCGATAGAAAATTTATAGAAATTTTAATATAAAATTAAAAAAATATAATAATACGAGGGTTCTATAGAGCACTATAGTTTTAATATGATTTTATTTTAACACAGTGATTTTTTAAAAGCAAAATAATTTCTGTTTTTCAATAGATTAATCTTTTTTATTCCAGGCTGACACGAAGATAGACATGCATAATAATTTCCAAAAATTACAATTATCACAAAATTCTCTAACAAATTAAATTAAATGAAATCAAAATCTTCCACTGAAACTAAGTTAAATATTATTTAATTTTCTTTTTGAAAAAAATTAAACTTTTCATCTCCTATCATAACACAAATTCCTAAAACAAACATTCAAAATCTGAAATAAAATGAAAATAAAATCGTTTTTTGTTTCCAAAAAAATTTTAGAAACAAAAAATTTTTTTAGCACATATTTTGACCGTCAGCTCTCCGACTACAAGACTAATATACAGTTTCGTGGAAGCATTTTCGCTTGAGCGCGATGATCGCGTATTTATAAAGCGTGTTTGGCTTGACCCAAATGTTGGCCAATATTTGGCGAATTATTTACGAATTGAACTGAAGCACAGAGAGATGTCAAAGTGACAGATATCGGCTCATCGCAATTACCTTTGTGCGAGTCAATATTATCACCAATGAAAACACTCAATTCCATGTTCGTATCAAAATGACGTCATTATCTCAGTTTCACGGTGCCGTGAATTTTCAACTGTATGTATCCTTACTAAGTAATATAATTACGCTAATATTATAAATGCGAATGTGAGTTTGTTTGAAATAAAATGTCAAGACAAACCTATAATAATATTTAAAAGGTTTAACACACATTGCTATCATCTTGTGTAGAAATGAGTGTTAGATAATAAATCCTTACTAATAATCTATACTTCTATACTAATATTATAAAGAGGAAAGATTTGATTGTTTGTTTGTTTGTATTGAATAGGCTCCGAAACTACTGGACCGATTTGAAAAATTATTTTATCATTAGAAACCGTGATGAACATAGGCTACTTTTTACCGCGGGAAAATGCTTCATTCCTACGGGAAAACGGGTAATAGGACAACCAGTAGTAAAAATTTTATCCTTCCGTACTTATCCTTTTCATATATAACTTCTAAACGGCTGAACCGATTGGCTGAACCATTTCGATGATTTCCTGGATTATTTAAAAATACAATTGGACCCGGTAGGTGGCGCTGCTGTCAGTATGTCAACTCCTAAACGGCTTGACCGATTGGGTTGAAATTTTGAAGTCGCGTGCAACAGCTACTATTATAATAATGTGAATGTGAATTTGTTTGTTTGTTTGAAATAAAATGTCAAGACAAACCTATAATAATATAAAAGTTTAATTAATACACATTGTTTTATAGGAATCTATATATTTTTTATATTTTATCTATACATTTTATATGAATCTGTGCCATTGCCAGTGTATTTTTGAAGCCATCAAATTAGTTTATTCCCTAAATACATTCATAAGAAATGACTTGTGTTGCGATCGCATCACGTCCAGAAATATCGCAGTTCATTCAATGAAATCTGAAATAACGTCTATTAGTAGTCCCTTAGCGATACGTGAGGCGTGATGTCATATTTACAGATAATTTTCGTTACAGTTATTATGGGGTGTGGTCACATTTAAAGCGGGAAGCGCAAAAATAATAGGGATTTTGACTTTATCTATACTAATATTATAAAGAGGAAAGATTTGTTTGTTTGTATAGAATAGGCTCCGAAACTACAGGACCGATTTGAAAAATTCTTTTACCATTAGAAGCCGACATTATTTGTGATGAACATAGGATACTTTTTACCGCGGGAAAATGCTTCATTCCTACGGGAAATCTAAAATAAAAGTAAATACTAGCGGCTTGGCCCGGGAGATAGCGCCATCTATCCAAAATACGATAGATGGCGTTTTATACTTTTCTACGCGGACGAAGTCGCGAGCACCAGCTAGTTTAATATAATTTAACTGCGAGATTGTAGTTTTTTGTCTGGAAAAACAAAAAAAAATTTTATTGTAAGGAATTTAGTTTTTTATTTAATAATCAAAATGTAATTAATAAACTTTCAAGTCACGTGATCAATCACACCAAACAAAGTGCATGACGTCACTTGTTCTTAAACAACACTGCTGTCAAAGAGTTTCTATTGCCTTGATAGCTTACAATACAAGTGACGTGTGACGTCACAACGGAAATTTTCGATTAAATATTTTTAACATACAAAAATACAATATTGTTGTATGTTTGTGATGACTAAACTCAAAAACTACTAGACCTATTTTGAAAATTCTTTCCCTTTTTTTTAAATAAAAATAAATTTTAAATTTTAACATAAAACCACACTATCAGCGAGTAACAGTCGCGTGCAACACCTAGTATTATATATTTTGAGATGTCAACATCCCTATTGTGGAATAGTTATATTAGAATTTATTTCCTATCAAGAAGGTGAACATGTGTGCCATAATAAATAATGATCTGATTCAAAAAATAAAGTACGCAAATAATTTGTTTGTATTTTGAACATAAATCATTGGAGAAGTATTACTCATAATAAATGCATAGTGGATCGGGTTATATACAGTCGGATGTTTAAGTACAAATGTAGGTCAAGCAGTCCGAAAGCGAGCATTCACTAAAACCATGAGCGGTGGTGTCGTTTACAGCGGATAACATTAATCACTACATCCATACTAGTATTATAAATGCGAAAGTAACTCTGTCTGTCTTTCTCGCTTTCACGCAAAAACTACTGAACCGATCACCATGAAATTTTGCATACACGTTGTCTGGGACACCTGAAAGGACATAGGGTACCTTTCATCCAGAAAAAAAGGACTAAGTATTCCCGAGGGATCATATAAAAACATAAATAATTGGGCACTACTGTCGCATGGCGGCGCCATCGTCGTCACAGCGATATAAGATGACATGAGATGACATTACACAAAATGTTCCTAGCTGTGAAATATTATTGATGTATTTTGTCTAAAATTGTCACTTGGTTGTCAAATATTTATAGGTGCGTTCAGAATTTTGTTGTAGTATGAGGTCCGTTCTCTAAGACCGATTTTTAAGATTTTTTTTCGGTAGGTAAGTGATAGTTGCAAAATAACGTTTGCCCGGGTCAAGCTAGCATAATATATTTTCTTTTTCAACGCGAACGAAGTCGCGGGCACCCACTAGTACTTAGTATAAAACAAAGTCACTTCCCGTCTGTCTGTCCCTATGTATGCTTAGATCTTTAAAACTACGCAACGGATTTTGATGTGTTTTTTTTAATAGATAGAGTGATTCAAGGGGAAGGTTTTAGTATATGTATATTTTCAACGCGGGCGAAGTCGCGGGCAGCAGCTATTTACTAAAAATAAAGATACAACCCGTGAAAATTTTATAACAGTAAAGATGTCAGGCGTTATATTGCTTTACACATTTAGTCAGGCGCTACACATCCCTTACTTTTAACGCAGGCGATGTCTAGTAACAAAATATATTTATGTATATCCCGAAAATACTTCCTGCGATTTTCAGGGTTCTCAAACTTGTTAATGTATCTCAAACTAAATTCAATAAATATCAAAACGCGCGCTATATCGTCTTTTAAACTATCAATTACCAGCTAGCAATGCGACCACGCCTTGTTTTACTTGAACCAAGATGGTTTATTATACATGTATTTGCTGGAATTCTGCATATTACCTCCATTTGATGCTTCGCCACGTCCCTTATTTACTGTCCGGCCCTCTCACCAGTTTAGGACAAACATACGGACATACACACGTACAAGATATTTACATACACTAGCTAGTTCCCGCGACTTCGCGCGCGATGAAAAATTTAAAAGAATCATTAATTATTATGAGCAATATGACGCCTGACATCTTTGCTATTACACTTTTGCGAGGCGTATTTTTTTGGATGAAATGTATCTTTCTTCTTCTTGTATCTTAAGAAAGGGAAAGGTATCTTTCTCTTTCTTGTATCCCCGACAACGTGTATGCAAAATTTCATAATGATCGGTTGAGTAGTTAAGGCGTGAAAAGGTAACAGACTCACCAAGTTACTTTCACATACTAATATTATAATGCGAAAGTTTGTATGGATGTTTGTTACCCTTTTACGCAAAAACTACTGAATGGATTTCAATGAAACTTTACCATAATATAGCTTATACATTAGAATAAGACATAGGCTATACAAAACATAAAGAATTCGTCATGGGGTAAGTTACTTTCATATCTGAGATATCGTGTTTATAGACTCTATACATGATACTGAAACTAAATTGACCATTTTTACAGCTTTTTTCTATATATGTATGTATTTTCCTCCATAACTCCTAAACGAATTAACTGATTTCCATGAAACTTGGTAGATAAACATATAGACGTACAGGATACGAGATAGGCTACTTTTCAACGCAGACGAAGTCGCGGGCGCCAGCTAGTTTCATATATAAAACTAACATTTAGATACAATTGACGAAACCATTTCTCATTTGGAAACAAAATTCACATTAATCAAAAATGGTTTAATGTTTAAAAATATTCATAAAGTGAGATCAGTATTCGCTACTTTTTGATAAATGATACCGCTATACAATATTCTTTATATTTGATCTACTGTATTTTAAATCAATTTATATTCCATCGCTCATTATAATGGAAGGTTCAGTTTGCGAAAGGTTTTTTTAATAGGTCGCCTTTTCACCGTATCTAGACTAGGCGAGGAGCTAGAAAAAATAAAAGGTACTAGTTATAGCAAAGTAAAACAAAAACCACAAGTCTTAACAGGTACGCTTCCATCGTAGAGTCCTAGATTTTATTTTAATGTGAAATTATTTTGAAGCTAGCCGTTGCACGCGACTTCGTCCGTGTTGAAAAAGAAAAACATTGTAGTCTACATGCATGCATACATACATACATACATACATACATACATACATACATACATACATACATACATAAATACATACATACATACATACATACATACATACATACATACATACATACATACATACATACATACATACATACATAAATACATACATACATACATACATACATACATACATACATACATACATACATACATACATACATACATACATACATACATACATACATGCATGCATGCATGCATACATACATACATACATACATACATACATACATACATACATACATACATACACATATATACATACACACATACACACATACATACATACACACATACATACACATATACACATACACACATACACACATACACACATACATACATACATACATACACACATACATACATACACACATACATACACACATATACATGCATGCATACATAAAGAAAAAAATTGTAAAAATGGTCAATCCTTACAGATTTATTATTAGTATTGAAGATACAGTCTATGTTACTTACTCGCTGATAATGTAAGCTTTCTGTAGGTGAAAGAATTTATGAAAAAACAGCCATATAGTTTTATGAAAATTTTGGTAGTGACCTATGTATTATAATCTTAATACCAATGCGGCAGGCACTATGTGGCCTTATTTAAGTACAATACAATACCAAATATTACCTAATATGTAGAAGATAATGTGGCCTTGTTGGGATTCTAGATAAGGCTTCCCACTGACGACATATTATCTATTTAATATTTCCTCTCCGCTCCCGAACTATCTCTCACAGTTAAATGATTATTGTTTAATTCTTCTATTGGGCAAATCGCTGCTTAAAATCTAAAGTGGCACAAATCAAAATTACACTTTTTACAGGAGAGCTAATCGAAACAAAATTAAATTATTTTCGGACTATATTTTTTTTTTATTAGAAAAAAAAAATTATATGTGCATAATTATTATACATAGTTAGAAGCGTATTTTTAAGTAGGATTAAATGTTTTAAGTACTTTTATAATAAATTGTATACAAGTTACAAGTATAGAGGAGATATAAGCATATAAGTTACTTTTGAATATAGAAAAAAATATCAAAATGTACTAAATATTGAATAAAACAACCATAAGTCTTTTTGCAACATACAATATGAAGGATTTTTTGTTTTATGGCTCTTTAGTTTTTAAGCAGCTAAATGTTAATAGAAGCTATTAGACATGGCTTTCCCCTACATCTGTACTTACTTACTTTACTAATATTATAAAGGGGAAAGATTTGTTTGTTTGTTTGTATTGTATGAGCTCTGAAACTAAGTATCTACTGGATAAATTTGAAAAATTATTTCACTGTTGAGAAGCTAAATTATAAGCGAGTAACAATAGCCTATATTTTATAAAAAGCTAGTTAAATGTAAAAAAACTGTTTCACGAAACTTCGTCCGCGTAACTTTATAAAATCTAGCTGGCGCCCGCGACTTCGTCCGCGTAGGTATAGGCCTAGCCTAGCATAGCATAGGCTGCTCCTTTCTTTTTAAGTTTAGACGTACGTACATCTAAATGTTTATCTACCAAGTTTCATGAAAATCAGTTAATTCATTTAAGAGTTATGAAGGAATGTATATACATATATACATACAATACCTACACTTACAGATTTATTATTAGTATTTATATATTGATATTGATAGGTTTAGGTAGCCTATGTTACTTGCTGATAATGTAGCTTTCTATAGGTAAAAGAAATTTTTCAAATTGGTCCACTATTTCTTGAGTTTTTTTCTATACACACATACAAAAACACAAGTCTTTCATCTTTACTATATTTAGTAAGTTTAGAAAAGTGCTTCGAAACTTGTTTAAAATAAAAGCACGTATAAGCTTGAAAATCTTCAATAAAAACCTATTTAGAGTAACCAATAAAATGTTTCTTAATATTTGTTTTTACTTGTCTCGTTAAATAAGCATGTTTTTGTTATAGTAATGTTTTGCAAACTTTCGGTCCGTTTAGAGCTTATATAAGTAAAAAAAAATCTCATTTCGGTCTAATCCTATTTGTCTATGTCTATGAATGTCCATAAATTTTCCTTTCAAAGTAAAACAACGCGAAATGTTTTATTTTGAGTAAGTAGGACTTTTCATTTGTATAAAAAAATCTTAATGGAATTTATTTTTTATATAGAAATATAGAAAGCGTTATATTTTTTTCTGCGCTACGTACCTTTCACTTTGAAAAAATTCAAATTCAAAATATAAATAAAAAATTAAATACCTCACAAAATTATACAATGATTGAATAAATGTCCTAAGAAAAAAAGGCACGGACAAAGTCGCAGGCAAAAGCAACTACATATTATATCATAGCTGCACGATAGATAGACTGGATTTCAGTATCACTACATATAGCTGCTTAAAAACTAAAGAGCCCTAAAACAAAAAGATCCAAAAAAAAAAATTATTGCAAAAATACAATTACAATCCTTCATATTGTATGTTGCAAAAATACTTATGGTTGTTTTATTCCATATTTAGTACTAGCTGGTGCCCGCGACTTCGTACGCGATGATAAATTAAAAATATGAAAGCAATTACATTGCTTGACAACTTGTTGCTATGACACATTGGTCAGGCGTTAGTTACAATTTTATATTTTAGATAATCCCTCGGGAACATTACTTTTTTCCTGAATGAAAGGTATGCTACGTCCTTTCTGGTGTCCCAGACAACGTGTATGCAAAATTTCACGGTGATCGGTTCAGTAGTTTTGGCGTGAAAGCGAGACAGACAGACAGAGTTACTTTCGCATTTATAATATTAGTAAGGAAGTAAGGATATTTTGATCATTTTTTTTTTATATTCAAATGCAACTTATATGCTTATATAAATCTCTTCTAGTATTCAGTTTTTTTATAAAAAGTACTTTTTATGCTACTTAAAAATACGCTTCTAACTATGTATAATGTGCACATATTTGATATATATCTAATAAGAAAAAAAATAGACAAAAAGTTCAACTCTAAAGTTGACCCTGCCGGGATCGAACCCGGGGCCCCTGAGACGTTAGGCAAGCAATCTTACCACTCATCCAAAGGGGTCGTGTACAATATTCGTCGTGTATGTCAATACGCTTATAATTATATCAATAAGCGCATAATATAAGTCATTATGCGTATAAGTCAATATGCGTATAAATCAATAAGCGCATAATATAAGTCAATATGCGTATAAGTCAATATGTGTATAAGTCAGTATGCGTATACGTCAATATGCGTATAAGTCAATACGCATATAAGTCAATATGCGTATAAGTCAATATGCGTATAAGTCAATATGCGTATGGGTCAATATGCGTGTAAGTCAATAAGCGTGAAAGAAATAAGTCATTATGCGAGTAACCCTCTATAGGGTTATAAAACAAAATCCAAACCCCCCCAAGCGAATCCGGGCGGTAAACTAGTTGTTTACAATACAATAGGTTATTGTTAGCCAATTCTCACATCCCACGGTGTTGCAAAAATAAATGACTTTTGACTTCAAGTGACGTAGGTAATACCTATGCGTGTGATACTGCACATCATTATCTAGATACATCATAGGTGATATTGTTACTTGTTGAGTTTCTAAATAGTAATTACTCTATTTTATGTAAGTACTAGGCTGCTGCCCGCGACTTCGCCCGCGTAACTTTGTAAATTATATATACTAAAACCTTCAACGAGAACCACTCTATCCATTGGTGAAAACTACTTGCAAATCGGTGCAGTAATTTTTGAGTTTATCGCGAACAGACATTCAGACAGACGCGACGAAGGACTTTGTTTTATAATAATTATGTAGTGATGTAATTATTTAGAATGAAATGTACTGCAAAATATTATCGGAACACAATTTCATTGTATGACCCATTTCGCGAATGAATTCGTTTCAGACGCGGCGTCTAAATAATATTGCTCCAAAATAGATCTGTTTCTCAAATTAGATCTACAGACAGTTTAAAAAATTCATTTCGCCTAAAAGCTTTGGTGAAATTTTTCATTTAAAACTGTGCATTCATTTAAAATGTACCCTACAGTTAACATTTGGTACTCTTAACTGGAAAAGGAATTCTGTAAGTTGGAAGGCGTAGATTTTCAGATAAGTTTGAACTGAAATAAATCTAGATTTTTTTAAAAATGTATTACCAATATTATAAAGCTGAAAAGTTTTTTTATATTCATTTTTTAATTTTAAATTTTTTTTTTATTAACACTCCTGTAAAAAGTGTAATTTCGTTTTGTGACGCTTTAGTTCTTAAGCAGCGAAATGTCGACTTTGAGGTGACGCACCTTTTCTTACCCCTACTGTACATTACAAACACCATTTTAGCTATGTTCGTCATTAAAAAAATGTCCTGTTTATTTGTGAATATTATCGCATACACATACATAATAATATATTTACCTAACCTTCGCTGTGGCGATATAAAAATATCCCGGCGTTTCTGACGGAAGACAAAATAATCAAACACGAGCGTCAGTCAGTTAAAAGTAGATGCGTAACCAAATAAATAGGTTCGTTGCTCCTATAATACAATATATATCAGTACTAGCTGGCGCCCGCGACTTCGTCCGTGTTGTAAAAGAAAATAGTAGCCTATTCTGTGTCCTGTACGTTTAAATGTTTATCTACCAAGTTACATGAAAATCAGTTAAGTAATTAGTTTAAGAGTTATGGAGGAATTATATTATACTAGCTGCTGCACGCGACTTCGCTCGCGTAACTTTATAAAATATAGCCTGAAGCCTTCCTCTATAAATGGACTATCTAATACAACAATAATTTTTTAATTTGAACCTGTAATTCCTGAGATTAGAGCGTACAAACAAACAAACAAAAAGACTCTTCAGTCCTATATAATTATAGTATAGGCTTATTTATTTATATTACATGCAAGATTCCCACAGCTGTGTGCCGCAATTTTTTTTCTATGAGACTTAGAAATTTATTTATTTAAGCAGATATAATATAACAACTGCAGTAACTAATATAAGTAAACTTAACCAGATTATTTTACTGTCCTACAAAAAAAACTGATTTCAAACAGGACACTAATAAGATACTTAATGAAAAAATTAACAAACGCTCTAACTATAGTCGCCATTACGATTGTCGAAGGTTCCCCTCGATTTCTCTGGGATGCCACCATCAGATCCTGGTTTCCTTATCACGGTACCACCCTTGGGATATCTTCTTTGTAACAAAAAATGAATCACCAAAATTGGTTCATAAACGACGAAGTTATCCGCGAACACACATAAAAAAATACATATATACGGTCGAATTGAGCTCCTTTTTTTGGAAGTCGGTTAAAAAAATAAAAAGGTTAGCTATAACCTTACAGCATTTAATATTTAACAAATATATGAAGAATACGATAACTACCACAGTCTTTAACATTTTTCTCTGAGATTCGATGTCGTATTTCAGTCAAAATAAATATTATCAACTAGCTGGCGCCCGCGACTTCGTCCGCGTTGAAAAAGAAATAGTAGTCTATCTTGTGTCCCGTACGTCTAAATGTTTATCTACTAAGTTTCATGAAAATCAGGCAATTCGTTTAAGAGTTATGGAGGAACATACATTACATACAATACCTACACTTACTTACATACATACATACATAAATAAAATTTTAGCTCGATGCTACAAAATTCAAACTGGAATTCAGGTTACAAGAAGTTAAATTTAAACGGATATATAGAATGAATATTCATTCTATATATTTTTTTATTTCTTTTTAATTATCTAGTTATATTATGTATTTATATAAATAAAAATCAAATGGAGCATGAACTGATTTAGCAGATTTTTTTATTAAGTGCTTAATTTTCAGGGCAAGGTTTGTATGAGTGAAATTTTTTTGGAAAATCTACGCGAAATGTCGAAAATTCGAATGGTATTTTTATATGACTAGTTAATTTTTTTAACACACCTTTCTTAGAGATTGTTTACGTTATAAAATAAACCTAGATATGTTCCCAATTTCAGCTTTCTAGACTTAGTTGTTCTGGCTGTGTTTTCACAATAAGCCATGACAACGTTTTTATACATATTTTTATATTTAGATAATCATTATCTAAAAAAAACCTTTTGACGTACTCTCAATATTATTGAAATTTGTGATTCGTTTTCTTCAATTTACTAATTTTATAATTTCCTACTTATCCTCCATACTAATAATAAATCTGTAGTGTATGTATGTATGTTCCTCCATAACTCTTAAACGAAATAACTGATTTTCATGTAACTTGGTAGATAAACATTTAGACGTACAGGACATAGGATACACTATTTTTTTTTCAACGCGGACGAAGTCGCTTGCACCAGCTAGTATTTAGTTAAAAAAACACTTAAATAATTATCTAAAAAAAACCTTTTGACGTACTCTCAATGTTGTTGAAATTTGCGGTTCGTTTTCTTCAATTTATTTTTCAACAACACAGCTACTGCATTTACAATCAACATTACATGATCACAAAATCCACCATAGATCACCACTGAACTGAAAGGTGCTAACATAAAAATTAACAATACATGCTTTCGTTCGTTTCGGATCGGTCCGAACGCGCCGAATCGCGGACGTCTGTTCCCGACGGCGTCTCTCCCGATACTAAAAGCGTTTCCCACTTTCCCAGGGCCGGCTGTCAGTGTGTGGGTTTCGTGTGTACACGCGGGGGTTGGTTCGCGCATGTGTGAGTGCTTCTCGGGTCACCACTCGGCATTTGGTAAGACAAGCGTTGAGTGAAGAACTGCGCCCTATATTTTTTAACACGTTTCGGTTAAGTATCAAAAATCAAAATATCATCAATCAATCATACTAATAATAAATCTGTAAGTGTAGGTATTGTAGGTGTTGTATGTTCGTCCATAACACTTAAACGAATTGGCTGATTTTCATGAAACTTGGCAGATAAACATTTAGACGTACGGGACACAGGATATACTACTTTTCCTTTTTCAACGCGGACGAAGTCGTGGACGCCAGCTAGTTTCTTAATAAGTGCGTCTCACCATCGGCTCTCGGAAGACCAGCGCAGGTTTATACAACCTGCATTATGCTGAGATGGAGCCGGTTTTGTGTTTTGTCTTTCTTAGTTTTATATGTAATTAAAAATATGTCCTTTTCCTTTAATCCTCTTACGTAGCTTTTTATAGAAAAACCTGCATGTTTGAGATGAACCTAGTAACTAAAATCTATACTCTAGCCCTTATTTCCTCTTCACATAAAGGAAGACGTTTTAAAAGACGCAATATCGTAACTTGTATGTTGCAAAAAGACTTAGACAATATTTAGCATATTTTGATATATTTTTTTTAATTTCAAAAGTGACATAAGCTTATTTATATCTCTTCTAGTATTCAGTTTATTATAAAAGTACTTTGAACATTTTATGCCACTTAAAAATACGCTTCTAACTATGTATGCATTTCTAACTGCATGTAAGTATTTGATATAATACATGTATTTAATAAGTAAGAAGTAGACAAAAATAATCTTCTGTAAAAAGTGTAATTTTGATTTGGGGCCCTTTAGTTTTTAAGCAGCGATATTTTATGTAAGTGTAGGGTGTGGTAGGAGATGTACTGTCGGCCACACAAATTGATATGTCAATCAATGCGCCGCAGAGTGAAGCGGTGCTTAGTACAGTCGCCTACGGATGTAGGGTAAACATGTCTATTTGGGATTATACATTAAAAAAATTGTGTAATGTCTCAGTTTTTATTTTCCTACTAGCTAGTATTAGAACCGGCAATTTCATTCGCGTTTTTTTGAAAATCCTACAAGAAACCTATCATTTATAAAGGATAAAAATGTCCTATACCTATTCAGGTATTGGACACTTTTTATCCAAAATCGGTTTTAAGCCGTTTTTGAGGTTAGCGTGCATAAGAGCAAACAGACAAAAATTCTAAAAACTTATTTTTAAACTTGGTAACATAATTATGTACAACGGATTTTAATGCGGTTTTAACTAATGGAAAGAGATAGTGAAAGGCTTTTATATTTACAATTATTCCGTCCGAAGCCGGGATCCGATAGCTAGTTTTATAATATAAACAAAATAATCTTATCCATGGGTAACACCAACGCGAAGGAACTTAGAACAAAAAATGTTCCAGTTCACCGCACGCGACATCCATCTGTTATACTTACATACGTACACACATAGTTACATACGCCAAAATAACCCGAACAAAATGTTCCGTAAAATCAGCAGCATATAAAAGTACGGTCATAAGAATTCTTACTCTGTGTCTGAGGTCAGTTGGTAACGGTTATCCATGGCACCTGTTGTGACGTCATGCGTGTCAGGTGTGTGTGCGAGCAGGACAAATAGCTTTCTCTATTTCATCTCTATTAAAAGCAGGTGTTTTATAAAACCATAATGTGTTTGTCCTAGTGTCTAAATGCTATAGTTTTTTGATTAAGTACTTACTTAGTTAAGTGTGTATATTTATGTATGAGCATTGTTGGTGGATTTTTTGTGAGAATAAATAAATTGGAGGCAATTTAGAATTAAATCTGATAACTAACTCTACCATGGAGATAGATATACAGTTTTATGTTGTAGCTAGTTTGATAACATAGCTATGTATCAAAAAAATATTTACACCACTCAATAGCTAAAGTTTTTTTGTATATATTTGGTTGTAATATACTTTGGAAAATATTTTTAGAGGTTTGAATTTTAAATACTGGTGTAAAATTTTAGAATGTACTAGCTGTTGCACGCGACTTCGCCCGCATAACTTTATAAAATATAATACATTCGTGTCTGTGAAACCATGGAAATACACATACAAAATTTCAACCCAATCGGTCAAGCCGTTTAGTAGTTGACATACCGACAGCAGCGCCACCTACCGGGTCCAATTGTATTTTTAAATTATCCAGGAATCGAAATATCCATGTAACATTTCAATCCAATCGGTTCAGCGGTTTAGAAGTTATGTGAAAAAGAAGTTAAGTACGGAAGGATAATTCTTACTACCCGTTGTCCTTACACCCGTTTTCCCGTAGGAATGAAGCATTTTCCCGCGGTAAAAAATAGCCTATGTTCATCACAGATAATATCGGCTTCTAATGGTAATAGAATTTTTCAAATCGGTCCAGTAGTTTCGGAGCCTATTCTATACAAACAAACAATCAAATCTTTCCTCTTTATAATAGATAAGGCCTCAGGCATTAGTATAGATTTACCACATATTGGACTTTGTAGATAAATATGCCACGACAGACAATTAGCACTCGTGCGAACATCTAGCATGCCAGTAGCACTTGTACTACTATTAATTATTCTGTGGTTGTACCATAACAATTTAATGATTGAACATTTATTATTGCTATTACACATAGCAACAAAACGGTCGAGTTCCTTGTGTTTAATTTAGTGTGAGATCCCGAGGGACCATGAATATTCTATGAAATGCAATGTACAGTTTAATCTGCTACCAACTCATATCTCGTTGTTTAACTAAATTACCTGACGTTAAAATTTAGTTAAGTAAGTAATGTTTTTGTTTAGAAAATTGTTTGGAAGATCCAATATTTTAAAAATTAAAATTATGACTCTTAGAAGTGGAGTTTAAGAAGTGAAAAATTTTAAATGTGTGTGTCAAATTGTTCATAGATATTCTAAAATATCAAAAAAAAAATAATGTAACGTAACTAAAACGCATAACATAACGCAATCGTGTGACAATTCTGATTTTACAACTCCCATAATTTTTCATATCGCAGGCTTTAGACCGAATATGTACATTTTTTACCAAAATGATCGCAACCTAATATCCTATGAATTAAGGTGCAATATTGCGTAAAAAATTTTTGTAGCTCTTCGGAGATAACTGAACAGAATTAAAATTGGAAGGTTTTTCTTAAATATTGTGTAAAATATGAAAAAAGAAATTAAAAAAAAAGGCTAATTAATAAGCCTAAAAGCAAAAGTAGTCGTCACGGAATTTTTTTATTTCTGTGAACAATAAGTTATTTTTAGCAGTATTTTACTAATTTTTTTTTTCTCAGATAATTGATTTTTTTTTATAAATGTGCCCTATTCAACCTTTTTTCCATATACCTAGTCTATTATGCACTGTATTTTTATCTAACTTATGATTTCACTCTAAGAAGTCAAACTAGGCGACGAAAAAAACGGTTTTCTGCCAAGTCCTCGCCTTTTTTAATATTATATTATGCAAATCGATTCTTAAGGTATTACAAGTCAAATTTCCTCCATACAAACGTAGAATGATTTTATTAGACCGTTGTTTTATATTTAATTTACAAAAGTAAGCATGATACCGATTTATCTTGTTGTTAACTATGTTCCTTTTCATACAAACTTAAAAAACGTATTAATTTAAAAGATATGATCCACGAAAAATCCATATTTTAACACAATTTTTAATGCAACTTTGAGGGCGAATAGTTCCCTCTAATGTACAAAAACTCCAAAATACTTTGCATACAAACATTGATTAGTTATTCAAGAGTTCAAATAACTTTATTCGAAATAGATATATGCAGTAGTTTTGTCAAAAAGAGTATACGCCCAAGGGTCTGTTTATGATTTTATTTTTGGTATGAATGATTGTGCATCTCAGTCGAGTGCTCTTCCCGCGCTTTGTGCCGTGTGAGACTGGACGCATTTTAGCCATGAGACCGATGAGTTCGGGCCGCCGACTTGTTTCACCTTAAGGAGTAAACTCCAATAATAGAAATTCTTATTCCTGAAACTGTCAAATACATAAATTTCAAGTACTTATTCACAACTGAAGAGTGGTTTCAGCAATTTTTTAAAAGTGTATCGATGCTCTGTATCGAATGCTATTTGTTTGTGAAACCACAATTTTATACTTTCTTTAAATGCGCGGTCACGATTCGCGAATCGAACGATATTACTTATTCTGTTGTTGTGACGCCTTTCGATTCAATCTTGTATATCTCTATATTCTTGCTTGTTATTATATTATCTACTCGAAAATTTTAATTCATCAATAGGTAGGTACCTAAAATAAAAACCTTTTTATATAATATGTATTATATGTGAAAAAGATACTCGTAAGTACGGAAGGATAATTCTTACTACCCGTTGTCGTATTACCCATTTTCCCGTAGGATTGAAGCATTTTCCCGCGGTAAAAAGTAGCCTATGTTCATCACGGATAATGTCGGCTTCTAATGGTAAAATAATTTTTCAAATCGGTCCAGTAGTTTCGGAGCCTACTCTATACAAACAAACAAACAATCAAATCTTTCCTCTTTATAATATTAGTATATAGACTAGTATAGATAATATGACACTCCTCTTCTGCGTAGAGGCTTAAAAATACAAAGTAAAGATCCATTTCTTACAGTTCTGTGGCGCGACCCATATTTCTGTAGTAATCCACTCTTCTGTTGTTGTATATAATCCATGGTAATATAGGTCTTATTGTTTTTTTTTTTTAAGATAATTTGTATGTGACTATTATTGCCTAAATAAATAAAATAAAAAATAAAAAATGTAGCTATCTATAGGCAAAAGAATTTTCAAAATCGGTCCAATAGTTTATGCGCATATTCATTACAAACAAAAATATAAATATTTCCTCTTTATAATATACGAGCTGGTGCCCGCGACTTCGTCCGCGACTTCATCTATAAATGGACTATCTAACACAAAAATAAATTTTAATTTGAACCAGCAGCTCCTGAGTAAGTGTAGATTACCTTTTATATAATAGCATAGAGTAAATAGTTACTTAACCAGTAATAGAGGGGCGAGTTCCGTTTTAAACATGAAACTTCCGGCTCTATTTTCTTTATGGCTCACTTGATGTCGCTAGTAATATCGAATTTGATGTTAAATGATGTTATTCATATTGACACCATTTTTACTTTCTTTATAGATCACTAGATGTCGCCATATAACATGTGCATGATACGAATTGACTGACTACAGCGACCTTTGAGTTAGACGGATTTTTAATAGCAACTCATAATCGTAATCTACATAGGGGCCATCTACATTTTATCGACTTTTTCGACATTTTTCCTCTATTACTGTCTGTCTATTACTGGTTAAGTAACTATTTACTCTATGATAATAGTAGTAAGTATAGATATAGACTAAAATATTATAGATATTACGCAGACAATAAAGATTTAATCTTATCTTTGTCAATCAATAAACCATTACTATTGTATTAACAATATTATTGACCATGTAAATTATGTGGTTACCTGTGAATCAGAGGCTAAAAGCCGACCCGATGACGTCACCGGCTAAAAATAAAGGCCAGCGCACACAGTCCGACCGGATGCGTAGCTCAGACGAGCGCACTACGTGTGACGCAGCAGACATTTTATAGCCGTATCACGGAATTAGCTTCAGTTAGCATTATCACCACACCACACCACACTTCTTTTATGGGTCAAAGTGTACGCGGTTTTATAATCAGAGCCTTATCTATAAATAAATTTAAATGTGCCATTAAAACTAAACTCCTCTCGAAAGGCTATTACTTACTTATATAACAAAAAATAAAACCGCCGAAAAAACTGAAAAGCATAAAATAATCTTATTATTTTAATAAAGTAATTTTGAGTCGCCGCCGCGCATCACTCTTTACGTAATTTTTGCTTGTTTGGCGCCGACTCAAAATTACTTAGGTAAAATAATAAGATTATTTTATGCTTTTCAGTTTTTTCGGCATTTTTATTTTTTGTTAAAAAGTTTAATTTTATATTTTTTTGTGGCTATAATCTAATATTTACTACATGCTTAATTTTTAATTTTAGCACCCCTATTTTCCCACCCTTAGAGGAGGAATTATTTTTCCAAATTTATACGAGACCAACTTCGAGGTATACCCTATCCATTAAATAAAGAATTATCAAAATCGGACTACTCTGTAAAAAGTTATACGTGGTTATACACTACAATCGGTGAGTGAACAATCAATCATCCCCTGTTTTCCTACCCTTAGGGTTGGAATTTGTTTTCCAAATTTAAATAGGACCCCCTTGGGGGTGCACCCTTTCAAATAAAGAAAGAATTATCATAATCGGACCACTCTGTCAAAAGTTATGCGTGATCAAACATAAAAAAATATATACGCGTCGAATTGCCTTCTCCGTTTTTGTTTTTCAACTAAATGCAGTCATGCCCATCACATTGAGTTGGGCATTTCGTTTAACATCTGAGTAATAATAAATAATATGAAATATAGTTCCTTTGTGTCTTCCAAAAGAAAACAAATAATGTCTAGCTCATTATAAAAACAATTCGAAGCGTGTTACGAACATGAAAAAAGTCAGAAGTCAAACAATAAATTTAACGACTCATTTCATTTCATTAAGCACAGAGTTGTTTAAAAAAAATTATTAGTCCTCTTTTTTAACATCATAGTGCTTGTCGTCAATACTAATAATAAATATGCAAGTGTAGGTATTGTATGTATGTATGTACGGCCATAAATCTTAAACGAATTAAGTGATTTTCATTAAACTCGGTAGATAAACATTTAGACGTACAGGACACAGGATAAGGCTATTTTTTTCCTTTTTCAACGCGAACGAAGTCGCGGTCGCCAGCTAGTCCTTACTAATATTATAAAAGCGCAAGTAACTCTGTCTGTCTGTCTCGCTTTCACGCCAAAACTACTGAACCGATCACCATGAAATATTGCATACGCGTTGTCTGAAACACTAGAAAGGACATAGGGTACCTTTCATCCAAGAAAAAAGTAATGTTCCCGAGGGATTATCTAAAATATAAAACTGTAACTAACGCCTGACCAATGTGTCATAGCAACAAGTTGTCAAGCGATGTAATTGCTTTCATATTTTTAATTTATCATCGCGTACAAGTAGATAAATAATTCGGAACATATTTAAATGCACTTGGTTATTTTATTTCGGCGGTGGAACATAAAGTCCACCGCTGCGTCTAAGTATCTGTCTGTTTGTTCGCGATTAACTCAAAAACTACTGCACCAATTTTTATGCTGTTTTCACCAATGGATAGATTGGTTCTCGAGGAAGGTTTTGATATATAATTTACAAAGTAACTCAGGCGAAGTCGCGGACAGCAGCTAGTTTAAGTATAATAAATGTTTTAGACATTTATGAAAAAGGGGCTCATCAGAGCTTAATAAAGAAA
The DNA here is from genome assembly GCA_918317495.1 of Synanthedon vespiformis. NCBI lineage: Eukaryota > Metazoa > Arthropoda > Insecta > Lepidoptera > Sesiidae > Synanthedon > Synanthedon vespiformis. The sequence continues at coordinate 150,002 of OU906971.1, read as the reverse complement.
ACTCCGTATTTTTTTGTGTATAGGTAATTAATTTTGTTTTCAATAGAAATAATGAACACGAAATAATAATATACAGGACAAAAAAATACTTTCCAAGTAGGTAAGTTGAATTACTTAGGAAGACCCAAATAATTCTTTGGTGTTCAACAAAGTTATACAATAGGAAAAATCTTAAGCAGCTTACCAAACTCAGTATTACAACACCTAGCTAAAAGATATATTGTTATATAAAAAAACTTATTAAGGTACAATTTCCATTTATTTCTATGAAAATGGTGAGATATTCCCTTCTTCTTACTTACTGCTTAGGTACTCGTACTAGGAGGTGCCGACGGCTTCTAAATGCGAAAGTAACTCTGTCTGTCTCGCTTTTACGCCAAAACCATTGAACCGAATAAAATGAAATTTGGTACACAGGTAGTCTAGAGCCCGAGAAAGGACATAGGCTACTTTTTAATCCGAAAAAAGGGTTGTAAGGGGTTGAAAGGGGTAGATAAAAGGTTGTATGGAAGTTGTCTGTCTGTCGCTTCCATACAACCTTTTATTTTTCAACGCGGACGAAGTCGCGGGCACCAGCTAGTAAAAAATATATGTAACTCCCGATGACACCTCATCTTTGCCTGAAATGAATGAAAATTAGGTGATATTTGACAATTGTATTCTTCAAAAAATTATAAGCCAATGCTCAGGAATTTAGATCATATTTAACAATTTGGATACATTTCTGTAGGTTTCGTCACAGAAATTGCTTTTTTAATATTATTTATAACTAGCGACCCGCTCCCGGCTTCGCCCGAGATGCATTTTTTTACGTAAGAACATTCCCCGATTATCCCTATATCCATGAATGAAGACAGAATCAAAATCGGTCCAGCCGTTCTCGAGATTTGCGCTTAGCAACACACTTTAGGAATTCATTTTTATGTATATACCTAGATTTTATTTAAAAATACCAAAAAATAATGAACATTAGGTGATATGTGATAGGTATTTGAATGATATTCCATGAAAAGTCAATTTCTCAGTGATTGTCTTAGGAATTTATATAATATTCAACAATTTAGTACATTTCTGTAGGCTGCGTCACAGAAAATTATAATAGTACGTACCTACCTACAAGCAGGTTTTGTCAAAGTAAAGATGCGCGCGCGCAGGACACACCCCTCCGGCGTGCGACATCCAATGATGCGCAAGTAGTCCGTTACTTGGCTGCTTATTGGTCACTTAATTTCATTTGGGCACGGTCACCATTAACTTAAATTGAAAATGACAATGTCAGATTAATTTCGTCGAAAGTATTTTTAAAATTTTAACAAAACAAATTATATTTAGGTACCTATACTATATATAATGTTATAAAGAGAGAACATTTTGTATTTTTGCAATAGATAAACTCAAAAACTACTGATCCGATTTTGAAATTTTTTTTACACATATAATGCTACATTTATCAGCGAGTAACATAGGCTATATTTTATAAGGTTACGCAGGCCAAGTCGCGTGCAATAGCTAGTTTCTAATAAAATCGTAAACGAGCCGTATAATACTTTTTTAATTATATTACCGAGCAATATAAACTTTCAGGATTATTAAAAATAAAATCATTAAGAGAAGACTTAGCCCATTTTACAACCTTAAAAGCCTTTTAAAGCCAGAGGAGAAACTAGTGCATAATGAAATTCCGGAAAATTACATTTTTTAACAAAAAATTAAACCGCCAAAAAAAACTGAGAAGCACAAAAAATAATTATATTCATCCTTAGTAACTAAGTTCTTAAACTAATATGAGTACAGTTAAGTAATTTTAAGTCCACGAGAGTGGTCGTATAATATTATGTCGTCGGCACATCGTAGAATTGGGCATATCATGATATTCCTGGGCAGATCATATTTCTGTTAAAACTGAGAGGGTCGCCTAACTCTGCTCCTCTTCGCTTTGCTTCGCTCCGCTCCTCGTCGCACCTATTTTTAACTTTTGGTGAAAGGTTTTTGAGTTTTTTATTTCATACTTTACGATCTGCCCAATTCTACGATCTGCCCACGACATAAATACACCTTCGTTTTTACGTTTTCGTTTTCGTCGGTTAAAAAAAATTAATTCATTGAGAGGCAGTCAGACATTACTCCGTTTCTATACCACATACTAAGAAATGATTCTGGAAAATCCTTTCCACAGAGTAAATAAAAGAAAATGAATATATCAATGTAAGGAGAGACATTGGCTTCGCGTTTTATTGCGACCATGTATGAAAAGAATAAAGTTTTCCAATTATCTCCAACCAAGAGGAGGAGTTTCGCTGAACATCGACCGACTTCAAAATACACCTTATTTATGAATATCATAAACTCGGAGGTAAAGTTGAGTTTGAGACATTTTTCATTCACTATAATATCCAGCATCGATTTATTGGAATACTTTTAAAAATGAAGATTAAGTTTGCAGTAGGTAGCTACTTTAAGACGAGGAATTGGAAATTTTGGTGGCAAGGGATTTAGATTTTTCTCAGCAATGACAAAACATATGAAAGTGATTTTTGGTAATTCTGTTTCTTCATGTTATTGGCTTCATTTTTACGGTTGGATTTCACATTTGATAAACTTTTATAAGATAGAAAAAAAAATGAAAGAAACCTCTTTTTATCGGTTTATCATTTAACCGAAGACCACCGTAAAATAACAGCACGTGTGCTGTTGTGTTTCTAAAACTAAAATCTAAAGTGAAATATAAAAAACTAACGCCTGGCTAAAGTGTTATGGCAACAAGTGGTCAAGCGGTAATATATTGTTATTTTTTTTATTTTTCAACGCGGACGAAGTCGCGGGCACCAGCTAGTTAAAAACATATTAACAGCACATTATATTGTCTCCTGAAAAGAATGGTACTACTCAGTTTACGAGTGCATAACGCAGTGTGGCCACCATGAATGAATATATGAAATCTAACGGGAAATGGGATATTTTAGCGTTTGATTGTTCGCCATAGATATTTCCATCATCTCTGTTTTACTGTCTAATCTAACTGAAGCATCGAAGTACTACAACTATGGAATATGCGTGACATACCTATGCTAAAGCGGCACATAAAAAGTACGCCTTAAACGGAATCAACGACTAAGTTCTACTATTGATTTTAAACTCTAATGTGTTGACGTAAAGTCACATTTTCTTTAAATGACATATTATGTTTGGTTGGATTTAATTTAAAAGACCAATGACGAGTTCATTCTCTACGCATATGTCACTTTTAAATCTATACCAATATATAAAACTGAAGAAGATGTTTGTTTGGTTGTACGCGCTAATCTCAGGAACTACTGGTTCGAATTGAAAAATTATTTTTGTGTTTGATAGTCCATTTATCGAGGAAGGCTTTAGGCTATTTACTGTGACCTAAAAAGAATGAATATATATATATTATCCTTATTTAGATTAACACTATCTATCGGTCAGTGGCAGAACTATTAAGACAAACAGCTTAAACTCAACAAGTCGGCTACTCACCGCGAGAGGGCGCGATATTCAAAGGCTTTAGGCTATATTAGCTGGTGCCTGCGACTTCTTCCGCGTTGAAAAAGAAAAAAGTAGCCTACATACTACGTGTACATATGCATTCATACATACATACAAACATACAATACCTACACTTACAGATTTATTATTAACATTAATAACGTTTTGAACCGGACGAAGTCGCGGGCACCAGCTAGTGTTCCATGAAGTTGGTAGTGTTTTGTATGGCTTGCGAAGTCCATAGTTGTAGTACATCGATGGTCTAAAGCCGTAACGTCAGAACCGTCCGAGGAATTTCCAATTGGCGTAGTGCGTCAGAAGCAGTAAAACTGCCGTAAACTGCTTTTCATTGTCGTTCATCTCTCGCCATCTCTCTCTCTCTCTCTAGCAATCGTCTCCTCTCTCTCCCTCTCTCTATATTTGATTTAAATTTAAGTGCACGTTAAAATTTGTTCGACGTATGCATAATAATATTTTAAACTTTATTTAGTAATGGTCCTTATGTTATATATTTTTTATTTGGGTTTAATTTTATTTAAGTACTAGCTTCAACGCGGACGAAGTCACGGGCGCCAGCTATACCTTAATAAGTATACCTTTGACTGAACGAGTCAAACATGTAAACAAATGTAGGCATTAATATTTACCTTGCTCGCATTTATGTGAGTGATCTTGCAATTTAACCTAAGTACGGGCACGATCCAGCCGTTAATATCATCTTCTAACTGTATATAGGCCTATCACTAAATGAAATCATAGAAACATTTACTGCATGTCTGTTTGTCAAGAGCCAGTACTCAAGCAATATTAGGTATTCATTCATAATTGATTTTTTTGTTCTATTAGAGATCGATTTGGGATCAATAAAAATTAATAAAAATTATTACAAAAAATAGCAAAAAATAATAAAAAAAAACAATAAAAATTAACAAAAATTAATAAAAAATAACAAAAATTAATTGAAATTAATAAAAAATAACAGAAATTAATAATAAAAATAATAAAAATCAACAAAAATTAATAAAAATCAATAAAAATTAATAAAAATCAATAAAAATTAATAAAAATTAACAAAAATTAATAAGAAGTAATAAATAGTAACAGAAATTAATAATAAAAATAATAAAAATCAATAAAAATTAATAAAAATCAATAAAAATTAATAAAAATCAATAAAAATTAATAAAAATTATTACAAAAAATAGCAAAAAATAATAAAAAAAAACAATAAAAATTAACAAAAATTAATAAGAAGTAATAAATAGTAACAGAAATTAATAATAAAAATAATAAAAATCAATAAAAATTAATAAAAATCAATAAAAATTAATAAAAATCAATAAAAATTAATAAAAATTATTACAATAGCAAAAAATAATAAAAAAAAAACAATAAAAATTAACAAAAATTAATAAAAAATAACAGAAATTAATAAAAAAATAATAAAAATAAAAAAATATTGCAAAAATTAACAAACAACAATTAACAAAAAATGTATGTTGTTTTAAACAAATAAATAAAATAAATAAAATTTCCGTGTGAAAAGTGAAGTAAACCCGCCCGCAAAAGCTCTATAAGTGTATGAGGTTTATATTCCTGTGTGTTTACGTCTAATGCTCATATACGCATGTATTTTCGGACGTGCCTCGAATTACGGCCTCCTCTTGTGCGTTAGTGACGTCACATATACATTTTATTTGACGAAAAATTTATTCATAACCATTATTCCGACTTCGTTCGGCTCTCTCATTACGAGGGTACACTGGCAGAAGCGGATAAGTACACAAAGTTTTAAAATGCTAAAAAAGCATTTAAAAGTTTAAAGGCTCATAGGAAATCGGTGAAAAAATAAATAAAATCGGTACTAATAGTAAATCTGTAAGGATTGGTCATGTAGTGAGTTACTTTGTTTTCGGAGATATACTGATACTAAAACTAAATTGACCATTTTTGGAATTTTTCATCCATAAGTCTTAAACGAATTAACCGATTTTCATGAAATTTGGTAGATAAACATTTAGACGTACAGGACACAGGATAGCCTAATTTATTCTTTTTCAACGCGGACGAAGTCGCGGGCACCAGCTAGTAATAAAATCCTTACTAATATTATAAATGCGAAAGTAACTCTGTCTGTCTGTCTGTCTCGCTTTCACGCCAAAATTACTAAACCGATCACCATGAAATTTTGCGTACACATTGTCTGGGACACCAGAAAGGGCATAGGGTACCTTTCATCCGAGAAAAAATAATGTTCCCCAGGGATTATTTTAAATATGAAACTGTAACTAACGCCTGGCCAATGTGTTATAGCAACGAGTTGTCAAGCGTTGTAATTGCTTTTATATTTTTTATTTATCATCGCGTACGAAGTCGCGGGCACCAGCTAGTAATAAAATAAACCATAAAAGCTAATTCATTTATACTGTTTAGTATGCCTATATATCTAACTATTTTTTTGTAAAATTTTGCACTTATTCGCTTCTGCCAGAATACTTTCGATTACTAAAAGCTCTGGTCACGCTGACAATTACACATTCTATTGACTCACTTGCGGCTCTTACCCAGTTCAATCCAAATTCATGTCAAATTTTGATAAGTAAGGGCCTCTTTCACCATTTCTGAGTAAAGTGTTAAGTAGGCTAACAGCCATTTAAAGTCACCGGTAAGAAAGCATTCGAGTTTCACCATCTTCGAGTAGCATTACTCAAATTGTCATAAGATACTCGTAACATTTACTCGCCAATTAGCGTTACTTGAAAAGTAATTAATCTACACTTTACTTGTAGTTGGTGAAAGAGCCCTAAGATCTATATCTATTGACTTACATGCTTAATTTTTGTTACACATTTTTTATAAATTACTAGCTGGTGTTCGCGACTTTGTCCGCGTTGAAAACTATAAAACGCCATCTACCGTGGAATATCACCAAGCAGTTGTCATGTTAGTCGTTTTACCCATCGAAATAATATATCTCTGCGAAGTTTCACCTAATTTGGACAGATGGCGCTATCTCCCGGGCTAAACCTCTAGTATTTACTTTTATTTTAGATTTCCCGTAAGAATGAAGCATTTTCCCGCGGTAAAAAGTAGCCTATGTTCATCAGGGATAATATCGGCTTCTAATGGTAAAAGAATTTTTCAAATCAGTCCAGTAGTTTCGGAGCCTATTCTATACAAACAAACAATCAAATCTTTCCTCTTTATAATATTAGTATAGATAATATATCTATTACTTTACAATGTACAATTTACCAATTTACCAAATAATCATTTTTTCTTTCTTTCTAATTGAAAGTAAATAAATTAAAACAAAGCTTCTGTTCCATTTTTAACTTTTCAATTTGGAGAATTCGGTAAAAAAAGTTACATTCTGTGAATATTACAGATATATGAAATTCAGATTATAAATTTCACAGATTTTTCATAAATAAACGTGAAAATGCATTTGGGAAATATTTTAATCCTTTCAAAGTTAAATATCCATTGAACTCCATTACTGAAATTACACAATATTTTGCCAGTACATATTTATAATTTCTTCGCATATTGGTTTACACAAGAATAAACTGATGACCAGATCTCCATATTATAAAACTGATTGATATTCCATAATTATAATTTCTACCATTTATTTTTATTTTTATTAAGGTCACACACTGTCTGACGGTCCACTTGATGGCAGGTGATGGTTACTGTTGCCTATAACACAAGCAACTATACCTAATGTAATTACAAGCAGTTCTACTCTACTATTAGTTCTACGATAGAACTGCTTGGACAAAAAAATTCCAACTAGTTCTACTGTACAGTATGACAGATTGGACTCTAATAATTTTAATGGAACACGTCCAAACTGTTCTATTATTTTTATAATAGAACAAAAAAAATTTTAAAAATCACAGATTTCGTGCCTCACACGACTATTATATCGAGCACATTGGAATAAAAAATATGTTGTACTGACTTGTTGACTTCTTTCAAAAAGGTTAAGCTACAGGGCAAACCCTTAACCCAATCGTCTTTATTTTAGGCTCAAATTGTAGCTGAATAAATTGTTCAAAGGAGATTTTCTCAAATTTTTGATATCATTCTTCGATTCCAAAATATCGAGCGCCAAAATCAAAAATTCCGAAAAATGTTCAAATTTTTGTCACTATTTCGACCATAACTTTTTTCGTTTTTGACTTTTTCGTAAAATTCTTTTTGCATCTTACAGCTCTTGTGAATACGCGTCTTTTGATATCTTTTTGAATATCATATCTTTACAACTCTCTGAGTTATAAGGGGATCGCACTTATTCGTGAAATCGGGGCCTATACTGAAGCGAACGAAAAGACATTTCCAATGTCAAAAATATCCCAGGCAACACATAAGCCAGATAACAGTATGAAATTCACAATTTATTCAGTTTAAAGCTTTGTTAAAAGGGTATTAGAGCTGACAAGATAGGCAAATGCTGTATTGAATGATTTTTGGGCTAATTATAACACTATGGGCTATTATGGGCTTCTTGTTGCTTATTCAGCTACTATTCAGCTATTATATTACTACTATACAGCTTAAAGCAATTTATTTTGTGCCTAAATTCCTTGAATAACGGCTGTATAAATGCATTTATTCAAAGAATATTCAGCCATTCTGTGTTGCTTGGGGTATCATAAAACTCGATAAAGCCGTTTGGAATTACTGGACCGATTTGAAAAATTCTTTCACTGTTGTGAATATAATACATATTATTATGTACAAATTGGCGCATATATATATATATTATATTTATAGAAGATATTATTCCAATACTTCGATCTTCTCAAACGCTTCGAAATAAAATGACGAACAGACTTACAAGTCTAAGTTTTCAATGTGAACTAAGTTGAGTTGCGAATCCACTAACTATGCGGTCTGTCACTAAACTCGATACAACTTTTAACACTTTGTCAACTTCAACTTGAAATAGTTACCTAGCTTAACTTGTCACGGTACAGTCGAGTGTAGAAATATGTATCTACTAAACTACATATTACATTTACAAGTTAACACTACAAGGTAGTGAAGGTAGTGTTTGACGACACGTTTGGTCTAGTGGCTAGTAACCCAGCTGTTAACTAAACGGTCGCGGGTTCGAATCCCGCTAGGAGCAAATGTATTAACATTTTACTTTTGTACCTGAGTCATGGATGTTTTGTATCTATACTAATATTATAAAGAGGAAAGATTTGATTGTCTGTTTGTTTGTTTGTATAGAATAGGCTCCGAAACTACTAGATCGATTTGAAAAATTCTTTTACCATTAGAAGCCGACATTATCAGTGATGAACATAGGCTACTTTTTACCGCGGGAAAATGCTTGATTCCTACGGGAAAACGGGTAATAGGACAACGGGTAGTAAGAATTATCCTTCCGTACTTATCTTTTTCACGTATAACTTCTAAACGGCTGAACCGATTGGGTTGAAATTTTGTATGGATATTTCGATGGTTTCCTGGATGATTTAAAAATGCAATTGGATCCGGTAGGTGGCGCTGCTGTTGGTATGTCAACTTCTAAACTGCTTTGACCGATTGGGTTGAAATTTTGTATACTTAATATACTTAAGCCAAACCCGCTGGTTTGGCCCGTGGTGCATTTTTTTTTTAATATACACAAACCTACCTCGTTAATTCTTTGATTTCCAGTTTTTTTTAACAATTTAATAAACATCTATACAAGATGTCTTTCAATAAGGCTTAAAATCGCTTGCTCATCAAATGCAATTGAAATACAATATTGTCAAATATGTATCATTTGATTGCAAGCGAATATCGCATCTAATGTCTGCACATACAAGTTTAGGCATTTCCAAACGAGCATCGACTGCCTATGAAGAGGCACTCACGAAGCAATAACCGAATATTGTGCTAATTAATGTGTCGTAATACAAGCACTTGTGCGCTCGTTAGTACGCGTGCGTGAACTCTAGAGCGTCATATGCAGCCCACATCTAAAATGGAAATATATATACTGCCGATTTATCTCGTTATCACAACTGCCTCCAAAAATAACTACACGAACATCTAGCCGATGCCCGCGACTTCGTCCGCGTTAAAAAAAAAAAAAAAAAAAAACTTGGCGTATCCATTTTATTTTATTTATTTAATACCTAACCTTACAGCATTTAACAAATATATTTAACAAATATATAAAACAGATTATATATTTTTATATAGCCTATTACAAGGTTAGGCATCTTAAATTTTCTAACTACAAAAAAAAATGCTAGTACCTAATTTAAAAAAAAATGATAACAATATACATACAATATATCTACCAAGTTTCATAAAAATCCGTTAATTCGTTTAAGAGTTATTGAGGAACATACATACATACATTACATATTTACTATTAGTACTATTGATTGATGACAATGTCACTGTCACTGCTGCATTTTTTAAATTTTAGCATTTTTGTACCCTACGTAACTTCTAAACGACAATTCCGATTCTATTTATACATATTTACACTAGTGGCCAGCTCCCGGCTTCGCCCGGATTCAAAATATATACTATACTATCTTTTAAGTTGAATCAAATTACACATAGTTACGTAACTTATCAAAATCGTAATTTACGTAATCTTTAGTTACGTAATTTTATCAAAATCGGTCCAGTAGCTTTAAGAGTTCATCCGTGGACAATTTTAATTATTACATTACTAATAATTTTAGTTCCGGGTACTTCCGCTCCGTAGCGTACAGCGCCACAATGGCGTTTTTCAAATAGGCATGAAAATACTCCACATTACTACACGTATATAATATACAAGCTCTTCATAGAACGCTGATAGAGAAGATTCGAAAACGTCGACTTGAAAAATTCGAACGAACATTTAAATTTAATTCCATGATTTATTTGAATTTGAAATAGAATGTCTTGTCAAAATGTAGATATATAAAGGGTTGCCAAAAATTGTAAATAAACATTCTACTATTGCTTTTCAACCTGACTTTTTCTGTGCTAATGCAAATGTATTTTGAGTTTCATTGGCTGCTGACTGAGTTGCGGGTTGATAATCATTCTGGTGGAAGTCAGGGATAGTCTACAGCTGGCATACTAATATATGTACATACGTGGAAACATTATCTAACCATCCCACAGCTGGGGAGCCCTCTATACTGGCAACCCACAGACAGCAGCCTGTCCAGCGATATATTACAGGTCAGTGGGTATTTTGGGTTTCGAATATAATGCTTGTAACTGCAGCGCAGCACTCAAAACGCATAAATTCCAATCGACGTATGCACCAAGTAATGAGTGTTGCCATGTGCAATATGTGCATGGATCCAAACAGATGCAGTGCTGGGATCGCTGACCGCAGACTCCACCTGTTTAATTATTCAAGTGCCTTAGTGACGTCACAGTTTTCATGGTGATATTTCAACTCAACAACTGACTTTTCTTTATTTTTATTTTTTTCAAAACGACCAACCTAACAGCACAAACAAACTTATAATAGGTGTAGCTAACACAAGACAATTTTAAGGTATACACAGATAAGCTACAAAATAGAAATTGAGACGAATAATAGGTAATATATGTGTAGCAACTAAACAATAAAGATTATAACTTAAACTCGAATTAAAATAAAATAATAAGAAAGAGAAAACAAAATGAAAAGAAAAGGAAAGAAGTTAGCTCCTCATTCCTTGACGACTCGTTGGACGAGTGGTAAAGGTGCTTGCCTAACGTCTCAGGGGTCCCGCGTTCGATTCTCGGCTGGTTCAACTTTGGAAACGAACATTTCAAAGTTCTTAATTTTTTTTTCAAGACGTTGAATTTTTTTTATGAACGCTAAAGAAAAATGTAAAACTAAAAAAATGGTACTCTTAAAACACTCATTATAAAAACGTCGATATTGTTGTAACGCTTTTGTCCCATCACTAGTTCTAAATGCATTCCAAAATATGGCGGTGGCAAATACCGGCCCATATACAAATAAAAGTAGCAAATAATTCGATAACGGTGATCAAACTCTAAATATGGGCAGGGTAAACTGGACTAACGACGACACTGTCATTTATTTTAAAAATTAATACTCTATTGTAAAATTAGATAAAATAAAAGTATTTTCTATGAACTAAAGATATTTTGTCATTCACATTAAAATGGACAGAGTTCTCCATAGAGCACCATATCAACAGCCAGCACTCTACTTTCTGAAAACTATTAATATCTTCATAAAAGTGGACAGAGGCCATATTTTGTAACTTTTCTTAGTACATTCTACGATTCCTAGTACATTCCTAGTACGTTCCTACCTACTAACTCTTCAGTTTACCTGACGGTTTTAGTTCTCACACAAAGTTCGCATTCTGTCCTACAGGGAAATCCCAAACACAGCTTGCTTTAGATTCTGTCCCACATGTAAATATCAGACATGGCTTGTTTCGCATTCTGTCCGCCATGTAATTAATATCAGACATAGTTTTCTTCCGATTCTGCTCCTATAGGGATCTCAAACATATTAGAAATGGGTTTGCTCTTGGCCAACAACCAGCTGGGTAGCAAGGGAGAGGCCTAAGATGGAGCGAGCTCACCCAGAAGATGCCTATTCACTCGAACTTTGAAAAGATTAGGGTTATATGAACTCGGAAACACAGACGCAGGCAGGGAGTTCCAAATCTTGGCGGTGCGCATTATAAAGGATGTTTTAAAGCGCTTGGTTCGAAAAGGGGGGATTTCGACAAGATGAGGATGGTAACCAGCCGTACGTCTGTATGTCCGATGGAAGAAAGGGGAAGGCGGTATGAGCTCATGGAGCCCCTGAGCACACTCACCGAAGTACATCTTATAAAAGACTGGCAATTTTGCGTCTATGTGCCAGGCTCTGCATCTTAGATTTTAAAAAAGTACCGTCGCCTATGAGTCTCTTAGCTCTGCGTTCTACCGAGTCGAGTGCGGCAAGTTGGCAAGCTTGTTTCGGATTCTGTCTCACTTCTGTGGAATCCCAGATTCTGTCAAAAATCAAACATATCATGCTTTAGTTCTATCCCCGGAATCTCAAACACAACTTGCTTTTGATTCTGTCTCACAGATAACTTCCAAACATAGCTTGCTTCGCATTCTGTCCCACAGAGAAATCCTAAAGAATTTCTTTAGCACCCTAAAGCAAACTTGTTTTTTCTGAACTATTCCTTGTAAAGCTACAATTACGTATTTTACGTACAGAGGTACATCGGACGTGAAAGCGAGAAGCGACGACCTGCTTTATACAAAGCAATTAATAAATGAAAACACCTATAAAATGACAAATAATAAAAGAGTCCAGCATTTTATGTTTCGACGTCAGTTAATGAGCACTTCGCCCTTGTTATGAAATTGTCATCAATTTGTATGATGCGAATGCAACTGTATTTCGAACATTCATTAATTTTATTTGACGACACGAACTGATGAGAAGGAGCTTTGTGCGTCGACATCGCGCTGTTTACCTTTTCCATTGATTTTTTAACAATTAATTAAGTTGAAAAGTATCCTCGTGTGTTTTACTTAACACAGTAACAGCACTATTTCTTCAAAAAAGTTAAAACTCCTTTTTTATAAGGCTATCTCGTAAATTTTTGTGATAGAAATATTAACATTAACTTGAACGTTTTCAGTTAAATATTTTCCTGTCCGCTTTAGAAGCAAGTATGTATACAAGCACTAATAAAAAAAACTATGGCTGACACATCTACTACTATACTAATATAAAAAGCTAAAGAGTTTGTTTGTTTGTTTGAACGCGTTAATCTCAGGAACTGCTGGTTCGAATTGAAAAATTATTTTTGTGTTGAATAGTCCATTTATTGAGCAAGGCTATAGGTTATAGAGAACGCGGACGACGTCGCGGGCACCAGCTAGTTTTGATAGAGGAAAACGATGAAAATCTTTAGTAGTTTTGCTTGCCCTCAAAAGTCATGGTGCCAATAACGACTCGATTTACCCTATTCGTGTGTAGATATTGTTTGGTTTGGTTAATACGAATCACTGGTGTATTTGATTTGTTTGACCGACGCGCAAATTAGTCGACGAGACATAAATACGAATTTAACAGATATTTGTTCCGCTTTGAACATTTGTCATTTTAACAATAGCCTACAACTATTGTTTATAAGTGATTGATGCAATCAAACAGAACGTTTTGTTTATCGCTTTGGCTAATAACAGGTAATGAGTTTTTGACAGGCATCAAACATTTTCTAATAAGTATTATGATATTTCATTTTTGTTAATTATAGTAAATTGTTATTAATCTATACTTTACTAATATTATAAAGAGGAAAGATTTGATTGTTTGTTTGTTTGTATAGAATAGGCTCCGAAACTAGTGGACCGATTTGAAAAATTCTTTTACCATTAGAAGCCGACATTATCATTGATGAACATAGGCTACTTTTTACCGCGAGAAAATGCTTCATTCCTACGGGAAATCTAAAATAAAAGTAAATACTAGCGGCTTGGTCCGGGAGATAGCGCCATCTATCCAAAATACGGTTGATGGCTTTTTATACTTTTCTACGCGGACGAAGTCGCGTGCAACAGTTAGTTTTTAATATATTTATTGAAACTAATTAACCTGTTTAATTTAAAATCAATATCTAGTTTCCACTTTAATATTTTATTAAGTTTTTATGGTCGACTGTACAGAATCACCGTTGTGGGCGAATTGTCTATTAAAATAATAGGTAAAATCAAACATGACAAGTCGTCCATTTGGGCGAGATAAATATGGGCGAGTAGTCCATTAATTCTCTGGGTCGATATTATTGACTAAATATTCCTTTGTTTAAATATGTCGCTTGTTTACTAGAAGCTTGACATAACTAAAAAAATGTCATTTTTGAGTTAAATATACAAATGAACTCAGCGATTTATTCTCCACTAGCTGGTGCTCGCGACTTCGTCCACGTTGAAAAGTATAAAATGCCATCTACCGTATTTTGGATAGATGGCGCTATCACCCGGGCCAAGCCGCTAGTATTTACTTTTATTTTAGATTTCCCGTAGGAATGCAGCATTTTCCCGCGGTAAAAAGTAGCCTATGTTCATCACGGATAATGTCGGCTTCTAATGGTAAAAGAATTTTTCAAATCGGTCCACTAGTTTCGGAGCCTATTCAATACAAACAAACAAACAAACAAATCTTTCCTCTTTATAGATATCAGTTACTCTATAGTTATCTATTGTATCACAAACGCACTTATGTATAGCATATAATCCGATGTGTAACTCAGTGACAGGTCATATATCGTCGATGTGTCGTCGGCTCACACTAACCTCTGTTACTACTAAGTATAAATTAAGTTACGACGGGTACCGATGTACTGGCTGATTGTGATTTATGACGTCATTAAAGTTATGTCAAGTTCACACTGACTTACTTATTTGAAGCTACACACCGCTTGTTTGCGAGAAGCTTGACATAACTCAAAAATACCAACTTTTGGGGCATAAGTGTTTGAAAGTTCAAAAAATTTGAATAAGTATATTTCAGCAAATATTTCAAGATTGACTGTCTTAAATTGTTCTGTTAGGTAAGACGGGAAATCTAAAATAGAAGTAAAAGAAAGTCGGATGGCATACACAGGCACAGGGTCAAACTTATAACATCCCTCTTTCGCGTCGGGCGCCAGGGATTAAAAAATAAGCAATTCAGAACCCGTTACAAAAAATTTTAGTAGTAAATTTTAGTCGTAATTTTTCATTTTGGTAATTTTGTTATTATTATTTTTTTTTTTATTTAAACGTTAAATCCATAATTGGTGGGTGTGTTTTTGTTTCTGTCAGTAATTTTTATTTTGAGAGCTGTGGATTTTGAATAAATAAATAAATAAATAAATAAAATAATACTATCCATATATTATGATCTAATTGAAACGGGTAACACTGGTCTGTTCCATTCTTTAATAGCACTAGTGCTAACGGGCGTGTCCAATTTATTAGTGCGAAATACATAATAATTAAATTGAGGAATACCTATTTTCTGTTGAAAAAATATGAACACTATTTTGTATTTTTTTAGCGAGGCATTTAATCATATCTCGCGCCGCGAACAAAGGAGTTTGTTTTGTTTCAACAAATTTATGTTCCCCATTCAATGGAGGCCATTTTGTTTTTTTTTTTTCACATTTACCAACCGACGGATAATATACACCGATACGGAACCCATCATTTATTTTCCGTTCAAATACAAACGCAATTCGTTAAAATGTGAAAAATATCACACCACCTACTTTGAAGTTTGAACCTACTTTGTTCCACGTTTAAGTTTAACCGTGCAGAGCTATATCACTACACTAGCTACACTAGCTGTTGCACGCGACTTCGTCCGCGTAACTTTATAAAATACTAGCTGGTGCCCGCGACTTCGTACGCGATGATAAATTAAAAATATAAAAGCAATTACAACGCTTGACAACTTGTTGCTATGACACATTGGCCAGGCGTTAGTTACAGTTTTATATTTTAGATAATCCCTCGGGAACATTACTTTTTTCCTGGATGAAAGGTATTCTATGTCCTTTCTGGTGTCCCAGACAACGTGTATGCAAAATTTCGTGGTGATCGGTTCAGTAGTTTTGGCGTGAAAGCGAGACAGACAGTCAGAGTTACTTTCGCATTTATAATATTAGTAAGGATAATACATTCGTGTCTGTGAAACAATGGAAATACACATAGAAAATTTCCACCCAATCTGTCAAGCCGTTTAGTAGTTGACATACCGACAGCAGCGCCACCTACCGGGTCCAATTGTATTTTTAAATCATCCAGGAAACCATCGAAATAGCCATATAAAATTTCAAACCTATTCTATACAAACAAACAATCAAATCTTTCCTCTTTATAATATTAGTAGAGAAGACTAGCTGGCGTCCGCGACTTCGTCCGCGTTGGAAAAGAAAAAGTGGGCTATCCTGTGTCCTGTACATCTAAATGTTTATCTACCAAGTTTCATGAAAATCAGTTAATTCGTTTAAGAGTTATGGAGGTACATACATAGTAATACATACACTTACAGATTTATTACTGTCTGTCCCTATGTATGCTTGAATCTTTAAAACTACGCAACGGATTTTGATGCGGTTTTTTTTAATAGATAGAGTGATTCAATAGGAAGGTTTAAGTATATGATTTTCAACGCGGGCGAAGTCGCGGGCACCAGCTATCTACTAAAAATAAAGATACAAAACTTGAAATTTTTTTAACAGCCAAGATGTAAGGCGTTTTACTGCTTTACACATTTAGTTAGGCGCTACACGTCCCTTACTTTTAACGCGGGCGAAGTTGCGAGCACCAGCTAGTCTTTCAAATAAATGTTAAATTCTAAGCAATAAGATATATATAAAAAAAAAACTTCACAAAAGTGAAAACTTGAAAAATTACTTATGTATTTTTTGATTCGTCAGGAAAGTATACATACTTATATACAAAGGTTTCGCTTACATTACGTTACATTACATTACCTAACAGGTCGCGAATTCAATGGTTTATTCCTATTTTAAACATTGTTCTTTTTTAAAATTAATTTAAATCAATATCACATTATAATGACAGAGTCGCGAGTTCAATGGTTTTTTGTCATCTCAAACATAATAAAAATCATTGGAATTTGTGAATTTATATATGAAAATAATGTTAATTTTTTTTTAAATTGTACATAGGAAATTTGTTTTAAAAAAATTACCTAAATAGGTATAAATTTAATCCTGTGCCCAGAAAAAATGTTAGAAAATAACGTAAAATAGTTTCCTGTGTATGTAAATTGAATAATAAACGAAAACATAGGTAAGTAAAGTTAATAAAGAGAGGACTCGCTTTGTCTCGGTATTTTTCATTTCCTCGCAGACGCGTGCGGACGAACACTCCAACAGAAAACACAAACAATGCGAACCTCACCAATTTTCACCAATATACACTTCTAAAAACCCATAGTACTGATAATATTATATCAATTTTTGACGACGTTAACATTTCTGTAGGCGCGTTGGGAAATTTTAGTATGAGGAGAAAACAGTGAACTCGGCCGACACCCTCAGTGATGTTTAATTGTGTGAAATAAGCGCCATCTAGCCGAATTAGTACGTACTTCTGGGTTCATAATAAATCAATCGTTTGTAAGATGCCTTTCCTTTTTCTGCGATCATTTTCTTGTGTTAAAGATTGTGCGTGCGTGCGTCTGTGTGTGCGTGCGTGCGTGTGTGTGTGTGTGTGTGTGTGTGTGTGTGTGTGTGTGTGTGTGTGCATTTATTCAATCTTTATCTCTTGTGCGTTGATTTTTTTATTAATTTTCCATTTTTCATAATGAAAGTTAGGTACAAGTTTTCTCTATCGGTTGTGTAACGGTAAGTGATTTTGTGCGTTTAGGGTCAGTACGTGATACTGAACCTATTTATGAAAAAAAATGTTAGACCCTCTGTTATCTGTTATCTGTCTCTGAAGAGTAGTAATTTAGTGCAGAAGGAAATTCTCTATTGTCTGTAGTAAAGTCGGGGTACTAAAACCTTCGTCAGTTTTCAAATTCATTCCTTTAAGTATCAAAGTCGTAGACTCTTAGTACCTTTTAAAACTAAAGCACTAATGAGAGTACTGACAGACGTTTGCAAATAAAGTTTTGGCATGACTGACAATTGCCCTGGTGCAAGCAAATATCGCCTTTAAGGTGACGAACCTTTTCTTACCCCGACTGTACACAGCCTTCTGTCTAAGTTTCACATATTCATAGAACTGTTCAGGTCCAGATATTTTGTAAGCGTGAAACAAACAAGACCCGCCCACTCTACGCCCCCTTATTACTCAATTTCCGATTTTTCCGTTTCGATTGTCGATTGACAATAAAATGAGTGAACAATCAAATATTTAGCTGTCGCTTCGGCGCCTGTGCCACAGATAAATAAGGAAATTTCTTTTTTGTTCGCCTATTCAAAACAGGAAGCCGAGTCTTTTTCCTTCCAATTACATTTCGGAGTGAACGCTTAAGGGCGAATGGTTCCGATGTCACTTACACGTGGCATACGCTACGCACAGTAATAGACAAATCCCGAGTCTTGTCCATACTATTATTATAAACTAGCTGGCGCACGCGACTTCGTCCGCGTTGAAAAAGAAAACAGTAGCCTATCCTGTGTTCTGTACTTCTAAATCTTTATCTACCAAATTTCATGAAAATCAGTTCATTCGTTTAAGAGTTATGGAGAAACATACATACATACATCATACAATACCTACACTTACAGATTCATTATTAGTATTGATTGATTGTGCGCTACTGTCGCGTGGCGGCGCCACTGTCGTCACAGTGATAACAATGGCAGGTGTTATTACTTATAGGCTATTATTATAAAGAGATTTGATTGTTTGTTTGTTTGTATAGAATAGGCTCCGAAAATACTGGACCGATTTGTAAAAATTCTCTTACCATTAGAAGCCGACATTATCCTTGATGAACATAGGATGCTTTTTACCGCGGAAAATTGCTTCATTCGTACGGGAAATCTAAAATAAAAGTAAATACTAGCGGCTTGACCCGGGAGATAGCGCCATCTATCCAAATCAGGTGAAGCGACTAACATGACAACTGCTTGGTGATATTTTTAGCGATCTGTTACGGTAGATGGCGTTTTATACTTTTCAACGCGGACGAAGTCGCAAGCACCGACTAGTATTTTATAATAAGCTAGTTACACAATACAATGATAAGTGCATTTGAAGGTGAGTGACTTTTCCAAATAATTACGATATATTTTTCAAATTATCAAAATTTTAGACATTACTTTTTATTTATGTACATAATGTTCACTGTACTTTTATTATTTTATGATGATGTTGGTGATGAGGTTCATAAATTTTATGATAACGATGATCCTACAGTGTTCAACCTTTTTCCATATACAAATAAGAAATCATAAGAATTCAATAAGTATAATATTGTTTTAGATGTGACGTAAAACTCGTCATTATAAAGGGTTCCCTAAACTCCAGTTTAACCCTTGAAGGCCCTTCAAGGAATATTTCTAACATTATTTGGTAGAAA
The DNA here is from genome assembly GCA_918317495.1 of Synanthedon vespiformis. Lineage (NCBI taxonomy): Eukaryota > Metazoa > Arthropoda > Insecta > Lepidoptera > Sesiidae > Synanthedon > Synanthedon vespiformis. The sequence continues at coordinate 130,444 of OU906971.1, read as the reverse complement.
AACAAAGCAAATACAAAACGGATCTAAATCAAAGAAGCGATCCTTCGGCTTTGGCCTTCACTTTAACACCCAATCATGTCCGCACCCTTATTCTGCAATTTTCTAGCTCCAAAACTAGCTGCGCCGTCGGCTTTGCCTGTATCAATACTAATAATAAATCGTGGACGAAGTGGCGTGCATCAGCTAGTCATTATATGATAGGTACTATTATTTTTAACGAGCTGGTGCCCGCGACTTCGTCCGCGTTCTCTATAGCCTATAGCCTTCCTCGATAAATGGACTATCCAGTATCCAATACAAATATAATGTTTCAATTCGAACCAGTAGTTCCTGAGATTAGCGCATTGATACAACCAAACATACAAACATGAACCGCAATATGTACAGTCGGCCGCATAAGTCGATTAACACATTCATAATAAAAAATAAAATCGCCGAAAAAACTGAAAAGCATAAAATAACCTTATTATTTTACCTAAGTATTAATTTTGAGTCGCCGCCGCGCTCTTTACGTAATTTTTGCTTGTTTGGCGCCGACTCAAAATTACTTATGTAAAATAATAAGATTATTTTATGCTTTTCAGTTTTTTCGGCGGTTTTATTTTCTGTTAAAAAATTTTATTTTATATTTTTTTGTGGCTATAATCTAATATTTACTACATGCTTAATTTTTAATTTTAGCACCCTTTTTTCCCACCCTTAAATAAATATAAAATAAAAATTTTTTGTGGCTATAATCTAATATTTACTACATGCCTAATTTTTAATTTTCCCACCCTTTTTTTTCCAAATTTTTACGAGACCAACTTCGAGGGCCTTATCCATTAAAAAAATAATTATCAAAATCGGACTACTCTGTAAAAAGTACGCTACAATCGGTGAGTGAACAATCAATCATCCCCTGTTTTCCTACCCTTAGGATTGGAATTTTTTTTCCAAATTAAAATGGGACCCCTTTGGGGGTGCACCCTTTCAAATAAAAAAGAATTATCAAAATCGGACCACCCTGTCAAATGTTATGCGTGATCATACATAAAAAAAAGCAAAAAATATATATACGCGTCGAATTGAGAACCTCCTCCGTTTTGTTTTTTGGTTTTCGTCAGTTGAAAAGTGCAAAACAACTGAACACTCAACTTACTTAATTACTAGCCACTTACTAATTACTACTTACTTACTTACTTAATACTTACTGAAGTTTTTTACGATCTTTTCTACGTAATGTTTATTTTGTCCTCTATTTGTGACAACGACTTATGACGCGTTGAGTGTTCAGTTGTTTTGCACTTTTGAATGTGTTAATCGACTTATGCGGCCGACTGTACGTGTGTGTTACGAGATAGCACCGTTTGCCCTAAATGGTTGAGAGATGAATATTTAAACGATGACCGACAGACAGGTCGACCTTTGTAGGGATCCATACGACTTTATGGGAGAGCTTATTTTTATGAGTGTTCCCGGCTACGGATCATTTTCGGGACGCGACAGGTTGTAAACTTCAAAATATGGCCTCAATATCATATGGTCCTTACTTTGATAAATGATACACTTAACTAGATTCTTGACGACACGTTTGGTCTAGTGGCTAGCAACCTAAGCTGTTAACCAAACGGTCGCAGGTTCGAATCCCGCTAGGGTCAAATGTTTATGTGTCAACATTTTACCTTTGTACCTGAGTCATGGATGTTTTGTATTTATAATATGTATGTATTTACAAAAAAAGTAATCTATGTATAATACAAGCATTAGTTGCTTAGTGTCGAACTAGATGGCGCTGTGTGGAATGTGTTTCATATATTTTATATTATAAATTAGATAATTTTATTTTATATTATAATTGAAGAGTTTTTTTGATTGTTTGTTTGTACGCGTTAATCTCAGGAACTACTGGTTTTAATTGAAAAATTCTTTTTGTATTTTATAGTCCATTTGTCTAGGAACGCTATAGGCTATAGAGAATGCGGACGAAGTCGCGGGCAGGAGCTATATATGTTTGTATAAATTGTTAAAACCTTTTCTCGCACGTTTGGAAATCGATTTTATTTTAAATAAATAACTTTTAGCTCGTAAATGTTATTTGGAATTTTGGACGGCAATGTTTCAGGGTATATTAGTCAGCACGTTAGAAACAAATGCACGATAGGAACCGCCTTCCCTGTGACAAAGACCGGTTAACACCGTGCATGGCACCTACCGGATGCCACAAGGCAGAAGATAATTGACCACTTTATAATTGACCAGCTGTTGCACGCGACTTCGTCCGCGTAACTTTATAAAATACTAGTTTGTGCTCGCGACTTCGTCCCCGTTGAAAAGTATAAAACACCATCTACCGTGGAATATCCATGTTAGTCGTTTCATCCATCGAAATAATATATCTCTGCGAGGTTTCACCTAATTTGGATAGATGGCACTCCTCCAAAGTTTGCCAGTCTTCTCTCGATTGGGCTTTTTGAATCCAGTTGGTGCCAGCTTTATTTCTTATTACGTCTTCCCAGGGGTCTTCCTCTCTTTCTATTGCCTTATGGGCCTTTCCAGATTGTCACCCTTTTGGTAGAGGACCACATGGCAAAATTATTTCCACATATAACCTACAGTTATGTATCGCCAAAAGTGCTTGAGTTGCACCGAAACTCACCTCAAAGGCAGACGAGAAGGATTTACGCGGAACATTCAGAAACGCCAGTTCCACCTCGAAACGTATTTATCGCAACCACTGAACGAGCAGCGTCTTTATTTTAGCATACGTCCCACTAAAAGGGGCGATCAACTACAAATCCCCCTTTTACAATGTTACGTGGAATTCTAACAACTAAAACTGCTTGCCTCAAGCAATAAAGTATTTGACGACACGTTTGGTCTAGTGGCTAGCTGTTTACCAAACGGTCGCGGGTTCGAATCCCGCTAGGGGCGAATGTTTAAATGTGTTAACATTTTACCTTTGTACCTGTGTCATGGATGTTTTGTATTTATAATATGTATGTATTTACAAAAAAAGTAATCAATGTAGTATATCAACTGTCTGGTATCCATAATACAAGCATTAGTTGCTTAGTGTCAAACTAGATGGTGCTGTGTGGAATATATTTATATTTATTTATTTATTAGCGAAGCGGCTTTATCACCATGTAAAGTCAGGGTAGGAAAACCTTCGTCAGTTTTCAAATTCATTCCTTTATCAAAATAGTAGACCCTTAGTACCTTTTGAAACTAAAGCACTAAGCAGACAACTGACAGATGTTTGAAATGAAATTTTGACAAGACTGACATTTGGCCTGGTGCAAGTTTTCGAGTATAAGTTAACAAACCTTTTCTTACCCCGACTGTACTATATAAACATCGCATGTTTATACAGATCGCGCGGCGAGAGTTTGGCTTTGACCTTCGGGTGGAGGGGATTACTGCGCATGGGTACTGTCACGCACACAATACTTCCAATATTTTCCGTGCTTGCCTTTTTAAAACAATGTTTTTTTACGCATTTTCAAATCACTTTTTAATATTTAACAAAAAAAACTTAACTGACAAACTTAAACAAACAAACTCAACAAATAATAACAATCGACAACAATAAACAATTAACGAAAATAGCAATTCACTTGTGAACGTGATTGTACAACAGGAGTGCGCGGTACGTCGTATCGATGCGAGAGGCAGGGAACGACTGGAGCGCCAATCAGAGCACCGCGTGCGCCTACACACCCGCTAATTGCCCGTTGATACCCAATTTCTGATTTCTGCGCAATAACGGTCAAAGCCAAACTCTCGCCGCGCGATCTGTATCAATAATTATAATCCAAGTTTCAATTCAGGTAGTTTATTAATCATGTTCATCTCAGCCACTGCTGGACATAAGTCTCCACCAAAATAACCATAGCTGTTAACCAAACGGTCGCGGGTTCGAATCCCGCTAGGGGCAGATGTTTAAGTTATGTGGTAGGTTAATAATATACGAATAATCTGAGAATTTGTTAAAAATTTAATGAAATCTTTTGAACGTTAGTGTCCTCGTCAATTTTCTTGTTTTGAGTACTTTTGTAGTAAATCGTACAGTCTGTTTTTCAAAGTAAGTCAATTTTATTGTCATGTACTACATATTATTGGCCCGTGGCCTGTTTCTTTTTCGTTTTTCTTTCGACAGTTAAATAATATAGGATTAAATTATCAAGTAACCTTCGTTTTTGTACTTACATGTAATTTTTAAAGTACTTTGACGTCGGCAAGATACTTCTTGCCAAGTTCACATCGATCATTACCGATAGAGTATTTATTTTCTTTGGTGGCAACACAACTAATTCGTAGTAATCGCAATTGTGCCAACCCTACTCTAACGACGTCGGTTTCTGAGACCGTAACCCCTGATAAAACAACCTCCCATACTAATGGTAACAATTTATTTATTCATTTATTTATTGAAGTGAAAACTTCTATAGCCGCGTTATACGACTTTGGGTAGGGAAAAAATGTATCGGTTCGCCTCAGCAACATGCTAATGCTCACAGTTATGCGTGCGCAGCGGTCTACGTACGCGATCACGCCAACACATTGCATATACCCGATTGTATGTGTGTCCTCTGTCGGCAGTCCTCATGAACGGAGGCGTTTGTTATACTAGCTGGCGCCCGCGGCTTCGTCCGCGTTGAAAAAGAAAACAGTAGCCTATCCTGTGTTCTGTACTTCTAAATCTTTATCTACCAAATTTCATGAAAATCAGTTCATTCGTTTAAGAGTTATGGAGAAACATACATACATACATCATACAATACCTACACTTACAGATTCATTATTAGTATTGATTGATTGTGCGCTACTGTCGCGTGGCGGCGCCACTGTCGTCACAGTGATAACAATGGCAGGTGTTATTACTTATAGGCTATTATTATAAAGAGATTTGATTGTTTGTTTGTTTGTATAGAATGGGCTCCGAAAATACTGGACCGATTTGTAAAAATTCTCTTACCATTAGAAGCCGACATTATCCTTGATGAACATAGGATGCTTTTTACCGCGGAAAATTGCTTCATTCGTACGGGAAATCTAAAATAAAAGTAAATACTAGCGGCTTGACCCGGGAGATAGCGCCATCTATCCAAATCAGGTGAAGCGACTAACATGACAACTGCTTGGTGATATTTTTAGCGATCTGTTACGGTAGATGGCGTTTTATACTTTTCAACGCGGACGAAGTCGCAAGCACCGACTAGTATTTTATAATAAGCTAGTTACACAATACAATGATAAGTGCATTTGAAGGTGAGTGACTTTTCCAAATAATTACGATATATTTTTCAAATTATCAAAATTTTAGACATTACTTTTTATTTATGTACATAATGTTCACTGTACTTTTATTATTTTATGATGATGTTGGTGATGAGGTTCATAAATTTTATGATAACGATGATCCTACAGTGTTCAACCTTTTTCCATATACAAATAAGAAATCATAAGAATTCAATAAGTATAATATTGTTTTAGATGTGACGTAAAACTCGTTATTATAAAGGGTTCCCTAAACTCCAGTTTAACCCTTGAAGGCCCTTCAAGGAATATTTCTAACATTATTTGGTAGAAAAACAAAGCAAATACAAAACGGATCTAAATCAAAGAAGCGATCCTTCGGCTTTGGCCTTCACTTTAACACCCAATCATGTCCGCACCCTTATTCTGCAATTTTCTAGCTCCAAAACTAGCTGCGCCGTCGGCTTTGCCTGTATCAATACTAATAATAAATCGTGGACGAAGTGGCGTGCATCAGCTAGTCATTATATGATAGGTACTATTATTTTTAACGAGCTGGTGCCCGCGACTTCGTCCGCGTTCTCTATAGCCTATAGCCTTCCTCGATAAATGGACTATCCAGTATCCAATACAAATATAATGTTTCAATTCGAACCAGTAGTTCCTGAGATTAGCGCATTGATACAACCAAACATACAAACATGAACCGCAATATGTACAGTCGGCCGCATAAGTCGATTAACACATTCATAATAAAAAATAAAATCGCCGAAAAAACTGAAAAGCATAAAATAACCTTATTATTTTACCTAAGTATTAATTTTGAGTCGCCGCCGCGCTCTTTACGTAATTTTTGCTTGTTTGGCGCCGACTCAAAATTACTTATGTAAAATAATAAGATTATTTTATGCTTTTCAGTTTTTTCGGCGGTTTTATTTTCTGTTAAAAAATTTTATTTTATATTTTTTTGTGGCTATAATCTAATATTTACTACATGCTTAATTTTTAATTTTAGCACCCTTTTTTCCCACCCTTAAATAAATATAAAATAAAAATTTTTTGTGGCTATAATCTAATATTTACTACATGCCTAATTTTTAATTTTCCCACCCTTTTTTTTCCAAATTTTTACGAGACCAACTTCGAGGGCCTTATCCATTAAAAAAATAATTATCAAAATCGGACTACTCTGTAAAAAGTACGCTACAATCGGTGAGTGAACAATCAATCATCCCCTGTTTTCCTACCCTTAGGATTGGAATTTTTTTTCCAAATTAAAATGGGACCCCTTTGGGGGTGCACCCTTTCAAATAAAAAAGAATTATCAAAATCGGACCACCCTGTCAAATGTTATGCGTGATCATACATAAAAAAAAGCAAAAAATATATATACGCGTCGAATTGAGAACCTCCTCCGTTTTGTTTTTTGGTTTTCGTCAGTTGAAAAGTGCAAAACAACTGAACACTCAACTTACTTAATTACTAGCCACTTACTAATTACTACTTACTTACTTACTTAATACTTACTGAAGTTTTTTACGATCTTTTCTACGTAATGTTTATTTTGTCCTCTATTTGTGACAACGACTTATGACGCGTTGAGTGTTCAGTTGTTTTGCACTTTTGAATGTGTTAATCGACTTATGCGGCCGACTGTACGTGTGTGTTACGAGATAGCACCGTTTGCCCTAAATGGTTGAGAGATGAATATTTAAACGATGACCGACAGACAGGTCGACCTTTGTAGGGATCCATACGACTTTATGGGAGAGCTTATTTTTATGAGTGTTCCCGGCTACGGATCATTTTCGGGACGCGACAGGTTGTAAACTTCAAAATATGGCCTCAATATCATATGGTCCTTACTTTGATAAATGATACACTTAACTAGATTCTTGACGACACGTTTGGTCTAGTGGCTAGCAACCTAAGCTGTTAACCAAACGGTCGCAGGTTCGAATCCCGCTAGGGTCAAATGTTTATGTGTCAACATTTTACCTTTGTACCTGAGTCATGGATGTTTTGTATTTATAATATGTATGTATTTACAAAAAAAGTAATCTATGTATAATACAAGCATTAGTTGCTTAGTGTCGAACTAGATGGCGCTGTGTGGAATGTGTTTCATATATTTTATATTATAAATTAGATAATTTTATTTTATATTATAATTGAAGAGTTTTTTTGATTGTTTGTTTGTACGCGTTAATCTCAGGAACTACTGGTTTTAATTGAAAAATTCTTTTTGTATTTTATAGTCCATTTGTCTAGGAACGCTATAGGCTATAGAGAATGCGGACGAAGTCGCGGGCAGGAGCTATATATGTTTGTATAAATTGTTAAAACCTTTTCTCGCACGTTTGGAAATCGATTTTATTTTAAATAAATAACTTTTAGCTCGTAAATGTTATTTGGAATTTTGGACGGCAATGTTTCAGGGTATATTAGTCAGCACGTTAGAAACAAATGCACGATAGGAACCGCCTTCCCTGTGACAAAGACCGGTTAACACCGTGCATGGCACCTACCGGATGCCACAAGGCAGAAGATAATTGACCACTTTATAATTGACCAGCTGTTGCACGCGACTTCGTCCGCGTAACTTTATAAAATACTAGTTTGTGCTCGCGACTTCGTCCCCGTTGAAAAGTATAAAACACCATCTACCGTGGAATATCCATGTTAGTCGTTTCATCCATCGAAATAATATATCTCTGCGAGGTTTCACCTAATTTGGATAGATGGCACTCCTCCAAAGTTTGCCAGTCTTCTCTCGATTGGGCTTTTTGAATCCAGTTGGTGCCAGCTTTATTTCTTATTACGTCTTCCCAGGGGTCTTCCTCTCTTTCTATTGCCTTATGGGCCTTTCCAGATTGTCACCCTTTTGGTAGAGGACCACATGGCAAAATTATTTCCACATATAACCTACAGTTATGTATCGCCAAAAGTGCTTGAGTTGCACCGAAACTCACCTCAAAGGCAGACGAGAAGGATTTACGCGGAACATTCAGAAACGCCAGTTCCACCTCGAAACGTATTTATCGCAACCACTGAACGAGCAGCGTCTTTATTTTAGCATACGTCCCACTAAAAGGGGCGATCAACTACAAATCCCCCTTTTACAATGTTACGTGGAATTCTAACAACTAAAACTGCTTGCCTCAAGCAATAAAGTATTTGACGACACGTTTGGTCTAGTGGCTAGCTGTTTACCAAACGGTCGCGGGTTCGAATCCCGCTAGGGGCGAATGTTTAAATGTGTTAACATTTTACCTTTGTACCTGTGTCATGGATGTTTTGTATTTATAATATGTATGTATTTACAAAAAAAGTAATCAATGTAGTATATCAACTGTCTGGTATCCATAATACAAGCATTAGTTGCTTAGTGTCAAACTAGATGGTGCTGTGTGGAATATATTTATATTTATTTATTTATTAGCGAAGCGGCTTTATCACCATGTAAAGTCAGGGTAGGAAAACCTTCGTCAGTTTTCAAATTCATTCCTTTATCAAAATAGTAGACCCTTAGTACCTTTTGAAACTAAAGCACTAAGCAGACAACTGACAGATGTTTGAAATGAAATTTTGACAAGACTGACATTTGGCCTGGTGCAAGTTTTCGAGTATAAGTTAACAAACCTTTTCTTACCCCGACTGTACTATATAAACATCGCATGTTTATACAGATCGCGCGGCGAGAGTTTGGCTTTGACCTTCGGGTGGAGGGGATTACTGCGCATGGGTACTGTCACGCACACAATACTTCCAATATTTTCCGTGCTTGCCTTTTTAAAACAATGTTTTTTTACGCATTTTCAAATCACTTTTTAATATTTAACAAAAAAAACTTAACTGACAAACTTAAACAAACAAACTCAACAAATAATAACAATCGACAACAATAAACAATTAACGAAAATAGCAATTCACTTGTGAACGTGATTGTACAACAGGAGTGCGCGGTACGTCGTATCGATGCGAGAGGCAGGGAACGACTGGAGCGCCAATCAGAGCACCGCGTGCGCCTACACACCCGCTAATTGCCCGTTGATACCCAATTTCTGATTTCTGCGCAATAACGGTCAAAGCCAAACTCTCGCCGCGCGATCTGTATCAATAATTATAATCCAAGTTTCAATTCAGGTAGTTTATTAATCATGTTCATCTCAGCCACTGCTGGACATAAGTCTCCACCAAAATAACCATAGCTGTTAACCAAACGGTCGCGGGTTCGAATCCCGCTAGGGGCAGATGTTTAAGTTATGTGGTAGGTTAATAATATACGAATAATCTGAGAATTTGTTAAAAATTTAATGAAATCTTTTGAACGTTAGTGTCCTCGTCAATTTTCTTGTTTTGAGTACTTTTGTAGTAAATCGTACAGTCTGTTTTTCAAAGTAAGTCAATTTTATTGTCATGTACTACATATTATTGGCCCGTGGCCTGTTTCTTTTTCGTTTTTCTTTCGACAGTTAAATAATATAGGATTAAATTATCAAGTAACCTTCGTTTTTGTACTTACATGTAATTTTTAAAGTACTTTGACGTCGGCAAGATACTTCTTGCCAAGTTCACATCGATCATTACCGATAGAGTATTTATTTTCTTTGGTGGCAACACAACTAATTCGTAGTAATCGCAATTGTGCCAACCCTACTCTAACGACGTCGGTTTCTGAGACCGTAACCCCTGATAAAACAACCTCCCATACTAATGGTAACAATTTATTTATTCATTTATTTATTGAAGTGAAAACTTCTATAGCCGCGTTATACGACTTTGGGTAGGGAAAAAATGTATCGGTTCGCCTCAGCAACATGCTAATGCTCACAGTTATGCGTGCGCAGCGGTCTACGTACGCGATCACGCCAACACATTGCATATACCCGATTGTATGTGTGTCCTCTGTCGGCAGTCCTCATGAACGGAGGCGTTTGTTATACTAGCTGGCGCCCGCGGCTTCGTCCGCGTTGAAAAAAAAATAGGCTTTCACGTGTCCCGTACGTCTAAATGTTTATTTACCAAGTTTCATGAGAATCAGTCAATTCGTTTAAAAGTTATGGAGGTATAGATACCAGTAATTGGTACAAAATGTAAACGTGTATGACTTATCTTATGTGTGTGACTTAGCTAATTTTGATGTAATAAATAAATTAATAATAATATCATAATTATGTCGAAACCCTTTTTCACAGCAGTGATTCCTTTTTCACAAATGAAAAATAAAGACTATATTTATTTTCATTGACCAAACAGGAACAAAGCGTTAACTGTAGTGGCGCCATCTAGTTTGCAGTCATGTTAATTACTACATTTATGCAGCTAAGGGTCTCTTTCGCCACATACAAGTATACACTTGATTAGTTGCCTTTAGAAATAATTTTCTGTTTTATTGAATTACGTACACGGTTTACTGCATCATTCGATAGGCGATTTTTTTTATTATTTTCTATTCAATGTTTGGTACTTTTACCAACATTAAAATACGGTAAATGCCCCTAAATATGGATAATATTGGTATATCAGCTCCATTATCCCCGGTTACCGGTAACTTTAAATGACAGTTAGCCTACTTGACAGATGGTGAGTGTCGCTAACAGTGATAACTATTCGAGTTGCAATGGTACAGTCGGGTTGCCAATAATACAAATGTGCAGGAATCGGGTGGCGCTATCTTATCGCGTTTCTTACCCACTGCTCGCGACTGTACCGAGAAGGCTCGCTTGCCAGTATCTTATTACAAATAACTACCGCTTTTTGAGTTATCTTTACACTACAAAAATAATACTCATATTTTTCCTTTTTTGCTTTTTTTATATATGCGTTTCGCATTCATTTGAGCATCCCGGGCAGCAGGGTGACCCTTACAGAGGACCACCGTGAAATAACAGCATTTGTGCTGTTGTGTTTGGGTAGATGAGTGAGAAATACCAAAACTCACTGGCCTATGCCTTATGGCAGCACTTGAGTCCTATTTGTATCCCTGACAACGTGAAGAATTTGATATTTTTTATTAGATGGACTAATATGGCCGTTATTAAAATGGAGCAAAAGTTGGTGTATTGAGTAAATAATACTTATACTAGTTGAGTACTATTTACTCTATGCTTGCACTTAGGATAGCTTCTCTAACACCTGAATTAGTAAATGATTACACCTTAATGGTATTACCGTTATTGATGTTGAATCCAACATAAAATCTATACTTACTAATATTATAAACACGAAAGATTTGATTGTTTATTTGTATTGAATAGGCTCTGAAACTACTGAACCGATTTGAAAAATTATTTTAAAATTAGAAGCCGACATTATCCGTGATGAACATTGGATACTTTTTACCGCTGGAAAATGCTTCATTCCTACGGGAAATCTAAAATAAAAGTAAAGGGGGCCGGGAGATAGCGCAATCCATCCAAATCAGGTGAAACCTCGCAGAGATATATTATTTCGATGGGTGAAACGACTAACATGACAACTGCTTGGTGATATTCCACGGTAGATGGCGTTTTATACTTTTAAACGCGGACGAAGTCGCGAGCACCAGCTAGTAGGAAGATAAAGTTGGTAACAAAATACTGCAAAGTTTCCCAAAGTTTAAGGAGTTAGTCTAAAATTGAAGCGGGCAACCCTTCAACTGGTTATCTGCGGACGCGACGACCGAGTTTTTTGCCGAACCACAGACAGACGTATCTATCGTCGACGGAACCTGCATTAGCATACGGATATCTCAAAGTCTATTTGATTAAAGATTCAAATTGTATGGGCGGTCGTGGGTGAGACGAGATAACTTCGGATTTCGGTTAATAAATACCCTCGTGTTATGGAGTAGAAGCTACCTACTACGCCCGACGTTATGCTTACTTACTAATATTATGAATGTGAATGTGAGTTTGTTTGTAAAAGAGAAAATATTTGTATTTTTATATGTTTTGAAAAAACTCAAAAAAATATGGACCGATTTAAAAAAATATTTCACCTATAGAAAGGTACATTATCAGTGAGTTACATTATTATACTTAAATGTGATTTTTTGTATTTTTGTTTGAAAATACAAAAAATCACCTAGATATAAATTTTATATTTAAATTTTTTTTGAAACATACAAAAATACAAATCTTCTCTTTATTATATTAGTATACTTAGATGAAATCAATCACTTTAGTTTTTGAACTAATTAAATACACTTTTGTGGCTTTTAGTGTCGCGTTACAAATTGGATTAAGCTTGTAATGCCACATTTGTATAGTTCACTGAACAGACAGACACACGATCACTGTTAAATTTGACTCATTTATGTATCTAATGTTATTTTTAAAGAATTTTGTAATGGCCGACCCCTCTGTTAGTTCATGACATCATCATAATTCATATAAAAATGCGAAAGTGAGTTGGTTTATCTGTTACGCGTTCACGCCTTAATTGATCAGCATAAAATTTTGCATACACGTTGTCAGGGATACAGGAAAGGACATATTATGGTACTTTGTATCCAGATTCACATCTGGTACTTACTGGATAAAAAATATCTGGTAAAGACTAAGTATAGGTCACAAAATACATAACTAATTTTCTAACATAACTAATTTAGAAAATACTTGAGCTTTTTCTCACACAACTAATTTAGAAAATACTTGAGCTTTTTCTAACATAACTAATTTAGAAAATACTTGAGCTTTTTCTCACACAACTAATTTAGAAAATACTTGAGCTTTTTCTAACATAACTAATTTAGAAAATACTTGAGCTTTTTCTCACACAACTAATTTAGAAAATACTTGAGCTTTTTCTAACATAACTAATTTAGAAAATACTTGAGCTTTTTCTCACACAACTAATTTAGAAAATACTTGAGCTTTTTCTAACATAACTAATTTAGAAAATACTTGAGCTTTTTCTAACACAACTAATTTAGAAAATACTTGAGCTTTTTCTAACATAACTAATTTAGAAAATACTTGAGCTTTTTCTCACACAACTAATTTAGAAAATACTTGAGCTTTTTCTCACACAACTAATTTAGAAAATACTTGAGCTTTTTCTAACACAACTAATTTAGAAAATACTTGAGCTTTTTCTCACACAACTAATTTAGAAAATACTTGAGCTTTTTCTAACACAACTAATTTAGAAAATACTTGAGCTTTTTCTAACATAACTAATTTAGAAAATACTTGAGCTTTTTCTCACACAACTAATTTAGAAAATACTTGAGCTTTTTCTAACATATAATACTTTCTTAATTCTTTTAAGAGTTATGAATGAACATAGATACATACATACATACACACATACAGAAAAAAATCTAAAAATCTTCAATTTAGTTTCAGTATCATGTATAGAAAACAAAGTCACTTACTCCATGACGAATCCTTACAGTTTATAGAAAAGTCTGCCTCGGCCAGTATAAGCGAGGTTATATGCCGCAATGGATATAATATATTAAGTGGACAGGAAGTACATGCGGCCAGTATCAATTAGCAGAATTAAACCGTCATAAATATTTGATCGTTCGCTGTGTAACACGCTTACAGCTTACAGCGTTGTTCAACAACGACCGACCCACGGAGAGGTGATCACTCAGAGACATATTGTTTGCTCAACACAATGTACACAGCTGCCGATGAATTTTCTTCGATGCCAATCATCATCAGGAAATATATTCTGAAATATATATTTAGTTGGAAAATATTAATATTGAGGTATAAAATTGTAGTTCTGAAATATATTCTGAAATATATATTTAGTTTGAAAATATTGAGGTATAAAATTGTGGGTTATTACATTTTTAAATTGTTACTTAGCGCTGGTGAACGTTTGCCTTTATATCGTGTTATGTTACATTTATTGTTTATTTACACGTTTGTTATTTAATAATATTGTTAAATTTCTATAGGTGGAAGAATTTTTAAAATCGATTCACTAGTTTTTGAGTTTATTCCTTACAAAACATACAATAAACAAAAACAACCATTTTCTCATGGACTCCACTGTCAGAACTGGATCAAATTGAAATGGGAAGACACGGGAAACACCAGATTTCAAATAAAACAAGAATCATCAAAATCATTTCACCCAGTCGAAAGTTATGAGGTAACAAACATTTAAAAAAATATATCTTCTCTACAATAATTTGATGAAATCAATATTGGCCGTCCTTGCGAGCAGTGTGTATCAAGGCGGACCCTTCAAAGAGATTACACAACCAAAAAGTATTTTTATGAATTTCTCGTGTTGTCTTTTATATATTACGAGAATTTCTCGTTTTGTGCGATCACGAGAGAGAATAAATGATAAAAGAAAGATAAGTAATAAAAAAATTGCAATTTTTTAATCTATTTGTTTCGTTACGGAATTTCTTTATGGTAGCCGTATCCAAATTTTCATTTTCCTTGCTTTTAATTATTTTGCACTGTAACTGGATTTACTTTGTGCTCTATGTGAGCTGGAGTTTCATTTCAATTTACATTATGCTCATGTTGAGAGATTTTTCCGGAGAGTTTATTTATTTTATTTTCAACATAAAACCTACAGCATAGTAATTACTTAGTGTATGTATGTATACATACACACGCACACATATGTGAATGTGTATATGTATGTGTATGTGTATGTGTGCGTGTGCGTATGTGTATGCGTATACGTATGCGTATAGGCATGCATATGCATATACGTATGCGTATGGGTATGGGTATGGATCTGTGTGTGTCTCTGTGTATGAGTGACTAATTAAATATGTGTACAGTTTAATAGTTTAATAGTAGCAGTCATAAATGACTTATTACACCACTGTGAAATAACAGCATGTATGCTGGGAGTGGGGATGCCACATAATCCAGAAAAAATTACTAACAAATCCAAATTTGAGTTCCTTAGGGACAATTTTAATGTAAGTTTCAATATAATGTAAGGGATAAGTGAATAAGTAGGATAAGGGATAAATGGAAATTTTTCACTATCAGTTCAGTAGTTTTTGAGTATCTTCAAATTCAAATTCAAAATAATTTATTTGCTGAATATATATATTTAAATAGATATTCATTATTCATTACAAACATAATAATATTACTAGCACTCTCTTTATATTATAATAGCAAACTTCGAGTTGTCCATTAACTCCTCTAAGAGCATGTAGCGCTAAAAAACAAATTTATTTAATAAAACAATGTTTCTATTTTGAAATTATCTTGAACTTTTATATCCATCGAAGTACTACAACTATAGAACTTGCGTTACAAATTCCAAAGCGGGACATGTAAAGTGCGCCTAAAACCTAATCATGGCGGAGTCTTGCCTTCGCGATTCAATAGTAAATGTTAGTAACGACCAAGTTCAACTATTCATTTTAAACTCCAATATGTTGTTGACGTTAAGTCATATTTTCTTTAAATGACAGATATTTGGTTGGTTTTAAATGACAGATGGCAGAGTTCAACTCCACATATATGTCACTTTTAATTGTTCTTTAAAGTTCGTAGTGTTTTGTATGGCATGCGAAGTCCATAGTTGTAGTACATTGATGGTTCTATCTTATAGATTGACTATTATGTCTAAAGGCATCCCATGTAGGATCTCTTACAACATTTTCTACAACAGGGGTACTGATTTATACGTTTTTTTCCTGACGATCTCTTAACGAAGCCTTGCCTCGGACATCTCTCATAATGTATATTCAGTTGTCGCTTCCTCTCTTTTTCCTCATCCATTTTTTTCTTTTCCAAATCCCTGTCCATGGCCCACTTCTTCAACATTTCTGACATTACTTCTATATTTTTCATTTTCTCTTGATATTTCTGGTAGCTCTTTCCCTTCTCATATTTGAACACTTCCGCAACATTGAACAGTTTTTTTGCACGCCTCGTGTCCGTCAAGTTTGAGTTCGCCTCTGACTCTTCTACTTGTGCTTCAGACGTTTCAAGTTGCTTGATTCGTTTCCTCAAATCTTCTATATACTTGATACCTTCGACACCATCTGTTATGTTGCTTTCAAGTAAATATTGAACACTTTCGTTCATTGCTCTGTTAAGTTCATTGATTAATTCGCTTTGCTGTTTCTCCAAAGCTACTATTTGTTTGTTAAATTCTATAGGTGTGGCTTTTAGTGAGCTCATTAAAAGTTCTAACCAAAGCAATGTAGGCAGAAGCTTCTGAAAATATACATTACAAATGAAAGTTCTTTAGACATAGTAAGAAACCGTTCTCCAACTCGTGAAAGTGTCCCGAAAGATGTATTTTATTTTTATTTATTTTCGGGAAACATACAATATCTCGATACACATTATCTATTTATTTGGTATGTTATATGTTATTCGTTAATTTGTGTATTTATTTCTTTTTCTCTTTCTTTTTTTTTATGTTTACCTTTTTGTATGTTTTATCTCAGCTCCGATATTCTGTGGTCTTGTAACTTATAATAATATTATAATGTTTTAGTAATTTAGTGGAAACTTTGCTGATTTATGTTTTACTTGTATGTATGTACTTGTATGTATATTGTATGTTTCCCAAATATAAATAAAATAAAAGATATAATTTGAAGTGCGCAGGATGTATGTAAATAATAATTATAATTTAGACTGAAACACTTCATAACTAACCATTGATTTATACAAGTGACACACCATAATGTTCACCACTGTTTCTGATTCGATCGCTTACAAATATAAGTACAATATATAGCTCGGCGTTCTTCTCGTATTTCTATATCGCTTCGCCCACTTTCATAATCGTATCACAGTCATTTTACGAGCGATCATAACATTTTTATGTTTTATATTTTACGGTTGGAAATGATCGCGCATATAAAGGGAGTTTCACACATACCAACTTGACTGTTTAGCATAAATACGATTGAAACTGAATATAGGTTAATTCCTACTATTAAACTACTAGCTGTTTATAATGTCATACATGTGACATGAAATTATACAAGATTCATAAAAATCAGTCAAGCCGTTTCGGAGGAGTTTGGTTACAAACATTGTGACACGAGAATTTTATATATTACTAGCTGGTGCTCGCGACTTCGTCCGCATAGAAAAGTATAAAACGCCATCTACCGTATTTTGGATAGATGGCGCTATCTCATGGGCCAAGACGCTAGTATTTACTTTCATTTTAGATTTCCCATAGGAATGAAGCATTTACCGCGGTAAAAAGTAGCCTATTATAAAGAGGAAAGGTTTGTTTGTTTATTTGCATTGAATAGTCTCCAAAACTACTGCACTGATTTGAAAAAATCTGTCACTGTTGGAAAGCTTTATTATCAGCAGCGAGTGACATAGGCTATATATATTATATTGTAATATTATAAAGAGGAAATATTTGTTTGTTTGTATAGAACAGGCTCCGAAACTAGTGGACCGATTTGAAAAATTATTTTACCATTAGAAGCCGATATTATCTGTGATGAACATAGCATACTTTTTAACGCGGGAAAATGCTTCATTCCTACGGGAAAACGGGTAAAAGGACAACGGGTAGTAAGAATTATCCTTCTGTACTTAACTTCTTTATGACATAACTTCTAAACGGCTGAACCGATTGGGTTGAAATTTTATATGTGTATTTCGATGATTTCCTAGATGATTTAAAAATACAATTGGACCCGGTAGGTGGCGCTGCTGTCGGTATGTCAACTACTAAACGGCTTGACCGATTGGGTTGAAATTTTGTATATGTATTTCACCGACACGAATGTTCGGTTTATAAAGTTACGCGGACGAAGTCGCGAGCACCAGCTAGTCATATATAAATTTGAATTGCAATAAGTTTGAACTCACTTCATTTCTTCATTTCATTTCCAAGGAAGAAAGATATTATTTCTAAAAAGATGAAATCAAAATTGGAGAAAACCGTTTGCATTTACAATTCCTCGCCAGTCTCATTGCATTAACGAATTAACGTAGCTCTATGTATAATTTAAGAACGCTTTTATCTTTAAAAGAGACTGGCCTCGATGTTATTTCAAATGAAGTTTGACTTTGGCAAAAAGAGGGTAAGAGGTGTAATCGATTCGGAAATGTTCGTTAGTAGAAATCTTTAATTTTCACTCAGCAACTCGAAAAAGCAGTCGTATGGCCATTAACACTACGTAAATCCTTATAGGAAACCCTCATGAAGAAAGGATACAAGAGTCAATTTTTCCTAACTGGCTGGTGAGACAGACTTGTTCTTGCAGCGATTTAATGGTAGAAAGTATACAATTTACAATATTTTAGATTCATGATTGTGTCGGTTGTATCGGGCGTCTGAGCCAATCAGAGCGAAGCGTCGCGATGCCGTGTGCGTTGTGATTGGCTCCCGATCACGTCATTTGTGAGGTCGTTAATTGGTGTGTGAACACCAATCCTTTTCAATCGACTTCCAAAAAAGGATGAAGATCCTAATTCGACTGTATTTTTTTAAATGTTTGTCACCTCATAACTTTCGACTGGGTGAAATGATTTTGATTATTCTTTTCTTATTTGAAATCTGGTGATTCCCGTGTGGTCCCATTTCAATTTGGTCCAGTTCTGACAATGGAATCCATGAGAAGTCCATGAGGTTTGAAGTCGGTTTTTTTTGTTAAAAAGACTTATTTTGAGTAATTTTTTAAATAATTTTTAACATTTGATTTTTTGATTTTTTTTTTTGAGTAATTTTTTAAATAATTTTTAACATTTGATTTTTTTATTTATTTTTTTAAAGAATTTGAGTAATTTTTTAAATAATTTTTAACAAATGTTTAATTTTTGATTTTTTTACTTTTGACATTTTTCTTTTTAACATTTGACCTTTGACCTACACAGGCGGCGGCATCTCCCAACTTCAAAAGCGTTGGCCTACTGTATAAAATTCATATACTGTGGTAAAGGTACAGGGATCTCTTCTATTTTTCCATTTCCATACACACTCCTAATCTCTGTTTCTTTAACCTACTAAGGTGGGCAACATATTTGCAGCACCCGTGGCATTGCTTCCATTTTTATATATTTCTGTATATGTAACAAACCGACAAACGTACAGACAAGCAGGAATATCGTTATAGCTGTCTGCACATAAAATTTCATCAAAATCGCTGTACTGGCGAAACGAAAATCTGTCCAAATGGTAATAACCCGTTTTTTTATTTTAAGGTCGACAGACAGGCTGACGGTCCACTTGATGGTAGGTGGTTACCCTCGCCTATAACACTAGCAACCCCATAAGTGCTACAAGTGCGCTGCTGACCATAGAAGGATAAGGGGGGGATGGGAAATGGGCTTTGGCATCCCTTACTCACTCACCGAAACACAACAGCACATAATGCTTTTTATTTCACGGTGGTATTCTGTAAGGTGGTGGTTACTGCCGCCAGACGGGCTGCCCAAATGACTGCGAAACGCAGTGTGCCCTACCACTACAAAACTGTAAGAGTCGCTTTAAAATTACATTTAATATAAAGTGTTTCTTGGCCCCACAATTAGGAGTTGTCGCCAAATTTTGTTCAAATACTGTCCCCGGTGGAAACTAGATAATCAAATATTGTCATCATCGATGAGGTCCGATCGCTCAATGTCGAAATCAATAATGATGGTAATTCGTTAAGTTACCAGCTGTTAGTGTCTTTACTTCAATAACTGTAATTATAAATGGCTTTTGACAGCATTTTATAAGGGGTTGCTGTGCACTTAGTAATAGCACTTCAGGGTTACATCAGAATCTGTAGAACTTAAGTCCAAGATGGTAGACAGTTCCAATCTTAACCAGATTTCACAGGTATTTTTATATTGATATTTCTTTATCGTTAAGTGTAATAATTTTTAATCTTTTTTTTTATTTTACTTTTAATTGTTGTTTTTCTATTATAATATAGATTTATTGTTATGGTTTTCTTAAGTTTTAAATTTAAATTTTTCAGTTTTGCCTTGATGTTTCTTTTCTGTTCTAACATTCTTATTAGGTATGTAAGTGGACACGATTGTGGAATATGTGAATGTGTTAGTTTTGTCTTTTTTTCTATATTTTTTTCTTAATTTCTCTTTGTGCCTCAAAAATTAATAAAATAAAATAAAAAAATTGGTCGTCAGATAGGAGTCTACTTGAAGGTATGTTGCTACCATTGTCTATAACATATCTATCCTTACTAATATTATAAATGCGAAAGTAACTCTGTCTGTCTCGCTTTCAGGCCAAAACTACTGAACCGATCACCATGAAATTTTGCATACACATTGTCTGGGACACCAGAAAGGACATAGGATACATTTCATCCAAGAAAAAAGTAATGTTCCCGAATCCCGAGGGATTATCTAAAATATAAAACTGTAACTAACGCCTGGCCAATGTGTTATAGCAACAAGTTATCAAAGGCGACATGTCCCTAAGGGAAAAGCCTTAAATAAAGATTTTAAAAAATGAAGTTGTCAAGCATTGTAATTGCTTTTATATATTAAATTTATCAACGCGTACGAAGTCGCGGGCACCAGCTAGTAGGTTATAAACGTTATACTTACATCATAGGCATATACATATAATTAGGTTTCAAAGCTTTGTGATCAGATTAAGTGGTTCGACATTACATAGCATTGTCCTATAGCAAAGCGTGGATGGAATTAATAAAACAAGATCCAATTGGACACTAGGACTTGTGTGTGGGGCGATTCGCCTTGGATCGGTCGTACGAGCAAACCGTCAGAACACAATTACAAAGTGAGAGGGATTACCTGAAACGCGTTACAACTCGGCATCGGGTCACTGGGTAATGAAAGGGGCGGATGGGTCCACAAAGCTACACTCCTTTTCGACCTTATGAAATTAATAGACAGGCCTTTCATCGACTGTCTTTCGTACAGATATAAGTGATATAAGTGATTTCTAAAAAACATTTGTTTCTGGTTAAATAAGTTTACGCCAGAGAGACAGGCAATACATTTTTACATCCTGTGAAATATTATAAATGCAAACCTATATTATAAAAATATAAGACAGTTTTAATAGACAACGACTTATGCATGAGTCACGAAAACAACGCTCAAAACAAATTCACTTATGCATGAATCACGAAGACAACGCTCAAAACAAATTCACTTATGCATGAATCACGAAGACAACGCTCAAAACAAATTCACTTATGCATGAATCACGAAGACAACGCTCAAAACAAATTCACTTATGCATGAATCACGAAAACAACGCTCAAAACAAATTCACTTATGCATGAATCACGAAGACAACGCTCAAAACAAATTCACTTATGCATGAATCACGAAGACAACGCTCAAAACAAATTCACTTATGCATGAATCACGAAGACAACGCTCAAAACAAATTCACTTATGCATGAATCACGAAAACAACGCTCAAAACAAATTCACTTATGCATGAATCACGAAGACAACGCTCAAAACAAATTCACTTATGCATGAATCACGAAAACAACGCTCAAAACAAATTCACTTATGCATGAATCACGAAGACAACGCTCAAAACAAATTCACTTATGCATGAATCACGAAGACAACGCTCAAAACAAATTCACTTATGCATGAATCACGAAGACAACGCTCAAAACAAATTCACTTATGCATGAATCACGAAGACAACGCTCAAAACAAATTCACTTATGCATGAATCACGAAGACAACGCTCAAAACAAATTCACTTATGCATGAATCACGAAAACAACGCTCAAAACAAATTCACTTATGCATGAATCACGAAAACAACGCTCAAAACAAATTCACTTATGCATGAATCACGAAGACAACGCTCAAAACAAATTCACTTATGCATGAATCACGAAGACAACGCTCAAAACAAATTCACTTATGCATGAATCACGAAGACAACGCTCAAAACAAATTCACTTATGCATGAATCACGAAGACAACGCTCAAAACAAATTCACTTATGCATGAATCACGAAGACAACGCTCAAAACAAATTCACTTATGCATGAATCACGAAGACAACGCTCAAAACAAATTCACTTATGCATGAATCACGAAGACAACGCTCAAAACAAATTCACTTATGCATGAATCACGAAAACAACGCTCAAAACAAATTCACTTATGCATGAATCACGAAGACAACGCTCAAAACAAATTCACTTATGCATGAATCACGAAGACAACGCTCAAAACAAATTCACTTATGCATGAATCACGAAGACAACGCTCAAAACAAATTCACTTATGCATGAATCACGAAGACAACGCTCAAAACAAATTCACTTATGCATGAATCACGAAGACAACGCTCAAAACAAATTCACTTATGCATGAATCACGAAGACAACGCTCAAAACAAATTCACTTATGCATGAATCACGAAAACAACGCTCAAAACAAATTCACTTATGCATGAATCACGAAGACAACGCTCAAAACAAATTCACTTATGCATGAATCACGAAGACAACGCTCAAAACAAATTCACTTATGCATGAATCACGAAGACAACGCTCAAAACAAATTCACTTATGCATGAATCACGAAGACAACGCTCAAAACAAATTCACTTATGCATGAATCACGAAGACAACGCTCAAAACAAATTCACTTATGCATGAATCACGAAAACAACGCTCAAAACAAATTCACTTATGCATGGGTTACATTAGTTAAAAAAAAAAAGTATTTTCTTGTTTTCATTTATTCTTTTATCTTCTTATTGTTTGTTATCTTGTAAAAAATTGAAAAAAAATATATATTTAGCTTTTATGGAAGAGCGAAGACTCCTGGCACAGGCTTCCGCTTAAAAGGAGTCTTCAATCACTGTTATTGTAAACGAAATTCTGATTGTTAATAAACATTTTCTTTTTTTTTTTAATTTAATAATTTAATTTAATTTTAATAATGGGTCACGAAAACAACGCTCAAAACAAATTCGTTTATCCATTGGCCACAAAATCAACGCTCAAAACAAATTCTCTTATGCATGGGCCACGAAACTACGCTCAAAGCGAATTCGCTTATGTTTGAGCCACGAAACCAACGCTCAAAGCGAATTTGCTTATGCATGGTCAACGAAGCAAGAGTCAGCGTCGAGCGTCAAAAAAATTTCGATGCAATTTTCACGCCGTGTTTTCTTACTAATTGCAACAACAATTTTATTTGTTCCACTCTGACTCTTGCAGCGTAAAGCGAATTCGCTTATAGCGTTGGTTTCCTGGCCCAGCGATTAGGGTCTAAACAGCTTTCACGGTTAATTAATTAGAAGAGCATAGCATAGAAGAAGGACCCGTCTATGCATTAAATGCGTTTATTAGAGGAGGATTGCAATTACCGAAATGCAATTAGAGCTGTGACATTGAGCGGCGTCAGGACGTCTCCGGGGCTCTGTGGTTATGTGGCCTATGACTAGAGACAACCTCTGAATGGTTCATTTTCCCCATAGTAATATTATAAATAAGAAAAAATAAATCTGTCTATTAAATTTTCTTTTGAACTATATTTTTTTAATACTAACTCGGTACATATATAAGATTAACAAATAGTGATTTCAATATTTTTTTTATATAAGACTCGGGATAAACATAACTAAGTATGCGTTTACAAAAATTTTAAAATATGGAAAGAATTATATTTATGCATAATATAATTATATAAATATTATATTTAATTACATAACAGGGAAATCTATAATTATAAATTGTAATATTTAAATTTCAATTGTCTATATCTATACTTACTTCTATACTAATAATATAAACAGATAAGATTTGTATTTTGCACATTTGTTAATCTATACTAATATTATAAAGAGGAGTGATTTGATTGTTTGTTTGTATAGAATAGGCTCCGAAACTACTGGACCGATTTGAAAAATTCTTTTACCATTATAAGCCGACATTATCCGTGATGAACATAGGCTACTTTTTACTGCGAGAAAATCCTTCATTCCTACGGGAAAACGGGTAATAGGACAACGGGTAGTAAGAATTATCCTTCCATACTAATCTTTTTCATATAACTTCTAAACGGCTTGACCGATTGGGTTGAAATTTTGTATGTGTAATTCCATAGTTTCACAGACACGAGTGTATTATATTTTATAAAGTTACGCGGACGAAGTCGCGTGCAACAGCTAGTAAAAAAATATTTAAGTATCGACAAACCAAATACGCAACACTACAAAAGATTTTCAATTACCAACAACTTACAAGTTATTCAATAATAAATGCGTTTATTATCGATGTCGACATTCTGAGTTTAAACCGCTTACTTGTGTTATAATAACGATAGTATTGGCAACATACCATCGTCATGTTCCTAACCACAAGCATTGAATGGAACTAAATTGAATTCGTACTAGGGTTGCTAGTCTAACGATTCTAAAATTTGTTAGAATTTATGTTCTGAAAACCAACATTATAGTTTGAGTTTGAGTCCTAGTCACAACTTTATCTCGTACTAGCTGTTGCATGCGACTTCGTTCGCGTATTTTTATAAAATATGGATGTTTATAACCATGGACAATGGTCAAGCCGTTTAGTAGTTGACATACCGACAGCAGCGCCACCTACCGGATCCAATTGTATTTTTAAATCATACAATAAACCATAGAAATAGCCATATAAAATTTCAACCCAATCAGTTCAGCCGTTTAGAAGTTATGTGAAAAAGAAGTTAAGTACGGAAGCATAATTCTTACTACCCGTTGTCTTTTACCCGTTTTCCCGTAGGAATGAAGTATTTTCCCGCGGTAAAAAGTATCCTATGTTCATCACGGATAATGTCGGCTTCTAATGGTAAAAGAATTTTTCAAATGGGTCTAGTAGTTTCGGAGCCTATTCTATACAAACAATCAAATCTTTCCTCTTTATAATATTAGTATAGACTAGGACTTAAGTGAAATACCTGTCCGTTTACCTATTAATTTATGACATTTAATACTCTCATTGTTAGTGTCGTAACAAGGATTTTTAGCTTAACAAAGGGGGAACTGTGGTGGTAAAGTTGTTTCTAGTCTTCGTGCCTAGAAACTAGTGTCTGTAAGGAGTTTGCTGCTCCTCAGAAACAACCAAGACGTGTATTTTATTACGGTTAAAGTTGGGAAGGACAAACTCTTTAAGTGGGGCAGTGTGATGGCTGCCAGCCGCTAGTAGCCTCCAATATAATTTTTCAAACTCTTATATTTTTAAGTTTGTTGGTCTTTTAATTATCCAAAAGCATCCATTGTCGTGTGACGACCAAAATAGTGACGCTGTAAAAATGGCATATTTTGAGTTACGCCCGAACAGAACTGTTCGAATAATATTATTAAGAGGAAAGATTTGATTGTTTGTTTGTATAGAATAGGCTCCGAAACTACTGGACCGATTTAAAAAATTCTTTTACCATTAGAAGCCGACATTATCAGTGATGAACATAGGATACTTTTTACTGCGGGAAAATTCTTCATTCCAGCGGGAAATCTAAAATAAAAGTAAATACTAGCGGCTTGGTCCGGGAGATAGCGCCATCTGTCCAAAATACGGTAGATGGCGTTTCATACTTTTCTACGCGGACGAAGTCGCGAGCACCAGCTAGTAAATCTATAAGTGTAGTTATTGTATGTATGTATGTTCCTCCATAACTCTTAAACGAATGAACTGATTTTCATGAAATTTGGTAGATAAACATTTAGACGTACAGGACTCAGGATAGGCTGGCCTTTTTTTCTTTTTCAACGCGGATGAAGTCGCAGGCGCCAGCTAGTTTCGATAATAATCATTGCCAGCTAATTTTGTGCTAACAATTACTGAATATCAATGCCAAATAAAATTACAGCGATCAATGAGACAGACCTGATTGCAGCATTTGATCTGCAATCCCAGTTTGATATTCCGATATATAAACCGCAGTATTTTCTATTGGAAACTATAATTTGGAATATCCAACTAAGTTTTCACTGCTATGAATGCAATGAATTCACGTTGCTATACAATTAATAATTAGTAAAGGGGGGGGGGGGGCGAAAGGAGTACGCATTTTAACATTTCTATTTCTGTTAGTGGCAACATTCCTGTTTACCAGTAACAAGTGAGAAATAAATAAGTTCAACACAGTTCGCGAAGTCAGCCACATCGCGCACCCTGCACATTGCATTCTCAACTCTCGTCGGTCACACACGGGTGGATTCTTTATTTCAAAGTAAATATAGAAAGAAAGAAAGAAAGAAAATAAATTTTATTAGATCAATACAAAAACAGAATAAACATGAAAACACAAGAAACCAAATGCAACACATGAACAACAAAAAAAAAGGTATCAAAAAACACTTTATACTAACACTAACACCTGTCAATATAGACAGTAAAAATATTCAAAAAACATCAGAAATTTACTGCTGGACACAGGATTTTCTATTTAAGTGCAAATTAGTGCGTGTAGCTAAAATTCATTCTGTCTTCCACAGCACAAAGCGCAGGAAGAGCAGTCGACTGAGATGCACAATGATTCATACCAAAACAAATAATCATAAACAGACCCTTGGGCGTATACACTTTTTGACAAAACTACTGCATATATCTATTTCGTGTAAAGTTATTTGAACTCTTGAATAACTAATCAATGTTTGTATGCAAAGTATTTTGGAGTTTTTGTACACTGGATTGATCTAATCACCCTCAAAGTTGCATTAAAACTTGTGTTAAATTATGGATTTTTCAAGGATCATTTAAATTAAGATAAATTTGTATCATGCTTACTTTTGTAAATCAATACATACTAATAATAAATCTGTAAGTGTAGATATATCGCGACCGTTTGGTTAACTAGCCATTAGCCATTAGACCAAACGTGTCGTCAATTATCAATTCAAGTTCAATAATAAACTTGTTCAAGCTAGACCGACTATGGATAGACAAACCTACTTTCTATCTGTAATAACTTTTTCAAAGAAAGATCCAAAAATAACTCTTTTTTATAAAAAAGAAAAAACCACTTCAAACCGTGTTTTCATGGATGCCATTGTCAGAACTGGACCAAATTGAAATGGGACCACACGGGAAGCACCATCTTGACCAAAAAAGAATCAATCGTCAAAATATTTCACCCAGTCGAAAGTTCCGAGGTAACAAACATTTAAAAAAATACAGTCAAATTGACAACCCTCCTTTTTTGGGTGTCGGTTGATAAGGACATATTGACAGTTAATTAATTAATTATTAATTAATTTAGCGTCCAGTGTGTACCGCGCCAAAGAAGTTTGTCCGGCTCGGGGTCGCAGAGACTTGCGACTAGCGGACGACGCTTGCGACGTTTTCTTTTACAACGGCATTAAGTTGTTGAATAGTTGCACTTGCTCGCTACAGACTTTATCTTTTATTTATAAATGCTCACTCCCAGCTCCACTTCCATTATATCTACGAGTTAAAACCTCGAAGCTATGACCCAGAGGAACTAATGTCTCAGTCCTTTTGCTTCGCGTGTCAAAATACATACATCAGAAGCCCAGTAACGACAGAAGATACTGTAAAGAAATGACTAATTCGTCAGCAGTATAAGACATATCCATCTTGTAGTGCCACCTTGATTATTTCTAGACAAAGTATACCTATGTTCATCAGTGTAAACAATCTTTATTTCTTTTTTCCAGGTGCTATAAAATTTTCTGAGCCATCAATTTCGCGAAAATCTTTCATTTAATACTTCCTTTAGCAAGAATAATTAATATTTCAATGATTCGTCATAATAATGTGACAGTTGCTAGTCATCGTAAGTAAATAGGAAAATATATAACCTATTTTCATTTGAAGTACCAATGACTGTTTCGTTACGATACCCTCTAAATGAGACTGTCTTAAACCCCTTATAGACGACACAATCTGTCGGGACAACAAGATGGTACAGCCGATCGGCGTTAGCCTATAGACGCACCAACAAAATTCTCCAACTGCCAGTTTCTACCTACAGCGAACAGACGAACAGAAGTATAAAATATGAAAATACTTATTTTATGGCTTCATAAAAATACAAAGACATAAAATACTAAAAATTTGCGTTATACAAAGTGTTGAAAGTGATCCAACCGAAAAACAGAATATTTATTTTTAATTAAAATCTTAAACCACAGACTAAAGTCATGAATGAACTATAGAAATCCACGCCATGGTTCGGTTTGGTTGTCCATCTACGTTATAGACACTACAATTAGTTGGTTGTCGGGTGTAGTTGGTTGTTCGGTTGGTCGTCCCAACCAACCGAAATGTTGGAGATTAATAATAATTATGTTGGCCAACATGACTACAGACGACACAATTTGTCGGCGTCGGCTGTCGGTTGGCCAACAAATTGTGACGTCTATAAGGCCCTTTACTGTTGACGAAACGAATGAAAATCAAAAACTTTCTTAATTATTATTATAACAAATGTCTAGGCTTTGCCTGCCAGATTCATTTTTTTTTTCTTAATAAGAAGTATCTATTTCATTCTCACTTTTAATTTCAGGTAATAGTAGGTAAATTAAAAGTGCCTAGCCAAAGAATCGAGTTATTTAAACCTAAACCTAACTGAGCGTAATACAATTACGTCAATCTATATAAACTTTTTTATATAACGTCCGTAGACTAAAAGCAAAAGTTTGTCGCCTGCGATAAATTGTGAACTGCAGATAAAATTAAAAAGAACTGCGTTCAACTACTTTTTAAACAACTTGTTCAAAAGCTAATTAGTCGACGGGCGAGTGTGTCACAAAAGGTTTTGTTTGGCCGTTTTCCTTATAAGAAAACTAGCTGGTGCCCGCGACTTCGTCTGCGTTAAAAAAGGAAAAGATGTCTATCCTGTGTCCTGTACGTCTAAATGTTTATCTACCAAATTTCATGAAAATCAATTAATTCCTTTAAGAGTTATGGAGGAACATACATACACACATGCATACTTTTTATATGTCCTTATACCTCTGGCAACGTGTATGCAAAATTTCACCATGATCGCTTGAGCAGTTAAGGCGTGAAAACGTAGCACACAGGTAGAGTTAATTTCGCTTTTATAGTATAGGAGATTGTTCTCGTAGCACTGTAATGCAGTGCTGATTATAGCACGTATGAATGAAAATAGTAAAGTGGAAAACCGTCACCTGCTGAGGTGTCTTTGTCTCTCCCGAAACGCAGGAAATGGAAACAAAGCGCGGGAGACACATAGCGACGACGGACTAGTGATGTACCTTCACTAACTATCGATATCGATAAAAAAATACATTTTTACATTTTTGTTAGTGTACAAACTTGTGCCCAAAAAACACTAATCGTACCCAGGTTTAACTCAATATTGAGTTTTATTTAAGAAGGTACATTGTTAAATTTCACCCATTTATTAAATAAACATTTTGAAGGTACATTTTTATATTAGCGCCATCTAGATACAAGTCGTGGTTGTTACTTGTTATTTGTTAAATACGATTTAACAGTTGGACCCACGAGGTCATCCAAAACACAACAGTCGAACACGTCAAGATTTCAAGATAAGCCGAAATGGCTCAGTTTTAGTAAAACTGAACCTATGGCTAATGTTGTTTTAGAATATCTAATCTATTCTGTACACGACCATTTATTTGAGGCAAGTTATTAATAAGTTATTGAAGCAAGTCAGGGTAAATGCCACATCTGCATTTCTCACCAAAACTAATGGTTTAATTCAAGTAATATAACAGGCGTAGAACTTGTGAGCAATTACTATTTACTTATTTTTAAAAATCTGTGTTCATCTAACGAATGTAAATATTTTTCCAACAATGTATAGACTTGCAAAAGTGCGTGTTTGTGGGAAGATTTCAAACTATTTAAATTGTTAACAATTGCACAAGTTTTAACGCAAAAATAAATTAGCGATTTCGACACAACGGTACAGTACAAAATAATACAAATGTTCTGGAAAAGAAAGTGTACTTTATGTGCTATTTAATTATAGAATAGTGCAAACAAAAAAGACGTTAATGTCGATAAAGTGAATTAAGTATACGACCCTAAGAACCTTAACCCGTTTAGAGACTCAGGTAGTGCGTCGCGGCAACGCTATTGCGGAAATCAAACAATCGACAAAGCGGTTTGTTATATTTGTTCATCCCTATCTCTCGCTGTTAGGGCAGTACACACGAGATGCAATAATATTTATTACGAAAACATTCGTCTAGAATCTAGATTATCTTTTATGTGTTGTATTTATTTGCGTTTGATATAACATACTATAACAATAATCATTTAATTCTATACTACCTTCACACATTCTACACAGCGCCATCTAGTTCCACATTAAGCAACTAATGCTTGCTTGCTTGCTTCAAATACAAACTCAAATTAAAAATTCAAATGTTGCGAAACGCCCCGCTTCGCATTTGATTTAAAAAAATCTGATATTTCAACCGACGAAAACGAAAAAAACGATAATAGGGGTGATTTATTGTTTACTCACAGATTTTAAAGCTGAGTTGAATATTACAATTTAAAAAAGTAATCAAAAATTAAGCATGTAGTAAATAGTAGATTATAGCCACAAAAAAATATTAAAAAAAAACTTTTTGAAAAAAAATTAAACCGCTGAAAAAACTGAAAAGCAAAAAATAATTTTATTTAACCTTATAATAACTACTAAGTTCGTCAACTGTAAGTATACCGAATTAAATTAATTCGTTACTTAAAGAGTGATGCGCGGCGGCGACTCAAAATTACTACGAACTTACAGTTTACGAACTTAGTTCTTATAAGGTTAAATAAAATTATTTTATGCTTTCCAGTTTTTTCGGCGGTTTAATTTTTTGTTAAAAAGTTTTATAACCTACTGCCATCAAGTGGCTTATTGGCCTGTCTGTCACTTTTTGTCATAAAAATACAATATTGTAACAATTAACTTTAAAATAGGTAAACATATCGTTTACCTATTCACGCCGTTTTGATCACAATTTATTTTTTAGCTGAAATTCGGAATTTTTAATTATAAATATGTCAACTGCACTATGAGTTGGGAAACATTGTTAAAAAACACATTGTCATTTATGTTTTGCGACTTAGGACCATCATAATATTTTCATGCGTTGCAACAGTGTAATCTCAGCTTTACAATGAAGCGGTGAAAGGCGAAAGGGTAAAGAAAATAAAGGGGCTTTTACCATAGACGGAAAATGTTGTTACTAGTAATTGTGTGCCGTGTACACAATGGTTTATAAGATCAATTTGCTTTTGGTTCATCGCAATTAAGTGATTCGACGATTTCTTGCGTTTGTTTAGAACATTTTCTCATTCATTTCATTTAATCTGATTTGATTGAACAAAATTATTTTTTTACTAGATATTGCACGCGACTTCGTCCGCGTTACTCGCTGATAATTTAGCTTCCGTACTTATCTTGATTGGGTTGAAATTTTATATGGGTATTTCGATGGTTTCCTGGATGATTTAAAAATACAATTGGACCCGGTAGGTGGCGCTGCTGTCTGTATGTCAACTACTAAAGAGCTTGACCGATTGTGTTGAAATTTTGTATGTGTATTTCCATGGTTTCACAGACACGAATGTATTATATTGTATAAAGTTAAGCGGACGAAGTCGCGTGCAACAGCTAGTTGTTAACGTATAAACATTTGCCCCTAGCGGGAATCGAACCCGTAATTAACCGTTTGGTTACCAGCTAGGTTTACTAGCAATGGCTAGTAAACCTAGCTGGTCTAATGAGACCAAACGTGTCGTCATTGTAAAATAAGAGCGAGAACTAATATGAAAATGTTTCTAAATATTATCTAAAGAAATAAATTTAAAACAAAAATTGACCATCAACCTGTCTGACCGTTTTAAACATTTTAAAAAAATCCTCGTTTATTGTTCAATTGTAAAAATGGGATTTGAAATGGCCCATTCGGCTTCTATTGCTCGCTTTTATATACGGGACTCACACGCTTGAGATAATTCAGGGAAACCTTTTAAAATGTCTTGTTAAAAGCTGTATTCGGGATAATTTTGTGTACTGTAAGCAAATAAATAGAAGCGCGCCGCACATGTGACGAGACGACGCCGCATCCGGAATGTGCTGGCTGTACTTGCGGTTGTAGGGACGAGACACCGTTATTACACCATTAAGATAACCTTAATATTTTTCAAACGACTTCCAATAACTCTTTTTAACAAAAAATAAGCCGACTTCAAACCGTTTTCTCGTGGATGCCTTTGTCAGAACTGGACCAAATTGAAATGAGACCATGAAAGGTATTTATCTAGCTCTATTATCCCGGTTAGCCTACTTGACAGATGGTGAAAGAGGCCTCTAGATAAAACTAACTGTACAGGTGTTTCAATGGCGTGCAAATGAAACGAGTCGAAATAAATGGTCAATAAAGAAATAAGAAAACGCATCCCCCCATTTACCGCGAGTCGGTGAAGTAACCGCGCGATTTATCGACATAGATCCATCACTATCGTGAAGACATCAGCTTAACACTCCTAATAAATGAGTGCTCCGCCGTTATCCCAACACTGCTTGCGCTTGTGGCCCGCCATTTAATACATTAAATTTATTCACACCGCACCCCTCCACCCCTCCACACCTCCATACCGATAGTAACGTGTGCTCAGTAGCTCGCAGATAGCGGAAGCCGAAGCGGAAGCTTAGCTCAGGCTTTTATTTGACTTCAATGAACCAATATTTGGTAGAGTGATTCTGCTTTAGTGATCTTACTCAAGGACTACTTGTGGTACTATTGCGACTTTTTCTGTGCTCAGGGTTCAATTACCAGCATTGCCAACTTTGGACATGTTCTTTTGGCGTTGGAAATGGAAAATTGCCCTCACAGATTTCGGAAATGCAAGTGAACAGGCATCTTCTGGGTGACCTCGCTCCATCTTAGGCCTCATCCTTGCTACTCAGCTGGTTGTTAGCCAAGAGCAAACCCATCTCTAATAAAAAATATAAAAAAACTAGCTGAATAAGACCAAGATTTGCTGTGATTTTCTTTGACGGTCAAAGGACAGCGGCTGCCATGAGGTAGAGGGATAGAGAATGGGCTCCCGCACTCACTTACCGAAACACCACAACACACATGCAGTCAATATAATTAATTTAAGGCCGGTTTCAGTACTCTCCTGACGGTCAGGCCTGACGATAGCAATAAGCATGCGTACGGTCCGGCAAGCTCTGTAACGACTTGTAAATTTTTAGACAAATGACAAGCGCGTCGGTCGCACGGTCAGGAGTGTGTATCGTCAGTACTGACCGTCAGGATAGCACTGAAACCAGCCTAAGACTTAAGTATTAAATTTGATCTTTAAGTCACCAGGCACTCCTTGTCTATGAAATTTCATTTGATTTCTGAATTAACAAATCGCTCTCTCCCGTCACTATGATCACATTCCGCGACGTGTCTTTAGGACGACTCGCCCGATTTCCGTCTTCCCCGGCTATATCCTCTCAAAAATCTTCTAACGTCCCTCTGCATCACGGGAAATCCAACCTTAAAGCTGCACAAGTAAGAGTGAATTTGGCTTGAGACAAAAACGTCATTCTGGTGCCGAAATTGGTAAAGTCGTGTATTTAGGTTTTTGATAAGAATTTAGTGTTATATTCATAGGTTATTGTGTTTCGGCTAAAGTGTCCGTTTTATATGCTAAAATGGCGATATTACATGCCCATATATTCTTATTGCTTTCTAATTTATCTTTCTTTAATATAAAATGAATTCGTCTTGTAGAAAATAAAATTTAAGTAAAAATAATATATATATTTTTATTTTTTTTATTAGAGATGGGTTTGCTCTTGCCAGCATTAAGATGATGTATAAAATAACATAATGATAAAATAATCTGATCTTATAGTAAAATAGCCAATTTTCAGAGTCTAAAACTGAAAATTCGTGCTTTCACCATCAGATGAAAATCCAATAATATACTAGCTTAACCCCGCGACTTCGTCCTCGTTGAAAAAGAAAAATGTAGCCTGTGTTCTATACGTCTAAATGTTTACCAAGGATCGTGAAAATCAGTTAATTCGAGAGTTCTGGAGGAACATACATACATAGAGAAAAAAAATGTAAAAATGGTCCATTTAGTGTCAGTATCATGTATAGAACCTATGAAGACTATAAACACCACGTTGAGAAACTGAAGTACTTTTTTGATAGAGGCATTCTTCAAAAAGCAACACAGTCTAAGCAATCGCGTCAAGTTGTCAAATAACTTTCTCCAACTTCCAATTATATGTCGCCGCTAAATTATCTGTCTGGTCGATTGAAAGGCAATAATTAGTATTTATGGCGAAGTCGACAGTATTTCGTCCATCGATTATTATACAGAACGTGGCAATTGCTCCCACACATCACTTTGTTACTAGATGTGACTACTGAAAATATATAATTATCTTCTTCTATTCTTATATCTTCACACATTCCACAGAGCACCATCTAAGTAGTTTCACACCAGATAAGCCACTAGGGCTTTATGCTTGCTTGCTTAAAATTCAAAATTCAAATCCAAAATTCAAACTTCAAAATTCAAACTTCAAAATTCAAAATTCAAAATTCAAAATTCAAAATTCAAAATTCAAAATTCAAAATCGGTAATCGGTAATCGGAAATCGGAAATCAGAAATCAGAAATCAAAAATCAAAATTCAAAATTCAAAATTCATAATCCAGAAATCGGTTATCGGTAATCGGTAATCGGAAATCGGCAATCAGAAATCAAAAATCAAAAATCAAAAATCAGTAATCGGAAATCGGTAATCGGTAATCGGAAATCGACAATCAGAAATCAAAAATCAAAAATCAAGAATCAAAAATCAAAAACCAAAATCCAAAAATCAAAATTCAAAATTCAAAATTCAAAATTCATGATCCAGAAATCGGTAATCGGTAATCGATAATCGGTAATCGGTAATCGGAAATCAGAAATCAGAAATCAGAAGTCAGAAGTCAGAAATCAGAAATCAGAAATCAGAAATCAAAATTCAAAATTCAAAATTCAAATCCAATCTTCAAAATTCTAAATTCTAAATTCAGAAATCAGAAATCAGAAATCAGAAATCAGAAATCAAAATTCAAATCCAAACTTCAAAATTCTAAATTCAAAATTCATAATCCAGAAATCGGTTATCGGTAATCGGTAATCGGTAATCGGTAATCGGTAATCGGAAATCGGCAATCAGAAATCAAAAATCAAAAATCAAAAATCAGTAATCGGAAATCGGAAATCGGAAATCGACAATCAGAAATCAAAAATCAAAAATCAAAAAATCAAAAATCAAAAATCAAAAACCAAAATCCAAAATTCAAAATTCAAAATTCAAAATTCATAATCCAGAAATCGGTAATCGGTAATCGGAAATCAGAAATCAGAAATCAGAAGTCAGAAATCAGAAATCAGAAATCAGAAATCAGAAATCAGAAATCAGAAATCAGAAATCAGAAATCAGAAATCAGAAGTCAGAAATCAGTAATCGGAAATCTGTAATCGGAAATCGGTAATCGGTAATCTGCAATCGGCAATCGGCAATCGGCAATCTGAAATCGGAAATCGGAAATCGGAAATCGGAAATCGGAAAACGGAAATCAGAAATCAGAAGTCAGAAATCAGAAATCAGAAATCAGAAATCAGAAATCAGAAATCGGTAATCGGAAATCGGCAATCAGAAATCAAAAATCAAAAATCAAAAATCAAAAATCAGTAATCGGAAATCGGTAATCGGTAATCGGAAATCGACAATCAGAAATCAAAAATCAAAAATCAAGAATCAAAAATCAAAAATCAAAAACCAAAATCCAAAAATCAAAATTCAAAATTCAAAATTCAAAATTCAAAATTATGATCCAGAAATCGGTAATCGGTAATCGATAATCGATAATCGGTAATCGGTAATCGGAAATCAGAAATCAGAAATCAGAAGTCAGAAGTCAGAAATCAGAAATCAGAAATCAGAAATCAGAAATCAGAAATCAGAAATCAGAAATCAGAAATCAGAAATCAGAAATCAGAAATCAGAAATCAGAAATCAGAAATCAGAAATCAGAAATCAGAAATCAGAAATCAAAATTCAAAATTCAAATCCAAACTTCTAAATTCTAAATTCTAAATTCTAAATTCGGAAATTAGAAATCAGAAATCAGAAATCAGAAATCAGAAATCAGAAATCAGAAATCAGAAATCAGACATCAGAAATGAGTAATCAAAAATCAAAAATCAAAAATCAAAAATCAAAAATCAAAAATCAAAAATCAAAAATCAAAAATCAAAAATCAAAAATCAAAAATCAAAAATCAAAAATCAAAAATCAAAAATCAAAAATCAAAAATCAAAAATCAAAAATCAAAAATCAAAAACCAAAAACCAAAAATCAAAAATCAAAATTCAAAATTCAAAATCCAGAAATCGGTAATCGGTAATCGGTAATCGGTAAT
The DNA here is from genome assembly GCA_918317495.1 of Synanthedon vespiformis. NCBI lineage: Eukaryota > Metazoa > Arthropoda > Insecta > Lepidoptera > Sesiidae > Synanthedon > Synanthedon vespiformis. The sequence continues at coordinate 93,881 of OU906971.1, read as the reverse complement.
CGGAAGTCGGAAATCAGAAATCAGAAATCAGAAATCAGAAATCAGAAATCAGAAATCAGTAATCAGTAATCAGTAATCAGTAGTCAGTAGTCAGTAATCAGTAATCAGTAATCAGTAATCAGTAATCAGTATCAGTAATTCAAAATTCAAAATTCAAACTTCAAAATTCAAAATTCAAAATAGGTAATCGGAAATCGGAAATCGGAAATCGGAAATCGGAAATCGGAAAACGGAAATCAGAAATCAAGAAGTCAGAAATCAGTAATCGGAAATCTGTAATCGGAAATCGGTAATCGGTAATCTGCAATCGGCAATCGGCAATCGGAAATCGGAAATCGGAAATCGGAAAACGGAAATCAGAAATCAGAAATCAGAAGTCAGAAGTCAGAAATCAGAAATCAGAAATCAGAAATCAGAAATCAGAAATCAGAAATCAAAAATCAAAATTCAAAATTCAAATCCAAACTTCAAAATTCTAAATTCTAAATTCTAAATTCAGAAATCAGAAATCAGAAATCAGAAATCAGAAATCAGAAATCAGAAATCAGAAATCAGAAATCAAAATTCAAATCCAAACTTCAAAATTCTAAATTCAAAATTCATAATCCAGAAATCGGTTATCGGTAATCGGTAATCGGTAATCGGTAATCGGTAATCGGAAATCAAAAATCAAAAATCAAAAATCAAAAGTCAGTAATCGGAAATCGGTAATCGGAAATCGGAAATCGACAATCAGAAATCAAAAATCAAAAATCAAAAATCAAAAATCAAAAATCAAAAATCAAAAATCAAAAATCAAAAATCAAAAATCAGAAATCAGAAATCAGAAATCAAAAATCAAAAATCAAAAATCAAAAATCAAAAATCAAAAATCAAACATCAAACATCAAAAATCAAAAATCAAAAATCAAAAACCAAAAATCAAAAATCAAAAATCAAAAATCAAAATTCAAAATTCAAAATTCAAAATCCAGAAATCGGTAATCGGTAATCGGTAATCGGAAATCGGAAGTCGGAAATCAGAAATCAGAAATCAGAAATCAGAAATCAGAAATCAGAAATCAGAAATCAGTAATCAGTAATCAGTAGTCAGTAGTCAGTAATCAGTAATCAGTAATCAGTAATCAGTAATCAGTATCAGTAATTCAAAATTCAAAATTCAAACTTCAAAATTCAAAATCGGTAATCGGTAATCGGAAATCGGAAATCGGAAATCGGAAATCAGAAATCAGAAGTCAGAAATCAGTAATCGGAAATCTGTAATCGGAAATCGGTAATCGGTAACCGGTAATCGGTAATCGGCAATCGGCAATCGGCAATCGGCAATCTGAAATCGGAAATTGGAAATCGGAAATCGGAAATCGGATCTCGGAAATAAGAAATCAGAAGTCAGAAATCAGTAATCGGAAATCTGTAATCGGTAATCGGAAATCGGTAATCGGTAATCGGTAATCGGTAATCGGTATTCGGTAATCGGAAATCGGAAATCGGTAATCGGTAATCGGTAATCGGTAATCGGTATTCGGTAATCGGAAATCGGTAATCGGAAATCGGTAATCGGTAATCGGTAATCGGTATTCGGTAATCGGAAATCGGTAATCGGTAATCGGCAATCGGCAATCGGCAATCTGAAATCGGAAATCGGAAATCGGAAATAAGAAATCAAATATCAGATATCAGATATCAGATATCAGAAATCAGAAATCAGTTTAATAGATGAAAATTTGAATACACGTTTGGTCTAGTGGCTGTTAACCAAACGGTCTCGGGTTCGAATCCCTCTAGGGGCAAATGTATGTGTTAACATTTACCTTTGTACCTGAGTCGTGGATGTTTTGTATTTTTTTGTATTTATAATATGTATTTACAAAAAAAATTTAACCTATGTAGTATATCAACTGTCTGGTTCCATAATCCATTAGTTTATTTAGTGTGGAACTAGATGTTGCTGTGTTATTTATTTATTTATTCAAATTCGGGTTAGGGAACACTTCCAGTCTCCTTAAGTATCCGTGGCGGTGTGATTATTGTTGGTATTAGAGAAAATTGTCCCGAACAAGTTCTAGCTTTAAGGGACCATTCATTATGACCACCTTTGTGTTATGAGGAAAAAATTAAGTGATTCTCTCCCCCTTTCTTTGTACGACTTTTACTAATAATTTTCCTTTATATTGACATTATTTAGGGTGTGACTCCTGTGGAACTTTGTTAACACCTTGTCCTGTGACATTTTCTTATGTATGGGCAGAGTAATTTCTTTTTGAAATGCTATAGCGACTTGTTCAAAACATTTTACCTAAGAATATTTTTTCATAAATCGATGTAATCTTTAGGTATTTCGCACTCTGAAATCATTCTTTTTTGTATATCATACTCAACTAGCTGGTGCCCGCGACTTCGTCCGCGTTGAACGATGAATGTTGTGTTATCTATACTCTATATTATTAATATTATAAACAGGAAAAATTTGTTTGTTTGTTTGTATAGAATAGGCTCCGAAACTACTGGGCCGATTTGAAAAATTCTTTTACAATTAGAAGCCGACATTATCCCTGATGAACATAGGTTACTTTTTACCGCGGGAAAATGCTTCATTCCTATGGGAAAACGGGTAATAGGACATGGGGTAAGTCGCGTGCAACAGCTAGTGTGATAACATTTTAGATGACCCTTTTCGTCAGCTTTGAAAGCAATATAACGATTTATGCATTTGTTGCTATAACAGTTTAGCTAGGCGTTAGTAATATATTTTGTTTTAGATGATTCCCTCGGGAGCAGTACTTTTTTTCTGGATGAACGGTATCCTATTTCCTTTCTGATGTCCCAGATAACGTGTATGCAAAATTTCATGGTGATCTGTTCAGTAGTTTTTGTGTGAAAGCGTGACAAACAAACAAAAAAAATCCATCCACAATCACATTTATAATATGTGATTATAAGTAAGGAAGGATAAAAAATACAAAATCATGATGTACCAAATCGTTTTGTAAATTTAACTCTGATTTGACAGATAGACGAACGAAAGTCGACAAATTCTCAAAGGTAATATAGGAATACAAAAGATGCGATATATTATTGAAGATCACCTGACGCGTTGTCTTTATCTGAGAGAGAAATGGCCGCCGTATCGACCTCTCTAACAATTCAGCCTATCTGTCCCGGCCTTTAGCGGCAATAAGGAAGCTTTTAAGGCGTGTGTACACTACTTTTCATTTGCTAAAATTAAATTTCATTTAAAAACTAATCTAAAAAATTGTTTTGTGACAGAATATATTAAGTATTTTCAAGCGACTTCCAAAAAAGAGGAGGATCTCAATTCGACTGTATTTTTTTTTTAAGTTTGTCACTCAGAACTTTCGACTGGGTGAAACGATTTTGGTGATTCTTATTCTATTTGAAATCTGGTGCGTCCCGTGTGGTCCCATTTCAATTTGGTCCAGTTCTGACAATGCCATCCGTGAGAAAAAGTTTTGAAGTCGTTTTTTTTTGTTAAAGAGGATTACTATTTGCTAAAATTAAATTTTATATAAAAAGCTAATCTAAAAAATAGATTTTGTTTCGGGTCATTTAAAAAAAAATCCAAACGATAATAAACAAAGATATTTACTATCTCATATTCGTTTATCCAAGCCAAATATCATTAAAATCGATGGAGTCAAACAACATTTAATAATACTCGTATGTATACCTATCCTAATATTGTAAATGCAAAAATGAGTTTGTTTGTTTGTTACGCTTTCACGCCTTAACTAAGTACTCAGCCATCATGAAATTTAGTAGTCAGGGATATAGACAAGGTCATAATACTTTTCATCTAGAAAAAAGTGCTGTTTCCAATACGAGGGATCATTTAAAAATGAAGATAAAAAATTCAAAATAATTCAAAACATAAGAGCAATATCGTATTTTTAATTTTTTTATAATTTTCTTTTATGTATATTCCCAGTCTATACATAAATGGACCACAAAAGCATATATATGTTTGTGAACGACACAAACATCAACGGTAACATCAAAATGCAGTTACCTAAAACGACAAAACGATAGGTCTCTCATCCCGAATTCAGTGGCGGCCATCTTGTCTCATAAATATCCAGAATCACGTCTGATTCGATTCCCTTAACTACAGAAAAATTGGCTTCGTCGACACGAATGCCTTGTTCAATATTATTCCCGGGGATATTTAATTTTCCTTTAGGTATGCTAAAAATTAGACAATAAAAAAATAGAACCGTTTCTAATCTATACCTACTAATATTATAAAGAGGAAAGATTTGATTGTTTGTTTGTTTGTTTGTATAGAATAGGCTCCGAAACTACTGGACCGATTTGAAAAATTCTTTCACCATTAGAAGCCGACATTATCCGTGATGAACATAGGCTACTTTTTACCGCGGGAAAATGCTTCATTCCTACGGGAAATTCTAAAATACTAGCGGCTTGGCTTACTAGTGATTTGGGTAGAAATGCTTGGTGATATTTTTAGCGATCCGCTCCACAGTATCTACCGGTATCGATGGCGTTATCAAGTGTTTTATAATTTTATACTTTTCAACGCGGACGAAGTCGCGTACACCAGCTAGTCACTTATATTTTAATAGCTGGTGCCTGCGACTTCGTCCGCTTTAAAAAAGAATAAAGTAGCCAAGTATCCTGTGTCCCGTACGTCTAAATGTTTATCTACTAAGTTTCATGAAAATCAATTAATTCATTTAAGAGTTATGGACGAACATACATACATACAATATACCTACACTTAGAAATTTATTATTAGTATTGACTAGCTGGTGCCCGCGACTTCGCCCGCGTTTGAAGTAAGGGACTTGTAGCGCCTGTCTAAATGTGTGTAAATTATTGTGCATATCAATCGACTGTGCTGTATGAGACAGAATGAATTTTAGCTACACGCACCGATGAGTTCGAGCCGCCGACTTGTGTCATCTTAAGTAGCATGCGGCAGCTTATTTTACACCGAGGCAACAGCAGCAACAGCGTGTTGCATGCTACAATGTCGCGAGGTGTTGCTCTGGCGTAAATGCTTCTTAAGAATAAGATAGGGAAATGACGTCACACGTAGGCATATAATAAGAATTGCTATTCACTGCCTAAGGGCCGCCACATACAATCGGAATTCCGTTTCGGAATATCGATTCGGGATTCCGAACGCAGTTAATCCAAACTTGGGGCCGCAATATACAATGGAAATTCTGTTTCGGAAAAAATTTCGAACGGAAAACTACTGTAAGTATGTAATAATGTGGTAATTCCATAGATTTGTATGGATTTACTACATTCGGAATGCCGAATCGATATTATATACAATGGAAATTTTGTTTTGGAATTCTATTTCGGAACAAATTTCGAACGCACAACTGTAAGTATGTAATAATGTGGTAAAACCATAGATTTGTATGGTTTTTACTGCGTTTAGAATCCCGAATCGATATTTCGAAACGGAATTCCGACTGTATGTGGCGGCCCTTAGAACTTGTTTATAGAAATCTCTCACATCTCTCTTATTTTGTCTTAAATGTGCATCCATTAACAAAGTTGAGTCATTTCGCGAGTCATAATAACTTAAAACGGGTAATATAAAAAATAATACCGCCATCTATCTCCTTCTCTCTCTCACAACAATTGGCACGTGTAAGAGAGAGACGGCTGCGACTCTAAGGGGGGATAATTCCTCCCATCCCTCCTCTTATTACGTCTTATAATGAACAGACTTTATCTAAATGAGGCTCCGGTAAAAAAATGGTAAAACGCCTACATACTCGCAGCGAGAGTAAACCTTTTAAATTTGTTTAGTAGAAACATTCCTAACTAATATTATGAATGCGGAAGGGAGTTTGTTTATTACGATTTCACGCCTTAATTACTCAATCGATCACCATGAAATTTTCCATACATGTTGTCAATGACGTCATAGAAGAACACGACTTGTAGTACTATTGTGTTGTGTGTATGAGATCAGTGTTAGATCAGTGATTACCTAAAAATAAAAATAAAAAATTCAACGAAAAAGAAAAAGGGACAAAAGCCAGTTTATCTTTTAATTTTTAACGCCCAAAAGTGTAGGTTTTTAAATTTTAGCGAAACAGTTATATAAATTATTGATTAAGTTGGTTTAAAGAACGTCTGCGGAATAACCAACTCCACAGTAACTTACAGCAGATATAGCGTGTTTGGGCTCAATAGAAAGTTACTTGTTATAATTTTAATTACAGCTTGTTGGAATCAACCAACAGGTAAGTACTTAAGTGGCTTATGTGTCTTAGGGTTGCTACACATATATAAAATATTTACACAATGAAAACGCGCATCACTCTTTACGTAATTTTTGCTTGTTTGGCGCCGACTCAAAATTACTTAGATAAAATAATAAATTATTTTATGCTTTTCAGTTTTATCGGCGGTTTTATTTTTTGTTAAAAAGTTTTAGTTTATATTTTTTTGTGGCTATAATCTAATATTTCTTCTTCTTCTTTGTCGTCTACACTCTTGACAGAGTGGTCGTGGTCATCAATTCAGGTGTTGGTGGCAAGCTTAACAACACGCCGCCACTCCTCCCTGATGGCCGCCTTTCTTGTCATTCCGCCTCCCTGATCCATTAAAAGAAGAATTATCAAAATCGGACTACTCTGTAAAAAGTTATGCGTGGTTATACCTACGCTACAATCGGTGAGTGAACAATCAATCATCCCCTGTTTTCCTACTCTTAGCGTTGGAATTTTTTTTCCAAATTAAAATGGGACCCCCTTGGGGGTGCACCCTTTCAAATAAAAAAGAATTATCAAAATCGGACCACCCTGTCAAAAGTTACGCGAGATCATACATTAAAATATATATATATATATATATATATATATATATATATATATATATATATATATATATATATATACGCGTCGAATTGAGAATCTCCTCTAGACCTCCTCCGTTTTTGTTTTTACGTTTTCATCGGTTGAAAAAAGAGGTTGTAATGTATGTAAGGAGTTCGCAACACTGTTGTTTGTTCAAAGTATTATGCCATATCTGTATTAATTAATTTTTTTTTAATTTTTATGTTAAGGTCGACAGACAGGCTGACGGTCCACTTGATGGTAGGTGGCTACCGTCGCTTATAACACAAGCAACGCCTATAATGAGCACTACAAGTGCGCTGCAGACCATAGAAGGATTAAGGGTAAGGGATAAGAAAGGGATGGGCTCGGGCTCTGGCATCCCTTACTCACTCACCGAAACACAACAGCACATATGCTGTTATTTCACGGTGGTATTCAGTAAGGGGGTGGTTACTGCCGCCAGACGGGCTGCCCAAATGACTGCGAAACGCAGTGTGCCCTACCACTACTTAATAACTTAATTACTTATCTGTAGCGGGGCGTCGCGCATTTCCAAAGATCTGTGGATTCTATACCGTCCGGCGCTGGCCCAACTTTATGTAAGAAACCCTCACTTTTGTTACCATACTCAAGTCTGTGGTAAGTTGGTGCCGGTGAAGAGGTAAGTATCGAACTTAGAGCGAGTGTTCTCCTGAATACAGATTTAGTTCCAAGTTGAGGATCTTAATTACGCGGTTGGTTACCTCCTTCGCGTTTGTTTTGCGTCGAACACGTAGCCAGAATAGTAATGCCCGCTACACACAACAATACTTTCCGACAACACGTCTTATTATAACTTCAATCTAGACTGGCTAATAAGTTAATTTAACTGAAACATGTTTTTTATGTTAGTATTGTGAAGTTAACTTTTTACTGTATGAAAATTTGATACCACTTGATACACAATATTTTTTTTGATACACAAGCAGTCGTAGACTTTGTTGCCAATGTATTTCAAATAGAAATATGTGTCATAAACTGTTTGGTTAATATTTTATGTGTCCACCAAATTTTAAGTCGTAAAATTACAATGATACTCGGCAATAAATTTTGAAATTTTGTTAAGCAATTTGTGCAAAAGTTTCGATTACAAAATTCTTGCATGAAAACTATACATAGGTATATTTTAGTCTTTGTGAAAAACATTCATCGTAATATCAAAAAATCTTATTACCAAATAAGTATGAATGCTGAATGGAAATTTGGATGTGACTTAGATCATTTGGAGTTACCTAGATAATCTCTTGAATAAACAAAACTTGCAAATACGTGGACCACTCACAAATACAATTACGAACCTATTATATGACATAGATTTGCTTTGGACTAATTATTATTTTGTTGTTTCATCTCCCTTTATTACTTGTTTCAAAACACTTACTCACTAACTAAGTACAGAAAACACTTCTCGACAGTTGATAAATAGATAATAACGAGCAAATTGTTCTATTTTGCAATTGTCTATGTAAAAGCTTTATAAAGCGCATTAACTAATTTAAATTAATTATCCGCGAGTAAGATCGCGCGACCTCGGCTGCGCACTTACAATCGCCTTTTTAAAGTCCCTTGTTTTGTCCAAATTAATAGGGATTTTATTAATAAAAATTAAAATGATAATAAAACTAAACTAGCAGCGTCACTAAAGATGAAAACAAGCTACTGTTTAGATAGAAGGTTTTAATTTAATAAAGGCCTAAGGAATTTGGAATTGACAAAAGCACAAAAAACAAAGGAAACGACTAAATTCTAAATTTGTTTAGAATTCTTTAATAGAACAATCCCTACTATCCATATCTTTACTAATATTATAAATGTGAATGTGAGTTTGTTTGTTTATTACGCTTTAACGCGAAAACTACTACCACGATCACCATGAAATACCTTTCATCGTTCAACACGGATGAAGTCGCAGGCACCAGCTAGTTAATATAATAAATGTAACGCTGTCTGTTTGTCTGTTACCTTTTAACTACTCGACCGATCATCATGAAATTTTGGATACACGTTGTTAAGATATACAAGAAAGGACATAATTATGGTACCTATCATCCACAAAAAAGTACTTACTGTTCCTGAAGGATAATATATAGATAGCTAGTGTTATATAAAAAATACTGTATAATGTAAGACTAGCTGGCGCCCGGTACTTCGCCCGCGTTGAAAAAGAAAAAAGTAACCTATCCTGTGTCCTGTACGTCTAAATATTTATCTACCAAGTTTCATGAAAATCAGTTAATTCGTTTAAGAGTTATGGAGGAACTTAAATACATATAACAGGAATATATACAATACCTACACTTACAGATTTATTATTAGTATTGATTGATTGATGATATCTACTTAGACCGTCCACTGTTTTGCATGGGATGACATCCAGAATATGTCAAGTTTTGCGGTTGAATTGAAACCCCTACTGGGGTTAAGCCTTGAAAAATTTAAGCAGCTTTAGTAAATACGCGTCCCGCTTCAGCAGCGGAGCCTGTGTGCATTCATTAAGTTTTTCCCGTCCCACTTTGGAAGGTCGCTATTCATTCGCTATTGGCACACTACTTACTCAATCAATTCAAATTACATACTCACTTTTGCCTACGAATTCGTCTGCAAAACATGTCAACAGTTGCCTTCTTCACCCAGTCAAAGAGCTTTATAAAAATGTTTGTGTTAATTTTAATGAACATTAAATATTTTCAACCGACTTCCAAAAAAGGAATAGGTTTTCAATTCGACTATATATTTTTTTATGTTTATTACCTCATAACTTTCGACTGGGTGAAACGATTTTGATGATTCTTTTTTATTTGAAATCTGTTGCTTCCCGTGTGGTCCCATTTAAATTTGGTCCAGTTCTGACAATGGCATCCATGAGAAGTCGGTTTTTTTTTGTTAGAGAGTTATTATCTATATCTTATACTTCTGTACTAATATTATAAAGAGGAAAGATTTGATTGTTTGTTTGTTTGTATAGAATAGGCTCCGAAACTAGTGGACCGATTTGAAAAATTCTTTTACCATTAGAAGCTGACATTATCCGTGATGAACATAGTATACTTTTTACCGCGGGAAAATGCTTCATTTCTACGGGAAATCTAAAATAAAAGTAAATACTAGCGGCTTGGCCCGGAAGATAGCGCCATCTATCCAAAATACGGTAGATGGCGTTTTATACTTTTGTACGCGGACGAAGTCGTGAGCACCAGCTAGTAATTAATATTTTAACAATTGTCACAGTTTGTAAAATTATGCCATTATTATAATCTATATTGATACGATCACGCATTTAATTCCCTAATTAAATCTGTTAATGCCACCATGTACTCGTCAACTGAGTCACAGCTATGAGTAAATATTCATTCAAACTTTGGCGAATTCGTTAGAAGGTATCTTACTAACCTTACTAACAGTTACCCTCATTTATTTGTGCGATTCGTGAGGATGTTTTCTACGAATTTAAACCAAAACACTTCACAACTTTCATTTCTCCGTATTAAATTAATGGACAGGTCCTCTCGGGTTGTTTTGCACAAAATTACAGTACAAGACTTAAATTTTGGTATAGTTGTAAATAAATGCTGCACGCTATGCATTTTATTTGTTCAATTTTTTTTTTTTACACCCGACACCCGACGCAAAAACGGGGTGTTATAAGTTTGATTGGCCTGTACGAGTCCCGATAGCTAAATACTCTCCAATGGCTAAATACTCTAAGTAAATGTTTTAATAACTCACCAGCTTAAGTTTAAGTTACTTCAACTGTTTTATTACAAACAATTTTGTATGAGTTTTAAATTATAGTTAATAGTTATATAACTAACTAGTTGGCGCCCCCGACTTTGTCCGCGTTGAAAAAGAAAAAAAATAGTCTATCCTGTGTCCTGTACGTCTAAATGTTTATCTACCAAGTTTTGTGAAATTCTGTTAATTCGTTTAAGAGTTATGGAGGAACATACATACAGAAAAAAATTCTAAAAATTGTCAATTTAGTTTCAGTATCATGTATAGAGTCTATAAACAGGATACCCCATGACGAATCCTTACAGATTTATTATTAGTATTTATGATAACTAATTAACACCTTTTCCAGACACGCCGCACTGAATGATATAATCCGCCGTTCTCTTGCCACTGTCAACGTACCCAGTAAAATGGAACCAATTGTCATAGCTAGGGACGATGGTAACAGACCGGACGGCATGTCCCTGATTCCTTGGAGTGTGGGAAGGGTTCTAGTGTGGGACGCTACTTGCGTGGACACACTGACTCCTTCCCACATTCACGTAACGAGTAGGGAAGTGGGTGCGGCTGCTAAAGCGGTCGAAAAATTAAAGTCCGCGAAATACAGGGTCGAGACCCTTGGTCCATGGGGTCCCAGCGCTCGCCAACTTTTAAAAGAGCTGTCGAAAAGACTTGCCAACACCACTGCCCAGGCAACACATAGGCCAGGATAATAATAATAATAATAATAATAATAAGCCTTTATTTAAACCATGAATGAAATAACAATCATATAAATTGAAAGAAAAATATGAATTAATTATAACATTTTTAAAATAAATAATTTGTAACATTTGAATCAATTGGTCTAATGAGTTAATAATTCATGGCCCCTTTCGGTATAGGCCTCCTCCAAGTGCCTCCATTTGCTTCTGTCAGTGGCCACTTCCATCCAGTCCCTCCCCGCCGTCTTTTTTATGTCGTCGTTCCATCGATTTTTAGGCCTTCCTCTGGGTCTACTTTGGCCAGGATAACAGTATGAAATTTACAAATTATTCAGTTTAAAGCTTTGTTATAAGGGTATTAGAGCTGACAAGATAGGCAAATGCTGTATTGAATGATTTTTGGGCTATTATAACACTATGGGCTATTATGGGCTTCTTGTTGCTTATTCAGCTACTATTCAGCTATTATGTTGCTACTATACAGCTTAAAGCAATTTATTTTGTGGCCAAATTGCTTGGATAACGGCTGATAACGGCAAAGAAAATTCAGCCATTCTGTGTTGCTTGGGTGGTGACCGACGAGCTGGCAGCTTCCTTGCGCAACGCATTAGCATTGCAATTCAGCGAGGAAATGCTGCCAGCATCCTCGGTATCATGCCGCGGGTGCTCAATTTTTTAGATATTTTTTAGCTTTTATGTAGTTTTAGATTTAGTTTAGTTTTATTAATATTAACAGCTTCACAGTTTATATTCACAGCTTTTTTTGGAGGAACGTCCTTTGATTCGATTATGTTCGCGAGTGAAAAACCGGTATCTGATGGGGCCACCTTATCAATTTTAGAAATCACTTCCAAGTAGAAAACATGCTTCCATGGAAACCGTTGAAGAAAATAATTTAGAATATCCGATCTGAAAAGAACCCTACTATAGCTTTCCTTACTTACTAATTCAAATTCAAAACATTTTTATTCGAAATAAGATTTTACAAAAAAACGCTTTTCGACGTCAGAGAGAATGGCACTAATATTATAAATGTGAATGTGAGTTTGTTTGTTACGCTTTCACGTAAAAACTACTGGACCGATTACCATGAAATTTTGCATACACGTTGTCTGAGACATTGGAAAGGACATAGGGTACCTTTTATCCAAGAAAAGAGTACTGATCCCGAGGGATTATCTAAAATGTTAAACTGTAACTAACGCATGGCCAATGCGTTATAGCAACAAGGCAAGAAGTTATAATTGCTTTTATATTTTTAATTTATCATCGCGTACGGAGTCGCGGGCACCGGCTAGTTAGTTATAAATAAAAGAATAACTATCCCTATTAGCTTTAAATCAAAAAGATGTAGAAAATTTAGCAGAAGACCACTGTGCAATAACAGCATGTCTACTTTTGTGTTTCGATAGGTGAGTATTTATAATTTATGACATTTTACGTGAATAAATTAAAAATATTTAACATTTATCTATCACTCTGTAACTATTGTCCTTACTTTTAATTTTTTTCTCAAAAGAATAAGTTTTTTTTTTCACTCATTCCGGAGAAGTAAACACGTGAGGCTTAGACACGAGTCGTGATAATCATCCTACGCACTGACGTGTGCCTAACAATAGGTTCTTCCCCTGCGTCCGATGAACACATTGCTACATATTGCTGACGTTCCATTGTGATATCGGTGACAGGGCTCACGGGACTAATGTGTGGCCCAAGTCACGGCCGAAGAGCGATACTGCTACCCCCTTTTCGACTTTTAATTAGCTGCTGCCCGCGACTTCACCCGCATAACTTTGTAAATAATATACTAAAACCTTCCTCGAGAACCACTCTATACATTGATGGAAACAAAATGAAAATCGGTGCAGTAGTTTTTGAGTTTTCTTTTGTTATTAGTCAGAAAGCAGTTTTTCATTTATGAAATTTCTCACCTCTTTTTTTTTAGTTTTATAAACGTCGTTATTCCTTCACCAAACGTTAGATAATCGTCTAACCTTGTCGAAAAGTATAAACAGTGAAATTGTCCACAAATGGACTTAACAGGTTAACGAATTAGGCCGACGACATGTCAAATATAGTTTTCCATTAGACTTCTTTTATTTATTGCATTCCCGCTACCTCTTATGCGTTTGCGCCATACGGTCACGTTAGAAACGTGCGTCAAATGGGAGTGGCGAGTCGATGCAAGCGTACAGCGCTGTAAGCATGTCCGCAAACACTGATATACGACCGCCACATATTCCGGCCACCGGCTCTTTTGACGGCTGTTAGCCGTCACATCGATACAGAGCCCTACACTTCACATTCCATTACAAATTTTGCTAAATACTTATCCGTGCTTTAGTTGGTAATTACACCGTTATACAGCGGTAGCCACTAAAGCTCTCAATCTATAGGGTTGTCACCTGTAACTAAATAATTAACTAAATAGTTTTGGATTTTAGTTCAAAAACAGTGTTTCGATCCACATTGTAGAATTTACAGTGTTGATAAAAGTAAACCTGCTGGTGGCTACTGCAACTCAGCGAAGATTTACATACATACTAACTAACCCGGAAAACGTTTTATTACCAAAAAAATGGGGTGGGCCACCCATGTCACTTAGGGGCATAGGGGTATAATAGTAATTAATAGTATAATAGTTTACGACCTATTTTCAGACCTACCGAATATACACAAAAAATCATAAAAATCGGTGAAGCCATTTCGGATGAGTATGTTTACAAACACACTAAAACCTTCCTCGAGAACCACTCTAACCATTGCTGAAAACACTATGAAAATCGGTGCAGTAGTTTATAGCGGCGGAGGACTTTGAATAATAATATGTAGTGATATTATTATTCGGTTTTCTATCGTCTACACCACGGAGAATGTGCGTCCATCCTATGAGATCTGAACCAGCCAGAGCCGTTCCACTTGCGGAACACGAGGCGCGGGCGGGGGTTTCATCCCTTCGTGGTTGATGTTCCCCGGTCACGCACGAAGCGCTATAGTTCCACCTTCCTTGTCCGAACTGCTAAGGAGTGGAACTCATTGCCTGCGTCCGTGTTTCCCCAAAATTACAACCTCGGGGTCTTCAAGTCTAGGGTAAATGGGCACTTACTAGGTAAGCGTGGTCCATCTTTGGCCGCATCTGCACCTAACATCAAGTGAGATCGCGGCCAAGCGCTGCCTTGATTACATAAAAAAAAAAAAAAAATATATATAGAGATACCTATTTTTTAAATTAGATACATTTTGAAAGTTGGCAGCAGATATTTAGATTCTAGCTGTTGAACGTAGCATTATTTATTAAAAGGTGGTAGCTCGACAAATAGTGTTTATAAGCATTCAATTATTTATACTGTAGATAATTGTACTGTAGATGTTAGTAATTATTCATCATCAACATCATCTCTGCGTCCTCTGCTGGACAAAGACCTGCTCCATAATTTTCCAATAGGATCCGTCAGAAGCAGCCTGGATTCATCGTTGGCGCGGCCCTTTCCAAAGTACACCTTGTGTACTTGGAAATTATTACATGAAAATTACTGAATAGTTCAAAAATCAAAATGAAAAAATGACAAAATTTACTTAAGTCAAAATGTGCTTCTGTGAATACGAATCTCAAAAAAGTGCACATAGCAGATTTTGGTTTGACAACGACAATGTAATTCGATCAAAGTTCTATCGTCATAATTATCCGGCTTGTGTTTATATCATATAACAAAATAACACTTAAAAAATAAGAACACCAGTGACAACCCTACTTCGCGTGATAGGTATAGAGATTGCGCCGCTCTAGCTTGCGATGTTATCTCATGTTTAAGGCGATGTGTGCACTGATAGCAGCTAATTGTTATTCCGAACGAGCTGCCCAGTGCAGACCTCACCTTACTTTAACTATTACAGCGTTTTGCATATACGTACGTACAGTGTCTGCTTAATTAATCTATTTTTAATTCAAAGACATTTTTATTACTTATTTAGGGTAAAGTGACCTAATGTTGGCACCCCTCCAATTTATTGGCACTCTAAAATTTTCAATGAAAAATAAGAAAACTGTGTTACAACAAAAAATAAATTATTTAAACATTGTTAAACTTCCAAATTTTATTTTAGTTGAACAAATAGGTCGAAAGGTGCCAATAAATGGTCGTATTTCTTAAGTGCCAATACTTGGCTATTTATTTTATTTTAATTTAACAAAATTGTATAAGAAAACTAGTTGTTGCGCGCGAATTAGTCCGCTTAACTTTTTAAAATAATTTTAGCCCATGTTACTCGCTGATAAAAAATAGCTTCCTAACAGTAAAATAATTTTTCAAATCGGTAAAGCATTTTCGGAGCCTATTCAATTCAAACAAACATTCAAACTATATATGATTTTATATGTTCTTGGCTACAAATAAAATTTAAAGTCACAATGGCAACTAACTTTTACAATACAAATACAGTAAGAAGAGCCTAGTGTTTGGGATAAGTTAATTCAAATACATAGATAAGCAAAGTATATGGTAAAGAGAAAGAAAAAAAGCTGAAGTATCACGTACCGAAAGATCCCTTACAGCGAGGACACGGAAAGGGCGGGACCCCATAACCATAATATCGCCCTCCCTTTTATTTCTATCAACACAATAAAATTCACATGTCCGTTTGTTATCATTTACAAACTATCTCTATACTACCTGGTGCTCGCGACTTCGTCCGCGTTGAAAAGTATAAAACGCCATCTACCGTGGAGCGGTACGCTAAAAATATCACAAAGCAGTTGTCATGTTAGTCGCTTCACCTGATTCTGGATAGATGGCGCTGTCAAGTTTATTCCGGGCCAAGCCGCTAGTACTTACTTTTATTTTAGATTTCCCGTAGGAATGAAGTATTTTACCACGGTAAAAAATAGTCTATGTTTATCAAGGATAATGTCGGCTTCTAATGGTAAAAGAATTTTTCAAATCGGTCCAGTAGTTTCGGAGCCTATTCTATACAAACAAACAAATAAATAAATCTTTCCTCTTTATAATATTAGTATAGAAGACAGGTCTGACCGATGGGTTTGAAAATGATGGACCAGTATCACTCAAAGGTTTTTCTGATTACTAAAAGGCTGAATCTTCGTGAGTAGCTTAAGTTTGCCGAGACGAACAACTTTCTCCTCTGCGAAAATTCTCGATAGAGGTAGCTAAAGGAGTTAGCAGTCGTAAACAAATTCCAAGCGTAGGACTGGGAAAACGTACCGCTCAATTTGTAGGACTGTGCGGCCATTTTATTATACAAATTATTACTAAGCTGCAGACCAAAAATCAGATGGTTAGTATACCCATACACCCCAAGAAAACCACTCTCAATAAATCATAATAATGATGAGGTCATAATATTATTACTATAGGTATAGGTTCGTTTCTAGACAATAGTGAGATAACAGTCTTCATTTTAATTATTATTAATAAATATATCGTATCCGTAGTGTGAACCCTTTTTTGTCCATAACATAAAATGACCCCTCCCACCAGTAAGTGCCTACTAAGGGATCTGTCCTTTCTCTATACAACACAACACACATCTCGATCGGATTCATTCTATTTTTTTTTGGTCTCCATTTTTGGATCCGTTGATGAGGGTACGTCGGATGCTGAATTAACGATTTCGTTTCACTCCCATTTTTATTTATGTCATATATCTATACTAGTATTATAAAGAGGAAAGATTTGATTGTTTGTTTGTATAGAATAGGCTCCGAAACTACTGGACCGATTTGAAAAATTCTTTCACCATTAGAAGCCGACATTATCCGTGATGAACATAGGATACTTTTTACCGCGGGAAAATGCTTCATTCCTACGGGAAATCTAAAATAAAAGGAAATATTAGCGGCTTGGCCCGGGAGATAGCGCCATCTATCCAAAATACATGTACGAGTACATTTAAAATATGTACATTTAAAATTAAAAGAGAATAAAAAAATAAAAGGATAAGATTACTAATCTTCTATCTATGTATATAAAATTCTCGTGTCACAGTGTTTGTAAAGAAACTCCTCTGAAACGGCTTGACCGATTTTTATGATTTTTTTTATAATATATTCAATAGGTCTGAGAATATTCGATAGGTCGTAAACTATTTTTTATACCCCTAAGTGATAAAGGTGGGCCACCCCAAAAAAAATATACCTATGGCAAAACAACGTTTGCCGGTTCATCTAGTAATATATACAAAGTTGTTCAATGGGTGCTTCCATAGATAATTCCTTATTCCTTTATTCACTGACATTATATTTTACATACATACACTTTTTACATTAATTTTAAATACTGCCATCGGCAATCTGTAAGTCAGACTGTCCTTTGACATAGGCGTCCTCCAGGCTCTTCCATAACTCTCTATCCCGAGCCGCTCTCCTCTAGTCCCTGGGCAAATCGTCCTCAAAACGTCTTACTGATCTGCCCTTTCGACGCTTTCCTTCTCTGGAATACCTTCTTCTTCTTCTTGAAGTGCCATCTCCTATCGGAGGTTGGCTATCCTAACCCTAGAGGCGGCGGGTCGAAAAAGCGATCTGGTACTTTGGCCATACCACTCGCGGAGATTCTTGAGCCAGGAAGTACGTCGTTTCCCGGCTTGCGTCTACCTTGTATTTTCCCCTGCATGATCAGCTGCAGGAGATTATACTTGTCGCCGCACAGGAATACCACTCGGTGACATCTCTCGTCCATTTGTCTCTTTCCGATCTCATCATGCGACCAGTCCACCGCCACTCCAGCATTTTCGCCCTACTGATCACATCTGTGAGTTTTGTTCGTTCTCTTCCGTAGATAGTTCTCTTAGATAGTTCTTAGTTCGTTCTCTTAGAACCAGCCATAGAGTTTAAGAGGAATATAGTAACCAAATTATAATCGAAGGAAGACGCGATCGAGTCGCATTATAGCGCGCAGGTTGAGATTGTAAGAGACGTGTTATATAATAATAGTTCGATAGAGGATGTTAAGTAGATGCAGCCGACGCGATGGGAGACACATTTACTGGAAACCCACTTAGGGCCCACCGCTGCGACTGCGGACTTAGGACCATTTGTTACCTACCTCACAAATATGTTACCACTAGCTGTTGCACGCGACTTCGTCCGCGTAACTTTATAAAATATAATACACTCGTGTCTGTGAAACCATGGAAATACACATACAAAATTTCAACCCAATCGGTTCAGCCGTTTAGAAGTTATGTGAAAAAGGAAGGATAATTCTTATCTTACTACCAGTTGTCTTTTTACCCATTTTCCCGTAGAAATGAAGCATTTTCCCGCGGTAAAAAGTACCCTATGTTCATCACGGATAATGTCGGCTTCTAATGGTAAAATAATTTTTCAAATCGGTCCAGTACTTTCGGAGCCTATTGTATACAAACAAACAAACAAACAATCAAATCTTCCCTCTTTATAATATTAGTATAGATAAAATCAAAATCAAAATATTTATTTATCAATTAGGTTTCTACAAGAAACTCTTATGATCGTCATTATAAAAAAAATAACCGGGGTTTCGGAAAAAAAAAGCCAAGACGACGTTTAAGCTCTATGTAAGTTTCAAAAAATATAAAAACTATATTTCAAAAATAAAGTGTGTTCAAAACTTCGACAACATCATTTTCTATTTGGTTAATATATAGGATTAGCCGCGCCTAAAGAATTTTTTACTCCAAAAATAAATTATCTTATGTTCAAAGTTTTAGTGTAAAGAAAGCTCCCGCGTGTGTGTGCGAATACAGAATAGTTAGGTCACATGTCGAGCTTTCGCCTCGTGCACACAAGCTCGCTGCAGCGCTATCCGATATTATGATACTGATTTTATTTTCAAGCCTTTGAATATTCCGACGAGCTGCCTTTAAGGTAATACACGTCAGTTTTCCTCCATACAAACGTTGAATGATTATTACTCCGCTGTTTTACGTTTAATTTACAAATGTAAGCAAGATACCGATTTATCTTGTCGTTAACTAGGTTCCTTGGCATACAAATTTTAAAAAATATATTAATTTAAAAGATATTATGATCCTTGAAAAATCCATATTTTAACACAAGTTTTAATGCAACTTTGAGGGTGAATAGTTCACTCTAGTGTACAAAAACTCCAAAATACTTTGCATACAAACATTGATTAGTTATTCAAGAGTTCAAATAACTTTACACGAAATAGATATATGCAGTAGTTTTGTCAAAAAGAGTATACGCCCAAGAGTCTGTTTATGATTTTATTTTTGGTATGAATGATTGTGCATCTCAGTCGAGTGCTCTTCCCGCGCTTTGTGGTGTGTGAGACAGGACGCATTTTAGACATGAGACCGCGCGATGAGTTCGGGCCGCCGCCGCCGACTTGATTCACCTTAAACACCTCACCTTGCGAGTAAGGTGTTCGCATTCTACGCCCGACACAATGTACAATGCAAATTGTAACCTATTCTTACAACTTCTCACATTATTCCTTTTAAATATTTAAAAGGCTCTTTTACAATTAGTTTTACAATACTTTTTATAGTCAAAATTTTCCTCATGGTTCCCAGATAGTAGTTTTTGAGTTTATTTATTACAAAAAATTAAAATATTTTTCTTCATAATATTAGCATACTAGTTGATGCCCGCGATTTCGTCCCCGTTAAAAAATTTTTTTCTTTTTATCTTTTTTTATGTCTTATATAGCCTGTCTTATTCTGATGTATAAGCTATATTATTATTGTAAAGTTTCGTTGATATCCATTCAGTAGTTTTTGCGTGAAACATCCATACAAACTTTAACATTTATAAGTAATATTATATAGTTAGATATATAATTTAGCAGCTCTTATTAAAGGAATCACTCTAACTGCATCTAAAGGTCATTAGATATGAAATTGTCATCCGAGAGTGCAGTGCGAACTGGGAATGTATGTCAACCGGATTACCCCACCTTACCCCACCTTACCCCACGTCTCACCTTACCCCGCTGCGGCTGCAAATTGAAACACCGTTTGTGATTGCCCCATCTTCCTCCTAAACATAGACTTAAAACTTATGTCTCTTTTTGGAAATACACATCATCAATCAATACTAATAGTTGGATAGTTCATTTATCAAGGAAGGCCTCCCCATAATTTTCCAATATGGCCGCTCAGAAGCATCTTGGATGAACCTTCAACCTGCGGCCGTATCAGTGCGCGTCTGTTTGTCTCTCCATAGTACGAATAGGTCTCCAGCCCACTGCCACTAGAACTTACTTCAATCTTCAATAACCGGATTATGTCAGTACTCAGTCAGTACCCCTGGACACACTAGGCGTTTTGAAGTGCGCGCTTTGAGAACTATGAAGTTCTTAGAGCGAGTACACACTGAACGCTTGGCGTTGCGTTAGAACTTCATAGTTCTCAAAGCGCGCGCTTCAAAACGCCTAGTGTGTACCAGCTCTTAGTCTATGAATCTCCTAATTTGTGAATCGATCTCTTGTTTTAACCCGTTGTGTTTAATAGCTCGTTGAGTGACCTTGAGCTTTCTTACAAGGCACATAGTTTGAGCGCCATAATTGTGTCATCACCAGCAGCACAAGTTGGTCGAAAACTTTAATTTTTTTATGGTTGACGACTTTGTATTTTGTCCCTTGAAATGTAATTTGATTAATAATGAAATTGAATTGGGTAGAGATAATGTGAGGCCGAGTCACGGCGTCTCATTATTGTCGTTGCATTGGATGCGGTCGGAATTCCATTCGCCCGTTCCACCGATAGGGATGTCCAATCATTTATCGATGAAATACATTATCGACATTGGTTACTAAATGTAATATCTATCTGTGGACATCCTTGTGGAATATGTGTTAATTTTTTGTCTTCTTTTACTATATATTTGTTTTTATTTCCGTTTGTGTTCCAAAAATTAATAAAATAAAAATTTGATTTTTTTTTTGTTAGTAGTTATTATTGGTATAATTTGTCACTAAGCGGTACGCTCTCAGCTTCATCCAGAAAAAAATTTAATTAGGATTTGTTATATTTTTTAAAATATTTTATCTAGCTGATGATGTTTTCCTCATCAAAGTCCTTTGCGTAGTTAAGGAAGATTAGAGAGACTCAGAAAACGACTTCAAATAATACTACGTAAAGATAACATAATTATAATTAAACTATTGGTTCGAATTGAAAAATTATTTTTGTGTTGGACAGTCCATTTATCGAGGAAGGCGGGCTATAGAGAACGCGGACGAAGTCGCGGGCAGCAGCTACTATAAATATATAATAAAATCGTTTACTTCACCCACAAGAACTCCTGAATGCAGTGAGCGATGCCAGCACTCCTTTGCGATATGAATTTTTTAAGCATTCGACAGAGAAAGAAAAAATGTTCCCATCACTAGGTGTAACTAGCTTTGCTCCGATTGGAAAATGCCCGCTGAATCCACGATACATTCCCGAACGGGTCTGAGCCGAGTTAATGCGACCAATGTTAATTAAAACCGTTTTCTGAATAACTTCGTCTTACGTGCAACCAACGCTTTTATTTGTTCAACGAACCAGCTAACTGGCAGCTCTACAAGAACAAGCAGTTTCTACAACACGAAAATACATACGCCTTCCGTAAGGTGTTCATTGCCGGTACACTGGACTGCGATGAGAAAGAAGGAAGGAAAAAAAATGTGTGTGTCAACTCCGACACACGACTGGAGTTTCCTCCTTACGAACGATTATAAAATTTTAATATTGTGTACATGGCGCAATATCTATGAAACTAAAGTTATTCTAAAATATTCAAAAAATAGACTATAACTATGTAGCATATTAACATAACGCATTCGTGTGAAAATTTTAATTTTACTCCCATAAATTTTCATACCATGGGCCATAGTGCCATATATAGTGCCAGCTTCTTCCCTCCCTTATAAAATCTCTTGCCATCATTACTAAAAATTTATCAATTGTAGTAACGATGTTTTGGACAGGTGAAGTAGATACCTAGACATCAATTAGGTCAAGGTACCATTGACTGGTATAATAAAGGGTGAATGAGGCTACGAGTTGAATGCCGACCTCTAATCGCCTGATTAACATTTCGGGAGAACGAGCGCGTACAAAGCTCGGATACTCGGTATTGTGCGGTGTAGCGATATTCGGGCACAATGCGGATATTAGCGGACTATGGCCGACGCAGGTTAACACTGCCACAGTCAATAGAACACGAGTGGGGAATTAAGGAGACAATCAGATAGCTGAAGTGGGAATGGGCGAGACATCCCTGTCGTGTAGCATTGGGTTAGATCACCCTGTTTGTTGGGTTAGATTACCCTGTTTGTTGGGTTAGATCACCCTGTTTGTTGGGTTTGATCACCCCGTTTGTTTGGTTAGTTCACTCTGTTAGGTTAGATCACCCTGTTTGTTGGGTTAGATTACCCTGTTCGTGGAGTTAGATCACCCTGTTTGTTGGGTTAGGTCACCCTGTTTGTTGAGTTAGATCAACCTGTTTGTTGAGTAAGATTACCCTGTTTGTTGGGTTAGATTGCCCTGTTCGTTGCGTTAGATCACCCTCTTTGTTGGATTAGATTACCCTGTTTGTTGGGTTAGATTACCCTGTTTGTTGGGTTAGATTACCCTGTTTGTTGGGTTAGATTACCCTGTTTGTTGGGTTAGATTACCCTGTTTGTTGGGTTAGATTCTATACCAATATTATAAAGCTGATGATTTTGTTTGGTTGAACGCGTTCATACTGGTTTGAATTGAAAAATTATTTTTGTGTTGAATAGTCCATTTATCAAAAAAGGCTTTATATAACATTTTGAACGCGGACGAAGTCGCGGGCACCAGCCAGTATTTAATAAAGAGAAGCGGTACTGTTAGGATCGCCACTGACTTCGCGCAAACCCTGTCTCTTTTGGTAGTGTGAGCATTACACGGTATCGAAGGATGCTCTCGGCTGAATTATTCATGAGCGCTTTGTTTGGCCGGCGTTTATTTTAATGCAAACGCAATTCGGTTACCGCTTCTTTATTGCCATAACGTCTCAACTTAACCCCAAATTAAGTGATCAACTTAAATATTTCAACTGTGAGAACAACATTTGACGACACGTTTGGTCTAATGGCTAGTAATCGGTCGCAGGTTCGAATCCTTTGTACTTTAACCTTTGAAAACAGGTAAAATATGTGTGTGTCCTCGCGACAATGAATCAGATACTGGCTCGGCATTGTACTGAGGTGTTAGTTTAGTAGATTTAAGGTTTAGGAAGGTCTAGCATCGTCGATTTTGGGTTAAAAAAGCACTTCATAGAACCAAAAAAGTCCTAAACGACTGATGTATCGAAATATAAGAACTGATTGCTTTATAGAGATCTCAGGATACCCCATAGCAACCCATTTTGATGGATCATCCTCTATTATCTCTCAACAAAGACCCGGGGCCGAGTTTGTTCTTGGTTGGTTCATTCAAAAGAATTCTTTGTTAGAACAGCACTTGAAGATGATTATACTTTTAATTTGGATAAAAGTTCGAAACAAGGTTTTTACATAATTCATATACTTTTTAATAATACTAAAATGTTGGCAACGCCGGCCACGTATAATTAATTAAAAACATTTTTCTAATGCAACCTTTTAGAATGTTTGCTTGTGGAGGAGTGTTATACATTAGGTTCACGAGTTAAGTAAAGCTTTTTAACTTCAGACGATCTGACAGTTGACTGGTTTCGTCCAATTGTATTTAATCTTATGATTTTGAATTTAACACTTACTCTTTCCGAAGGATCGTCAATCAATGTACTAATAATAAATCTGTAAGGGTGGTCATGGAGTAAGTTAATTTGTTTTTAGAAATATCGTGTTTAAAGGCTCTATACATGATACTGTAACTAAATTGACCATTTTTAGAAAAAAAATTCTGTATGTATGTATGTATGTTCCTCCATAACACTTAAACGAATTAACTGATTTTCATGAATCTTGGTAGATAAACATTTAGACGTACAGGAAACAGGATAGACGACTTTTTTTGTTTTCAACACGGACGAAGTCGCGGGCACCGGCTAGTCAAAAAATAAATATAAAAAATTTCAACGTTTGACACAAAATTTTGAGCAAATATTACTGAACAAATTATTGCTCATATTATGTTTTTGTCAGTCATAGTGCTCATAAAACCCCAGACCTTTTATTGAGCCCAAACATGTTTTATCTGCTGTATGTATAACTTGCTGAGATTCGATTAAAAAAAACGGCATTCGAACAAAAAAAAACTGACAAAATTGGTCCATCCGTTTGGGGACTATGATGTTACAGACACAGACACACGTCCAATTTATAACACCCTGTTTTCGCGTCGGAGGTTGAAAACGAGCGAACGAAGTCGCGGGCAAACGCTATTCCACTTTTAGAACTGTAAGTTATAGCCAAATATCTGAGATAATGCGTTTTGTCAACTCCCAAGCATTACTGTCGACGCCTGAAGCTTATTTCACTTTCCACACTTCGGTTTCTTTGAACTGGTTAATTTCACAGACCATCGCACGAGGCTCAGAGCTCAATGGGCCAAATGTGAGCCGACACTTTATTTATATTCAATAATAATGCGAATCAATGAAAAAGTTCGCGCGAGCGTCTCGCGTGGGACAATACTCAATTCACAATACTCAATTGCCACATATTATTATGGATTACTTATGGAACTTAACTTTAGAAGTGGAGTCAAAAACTCAAATTTCCGTCAAAAACTGCACGAGTGTTGTTTGTTGCTGAGCGTCATTAGTTTCTTTTGAGCCTTTGTCACTAAATTTAAGTAAATACATACAATAATAGTCCAGTAAGTATCGCTCATCTGAATTTTTTTCTGATTAGTAAAAGGCTGGGAAAACGTACCACTCAATTAGTAGGACTATGCGGCCATTTTATTATACAAATGTTAACTAAGCTGCAGACAAAAAATCAGCTGGCTCCACCCTTTCTGAGATAATATCGATTTAAAAATAATATTATTCACACGTAAAGAGGTTTTGTACTTGGCGCATTTTTTTTAATATATGGTTCCGAAAACTGAGATAAAATCGTTCCTATCGTCAATGAGTTAGTATTTGAATACCTTGTCCCACAAGTAGGACTAAATAATAATTATCATATCAATCAATCATTATTAATACTAATAACAAATCTGTAAGTGTAGTGTATTATATGTATATGTATATGTATGTATGTTCCTCCATAACTCTTAAACGAATTGATTGATTTTCATGAAACTTGGTAGATAAACATTTAGACGTACAGGAAACAGGAAAGGCTACTTTTTCCTTTTTCAACGCGGACGAAGTCGCTGGCGCCAGCTAGTGTGTAATAACCCTCAACTTCCCTTAACGCAAATGATGGACACGTAGCACAAAGGCCATTTGTCTCACCACTGTACTATATAATGACAATGTATCAAGGAAGCTGGACATGATTCCAACACTCCTGGCTCGCATTGTATCGGCACCATTGATCCATGGGACATTCACCTGAATAACCATTGTCACCTAATAACAATTACCTCACAATACACCGACCTACATACAACATACAATACAATGTTAACTATTCAAGGAAGAAACAAATAGACGCAAAAATTGGGTATTATAAGTTTGACGTGTGTATCCAATTCGTAGTATCCAAACGGTTAAGCGGAACGTGATCAGTTTTGTATTTATGGAATACTAACTGGTGCACGCGACTTCGTCGGCGTTGAAAAGTATAAAACGCCATCTACCGTAGCCGATCGCTAAAAATATCACCAAACAGTTGTCATGTTAGTCGCTTCACCTGATATCGATGGCGCTATATCCCGGGCCAAGCCACTAGTATTTATTTTTATTTTAGATTTCCCGTAGGAATGAAGCATTTTCCTTCAGTAAAAAGTAGCCTATGTTCATCAGGGATAATGTCGGCTTCTAATGGTAAAAGAATTTTTCAAATCGGTCCAGTAGTTTCGGAGCCTATTCTATACAAACAAACAAATCTTTTCTCTTTATAATATTAGTTCAGATATATATGTAAGATATACTATCATTACGTGAACGACGCATCTAAGGGCACCCACGAGTTCTAATTAGACGTAAGTCCATAGTTCTGTGACTGGGTTGTAAGATTTAAAAATGGTCTTAAAGAAAAAAAATTATATTAGATATAATATTAAATTAGGAATCTTTTCACTGAAATAGCATGGCTCGATCGTTACCATAGACACCAAGCGACGAGACGGGAACGGACGGGGGAATCACTCAAATAATTAACAGGGAATAAATAGGCCCCCATTGAAATCAGGATCGCGGGGGATATTTCGGGAAACGGCCTCGCTTTTTATTTGAATACAAAGCTAGCAATTTGCAGATACCAAATAACAAACAAGCGAACATACAACATTGATCAGTATATTCATAACAAATTTTGTCCTTTATAAGTCTAAGACCTACTATAGATTTTATCAATGACTTCGTCCGCGCCTTTATTCTTAGTTGTTACAACTAAGTTGTCCTGTAGTACTGTAGTTGTCCGCGCCTTCTATTTTTATTGCTCACTATCTGGTGCCCGCGACTTCGCCCGCGTAACTGTTAGGTATATACTAAAACTTTCCTCTTGAGTCACTCTAACTATTAAAAAAACGAACATACATACAATACCTACACTTACACATTTATTATTAGTATTGTTAATCTATACTAATATTATAAATGCGAAAGTAACTCTGTCTGTCTGTTTGTCTGTCTGTCTCGCTTTCACGCCAAAACTACTGAACCGATTTAAACGAAATTTGGTACACACATAGTCTTGAACCTCAGAAAGGACATAGGGTACTTTTTAATGCGGAAAAGGGTTTATAAGGGGTTGAAAAGGGAGATAAAAGTTTGTATGGAAGTATCGTCATTTGTATGAAAACACTTTGCGCTCGGGGTTTTGAAAGATGACATAAGACTATTGTCGGCTTTAGAATGTTCTTCTTAGAGTTAATAATTATTCACTAAAATGTGTCTAATGTGTAAAATAAAAAGCTTAAATAATTAAAAATGCTACCCAAAGTCACTATTTCACGCGGACGAAGTCGCGGGCACAGCTAGTAGCCTATATGTCTTATTCTAATATTATTGTAAAGTTTCATTTAAATCCATTCAGTAGTTTTTGCGTGAAAGACTTAAATATCCATTACAAACTGTCGCATTTATAATATCTCTGTACATGGAACCGCGATCTCTGGGGACGAGACGTCACGTCACGTCACCGTCACGTCACTCGTCACGTCACCGCATCACACGTGCGAACTATAGCGAGCAATCTTAAAAGGGTTCTCGTGTCCCGGCATCGAGTGTCGAATGACGACTGACGAAATCGATTTATCCAAATTCAAATGACAAATGTATTTTATACTAGCTCGTGCCTGCGACTTCGTCCGCGATGAAAAAGATAACAGTAGCCTATCTTGTGTCCCGTACGTCTAAATGTTTATCTACCAAGTTTCATGGAGGAACATACATACATACATATAATACACTACACTTACAGATTTATTATTAGTATTCATGATTAATTGATGATTGATGAAGTGGGCCACACAATTGAACTCGCTTGAACAGTTAAGGCGTGAAAAGGTAACAAACAGATAGAGTTACTTTCATATTTATAATATTAACTAGCTCTAGCTGGTGTCCGCGTCTTCGTACGCGATGATGAATTAAAAATATTAAAGCAATTATAACGCTTGTTTCCTTGTTGTTATAACGTATTGGCCAGGCGTTAGTTACACTTTTATATTTTAGATAATCCCTCGGGAACTGTACTTTTTTCTTGGATGGAAGGTACCCTATGTCCTTTCTGATGTCTCAGACAACGTGTATGCAAAATTTCATTGTGATCGGTTCAGTAGTGTTTGCGTGAAAGCGTAACAAACAAACAAACTTACATTCACATTTATAATATTAGTAAGTAAGGATTTAATAATTAGTATGGAAGTATGGATTTTTGTTAGGACATGTCATGATTCTGATAATCTTTTCAGCAGACATACAAACAAACACGTTTTGGCATCTATAATATTAGTTAGGATTGAAGACTTCAATTTCAACTAACATAATAATGCTTTTAGTCTATGTATAAGTACTAATAAATAAATAAAACAGAGATTTGCATGTTTGTAATGAATATAATCAAAAACTACTGGACCGATTTTGAAAATTCTTTCACCTATAGAAAGTTACATAAGGATATCAATCATCAATCAATAAATACTAATAATAAATCTGTAAGTGTATGTATTGTATGATGTATGTATGTTCCTCATTTCCATGAAACTTAGTAGATAAACATTTAGACGTACAAGACACAGGATAGACTCCTTTTTTAGTTACATATGAAGTTACGCGGACGAAAATAACCCTTTCTATAATAAATAATTACAGTGTTATGGCTAAATTATAAAATTCTGATTTTTAAGGGAACTTCAAAGCCTTAATTTAATTACAATTAGCAGATGTGTTTTTTTTTATTACGTGTGCGAGATAGTAATGGATGTGGTTTTAAGATGATGTCTTATTTAAGGTAATACAAGTCAGCTTTTCTATACAAACGTAGAATGATTATTACTCCGCTGTTTTATGTTTAATTTACAAAAATAAGCATGACACCGATTTATCTTTTCGTTAACTAGGTTCGTATACAAACTTAAAAAAAAGTATTAATTTGAAAGATATGATCCTTGAAAAATCCATATTTTAACACAAATTTTAATGCAAATTTGAGGGTGAATAGTTCACTCTAGTGTACAAAAACTCCAAAATACTTTGCATACAAACATTGATTAGTTATTGAAGAGTTCAAATAACTTTACACGAAATAGATATATGCAGTAATTTTGTCGAAAAGAGTATACGCCCAAGGGACTGTTTATGATTTTATTTTTGGTATGAATGATTGTGCATCTCAGTCGAGTGCGCTTCCCGCGCTTTGTGCTGTGTGAGACTGAACGCATTTTAGCCATGAGACCGATGAGTTCGGGCCGCCGACTTGTACCACCTTAAACACCCAGTAATGTTTGGCTCAAACGTTTGAGGCAAACTCTTGCATACATATGCAAACAGCGAAACCTCGGGACTGAGGCGGTGCTGTGTAATTTGTAAATTAAATTTGTGGCAGGTTTTTTTCTGTTCTCTCTGTAAGTCAGCTTCGCGGACTGCGTCCATGGATTTGATTAAAAACTCTAACTTACTTTTAATTACTTACAAAGAGACGTTTGCACGAATGCGTCATTGTGACTACACTGTTCGACAGAGGGAATAACAAGAAAATCATAAAATAAATGTATTGTCTGTTTGGAATGTTGCGATTAATATAAACATTAATAAACTAAACTAGTTGTACCTCGCGGGTTATTCGGATGGTTCAGTAGCTCTTAGAATATAATAAATTGTTGACTGTATAAATTTTAACTAATACCTAAAACTTAAATTTCAGTGAAATACTTCAATCTATAAAAGTGGAGAATTCGTGGAGCCTTGGTTTCGGAAAAAAACCAAGATGACGATACTGAAGAGAAACTCGCATAATTACCATTGTCTTTGTCATCTTTAAAATATAAAATTAATATTCAATTTATAATATTAATTAATAAAAATACAATACTAAACATAGTATGAGCTCTGAATCGCTTAAATACAGGCTTCATTGTCGCTTAAATAATCAGTGACACGTTGGCCTTAAAAGATTGCATAAGTCCGCTACTGTCTAATGTAAAACGTATTTAATGGCGACGACCGCCGACTGGCGTCGCCACTCGTTGCGAGGACGACCACTCGAAACTCTTCAACAACGTTTCTTCGCAAATTATTTACGGCGGCGACTGCTTCCGAATAAACTGTTTCCAACCTACACCACACCACGAGAATTCATCTCATTTACAAACAAATTTAATAATGTTCAAACTTATAATAAAATGGCGAAGAGCCTCGATCAACACTTCGAGAGAGAGGCTCTCACTAGATGGCTGGATCATAGGAGAGATATAATACAGAAGGCGGTACGTCTTGACACTCTGAAGCCCTTTTTTACAAGAGGAATCCCTCATGGATTATTGTCGGACTTCTGCCTCGAGATGGTAGTGGGGAAGACCTACCGACGTCCTCCATGTCCGCTATAAGCGAAGTTACGAGGTCGGACGAACACTTCCGCAACTGGGACACTGCTCATTGGGGCGGCTCATCCGAACTGCCAAAGTCCAGTTCTTCGGCGACAGAGGGGATGACACAGGACGTCGTCCTCACGTACTCTCTCCACCGCCTGAAGATATCATCTTGCAGAAGGATTGAGCCGCTCGCCAAGCGTCTCTGCTGTCAACCATAGCTTTTACTACAGCCGGCAAAGAGAAGTCCAGTCCAATGGCCGCAGCGAGCTCAATTCGCTGCAACGACCATCTAGAGCACAACGCAAGAATGTGCTGTGCGCTGTCCTCAGCGCATGCACACGAGTAATATTCTGGAGTGGGCTCCTCTTATATCATCAGGCGGAACGTGAGAGTCCCGTGTCTCCTCTTATGTCACTCGTCCAGGCTTCGTCAGCTGGTCTTTATAAACATTTATTTGAATTGGGGGTTAGAATGACGTGCGATGGTGGAAACGCGATCAGATTCACGCTCCGTGAGCTGTTTTAACGACTTACCCAGAGAACGTCCACCCTCACACAGGAACAGGTTACCTTTTAGAACACTAAACACATATGACTGTATTTCATTTAATGAGTCTTGAATTTTCCTACTCGCGTAATTAGGTCACTTGAGACTTACATTTCCGTCTATGCAACCAGTTTTTTTCTAAACTTCCTTTATTTTTTAAACAATCGCTCTACCTCAAGTGTTTTTTTTAATTCAAAATGAAATAAAATAGATGTAATTATTTTTAAAATTGTTGAAGTTATTTTTTGATCAGGTAACTTATGACTGCGTATTAGCCTCCGTAGTAAATAGTACTTAACCATACTTAAGTACTATTTACTCAATGCTGTATACTATTTACTCACTACTTAGGTATTACTTAACTGACTGATTTCTTAACTCGCCACTTATTAATAAACTAGATGGTGCCCGCGACTTCGTCCGCGTTCAAATGTTTATCTACCAAGTTACATGAAAATCAGTCGATTCGTTTAAAAGTTATGGAGGAACATACATCCATACATCATACAATACCTACACTTACAGATTTAATATTTGTACAAACTTGCACCCAAAAACTACCAATTGACCCCAGGTTGAACACAAATAAAACGCAGGGAGTTCAAATAGGCAAATCGTAAAAGTTATCTTTATTAAATAAACATTTTGAAGATATAAGAACCTCCATGAAAGAAATGTTCGCGTGTACATTTTCACATTAGCGCCATCTAGATTCAAGTCGTGGTCGCTACTTGTCATTTGTTAAATACGATTTAACATATCGCCCCCCATGGACCTAGTCCATAACAACAATGGAGCATGCGGCTGCAGACTATTGAAAATTTTATTCAAACAAGAATAAAAAACTAAAACTAAAAATAATAAAAAGACAAAATATAAAATCTAAAACTAAAACTAAAGAATGAAACTAAAAATAAAAAACTCAAACAAAAAAATAAGAGAAAAAAAAATAAGAAGTAAAAAAAAAAAACAACAAGAAAATACAAAATAAACAAGTCCTATAACTAAACCAAAACAACAATCGACAACAAGTGATGCACATGAAAAGTTTCCTAAACAATTTCAAAGACAACATTTCAACCTAACAAACAAATCAACAATTTCAACATTTCATAACAATTTAAAATATAACATATACATCTACATATTCGATAGCAACAACAAGAATGACGGACAAATCATCCTCAAGGGCAAATGGTCTCCTGTTCTCTACAGGTACCTATTACTCATTAACTACTTAATCTGACTTGGGAAGAATAATCAATTTAGAAACCGGACGCTTTATTATATTTCCCCTACATTTGAGGCTGACCACGCGAGTGAGACCATCTTGTCCTGGATGCCTTTCAACTATTAAACCGTACAACCAACGAGCTGGCGGCAATCCAGCTTCCTTTATGAGTACTACATCTCCGACCTTGGGTTCTGAAATACAGTTAGTCCACTTATATCTATGCTGGAGCCGTGTTAAATATTCTTCAGACCACTTGCGCCAAAAATCTTGAGTCATTCTTTGGATGAGATGCCACCGTCTCAGACTGCTGATGTTAGAAGTCTCGTAGTTGCCATCTGGTACAAGAACGAGTGGCTCCCCCACGAGAAAATGACCCGGAGTCAATGGACAAGGGTCGTTGGGGTCACTTGACAGCTGATACATGGGTCTAGAATTGAGGCAGGCCTCGATTTGAGTAAGTGTAGTAGTCATTTCTTCGAATGTTAGTGTGTGTGTTCCAATTACTCTTGCTAGATGGAACTTGGTCGACTTGACTGCAGCTTCCCACAATCCTCCAAAATTAGGTGAGTAAGGAGGTATGAAATGCCAGACTGTTCCATTAGATGCCAACCAGTCAGAAATTTCATCGACTGCAGTAGATCGCTCTGACTCAAGTAATTCAGTAAGTTTCTTCGCTGCACCCACAAAGGTTGTGGCGTTGTCGCTCCATATCTCGGCGACATGACCTCGTCTTGCCACAAACCGTTTAAAGGCAGCCAAGAAGCTGTCTGACGTTAGGTCACTGACCACTTCCAAGTGTACTGCCCTTATTGCCATACAAACGAATATGCAAATATAACCTTTAGTCGAGTGATTACCCCGTCCTACCCTT
The DNA here is from genome assembly GCA_918317495.1 of Synanthedon vespiformis. NCBI lineage: Eukaryota > Metazoa > Arthropoda > Insecta > Lepidoptera > Sesiidae > Synanthedon > Synanthedon vespiformis. Next base: position 60,800 of record OU906971.1, on the reverse strand, counting down.
TGTACATCTTACGCTGATTGGACCTGCGTAATCTAAACCGGTTTTACAGAAAGGCCGTTGAGCGGTAACTCGCGCTGTGGGCAATCGTCCCATCATTTGCTGATTGGTCTGCCTCGAGTGACGTAGACATATTATGCATCTGTGGACGTGCTGACGGACTAATCCTTTGGCACCGATTATCCAATATTTCGCCCGTAAGTAATTCAGCACCAGTTGAGGCCCTCCGTGGAGTGTTCGTCGATGGGCATCATCAATCAATAAATTAGTGAAATGTGATTTGTGTGGAATGATCACCGGATGCTTTACATTTTCATCTAATGAGGAATTATGCAAGCGCCCCCCCACTCTCAATATACTATTTTCATCCAGAAACGGATTAAGTGAAATGAGTTTGCTTTTTTTATTAATTTGTCCATTCACCTGCAAATTCTCAATTTCGCCTTGTAAATGTGTATTCTGACACATTTTAATGCAAGCAATTAGAGCATCGTTTATTTCTCCTACTGTTAACCCTTTGCCTGATCTGGTAACGATCGTTTCATGTTCAGACTTTCTCCAGTGTAAAACTCGTCGGCAGAACGATATTACACGAATGAGCTTTTGTAAAGAAGAGAATCTTAACATTAGTTCTTCACGAGTGTTGGATACATTTGTTGCGGTCACATAACTCTTCAGTTTCGGTTTTTTTTCTTCCAGATGACTATCTTGGTCATATGTGTTATTATACTCCACTCGGAGATTGTGCAGATGTCTAGGTCCGTGCATCCACAACTGATTTCCGATGAGTTCTGGTGGCTCTAATCCTCTGGACGCGCAGTCCGCAGGATTATCTTCGCTAGATATATGGGACCATTGATTCCCATCCAATATTGAAAGAATTTCCGAGACCCTATTTGCTACAAACGTCTTCCACCGACTGGGATGACTTCTTAGCCACGCCAAGACTATTGTTGAGTCGGACCAAGCATGAATATTTTGTTTGTGAACGTTCAAGACATTACCTACTTCAATAAGAAGTTTGGCGAGAAGGTTGGCGCCACACAATTCTAAGCGGGGGATTGATATCTGTTTAACAGGCGCTACCCTGGTTTTTGCTGTCAGTAAGTGAACTTGGATATTGTTGGCATTGTCGATTATCCTAGCATACACAACAGCCGCGTAGGCTGCATTAGAAGCATCAGCAAATCCGTGTAGTTCAAGTAGCTGATCGTCGTGGCTAGAGTGCATCCAACGTGGGATTGAGAAAGCTTCCAGTTTGGGTAAATTCTTTCTGAAGCATAACCATTCCTCAAGTAAGCCCGAAGGAAGATCGTCGTCCCAGCTGATGCCTGCCAACCAAAGATTTTGAATGAACACCTTGGCCTTGATGATTGTCGGTGACAACCACCCCAGTGGATCAAACAACTTCGCTATTTCTGATATTACCTTTCGTTTTGTTACTGGCGTATCAACGGAAGGCGGCAGATTAACTTTAATGCGGAAATTATCAGCCTCCTTGTTCCACGTAAGCCCCAGAATTTTCATGATTTCATCTGTTTTGAGTTCCAAGGGCTGCGAAGATGTCGTGACGTTATTTTCTTTACCAATAATGCCTTGTAGCACTTTATTATTACTAGACCATTTCTGAAGTGGAAATCCTCCTCGATTCAACAACTCTGTCATTTGCTTGTACACTTGAATCCCTTCTGCAACTGAGTGGCAGCCAGTCATCAAATCATCCACATAAAAATCAGTAATAACTCTCGTCTTTGCATCAGGGAATGCTGTGCCCTCGTCGTACGCTATCTGTTGCAGGGCACGTGTCGCTAAGTACGGGGCAGAAGCCGTACCGAATGTGACTCGCAGCAATCGATAATGCTGAATCTCATCATAGGGATTGTCACGCCAAAATATGCGCTGAAAATTAACATCTTCGGTAGCAACCTTGACTTGTCGATACATCTTCACGATGTCGGCGACAAGTGATATAGGATAACAACGCCACCTCATTACTAAATGCCGTAATTCTGGTTGTAGTCTCGGACCTATCATGAGATCACCATTCAATGATGCTCCGTTCCATCCTTTGCACGAAGCATCAAACACAACCCGTACCTTTGTAGTGTCCTTGTCTTCACGAATGACAGCATGATGCGGTAAGTATACTGCTTCCTGTGCATTTTTATCCGTGCAGAGCTCCATATGCCCCATTGATATATACTCTTTCATAACCTTTGAGTATTCAGCTTGAAGAACTGGATCACCCAATAAGCGTCTTTCAAGCGAGAGAAAACGCTTTCTAGCCACAGTATTAGATCCTCCATATTTAGACGCCGGGTCCTTTTCCTTAAACGGAAGTCTTACCACGTATCTTCCTTGTTCATCTCTCCTCGTAGTGCTAGTGAATAATTCTTCACAAGCTTTCTCTTCATCAGTTAAGATTTTATCAGGGAAAGCCGGTTCGGCTTCCAATTCCCAAAAACGCTTAAGCAGTGAATCATCGACTTCGTTACAGGTATGTGTATGAAAACTGTATTGATGATTATTACCTGGAACAGAATCATCAATGGAACCCGATAAGACCCAACCAAATTTTGTATTTTGTGCAATTAAGTTCCCGTCAGCACTATGAATCAACCCTTCCATCAATATTTTGCTATAAACTTCAGTACCCAATAACATATCTATACACCTTGGTCGGTTAAATCTTGGATCTGCCAGTTTCAGCTGTACAAATGTTTTCATTTGTGAATGGTCGATGGGAACCTTTTGGCTAGGCAACAAATTCGTTAACTTGTCTAAAACGTGGGCGCGTACGTCCATTGAGAATTGAGGACTATTGAGGGAATTCAATTGAATGTTCACTGAAGCCTTGGAATGCACTGAGGTAGGTCCTCCCAATCCAGAAATTCTAACTGAATCCCTACATTTTTTGAGACCCAACAACTGAACCGCTGATTCGGTGATAAATGATGCTTCGGACCCTTGATCCAAAAGGCATCTCAAAGTAATGGCGGATCCGCTATTGGTCTGTGCCTTTGCCTTGACCAAAGCTGTAGCCAATAAAGCAGTGCGACGCGATCTTGTAAAACAACTAGTTAATAACATATCTGAATCGGAATTATCTACACATTCCGACTCATTCTCTCTCGAAGGTGATGGTGCTTCTGTCACAACAGCTACAACCTTGCCTGTTTCAAAATTTTGTCTCGATTTACCTACTGATATTGGAAGTTCCGGGTGCAATAACGTGTGGTGTCGTTTTTTGCATGTGCGACAAGTAGTTGACATATTACACCTATACACTGAGTGTTCCGGACTAAAACAGTTAAAACACAAGTGTTGAGTTTGCACAAAATGTCGTCTAATGTCGACGCTCTCTCCGATAAATTTCTTGCAATTAATTAATTTGTGTTTATCTGAACAATATAAGCACAAAATTTCCCTGTTTGTAGTGGATTGTAAAGATTTTGATAAGTCACCTATGTGGCTGCTCCTGTCGGATAACTTATATTCAAGTGATCGAAATCTTATTTCCAGAAATTCTTCTAGCATCTTGAACCTGGGCAACTCATCGTTGCCTTCACCTAATTTTGATTCCGGATCAAGTTTCTGACTGATAATATATATGAGTATTAAGTCCCATGATTCTACATTAACACCCATGTTTCGCAACGACTGCAAACACTCGTTGGTTGTGTCCAGTAACAAACGGATGGCGCTAGTTGATTCCTGGAGCAAGGGTTTTTGTGTCATCAATCGTTTTATAATGGAATTTGCCATTGCTTTCTTGTTATCATATCTGTTAACAAGCCTATCCCAGCATATCTTGTAGTTATCTGCGGTAACTGATATGAATTTAACAAGGGTTTCGGCTTCTCCCGTAAGTGAGCTCTTTAAGTAATGAAGTCGTTGTACATCTTCGAGCGAACAGTTGTTGTGAATCAAAGATGTAAAGAGGTCTTTATAATTAGCCCATTCCGCATAATTACCTGAAAATTTAGGTAATGCTATTTCTGGTAATTTTACAAAAACCTGTCTTGATTCAGTTGTGTTTCTAAGTTGCTCATTGTTTCCACCATCAACCTTCATACTATTCATACCTTCCTTCAACAACGTTTTATAATAGAAATATTCATCTTCAACTTCACTATAAAAATCTTTCTCCGCGTAATCGGTTTTTAAATATTCTTCGGTTTTCATTGAACCTACTATTTTTTGGTGAGTACCTACAAATAACATCCATTGTGCTTCTAAATTTTCCAGTCTAGATTCTAAATATGCAAATGTGAGACGCTCCTTTGGCGATTTTTTAAAGTTAGCTTTGCCCTTGAGAATTTTTGTACCTAGATCATTTTGTATTTTTAAAAAAGATTCGGCCATATTTAGCAACACTACAAACTAACGACAAAAATGAAACTATTATGCAGTTAAAGACTTAGACAATATTGCGTAGAAATGTTTTGAAATTTTTACAAGTATTTTTAACACTTATTGGCAGCAAAATCGGGCATAGGTTCCCCGTCTTAACGTTTTTTCTTAAATTATTCTAAGTCCATGCAACACTTGTAATTTTTTAAAGTTCTAACAGTTCATGCATAATTTAAATTTTTACTCGAAATTTTTCAAAGTTAATTTGCGGTTAATCATAAAGTTCAAAATATACTCACAGTTTAATTTTTCTTTGGCACAACACAATTGACGTCACAAATTTTACGTCACACTACTTTTGACACTGACACTTGACCTTATAACTTCTGAGCTGTCAACTTGACAGATGACACTTGCAATGATTGCAGTAGATGCGATACTATTTAAATCAAACTTGAAACCTGGCTGTCCGTTTGACAGCACTGACAATGATGAAAGCAGCCCTCACGAAGTCTGCTGGATGTCCGAGGAGCCTCTCTCCCGATCCGAAGCTGGCTCGTGCTGTGGCTTTCTTCTTCCGCCTGTGTTGTAGATTCAGCCCTCACGAAGTCTGCTGGTTGTTTGAGGAGATACACTCCTCGTACCGAAGCTGGCCCGTGCTGTGGCAGTCCCTCCACTGCGGCTCCTTCTGAATGCGCTGGATAGCGACCCACTATCCTTTCCAAGCGCGCTGACGGTACAAGTGCACAGTCAACTTCCCTTGCCTAAATCCGGCTCTGAAGGACCATGTACAAACTTGCACCCAAAAACTACCAATTGACCCCAGGTTGAACACAAATAAAACGCAGGGAGTTCAAATAGGCAAATCGTAAAAGTTATCTTTATTAAATAAACATTTTGAAGATATAAGAACCTCCATGAAAGAAATGTTCGCGTGTACATTTTCACATTAGCGCCATCTAGATTCAAGTCGTGGTCGCTACTTGTCATTTGTTAAATACGATTTAACAATATTAGTATTGATAAAAAATATTTATCAATTAGGTTTCTCCAAGAAACTTATCTTATGATGTTACATTATAAATTTAAATTTATCAGAGTTTTGGTAAAAATGCCTCTATGAAGACGATCCTTGATCAAGATGATATTGTAATATAAACCGGGCTTTAGAATTAGTTTTTCTAATTATATTAATTATAATCAAATTATTTATCGATATTCGCCTTTTACGAGTACTTCAGAATTCTATAGAAACTGCATGAAGTTATTTTATATATATATTTTTTACAATAGAAAGAACAATATCCCTCGGGTAACGAATGTACATAATATAACGAATAAAATACAGTTTGTTATAAAATGTACCAAGAGAACTTTGACAACAGATTAATGAAATTAAGTTTCCGAACCAATGAGTTTTGTTGCGCCTCCCACAACCTGATCTCATTTATTATTGAAAAATCATAAATAAACACGTTGTGGTGAAATCATCAATGATTCAAAGACATGTAAAAATACATTATAAATGTGAAAGGAACTCTCTATGTCTGTCTGTTACCAAAAAGCTTCACGGTGATCATGTGACCAGGAAAAGTTTTAGGTGTTTGCCTAACTTTTCTAAGGAATTAAATATATAAAATACTAGCTAGTGCTCGCGATTTCGTCCGCGTGTAAAGGTATAAACCGCCAACTACCGTATTTTGGATAGATGGCGCTATCTCCCGGCCCCCTTTACTTTTATTTTAGATTTCCCGTAGGAATGAAGCTTTTTCCCACGGTAAAAAGTAGCCTATGTTCATCACGGATAATGTCGGCTTCTAATAGTAAAAGAATTTTTCAAATCGGTCCACTAGTTTCGGAGCCTATTCTATACAAACAAACAAACAAATCTTTCCTCTTTATAATATTAGTATAGATGCATTTTATGTTTTGTTTTTTGAAGGGACAGTTTGAACAAACATTTGTTTGACAAACGTAGGTAGAGGTAGGTAATAGGTATTGGTGATAGCAGGTCACGAGTCATGACATGATCGCGTTCGCTGTAATCGGAACCGGATCGTAATGGCGTTTTAATGGCGGCCACTCCCACCTTCCTATGCAATTACATTTCTTTGTAGTCATTGAGGAAAAAGTTAGGCCTGTGATTGCACAGTGGCGTGAACGTTTGCCTCCGTTCAAAGCGAGGCAAACGCAGATTCAAGTCCCGGTAAGAATACCGTACTGAGGTATTATCTAAAATATAAAACTGTAAATAACGCCTGGCCAATGTGTAATTTTAATTTATCATTGCGTATGAAGTCGCGGGTACCAGCTAGTATAATATAAATATATTACGATTATACTACCTATTACTATAGAAACACGTCAGCACGAGTGTTGTTTCTTGTCTTGTGGCGTTGCTTGTGTTAAGTATAGGGGATGTTACCCACCTACCATTAAAGTCAAAAAAATATATAGGTAATATATCCACTTATTATCCAATATGGCGGACAGTTATGAATATTTTGTTATTTAACAAATACATATTTTACGCTCAATACGGCTCCTATTGATCCCCGACGCTAAGTGTTAGCCATTTGTGGAGAGTCGGAGACCCCCCAGCGGAGGGGGAGCTCGGCCCGTAGAGACAACAAAATGTATTGTTACAATGTAAAAAGCGTCGTTCACGTAAAATATGGGCACAATTTTCCCCGATACCTCATCGCAATTTCAACATGGAAAAATGTGTCGCCACTTCTCTAATGGCGAACCACAAGCGCACTCTCTGTTCAGTTCAACACTCACAATTATTACTCAAAAGTACCTATATTTATTTTAATAAGGTAACAATGTCATTTAATTTTAATTATAATAAACTAGCTTCTACACTCGACTTCGCCGACGTAACTTTATAAAATACTAGCTGGCGCCCGCGACTTTGTCCGCGTTGAAAAATAAAAAAAGGAGCTATCCTGTGTCCTGTACGTCTAAATGTTTATCTATCAAGTTTCGTGAAAATCAGTTAATTCCTATAAGAGTTATGTAGAAACATACATACATACAATACCTACACTTACAGACTAAAGACTAAAATAAATGAATGACTTAGTCATTCGTTTTCTCATGGATGCCATTGTCAGAACTGAGCCAAATTGAAATGGGACCACACGGTAAGCAATGGCTTTCAAATAAAAGAGAATCATCAAAATCGTTAAACCCAGTCGAAAGTTATGAGGTAACAAACATAAAAAAATACAGTCGGAAAGTGTTCTCATAATACAAGAAACGAACGTGTAATCTTTACGCACACTGACATATTACGTGGACAGTTTTCAGAAGCACAGGGCGCATCTGTTATTTAAATCTTTGGAGTGCACACCGCTGTAGGTTAGGTAAATCAAAACTTACTTTTATATTTGCCAATCCAACGGAAAATGTTTCATATAAAAATAAATATTTAATGGAATTCGAGGCGTGGAGATAATAATGGCTATGTTCGCTACGACGCTGATGGTCGCAGTCGCCATCGCAACACCCAATCACATTTCCACCACCAGCCGTAAGTCAACACTTTTCTTTATCCTATTCGAGCTTCAGCATATTTAATAGGCTACCTATACCTATTTGTAAATTTTGGACTGTTTTTTATTCATTTATTGCTTGCATTAATCAAATATGCCAACTTATTTGTTACTAGAAGATTTGTATGTTTACTTATATAATGAACTAGCTGTTGCACGCGACTTCGTCCGCGTAACTTTATAAGATATAATACATTCGTGTCTGTGAAACCATGGAAATACATTTACAAAATTTCAACATAATCGGTCAAGCCGTTTAGTGGTTGACATACCGACAGCAGCGCCACCTACCGGGTCCAATTTAAATCATCCAGGAAACCATTGAAATACCCATATAAAATTTCAACCCAATCGATTCAGCTGTTCAGAAGTTATGTGAATAAGATAAGTAGGGAAGGACAATTCTTACTACCCGTTTTCCCGTAGGAATGAAGGATTTTCTCGCAGTTAAAAGTAGCCTATGTTCATCACGGATAATGTCGGCTTCTAATGGTAAAAGAATTTTTCAAATCGGTCCAGTAGTTTCGGAGCCTATTCTATACAAACAAACAAACAAACAAACAAACAATCAAATCTTTGCTCTTTATAATATTAGTATAGAAGTATAGATAGGTAGTTACTTGATAACATGTATGAGTGATATACTCGTAGTTATGCAGGGGCGTAGCTTCTGCCATAATATCTATACCAATACATAAAGCTGACGAGTTTGTTTGCTTGTACGCGATAATCTCAGGAACTTGAAGGTTGAACTCCTTTTGTGTTGTATAGTCTATTTTTCGAGGAAGGCTATAGGCTATAGAGAACGAAGACGAAGTCGCGCGCACCAGCTAGTCAATTATATGGATCTAGTAAGAATTTTTGTTTTCATTAAGCAATATTTCATTTTGTTACAATATTACTCTCAGTAAGTTTTTAGCTTACATAAGAGTTTAGGAATCCAAATGCATTACGTCTAAAAACATGCGAGTTATATCGACGACACAAATCATAGAATTACCTAGCTAGCTCAATTGACAGTAGACAGCTACATTAATAATAAAACTGCATATAGGCAAAGATCTATCTCAAAAGCTAATCTAGGTAACTTTTCAGAAGTGTTAAGTACGAAGCCAAGAAAACTAATGGAGGCGCTGCGATCCAAATTGAAGGAGAACAACTACGATTACATGTCGTATGAGGATTCAGATGAAACGATTCCCATCAGACGAGAAGAAGACACGAAGGACTACACAGGCATTTTAAGACGCAGTCACCTTAACGACGAGATCGGGGAGCATTACGACGCTGACTACACTGCGGTGCCAGAGGTATTTTAATAAAATTCAATGGAATAATATATTATTTGTAGCTATGGACATTTAAAACGTACATAGGAAACTAATAGAAAGACTCAGAATAATGCAGGTTGTAAAAACCTGCGCTGGTATTCCATTAAAGCCGATTGAGATGGTGAGCTTGTTGTTACGCTTTCACACAAAAACTGCTGAACCTATCACCATGAAATTTTGCATGCACGTGTTTTGCTACACCAGAAAGTACATAGGGTACCTTCCATCCAAGAAAAAGTACTGTTCTCGAGGGATTATCTTAAATATAAAAGTCTAACTAACGCCTGGCTAATGTGTTTTAACAACAAAGTGTCAAGCGTTATAATTGCTTTTATATTTTTAATTTATCATCGCATACGAAGTCGCGGGCACCAGTTAGTAATACATAAAAGCTTAAAAAACAAAGAAAGTTTTAAAAAATAGTTAAAATTAAAATAAAATCTATAAATACATAAAAAAAGCAAAAAGCACTAGAAGAAGTAAAAATATTTTTTTGTTAGAGGGGTTTATCAAGATGGGTTTGCTTTTAGCCAACAACCAACTGTGTAGAAAGAATGAAGTCACCCAGAAGAAGCCTATTCACTCGAACTTTTAAAAGATTTTAACCTAACCAAACCTATTCAGAAGGCACTGGTGTTCCGCAGTCGCTCCTCGGATCGGATCGGCTTAACGTGAGAAGTTTCTACGCACCGAAGACTATCAGCATCGAACATAGAAGACTCATGGATGAGAGAGACCACAAGGAGGGAGACTTGGTCAGCGAAGAGTACCAGGGCGACGTGGAGTACATTTTCTCTAAAAAGGATTTAGTGCAACCGGCCGACGAAAAGAACCCAAACAACTTCTTAAACCATTGGCACATTGACAAGGACCTCGTCACAGACCGTAATGCTACCGAAGCACCAAAGTTCAAAGTTTTAAAGGTAAACATTGGCTCATATTTTAAACCGCCGTTTAGTTTAAAATATATCAGATTTTTGTCTCTCAATAATATTTAGTTTTCGTCAGGCAGCCTCCTTTAAGAATTAGACTCTTAAATTCAAATAGAACTTCTCAAACTCGACTGGCATTTCCAGAAAAAAAATAACCAACTCTTTTAGCTTTGTAATATTTTTAGATAATTGTAGAGTATCTATTTGTGGTCTACTTGAAGATTAGGTGGCGAATCAAAGGTATTACTATCGCCCGAGGATGCACAAAACAAGAAAAGGTCGTATTTTGCAACCTAGTCTAGTTCGTCGATTGTAGGTTTACCTTAGTCTATTTTTTAATAAAGGTCGACGATCCACATTTGATAGTATATGGCTACCGTGGCCAAGCAAGTAAAACAACGGGTGCTGCAAATGCGTTGCCGACCATGGTAAGATTAAGATTAAGGATATAAGAGATTGGAAAATGTCTACAAATGCAAGCGACCAAGTATGGAAATGGCAGTAACAATTCTTTTTATCATTTAAAGGTGAAGAGTCCGAGCAGACGAAGCATGAATCGGAGACGATTGATTCAAGAGAAGAGCGAGAGGGGAGTGGCTATTGTGAATGTAGACCAGGGTCCGATTCCCCTCTTCCAGCTTCCTCACTCCAGGAGGCAGTACATGTACAACAAGGACTCCCACTCCACAGAGGAATCCCTCCCGACATCCGATGAAACGGAAATGTTGCAAAATTATTCACATCCTTACATATTATAATATAAAAGAAAGTTCCCCGCCGCGTCTGTCTGTTCGTGATAAACTCAAAAACTACTACACCGATTTTCATGTTGTTTTCACCAATGGATAGAGTGGTTCTCGAGGAAGGTTTAGTATTATAATTTTCAACGCGTGCGAAGTCGCGGGCACCTAGTAGTACCTTTTTAGTAAGTCCGTCTACTAAAAATAAAGATATAACCCCTTATATTTTATAACAGCAAAGATGTTATGTTTGGCGTTATGTTGCTTTACACATTTAGTCAGGCGCTACACATCATTTACTTTTAATGCGAGCGAAGTCGCGGGCACCAGCCAGTAAAATATAAATTGTATCATATATTTTTTAAATTCTCATTTAGTAGTTTAGATTGGATTTTATTTAGTACATTGAATGATGCTTGGAGCTTTTACTGTCCGCCAAGTGCTAATTATTTTGAACATTGTGATTCAATTTGATGCCTGCCTCGTTGAAGGCCATGTATAATAAAATAAAATAAAACATTATTTAAATGTTTACTTATAAATAAAATATAACTATAAAATTCCACCGAAGTACCTACAAAACTTCGATAAGTTATTTTATTTGATTAATCTAGTGCCAAGTACCTACCGATAGTATTGAGCAAGATTATGATTCGTTTTGCCATTTTTATTAGTTGCGCGATCGTGCATTTAGTTTCCACCGATTCTACAGCAACAACTCACGGTGGAAATGTATCGGAAACGGGTGATTATCTATTTTCATATTTCATATCAATGACAAAGCTATAGCGGATTGTCTATTCATTAGCTTCTTCAGAAGCAAATGTATGCTTTCGTGATGATTTTAGATGATTCTATCTATCTATACCTATTAATGTTACAAAGAGGAAAGATTTGTTTGTTTGCATTGAACAGGCTCCGAAACTACTGGACCTATTTGAAAAATTCTTTCACTGTTAGGAAGCTATATTATCAGTGATCAACATAGGCTATATTTTATAAAGTTACGCGGACGAAGTCGCGTGCAAATGCTAGTCGCTTATAAATTACTGTATTATCATTTATTGTTTTTTTTAACCAAATATTTTTTAAAAAATAATTCTCTACTATAGGTATAATAATAATAATCATTATCTAAATAGTAAGACATTTTTTTCTATGACATCCACAGTCGGAAACGGCACCGAAAACGGAAGACTGGTGGAACTCATCAAGAAGAATGTACAGAAAAACAATGACAATGACGATGATTTAACACCGAAAGTCGATTTAAAGGACATCCCCAATGAAATTTCTCCCGAAACACAACAGAAAAATGCTGAGAAAAAATTTAACCAATTGGACGCAATAAAGAGTCAATCAACAGACGAGGTGGTGGGAGATTTGATTCTACAATCGGAAGAAAAACCTGGCGATAACCCGAACGCGGTCGAAACCAACAAAAAGTTTAAAGAATACACCCGATATCCCATCAACACGAAGGCTGACGCTGTAATATATAGGAACATGAAAAAAGCTGCTCCTCCTACGAAGAAGAAATCCACGGACGACACTGTGAGAAGGATCGAAGTTAAAGGCGATAATAGGTCTAACGCGATGATACTGCAGGAAGCATTCCTGATGAAGAACCGGCTGGAAGAGGATCTCATTAACGTTGACGATGTGTTGGTGACCGAAGAGTCGAGTTCTACGGAAGACACGAGCGCTAGTCTGCACAAGACTCGCGACGTCAACGCACTGGACTTGGCGCCCGCCAGAGGGTCCTACATCTACAAGCTGAGGCTGAGGGTGAGTGACTTGATTGTGGCGAGATTAACGAGTGTATTGAGTGTGGCGAGATTAACGTGTGTATTGAGCGTAGCTAGTTTAACGAGTGTGTTGTGTGGCCAGATTAACAAGTGAATTGATTGTGGCGAAATTTACGAGTGTGTTGGGCGTGGCAAGATTAACGAGTGTGTTGTGAGCGTAGCGAGTTTAACGAAGTGTATTGAGTTAGACGAATTTAACGAGTGTATTGAGCGTAGCGAGTTTAACGAGTGTGTAGAGTGTAACGAATGTATTGAGTGTGGCGAGTTTAACGTGTGTGTCGAGTCTCTGACCGGTTGTCGGTTGTTAGGGGAGAGTGTGCGACCGCAACGTGCTCCAAGTGGAGGGGCCCAAGTACAACTCCAAGGGGAAGGCGTACCTGAAGGCTTACCAGCCCAACGGCATCCCCTTCGCCCGCACGCGCCCACCCTCGCAAGTGCTGCCCATCTGCTGCAACTGCTGCAAGAAGTCAGTGCTCGGCTGCGTGTGACCTCACCTCACCTACGTCCAGAGGCTGTATCGCCTAGCATAAGTTGTAGGACTCGATGTAACCACCAGATAAATAAAGAGTGAAAATGACCCCCTTAGTCCCATTGGTTCAGTGATCTTTAACCCTTCATATGCCGGAACGTGGATCCGCGTTACACTTTATTATGACGTATGTACCTACTTTAATGTAGCGCAAGTATATATTTTTATGTGTGTACTAGGCTTTTGGGCGTTTGAGGAAGAAACGAGTGAACTGGTCAATACATTTAATAGTTTATCATCATTCGGGCTACACTTTTTTCTTGCACAAAGTCCTGGTCTCGCGGTCTACTTGGCGTGCGCGAGACCCGCGCGCCTCGCCTCCACCTCATAGATGAGGAGACGCCACATCTTCACCACAAACACCTCCGCCTCGTCGTCCAACACCATCTGCACGTCGTCCAGGATCCCCTGAGGCGCAGACCCCGCCACCACCTTGCTGCAGATGAAGTCCACCAACGTGGGTTCGGGCTCGCCGATGTACTCGATGATCTTCTTGTTGATCCACGGCCGGATCTTCTTCTCCATGAGCGGCGCGTCAATGGCGCTCGCGTCCAACGCGTACGCGAACAAGGCCTCCTTCTGCGTGGGGATCTTGTCGATGAGGCTCTTTATGTGCTTGCGCTTCTCGTCCGCGCACTTCTCCTTCTCCCGCTCCGACTCTCGCGTCTCTCGCGTCTCCCGCTCTCGCTCCTCCCTCGCCTCTCGCGCCTCCTTGCATTTCTCCCTCTTCTCCTTGCCTACAACGAACGAACATCATTACAATAATACAGGTTAGCACTATTTCTATTTCTATACTGGGCAAATACTGCTACGGTCATCATTACGCGCGCACTTAATTTTTTTAATTGATAAGCCTTTTGAAATAAATTAATACTAAATATCTGTGAAACGACACTGTTACATTTATTGAAACTTTATCTTTAAAACACGTTAAAGATCACTAGATTTCCCGTTGTTTGTAATTTTGTGTACTTCTACAAATACAAGTCCCGAAAATATGTCATAATTGTATTGCGGTCTTATTGCGTATTTTTTAATATGTGTGTATGTCGTTATAAGTATTTGACACCATTACATGTATTGGACGTTTTTGCGTCGGATGTTGGAGGTTGAAATGTTATGGTTACTCACCCTTGTGATGGTGATGCTGTGGCTCGTCCTCCTCTGGCGCGAAGGCGGCGTGCGGGGCGCGCGGCGCGTGCGCATGCCTCGCGCGGGACGACCCGTCTTGCGCGGGACTCTCCGACTGACTCAGCACTGGACTCTCTCTTTTGTGTGTACGCTTGAAGCTTATCGATATCGGGGAGGCGGGGGCCGCCGGCGGCCTGGGGGGAGTGGTTCCGCCTTCGTCGCTTTGAGGCGATGGAGGGGGGCGTCGTTTCGCTGGAGGTGGGGTGACCGGGGCGGGCGATGGCGATGCCGGCGCGGGGGGAGTTGAAGGTGCGGGACCGCTGTCGTCCGAATCTATGGGCTCCGCTTCATCGGGCAACTGGCGGGAGGCGTGCGCTCTCAGATACCTCTCCCTCTCTCTCTCCAATCTCTCTCTGGCCTCGCGGCGAGCCGACTCGCGCGCTATCCGCCTCGCCTCCTCTTTCTCCCTCTGCTGTTCCGCTTGGAGGCTGACGTCTATGATGAGTCTCGGCTTGTACTGCTCGTCTCTCTCTCTCTTGGCGCGCTCGAACGCGGCGACGGCTGCCGGGTCGTCCGAAGCTCTCTCTCCGAATATGTCCGCGCGTAGGGCGTCCAACTCGGCCAACTCGCGCGCTCTCTCTCTCGCGTCGCTCTCGGCTTCGCGAACTCGCGCGCCTAACCGTCTCTGTAGTTCTTTTCCTCTGTAGTACTTGTGATCGTCGCGTTCGTCCTCGTAATCCTCGAGAAACTCCTTGAGGCGTTTCGCCTCCCTCTCCCTCTCCTCCTCCCTGCATCGCTCCCTCTCTCGCTCCTTCTCGTACTCCTTAGCCTGTAATTCAATTGAAATCATTTATTTAAACGCACTGTGCAGGCATTCGACGCTATAAAAATATTTATCAATCAAAAAAGCGAATAAAAAATCCTTATTTAATTTGATAAATGCAAATATTTCAGAAATCAAAGTAAATTTTTCATGTCCCTTTTTGGTGAATTTAGTTTTCTGGATTTACATCGCTAATATGCGTAAACTGCAATTATTGTTTTTGCCGATAATTGTATTTTTTTTTACTCTTTCTTTTTCAATGTATGCAAAAACTCAACATGTTTCCACTTGCGTTAAGTAACAGAGTAATTTTGAAAAACGTGAATACTTTTAAGAGCAAAGTAAAGTATATACCTTGCGGCGCTCACGGCTCTCCCAGACGCGCAGGCGCTCCTGGTAGAGCGCCTCCTTCTCGCGCGCCTTCTTTTCGAGGCGCTTCCGCTCGCGCGCCTCCTCCTCCATCTCCTTCTCGCGGCGCGAGTCCACTTCGCTGCGGCTGCGCCCGCGCGACCTCTCCCTCTCGCGCGACCTCTCGCGCTCTCGTTCGCGCTCGCGCTCCCTTTCGCGCTCTCGCTCCCTGTATAATAAGTCATTACCGTTAAATAACTTTCCGTCATTTTTCTTTTACTTTTATGTCCGCCAAATGAGTGAACTCGTCGAAGAAATTTGAAAGCTTTATTAACAAATAAAGGGGAAAATGCGACACAACCCACGAAAAAAATGTAACGTTGGTTAAAGCATTTTCAATCCGGGAAATTAACGTCAAAAATGAAGCTTTAGCTCTGGTCGAAAAAAGTATATATTAATCCAGGTGATAATAAATTATCCGTGTGCCAAGTTTCATTCAAATCCGTTCAGCCGTTTTTGTGTTATTGAGTAACAAATATACAAACTTTTGCACTTATAACATTATTAATATCAATATCGATGTAATTTCTCTAAATATTTGCATGCCCTCATGCAAAAATACTGTTTTAGCAATTGGCACATTAGTTCGAGACACTTTTTAAACCTGAGACTTGACGTTTATCAATTTTAGAATTACACAACAATCTTATTTTGAATACACCAAAAATACACATTTATTTTGGATCAACATTACATCCTCCATGTGGAGGGATCAGTAGATTCAGTAGTACCCATTAGACCGGCAGCTGAAGACCCGGGATCCTTTCTCAATCTCGTGGCGAGTGCGAATGTACGGATGCAGACAGAGGAACAACATCCCGACGAGCGTGCGCAAGACTTCTCTGTTCGAAACTAATCGATTGCGCAAACGCATAAAATGTTTGCACAAGTGCGCAAACAACTATTCATTTGCTCAGAGACAATTGGCTTTGGCGATCTCGCGACGATAACACCTCTCGTGAACTCTTTTCTTTATGCAAAGGTCGCAAGACAGTTTGACGGTGCACTTGTTGGTAAGTGGCCTACCATCGTCTATAACACAAGTGCTGCAAATGCATTGCAAACCATACTAGCATAAGGGATTAGAAAAGGTAGGGAAATGGGCTCTGTGGCATATCTTACTCGCTCGCAATAAAGGACTCACCTCTCTCTGTCACGCTCCCTCTCCCGTTCGCGCTCCCTCTCGCGAATCTCCCTCTCCCTTTCCCTCTCCCTCTCGCGCGCTTCTCTGTAACCGACACCCGACATCATTAACATTTTGTTCAATGACTAAGTACCTACACATTTTATTTCATTTGGAGAAGTATCATTATCACAAAAAAGGAAAAAACCAAACAAAATCTTGCGCTTTGATAAAGCTATTGCTCTTTTGTGTTGATGAGATCAACATCATGCTCTCTGGATACTTTGTTTGCACAAACTAATTTTGCCGATAGTTACTCGACGCTAGAGACAAATGTCAACAGCTCACCTCTCCCTCTCTCGCTCCCTCTCTCTCTCGCGGTCGCGGTCCCTCTCTCGCTCGCGTTCCTCTCGCTCCCTCTCTCGGTCCTTGTCGCGGGAGTCCCGCGACTCCCGGTGATCCTTACTCCTGAAAACACATTAATATACAAATTAAATCTGTTTACATTTTTTATAGATAAGGCCAACAATTATTGCATAACTTAATCCACTGTCTCTTTGAAACTGTTAATAAAAAATTCGTCTCCATAGTTTCCGAGATAGTGCAAACTTCATCCTCATCATTTATTTGGATAAAGAGCTTTTATGAAAAGTGCTGATAGGTGGATGTTATATCCCGCAATGTTTGCTTCATAATTTTCTTTATTAACAACTACATGATACCTCGATCTGCTCCTTCGCCGCCTCTCCTTGTCCCTCTCTCGCTCGCGCGACGCGCCGCGCTCCTTCTCCCTCTCCCTTTCTCTCTCTCTCTCCCTCTCCCTCTCCTTGTCGCGATCCCTGTCCCTGTCTCTGTCGGGCTTGTCGGTGTCCTTTTCGCGCTTGGTGCGTCGCACCACCACATCAGCCTCCTCCTGTCGAAGAGAAGCCTCGTCAGCGTTCGTCTCCGCCGCGTCTCGTCACGCTACACTCATTCCAACGATAACACCACGTCTCCCAAACATTTTATTATGCATTATTAATTATATCCGCGGTCGGACCCTCTCTGCGCCCCGTTTCCAACAACTTTTATCCAGCCAAAGTACAGTAAACTATGCAAGTACGAAATATATTATTATGATTTGGGCTTGGAGAGGGTCCGGAGCGTGCTGAAAGAAGATTATGCAACAAGGTGTGTATCATACGATTGTTTCGCGCGACGCGTCGCCGCCGATCTGCCGCCGAGGGGCCGCCGGCGAACGCCACCTGAAAATCGCCACCTACTGACCACAGGTTCCCGACAGATGACCACCCACTCACCCCACCACTGACCACCCCTTCGCTACTTACTCGACACTCCGACGGGGCGGCGACTCGCGGGCCGATCGGGGACGACGCTGATGCGCGACGCGGCGACGGCGATCCGGCGACGGGACGACTCCGGCGCAGCCTCCCGATTCGCGTCGACTCGCTCACCCGCAACTTACGAATGCGGGTGAGCGGACGCACCGACACGCGGCGGCAACGAATCTCTCTCCGCGGCCATTACGTGAGAAATGCCTCCGTTACCGCCGCGTGTATACGAATCTTACTTCTCACATTTTTTTTTTGAGCAATAAAAATTCGATTAACTCACACAAGTACTAAACGATTATTACTGATAAAAACTTACGCGCGGATTTATTAATAGAGATAATAAATTATTCTTTTGTTGATGTATAAGGGTTCGTTCAGACACGCGGGAACCGCGCGATTGCAAATCGTGCACTTTGCAACCGCAAATCAAATATGAAACACTATATTTACTGTGGTTGCTCTTAAGAAAAAATGAAAAGAAAAAGGCAGTAATAGGTGCATCCCGTATTAAGCATTAATAATATACTAAATTCAGAACATTTAAGACAAATTTTTTTGACTATTTGAGACTGTCAATAAAATCTTATGATAAATGAGGGCAAGCTGTCACCAGAAGTAGTAACTGTCCTCAAAGCTACTACGTTCATCTATCAATAATTCTGTGTGAAAGCGATCTATAGCAAGCTCCCGTGTCCTCTTGTGGCAAAGCAACTCTGCTAAGGAAAGGCTCCACAGTATAGAATCTTGAGCGAGCACTGCACGATTCTATTCTATAGCTGTTGAGTGATTTTACTAACCGCGCGGTTCCCGTCGTGTCTGAACGCAGACTAAAATCTGAGGATTGAATTGCTGAACGTTCGTTACTCTTGGTCAATCAGTCAGTGTGAGTGGCTGCCTCAGAATAGCAAATCTTTTTAAAAATGTTGTCTTTTTCTTTAAAGATCAAACATTTAAATATTTTATTTTTTGTGAAAGATGAACAGATTAAATGAAATAGAGTGTGTTCATATAATCTAAAGAAGATTGAACGAGCTCGCCCAGAAGATGTTTATTCTGCTTTTTGTTTAATTCAAAAGATGCAGTAGATATTTCCACAATGAATTAGAATTATTTGTCTAACAGTGGTTAAAATCATTTATGATCCTTTATTCCAAAAGTCGAATTGTTTTTAAAAGGTATGAGTCGATTTGTGGACACAATTAAGAGACAGTGACGGACGCGAATAAGGCGGGTAAGTTGGACGGACTTACCTTCATGCTTTCGCGAAACTTGCCAATTTCCCGATGGATGACGTCGCGCTTCTCCTCCGAGATGTCAGCCTCCTCGAGGGCGCGGGCCGTCTTCGAGATGGCCTCCTCTGGACACAAGCAACATTACATTAGCCCAGTGTCCCACAAAAAAAGCGATGTGTAACACTCAAGCGATGTGTAACACCCTCACCCTTTTGCAGAATCTCGTAGTTGTTGATCTCCTCCTGGTAGTCGGAGGTGATCTGCGCGAGCCGCCTCTCGGCCGCGTCGTCCAGCGCTCTCTGGCGGGCGTCCAGGTACTCCCCGGCGGCCGGTCCACCGCCCTCCGTCCCGGGCGCTCCCTCCTCGCTCACCAACCGCGACCGCTGCTCCGCTGAGGAACAAACAACCAAACATAGAGCCCTGCTGCACACAAATGCAATCGACACTATGACTCGCCTTATTAAAGAAATTGTCTTATACTATTTAAAAGAGATGTAACATTAAATATGAACATGTTTTATTATAAAATTATGAAGAATAAGAGGAAATATTGCTTTGCATAAACATGACACACATACAAAGTGGTGACAGTAAAATTAAATTAACCATAAAAGTGACATTACTCACATATAATAGAAATTGATAGTTGAATCCCAGTGGGTGTGCATCATGGCAGCAAAAAGGTATCTGCTTATGCCTTTGTACTGGTGGACAAACTCGCCTTACCTTATCAATTTATCTTGTCAGGGGTCAACTTTAGAATCATGGTTACGTTTTGGGTTCAACACAGAACTAGACGTTTTATTTTTTATTTTAGTCAAAGCTGAAGAAGTAAAAACAAAATAATATGCCAATTTTAAAAGTAACAAAAGCCTGCAAATAATCTAGGAGTACCAAAATTGTACACATTAAAAATTATTGTCTACAATATTAATATGAGCTGTGGAATTGCTTCGGCCTTAGCAAAAACCTGATTAGCATGCAGATTAAATATGTTTCTAAATTTTTACTCACTTCTTGTTCTTGTTACTTTTACATTGATGTTCAAATAGTAAAAGATTTAAAAATAGCATTAGAGATAAGAAGATCATCAATACCTTTTACGATTGTAGCTTCATCAACACTTAATTAGAAAGAACTTTTACCATACTCCTGTCTGTATGATGCTCAAAATATGTTAAACCTGAAATACACCCTAAAGAGGAATCTCAAAATATTTTTATAGTAATTTAGAATGTTAATGTTGCGCGTGGTAATTACTCACTTTTGTATGTGTCGACGAGCGCCTGCATCTTGCCGTCGGTGCGAGCGAGCAGCTTCTTGTCAGCGAGAGGCCGATCGTGCAGAAGGCGCACGCACCGAAGAGCCGCCTCGGGGCTGGCGAACTCGCAGAAACCGAACGCGGCCACTCGCTTCCACGAGAGCACGGGCCCGCAGGCGGCGAGCAGCGCGCGCATCATTGCGTCCGGGGCCCGCGACGTGATGTTGCCAATGAATACTGTCACCGGCGGGCCCTCGGGCTCCTTGGCCCCATTGGCGTTGCGCGTGGGGCCCCGCGATATCACCACCTTGGTGGGCGCCGGCAGCAGTGCACCGCGAGTTGCCCCACCGCCGCCGGCACTGTATGCGCCCACCATTACCTGCAATGGTCAATTCATAAAAAATACTTACTCATTCAACAAAGTAAAGCAAGTAAAAGCAGTTTACAAATTACTAGTTATATTTTACTAGAATAGTAAGGTTGTGTGCTTGTTTGCTCAAAATATTTTTATAAACAGAAAGGACTGTTCTATGTCAATTGAGTGAAAAACAACTCTAAGCCCATATGCCATCTACTAAGCAGCTTCGAAGCATAGCATGTTTGTATAGGAAAATTTGAAGACCTCTTGATACTACAAAATACGAATTTTCTTAGTAATATAATATAAATCTCTCGGTACAAGTTTTACATAAGTGCAGTAGTGCACCTAACTTGTAATAGTATAAAAATTTACCTATGTGCATTATTATGAAATGTGTTGTAAGAACTAAGCAACGAAAAAAACAAATATTGATTAAGTGGGTAATTATATTCATATAAAACTATGCAAAGAATATGCGTAATATCAGATTCGTATGAACGTACTGTCATATCGTAAATTTATTTTTTCTAAAATTTGTGAGGGTCTGGACAAGAGGCGAGGGTTCAAAACTTTTGATTGAAACTTACATGTGTAGCCATTGGCATGGTGACGACGCCAGGAGCGATTCCGTATGGCACGAGCGGTGGCCGCGGCGGAAAAGACATTTCACTCACTACACTCGCAATTCATATATTATTTCTCTGAATTAACTTTTAAAATTACAACCTAACTAAAATCGTTTACTGACGTGTGTTGTATTAGCAGTCTCAGTATTCTAAAACCATTTATCACTATATTTTTACATGGATATATCAAATAATTTACTTATATTACCGAACTTTCGCTAATATTAATTAATAATGAGAAAATTCTCATTTTTAAAAGCTATATAACAAGATCACGCTTCTATGAAAACCAATTTTTCATCTACAATCTACATAACAGCTATTGACAGCAATACCCGCCATATTGCTTTTATTTAGTCTATGTTTCTATTTTTTTTATAAATAAAGCTACTGACATGACTACTAATATTTAAAGGCCCTAATGAGTACTTAGTTGTTTATGGGATATTATTAATTGCACATCAAATAAAATAATCAGCTATCAATTTATTTTCATCATTTATATACCTTTGCACATCAAATAAGAGATTTCGCTACAAATAAACTAAATGTTTAAATGTACTGCAGACAATTCCAAAATATACATCAACACTACATTACTTTTTTTCCTCTAATGCGAAACAAATAAATTCCTTTAGGTACAAAAATAATACAATCTCATCAGAAATACACAGCGTGCATAGATAATACTCATTCTCATAGCAAAATAACTATCAGAGAAGCATATATCCTAATAAGCACCTTAAAACTTGCTCATCATATTTGTCTTAATTTCTAAGAACATATGCTCAGCAAAATAAGTATAGCAATAATTTTTTTTATCTGATTTCGCGCACTTTTTTGTCACTAAGTACATTGTACCCTTTTTTTTATGTTAAGGTCGACAGACAGGCTGACGGTCCACTAGATGGTAGGTGGCTACCGTCGCCTATAACACAAGCAACGCCTTAAGTGCTACAAGTGCGCTGCCGACCATAGAAGGATTAAGGATAAGGGATAAGGGAGCGATGGGGTAATGGGCTCTGGCATCCCTTACTCACTCACCGAAACAAAACAGCACATAATGCTGTTATTTCACGGTGGTATTCTGTAAGGTGGTGGTTACTGCCGCCAGACAGGCTGTCCAAATGACTGCGAAACGCAGTGTGCCCTACCACTACTATTATACTATAGCTATTATTTGTAATATTTCATGTCACCTATGAAAATATTCTCATAATAAAAATTATACTTAATAATCGAAAAGAAGGCTAAAATTTAGATTATGGACTGTCGAGTTGGCTGACCGTGAGGTTAAAGGGGTTGTATAACAAGTACGTTATACTAGAAAATACTTATTTTTATTAGAAAAAAGAGTTAGGTTAGGTTCTAGGAATGAATATGAAAATGAGAGCGAAGTGAGCACACCCGGGTAAAAATTTTAGGCAAAAATTATTATTTGGACATGCTTTATTAAATACATACCTCGGAGTAGGAGTTTAATATTAATTCTAAACTAATTAATGTTCTATAAAGCATTGATTACGGTTTTATAAAACGGTAAAACGGACGTTTGTGTTTGTCTGTAACTTATAATAAGAAGAAAAATATGTCAAATAAAATGCTGTTTTATTTAGATAAATTGCTGTATGTTATATAAAAATAGAAGCTATATTTAGAAAAAAAAAGCGTTAATAGGTATAATGTGCGTTAGTCATTATTAGCTGTGCATTAATAAAAAAGCTATACATTAACATAAATAGCGGTACGCCACGAATATAAATTGTAGTGTATTTAGTAATATTTTGAGGTGAATTCGGATTATTTTTGCATACAAAAAGTACTTTTTTGATATGCGTTTAAATACTACCCGTTGTTTATGTGCATTTTGTATACTTATAATGCACATTAGCGACTGTAGTGTATCTAGAGTGCAATATTATTGCATCTTTGTATTACAATAATCGAATCAAGCGCTTCAAAACAATACATCCTTTATAATTCGCATGCCCAGGTTTAAAACTCCCTGAAGGCGTCTGTATTTCCGAGCTCATATAATCCAAATCTATTCAAAGATAGAGTGAATAGGCATCTTCTGGATGAGCTCGTTCCATCATATCATAGGCCTCATCTTCGCTACGCATCTGAATATTGTCCGACAGCAAACCCATCTCTAATAAAAAGAATAATAGGTAATATCAAAATAAAAGATATTATGTACCACTTGTACCAGTAAGAAATATCTTTATTGGTAAACTTTTACAAAATATACAATTACAATTTACAAACCTCCTAACAAATCACTGACGCTCTCCACTTAACGTGTGTTTATTCTACAAGAGCATCGAGACTTCCCAGAAATTGTATCAATCTTCGACTAAGTTATTGAGTATAAAAATATATATATTTACACTATATTACAACTGATACACATTTATTCAAAATTTTTATTGGAAATATGAATGAAATATTAGAAAATAATCTAATAAACCATTAATATCCTCATGTGTTAGTGTTAGGATGCTTCATTTCCGATGTTTATCCAAAAAACCTTGATTTTTTTATCGAGGGGCCCTTCTACCTGACTGGCTAAGCCCGAATGAAGGGCAAAGATCTTTTTGCAAAAGAAAATAAAAAGTTCCCATATTTTTAGACTACTTGTGAGACCTAAACTTTAAAGTTTAGCATACAGCTTAATAGTTTTAGTGAGACTGTGCTGTGGACAACATTTTCCCAATTTTTGCTTACACACATGGGGGGCCCTGTATCCTAGGGGCCCCATATAACTAAAAAAAGGCCCATAATATGGCGCCCCTGTTTGGTGTATAAGTTTATTTTGGTCACACGAAAGAATATGATTATAACAATTATGCTTTTTAATAAAAAAAAATACAATTAATGATTTCAATATGTAGTAAAAAAAATGTCACAAATATATTATTTCCACTTAACATTAAGTTTCGTTCTCGACTAGAGTTATCGCAGGAAACTCGAGGGGATACTTTCACCTCCCCTCACAATGTGGTAGTTTTTTTAAACTACTTGATTACTTAACTACTTTTTGAACTACCGTCGCCTATAACGGTAGTAGGATTGAGGATAAGGGATAGGGCAATAGTTTTTTTTTATATTCGCTCGCAATTTAAAAGAGAATTTTCAAAAGTACAAGATTGTGACCTTACCTACTACTTTGGTCATAAAAGTGTTAAGTACATCTACACTAATATTTTACCCATAGAAAGCCTCATTATATGAGAGTAACATAGGCTACATTTATAAAGTTTTTCGCGTGCAACAGCTAGTATGTGATGTTTTGAATTATGCTAAAATCACATTTATTTATACATAAAATACATTATGTTGTATATAGTGTTTAGTTCAATTGCTAACAGTTGTGAAAAGGCTCCTTTCTGATTCACTTAAAGTGAAGCCAAGGACACAACGCAAATTCGACTTATTGGTTTACCAACACCGAGTGATGTATATGTATATATTTATATTTGGTCACCTTTTAGTGAAATTTTATGTTCCATTTGTATGAACAGTTGCCCTACTAAAAAAAATAACTATTTATTTTATTAAAGAAAATGTTATAAACCCCTGCGTTGACTTTAGTTTGTAGTACTTATGCCAAGTGCACAATAAAAATACATCCATGTGTATTACATTGTACTAGTTTTCTTGATTAAAAAATATATATTACACCTATTTATATTGCTTTTGTAGGCGTTTAAGATATGTCTTAAGATATTTGTATCACAATATAAGGGATGGGACTATTCATCGCCGAGCCATTTCAATTTTCAAGAATATGCAGTAAAATAAATAGTAGGTTAGGTTTGGTTACAGGTATTTAAGAATAATAAAAAATAACAAGGTGGGCATAAACAGGACGGGGTTGAAATGGCTTGGAATGAATTGTCCTAGTCCTAGACAGTCAATATGATAGCACGAATATTATCAATATTTACATTAAATTGGTCTATTTGGAAACTGTCCAGCAGTGGGTAAGTACTATTAGCAGCAAATGATTGGCGAGTCATGTTTTGCTCAGCGCGACTAATAAGCCGCGTCATTGCTGCTTGGGATGCGAGGTGGGGGGGTCCTGTGTGGGGGCGGGCGATCGCACGAGCACTCTGGCGGTGAAGTAGCCCACTAACGAGCCCACCAGGGCGACGGCGGCCCCCGCCTTGGCCCCCACCATCAGACCCACGGGACCCCCCACCGCCGCACCCACTACCGCACCCCCCGCGCCCAGTGCGGCCGCGCGCAGCCGTTCGGCGGACGCCAGCGATTGCCGCGCCACCTGCACATTGTCCGCGACCAAGTCCACGCTGACGGCCGACGCCTCTACGGCGTCCCGCTGCGACCTGACAGCCGTGTGCAGCTGAGCCCACACGTCGCGCAGCTCGCACAGCTCGGCTTGCAGCTCGCTCCAGCCGAGCAGCGCTTGCTCGCGAGCCAGCAGCTCGTCCTCCGGCTCCACTCGCAACTCCAACTGCTCCGGAACCACGGCGACGGATTCCGCGCTGTCCACGCTGCCGCACTCAACCACGGCCGGGCTGCTCTCTGACACATGTTCAACAACAAATATCATGTTGATCAAAAGTTTCAGTAGGTGACTATTATAAAACACAGCACACACTATTGTTAGTATTGTTATGTACACAGTAGTACAGTACAGTAGCAAACATCCCTCACCCCTTTTAAATATTGTGCGATTGGCTATATTTGTGCAACTGCCTGCCATCAACCCTACAACCAAACATCCAATATTAAATACATCACACGAGAACATGAAATCATTTCAGTGATTAAAACCATTTATTTGGAGAAGATCCTCGTGTCATTACAGAGGTTACTTGTAACCTGAGAAACTACAAGCCCAGAAATACAGTCTACAAGTAAAATTATTGTAAAAGCACAAGCGAAAAAAATAAAGTACTGCATTTTGCAGTCATTTAGGCAGTCCCACCCTCTTACAGAAGAACTTAGTCAAATAACAGCATGTGTGCTGTTATCCCTTCCTAATTCCTTATCCTACTATAGCATAGTTGAATAAGGAAGAGAATTTCACTCAATGGTCAGCTTAATTTTAAAACTGTTGGTGATAATTTTAAAAAATGTGTTGTGGACATGGCCATCATTTTCTACATAATAATATACCAAAACCTTTATCGAGCAGTGTCGTGAATTTTTATCATCACTTATCTGAATTACCTCTCACTATATAGAACTATCCCTTTAAAAAACATACCCAGGTAGTCCATGATGGCCTTGAGAGTGAGCTCCCTGGAGCGCTGTGTGAGCTTATCGAACTGCGACAGGTCAGCTGGGTCGAGCTGCCGCCGCAGCGCCTCCAACTCGCCCAGCAAGCCGCGCAGCTGTGACGTCACGCGGCGCGCGTGTGTCTGCTCGTTGCGCACGCGCAAGTAATCGCCACACTCTTCGTACTGCCATCCAATTGACAATTACACTCAATTATTGCCAGTGCCAACTGTGGAAAACAACTGTACTAAGTGTGACACCCATTCCATTGTGCCCCAATCACAGTACAGCAGAAAGGCTACTCATTCAGTCGAGTAGCAAGTAAACATATTTCTATTTTAGCAAAACTCTGATCAGCTTCTACCAATAATATTTTACACCCATATTTTGTATCCGACCTTGTTGGTTTGTTGTGCACAATTCTAAATAATATATTAATTTAATTTCCACTCAATACCATTTAAACCCAATGTTTTAATATTTCAATTTGCTCTCCCTCACTTTTTATTAATGTTAATAATATAACATGATAAAGAGAGAGGATTTTTTTATGTTTATGCATAATGATCTCTTGAACCACTGGAACTACTTACTTCAAAAATTTTTTACTGATTGAAAGGTAAATTATTCCATATGGATGAATAGCGAAGGAGGTGTCAGTCTTTAAATAAGATAAAAATCGAGCGTTATTTAATTAAACTAAAAATTAGTTTGGCAAAAGTTGTGTAATTCATCCAAAGAAAAATAATAGACAAAAATTGTGTGTGAAAATTTATCAAAATTATATCATTGTTATGTTTGCGAGGCAGCCAATTTTTCCACCAATTTAGCTATTTTTAGAATATGTTCGCAATTCGCATTAGTTTGCTACATACATAAATAACTACACAAACTATTATAAGTACATTGTGCGTAATTAAAACAAAGAAAATTTTGAAGAATACGTATACCTTTAAAATGTTGGCTTTGTGTTGTCGTAATAGATCTAAGTGATGAGGAATAGCCACTTCGTTAAATTTCGTCAATGATAACTCCACTCGTTTCAATGGTAATTTCTTAAGGTCCTCCATTTTTAAAAAACACCCAGTGATTTTCTAATTACTTTATTTTTTTATTAATTTTCAAGTCACACACTGAACAGTGAACATATAATTTTAAAAAAAGGAACTATTTTAATGTAATAAATAAAATAACGAGGAACGGGGGGAGCATAAATAAATGAAATAAATACACGACAGTATGACATTGACATAACATAATAACATTGACGTAACCATTGACAGTGACAATGACATCTTGAGTATATAGTGGTCTGAGATTGTCACAGAAGACTGACACTATACCAAGTCAATCATAAACGCAGTGAGAGTTACGAGATTTCTCGTACGTATGGCAACCCTCGCCCTAAGCCCTAACTATTGCAATTAAGGAGGGTACAGATAAGGAGCACAATCTTACATGGGTATTAAACTGAAAAAGTGGCAACTAAAATGGATAAATCGAGATGGCGCTAAAGTTGTCAGAGAGAGTTTGAGAGTATGGAGAGTATGGAATGAATGTAGCAGTAGTTGACGGAGTGAAGTGCGCCGAGTTGAATTTTGGTTGAATTGTTTACTGTTCCTAGCCTCACTAGCGCCCTCAATTTATCGGCTTTCGATGGACACTTTTAATACTCAGAGATTGCCCAGTGTCCCTCCTTGATTGCAATATTTGTGCAACGGTCTGCTGCAGGCATAGAGTAAAGTAAGAATGCAAGTTTGAAGTTAGACTGCCACTGCTGCAATATATACTATACTCTTTGCACTGCTGCCACAGACCACAGTCCAGGAACGTAACCCCGGTTATGACTGATGACTGACTGAATGAGTCGATTTGAATTTTGAATGAATTATTGATAATTACCATCATGATGTAAACATCACTGTGCATTTTTAATTTTTCAATGGATTGTTGAATTTAAGACGAAATAATTTGATTGTATTTATAATATTGGATTGTGCAAACTAATAGAATAACAAGATGGATGTTGACACGGGTAAGTTACCTACCGGTTATCAATATTGTAAACAACATAACCTTAACTTTTATGCCCTTTTATATGGATTATATTTCATTTATTTTATTTATTAACTATATAGATAACATATTATCTTTTTGATAATCTCTAAACACCTAATATATCAATTTCGTGCCTTTCCTTTTCTAAATGCATATTACCCGCGTCCATTACACAAAACAAATCAGAAAATTTCATTCATCAAAAGTTTGTAATCGTCGATATGTTTTTTCGTCACTTTTTCTTGCTATTGCACTTTGTTCATATGGTGTTAATATAAAGATTATATTGTATTAAATAATAATGAATAACAAATTAAAGGAAACATAGTTATAGAATTTCAGTTTTCCTACAACAATCAGCTGAATGATCAAGTTACCTAGACTACAATGTATTTGTTCAACAGCCCCTTTGATCAATGTTTGAATTTTGATAGAACTATTTAAATTCAATTATAGCCAAATGAATCACCATAGTAATAATTTACCTCGATCTAGTTCATCTAAAAGCCTAGATCATAGAAAATAGAGATGACAAGGACTAACTTAAATGGGCATTAAAACTGTTGAGCTACACAATTACAAAAAAGTGGTTCATAAATGGTTCAAAATGATGTTTATGTAACGTTGCATAGTTCATGAAACCATCATAAAGAAAATGCTACTACAGCGCCTCCTATTCAATATTGGCCGACGGACAATTTTTCCAAGTTTTGGTTTTGAAAACTATAAAAGTCAGACATTTGCGGTGAGAAGTATAATCTACTATAGCATTTTAAACGATAACTTAAAATCATAGATAGTTATTAAATGATAAATAATAGATACTACTATAGCAAAAAAAAATAGTGTTTTAAAAGTCTTATCGATTTGTAAACTAATTGTGTAATATGATTACAATTTTCAGATGGAAGAAAGTCCCGATCGAGAAGTAGATCTGTAAGTAAATAGTTTTCGTTATTAAATGCAAGGACATAGTGTTAATAATACTCAACCTTGGCTTACCATTACAAATCTCTTCAAAGAGGGTGAATGATCACATGTGATTTGTTTTGCAGAGGGAATCAGATAGTAAAATGTCTCACGATGGCTCCACACACTCAAGAAGCAGGTCCAAATCAAGATCCAAATCGTCCTCGCGAGCCTCCTCTCGATCGGATCGCTCCTCGAGCCGTTCACGAGACAGATCCAAAAGTAGATCGCCCGAGCGATCCAAAAGCGCCTCCAGATCCAAGTCGCGCAGTGTATCGTCAAATAGAAGCGCATCGCCTTCTAAATCTAGATCCAGAAGTAGATCTACACGGAAATCCAAATCGCCCTCAAAATCGAGATCTAGAAGTGGTTCTCCCAGACAGTTGAGATCGAGAAGTGGCTCTCGGGCTAAGTCACATTCGCGTTCTAGAAGTGGATCGCCTAGGAGATCTAGATCTAAAAGTGTAGAGTCACGGAAGTCCCGCTCTCCAGTCACAAAGTCCAGGAGTGGATCGCCCGACAAATCTAGATCTAAAAGCAAGTCTCCTTCGGTGGAACGAATGGAAGTGGACGAGAACAAGGCACGATCGCGTAGTGCCTCTCCAGACAAATCTCCACCTGGTGAGCAAACATTCTTTTAATATATTAATATAAAAATTCAGTTTCGCCTCCGCCTCCATATCGGAAGGACTAATAGGCCAATAAGCAGATTGTCCTACTTGCAACATGACCTAGTAGCAAAAGAATATTGAAGAGATTTTATTAGATAAAGATTAGTTGGAGCCTGTATGTCACTGAAACCTGTGCAACCATGAACACTTACAATTTTTAAAAGCAATGTAGAATAAAATAAATTTAATAAATTATATGAATTGGTTTAATTTTCAATTTCAGGTTCACCTGTAGGTGACAGGAAGAGTCGATCGCGTTCACGTTCTGGCTCCCGCAAATCTGCGTCGCGTTCCCGATCCCGATCTGGCTCTAAAAAGTCTGCATCGCGTTCCCGGTCTCGCTCCGGTTCTCGTAAATCAGTGTCACGCTCCCGATCGCGATCCGGGTCTCGAAAGTCCGCTTCTCGCTCCAAATCCCGGTCCCGTTCACGATCTAAGTCAGGATCCCGATCAAAGTCTAGGTCCCGGTCCCGGTCGAAGTCTCGATCGCGGTCCCGATCGAAGTCGCGGTCGAAGTCTCGGTCGCGATCACGATCGGCTAAGTCTCGGTCCCGGTCTAAATCCGCATCCCGTTCGCGGTCTCGTTCCCATTCGCGGTCGAAGTCTCGATCGCGATCTCGATCAAAATCGCGCTCTCGCTCCCGATCCCACTCGGGATCTAGATCGCGGTCCGGCTCCCGATCCGTCTCCCGTTCCCGTTCGAGGTCGAAGTCCCGCTCCAAGTCGAGATCTCGTTCGCGATCCGGTTCCTCCAAGTCGAAGGCCGGATCTGCAAAGTCAAGGTCCAGGTAAATATATTTTCTTCTGTGTTATCATTTTTAAGAATCTTAAATGTAGAAATAATTGAGGTCGAAGAGCTCTCCTTGGAAGAGACTTCAACAAGTATCATCTCAGGAGTATTTTTATGTTTACTTATAATTCTGACGTTGTTACTGCTTAAATAAATACATATAAAATCACCAATATTCAATTATTGTTCTCCACAGATCCCGATCCGGTTCGGATTCGCCGACCGGGGGCGAAGTGCGCAAGCGTCGCGCCGTGCGACTCGAGTCCGAGGACGAGGAGGAGGGCGGGGACAAGGACAGGGACAAGGGCGAGGCGAAGGACGCGGGCGGCGAGGGCGCGGCCGCGGAGGGCGTGGCGGCCGCGGGCGTGGCGGACGCGGGCTCCAGCGACGACGAGGTCGTCCCCGAGAAGAACGAGCTCGGGGGCATGTCGGACTTCGAGGCGATGCTGGCGAGGAAGAGGGAGGAGCGCGGCAGTCGCAGACGCCGCAGAGACATCGACATCATCAACGACAACGACGACCTGATCGCGGCGCTGCTCCAGCAGATGCGGGCGGCCGCCGAAGAGGATCGCGAGTTGAACAAGCGCAATCAGCCGGCCGTGCGCAAGGTGTCTATGCTCAAGTCGGCCATGTCTCAACTCATAAAGAAGGACCTGCAACTGGCCTTCCTAGAGCACAACGCGCTGAATGTGCTCTGCGACTGGTTAGCTCCGATGCCGAACCGTGCGCTACCCTGTCTGCTCATCAGAGAGAGCATCCTCAAGCTCCTAGGCGACTTTCCACAAATTGACAAGTCTCTACTGAAACAGTCGGGCATAGGGAAAGCGGTCATGTATCTGTACAAGCATCCGAAAGAGACGAAGGCTAACAGGGAAAGAGCGGGGCGACTTATTTCGGAATGGGCGAGGCCGATATTCAACCTGTCGACGGATTTCAAGGCGATGACTCGCGAGGAGAGACAAGCGCGCGACGAGGCGATGGCCTCCACCGGGGGCCGGAGGGCCGCGGACGAGGGGAGGTCTCCTCCCCGCGCGACGCTAGCGCCCCCGCAGCGCAAACGCGCAAAGCGCGATGGAGAAGAGGGCGGCGGGGAGGGGGCCCGCGCGCCTCGACCGGGGGAGCCCGGGTGGGTGGCCCGCGCTAGAGTCCCGGCCCCCTCCAACAAGGACTATGTGGTGCGGCCCAAGTCCACGTGCGACGTGGACATGTCGCGCGTCAACAAGAAGAAGATGACTCGCTACGAGAAGCAGATGAAGAGGTTCATCGAGCAGAAGCGCATGCGCAGCGGATCGAGACGCGCCGTCGACATCTCCATCGAGGGGCGCAAGATGGCGCTCTAATCTTAACTTATATTATACTGACGCAATATAATAAAAGATATTATAAAGCTATGGTTTGTTTTTAATTTCACCTTTCGACACTACTCGGACATCTTTTCACATTATTCGTTATGGTCAGATGAACTCGAGTGCATAAATATGTATCCGAGGAATGCATACCAATATTAATAAATGTGAAAGTGACTCTCTCTGTCTATTTGTTACCTTTTCACGCCTTAACTTCTCAACCGATCATCATGAAATTTGGCATACATTTCATAAAAAAGTATTTTTCCCAAGAGATATCTAACATTGAATAACGTCTGGCAAAAGTGTACGGGACTGTGGCCCCGTATCATTTGTTTAGGCCTGGCTGTTATGGCTTACTGAGTGAGTGGGCCCACTGGTCAGCCGTTTAGCGTTCGACGGTTGGTCGAGGAGGAGAGGGCTATATTTTCCAAAACGAGTTTTGTACTAGTATAAGGTCTTTATTTCGCCGGAGCAAGAAGAAGACCGATTTTCGTAGAAAAACGGCCGTCTTATCATTAATTTTTACACGTACAACTAGTGGCGGCCGTGCCATGAGCTGACAAAGTTTGCACCAATAGCGTGCAAGCATGACACGACCGCCCAAGACTATATCTATCACTTGTTTTTGTCTCAGTCTAATATTATTACTTTATTTGTTTCTTATTATAACACTCTATTCACGATACGCTAGTTCTATATGTTATTTTTTAATCACTATATTTTCGAACACTATTTTACACGATTTTATATTCACAACTCGTTCCGAACACTACTAGTAGGCTGTCCCGAACAAAAAGTGTAATAGCAATAAAGATGTCAGGCGTAATACATATTTACGAAGTCGCGGGCACCATCTAATTTAATATAATTGCTAATGCATAATTTTTTGACAATAATATTATATATTTTTTGAGGAGCTCTTTGGACCCGTGGTAAAGCTGCTTCTCAGTTTCTCAGGGGCCTCGGCTTCGATACCTTTCGAGGACAACTTTTCAAAGTTGGCTCTGGTCTAGATTTGGAAAGTAGCGGGAGAGCACACTGCGTTTCGCAGTCATTTAGGTAGACCGACCGTCCGTCAGACCACGCTCTTACAGAATACCATCGCTAAATAACAGCATTTGTGCTGTTGAGTTTTGGTGAGTGTAAGTAGGATAAGGGATTCCTTAATCCTACTTGCAGCACTTGTGGCGTTGCTTGTGTTATACTTACAATCAAGTGGACCGTCAACCTGTCTGTCGAACTTAACATTAAAAATCCACTTTTCAATTGGAAATCAAATTTCGTTCGATTTTTTGAGTTGAATAATTATTTTAAAATAGGCTGTACTTTATTAACAAAAAATTAAACCTCCGAAAAAACTGGAAATCCAAAAATAATTTTATTTAACCTTAATAACTAATGTAAGTAAACTACTTAGTTTTGAGTAGGTACGTGACTGCACCGCTGCCGAGCATCACGCTTTACGTATTTAATTAATTTGCTTGTTTAGCGCCTTACATTAGTTTAAGAACTTAGTTATTAAGGTTAAATAAAATTATTTTTTGCTTTTCAGTTTTTTCGGCGCTTTAATTTTTGTTATTACATCACTCTTTACGTAATTTTTGCTTGTTTGGCGCCGACTCAAAATTACTTAGGTAAAATGATAATAAGATTATTTTATGCTTTTCAGTTTTTTCGGCGGTTTTATTTTTTGTTAAAAAGTTTTATTTTATATTTTTTTGTGGCTATAATCTAATATTTACTACATGCTTAATTTTTAATTTTCCCACCCTTAGGGTAGGAATTTTATTTCCAAATTTACACAAGACCAACTTCGAGGTATACCCTATCCATTAAAGAAAGAATTATAAAAATCGGACTACTCTGTAAAAAGTTATACGTGGTTATACGCTACAATCGGTGAGTGAACAATGAATCATCCCCAGTTTTCCTACCCTTAGGGTTGGAATTTTTTTTTAAAATAAAAATATATATACGCGTCTAATTGAGTATCTCCTCCTTTTTGTTTCGAAAAGTAGCCTATCCTGTGTCTCGTACTGTAACTGCCCCCCCTAATGAAAATTTTTAACAAAGCATACTGAGTAATTAACAATCAACTGTTAATGAGAATGCATGAAAATGAATGAAGCAATCAGAAAGAATGAAAGATGAGATGAGATGAGGCTACGCGCCTACATAACTACGTGGCGCTTCACCCTCTACACCTAAACCTTCGGGACTACAGCGCTACGTAGCACAGCTCTACGCTGAAGTCTACGTAGCTTTCCTGAAACACCTTCCTTCCTTCACACACTCATACTTGCATACTTATAATATTTACTTGTAAGAATATTTACTAATTTTCTTAATACAAATTAAGATGTATTTTATTGGCATTGTGATCGTCTAATAGCGGCAGCACTCTACGTTATGTTCAATAGTAACCCTCTGCTGATTCTTTGTAGAGGTACGTAATACTTTGTGCTAAACTGTTTAATGAATTTAATAGGTGAATTTAATGAATTTAAAGAATTTAATGAACTTAATGAATTTAATGAATTTAGGACTCTAACATGGATCTACTAAAGGTTAATAAGCTAATGAGATTTATATATTAAATCGGTTAGTGTTAAGGAGTTATATAAAGTAGGGTTAGATAGGTTTCACTATATTGACTAGTGAATCTTTAAGCCATCAGGCTAAAGGAATTTAAGTTTGAACCCATTCTTTAACGAAAGGGTTAAGGATACTCGCGAGCCCCAACCATTCGCCCCGAGCCGTGATAGTCATCCACAGTATTCTTTCTCCGTTTGACAGGAAAGGTTATAGTTGCGTCACTTAGACGATAAATGGTAGGATTTAAGGAATCCTCCAATCCCATATAATTGTATTTCAATATTTACCAGAGAGTATCTCTAGGTCAATCAACACCATCATCATGATGTTAAGGTTGCAGGAACATGGTTGTCACTTTGAATGATCTGTAGCAGGTCATGTACTTAAATTGCTTGCAAGCGCTCTGTAGTGCTACGGTTAGTAGTACGGGACTACAATGGCCTCGACTGTTGTTCACCTCCCCTCGCGGCTCCTTCCGCGTAAGATCGTCAGTAAATCAACATCTAATCCAAAGTGCCCCAATTCTGTTGGTACTACCTCCCGAATTACGCCATACTTATTGAGTCACTTCAGCCGAAGAAGAACACGTATGTTCGAAGCACTGCCTGTTTCCAGTCACTCGAAAGGACGATATTTTAATTCAGTAATATAAATTCGTTGGGTGGGGACCACCAGATGGTCGTGTTAGCTGACCACGAGCTTCTCCATGTGAAGTAATCAAATAATCATAATAATTCCATTTCAATATAGAGATTGGAGTGGTTTGGTGAGTAAACTCACAGTAGGAAGGTTTCATAGTTCTGCAAGCATATGCTTGGCAGGTATGTTGGTTTGGTAAATAATAAAACTGTCTGATTAGAACAGTCTGCATAGTAGATGATAGCTGGAACAAGGCAATCCAATATCGCCAGTGTATAAATTATATAATAATATTTTATAAATTGGTTGAGCTACAGCCCAGTTGAGTCTGCTGGTATTATTCATGAACAATTTAAAATGAATATGTACAATAAAAATGTAACTTTTAGCATGTTTGCTGCAATGTTGAATTAGGAAACTGCAACAAGTCTGTACTTGTGAGGTTTCTACGCACATATATATACTAGAGAAGACTTAAGGCTTCCGTGGGGCTGTGATAATGATAGAGATCAGAATCCAGAACCACTTGAGTACGCTGGGAAGTCAGAAGAATTATATCTCATGTAAATACAGCGGTAAAAAGATAGATATTTACGGGTAAATATCCACCTGTAACTCACCTAGCACATCCTAGGCACAGATATCTATATAAGTAACTGGATTTCAAAAATAGATGAACGACCTTTAAGAAACTGCATCGAGTCTGTACTTGTGAGGTTTCTACGCACATATATATACTAGAGAAGACTTAAGGCTTCCGTGGGGCTGTGATAATGATAGAGATCAGAATCCAGAACCACTTGAGTACGCTGGGAAGTCAGAAGAATTATATCTCATGTAAATACAGCGGTAAAAAGATAGATATTTACGGGTAAATATCCACCTGTAACTCACCTAGCACATCCTAGGCACAGATATCTATATAAGTAACTGGATTTCAAAAATAGATGAACGACCTTTAAGAAACTGCATCAAGTCTGTACTTGTGAGGTTTCTACGCACATATATATACTAGAGAAGACTTAAGGCTTCCGTGGGGCTGTGATAATGATAGAGATCAGAATCCAGAACCACTTGAGTACGCTGGGAAGTCAGAAGAATTATATCTCATGTAAATACAGCGGTAAAAAGATAGATATTTACGGGTAAATATCCACCTGTAACTCACCTAGCACATCCTAGGCACAGATATCTATATAAGTAACTGGATTTCAAAAATAGATGAACGACCTTTAAGAAACTGCATCAAGTCTGTACTTGTGAGGTTTCTACACACATATAAATACTAGAGAAGACTTAAAGCTTCCGTGGGGCTGTGATAATGATAGAGATCAGAATCCAGAACCACTTGAGTACGCTGGGAAGTCAGAAGAATTATATCTCATGTAAATACAGCGGTAAAAAGATAGATATTTACGGGTAAATATCTACCTGTAGCTCACCTAGCACAGCCTAGGCACAGATATCTCTAAGGACGCTGATTTTACTATTAATTTTAAACCACACAGTCGGTTGTTTCACAACCAGATCTGCGAACAAATTCAATATTTAGAATTCCATGTTATTATAATCATATATAACTACAATTTCAATAATTATTCACCAAATATTCAGAAAGTATTAACAATTACTGCAAGGGTCATTTGTTCATATAAAAGACAAGGCAAAGCCATCGTGTATTATTTTATTGTAATGGCTAATGTCTGGTACTTGTAATTTTGTATGAATTAAATATTAAAGTTCATTATATAATACTTAAATGTAATAGACTCATAAATCAGAGGCTTATTATGCCTTTAAGTTTGATCAAGAGTCTGCTTTCAAAATCTCAATTTAATATATAACAAATGTACATGAAGTTGAACTTAGTTTGAGTTACAACTTTCATATAAATAAATGCTCGACAAAGCCATTATGTATTACTTTATTGTAATGGCTAATGTCTGGTACTTGTAATTTTGTATGAATTAAATATTAAAGTTCATTATATAATACTTAAATGTAATAGACTCATAAATCAGAGGCTTATTATGCCTTTAAGTTTGATCAAGAGTCTGCTTTCAAAATCTCAATTTAATATATAACAAATGTACATGAAGTTGAACTTAGTTTGAGTTACAACTTTCATATAAATAAATGCTCGACAAAGCCATTATGTATTACTTTATTGTAATGGCTAATGTCTGATATTTGTAATTTTGTATGAATTAAATATTAAAGTTCATTATATAATACTTAAATGTAATAGACTCATAAATCAGAGGCTTATTATGCCTTTAAGTTTGACCAAGAGTCCTCTTTCAAAATCTCAATTTAATATATAACAAATGTACATGAAATTGTACTCAGTTTGAGTTACAATTTCCATATAAATAAATACTATTAAGCCACAATGCAAAGCACCGCACACTATCGGATCATCACACCAAATGTTACCTAATCACTCATTATATGCTTAGAGTTATGTAGTTAGCTAATTTATGATATAGGTTGTGCCTAGCCCACACCTCACTAGCTAACTCCACTTATATACTCATAGCAACTTTGCACTATTTATACTTATTTTCTTACTCGTACTACAGTTGTCTACTGAAACTTCTGTTCTGTCATGAAACTCCACTTACTACAGAGGTATCTCTCTTGTACTGTTAATTCCTCCTAACATTGCTTGTGTACTACAATTGACTACTGAAACTTCTGTTATGTCATGAAAACTCCACCAACTACAGAGGTATCTCTCTTGTACTATTAACTCCTCCTAACATTGCTTGTGTATATTTACCTAACCTTACTCACATATTTATACCTCTTATAAGGGTTTTCTCTCAACGTCGCAATCTGTATTCTAAACCCTTGACATTAAATACCTATTACGCTTACTCACTAATTAGTAACCTAACATATCTATCATTTAATGTATTGACAGTATAACTGCCACAGCTTCCTCACTCACTTCCGTACGTTAGCTATTTGCCACTTGCCCTTACATAACCTACTCTGTCCTCACGATATACGCTACACAATCGCAATAAATTACTCCTTCTGACATTACTTGTGTTTATCTCCTTACTTTACTCACGTATTCCTACCTCCTTACAGTTTACCTTAACGATGCTAGCATCTACATATTAAAACTTTAATATAAAAGTACCTATTACTCTTATTTACTAATTACTAAACTATCGCACAGGTTAGCTATCAAAACTGCCTTCACGCAGTACCTAAATTTAACCTTACGCACATAAAAACTTACTCACTCCCATACGTTAGCTATTTACCCTTTGTTTTATATAATCTGCTCTGTCTCCACTATATACTCCACCATCATATTAAATTATTTCTACTGTACTATGAACTCTTTCTGACATCGCTTGCGCTTGTTTCCCTACTCTTACTCACGTATTTTTACCTCCTTCCCTCACTCATACGTACAGATAGACATTCGCACTCATGACCTCATATGAGATACGCTGTTTGTGTTAAATAGAATTAATTATATTATAATACTTGAATTATAACTCTTATCTAACATACCTCACACACTCATAATAAAATATATTCATATTTACTCCCGAACGTTAGCTATCTGCCCACCTAGGTCTTCGTATAGCTATGTAGCAGGAGATTACCTATTTCCTAGCCCTTTCCTACATTGGTGGTATACGCATGTAACTAGTAACTGTTTGTAAATATTTAGTAGTTCACCATATTCTAATAGGAATAACCGATTCAAAGTTTAAGAATTAAACAATTACCTATCTCCCAATATTAAACACTATTACACACCAAGGTATTTGCCTATT
Organism: Synanthedon vespiformis; assembly: GCA_918317495.1. Lineage (NCBI taxonomy): Eukaryota > Metazoa > Arthropoda > Insecta > Lepidoptera > Sesiidae > Synanthedon > Synanthedon vespiformis. The sequence goes on along the minus strand of OU906971.1, from coordinate 21,130 downwards.
CCAGTATCAACTCATGATCCTAATTATAACTTATCTCCCTAATCACGGCGACGCGATATAACAAAGGCGTAATTCCTTACTAGCTTGCCCTCCTAGCCTACTATTCCTAACACATGTCACAAATAAATCCTCCTTTAAATACCTATTACGACTACGTACTCTAGTAAATCTGTCAAAATATAGTCTAGATAGTCGCTAACTCCATACACAAAATATTGCACCTGTAGTTTATAAAATAGTGAAATTCAAACTAAATTTCAACATGTAAATAAAATCCTAACTCTTTCAATATAATTATGGTTCAGACCCTAAGTAAACCGCTTTCAATTAAATGAACATACAAATACAGTCAATGATAACCAACAATCAATAACGATAATAATTAGTAATAACCATGCTCACTAACCTCGAGGTCACTTATATGACCTACCCTTATACCCTTCAGGCTTTGCAGGTGTTGAACTCGCACCGCCAGACCGCCTCGCTGGATGCCCACTTTTCACTCGCGACTAACACACTTAAAGCTATACCTAATTTCTTACAAAAGTCACACCAATAAAATTAATTATGTCACACAATTACTACTTTTAAATACTATGTAAACTTTAAATACTATTTTACTTTAAGTGCTAAATGCTACCTAACTCACTGATTCTAATAATAAAATTCAACACTTGATATCGACAAGAGAATAAAAATGCAATTAACCCGACATACAAAGAGTTACGGCCTCTCAGTATTTCTCCGCGTACTCTGGCTTTCTTGGCTTCGCGTAATTAATTCCTGTCCTACTTCTATCAGAGCCCGAACGCCCGTCCTACTCCTATCATAGCCCGGATGCCAGTCCTTGTATCCTGTTCCTATTCCTTCCAAGAGACATCTGTTTAGCGCGCTTTTTTTTTTTTTAACCACGCCACCAATTTCAACCAATCGACGTGTTTCCAGCCTGTCCCCACGCCGATCTATTCCCAAAATCGATCCCACCAATTTCAAATCACGCCCATCTCCCCTGTTTTAATGCAAACCCTATATGCATCTCTCTTGCACTCATATTACAACCCTTAACCTTATACTCAACACTATCTACATCCCTTTCGCACTCATCGTACTTCCCTTAGTTTTGACATAAAAAATATTGAAGTTATTAGAGACCCCTGGACCAAGCGTTTCAATTTTTATAATAATATTTTATTGTATGGAGAAAACTATGATTTATTTCTACACTAATATTACCGATAAATCTTCATAGAAAGAATAATTTTATTTTGCTTTAATCCAATATTATTCATTCAACTATATTACCTAATTGCTCCTACTACAGTCTAGATAAGGCCTAATATACTAACTATTAGTGAGATTCGGTCTAAGCTATATTTGCCCTACATTAAATTTCTAAACGAATATGTACATAATAAAATAAAACTATTATTTTTTTATTACCTACGCAACCAAATACTTCACACATATTCCCAGTACGCTTTCCCTTTTTTTTTTTCTTTCCCACGTTTGGCGACACTTCGATGATGGAACAGCTCGCGAACGTATTGTAAGCAATAAATTACAGAACTTAATTGTTTAAAGTTTCTAACAAAAAATCAAAAATCTTGGCGACACTTCGATGGCCATAAATCGATCTTCGTACAGCTCTTAAAGAGCCAACGTATTGCAAGCAATAAATTACAGATCCTAATTGTTTAAAATTTCTAACAAAAAATTAAAAAACTCTCGTGGTTAATTGCCAACACTTTTGTATTTCAATTTCAAAGAAGGACACGCAACGTATGACATTTTGGTTTATTTATTGCTTGCAGCTGTTATTTTAGGCGCGCAAGTCGTCAATGGTCAATTTTTGGAAACAATAACTTAACATTTCTATGAAATCCCTTTTTTTTTCCCTCTGCCGGTCGTTCCGTCCGTGCATTCCCACGCAAGGCAATTTTTAATAATATAATTATTTAAATAATCTCGATAATCTAATGCGACGCAAGGTCGTTCCGTTACAGTACGTCTAAATGTTTATCTATCAAGTTTCATGAAAATCAGTTAATTCGTTTAAGAGTACTTACATTTACAGATTTATTATAAGTATTGATTGATTGATGATTAAAAAGTTGGTTCGATCCCCGCGAGGGTATAGTCGGCAGAGAACATGCAGCACCTATTAATGTATATTAATCCTATTAATACATACATACAATACCTACACTTACAGATTTATTATTAGTATGGATTTGCCAGCTAACCTTACAGCGTGTAACACTTTACAAAATAGGTACATAAAAAAAAAAAAATTATAATTACCATTTGATATTGATATTTTTATGCACTGCTCGTGAAACTAAAAAGTTATATTGTCAGTACACTGCAACCGTATCTGTATCGAAAGACAACGTGGAAACGAACACCCCGACGGTGCGCTGCGTGCCTCGTTGACGATGTTCGTGTCTTCAATGGGCTTACCGCTCAGCGCAAAGAATTTTTTTACACCTTTCGAAAAGAGACACTGGTATTGCTTATCCGATGTTTGCGTCTTTGTTAATTTAAAAAACAATAGAGCGTGAACAGGTCCAACATTGTTGGGTTTCGAAATTGCGCACTTTTGTGTGCATTAATCAATTGAATAGTTTTTAGTGAGGTCTTCGGACCGACACGCGGTGGCTTCACAGTCGTCGGCGTTGTTGGGTATGTTGACCGAACTTTTGATCAAGGACGTAAAAGTCGTAACATCCGTATGGGGAATCTGCGGAAAGATCATTAACGTCTTGTCTTAACAAAAGACTTGTACATACCACGTTAATAAATATTTTAAGACCTAAAGATTGGTGAAAATCCGCAACCAATCGAGTCTTCCATTTATAGAGCGGTAATTCTTTTTAATAATTATTTCTTTGCTATTGTCTTAAAGACAAACATTACCCTGGACGGTGGATCACTTGACTCGTTGACCTCAAATCTTACTTTGAGGAAGAGTTAGCAGTGTGAATCCGATCAGGGGTAAACCTACGAAACCTGAATGAATGAGCGGAGAGATTTGATGCTGATGCGCGGCGTACGAACGAGGGCGTTTCGCGATGTCGTACCCGTTGATGACACGCTTGCGCCTACGTCGACGATCGCGGATGGCGTGCTCTTTTCTCCTAGTAATTGAATCGCGCGGCCCGCTCAATATCTGTCCGAGTGGTGCACTTGATATTCGATGGAAGACCATTGGATCCAACACCAGCGGTTGGACAGTAAATTACGAATCGCGCATGCGTTTATAACGCGGCCAGGCCCGACGCAAAGACGTCGTCTGGTGTCATAGCCGTGTTACGAATGCGTGTGCTTTTCGGAGGGCGATGATTCTTGTTTCGGGTGACTCGTAGAAATATTGATTGATTTCAAAAATGGTGTGGGTAGTGCAAACGATCAAAGTCCTCATAAATTCATTAAAGTTATTTTTATAACAGAGATATTTACGCATCAGTCATCACGTTAATAAATATAAAGACTAAAATTGGTGAAAGTCCTCACCAAGTCTTAAGAATTTTAAAAACTTTTTGTGTTTACTAACTTTTAAAGAGAAAGTTTAATAAGAAGGGGACCAAGTATTAGGAATATAAGATGATAAGGTTAGATGGGTGGTAATCCGGTCCAAGGCAAGTCGCTGTTCAGCGGTGGCGTTTTAGGACGTTGTGGTGCTCCCTGCTATTAAACCAACGGGGCTCTGACGACTTGTTTGAATATTGACATAATTACTTAATTGAACTGTGCGAGCTGAATGATTTTCTCAAATTGATTTGTACTGTCTGATTAGATTCATTCAATCTATCTCTCAAAGGTCAAAAGTTACCGTCATATATAAATTCCCCAGTACTTTAAAATTTGCAATGATTATAAATAATATTTGCGTCAACAAACGCAGGGACAAAACGTGAACTCTGCTTATGTCATTTGTAAACACAACCAATACACATGTTCATAAGAAAATTAGACCAGGAACAGTTACATAAATTCCCCAGTAATCTAAAAACGCAATGATTATTATAAATAATATTTATATTAACAAACTCAGATTGACCTCATTCTCTTGAGAAAATGCAAAAAAGGGGCAAAACGTGAACTCTGCTTATGTCATTTGTAAACGACCAATACACATGTTCATAAGAAAATTAAACCAGGAACAGTTGATCCCAATCAGTTCTGCTTCCTACAAAACTGAAAGTCAAAACGTGAACTAACCTTATGTAGTTCTCTAAGTAGAAGAAGGAGTAAGTTAACTATCTTATCTATTCTAACAACCTCAAATCAAACACCATATATTTTTTTATAGTTGCTATATTTTTTAAACTATCTATACTAAAATTATAAAGAGTTAAATTATATTTGTTTTTTTGTATTGAATAGGCTCCGAAACTACTACACTGATTTTAAAAAAATCTTTCACTGTTGGGAAGCTTTTAAATTAAACTTAATATGCAGAAATGTCTTAAAAACATTTTAAATAAAAAAAATATTTAAAAGTCTATGGGGCTTATTTGATGAAGGATCGTTTAAAAGGAATATAATTATAAACAGAAGAATACGATATTGAATGCAAAATAAATAACTTTAAATGGTTTTCATGTAAAATTACATAAAGTGCAGTTATCTCCTTGTCTTGCCGAAGATGCGATATTATAAGTGAGTAGGTAACATAGGCTATATTTTATAAAAATACGCGACGGAGTCGCGTGCAACAGCTAGTTTATACTCTATCCTAATATTATAAAGAGGAAAGATTTAATTGTTTGTTTGTATAGAATAAGGCTCCGAAACTACTGGACCGATTTGAAAAATTCTTTTACCATTAGAAGCCGACATTATCCGTGATGAACATAGGATACTTTTTAGTGCGGGAAAATGCTTCATTCTTACGGGAAATCTAAAATAAAAGTAAATACTAGCGGCTTGGCCCGGGAGATAGCGACATCTATCCAAAATACGGTAGATGGCGTTTTATACTTTTCTACGCGGATTAAGTCGCGAGCACCAGCTAGTATCCTATATACAGATTCGTTTGTTTAATATGTACGCGACCATTGTATTCGATGTCACCAACGTGATTTCGTTGGCAAGGACAACGACCATATATAGTGGCATACATTCGACATTGACAAAATAAAATTTGATGAAAGAGGGCAGGCTCGATTGCGAAGATCACGTCTTGTTACGTTTATTCAGTATTTGTGTATACTAATGTTTATCGTGTTACTTGGGATTGTCCGAATGTTTGGAAAACCGGAAGCGGGAAAGAAGATTGCCGGGGCTAAGAACGAGGATAGCAGTTAGATTAAGGCTAGACCCTTCCGTCCGAAGAGATGATGTTCGCGTTTTGAAAAGAGCTGAGTTGTAGTCGAATTTTCGCGTTTTTGAAATGTTAGTGTGCGCTTGCGTCGTTTGTTTCGTTCGGGACTGAGTATGAGTAGTCGTTGTTGTCGATGTTCGCATTTAGAGACATTTTTTTGCTCCTTACTTAATTTATTTTGGTGAAATTGAAAAGGTATATTCTCAGTACGTCGCAACCGTATATATGTTTTCGAAAGCTGAAATTGAAGGCAATCAAAATGGAATCGTTCTGGTTCTCAACCTAAAAAAAAAACACTATCTGTTCCGAACAAATGACGACCACATGCTTCGTTGGTCAGGTTTGTTTCGGGGATCGCGTGTTTGTGTTTTTATTTAAAATTAAAATTTTAATCTATCGTGTGCAGTTGTGCCACACAGAGAATGTTTCGTCTTTCGAAAACACAATGATATTGCTAGTCCTGTTGATGTTCGCACTTCTGTTACTGTAATAACAGAGCGCGAAAACTCAAAATAAACACTTTTTGAGTTTATTGGAGATTTCCGAACTCGTTGTGTGTTGTGTATTTAACAGAGGTTTCATTTAATACTCTCTGTCCCCGGGCGTGTTTCGTTTGTTGTACCGCATTCGGAAGCGTTTTACAATATTTCGGTTCTACAATTTTTTTTTTTTTTTTTTTTGGTGGCCCTATCATCATCATCATCATCATCATCATCATCATCATCATCATCATCATCATCATCATCATCATCATCATCATCATCATCATCATCATCATCATCATCATCATCATCATCATCATCATCATCATCATCATCATCATCATCATCATCATCATCATCATCATCATCATCATCATCATCATCATCATCATCATCATCATCATCATCATCATCATCATCATCATCATCATCATCATCATCATCATCATCATCATCATCATCATCATCATCATCATCATCATCATCATCATCATCATCATCATCATCATCATCATCATCATCATCATCATCATCATCATCATCATCATCATCATCATCATCATCATCATCATCATCATCATCATCATCATCATCATCATCATCATCATCATCATCATCATCATCATCATCATCATCATCATCATCATCATCATCATCATCATCATCATCATCATCATCATCATCATCATCATCATCATCATCATCATCATCATCATCATCATCATCATCATCATCATCATCATCATCATCATCATCATCATCATCATCATCATCATCATCATCATCATCATCATCATCATCATCATCATCATCATCATCATCATCATCATCATCATCATCATCATCATCATCATCATCATCATCATCATCATCATCATCATCATCATCATCATCATCATCATCATCATCATCATCATCATCATCATCATCATCATCATCATCATCATCATCATCATCATCATCATCATCATCATCATCATCATGGTTAGGTTAGGTTAGGTTAGGTTAGGTTAGGTTAGGTTAGGTTAGGTTAGGTTAGGTTAGGTTAGGTTAGGTTAGGTTAGGTTAGGTTAGGTTAGGTTAGGTTAGGTTAGGTTAGGTTAGGTTAGGTTAGGTTAGGTTAGGTTAGGTTAGGTTAGGTTAGGTTAGGTTAGGTTAGGTTAGGTTAGGTTAGGTTAGGTTAGGTTAGGTTAGGTTAGGTTAGGTTAGGTTAGGTTAGGTTAGGTTAGGTTAGGTTAGGTTAGGTTAGGTTAGGTTAGGTTAGGTTAGGTTAGGTTAGGTTAGGTTAGGTTAGGTTAGGTTAGGTTAGGTTAGGTTAGGTTAGGTTAGGTTAGGTTAGGTTAGGTTAGGTTAGGTTAGGTTAGGTTAGGTTAGGTTAGGTTAGGTTAGGTTAGGTTAGGTTAGGTTAGGTTAGGTTAGGTTAGGTTAGGTTAGGTTAGGTTAGGTTAGGTTAGGTTAGGTTAGGTTAGGTTAGGTTAGGTTAGGTTAGGTTAGGTTAGGTTAGGTTAGGTTAGGTTAGGTTAGGTTAGGTTAGGTTAGGTTAGGTTAGGTTAGGTTAGGTTAGGTTAGGTTAGGTTAGGTTAGGTTAGGTTAGGTTAGGTTAGGTTAGGTTAGGTTAGGTTAGGTTAGGTTAGGTTAGGTTAGGTTAGGTTAGGTTAGGTTAGGTTAGGTTAGGTTAGGTTAGGTTAGGTTAGGTTAGGTTAGGTTAGGTTAGGTTAGGTTAGGTTAGGTTAGGTTAGGTTAGGTTAGGTTAGGTTAGGTTAGGTTAGGTTAGGTTAGGTTAGGTTAGGTTAGGTTAGGTTAGGTTAGGTTAGGATAGGTTAGGTTAGGTTAGGTTAGGTTAGGTTAGGTTAGGTTAGGTTAGGTTAGGTTAGGTTAGGTTAGGTTAGGTTAGGTTAGGTTAGGTTAGGTTAGGTTAGGTTAGGTTAGGTTAGGTTAGGTTAGGTTAGGTTAGGTTAGGTTAGGTTAGGTTAGGTTAGGTTAGGTTAGGTTAGGTTAGGTTAGGTTAGGTTAGGTTAGGTTAGGTTAGGTTAGGTTAGGTTAGGTTAGGTTAGGTTAGGTTAGGTTAGGTTAGGTTAGGTTAGGTTAGGTTAGGTTAGGTTAGGTTAGGTTAGGTTAGGTTAGGTTAGGTTAGGTTAGGTTAGGTTAGGTTAGGTTAGGTTAGGTTAGGTTAGGTTAGGTTAGGTTAGGTTAGGTTAGGTTAGGTTAGGTTAGGTTAGGTTAGGTTAGGTTAGGTTAGGTTAGGTTAGGTTAGGTTAGGTTAGGTTAGGTTAGGTTAGGTTAGGTTAGGTTAGGTTAGGTTAGGTTAGGTTAGGTTAGGTTAGGTTAGGTTAGGTTAGGTTAGGTTAGGTTAGGTTAGGTTAGGTTAGGTTAGGTTAGGTTAGGTTAGGTTAGGTTAGGTTAGGTTAGGTTAGGTTAGGTTAGGTTAGGTTAGGTTAGGTTAGGTTAGGTTAGGTTAGGTTAGGTTAGGTTAGGTTAGGTTAGGTTAGGTTAGGTTAGGTTAGGTTAGGTTAGGTTAGGTTAGGTTAGGTTAGGTTAGGTTAGGTTAGGTTAGGTTAGGTTAGGTTAGGTTAGGTTAGGTTAGGTTAGGTTAGGTTAGGTTAGGTTAGGTTAGGTTAGGTTAGGTTAGGTTAGGTTAGGTTAGGTTAGGTTAGGTTAGGTTAGGTTAGGTTAGGTTAGGTTAGGTTAGGTTAGGTTAGGTTAGGTTAGGTTAGGTTAGGTTAGGTTAGGTTAGGTTAGGTTAGGTTAGGTTAGGTTAGGTTAGGTTAGGTTAGGTTAGGTTAGGTTAGGTTAGGTTAGGTTGAGGTTAGGTTAGGTTAGGTTGGAAATTTCGAGATTTTTCATTGGCGGTAACTCTGTTGTTTCTGGGTGCTTTTTGGTGTTGCGCATATCGGTAGAAGCCTTTTTCAAGGTACTATCGACCTGCCAACTCAAATTGTTGCTATTGTTGATTGTTAATAAGTTATTGTTATTTTTGTTGTTTTTTGCTAAGTTGAGAAAAGGTCGGAAAACGCGATAACTTCTGTTCCCGTGAACGGATCTTGTCGCGGGCTTCGGACGAAAGAGGCCCCTCAGGGGGCGCTTTCGGCTGGGCCACACCGGCCTTTTCCATCTTTTGTTGTTTAGTTTTTATTGCTGTTTTCGTTTTTAGTTTTTTAAGGATTTTGTTGTTTTCTGTAAATTTCTTTGTTGTTTGTGGGCCAATCCAATCGCGGACTGGTTTAGAAGACGCGTCCTCGGAAGCGCCTTCAGCCAGTCCAAACCGGTTGCTGTTACCATCTACCGTCAAGTTGTTATTGGCGTTTTTGTATTGTAGTTTTAAGGCATATTGCCATTTTCTGTAGTTTTCTGTAAATATCTTTTTTATTTACTGCCGGATTCTGACGTGGGCTGACTTGAAGGAAGCCTCTTTCGAAGCGCTTTCAGCCAGTCCAAACCAGATTTGGATATCTGTTGTAGTTATATAGTTATTTCTATTTTTGTTGTTTATTTTAAGTAAAAGTGCGACTGGATGTTACATTGCTTGGTGACGGACTTGTAACGCTGTCCCCCCTTTTTTTGTAGGGGTGGACTCTCCCAACGTCTCGGAGACTGACAGGGCCATTAATTGGCCCATGTCGGACTCCGCGGAAAGCTTCCAGCCTTCGGGCAAATCCCGCTTAAGGACGCGCAAGCGTCTCATTTTGTCGGAAGATGGCTCCTCGGAGGTCTCTCGGGCTGCTTCGGTGTCGGGCAAGCTTAGGTCAGGCAAATCTCGTGTCCAGACTGTAGACGAGATATTAGAAGAGTATGGCCATGGGGAGTCAGTAATCCCCCCCCCCAAAGTGTCGAAGGGAGCCAGAGGAAGCCGGGGCAAACCCTTCGGCCACGATGTCGGTCTGGCTCAAGCTCGTCGGGAACTTCGGGAGCTCATGTCGGACTCTGAGTTCGACGATATGTCGGAGGCCGAGTTCCGCTCAACGCGCTCCGATTCCCCTGACGGTTCGATCGAAAACCTAGCGAGAAGAGCGGAGTCGAGCGCCGCGGTTATTCTTGAGGTGATTCGCAAGTCGTCCAATTTGAAGGGTTCTTGCCACAAGCAAATTAAGGATGCCACCAACGCCATGGTCGAAGTGGTCAAGGCAATGGCGGAGCGGAGATCGTCTAATGAGGCGCGTCAGCTGAAAGCCGACAATAGGCGCCTCCATGAACAGCTAGAGGCCGTTCGCTCGGAGGTGGCCGACTTAAAGAAGTCTGTGGTCCGTGACACTACCACCGCCAAGCCGGTGAAGGACACGCCCAGAATAGCGGCAGAATCTCAGACGCTGTCGCGGGCTGAGTTCCTGGAAGTCATCGGCTCGCTCCAGGCTGAGCTCATGGAACAGGTCGGAGGAATGGTCAACGCCCGTCTGGAGGGCCTCGAAGTCGACGGGAGACTTCTTCCGTCCCAGCAATTTCGGCCGCCACTAAACGCGGATCGCCTTGCGGGGGACCGCGCTTCGGTCTCGCAAGATGCGGTGACGACGCTCACCCCCCGGGCAAATATGCCCAAAAAGGCGAGGGCTGTGAAGGCGATTAAACCTCCTGCAGTCAAGGCTCCCGAGCCGCTGTCTGGGTCTGCTCAGCCTGATGGAACAACCACCTCCAGCTGGACGGAAGTGGTAAAACGAAAGAAGCGCACTCCCGTCGCTCCTGCGTCGACAGCGGCCAAGACCAAGGCCCCTAAGCTCCCTAGGGAACCCAAGAAGTTGGCCGTGGTGGTGGCCCTCAACCCAGAGGCGGTTGAGCAGGGCGCCACCTATAAAAAGGCGATCGAAAAGACAAAGGAGGCTGTATCGCTCGAGGCTCTGGGCATTGGTCCGGCCCAGTTTCGAGAGAGCTTCACGGGAGCTCGTATCCTGGAGCTCCCGAAGGAGACAACGCCCGTACAGGCAGACCAATTGGCGGCCCAAATTAGCGCAGTGCTGGGTGACGAGGCGAAGGTGACGCGCCCCGTCAAAACGGCTGACATTCGGGTCAGCGGATTAGATGACTCAGTGTCAGCCGAAGAGCTGAAGGCGGCCCTGGCTGCCAGCACAGGTTGTCCCCCTGAACAATTCAGGGTGGGCAAGGTTCATCCTGGGGCCGGGGGGATGGGTTCGGCCTTCGCCGCGTGCCCAATCGGTGCCGCCAGGAAACTGGCATTAGGCGGAAAAATAATAGTTGGCTGGTGCTTGGCTTCTGTCCAACCTGTAGAACAGCGCCCCATGCGTTGTTATAGATGCATGGGGCTCGGCCATCCGATGGCCAGGTGCCCGTCCAGAAAAGACCGAAGTGGTCTTTGCTTCCGCTGCGGTTTGGACGGGCACACCGCCAACACGTGCGAGGCGGCATTTAAATGTGGGGTCTGTACAGATGCTGGACTCTCGGCCGGACACCGCATGGGGGGGGTCAATTGCTCCCCCCCGGTTGTCAAAGGCCGGCCTATGGAGTACTTACGGGCAGCAGGAGCTGCCCGTGCTACCAGGGAGGAGCCCATGGAATAAGAATTTTGACGACAAAGCCGAGTATACGCTCCAGTATGCTCGGCCTGGAGACTCCAGTGTCGGATGATGCTGGGCAGTGGAGACGTCGCACTGTCAGGCATGGCTATAGCCATGTCTGACGGTGTGACAGAATTTATTCGCGTAGACGGCCGGGCAGGAGAAGGTGGGCATCAGCCTATCTTCGAATGCCCTGGGGGACCTGCGCACACAGTTGGCTAGCTGTGTGTGCCTGCACGGGTCCCCTCCGTCTGGGGATTGCTCGGGTGCCTCCGGGCAATCCCTCGTTGATGACAGCCTAACGGCTAGCCCGTGGGGTGGACCGGAGTACGGTGCCTAGGCAGAACCCGGTTCACCCCGCTCGATGGGCAAGGAGGCACCGGGGAGTTTTAGTGGGTAGGGGCCGGTACCGCTATGAATAGCATAGCGGACCACCGGTCGACCCCCACATACCCCTACCGCCTAGCCAGCGGTAGGAAATCTGTAAAAGGATTTCTCCTCGTAAAAAAAAAAAAAAAAAAAAAGGTTAGGTTAGGTTAGGTTAGGTTAGGTTAGGTTAGGTTAGGTTAGGTTAGGTTAGGTTAGGTTAGGTTAGGTTAGGTTAGGTTAGGTTAGGTTAGGTTAGGTTAGGTTAGGTTAGGTTAGGTTAGGTTAGGTTAGGTTAGGTTAGGTTAGGTTAGGTTAGGTTAGGTTAGGTTAGGTTAGGTTAGGTTAGGTTAGGTTAGGTTAGGTTAGGTTAGGTTAGGTTAGGTTAGGTTAGGTTAGGTTAGGTTAGGTTAGGTTAGGTTAGGTTAGGTTAGGTTAGGTTAGGTTAGGTTAGGTTAGGTTAGGTTAGGTTAGGTTAGGTTAGGTTAGGTTAGGTTAGGTTAGGTTAGGTTAGGTTAGGTTAGGTTAGGTTAGGTTAGGTTAGGTTAGGTTAGGTTAGGTTAGGTTAGGTTAGGTTAGGTTAGGTTAGGTTAGGTTAGGTTAGGTTAGGTTAGGTTAGGTTAGGTTAGGTTAGGTTAGGTTAGGTTAGGTTAGGTTAGGTTAGGTTAGGTTAGGTTAGGTTAGGTTAGGTTAGGTTAGGTTAGGTTAGGTTAGGATAGGTTAGGTTAGGTTAGGTTAGGTTAGGTTAGGTTAGGTTAGGTTAGGTTAGGTTAGGTTAGGTTAGGTTAGGTTAGGTTAGGTTAGGTTAGGTTAGGTTAGGTTAGGTTAGGTTAGGTTAGGTTAGGTTAGGTTAGGTTAGGTTAGGTTAGGTTAGGTTAGGTTAGGTTAGGTTAGGTTAGGTTAGGTTAGGTTAGGTTAGGTTAGGTTAGGTTAGGTTAGGTTAGGTTAGGTTAGGTTAGGTTAGGTTAGGTTAGGTTAGGTTAGGTTAGGTTAGGTTAGGTTAGGTTAGGTTAGGTTAGGTTAGGTTAGGTTAGGTTAGGTTAGGTTAGGTTAGGTTAGGTTAGGTTAGGTTAGGTTAGGTTAGGTTAGGTTAGGTTAGGTTAGGTTAGGTTAGGTTAGGTTAGGTTAGGTTAGGTTAGGTTAGGTTAGGTTAGGTTAGGTTAGGTTAGGTTAGGTTAGGTTAGGTTAGGTTAGGTTAGGTTAGGTTAGGTTAGGTTAGGTTAGGTTAGGTTAGGTTAGGTTAGGTTAGGTTAGGTTAGGTTAGGTTAGGTTAGGTTAGGTTAGGTTATGTTAGGTTAGGTTAGGTTAGGTTAGGTTAGGTTAGGTTAGGTTAGGTTAGGTTAGGTTAGGTTAGGTTAGGTTAGGTTAGGTTAGGTTAGGTTAGGTTAGGTTAGGTTAGGTTAGGTTAGGTTAGGTTAGGTTAGGTTAGGTTAGGTTAGGTTAGGTTAGGTTAGGTTAGGTTAGGTTAGGTTAGGTTAGGTTAGGTTAGGTTAGGTTAGGTTAGGTTAGGTTAGGTTAGGTTAGGTTAGGTTAGGTTAGGTTAGGTTAGGTTAGGTTAGGTTAGGTTAGGTTAGGTTAGGTTAGGTTAGGTTAGGTTAGGTTAGGTTAGGTTAGGTTAGGTTAGGTTAGGTTAGGTTAGGTTAGGTTAGGTTAGGTTAGGTTAGGTTAGGTTAGGTTAGGTTAGGTTAGGTTAGGTTAGGTTAGGTTAGGTTAGGTTAGGTTAGGTTAGGTTAGGTTAGGTTAGGTTAGGTTAGGTTAGGTTAGGTTAGGTTAGGTTAGGTTAGGTTAGGTTAGGTTAGGTTAGGTTAGGTTAGGTTAGGTTAGGTTAGGTTAGGTTAGGTTAGGTTAGGTTAGGTTAGGTTAGGTTAGGTTAGGTTAGGTTAGGTTAGGTTAGGTTAGGTTAGGTTAGGTTAGGTTAGGTTAGGTTAGGTTAGGTTAGGTTAGGTTAGGTTAGGTTAGGTTAGGTTAGGTTAGGTTAGGTTAGGTTAGGTTAGGTTAGGTTAGGTTAGGTTAGGTTAGGTTAGGTTAGGTTAGGTTAGGTTAGGTTAGGTTAGGTTAGGTTAGGTTAGGTTAGGTTAGGTTAGGTTAGGTTAGGTTAGGTTAGGTTAGGTTAGGTTAGGTTAGGTTAGGTTAGGTTAGGTTAGGTTAGGTTAGGTTAGGTTAGGTTAGGTTAGGTTAGGTTAGGTTAGGTTAGGTTAGGTTAGGTTAGGTTAGGTTAGGTTAGGTTAGGTTAGGTTAGGTTAGGTTAGGTTAGGTTAGGTTAGGTTAGGTTAGGTTAGGTTAGGTTAGGTTAGGTTAGGTTAGGTTAGGTTAGGTTAGGTTAGGTTAGGTTAGGTTAGGTTAGGTTAGGTTAGGTTAGGTTAGGTTAGGTTAGGTTAGGTTAGGTTAGGTTAGGTTAGGTTAGGTTAGGTTAGGTTAGGTTAGGTTAGGTTAGGTTAGGTTAGGTTAGGTTAGGTTAGGTTAGGTTAGGTTAGGTTAGGTTAGGTTAGGTTAGGTTAGGTTAGGTTAGGTTAGGTTAGGTTAGGTTAGGTTAGGTTAGGTTAGGTTAGGTTAGGTTAGGTTAGGTTAGGTTAGGTTAGGATAGGTTAGGTTAGGTTAGGTTAGGTTAGGTTAGGTTAGGTTAGGTTAGGTTAGGTTAGGTTAGGTTAGGTTAGGTTAGGTTAGGTTAGGTTAGGTTAGGTTAGGTTAGGTTAGGTTAGGTTAGGTTAGGTTAGGTTAGGTTAGGTTAGGTTAGGTTAGGTTAGGTTAGGTTAGGTTAGGTTAGGTTAGGTTAGGTTATGTTAGGTTAGGTTAGGTTAGGTTAGGTTAGGTTAGGTTAGGTTAGGTTAGGTTAGGTTAGGTTAGGTTAGGTTAGGTTAGGTTAGGTTAGGTTAGGTTAGGTTAGGTTAGGTTAGGTTAGGTTAGGTTAGGTTAGGTTAGGTTAGGTTAGGTTAGGTTAGGTTAGGTTAGGTTAGGTTAGGTTAGGTTAGGTTAGGTTAGGTTAGGTTAGGTTAGGTTAGGTTAGGTTAGGTTAGGTTAGGTTAGGTTAGGTTAGGTTAGGTTAGGTTAGGTTAGGTTAGGTTAGGTTAGGTTAGGTTAGGTTAGGTTAGGTTAGGTTAGGTTAGGTTAGGTTAGGTTAGGTTAGGTTAGGTTAGGTTAGGTTAGGTTAGGTTAGGTTAGGTTAGGTTAGGTTAGGTTAGGTTAGGTTAGGTTAGGTTAGGTTAGGTTAGGTTAGGTTAGGTTAGGTTAGGTTAGGTTAGGTTAGGTTAGGTTAGGTTAGGTTAGGTTAGGTTAGGTTAGGTTAGGTTAGGTTAGGTTAGGTTAGGTTAGGTTAGGTTAGGTTAGGTTAGGTTAGGTTAGGTTAGGTTAGGTTAGGTTAGGTTAGGTTAGGTTAGGTTAGGTTAGGTTAGGTTAGGTTAGGTTAGGTTAGGTTAGGTTAGGTTAGGTTAGGTTAGGTTAGGTTAGGTTAGGTTAGGTTAGGTTAGGTTAGGTTAGGTTAGGTTAGGTTAGGTTAGGTTAGGTTAGGTTAGGTTAGGTTAGGTTAGGTTAGGTTAGGTTAGGTTAGGTTAGGTTAGGTTAGGTTAGGTTAGGTTAGGTTAGGTTAGGTTAGGTTAGGTTAGGTTAGGTTAGGTTAGGTTAGGTTAGGTTAGGTTAGGTTAGGTTAGGTTAGGTTAGGTTAGGTTAGGTTAGGTTAGGTTAGGTTAGGTTAGGTTAGGTTAGGTTAGGTTAGGTTAGGTTAGGTTAGGTTAGGTTAGGTTAGGTTAGGTTAGGTTAGGTTAGGTTAGGTTAGGTTAGGTTAGGTTAGGTTAGGTTAGGTTAGGTTAGGTTAGGTTAGGTTAGGTTAGGTTAGGTTAGGTTAGGTTAGGTTAGGTTAGGTTAGGTTAGGTTAGGTTAGGTTAGGTTAGGTTAGGTTAGGTTAGGTTAGGTTAGGTTAGGTTAGGTTAGGTTAGGTTAGGTTAGGTTAGGTTAGGTTAGGTTAGGTTAGGTTAGGTTAGGTTAGGTTAGGTTAGGTTAGGTTAGGTTAGGTTAGGTTAGGTTAGGTTAGGTTAGGTTAGGTTAGGTTAGGTTAGGTTAGGTTAGGTTAGGTTAGGTTAGGTTAGGTTAGGTTAGGTTAGGTTAGGTTAGGTTAGGTTAGGTTAGGTTAGGTTAGGTTAGGTTAGGTTAGGTTAGGTTAGGTTAGGTTAGGTTAGGTTAGGTTAGGTTAGGTTAGGTTAGGTTAGGTTAGGTTAGGTTAGGTTAGGTTAGGTTAGGTTAGGTTAGGTTAGGTTAGGTTAGGTTAGGTTAGGTTAGGTTAGGTTAGGTTAGGTTAGGTTAGGTTAGGTTAGGTTAGGTTAGGTTAGGTTAGGTTAGGTTAGGTTAGGTTAGGTTAGGTTAGGTTAGGTTAGGTTAGGTTAGGTTAGGTTAGGTTAGGTTAGGTTAGGTTAGGTTAGGTTAGGTTAGGTTAGGTTAGGTTAGGTTAGGTTAGGTTAGGTTAGGTTAGGTTAGGTTAGGTTAGGTTAGGTTAGGTTAGGTTAGGTTAGGTTAGGTTAGGTTAGGTTAGGTTAGGTTAGGTTAGGTTAGGTTAGGTTAGGTTAGGTTAGGTTAGGTTAGGTTAGGTTAGGTTAGGTTAGGTTAGGTTAGGTTAGGTTAGGTTAGGTTAGGTTAGGTTAGGTTAGGTTAGGTTAGGTTAGGTTAGGTTAGGTTAGGTTAGGTTAGGTTAGGTTAGGTTAGGTTAGGTTAGGTTAGGTTAGGTTAGGTTAGGTTAGGTTAGGTTAGGTTAGGTTAGGTTAGGTTAGGTTAGGTTAGGTTAGGTTAGGTTAGGTTAGGTTAGGTTAGGTTAGGTTAGGTTAGGTTAGGTTAGGTTAGGTTAGGTTAGGTTAGGTTAGGTTAGGTTAGGTTAGGTTAGGTTAGGTTAGGTTAGGTTAGGTTAGGTTAGGTTAGGTTAGGTTAGGTTAGGTTAGGTTAGGTTAGGTTAGGTTAGGTTAGGTTAGGTTAGGTTAGGTTAGGTTAGGTTAGGTTAGGTTAGGTTAGGTTAGGTTAGGTTAGGTTAGGTTAGGTTAGGTTAGGTTAGGTTAGGTTAGGTTAGGTTAGGTTAGGTTAGGTTAGGTTAGGTTAGGTTAGGTTAGGTTAGGTTAGGTTAGGTTAGGTTAGGTTAGGTTAGGTTAGGTTAGGTTAGGTTAGGTTAGGTTAGGTTAGGTTAGGTTAGGTTAGGTTAGGTTAGGTTAGGTTAGGTTAGGTTAGGTTAGGTTAGGTTAGGTTAGGTTAGGTTAGGTTAGGTTAGGTTAGGTTAGGTTAGGTTAGGTTAGGTTAGGTTAGGTTAGGTTAGGTTAGGTTAGGTTAGGTTAGGTTAGGTTAGGTTAGGTTAGGTTAGGTTAGGTTAGGTTAGGTTAGGTTAGGTTAGGTTAGGTTAGGTTAGGTTAGGTTAGGTTAGGTTAGGTTAGGTTAGGTTAGGTTAGGTTAGGTTAGGTTAGGTTAGGTTAGGTTAGGTTAGGTTAGGTTAGGTTAGGTTAGGTTAGGTTAGGTTAGGTTAGGTTAGGTTAGGTTAGGTTAGGTTAGGTTAGGTTAGGTTAGGTTAGGTTAGGTTAGGTTAGGTTAGGTTAGGTTAGGTTAGGTTAGGTTAGGTTAGGTTAGGTTAGGTTAGGTTAGGTTAGGTTAGGTTAGGTTAGGTTAGGTTAGGTGAGGTTAGGTTAGGTTAGGTTAGGTTAGGTTAGGTTAGGTTAGGTTAGGTTAGGTTAGGTTAGGTTAGGTTAGGTTAGGTTAGGTTAGGTTAGGTTAGGTTAGGTTAGGTTAGGTTAGGTTAGGTTAGGTTAGGTTAGGTTAGGTTAGGTTAGGTTAGGTTAGGTTAGGTTAGGTTAGGTTAGGTTAGGTTAGGTTAGGTTAGGTTAGGTTAGGTTAGGTTAGGTTAGGTTAGGTTAGGTTAGGTTAGGTTAGGTTAGGTTAGGTTAGGTTATGTTAGGTTAGGTTAGGTTAGGTTAGGTTAGGTTAGGTTAGGTTAGGTTAGGTTAGGTTAGGTTAGGTTAGGTTAGGTTAGGTTAGGTTAGGTTAGGTTAGGTTAGGTTAGGTTAGGTTAGGTTAGGCTAGGTTAGGTTAGGTTAGGTTAGGTTAGGTTAGGTTAGGTTAGGTTAGGTTAGGTTAGGTTAGGTTAGGTTAGGTTAGGTTAGGTTAGGTTAGGTTAGGTTAGGTTAGGTTAGGTTAGGTTAGGTTAGGTTAGGTTAGGTTAGGTTAGGTTAGGTTAGGTTAGGTTAGGTTAGGCTAGGTTAGGTTAGGTTAGGTTAGGTTAGGTTAGGTTAGGTTAGGTTAGGTTAGGTTAGGTTAGGTTAGGTTAGGTTAGGTTAGGTTAGGTTAGGTTAGGTTAGGTTAGGTTAGGTTAGGTTAGGTTAGGTTAGGTTAGGTTAGGTTAGGTTAGGTTAGGTTAGGTTAGGTTAGGTTAGGTTAGGTTAGGTTAGGTTAGGTTAGGTTAGGTTAGGTTAGGTTAGGTTAGGTTAGGTTAGGTTAGGTTAGGTTAGGTTAGGTTAGGTTAGGTTAGGTTAGGTTAGGTTAGGTTAGGTTAGGTTAGGTTAGGTTAGGTTAGGTTAGGTTAGGTTAGGTTAGGTTAGGTTAGGTTAGGTTAGGTTAGGTTAGGTTAGGTTAGGTTAGGTTAGGTTAGGTTAGGTTAGGTTAGGTTAGGTTAGGTTAGGTTAGGTTAGGTTAGGTTAGGTTAGGTTAGGTTAGGTTAGGTTAGGTTAGGTTAGGTTAGGTTAGGTTAGGTTAGGTTAGGTTAGGTTAGGTTAGGTTAGGTTAGGTTAGGTTAGGTTAGGTTAGGTTAGGTTAGGTTAGGTTAGGTTAGGTTAGGTTAGGTTAGGTTAGGTTAGGTTAGGTTAGGTTAGGTTAGGTTAGGTTAGGTTAGGTTAGGTTAGGTTAGGTTAGGTTAGGTTAGGTTAGGTTAGGTTAGGTTAGGTTAGGTTAGGTTAGGTTAGGTTAGGTTAGGTTAGGTTAGGTTAGGTTAGGTTAGGTTAGGTTAGGTTAGGTTAGGTTAGGTTAGGTTAGGTTAGGTTAGGTTAGGTTAGGTTAGGTTAGGTTAGGTTAGGTTAGGTTAGGTTAGGTTAGGTTAGGTTAGGTTAGGTTAGGTTAGGTTAGGTTAGGTTAGGTTAGGTTAGGTTAGGTTAGGTTAGGTTAGGTTAGGTTAGGTTAGGTTAGGTTAGGTTAGGTTAGGTTAGGTTAGGTTAGGTTAGGTTAGGTTAGGTTAGGTTAGGTTAGGTTAGGTTAGGTTAGGTTAGGTTAGGTTAGGTTAGGTTAGGTTAGGTTAGGTTAGGTTAGGTTAGGTTAGGTTAGGTTAGGTTAGGTTAGGTTAGGTTAGGTTAGGTTAGGTTAGGTTAGGTTAGGTTAGGTTAGGTTAGGTTAGGTTAGGTTAGGTTAGGTTAGGTTAGGTTAGGTTAGGTTAGGTTAGGTTAGGTTAGGTTAGGTTAGGTTAGGTTAGGTTAGGTTAGGTTAGGTTAGGTTAGGTTAGGTTAGGTTAGGTTAGGTTAGGTTAGGTTAGGTTAGGTTAGGTTAGGTTAGGTTAGGTTAGGTTAGGTTAGGTTAGGTTAGGTTAGGTTAGGTTAGGTTAGGTTAGGTTAGGTTAGGTTAGGTTAGGTTAGGTTAGGTTAGGTTAGGTTAGGTTAGGTTAGGTTAGGTTAGGTTAGGTTAGGTTAGGTTAGGTTAGGTTAGGTTAGGTTAGGTTAGGTTAGGTTAGGTTAGGTTAGGTTAGGTTAGGTTAGGTTAGGTTAGGTTAGGTTAGGTTAGGTTAGGTTAGGTTAGGTTAGGTTAGGTTAGGTTAGGTTAGGTTAGGTTAGGTTAGGTTAGGTTAGGTTAGGTTAGGTTAGGTTAGGTTAGGTTAGGTTAGGTTAGGTTAGGTTAGGTTAGGTTAGGTTAGGTTAGGTTAGGTTAGGTTAGGTTAGGTTAGGTTAGGTTAGGTTAGGTTAGGTTAGGTTAGGTTAGGTTAGGTTAGGTTAGGTTAGGTTAGGTTAGGTTAGGTTAGGTTAGGTTAGGTTAGGTTAGGTTAGGTTAGGTTAGGTTAGGTTAGGTTAGGTTAGGTTAGGTTAGGTTAGGTTAGGTTAGGTTAGGTTAGGTTAGGTTAGGTTAGGTTAGGTTAGGTTAGGTTAGGTTAGGTTAGGTTAGGTTAGGTTAGGTTAGGTTAGGTTAGGTTAGGTTAGGTTAGGTTAGGTTAGGTTAGGTTAGGTTAGGTTAGGTTAGGTTAGGTTAGGTTAGGTTAGGTTAGGTTAGGTTAGGTTAGGTTAGGTTAGGTTAGGTTAGGTTAGGTTAGGTTAGGTTAGGTTAGGTTAGGTTAGGTTAGGTTAGGTTAGGTTAGGTTAGGTTAGGTTAGGTTAGGTTAGGTTAGGTTAGGTTAGGTTAGGTTAGGTTAGGTTAGGTTAGGTTAGGTTAGGTTAGGTTAGGTTAGGTTAGGTTAGGTTAGGTTAGGTTAGGTTAGGTTAGGTTAGGTTAGGTTAGGTTAGGTTAGGTTAGGTTAGGTTAGGTTAGGTTAGGTTAGGTTAGGTTAGGTTAGGTTAGGTTAGGTTAGGTTAGGTTAGGTTAGGTTAGGTTAGGTTAGGTTAGGTTAGGTTAGGTTAGGTTAGGTTAGGTTAGGTTAGGTTAGGTTAGGTTAGGTTAGGTTAGGTTAGGTTAGGTTAGGTTAGGTTAGGTTAGGTTAGGTTAGGTTAGGTTAGGTTAGGTTAGGTTAGGTTAGGTTAGGTTAGGTTAGGTTAGGTTAGGTTAGGTTAGGTTAGGTTAGGTTAGGTTAGGTTAGGTTAGGTTAGGTTAGGTTAGGTTAGGTTAGGTTAGGTTAGGTTAGGTTAGGTTAGGTTAGGTTAGGTTATGTTAGGTTAGGTTAGGTTAGGTTAGGTTAGGTTAGGTTAGGTTAGGTTAGGTTAGGTTAGGTTAGGTTAGGTTAGGTTAGGTTAGGTTAGGTTAGGTTAGGTTAGGTTAGGTTAGGTTAGGTTAGGTTAGGTTAGGTTAGGTTAGGTTAGGTTAGGTTAGGTTAGGTTAGGTTAGGTTAGGTTAGGTTAGGTTAGGTTAGGTTAGGTTAGGTTAGGTTAGGTTAGGTTAGGTTAGGTTAGGTTAGGTTAGGTTAGGTTAGGTTAGGTTAGGTTAGGTTAGGTTAGGTTAGGTTAGGTTAGGTTAGGTTAGGTTAGGTTAGGTTAGGTTAGGTTAGGTTAGGTTAGGTTAGGTTAGGTTAGGTTAGGTTAGGTTAGGTTAGGTTAGGTTAGGTTAGGTTAGGTTAGGTTAGGTTAGGTTAGGTTAGGTTAGGTTAGGTTAGGTTAGGTTAGGTTAGGTTAGGTTAGGTTAGGTTAGGTTAGGTTAGGTTAGGTTAGGTTAGGTTAGGTTAGGTTAGGTTAGGTTAGGTTAGGTTAGGTTAGGTTAGGTTAGGTTAGGTTAGGTTAGGTTAGGTTAGGTTAGGTTAGGTTAGGTTAGGTTAGGTTAGGTTAGGTTAGGTTAGGTTAGGTTAGGTTAGGTTAGGTTAGGTTAGGTTAGGTTAGGTTAGG